>JAZKJV010007290.1:0-1348716 GCA_037367405.1 Ottelia alismoides
TAGGTGATCGTGATGGGATGCTCCGATGATCGAATAGGTGGCGATTGTGGACGGAATCGAAGCTCGAAGGTGATGAGGGAATTTGGGCGAAACTAGAAATTCAGGAAAAAGAGAAAGGACGGGGACTACCTACTGGGCGCAGTCGACTGTGGAGGAGCAGAGGGTGCTCCTGGTCCTTTCCTCAAGGACTGTCGGTGTCCGAGGCTCTAGCGCTACCTCCAGGCGGCGCACGGCGGAGCAAGCTCGCCGGATCAGTGGTCGTCACGCTCCCTCCTCGCTGCTACACCACCGGAGGCGAGCTGTCACTCTCACGAAGATGATGGAGGTCACTGGGTGGAGAAATGATGAGCCAAAGATGAGGAACAGGGAGGCGGAGCTCAGATTTTATATGGGTGCAGATCCGAGAAGAATGGATCGGGCAGGGTTCTGCGAAGCGCGGATCCCCACGCGGATAAGTCGGCGAGGATCTCGAATGCAAGGGGGACGATCGGAGCTCGGGGGTTGCGGATTTGGAGGTCGGTCGTGATGCGAAAAATCGAGGAAGTCGGGTCGGGCGTCACGACCCGTGGGAAGTGGTCTACAGGGGGGAGTTGACCGGGGGGTCAACGTCCCCCGTGGACCAATGAGAATCAGCCATTTGGAAAAGATTTGGAAATTCAAAAAGAAATAATAAATGGCCGAATCATGAAAAACTTAAAACATAAAAAATGTTTATTTTATTTTTTCTATTTTTTGGTGATTTTTAATTAATTTTTCAAAATAAAAATAGGGTATGTACACTATAGTGCTATACATAGGTATTTACACAATGTTGATTTTTGATTTTTGATTTTTAATTACTTATTTTTATACATTTTTATCCCCATTTCATATTTTATTTATTTATAACATAAAATTAGGAATAAAAAGATATTTTTATTTTATTTTTATTATTTATATACAAGGGTTAATTAAATAGCTATATACATTTATATACATGGTATATGTACAATGCTTTTTGATTTTTAATTTTATTCTTTTTATTTTCTTTTTGTTTTTATGGTTTTTATTTTATTTTATTTACACCATAAAAGATAGAATATATACAAATTTTATGGAAATTAATTTATTTATTTATAAGGCTAGAATAAATATAGGTATGGGTGTATGTACATGGTGAATATGCACAAGTGGATATTTTTCTTTTCTTTTTAATTTTTCTATTTTTCTTTTGATTTTGTACTTATAAATATATACAAATATATACAAGCCCATTTAGTCTATTTTTGGAGGAAAATATTTTTGTTCTATTTACATGTATATTTACACACATGAGCCCCCTAACTCTCCCTACTTTGGCTTTTATGCGGTCAGGCCTATGCTGAGCGCTCCCTTGGGATTAGGTTGCTCAATATTTATTCTAAATATTTCCTCTTTTTTCTTTTTATTCTTTATTCTTTTATTTTTGCACAAAAACATGCTAATTATTACTTTTTACACCATGCATGCTTTTGGTAATTACTTGTATTTACACATATCTACATGCATTTGCAAAGGTTTTTGTAGCTAAAATATAAGAATAAAGAGTGATGAATGAGTATTCATCACCTTGGCTGATGCTCTTGAGTCTCGAGCCCCAAAATCCCTAATAGGAAAGCACGACCAGGACCAGTAGTTGATGATGACAGGAGCGCCATTATTGATAATCGAAGATCCAAGGTCGGATCCTATCTGAAGTAGCCTTCACCGAAGGCATCTATCATGCATGAACAAGAAGACCACCATTTCAAGCAGCATCAGCTCTGGCCCTTGCGTCCTTGCCAGAAACTACACCATCTGAGGAGTTTCCCCTTTGGCCTTTGCATATTACTGAACAAGATAGCAGAGAGGGGAGTGTGGGTCTTGTGCATCATCTCCATTAGAGCAGAGGAGAGGAGAATCGAGGAGAGAATCCTCTCGTGGGGGAGGGTTCACGGCTAAGCTTTGGGTTCCTCTTTGCTTTTCCTCCCTCCCTCCGGGCGGTGGCGAGAGGAGGAGCTCGGGCTGAGGGGGAAGTGCGGGGGTGGGGGATGAGAAGATAATGGACTTTTCAGCCTATATTTTTAAATTTAATTTCCGATGTGTCCTCAAAGTTAACGTCTGTTTGCATTGAAGATGGACGGCAACTAACATAAGGGGTACAAAGTGATAGAACGGTAAGAAGTCGAGGGTACAACTGATATTCCCAAGAAGGGAGGGTCATAACTGATATCGTAATATCTCGAGGGGCACAACTGATAAAAATCCTTTTTGTTTCTCCTTGTCGTATGTCTCCTGATTGTTTGTGTGATTAAAAATTTTGAATGATATCGGATCAGAGGATCCGAATACAATTTGTTCGGTTTGTTGTAGGGTCCGGATACAGCACCGCCTGGTCAATGTCTTCCTTTATCTTAGAAATTCTCCTGTTTGTTGTAGCTAACTGGTTTGAACAGATTAGTTTTTAGATTAGATAGGTTGGAATAGAGCTGAATCCATTCTCTAATGGATCAACTTTAGTTACCCTTTCATTCGGCCATTTTAAACGATTTGCGGATAATATCCCTCTGACATATTGATCCGGTCTCCTTTCTTTTTCCATTTCTTTGCATTTTTTGCATTTTTGAGATTTCCCTGACATTCCTCGTTGGGAAAGGAATAACGCATGCACTAGTTTTCTTCTCCTCAACCACAACAGAATGTTTCACTACTTCTTTTGTGTTAATTGCTCTTTTGATCGTTGCAGCTGTTTTCCCACATAAGATCACTTGTTATAACCCACATAAGATCTAGTATCTTTGCAAATAATCAATTCCATCTACGATCTAGAAATACATGGAGAAAAGAGTTATATATATATATATATATAACATATTGTATTTTTTACTGAAACAAATATCAAAACTGTATATTATAATACAAATTGTTTACCTATTTTACAAAAATACTAGTGTTTTTTTACAAAAAAAGAAGGGACAGTCTTTCTAAACTCAGGAAAGACCATGTCTTATTTGAAGATAACTCCTAATATATGTCTATGTATAGAAAAGGGAAAATGTACCCATCGGAACATACAATTGTGTGTTCCCACGATTATAAACTGGATATTTTAAAATTGAAATATAAATCAAAGTCCTTGATCTCGATTCATGCTATAAAATACAGATTCTATTAAAATTTTCAGACAATTTAAAGTTTTGTAACACATCCATCAAGTGATGCTGGATTCATTTCATCAAAGTCGTCCGTTGTTTATAAATGTTGGATTGTGTTCACACTAGGACTTGGGTATTTAAAACTTAATAGGCAAAGAATGTTGTGTATGCCCATAGACACATACTCCTTGCCCTCATATATGTATGTATGTATGTGTATATCTATGTATGTGTGTACACATATATAGAGAGAGATATACATACATATACACACATCGTGACAAGTTGAGTTAGGCTTGAGGATAACCAACCATGTGATTCTCATATTTCAGAAACTATATATAAGTAAGCTTGCTTCTAGTGAGTAGCAATTGGATGGATTATGACATGCCAAGTATGGTTGATCTACTAAATTGGGTGGGGCAACTAATTAGAAGCAATTAATTTAATAAAATGACAGATAAGATAGCCACCAAAGCCATGGTCCCAACCCGATCTTACGGATAAGAATAATATCTATGAGACCTAAATAGGCAAAAAAAAACCTTTAATGCTATCATTTAAGGTTCGTATACAGAAATATCATTCAGGATATCCTACCTGTATTGCTTGGAGAATAACATATACATGCAAATCAAGCAGATTTACAAGACAATCACACAATGCACAGATGCACAAAGAATGGTTGTATCCAACCCTAGGGGAGACGGATCCCTGAATGTAGCTGAAGACACAGAATCGAAAGCGAAAAAAAAGAACAAGATTCGATCATCGAACGTTGTTATGATGATGACGATATCTCCTCATTAGAGACAACCCGCTATGTATACCCCGGCTGCAATGATGTAAGGAAGTCATAAAATAGAGCTACCGATGCGTCCGACTGAATAGACAAGTTATGATTCTAAAGTATCGAAATACTAATGTTACTCGAAGTAGTAATGACTTAATTCCACCTTCTTTTTGCGAATATACGACGAAACGAGCAAATCATACCAATTTCATCTTGCTTTCACTACATGAAATTTGACTTATGGTAACAAGTAATTTGAATACTCGTTGACATATCTTCTGATGTTACATGTATAACAATGGATACTATTCGTTCTAAAGTTAGCTTTTGATGTTATAGTTAACAACGAATGTCATATTCGTTGCTAAAGGTTCATGTAACAACCCATTGGCTTATTTCTTAAAATTTGCTCAAATCGTTGTTAAATTCACCAACAATTAGAAGAAAGCGTTAACGGATAGACGTTGTTATATGATTCATTGCTAGAAATATAATAACAATAAAATAATCATTGGAAACTTATAGAAGCAAGTAATGAATATTATTCTTTGTTATATAGTTAACTATGGATGATATGACAATGGATGTTGAATTATTCATTATCTTGATCAATTTTGCTGAAGTGTTTAAGTTTCTTGCACATTATCTAAAGCTATATATATATATAGGAGAAACTTCAAATGAGGCGGGTTCTCACCAATTTTGTGGTAAGCCATCAATCACACTCTTTTGATTTTAATCGTGTGGCTATAATTAAACGTATATAATTAATTTTGATTTTTTTGGGTGAAAGCCCATTTTGGTCTTTTGATCATTTCCCGTTTTAGCTTTCAACGTTCCTATAATTTAGGAAACGCCAATTCATGTGGCTATAATCACGCTTCTTCTTCAACCAAAAAGGGATGGGCGGCCGCCACCCGCAGATCTGGAGGAGGAGCGCCAGAGGTGATCTTCCGGAGTTGCGCATCGTTCGACGGAGGTGCGCCGCGCTGGAATACGAGGTGCGGCCGCGATGATCGGGAGCGCGGCGACGCCGCTGTTCAAAGGGGGCGGCGCCGCTGTTCAAAGGGGGCTCCTGGCGGATGGGTGGGGCTCCCATGGTTGGCGGCAACAATAGAGAAGGAGGGTCGAGCTCGGTGGTGGTGCTGGCGGCGATGGCAAATGGGCTTTCGTCGAGGGCTGTGAGGTTGCTACAGGCGAAAGGGGGGTCGATCAGTGGATGTGCAATGGTAATGCACAGATTTACATTGTTGTTTGATAATTTACATAATTGACCTTTTGATTTACATATTGACTCACTTTTTTACAAATCTCATTGTTATTTTATCTTATTTTTGCAGAGCTCTCCGCGAATTTTAAAAAAGAGCGCGATACAGTTACAAAAGGTCACACAAATTTTACAAAATGAATATATACATTTACAAAAAAGATCGGAGTTTACAAAGAGGATAATTACTGTTATAAAAACTCATCGGAGTTTACAAAACGAATGTACCCATTTGCAAAATAGAATTACCAATTTACAAACGAAAATGTGAAAAATGAAATCATTACCGAAATTACAAAAAGAACATACATTTTCACAAAAACTCGCATGCGTTTACAAAGATATGGTTTAACCTAATTCATTTGGCGTAAAATTGGAAAAAGACCAGTAAAGGTATGATTCAAAAATACCAAATCCAGAAAACATTAAATGGTAATTCAAATCCATTAAATGAAATTCGAATTAAAAAAAAGGAGGTGATGGAAATACCCTTTTGGATAATATTTTTGATGCCACCGTCAGATTGTGATCTGACGAATCCGATTGATGACTCACCATAATATTGATGAGACCCCACTTCATTTGAAGTGCCCCTCCAAACCATTTTCAATGAGGTGGGCCTTTCATGAAATTTAAAAAGCCACAACCAAATTTGTAAATTGTATAATAATTTTGTAAATTATAAATTGCACATTGTAAGATATGATGATCATACTATTTTGTAAAATATAGCATCCATATTGTAACTAACATTTTTTATCTAATATAATTATATTTTCATAAATCTTTCTTAATATACATATTATGTTAACATTTATTATTAAATTTATAGATTAAGAAATTGTAGAATAAATAGAAAAACACCTAAATTGGTGTAGCCTTCCATGCATCTAGGAAAAGCCCACCTCATTGGAAGTTTTCCCTATATTTGGTAGTGTCTTTTTGAATTTCACGAATTGCCCACCTCATTGGAAGCCCCTCCACTCTCTCTCTCTCTATCTCTTTCTCTCTCTCTCTCTCTCTCTATATATATATATATATATATATATATATATATATATATATGGGAAAAGGGAGCCTACACCCAGGGGTGTAGGTACCTACACCCGGCTCATTTTTTCTTTATTTTTAATTTTTTTGAAATGAAACCTTGAGGAAATTAGATCACTATATACCACCATGGTGTCATTCAAAATTTAACTTAATTCGAGATTCCTATCATCTCCATCAAGACTGCCAAATTTTAACGGTCTCAGAATTGCTGAAATTGACCCCGTCTAGATGAACATCTTAGAAAAGTTTGTTTTGCATGTAACTTGAAACATATATTCCCCTCAATATATTAAGCAAATCCCCCCTAAGGTTTCCTTCAAAAAATCCACAAATAATGAAAAAAAAGGCCCGGTGTAGGTAGTTACCTACACCCCTGGGTGGTGGCTCCCAGCTTCATATATATATATATATATATATATATATATATATATATATATATATATAGGCTTTCTTTCAAATAGGACACAGTCCTTCCTAAGTTCAGGAAGGCCAGCCCCTTTTTTGTATAAAACAGGATGATAGAATACATATATAGTTTTGTATTATAATGTATAGTTTTAATGTTTGTATTATAATGCGCAGTTTTGTATGCGGCTTTGTATTTATAACGTGCACCTATAATACAAAATGTATACGTATTCTACTAAAGTGTTCGTGATTTATACAAAAAAGGGCCGACCTTCCTGAACTCAGGAAGGACTGCGTCCTATTTGAAAGGCCTCCTATATATATATAGTGGACCTTTCCTGAATGCGTAGAAAGCCACATCAATTTAAGTATTTTCCTATTTATTTTACAGTTTCTAACTTCATAAATTTAATAATGAATGTTAATATAATATGTATATATCACAAAAGATTTATAAAAAATATTATTAGGAAAATCATACCTTAATGGAAGGACCCACTATATTATATATATGGGAGCTAGGAGCCTACACTCGGGGGTGTAGGTAACTACCTATACCCGGCTTTCTTTTTCATTATTTTTGGTATTTTTTAAACTTAGGAGGATTTACTTAATATATTGAGGGGAATATGTGTTTCAAGTTTCATGCAAAACAACCATTTCTAACACGTTCATCAAAAAGTAGTTAATTTCAGTAATTCTGAGACCGTTAAAATTTGGTAGTCTTGATGGAGATTATAGAAGTTTCTAATTAAGTTGAATTTGGAATGATAACATGGTGACATATGGTGATCTAATTTCCCAAAGGTTCCATTTCAACAAAATTAAAAAATATTAAAAAAAGAGCTGGGTGTAGATAGTTACCTACACCCCTGATAACTGGCCTGATCACTCGGGTAAAAGATCGTCAATGGTCGTTGCGACCCAAGCAATCAGACTCGGTCAATCCAGAAAAAGAGACCACCAAACAAAACGAAATCAACTCGAAAATCCAATAGCGGACTTGCTATTTTATTAACCTGGTATAGCGACCAGGGTCGAACACAAGGAGCACGTAATGGCCTCGCGGCCTACGAAGTAGTCAAAAAAAAGAAATAAAATAAGAGAAAAGATATTTTTGGTGGATTTTTAATTTTTATAAATTTTTTGGGATTTTTAATTAATTAAGAAAATAAGGAAAACAAGAAAACAATCAACTTCAAGCAATTATTTAATGCATCAAAAATCAGTTAAAAATTCCAATAAAAATGTTTTTGTATATTTTATGATTTTTACTATTTTTAGTGAATTTTTGGGATTTTTCTGATTTTTATTTAATTTTCAAAAAATCAAACAAGGTAAGAAACTGAAGACACTGTCCAATCAGGAGAAAAAGGCCAATTTAAAATGCTAAAGGGCCTAGTTAGCTCCTGGAGATAATTTTCCTATAAACTAAAAAGTTTAAGGAAAATTTGGGCACTAGATTTATGATTTTTGGGTTTTTAAATTATTTATGAGAATTTTTATGAGTTTTTAGGTATTTTGTAATTTTTATGATTTTTATATAATAAAAAATGGCCAAAATTGGCCAGAAAATCAAACACAACAATCTAAACAGTAGTTATTTTTTTTGAGAAGTTTTAATATTTTTTTTGTGATTTTCTAAAATAAACAATAACAAAAATGGATGTTTTTGATTTTTTAAAAATACCAAATCAAAACAAAAATGTCTCCAAAAATTCTAGAAAATTTTACAACATGGCAGGAGCCATGTGTCCAATTTTCATTGAATTCGGAGTTGATTTGCTATTTTATTCAAAAATAAAACTTAGGTACTGTGCGCAGGGACCTGAGTGCAAATACCCAAGGCTCTGGGGGGTCCAGTGCCAAATTCCCAAGGAATCACACGCGTAGCACATGCATGGGGTACTCAGGGACCTATATGCAAAGAAAACAAAGTTCTGGGGCTATTTGGTAACAGGTACCAAAAGTCCGAGGACTTGTTTGTAATTTACCCACAAATATCACGCACATGCGTATAAAAACAACTCACAGGGGCATATCTGTAATTATCCAAAAGTATTCATTCATTCCATAACATGGCAGAACAACAGGGCTAAATATGCAAAATATCCCAAAAGGCACGTGTCGATGCACGTGCTACACCACAAACAGGGGCATATGTGCGAATAAAATAAAACTCAGGGACCACAGTGCAAATGTACCAACGCAAATAAAACTCTAAAAATATTTACAGGACTAAACACTAAATAAACTAAAGAGAGGGGCCTAAGGGTAATTTACCCTTTATTAAGTCGACCGACGGATGGGCGCCACGTGGGTAGATGGACGGCTGGGAGTGGGTGGTGCCCAACGAAGCAAGCCCTCGTGCGGATCGAATGGTCCAGGCGTCGCCACGTGGAGATCAAACGGTGGAGAAGTGCGGAGGCTAAACCTTGGCCATCGGACGGTGCGGATCAGTCCTCCTGGAGATCGTGCGGTAGCTGCTGCTCCTGGATTGGACGGCTCAGATCGAAACTGGAGCTCGGAGGCTGATCGGACGGCTGAGAAGGATGGTGGAAGAACTGGGCTCCGGCGAACTTCGCCGAGCTCGTGACGGCGCTGGTCTCCTCCTGGAAACTCGCTGAAGATCGGAGAAGGTAGCTACAGGCCCTCCGCGTCTAATGGAGGCCTCCGATGACCCAACAGAGCCCTGGGGAGCTCCGGCGAGGTCGGCGGAGGCGGAGCAGCTAGACCAAATGGTCCAAGCCCTCAGATGGGCTTGGATGAACCTGCAAAGTGTGCCAGCAAACTCGCGGGTCGAGGGCAAACTGCCTCGACCCCGTTAGGCGTGGTGAAAGTGGTCGGAGAGACGAAGTGGTCGAACTCCGGCGAGGGGGTGGACGGAGGAGCTCGAATCCCCAGCTCCTGTGCGAGCTGGGTTGAACGGGGGTGCGGAGAACGTGCGTGGGAATAAGGCGGAGGCGATTGTGGATTCCGATGGTCGAATGGGAGGGGGAGATGGTCGGAATCGGCGAAAGTCGATGGCGGTGCGATTTGGGGGAAAATCGAAATCAGAGAAAAAGAAGAAGGATCTAGGCTACCTGGGTGGTCGAGTCGACTGGGGACGAGCTTGGGCATCTCTGGGTCCTTGCCTCGAGGAGCGTCGACGTCCGAGGCTCTGGCTCCTGCTTTGGGCGGATCACGGCGGAGCTATCCCGCCGGATCAGTGGTCTCTTGCTCCCTCCTCGATGCGACACCTACTGGAGCAAGCTGTCACTCTCGCCAAGCCGGTGGAGGTCCCTGGGTGGTGAACAAGTGAGCCAAAGATGAGGAATGAGGTGGTGGAGCTCGAGATTTATATGGGTGCAAGTCCGGCTAGAAGTGATCGGGTAGGGCAATCGGGAGCGCGGACCCCGAGGCGGATGCGCCGGCGAGGGTGTCGGATGTAACGTGATCAAAACGGACCCGGGGTTTAGGGGAATGGTGATCGGGTTTGGACACGAAAAAGAGGAGAAGTCGGGTCGGGTGTCCAAAACCCGTGGGATGTGGTCCTGGGGGGGAGTTGACCGGGCGGTCAACAACCCCCGTGGACCAATAGGAGGCTGCCACCTGGAAATGATTTAGAAATTAGATTAAAAATAACAAATGACTTATTTAATGAAAACTCAAAACATGAAATATTTTTGTTATAATATTTTCTATTTTTTGTGATTTTTAATAAATTTTTCAAAAATAAAATAAGGTATTTACATTATATAGCTATATATAGGTATATGTACAATATAGGATTTTTAATTTTGATTTTTAATTAGTTATTTTTATACATTTTTATTCCCATTATATATTTTATTTATTTATATCATAAAATTAGGAATAAAAAGATATTTTTATTTTATTTTTATTATTTATTAACAATAGTGAAATAAATACATATGTACATATATATATATACATGGTATATTTACAAAGTATTTTTGGGTTTTTAATTTTGTCCTTTTTAGTTTGTTTTTATTTTAATTATTTTATTTTATTTATTTACACCATAAAAAGTAGAATATATATAAATTTTATAAAAAAAATAATTTTATTTATTTATAAGGTGAAATAAATCTAAGTGTGATTGTATGTACAAGGTGGATATATACAAGTGATCTATTTTTGTTTTCTTTTTTATTTTTCTATTTTTATCTTGATTTTGTATTTATAAGTATATACAAATATTTACAAGCCGTTTTTAGTTTATTTTTGGGAGGAAAATATTTTTATTTTATTTACAAAAATATTTACACACATGAGCCCCTATCTCCCTCTACTTTGGCTTTTATGCGGTCAGGCCCATGCTGAGCCCTCCCTTGGGTTAGGTTGCTCAATATTTATTCTAAATATTTCCCTCTTTTTCTTTTTGTTCTTTATTCTTTTATTTTTGCACAAAAACATGCTAATTATTAGTTTTTACACAATGCATGCTTTTGGTAATTATTTATATTTACAAATATATACATGCATTTGCAAAGATTTTTGTAGCTAAAATATAAGAATAAAGAGTGATGAATGAGTATTCATCAACCCCCGGGGTGTAGGCTCCTTTTTCCCTATATATATGGGTTAATTGAGTATGCTTCCTTGTAGCATATAAGAGTATGCATCCACCTTTTCACAATTTTTTAAATGTAACATGAAGGATTTATTTAGAATAATAAGTGGAATATGTGTTTCAAATTTCGTGTAAAACGGACGTTCCTAACACTTCCATCTGAAGGGGATCAATTTCAGTCATTTGAAACTGTTAAAAATTGACAGTCTTGATGGAGGGGATAGAAATCTCGAATTAAGCTGAATTTTGAATGACATCATGATGACATATTGCGATCTAAATTCAACTAGATTTCATCTAAGAAAAATTAAAAATACGGAGAAAAAAGGTGGGAGCATGTAAGTTACATGCTCCTAGGGAGTCTTTTTTCCATGTATATGTGTGTATGTATATGTGTATATAGAGTGATTCTATGAGAGCCAAGACCTGTGAGAGAATGAGAGCATGCATTCTGGACCACTAGATTATGTATTCTCTCTCCTGGTTGAATCTAATGCATGCATGTTCTCACAGTTTTTTGCTCTCGCAGGATCACTCCTCTGCGTGTGTATGTATATGACAATAATGTATGTATACATGCAATTCAATTCCTTTGTTTTTGGTGGGAGTTGGATTTACTATCCAAATCAAATAAAATATGGAAATAAGAGGACCAAGGAATATGCCATCCTTAAATGTTTCCACAAGCTCCCAAAAGCTACACAATCGATTCCATTCTGACATTACTTGGACATTTGACGCAACTTGCGGCCCTCGACAAAGGTTTTGGATTCCCAATCATCCATTGCGGGAAAAGGGATGAAACTTTGTTCTCTTTCATATTTATATATACGCCATCTACATTGTCAATAAAGGAAACACAAATAACAAGGTTAAACAATTCCACGTTGCAATGTATTATCTTGTATAGACTCGAAGATAAATAGGAGCAAGCAAAATGAATGTAGACCAACAAATAATTTTAAGAATAATTGGTCTATCTTCCGACGTAAGATATACAACATATGGAATAATATCCGTTGCAAAAGTCAATGATATTACTTTGAAATCCACAACGAATTCATTGCTATATTATCATTGGTGAATCATACAATAACTAACCACTGCGACGAATGAGTCTATAGTTGTATATATTCATGGCCATTGTCAATTGCAAAATTGTGATGTGTACCTGGTATATCAGCAACGAATTACAATCATGTTGATAGTGACGGTTAATATAGCAACGATTAATTCGTGTTTGATAGTGACGATTAATATAGCAACGATTATATTTGACTTTCGTTATCAAAAATCACACTAGTCTTTGCTAAAAATAGCAACGACTTAAGCAAATTTTGATGATGAGGAAGCAAATATTATTGCTATATGAATCCTCGCTAGAAATGTAGCAAGTGAATGTCAAGTACACATCGTGATTTTGCAATTAATATTATCCATTTTTATATATCCAACAAGAAACAATATATTCACAAAACATGCATCATTGAACTCATTTTGCCGCAATAAACGATTGTCTATCGCATTATAAAAGATTTCTTCTAATTGTTGTTAAAGTTAAAACGATTTACACGAACTTCAAAAAGAAAGACAAGGAATAATCGTCATTATAAACTATAAATAGTTGTCCGAAGTACATCATCAATATTACAGGGTAAATTAAAAAAAGGTCTTAAATATGCGTCGATCCCAATTAAAAGCCTCATTTTTCAAATGTAACAAAGAGAACTTGAAGTTTCAACTTCTAGGTTTAATGTCGACATGTAGAGTCATAAAAGCTTAAGAAGGCTTGTATTTGAGATAAAAAAAGTTCAAATCCCTCTTTGTAACATTCGAAAAATGAGGTCCTTAAATGGGGAATCAACACGTAATTTATTTTTTTTAATCAACCAATATTATATCGTTGCAAATTTCTAAAGATGAAGATATAATATTATAACAAATAATATCCATTGTTAAATATAGAGATGATAAAGTAACAATTTCCAAAGAATTGGTACCACATACTCATGCGAAATACTTGTGAATATCATATAGATCAATAAAGAGATATCATGCATTAGGGGACAGAGAGGGCATCCCATCTCTCCACTATGGGACGTTCACTAGAGGACACTCACCATTATACATCTTTCAAATTGGGAAGAGGGTCAAACATTCACCCTTCACCTCAGGTGGGGCCATTCATCACATCACAACTCCTATCTTTGTCACTAGTGTCTTCCATGTAGGGCCAACATTTTCAAACTTGAGACAAGTTTCCTTGATTGATTTGGGTGCAAACCCTAATTTAGGGTTTTGCAACTACCCACCAAGGTAAGGTACATGAGTAAAAGAAATCTCGCTTCCAAACCCATCGTCGTAAAGTCATAAATTTAAAAAAAATGAAAAAAATGCGGGAATACAATACAACAACAACAACAAAGCCTTTTTCCACAATTAAGTAGGGTCGGCTACATGGATTCTTCGCCTCCATTCAGATCTATCTTGGGTCAATCCCGGGCTTATATCCACGAAACAAAGTTCCCTTCGTATGATCTCTTTCCAAAACTTCTTGGGTCGTCCCCGCCCTCTCTTAGACGGCTCAACATCCCAACACTCGCATCTCCTAACTGGTGCATCAGCTGATCTTCTTTTCAAATGACCAAACCATCTTAAGCAGTTTCTCACATCTTATCCTCGATCGGAGCAACACCAACTTTCTTTCTGATTGCATCATTCCATGTGTGTCCACACATCCACCTTAGCATTTTCATTTCTGCAACAGCCATTCTCTGCACATGTCTATGGTTCACAGGACAACATTCAGATCCATAGAGCATAGCAAGTCTCACGGCTGCTTTGCAAAACTTTCCTTTAATTTTTAAAGGAATTTTCTTATCACAGAGAACAGCAGAGGCTCCTCTCCACTTTAGCCAGCCAGCATTTATTCTATTAGTAACATCTCCATCAATTTCCCCATCATGTTGCAAAATAGATCCCAGATATCTAAAAGAATCTCTCTTCTGAATATTATCATCACCAATCTTCACCTCAATTCCTTCACCATTGCTTCCATCAAAGGTGCACTCCGTATATTCTGTCTTAGCCCTACTTATACGAAATCCTTTACTCTCCAACTCATGTCTCCAGACATCGAGCTTCTCATTTACTCCATCTCTAGTCTCGTCAATCAACACAATATCATCAACAAATAACATACACCAAGGTAACTCATCCTGAATGTGAAAATGACGATTAAACGATGGTGAAGATGACATCTTAGATGCCGACCAGGATGGTCAAGTATCGAAAATACTAGCACTTACCATCAGAAGTACCGACATCTTCGAATTTCGACGATGACCAAATGAATAGTCCACCACATTTTTCATCTTTGAATATCAAAGGTGGCAATTCCTTGGATTGAAATTCTAGCAACTGCAGACCATGGATCTCCTGCTATTGATAAAAAGTGCTAGCATATTCAACATCTCAAATTTCAAGAATGGAAACACCTCCCCTTAGAGAGTCATTCAACATCCATGTACACCTTCGGATTTTACCCCTCGAGTATAGAAAAGCTTGAACATAGTCCCACCATGGGACCAAAAGATGGGCAACAAAGCGTACATCAAGATAAAGCATAGATGACACAAGACTAGAGGCGACAAGATAAAATCCCCCCAAGCGTAGGGTACACGAAGAAAGTATGAAAGGGTAAAGACTGATACCATCTCTATCCAACTCTGGTCCTAGTCTCAACTAACTTCCTTCACTCTTTTCTCTTGATCTTAGGTCACTCCTAGATAGCGCACTGGGATTTAGGGTAGAGGAAAGGGTAACATTAGGTGAAGGGTTTAGCCATAATGTCATTTTAGATATTGCTTACTCACCTCCATTCCTTCTGACTACAACCTCAACCATAGCCTGGCATCATTTATTTGAAAGAACATGGCCTCTTTCTACCATGCTTTCGACCTTCTCCTCATGCAGAAAGGGCATGTTGGGACAAGCATGATTGCCAATGATACACATGTAATGTATCTCACCACTAGTACGCCGTCGGGTGTCGCTCCAACTTCTTCGGATCACTCAGATCATTGCAATGATCTCCAACCTGCAAGTGCTAGCACGGAATACATCCTAATCAGCACCTTCTTTAATCGAAGGTTTCACCATAATAAAAACCTTTTCAACTTGTCTTCTTGCCTACTAAAGTTGTTGGAACCTATATTTGAAAGAATCTTTAGAACTTGAGCAAAAAAGAGAGCATGGGCAAAAAGTCCATAAACATTTATTCGTAGAAAATAGAAATTACTTCCAACTGATAATTACACTCTCGTCCAATTCAGTCATCGTGCATATATTATTGTGTCACCATATCGTATCTAGGTCAACCATTGTAAAATATAAAAAACTTCAGTCCAAATCCATGGGAACATTCTTTTCTAGCATGTTTTTGCTAAAGATTCAATCAATGTGTGTGCGCGTGCGGATAGTGTTTGCGTGTGTATGCAAGAGCCTGTGTCAGATGAGTATAATGCATGCCATGGACAGCTTCAGATTACAATCTCAAAGTTACAATTAGAAGAATTTACTTCTTCTCGATAAGAAAAGGCTAACACTAACTGAAATTCATGTTCAAGCATCTCGTGAAATAATCAGTCCCAGACAAATAATTCTCCAGTGGCAAACATTGAAATGCAACAAATTAAATAAAAATTACCTTTGCTGAAATTTGACCAACTATAATTTGGTTGATGAAGCTTGTCGGTAAAAAAATGAGAATCTACAATGAATGAACACGCCACGCCATCGTTCCCATCAACATAAATGACCTAAGCAAATTGAGACCAGAATAGCATCCCTATGTTGAAGCAGGAGCATGCAAATTTACATCAGAAATAATTTCATGTTTTCACTTTTGGGAGTGAGCTACACCACTGCTTCTTGGAATATTTGTAGGTGGAAGGATTTTGGGGTATAACATGGGCGAATCGACACTCGGTTTGGACATCGGAAAGATCTTCAGATGGAGGAGATTCCAATACTCCAAATTCCTCTGTGCGATTTTCTAGGTACAAATCTATTCTACGAATGATCTGATCAGGAACCGGAACCGTGCAGTTGGAGATACCTTCCCAGTTGATGCCCTTGAACCAGGCATGGTTTTTAATGGAATCGACACCGGAACTCCCAAGCCTCGTGCCTTCATCTACTTCAAGTAACAGCATGTAATGAGAAAAGTAAATTCTTCGTATTTTGAGGGCCACGTGTGGTGAAACAGAAGCAGAACGATAACCTTGGTGATGAGATCAACTACATCTGTGCTGAATGTGTGAGGAAGGGTGAGGTGCCCTTTGGATATCCTAGCCACGGTCTCTACTTCACTTTCTCTCCACGACCCAAATGGAGCTTCTGATTGAAGCATGAAGTAGATCAAGACTCCCAATGCCCACCTGACAAACGTGAGAAGTTGAGAACTTTAAAAAGTAACAAGGCTTGCAGTCGTGGACAAAGGATAGCATGAAAAAACACCGCTCATATATCAATTTCCCACTTTTTGACAGTTTTTGGTTGTATGTAATCAGTCAAAAACAATATCAACAAAGCCTTTCGGTCTCGAAAAGTTTGAGTTCGAGTCAGATAATGAACTCGGTATCCTTATCTAATCGAGTTCGAGTTCAATCATGCTCGACTCGCTAACTCGACTTGATAGCACATTTTCATTGAAAATTGTTATTATGATCTTGCATTGCACAAAACCCACAACCGTAAATCATTATTCATTCGTTATTCATTTCTAATCAATGACAGATATGTTAGTACATCCCCAAATCCTCCCACATGACATTATAAACCCACTCTGGTTGTCCAAACCCTCCCTGTAGTCCCTCATCCTCCTCGGCTTCTCCTTCATCCCTCTACCCATGCACGACAGATCCTCGGCTCCTCCATCTTCGCCAACGTTGCGGCGTTGCCAACTCTTCCTTCCCTTCTGACGCTGTCAATTTCTTCCTCCCTTTGGAAGGCTTTTGTTGCCTTATTATAGGGTAAAATGGCGCTGCCTCCATAGAGGAGCTAACTTGGCTCCCCCCGCCTCATTCGTTCGGGTTTTTATTATTTTTTTGAAATTTTCTTCTGTAATTTTTCATCAATATATTACTATATTATGTCATTAAAATTTCATGTGAAATAGAGACTCCTGCGGCCTCCATCCAATGGGGTCGTTTTTAGTAATTCTGTTACCGTTAAAAAATGGCTGTCTGGATGGAGGCCGTAGGGATCTCTGTTTCGCACGAAATTTTAATGACGAAATATAGAGACATAGTGATGAAATTCCACGGAAGAAATTTTTTAAAAAAATAAAAAAATCAGGCGAAATGAAGGGGGACAAGTTAGCTCCCCCAAGGGGGCAGCCCCATTTGACACACACACACACACACAACACACACACACACACAACACACACACACACAGATATATATATATGTGGAAAGGGAAGCTGCTCCGCGGAGCAGCCAAGCTGGCTGCTGCGTGGGGCAGTTTCCCCCCCTTTTTTATTTTTTTTTTTGAATTTTTTTTTATGTTTATTCATATACATATACCTCCTACATGTCATTCAAATTTCATGAGAAATAGAGACTCCGATGCCCTCCATCTAGAACATGTAAAATTTAACGGCCTGAAATTTGCTGTAAAGTACCTATTCTAGATGAAGGGCATAGGAGTCTCCGTTTCTCACGAAATTTGAATGACATGTAGGAGGGATACATATATGAATAAACATAAAAAAATTTCAAAAAAAAATAAAAAAAGGGGGGGGGGGGGAACTGCCCCACGCAGCAACCAGCTTGGTTGCTCCGCGGAGCAGCTTCCCCGTTCTCTCTCTCTCTCTCTCTCTCTCTCTATATATATATATATATATAGAGAGAGAGAGAGAGAGGAAAGGGAAGCTACAACATGATGTAGCTAGCAGGGGCAATTTTATCCTTCTTTTTTTATTTTTTTTTGAAATTTCTATGATGGATTTTCATAACTATATCCCTCTAATATGTCATTCAAATTTCGTCAGAAACAGAGACTCCTATGGTCTTCATCCATACATTTAGTTTTTAACGGTCACATATTTGTTGTATTTTACCTGTTCTAGATGGAGGCCGTAGGAGTCTCTGTTTCTGACGAAATTTGAATGGCATATTAGATGGATATAATTATGAGAATCCATCGTGGAAATTTCGAAAAAAAATTAAAAAAAAAGACTACGAAATTGCCTCTTAGCTACATCATGATGTAGCTTCCCTTTCCTCTCTCTCTCTCTATATATATATAGAGAGAGAGAGAGAGGGAGAGAGAGGGGGGGGGGAGGGAGCCTACTTTGTGAAGTAGGTAACTTACCTACTTCACATTCATTTTTTTTCAAATTTTTTATTTTTTTTGAAAATACCACTATGGATTTTCACAGTTATATACCTCTAGTTATATATATGACTTATATGTGGCTGCCCCTAGGGGCAGCAAACATGGCTGCCCCCACCACATTTTTGCAATTTTTTATTTTTTTTGAAAAATATCACCATGTATATTCATCCCTATATCCGTCCTATATACCATTCGAATTTCGTCAAAAAACAGAGACTACTATGACTTCCATCCAGACAGTCATTTGTTAACGCTAACATGATTTTTAAATCGACACTATCTCGATGGAGGCTCTAGGAGTCTCTGTTTCTGACGAAATTCGAATGACATATAGGAGGGATATAAGGATGTATATACACTGTGATATTTTTCAAAAAAAATAAAAAAAATTGATGAAAAATAGGGCGGGAGCAGCCCCATTTTTTCCTATATATATGAGTGATCCTATGAGAGCAAAAAGTTTTGAAAGCATGAGAGGGATGATTCTGGACCACGTGATTCACCCAAGAGAGAGAAAATAAAATCATGTGGTCCAGAATTATTCCTCTCATGCTCTTACAATTTTTTGCTCTCATAGAATCACTCCCCTCTGTCTCTCTCTCTCTCTATTTATATTGTATTTTCATCTTTTATATAAGTTGAATAAGGTAGAACAAAATAAAAACAATCATGCAAGAGGATTTTTACTCATACATAGCTTTTACTTTAAGATCAAATATACACATAGATAACGGATTTCATCCTCCATATGTAAGGTTGAAACATAATGTAGTCTAGTTGAAATGCAATTGAACACGACTTATAATGAAGTACAAGAAGTAAAAAGCAAGATATCTTCACACAAACAAAAGGTCGTTAACTCTACCATATACCTAATAATACATGAGAGTTACATCGGAAACAACCTCCTTGTGCTGCTTTTTTAGTTTGTTGACTCTAACCATGTTCCTCCTCCAACTCAAGTAGATTAAGCTCCCTACTCTTCTCCGCCTGATCAAAATACTTGTCAATGCCATAAAAAATTCAATAATTTTGTGAACAATTAATGCGGCTTTGATGATGTCTTATGTTTTGAAGGAATATATGTTGGTATGCATTTCAGTCGCATGAGTCATTTCTTCCATAGGCACCAAGAGGAGTATGCAAATTTGGTCTTGGAAGATTCCAAAAAGAGTGAAAGTTTTTCTCTGGTTGTTTGGGAGGGAGCGTGTGATGACTGGTGCTAGGAGGGCTCGGTTCTTTGGGGCTAACAGCTCTTGCATGCGATGTGGAGAGGAGATGGAGGATGCTAACCACTTATTTTTCATCTGCTCTTCTTCGAGACAGATTTGGGCAGAGGTAAACTTACCCACTATTGCATCTTCAGGGGTTAGTGAGTTCTGGGAGTCCATTGGACAGTCGAGAACTTGCACAATTGCTGAGAAACAACATGCAGCATCTATTTTATGGGCAATTTGGTTGGGAAGGAATGGGACTATTTTTCGGGGGGAAAGATATTATATTGAAAATGTAATAGAGCATGTCAGACTCTTATATGGGTCTTGGTCTTTGTAACATTTGTACTTAAATTGTGAATATAAGTTTTTGGGTGTCTACCTTCACGGTTGACACCCTTTTTCCTTCAAAAAAAAAATGTACCCCTCGCCCTTTATGATGAGCTCCACTTCCGACCATGCATGTACCCCTCGAGGATGAACTCTCCACGACGAAGCAACTAAACTCCTACAAGTATGTTTGAAGTACTCCATCTTCGTTCCTTACATTTTTGCTTCGATTTTTATGATGATTGTGATATCGGTGAGTTCATGGACAATTTTAGGTACCAATAACCAAGTTTAGAGGGAAATATAATCCTCAATTTCGATGAGCTCGATCGTTGTTCAGGGCTCAGTAGTACTCCTCGTTCCAAGCATAGTATCATCAAGGTGAGGTCAAGATGAAACTCCACCTACCCTCAATGAGATGAACAAACATCTCTAAAGCCCACAATTAGCCAACGGAATAGAGATCCTCTTGTTAGAGCTCCCCTAGATAACAACCACCCATGGACGAGCACCATTGTGGAAGGGACTCCGGGTACATGATACATAGCATACTCTCCATCGTATAGGGTAAAAAGTTGGAATTCTTGCAAGGGGCGCCTTCCTTAATTTTTGTACAACTTGTGAGCCTTGCCACGGGGCTCCTACAAAGAACCAAATGTTTTTTGTCTACTTGCAAATTAGTACGTGACGATCTACTTTGTGAGAGCTTTTAGTTTATTAGTATTTCAATTATTGAAAATGATTTGTTTTTATTATTGTCATTACTTAACATTTTCGCTTGATTCTAATTTTTGGGCTCAAAATAGCTTTATTCTCTTGGATTTATTTCATATCTTTTTGGATATTGTTACAATTATCTACAATTTATTTTATTTAAAATGAAAATTTTGATTTAAAAATCAATCGGGGGATAATTTAATATATTAAAGTTTGAGAAAAAAAACATAATAGTGCTTACATATGAGTAATAGCCTTTTTTATTTTTCTCAAATATTTTGTGTAGCTCAATTTAAAATTGGGATATTTACACCCATAACCCTGAGTAACTTCGTAATTACCCCGGAAACCCTCCATAATCATGAATTATACCCAAGACCTTGAATAACAACTCCGTTTTACACCCATAACCTTCCGTTAGTTTAGTTGACTAACTCAACCAGGTATTTGAGTTAATCTAACCCAATTTGTGATCTAACGGCTGAGATTAATCAAAAAGGAAAAAAAAAAGAAAAGAAGGGAGAGGAGTTCATCCAGACCGTGGGATCTTTTCACGGAGGCACCTTGACTTGGGGGGAGAGCACGACCTGGATGTGGGGGGGAGGACTGCAGGCAGAGACGCGGGGGGTGGGGACCTGTAGGCGGAGGCGTGCAGGGGAGGGGCGCTGCAGGCAGAGGTTCGCAGGGGAGGGGGGCTGCAGGCGGAGGTTCGCAGGGGAGGAGGGGACCTGCAGGCGGAGGCGCACGGGGGAGGGGGGCACCTGCATGCGGAGGCGCGGGGAGGGGGGACCTGCAGGCGGAGGCGCGCGGGGGAGGGGGGGACCTGCAGGTGGAGGCGCGCGGCAGGCGGAGGCGCGGGGAGGGGACCTGTAGGCGGAGGCGCGTGGGGGAGGGGGGGATCTCCATGCGGAGGCCCGCGCGGGGTGGGGGGGTGATGAATACCCATTCATCACTCTTTATTCTTATATTTTAGCTACAAAAACCTTTGCAAATGTATGTAGATATGTGTAAATAGGGATAATTAGCAAAAGCATGCATTGTGTAAAAACCTATGATTAGCATGTTTTTGTGCAAAAATAAAAGAATAAAGATCAAAAAGAAAAAGAGGGAAATATTTAGAATAAATATTGAGCAACCCAACCCAAGGGAGGGCTCAGCATGGGCCTGACCGCATAAAAACCAAAGTAGAGGGAGATAGGGGCTCATGTGTAAATATTGGTGTAAATAAAATAAAAATATTTTCCTCACTCAAAAATATGCTTGTTAATACTTGTATATATTTATAAAAGATAAAAACAAAATAAAAAAATTAAAAATCAAAAAGATTAAAAATACTCTTTCCCCATGTACATAGACCATACTCCTATATTTATTCAACCTTATAAATAAATAAAATTATTTTCTAAACTTGTTGTAAATATTCTATGTTATGTATTGTAAATAAATAAAATAAAAAGAATCAAAACATAAATCAAATAAAAATTACAAATTCAAAATACAAAAAGACATTGTATATATACCATATATATAGATGTACATAACTATTTATTCTACCTATGTATATAAATAATAAAAATAAAATAAAAACACCCTTTTACTCCTTATTTTATACTATAAATAAATAAAATATAAAATGGGAATAAAATTGTATAAAAATAATAATTAAAAATCAAAAATCTAAAACCTACATATTGTATATATACCTATATATAGCTATATATTGTAAATACCTTATTTTTATTTCCAAAAATTAATTAAAAATCACCAAAAAATAGAAAAAAATAAAATAAAAATATTTCATGTTTAGAGTTTTGGCTGAATCAGGCCCTAGCTACCTCCATTTGTCATCTCAAGATTCAGCCACATGGCCTTCACCCATTGACCCTGGGGATGTTGACCGCCCGGTCAACTCCCCCCAGGACCACTTCCCACGGGTCTGCTGCGCCCGACCGATCTTCTCGAATTTTTCCCATGCAGACCCGAATCCTTTTCGCCCAAACCCCGGGTCCGGAATGCTCACGTCATACCCGAGAACCTCGCCGGAGCCTTCGCCTCGGGATCCGCGCACCAGATCGCCCTACCCGCGCCCTTCTTCCTGGACCCGCCAGCATACTTAAGCTCACCTCCGCCGCTCATTTCACGCATCTTTGGCCATTTGCTTCGATTTCCAGTGAGCTCCAGAGAGAGAGAGAGAGGTGACAGCTCGAGTCTCGACCTGTCGCAGCGAGGAAAGGAGGCGAAAGCCACTGAGCCGGCGAGTCTTCACCGTCGTGCTCCGCCCCGAGTTGGAGCTCGAGCCTCGGACGTCGACGCTCCTTGAGGCGAGGACCGGGAGCTTTCCCAGCTCCAGCATAGTCGATTCATCTACCCAGGTAGACCCTATTCCCTTTGCTTTTCGTCAATTTCAGATTTCCCCCAAATCTCGCCGTCGCCGTGTTTTGTCGATTCCGACCACCTCACGCCCCCATTCGATCATCGGAATCCATCGTCACATCCGCCTTCCTCCGCCGCACGTTCTGCACCCACTCACACAACCCAGCTCGCACAGGAGCTGGGAATCGGGATCCACCGTCTTTCACCGTCGCCGGAGCCCGTCGCCCCGACGCACCCGTCACCTCCACTCCGCCTAACGGGGTCGAGGCACTTTGCCCTCGACCCGCGAATCTTCTGAGCCCCTTTGCAGGTCATTGCGAGCCCATCTGAGGGCTTGAGTCATCCGGGCCTGGAGCTTTAGCTCCGCCGACCTCGCCGGAGCCCTCCAGGCTTGGCTGGGTCATCGGAGCCTGCCATCAGCTGCGGAGCACCATCGTGGAGCTTCTCCGATCTCCAGAGGCAGCAGACGAGGTCCACCGCGTGCACAGAGGGCCGGCGAAAGTCGCCGGCGACTAGTTCTTCCAGGATCCTTGCCGACCGTCCGATTGACCTCGGCGCTCCAGATTACATCGTATCCGTCCATCCACGGAGCTGCAGCAACCGCCAGATCTCCCGAGGATCGATCTCAGCCGTTAGTTACTCGAGGGTTTCATCCACCAGCGCACCACAGCCGTCCGATAGCCACGTGGAGAGCCCTCAGCCGTTCGATCAGGCCCACGTTTTCGAAGACAAAGGCGCCGCCGTCCAGAACCGTCAGATCAGCCACGTGATGAATACCCATTCATCACTCTTTATTCTTATATATTAGCTACAAAAACCTATGCAAATGCATGTAGATACTTGTAAATAGGAAAAATTAGCAAAAGCATGCATTGTGTAAAAACTTATAATTAGCATGTTTTTGTGCAAAAATAAAAGAATAAAGATTAAAAAGAAAAAGAGGGAAATATTTAGAATAAATATTGAGCAACCTAACCCAAGGGAGGGCTCAGCATGGGCCTGACCGCATAAAAGCCAAAGTAGAGGGAGATAGGGGCTCTAGTGTAAATATCTATGTAAATAAAATAAAAATATTTTCCTCACCCAAAAATATGCTTGTACATATTTGTATATATTTAGAAAATATTAAAAACAAAATAAAAATTTGAAAGTCAAAAAGATCAAAAATACCCTTTTCACCATGTACATAGACCTTGCTTCCTTATTTATTTTATTTAATCTTATAAATAAATAAAATTATTTTCTAAACTTTTTGTAAATATTCTATGTTATATATTGTAAATAAATAAAATAAAAGAATCAAAACAAAAATCAAATAAAAATAACAAAATTAAAATTACAAAAAAACATATTGTACATATGCCATGTATATAGTTGTACATAACTAATTATTTCACCTATGTATATAAATAATTAAAATCAAATAAAAATACCCTTTTATTCCTCATTTTCTTCTATAAATAAATAAAATATAAAATAGGAATAAAATTGTACAAAAATAATCATTAAAAATCAAAAATAAAAAAAAACAACATATTGTACATATACCTATATATAGCTATATATTGTAAATACTTTATCTTTATTTCCAAAAATTAATTAAAAATCACCAAAAATAGAAAAAAATAAAATAAAATAATTCATGTTTTAAGTTTTTGGAAAATCGGCCATTTGTTGCCTCATTTTTGAGCTTCAAACATTCTCCACGTGGCAGCTAACCATTGGGTCCTGGGGATGTTGACCGCCCGGTCAACTGGCCCCCCCAGGACCGCTTCCCACGGGTTCGAGCGGTCAACCCGATTTCTCCATTTTATACCCGCTCGACCCGATTGCCTAACACCCTAACCCCCGGCTCCATTTGACACCTCCCACATCCGACACCCTCGTCGGGCATCTACCTCGGGGTCCGCGCGCCTCCATGACCCTACCCGAGCTCCTCTTTTCGGACCCCCAGCCATTTAAATACCCAGCTCCGCCGCATTCTTTGATCATCTTTGGCTAATCCACTCCACCCCAGTGAGCTCCAGCACCCGAGCGTGAGTGACAGCTCGCTCCAGGTGCCGTCGCAGCGAGGAGAGGGCCGGTTTCCATTGATCCGGCGACTTAGCACCGCCGTGCTCCGCCCAGAGCAGGAGCTCAAGCCTCGGGCCGAGACAACCCTTGAGGCCACGACCAGGAGCTACCCCAGCTCCAGCATAGTCTCTTCGACCGCCCAGGTAATCCCTTAGCTTCCCTATTTAGCCTAATTTCCATTTTGCCCCAATCCGCTCCGCCGCCGTGTTCCATCGATTCCGACCACCTCCCGCGTCCGTTCGATCATCGGAACCCATATTCACCTCCGCCTCCCCATCGCGCACCTTCTCCGCCCCTCCGTTCAACCCAGCTCGCACAGGAGCTGGGATTCGAATCCCCTCGCCGTCGCTTCGTCGGGATTCATCCGCACCGACGCACAGACCACCTCCACGACGCCTAACCGGGTCGAGGCATTTTGCCCTCGACCCGCGAAGCTTCTGAGCTACTTTGCAGGATCAGAGGAGATCATCTGAGGCCTCCCGACATTCGGGCCAGGAGCTATCCTCCGCCGACCTCGCCGGAGCCCCTCCCGGGCTCGGCTGGGCCATCAGAGGCCACCATCAGCTGCGGAGCTTCATCGCGCATCTTCTCCGATCTCCGAAGGCAGCAGACGAGGATCCCAGCACTCGCACGAGGCCGGCGAAAGTCGCCGGCGACTTGTTCTTCCAGATCCTTCGTCCACCGTCAGATCGACCTCGACGCTCCAGTTTAGATCTCGCCCGTTCATCCACGGAGCAGCACTGACCATCGGATCCTTCTGGGTCGATCTTCACCGTTGAGCAGCGAGGTTGAGCCACGACGCCTCTCAGCCGTCGGATCTAGCACGTGGATGCACCTCGTCCATCCGATCCGAGCCCGCCCTTCTTCGCAGACCCACGTTGCAGCACCACCGTCTGATCTTCCACGTGGACGCGTTTCAGCCGTCGGATCGACTCGAGGGTTCTCCTTTGGTCGGCGATGCACCATCTCAGCCGTCCAACCTGCCACGCATCGTGCATCCAACCCTCGACATTAATAAAAGGGGTAATTTATCCTTAGGCCCCCTTTCTTTCATGCATTTAGTTTCAGTCCTGTAACTATTTAGCGTAGTTCTTTTATTTCTGGGGAAATTTGCATAGAGGACCCTGAGCTTAATTTTGTTTGCATTTATGCCCCTGCCTGTGTGAGTCACGTGCTTCGCCACGTGTTTTATTGGTGTAATTGCAACCCTAGCCCCTGTAGTTCTGGATGTTATGAATGAATGAAATCTTTTTAGTAATTGCATTTATGCCCCTGTAAGTGTTTAATTGCGCATGTGCGTTTATTTGGTGGGTTAATTGCAATATCCTGGACTTTTGGTACGAGTTACCAAAAGGTCCTCGGGACTTGTTTTATTTACAAAGAGGTCCCTGAGTGCCCCAGGCACACGCTGCGCGCGTGCGTTGCTGGGTATTTTTCACCTGGACCCCCAGAACTTCGGGTATTTGCACTTCAGTCCCTGTGCACAATGCCCTCTTTTGATTTTTGAATAAAATATCAAATCACCTCCAAATTCGATGAAAATTTGATACATGGCTCCTGCCATGTTGTAGGATTTTTGAGAATTTTTGAGGACATTTTTGAGTTTATTTGTTATTTTTAAAAATTCAAAAACCTCTATTTCAGCCACTGTCTAGTTTTAAAAATCCCAAAAAAATATAAAAACCCCCTCAAAAATTCTATAAAAATTAGGTACTGTTTCTTTTGTGTTCCTTGATTTTCTAGCCAATTTTGGCTATTTTTCATTGCTTAAAAACCATAAAAACTTAAAAACACCTAAAAACTCATAAAAATCGTATTAAATCATCTAAAAACCCAAAAACAATAATTTTGGTGCTCAAATTTTCCGTGTTTTCTCTAGTATACAGGAAAATTACCTCCAGGCCCTCTTGAGATTTTTAGATATTTTATCTAGGGATTTTGGGCCTGGCTGGACAATACCCAGCCTTTTTGTTACTGTTTGATTTTTAGTAAATAAACTATACATCAGAAAATTATCAAAAAATTACCAAAAACATTAAAAAACCTAAAAAACATAAAAACATTTTTGTTTGAATTTTTGCTTGATTTTTGACACATTTAATAATTAGCTAAAGCTTGCTTGCCTTTGTGTTTCCTTTGTTTTCTTCACATTTAAAAATCCAAAAAAAATATAAAAATCACTAAAAATCATTAAAAGTACTTGTCTTTTATTTTATTTTATTTTTACTACTTCGTAGGCCTTTGGCCAACCCGTGCTCCTTGAGTTCGACCCTGGGTGCTATACCAGGTTAATCTCATAGCTGGACCGTTATCCGTTGTTTTGATCGACCTTTGATTTATTGAGTGGTCCGATTTTTCTTGATACACAACCGAGTGATTGAGGTCGCAACGACCGACTCAGTTACCTGATTACCGTAGTTGCTCGGGTTTTTGTGTTATCAGAATGGCGCCATTGCCGGGGAGCACGGCTTAGTAGTTTTTCTTATTTTCTTTTCGTTTTATTTTCGCGGCTTTTCGCGGCTCTTCGGAGCTCGCGGCTTTTCGCGGTTTTTGTTTATAGTTTCTTTTTTGTTTTATTTTGCTTTATTTTTATTTTCTTTTGTTTTTGTTTTTGTTTTATTTTGTGTGGTTTATTTTATTTTATATTTTTGCACATATACCCTTATTTTTCATTTGTCTTTATTTTCCTTTGATTATTATTTTATTATTTTGGTCTGACCACTTGTCTCTATCTCTTGCGAGGGCCCGAGGACCGCGGAGGCGACTTTCGAGGAGCCGACGCAACCGTAGAACTTGGAGGCGGCTTCTTTCTCTACAAAGCCGCAGGAGAGAGCGAGAGGGAGAGAGTTGAGTGGGTGAGGTTAGACTAGGTTTTTATTTCATTTATATTATTATTGTAATAATACAGGGACAGGACTTGGACACTTTTGTGACTTGACCGTAGCGGGTCTGTTTCGCCGAGCACCGGTGTGCTCGGGGGACCCTTTAGGACCTTCGCGGTTTTTCGCGGCTTTTTCGCGGTTTTATTTTTCTTTTATTTCTGTCTTTTCCGGTTTTTCGCGGTTTTTGCTCGAGCCCCTAGATTTAGGATTTTCTGGTGAATGTGCCGTAATTAGTAGGATCCACACACCTAATTGCATATCTGTTCCCATAGATCGATTAATTGGACCTACTTAAAAAACATAATAAAAATAACCGATTCATTTGCCTCCGTAGCCTACGTGCCGCAACCCGTCCTGTAAAGCGCTTACTCCTACCCACGATTTGTCGGACAGAGGAGGGACGGACCAAGACCGGACTCTTTGGCTTAGAGGTCGGTGACCGGTTAGACGGTTCTTCGCTAGAAGTTGCTCGTTTAGGACTCGGCTTTTCCCGCTGCATCATCTAGGTTAGTTTATTTTCAGTCTTTACTTTTATGCGCGGATCATATTGCATGTAGAGAGCTGGAGACAGGTACGCATTTCTGACTTTGCATGCATCATTGATTTATCGTGCATCGGCTTTTTCGTCTTCTCCCCACTGTTTTGGAATTAATAATCAGGAGAACCGAAAAATTCGTTAGGCCTTTTGTTTGCTTTGAAAAATATTCAAAAAGTGAAATCATAAAACTGGGACTGCTAAAATTATTGATCTAAAAACCGCTCACCCTAAAAAACTTTGTCTTGGGGAGAGCAACCCCCTCCTTGTTTGGTTTGGATGCGCGAGAGAGTGACCCGCACCCTAGGTAGAGCCCCCCGTTGCTAGTCCCGACTGACTACCGACTCTTCCGTGTGGGCCAGTCGGTTGGGTTAGCATCGGATATCCCAACAGGTCACGTAAGTGCTCTGATATTCTGTTTGTTCACCAAAATAAAATCGACAAGATAATTTGACCGAACTTTCACGGTCTTCAGCTCGCGTTGCGTTGGTGAACTGGGGGTTTGTTTTCAGATCATAATTTTTCCAGATCTCATCCGCCCTACTCGCCAGATCAAGATGATGGGTAGACGGTCTCTTAGGCAGCCTCTGGCTGCACCGCTTTCGGGCGTGTCTACCTCATCATCTAGGTTGGCTCGCGAGAGTTCAGACCCGCTCTCCGAGCCCGAGTACGACTCCACCCTGTTCCCCCTCGACCCCCTTTCTGATCTACCTGAGAGACACGAGCCCGAGGAGAGATTGATACATTTGACAGCACCTGAGTTGGGCTCGTTTGATTTTGCAGACGTTGACAAGGCCTGAGCCGCAGCAGCAGCAGCAGCAGCCGCAGCCGCAGCCGCCGCCGCAGCGGCAGCAGCCGCGGGAGGAGGAGGACCACCTAGACCGATGCGGGAGTTGCACAACCCCGGATCTACACTGATGCACCATTGGGTGGTGGTACCTGCTATCGTGGGGGACTTCAAGTTCCCCCCGAACACCCTGCAGATGCTTCCTCGTTTTCACGGACTCGCCACTGAGGAGCCCCACCTTCACCTCCAGGAGTTTCTGATGATCTGCAGTACTGTCCACGACCGGCATGTGGACCAGGACACGATCCGGATGATAGCCTTCCCGTTTTCACTGGCAGATAGAGCAGCCACATGGCTGAAGCATCTTGGGAGGTTTGTCTATACCTGGGAGCAGCTCCGCACTGAGTACTTGAACAAGTACTATCCACTCGGGCGGACGAATGCAGCGAGGGCCCTGATCAGCAACTTCTCCATGTTCCCCAACGAGCAGTTTCACGAGGCATGGGAGAGGTTCCGAGAGCTTTTGGACAGATGCCCGCACCACGACATCACGAAGCCGAACCTTGTGCAGAGCTTCTTCAGCGGGTTGACACCAGAGCTACAGGGCCTGGTGAATGCTTCTTGCGGCGGGTCCTACTTCGCCAAGGACCACGACCAGGTCTGGGCCATCTTCGAGGAGATGGCTGAGAACTATATGGTGATGTCTCAGACCAGGTTGTATACTCAGAAGACCCAGCCACATCAGCCAGGACCCGTGCAGTACCAGCGGATAGCACGGGTAGATGCAGGTCCATCCAGTTCGTCCGCAGCAGCAGCAGCACAGGCAGAGTCTTCAGCTGCGGACATGGGCATTATCAGCGAGAAGCTGGACCGCATGGAGCTGATAGAGAAGAAGCAGTGCCAGAGTATCACGCAGATGGAGCAGATGGCACAGGTTCTGAGCGACATGAAGACACAGCTCATGTGTCTCCAGGAGGCACAGGCGGCTTCTCAGCCCCATCTTCAGTCGCGAGGCGACACCGGCAGCAGCAGCAGCTCGTCCCAGCGCTCCAGCACCCACGTGCAGCCTAGACAGGTCCATCTTGTACAGGCGGAGCCGTACCAGCAGCCGCAGCCCACCTACCAGTCCCCACCATCTCCAGAGATGCAGATGGTGGTCTACCAGCCGGACCAGCCTCTGGCAGTACTCCCGCCAGCCCCCTTCGATGCCGAGCCGTTGATGGATGTCAACGGGATTTGGTACGACCGCCCCCAGCCTGGGATCCGACGAGACCATCCAGGATTCAGGTGGGGGAGTGGTGGTACCCAGCCCCAGCAGCAGCCGTCAGGACAGGAAGGGCAGTACTCCCAGCAGAGAGAGCACCACCAGCCGCAGCAGCAGCCCCCAGCATATCAGCAGCACCAGTCATCCTTCGGTCCGCGTCCCTATCAGCAGCAGGGACAATCATGGAGACGTGAGCAGCAGGCTCACCCGGGATATCAGCAGCAGCACCCTCCATCATACCCCTCTTACCAGCACCAGCAGCAGCAGTTCCAGCAGCCTCACCCACAGAGAGGCCACCCGTCGGGCTCCCACGAGAGCCCCGCTTTGGATGACATCGCCCGCCTCCTCACGGACCAGCAGGCCACATTCAGACGGGAGATGGACGAGTTCCGCCAGGAGATGCGGGACCTGGTGAGAGGGAAGGCCGCCATACCAGCCCAGATAGAGCCAAATCCGAACAACCTCAAGAGGAAATCTGAGCAGGTAGTACATACTGAGTTAGCCACTCCTAGTGACCCATTTGATGATACATCTTCGGATCTATTTGATGCTGATTTTGTCACACTTAGGAGCGGTAGGACCCCAGCAGGCGGCGGCGCCTCATCTGAGCTTCACCACGAGGACATCCCAGAGGCGCCACAGGAGGAGGCGAGCGGTACTGAGGCCGCTCCAGATGATGACGGTGGAACTGAGGCCACCAAGGATGCTGATCCCACCGGCGGTACTGAGGCCGCCGCTTCACCAGATCTAGGAGGTGGTACTGATGCCACCCGTTCAGCCGAGCCAGCCCGCGGCACTGATGCCGCGCGACGTCTACCCAGCAGCAGCAGCAGAGCCAGCCCGTGGTGGTACTGAGGCCACCGGTGTTTATACAGATAGAGATGATGTTTTTCCTCGTATTCCTGTATCTCAGAACTCTATTGTGAATAAAGGAAAATGTTTACTTTCTTCTGGTCCCACTGTGGTGCATGATGTATGTGTGGATCCGGTCCTTGAACCGCTTAGACCTTTTCCTAGTCCTTCATCTGAGAAGGACCCAGTGATCCCCTTCCCTAGAGCCCTTCAGATGGGGAAGGGGAAGAAAAAAGATCCAAAAAAGACAGCACAGGAGGAATTCAGCCAGAGTATGATAGATCGATTCCACATCCAGCTGACCCTCCAGGAGGCTTTGCAGCACATCCCCCTTCTCCAGCGATCTTTGAGAGAGAGGACTACAGTCAGGAGGAGGAGGAGGAACCACACTTCAGAGATACATGTGCTGACGAAAGCCACGTGCTTTGCGATCCAGAACCGCCTGCCAGCCAAGAGGCCAGATTCAGGGGCCCCATATGTCAGATGCCAGATTAGTGAGCAGAGGTTCGACCGTACTCTTCTAGATAGCGGATCGTCGATTAACCTTCTTCCGGCAGCCCTTCTCGACCGCTTCGAGTTGGGCACTCTTCGACAGAGCAGGACAGTCCTTCAGTTCGTTGATCGATCTGTCAAGAGGCCGAAGGGGTTATTACGAGACGTTATCGTCACGATTCAGGTCCTGAAATTCCCTGTGGACTTCGTAGTGTTGGACATGGAGATCCCTGAGTCAGTGGCCGATACCCCCATCATCCTTGGTCGTCCGTTCTTGGCCACAGCTAAGGCGGTGACTGATTATGATAGCGGGAAGGTGTACTTTCGCGTCCAGGGCGAGAGTATACAAATAGAGACGGTCGAGGACTACAGAGCTAGATTCAGAGCCCGCTCAGATACGAGTACAGATTTAGAGCAGCTGACAGACGCAGAGCCAGACATCCACCAGGACTGTGATTTTGTGATCACAGATGATGAGGCAGCTTGGGCAGATCTTGAGACACAGACCACCCTCTCACTTTCAGATACAGCTGACGCAGAGACGACAGCAGAGGAGAGTCTGGAGAGCACAGACCTGGTTCAGGATACCATTGAGGCAGCAGAGCCGGTCCTTGATCGCAGCACGATGTTTAGTGATGGTGGTGCTGAGACCACCTTGTTTTCCGGTGGTACTGATGCCACTGATTCTGATACAGATCCCTCGGAATCAGAGTCTGATTGGGCCGATTGTGATGATCAGATGCCAGACCTGATTCCACCTGAGCCTACAGATGAGGAGGAGGTAGATGCAGAGCCGACCAGAGACAGTACAGTTGAGCAGCCTTCTCCCGATCCAGTTTGCGAGAGTACGCTTTCACTTTCCCAGGCAGATTTGGCCGATCTTGCAGCTTTCACTCAGTTTCTTCCACAGCCAAATTTGCCGGCACCCAGCATTCCAGAGCTGAAGCCGCTCCCTACTTCGCTGAAGTATCGATTCCTTGCGGGCGAGCCAGAGATGTACCCAGTCATCATCTCAGCCGAGTTGACTGGAGAGCAGGAATCCCGTTTGATGGGGGTTCTTGAAAAGAACCGCAAGGCGATCGGATGGAGCGTAGCAGATCTCCATGGGATTAGTCCATCTTTGTGCTCCCACCATATCTATCTCGAGGATGGGGCGAAGCCGTTGCGTGAGTTCCAGCGGCGTCTGAACCCCAACCTGAGAGAGGTTGTGATGAAAGAAATATCAAAATGGTGGGGTGCAGGTTTTATTTATCCCATTTCCGACTCCAAGTGGGTTAGCCCCTTGCATGTGGTGCCCAAGAAGACGGGCATCACGACTGTGATCAGTGAGTCGGGAGAGGAGATCGCTACACGGGTACCCACCTCTTGGAGGGTTTGTGTTGACTACAGGAGACTCAACCAAGCCACCAAGAAGGACCATTTCCCCCTGTCTTTTATTGACCAGATCATTGAGAGACTGGCAGGGAAGAGCCATTATTGCTTCCTGGATGGGTACTCGGGCTACAACCAAGTGGCCATCGCTCCTGAGGACCAGGAGAAGACCACCTTTACCTGTCCCTTCGGCACATATGCTTTTCGACGCATGCCATTTGGGCTATGCAATGCCCCTGCGACTTTTCAGAGGTGCATGCTGTCGATCTTTTCGGACATGGTAGGGGAGTGCTTGGAGGTCTTCATGGATGATTTCTCGATCTACGGCGACGAATTTGATTCTTGTCTTGACTGCCTAGATCGAGTACTCCAGCGATGTATTGAGTATCATTTGGTGCTATCTTGGGAGAAGAGTCACTTTATGGTGACTCAAGGGACGGTGCTTGGCCATATCATCTCCAACAGGGGCATGGAGGTTGATCCGGCCAAGGTTGATGTCATTAGGAAACTCGCACCGCCGTCCAATCTGAGGCAGCTACGGTCATTTCTGGGGCACGTTGGATTTTATAGGAGATTTATTCATGATTTCAGTAGGATTGCCCGACCGTTGACTGACCTCTTGACGAAAGACACCGAGTTCCTTGTCGATGACAAGTGTCTTTCGTCGTTTGCTACTCTCCAGCAGTGCGTTATTGAGGCTCCTGTCCTCCAGCCGCCTGATTGGTCTCTCCCATTTGAGATCATGACGGATGCCTCCGATTTTGCCGTAGGGGCAGTGCTGGGACAGAGGAGGGATGGAGTGCCATTTGCCATACACTATGCTAGCCGCACATTGGATTCCGCCCAGCGGAATTATACGGTCACAGAGAAGGAGATGCTAGCCGTAGTGTTTTCCCTGGATAAGTTCAGATCATATATCATCGGATCTAGAGTGACTTTGTTTACAGATCACACCGCCATCAGGTACCTCATGGCAAAGAAGGATGCCAAGGCCAGACTGACTAGATGGATCCTTCTACTCCAGGAGTTCGATATTGAGATCAAGGATAAGCCTGGAGTCAAGAATGTGGTGGCGGATCATCTCTCCCGACTAGAGCAGCCTGAGGATTCTGAGCAGATTGACCCTATTAGAGATACCTTCCCAGATGAGGCGATCCTTGCTATCGCCTCACTCCCATGGTATGTCGATATTGTGAACTTTCTCGTTGTTGGGAAAGTCCCACAAGATTGGCCCAGGCAGAGGCTTGAGACCTTCCTTGCGAAGGCCAAGTCCTACCATTGGGAGGATCCCATCCTTTACCACGAAGGAGGGGATAGCGTCTGGCGTCGGTGTATTCCTCAGGAGGAACACCATAGCGTCCTCACTTACTGCCACAAGCTTGAGGCAGGAGGACATCATTCTGGGAGGAGAACGGCACAGAAAGTGCTCCAATCCAGCTTGTGGTGGCCTACCCTCTTCAAGGACTCAGATGAGTTCGTGAAGAGGTGTACTGACTGTCAGAGGATGGGCACTTGTGGACAGCGTGATATGATGCCGATGCAGCCCATTCACTTCTGTGAGGTTTTTGACGCATGGGGCATCGATTTCATGGGTCCATTCCCTAAGAGTCAGGGATTTGAGTACATTCTGTTGGCCGTAGACTATGTGAGTCGTTGGGTGGAGGCTATCCCCGCCCGAGCCGCTGATGCGAGGACAGTTTGCAGATTTTTGAGGAAGCACATCATCACGCGGTTCGGGGTTCCACGAGTTCTGATTTCTGATGGGGGATCTCACTTCATCAACGACCAGGTGAAGGCACTTGCTAGCGAGTTCGGCATAGACCATCGTGTTGCTACACCTTACCATCCACAGACGAATGGTCTAGCCGAAGTGTCGAATAGGGAGATCAAGACTATTCTGCAGAAAGTCGTCCGCCCTGACCGAAAGGATTGGTCACAGCTTTTGGACTCGGTCTTGTGGGCATATAGGACGTCTTTCAAGACACCTTTGGGCACATCTCCCTTTCTCCTCGTGTACGGCAAGCCATGCCATTTACCTGTTGAGCTGAGGCACAAGTCACTTTGGGCAGTTACAGACATACTTATGGATCCAGATGGTATGGGAGACCAGAGGAGGGCAGAGCTAGCTGCCCTAGAGGAGCTTAGAGATGCAGCTTTCTCAAGCAGCCTACATTATAAGGAGAAAGTCAAGGAGTGGCATGATTCTCATATCAGCCACAAACATTTTGAGATTGGACAGAGAGTATGGCTGTTTGATGCGAGGCTTAGATTATTTCCAGGGAAGCTACAGAGCAAATGGAAAGGACCTTATCTGGTTCGAAAGGTACACGACAACGGTAGCATCGACATATCTGAGTTGTCTTCTGAGAGTACCTTCCGAGTGAACGGCCAGCGGCTCAAGCCATTTCTAGATCATGAGCCGCGGGGTCGTTGATCTTGCCCCTATTCATTTTGCGTGAGATGTGGTCTTTGACTCACATCTAATGCATCTCACGCCTGAGTTTCACTGATCTTCCGCTGTATATAGATCCAGATGTCCATATCACCACATTCCTTAGTCCCACATCCCTTTCTTCATCTCATGATTATGCTATACTTAGGGTGCACTTTACCCTAAGTATAGGGGGGATGTGAGACCTTTCGGGTATTTCTTTTGTTTCCGTCTACCCCTGTTTTTGCTGCCTATACTTAGGGATATTTCACCCTAAGTATAGGGGGGGTAGACCCTGTACATTCTCCACTCGGTTTTCCCTTAGTATACAGCCTGCTATACTTAGGATTATTTGATCCTAAGTATAGGGGGGAGACCTGAGTCCCTCTTGACTTTTCATTCTTCTTTTGTATAGCTTTCCTTTTCACTTCCCTATACCTAGCACGAGTTATGTCTTCTTCATCGCTCTTGACTCTGAGGACATCGTTCGAGCTAAGTATAGGGGGGTGTGTATATATTTCATATATACTTTAGCCATAACTCGTACTTTGTGTGAGTGTGTTAATAAATAAAATGGCTAAAACCACAAAAAATTAAAAATTTTTCATGTTCATAATCTTCTTTTATTTGCACATACATAGCTAGTGTACAAATTATTTTTTTGTAAAAATGATTTCAAAAAATCTTTTGTGTAAAGCTTGTGTAAATATTTTTGTATCAAAATTATGTATATAGTACAAAATTTTTCCAAAATGTTTTGAAAATCAAAAGTTTGCAAAAATCTTGTGTAAATGTGTGTAAATATCTTCTTGCAAAACTTGCACTTCATGCATCATCATTCATGATTTCAAAACATTTTTCAAAAATTTTGCATGATTGTAAAATATTGTGTAAATAAGCATCTTTTTGTACATATGTATATAGTTTTTCTGGATGATAGTTGACATTTAAACTAGCCTGGAATCAAATTGAGAAATGGAGCTTGATTAAGATCTTAATCCACCTAATTCTAAGAGGAACCTTATAGGGCTTAGGTTTAAGGCTTTTCAGGTCCATGGTGACTTAATTCTTTGAGTCCACTAGGCTATGATCACATGTCATCTTAATGAGCCTAAGTAGAGCACTTAACAACAACACATGACTCATATAGATTATGGCTTTACTTGGACACCAGCACTATGCACCGAGCTCTCTACGGATGAGGTGGTGAGGAGGCAGTCTTCCTTGGCTTGGGGTAGCATATGAGGGTAGTACTTCTAGGCGGAACCTCTCCTCTTCTTATAGTGAAGGAAGTGCGTCTCAACTTGGTCTGGTTGCCATGAGGTCTAACGACGGGAGTTGTGGGTTGCAATAAAGCTTCAAAAGAGGGATAGTCTACTGGCTCAAGAGGAAAAACTCCTTGTATATATGCTGCACATGTATATGTTGTATAGATGCACTTGAAAAAAATGTGCAAAAAGAAAAGAACTCCAAAAAAGTGGTGGGTCTGAGAGAAAATGATAGTCCCACCGGAGTATGTATATAAGTGCAATAAGCAAAGCTTGGTTTCATGATCCACCTGTTGTAGCTTGCAGCAGGGAGACTTGGCTACACTGGTCAAGCTCCCAAGGGTACTTGGCTACACTGGCCTTGACCCATTCTCTTCTTCCCCCTCTTCTTGAGCCGGTTGTACTTGAACTTAGAAGGGAATACCCCGCTCCTCGAGGAAAGAGTGGCCAGATTGAGGTCATAGAGTTACCTTGTTAAGGAGGGTTGTCAAGTTGCCATTTCTGAGGTGGAGAGTTTAGACTTCACATTCACAGGACGAGAAAAGATTCATGGTCTTCAGGGTTTGTGATTGATGACTTGTTCTGATCTGGAGCATTGAGGAGTCTTGATTATAGATTAGTGGAACTTAGAGGCTGTTAGGTTTTAAGCTTAAGTCTAAATAAGGTTCCGACACATTAATAATCCAAAGATCTGATTGAGCTCCATACCTCAATTTAATAAGGGCAAGTTTAATAATCAACCTTGATCCATGTACATCCTCTTTTTCTTTTTCTTTTATTTCTTTTTCACTTCTTTTTCAAATAAGTGTTTGCTAAGGGACTAGCAAAGTATAGTATAGGGGGGTGATGAATACCCATTCATCACTCTTTATTCTTATATTTTAACTACAAAAACCTATGCAAATGCATGTAGATACTTGTAAATAGGAAAAATTAGCAAAAGCATGCATTGTGTAAAAACTTATAATTAGCATGTTTTTGTGCAAAAATAAAAGAATAAAGATTAAAAAGAAAAAGAGGGAAATATTTAGAATAAATATTGAGCAACCTAACCTAAGGGAGCGCTCAGCATGGGCCTGACCGCATAAAAGCCAAAGTAGAGGGAGATAGGGGCTCTAGTGTAAATATCTATGTAAATAAAATAAAAATATTTTCCTCACACAAAAATATGCTTGTACATATTTGTATATATTTAGAAAATATTAAAAACAAAATAAAAATTTGAAAGTCAAAAAGATCAAAAATACCCTTTCACCATGTACATAGACCTTGCTTCCTTATTTATTTATTTAATCTTATAAATAAATAAAATTATTTTCTAAACTTTTTGTAAATATTCTATGTTATATATTGTAAATAAATAAAATAAAATAATCAAAACAAAAATCAAATAAAAATAACAAAATTAAAATTACAAAAAAACATATTGTACATATGCCATGTATATAGTTGTACATAACTAATTATTTCACCTATGTATATAAATAATTAAAATCAAATAAAAATACCATTTTATTCCTCATTTTATTCTATAAATAAATAAAATATAAAATAGGAATAAAATTGTACAAAAATAATCATTAAAAATCAAAAATCAAAAAAACAACATATTGTACATATACCTATATATAGCTATATACTGTAAATACTTTATCTTTATTTCCAAAAATTAATTAAAAATCACCAAAAAATAGAAAAAAATAAAATAAAAATAATTCATGTTTTAAGTTTTTGGAAAATCGGCCATTTGTTGCCTCATTTTTGAGCTTCAAACATTCTCCACGTGGCAGCTAACCATTGGGTCCTGGGGATGTTGACCGCCCGGTCAACTGGCCCCCCCAGGACCACTTCCCACGGGTTCGAGCGGCCAACCCGATTTCTCCATTTTATACCCGCTCGACCCGATTGCCTAATGATGAATACCCATTCATCACTCTTTATTCTTATATTTTAGCTACAAAAACCTATGCAAATGCATGTAGATGTGTAAATAGGAATAATTAGCAAAAGCATGCATGTTTGTAAATACTTATAATTAGCATGTTTTTGTGCAAAAATAAAAGAATAAAGAAGAAAAAGAAAAAGAGGGAAATATTTAGAATAAATATTGAGCAACCTAACCCAAGGGAGGGCTCAGCATGGGCCTGACCGCATGAAAGCCAAGTAGAGGGAGATAGGGGCTCATGTGTATATATTTTTATAAATAAATAAAAATTATATTTTCCTCACCCAAAAATATGCTTGTATATATTGTGTATATATTTAGAAAATACTAATAAAAATTTAAAAATCAAAAACTCAAAAATGACCTTCCACCATGTGCATAGACCATCATCCTTATGTATTTAACCTTGTAAATAAATTTATTTATTTTCAAAAATTTTTGTAAATATTCTATGCTATATGTTGTAAATAAAATAAATAAAAAGAATTAAAACAAAAATCAAATAAAAATAATAAAAATTAAAAAAAATACAAAAATATATTGTATATATATCTATGTATAGCTATACTATGTGAATACCTTATTTTTATTTCCAAAAATTAATTAAAAATCACCAAAAAATAGAAAAAATTAAAACAAAAATATTTCATGTTTTGAGTTTTTAATAAATCGGCCATTTCCTATTTTATTTTGAATTTTTAAAACATTTATGACGTGGCCTTCTCCGATTGGTCCACGGGGGATGTTGACCCCCCGGTCAACTCCCCCCCTTGGACCACAGGATTGCGGATCTGCATTTGGACCCGACTCCTCGAATTTGTACCCGCTTGATCCGACTCCCGAATCCGCTAACCCCGGGCGCTAATCCGAGCCTGATCTTCCCTGATCCACGCCCGGAGGTTTGCATGGGGATCCGCGCTCCGAGCTTCACACCCGACTCCCATCTAGCCGGACCCCTAGTGGTATATAACCTGAGCTCCGCCGCACTTCATTTCCATCTTTGGCTCGCCACTCTCATTCCCGTGACCTCCATTGCAATCCATGAGGTGACAGCTCGCGGTTGCCTTTGTCGCAGTGAGGAGGGGGTGCCCGGACCATTGATCCGGCGACGTTGCGCCGCTGTGCTCCGCCCCGTGCAGGAGCTCGAGCCTCAGGCCTTGGCGACCTTCGAGGCAACGACCAGGAGCTGCCTAAGCTTCAGCACAGCCTTCCACTCCACCCAGGTAGCATCCTAGCTCGCCTATTTAGCGTAATTTCTAGTTTCCCCCAATTCGTAGCTCCGACGTATTCCGTTGATTCCGGCCATATCGTGTACCTTTTCGATCATCGGAACACTCAGTCACCTCCGCCATCCCTCGACGCACCTTCTCCGCCCCTTCACTCAACCCAGCTCGCACAGGAGCTGGGGTTCGAGCTCCACCGTCCTCCGCTCGCCGGAGCTCGCTCGTCCCGACCCACAGTTCACCCTCACGCCGCTTCTTCGGGTCGAGGCACTTTGCCCTCGACCCGCGAAGCTTCTGGGCTATTTTGCAGGTCAAGAGGAGGCCATCTGAGGCCCCCTCACATCCAGGCCAGGAGCTCCCCTCCGTCGACCTCGCCGGAGCCCCTCCAGGGCTCGGCTGGGCCATCGGAGGCCACCACCAGCTGCGGGACGACATCGCCGACCTTCTCCGATCTTCGGAGGCAGCTGAGGAGGACCACAGTACGCGCACGAGGCCGGCGAAGCTCGCCGGCTGAGTGTTCTTCCAGTATCCTCCACCACCGTCCGATCGTCCTCAGAGCTCCAGTTCCAATCATCGCCGTCCATTCATCAAGGAGCAGCCACCGTCGGATCCTTTCGAGGGTAGATCTGGACCGTAGCGCAGAGGCAGAGGCACCAGCCCCTGAGCACCGTTAGATCCTCCACGTGTCTCGTTCTGCGCCGTCGATCAGCCCACGGGCGGAAGGAGAGAAGCGCCAGCATCCCAGGACCGTCCGATCAGCTACGTGGCGCACATCCAGCCGTCGACGTAATAAGGGGTAAATTACCTTAGGCCCCCTTTTAGTTTCTGTTTTACGTGTCAGTCCTGTAAATATTTTATGCATTTTATTTACGTAGGGTAAATTGCACATTGGACCTCGTGCTTGTTTATATTTGCACTTATGCCCCTGTGTATGTAAGCCACGTGCTTCGTCACGTGCTTTGTCTGGGTTATTTGCAACTCTTATCCTGTAGTTCTGGAGGTTAATGATTGAATGAATACTTTTTGGTAATTGCATCGATACCCCTGCGAACGTTTTATTTGAGCATGTGCGGATTTTAGTGGGTTAATTGCATAACCGTCCCTGGACTTTTTGGTACGAGTTACCAAAAGGTCCTAGGACTTGGTTTTTATTACCAGAAGGTCCCTGAGTGCCCCAGGCACGCGCCAAGCGCGTGACTTGCTGGGTTATTTGCACCTGGACCCCCAGATCTTCGGGTATTTGCACTTAAGTCCCTGTGCACTGTGCCCTCCTTTTGATTTTTGAATAAAATATCAAACCACCTCTAAATTCGATGAAAATTTGACACATGGCTCCTGCCATGTTGTAGGATTTTTGAGAATTTTTGAGGACATTTTTTATTTTGTTTGTTATTTTTAAAAATTCAAAAACATCTATTTTTGCTACTGTCTAGGTTTAAAAATCCCAAAAAAATATAAAAACACCCCCAAAAATTCTAAAAAAATTAGGTTCTGTTTCTTGTGTGTTGTTTGAATTTCTAGCCAATTTTGGCTATTTTTCATTGAGCAAAAGCCCTAAAAATCTAAAAACATCTAAAAACTCATAAAAATTATAATAAATAATCTAAAAACCCAAAAACAATAATTTTGGTGCCCAAATTTTCCTTGTCTTCTCTAGTATACAGGAAAATTACCTCCAAGTTCCTTTGAGATCCTTAAATATTTTATTTTTGGATTTTGGGCCTGGCTGGACAGTACCTTACCTTTTTAGCACTGTTTGATTTTTAGAAAATAAAATACACCTTATAAAAATCCCAAAATTTCACCAAAAACACTTAAAAACCTAAAAAACTTAAAAACTATTTTTCTTGAATTTTTGCTTGATTTTTGGTGCTTTAAATAAATTGCTCAAGTGTGCTTTTATTTGCTTTCTTTTATTTTCCTCACTTTTAAAAATCCAAAAAAAAAATTATAAAAATTATTAAAAACCACTAAAAACATTTTCTTTTAGTTTATTTTCATTTTTACTACTTCGTAGGCCCTAGGCCAACTCGTGCTCCTTGTGTTCGACCCTGGGTGCTATACCAGGTTAATCTCATAGCAGGACCGCTTGCTTTGTTTTGTTTGATATTCGATTTATTTCGCGGTTCGATCTTTTTCTTGATACACCCATCCTCTGAGATCCGGGTCGCAACGACCCTTGTTTCATTACCTTCACCCGGGTCTTCGAGGGTTTTAGGGCTATCACCTAACACCCTAACCCCGGCTCCGTTTGACACCTCCCACATCCGACACCCTCGCCGGGCATCTACCTCGGGGTCCGCGCGCCTCCATGACCCTACCCGAGCTCCTCTTTTCAGACCCCCAGCCATTTAAATACCCATCTCCGCCGCATTCTTTGATCATCTTTGGCTAATCCACTCCACCCCAGTGAGCTCCAGCACCCGAGCGTGAGTGACAGCTCGCTCCAGGTGCCATCGCAGCGAGGAGAGGGGCCGGTTTCCATTGATCCGGCGACTTAGCACCGCCGTGCTCCGCCCAGAGCAGGAGCTCGAGCCTCGGGCCGAGACAACCCTTGAGGCCACGACCAGGAGCTACCCCAGCTCCAGCATAGTCTCTTCGACCGCCCAGGTAATCCCTTAGCTTCCCTATTTAGCCTAATTTCCATTTTGCCCCAATCCGCTCCGCCGCCGTGTTCCATCGATTCCGACCACCTCCCGCGTCCGTTCGATCATCGGAACCCATATTCACCTCCGCCTCCCCATCGCGCACCTTCTCCGCCCCTCCGTTCAACCCAGCTCGCACAGGAGCTGGGATTCGAATCCCCTCGCCGTCGCTTCGCCAGGATTCGTCCGCACCGACGCACAGACCACCTCCACGACGCCTAACCGGGTCGAGGCATTTTGCCCTCGACCCGCAAAGCTTCTGAGCTACTTTGCAGGATCAGAGGAGACCATCTGAGGCCTCCCGACATTCGGGCCAGGAGCTATCCTCCGCCGACCTCGCCGGATCCCCTCCCGGGCTCGGCTGGGCCATCGGAGGCCACCATCAACAGTGGAGCTTCATCGCGCATCTTCTCCGATCGTCGGAAGCAGCAGACGAGGATCCCAGCACTCGCACGAGGCCGGCGAAAGTCGCCGGCGACTTGTTCTTCCAGATCCTTCGTCCACCGTCAGATCGACCTCGACGCTCCAGTTTAGATCTCGCCCGTTCATCCACGGAGCAGCACTGACCATCGGATCCTCCTGGGGTCGATCTTCACCGTTGAGCAGCGAGGTTGAGCCACGACGCCTCTCAGCCGTCGGATCTAGCACATGGCTGCACCTCGTCCATCCGATCCGAGCCCGCCCTTCTTCGCAGACCCACGTTGCAGCACCACCGTCTGATCTTCCACGTGGACGCGTTTCAGCCGTCGGATCGACTCGAGGGTTCTCCTTTGGTGGGCGACGCACCATCTCAGCCATCCAACCTGCCACGCGTCGTGCATCCAACCCTCGACATTAATAAAAGGGGTAATTTATCCTTAGTCCCCCTTTCTTTCATGCATTTAGTTTCAGTCCTGTAACTATTTAGCGTAGTTCTTTTATTTCTGGGGAAATTGCATAGAGGACCCTGAGCTTAATTTTGTTTGCATTTATGCCCCTGCCTGTGTGAGTCACGTGCTTCGCCACGTGTTTTATTGGTGTAATTGCAACCTTAGCCCCTGTAGTTCTGGATGTTTATGAATGAATGAAATCTTTTTAGTAATTGCATTTATGCCCCTGTGAGTGTTTAATTGCGCATGTGCGTTTATTTGGTGGGTTAATTGCAACACAGCCCCCTGGACTTTTGGTACGAGTTACCAAAAGGTCCTCGGGACTTGTTTTATTTACAAAGAGGTCCCTGAGTGCCCCAGGCACGCACCGCGCGCGTGCGTTGCTGGGTATTTTGCACCTGGACCCCCAGAACTTCGGGTATTTGCACTTCAGTCCCTGTGCACAGTGCCCTCTTTTGATTTTTGAATAAAATATCAAATCACCTCCAAATTCGATGAAAATTTGACACATGGCTCCTGCCCTGTTGTAGGATTTTTGAGAATTTTTGAGGACATTTTTGAGTTTATTTGTTATTTTTAAAAATTCAGAAACCTCTATTTCAGCCACTGTCTAGTTTTAAAAATCCCAAAAAAATATAAAAACCCCCTCAAAAATTCTATAAAAATTAGGTACTGTTTCTTTTGTGTTCCTTGATTTTCTAGCCAATTTTGGCTATTTTTCATTGCTTAAAAACCATAAAAACTTAAAAACACCTAAAAACTCATAAAAATCGTATTAAATAATCTAAAAACCCAAAAACAATAATTTTGGTGCTCAAATTTTCCATGTTTTCTCTAGTATACAGGAAAAGTACCTCCAGTCCCTCTTGAGATTTTTAGATATTTTATCTAGGGATTTTGGGCCTGGCTGGACAGTACCCAGCCTTTTTGTTACTGTTTGATTTTTAGTAAATAAACTATACATCAGAAAATTATCAAAAATTAACCAAAAACATTAAAAAACCTAAAAAACATAAAAACATTTTTGTTTGAATGTTTGCTTGATTTTTGACACATTTAATAATTAGCTAAAGCTTGCTTGCCTTTGTGTTTCCTTTGTTTTCTTCACATTTAAAAATCCAAAAAAATATAAAAATCACTAAAAATCATTAAAAGTACTTGTCTTTTATTTTATTTTATTTTTACTACTTCGTAGGCCTTTGGCCAACCCATGCTCCTTGAGTTCGACCCTGGGTGCTATACCAGGTTAATCTCATAGCTGGACCGCTATCCGTTATTTTGATCGACCTTTGATTTATTGAGTGGTCCGATTTTTCTTGATACACAACCGAGTGATTGAGGTCGCAACGACCGACTCAGTTACCTGATTACCTTAGTTGCTCGGGTTTTTGTGTTATCACCACGCGTCACTCATCCGGCCTCCGATATTTAATAAGGGGTAAATTGTCTTAGGCCCCCTTTCCTTTTATGCATTTAGTGTTAGTCCTGTAAATATTTTTCGTATTTTATTTACGATTGGGTTATTTGCACGATGGACCTCGTACTTTAGATATTTGCTTATATACCCCTGCCTGTGTGAGCCACGTGCTTCGTCACGTGTATTCTTGGGTTATTTGCATCATATGCCCTTGTAGTTCTGGATGGTTCTGAAATGAATGAAATATTTTTGACATTTGCATTTATGCCCCTGTGAATGGTTTAATTCCGCATGTGCGTGATTTTTTGGGTAATTTGCAGCTAAGGTCCTCGGATTTATGGTACGTGTTACCATTTGGTCCCTGGATCTTATTTTTCTTACATAGAGGTCCCTGAGTGCCCCAGGCACGTGCCGTGCGCGTGATTCGCTGGGTATTTTGCACCTGGACCCCCAGAACTTAGGGTATTCGCACTTTAGTCCTTGTGCACAGTGCCCTCTTGTGATTTTTGAATAAAATACCAAATCACCTCCAAATTCGATGAAAATTTGACACATGGCTCCTGCCATGTTGTAGGATTTTTGAGAATTTTTGGGGACATTTCTGAGTTTATTTGCTATTTTTTAAAAATTCAAAAATCATCATTTTTGCTACTGTCTAGAGTTAAAAACCCCAAAAAAATATAAAAACCCCCCTTAAAATTCTATAAAAATTAGGTACTGTTTATTTTGTGTTTCTTGATTTTCTAGCCAATTTTGGCTATTTTTCACTGCTTAAAAACCATAAAAACTTAAAAACACCTAAAAACCCATAAAAATTCTATTAAATCACCTAAAAACCTAAAAATAATAATTTTGGTACTCAAATTTTCCTTGTCTTACCTAGTTTGCAGGAAAAATACCTCTAGGCCCTTTTGAGGTCCTTAGATATTTTATCTAGGGATTTTGGGCCTGGCTGGACAGTACCTTGCATTTTTGCTACTGTTTGATTTTTAGAAAATAAAATATACATCATAAAAATTCCAAAAATTCACCAAAAACACTAAAAAACATAAAAACATTTTTGTTTGAATTTTTGCTTGATTTTTGATGCATTAAATAATTAGCTAAAGTGTGATTGTTTTTGTGTTTCTTTTATTTTCTTCACATATTAAAAATCCAAAAAAATATAAAAATCATTAAAAATCACTAAAAAATCTTGTCTTTTATTTTATTTCATTTTTACTACTTCGTAGGCCTTCGACCAACCCGTGCTCCTTGAGTTCGACCCTGGGTGCTATACCAGGTTAAACATTTAGCAGGACCGCTTCCTTGCTTTGTTCTGATCGATTTTAATTGTATTTAGTGGTCTGATATTTTTCTTGATACACATCCGAGTGATTGAGGTCGCAACGAACGTTTCAGTTACCTGATTGCCTTAGTCGCTCGGGTTTTTGTGCTATCAGGGGGCCTTGGGGAAGGAGGTCGGGGAAGGTAGGGGTCAGGCATTCAGGAGGTGCGGCCGGGTGGGGGGCGGGTGGGGGATGGTGCCGCGGGGGAAGAAGGTGTGGGAGGCCCTTCCAGGCAGCAGGCGAGCGGGGGTCCTTCCAGGTATCACAGGTGTGGGGTGGGGGAGGGTACAGGTGCGGGGGGGCCATGGGGAAGAAGGTCGAGGAAGGTGGGGGTCGGGCGGGGGCCTTGGGGAAGGAGGTCGGGGAAGGTGGGGGTCGGGCCTTCAGGAGGTGCGGGCGGGTGGGGGAGGGTGCCGCAGGAGAAGTAGGTGCGGGAGGCCCTTGGGGAAGGAGGTCGGGGAAGGTGGGGACCTTCAGGAGGTACGGGTGGGGGGGCGTGGGTTGGGGAGGGTGCTGCGGGGGGAGCCGGGTCCCTTCCAGGCAGCAGGAGGAAGGTGCGGCGGCGGAGGGGGGGGACCTTCCAGGTACCGCAGGTGCGGGGGAGTGTACAGGTGCGGGGGGCTTCAACGGCGGAAGCAGCAGGCGATGGAGAAGAAGAGCAGGCGGATCGGTGCTCCCTGGGGGGCATTTGCAGAGGCGATTGGGGGGGGGGGGGTGCTTGGAGGTCGAAGGGGAGAGGAGAAGGTTGTCGGAGGAGTTTGCTGCTTGGAGGAGGAGGAGGTGGGTGCTGCTTGGAGGAGGAAGAGGATAAGGTGGAGGAGGAAGGTGATAAAAGAACTTTTTTTGTAAATAATGGAAACTTAAAGGGTATAAATATAAAATATATAACGGATACCGTCAATAGTTAACGGTAAAATGGATGGAAGTTGACTCAGGGTTATGTAATGTAAGAGTTAAACATTATTCGGGGTTCTGGGTGTAATTCGTGTTTGCGCAGGGTTCCTGGGGTAATTACGAGATTACTCAGGGTTATGGGTGTAAATATCCCTTTAAAATTTCACTTATGTTTTCTTACATATAAAATCACCTTTCTAATGTTTTGCGAATTCCATTGGACTTCTTATTCCACAATCTGTCTACTATCCTCCATTTTTTTATTTGAAATTATTAAAGTTTACTAGTTTCTAAAATTTAAAATCCTTAAACCATTGTTTTTTTATTTATCATAAATTGAATTTTTTGTCCAAAAGTTCTATGAATTAAGGGTAATATTCATATATGGTAGGAGTATACACCCTCTAAAAAGAATATGAAAACTCCTTATAATTTGCTTAAAATCCAAAAATATTGAAAAACTTAAATAATATTAGAAAACTCAAAAACCCAAAAACTAGAGACCATTCTATGCTCGTGGACTCCAAAAGTTCTTCCTACCATCGTTTGATTTAAGCATCACAAACATTGAATATTCGTTGACGACTTCCTTATCTGCCTTCACTCTGACAAAATGCACTAAACAACTTATCGACTACTCTCAGGATCTTCTCACAGATATGTAGCCTTCATATAAATATTAAAAAACCATCAATTCAATGCTTGGATATGTTAATCAATGAGGAGAAATATGCCTCAAATGTACTAGAATGGCGATTCGCACCTTCCATTGCTTCCCCCTCTTCCAATCACCCTTTAAAAAAAGAAGGTTGATTGGACTTGGTGGATAAGCTAAGATGCTTTAATTGTCGTACATACCTCTTAATTAACTTTATACCAAATGGACCTGACGATCCTTAAAAATATTTTATTGTCACCTGAGGAAGGCATGTTGGAGGAACACGGGAGCATGACTACATTCTATTTCCTGGTGGGAAGAACACAAGAAGCCTGTGTATATTTGTCTTTTGAGCGAGAAGTATTTGGTATTGGTTTCTCCTGAGAATATCACCCGACAAGATTAATCATCTCAATCTTTAGAGGGTGTTAGTAATATAACTTGGTTCAGGGATGGTTCAATCTGAAGGTTCAACATAGCCATAAAATCCGAATGGTGACTCGACGACGTATCGACTGCATCGAAGAAGCTCGTCGAAGGGAAGGTCGTGGCTGCCTGAGAGGATGGTCACAACTGCAGCAAGTTTATGTACAACATATCACAGCATTACTTGGAAGAAAATTAACCGTATTGTACATTCACACTGCAAATTTGGAATGTTATGCACCTCCGATGTATGAGCATATACCCATCTCTTGGAAGCAGACACGAATGCGAAATTATTCCAAGGAGGGATCTGTAATCGGAATTCTATCGCAGCCGTGTTTGCTTCCAAGAGATAAGAACATGCAAAGATCCACTTTGATCACGAAAACTGAGATGTAATTACTCCCGAGGGATTGGTGCAAACTCTGACAGAGGAGATGCCTATTTTAGAAGACAGAGGAGATGCCAGTGACATATATATAGATATAGATTGTAAATTTATAAGGCATGCAGTTGGAGGATCTATGGCGGTGGCAGCAGTTGCCGAATGAAATGGTCGTGCTCGGGAGAACCGATCCACACCATCAAAATAGCAAACCACCATTTTTTCCATTTCACGTGTTCCAACTCCCACGTAGAGCAGATAATTATACTCTACGTGCGTACAATATTATTTAACGTCTCAACTATGATAATGATCCAAAGGTGTATAGCCCAATATCATGTGTTTTTCGGTTCAAGGAGGGAGGGAGAGCTGGACTGTTGTAAATGGGGACGACACCCGAGCCGCTCGATCAAGATCGAGCAATTTGCACGAAATCTAGGTTTTTGTGGGCTCTTGCCGTGTGCATGCGGTCGTATGCCAAAAGCTTGTAGATTTTGGTTTAATGTAGTACCATAGGATCAATGGATGGTTTGGGAGTTTCTTCAATTTTCAATCAAGAAGTATACGGGAGAAAAAAGATTCATCCTGGTCTGAAATCGACTTGGTGTTCAAAGGTGGGAGCTAAAGTTGGACGCTAAGATTGATTGATTCGAGGAAGGAGATGGAAGCAGATAATATGAAGTTATCCCCGAGAGACTCCTCTTGGAGGACTTCGACTCACAGTGGGGTTGGGTGGGTGATCTCATTTTTTCCGTAGTGTGTTAATTAAGTGATCTGAGTGTCGATGACTCGATGTAGTGCATGCGGAGGCAACAAGTCCAAACAAAATAGATGTACAATGTTAGCGCATGTAGGTAGATTTACATGGGCAAGTTCTAAGGTCGAACTCATGGAGCTGATGAGATACATGGTGTCAGACCAGATTATAAATTAGGTGGGCAAATTATTTAAACATTATTTATCTAACTTATCTTGTCATTTTAGTTGTTAATATTTGTTGAGATTTCAATAATTCTGTGATTATCTGTCGCTAATATTTACAAGGGATTTTATAAAAATGTACATGTAAATTTACAATCTCACATAATTTATTTCTACAAACATTGTATTTACCAAAGAATCCTTATGAAATTCTTCATTTCACATAAATACATATTTATTAATGTGATATTAAGTAACACCATTAAATTTATTATTTAGAAATAAGCGCTACTATAAAATACCTTACATATAGCGATACAAACAAATATAATATAGAAATATATATCAATCACATATAATATATGTAAAACACATTTTGAAACCGATTGACAAATGGAGGGAGCGTGAGGGGCGTAGTGCGTACGGAGAATGAGAGGGAGCGTGAGGGGCGTAGAGCGGGAGAGGGGAGGAGGAGCTCTCCGGGAAGTGCCGGAGCGGGGCCAGTCAGGGCCTGTCACTACCGAGGATTGGGTGGAGGTCCGTCGTCGTCGTCAGGGGACGGTGGCAGCCTGGCGGAGTGGAACCAGCATTTCCGCTTCATCGCACCGTGGAAAGAGACCGAACCCATTTGGAAGGGGGTGCTTCAGGTGTGGAGCGTTGGATCATTGGGCGAGCCAGTGCCGGGAACCAATGCGTTGTTTCCGGTGCCACGGATTCGCGCACCGTAGCAGCAATTGCAAGGTGAGAACTCGGTTATCTTCATCTGGGAAGAGGCCTTCTGGTTTACTGGTGGGGGAAGGTGGCGGAAGGGAAATCCTATCCTTGGGATCATCGGATGTTGGTTTGGCGACGGGGGGTCGGTTTCGAGGAGACGTGGTGTTGGTGACTCAGTGGCGGGTGATGGCACGTGGCCTTGACGAAGAAGAAGAGGCAGCCTTGCTGGAGATGTCTCGCTCGGGGAAGTCTTTGATTCGGTGGCGAGAGGTTCGTGTGACGGACGGACTTATTTCACCGCGCTCTTTGACGGAGATCCGGGTGCGGGGGATACCATATCTATGGCGCACCAAGGATCAAGTGCAGAAGGTTCTCGCCGGTATAGTCATCGTTAAAGAGGTTGCAAGTAATGGAGTTTCACGCGGCGGGTGGCCAGAACTCGTGATCAAGGTCCGGGATCTTGATCCCCGATGCTTTGGCTGGTGGACGGTGCGGATGGAGGGGTACGTCTTAAACTTGGAGCTCGCGACGGTGGGATGCCAGCCCACCGGTACGACGCCATGGACGAAACAGGGAAGGCATGCCGTCATAGACGATGAGACGAGGAGGTCAGGTCCGAAGGCCGTGACGGCCAAAGCGGCGGTCACCGAAGGCGAAGCGACATCGTCCTTCCCCCGGGAATTGTTGTTCAATGCATTCAATGGGCGTGATCATTGCCCGAGGAATTCGGGAGGGCCCAAGGCGCTGGAACGAGGCGTTTCCCATGCGCACGATTATTATCCGAAGAATTCGGCGGGGTTCATGGCATTGGAATCAAGCATTTCTCATGCAGTTATAAAGGACATCTCTAAAGGGAAACATCCAGCTGTTTCACGTGCAAATTTCATGGACCTCTCAAAAGGGAAAGCCATTCCCCATGAAAAAGGAGCGGCCGTTTCTCAACAGCATTTTCGTGAAGGTCCAGTTGTGCCCAATCCCCATGCGACTTCAAATTCTGGGGGTGGGGTCCAGCTGGAACCAATTAAAGCTGTGTTAGAGGGTTCGTCCGGTCCGGGTGCACTCGAAACCGTGCGTTTGGAGGCAGATCCGGTGATGGTTGGGGACATTAACGTACAACAATGTGACCCATCATATACCCCATTGCCCGTGGGTGAATTGACATCACGGCCGATTGGTTCGGAGGACTTGGATCGATGGCGGCTCAGTGCGGGAGAGGCAACGGGGGTCGGGGGGGAATTGCTCGAGCCGATGGAGGAAAGGGGAGCACATCTCAGGGCACCGCAGCGTGGATCCACGTCAACGCCACCTGCGGTGTCGATCCGTGCCCTAGCCGAAGGGGGAGGGTTGAATCAGGTCTATGCCTTTGAGGATGGACCAGTGCAACGTTCCGGCTTTCCACTGGAGGTCAGCCTCCCAATTGAAGGAGGACTGGGGGAGGACCGAGAGGGAGGTTTGTTGGTGGAAGACTCGTCTCTCTCTCGTGTGCTCGAGTCTCAGGTGTCGCTGCAAGACAAAGCAGTAGTAGAAACATGCCAGGAGGGGCAATTAAGGGGGGACCTATTGGAGGTCGAGAACTTCAAGCGGTACGGCTGGTGTTTTGAGAGGAGGGGGCGAAAGCAAAGAGGAGAGGAAGACTGAGGAAGGTGTTGGAGGAGTCATCGACAATTGGGTTAGGAAGTCGGAGCACACCAACGGAGGTTGACGAGAATGCATCTCCGCTGGGACGTCCCAGCTACTTCAGCCTATTAGACAGAAGCTTTGCAGAAAGCCTGGGGGTGGTAGCACCCATGAGGAAGAAGAAAGAGGTGTCCCAATGAAGGTGTTATCTTGGAATGTCAGGGGTTTGGGCCGACCCGAGAAACGGCTAGGGGTGAGGAACCTCGTGTATGATGCTCATGCCGATATTGTGTTGTTGCAAGAGACAAAGTTATCAAGAGGGGAAGATGGTTTGCGGCGAGATCTGGATGTTGGGAATGACTTCGAGTTCGTTGAGGTGCTGGCCCAGGGAGCAGCAGGTGGTCTCCTTACTGGATGGAAAAAGACAGTTTTCGAGAAGCTAGACGAGCAGCAAACTCTTTTCTCTATTTCTGTGCGCTTAAAACGCCGGCTAGACAATGTGTGCTTCATGGTAACAAACGTCTATGGCCCTACCGGAGTTGATCGTGGCTCTTTGGCAGTGGATCTGGAGCAGGTGGGCTCGGATAGAGTGAATGATGTATGGCTTGTTGGTGGGGACTTTAATGTAACAATTCTTCCCGAGGATCGGCCCTTACTTGGCGGTGGTCGGGATGCTGGGTCAGAAGCGTTTAGAAATCTCATTCACGAGTTGGGTATGACTATCATCGATGCTGCCGGTTGCACATACACTTGGCGCAATGCTAGATCCAGATCTCGGCTGGACAGATTCCTGCTTTCTTCTGGGGGAACTATCCTTTTTCCCCTGTCTTGGGTTTGGGCCTTGCCCCGTGCCCACTCGGACCATACACCTATCCTTTGGTCCTCTGAGGAGCAATCGCAGCCAAGATACTTCTTTAGATTCGAGCGTTCGTGGTTACTGGAAGATGGTTTCAGGAACGAGGTGTCTACTCTTTGGGTCCTATGGAGGCCGGAAGGATCAGCAGTGTCCCGCCTGACAAGAAAGCTGGCTTCGCTGAGGAAGTTCCTCATGACGTATGGCAAGGAGGTGAGAGCAAAACGAAGAGCACGTCGGGGAGCTGCCCAGGAGGGGGTCGTGCGGCTGGATGGCCTAGATGATCAGAGAGGGCTGGAGCCTGATGAGATAGCCGAGAGGGGGAGACTTTTAGAAGAATTGTTGTTTGAGGATCAGAAGGAAGAGGTTGAGTGGAGGCAGAGATCCAGACAAAAGTGGTTACGGGAAGGAGATGCAAATACAAAATTTTTCCATTCCGTCGCTTCGGGAAGGAGGAGAAACTACATCCATGAGTTGGAGGTGGGGGGTGTGAGAGTGGCTGGGGATGCCCACCTGGGTCGTGCTCTCAGGAGACATTTCGTGGAAGCGTCTAGGAGGAGGCAGGAGGAGAGGTGGGGTTGGCATGGGAGAGGGGTTGAGGCGCTGTCGACTGAGCAAATGGAGGGGCTCGAGGCCCCGTTTAACGAAGAAGAGGTTAAGAAGGCGGTCTGGGGGCTGAATGCTGACGGTGCACCTGGTCCTGATGGGTTCCCCGTTTTCTTCTACAGGGAATTTTGGGACTTACTGAAGGAGGAGGTGATCGCTATGATTAATGAGTTTAGGGAGGGTAACAGGGGATTTGAGAAAGTTAATAGAGCACTGCTTTTTCTTCTACCCAAGGGAGACCATCCGCGAAGAGTGGAAGACTACAGACCGATTGCACTGTCCAATGCCTTGTACTTGATTGTTGCGAAGGTTCTGGCGAATAGACTAAAAAGTGTTATTGACTCGGTGATTCTCCAAGGTCAATCTGCCTTCATACCCGGCCGACAGATGGCTGACGGTCTGATTATGGCATCTGAGATCTGTCTTCAGTGGAGACGTGAAAAAAGAAGGGCACGATATGGAAGATAGACTTCGCCAAAGCTTACGATTGTGTGGACTGGAACTTTATGTGGACGTCTTTGAGGCATCGTGGCTTCCCAGATCAGTGGATTTCTTGGATTAAGAGGTGCGTCACGACTTCCTCTTATTCGGTGCTGGTGAACGGGAGGCCAGAAGGGGGTTTCTTCCAACCTCAGAGGGGAGTGCGACAAGGTTGTCCATTGGCTCCGATGCTTTTTGTCTTGGTGGCGGATGCTTTGGCAGTTCTATTTAGGCGTGCAGTGAGTGATGGGTGGTGTGAGGGATTTCGAAGTGGATCAATTTCCATTCCTATCTTACAATATGCGGATGATACGGTGCTCTTTCTGGGAGGATCAGAGGATATGACGAGAAGGGCGGCGCAGATTGTTGAGGTCTTCAGCAGGCTCTCAGGCCTTCAGATAAACATGCACAAGTCGGTTGTGATCCCATTTGAGATGGAGGAGGAGGAGGGCGGCAGATTGGCGGACTTGTTGGGATGCCCGATAGGGAAGCTGCCGATTTCTTACCTGGGTCTCCCCCTTGTGGCAGGGAAACTGAAGAAGTCAGATTGGGATATGGTCCTTCACAGATTTGAGCAGAGGTTAGCGGGCTGGAAAGCGGTCTCCCTTTCGAAGGGGGGAAAGCTGATTCTCTTGAAGCTTGTCCTCTCAGCTATCCCTATTTTCTTCTTCTCTACTAGATTGATGCCAGTAGGAGTACGCAAGAAGTTGGAAGCGATGATGAAGAGATTCTTCTGGTCAGATGGAAAGCAACAAAGAACTGGGGTGCATTTGGTTGGTTGGGAGGAGATGACGCGCCCAAAAAATGAAGGTGGCTTAGGGATTCGGGATCTGGCTTGTATGAATAAGGCACTCCTGGCAAAGTGGATAGTTCATATTTGGGGAGATTCGGATAGCTTGGCAGCCACACTACTACGCGAGATCTATGGAGTCCGGGGCGTACTCGAAGCTAGAAGAACAAGGTTTCAATCTCCTCTGTGGTACGGTGTAAGAGAAGTCTTACCTTTATTGACTCCGAAGTTACGACCGAAGATCGGCAATGGGGAAGTTTTCCGCTTCTGGAGAGATGATTGGACAGGGGATGGGACATTATGTAGCAGGTTCCCAAGGTTGTTTGCTCTTGCATCTATGAAGGAATGTTCCGTGGCTCAGGCAGGGGCGTCGGGGACGTGGGAACCGCAGTTTAGGTCGGTACTCTCTTCTTACCGTTTGGATGATTTAGATAGGTTGCAGTCTGAGCTGCCCATGCCAGGTTGTCTTACAGAAGGTAGAGACCATTTTCAATGGGATGGTGGCAGGTTCTCAACAAAAAAGGCTTATAAGGAATTCAGGGAGACTACAGTGGACTTGGATACTGACCTTTGCCAGGATATGAAGATCATATGGGCCTGTAAGATTCCGTGCAGAGTTAAGGTCTTCCTTTGGTGCTTGAGGAGGGGCAGATTGTGCGACAAAGCAAGAAGGGGAAGGCTCTTCGGCATTGAGGACACTCAGTGTGATAGGTGCAGAGAACAAATCGAGGATTCAGATCATTTGTTCTTCAGGTGCCCATCATCAGAACAGTTATGGCAGGAGGTAGGGGTAACTTGGGTGTCGACAGGATGTGTAGTGGATTTCTGGAGATCAGTGAGATCGGTAGGGGGAAACTCAACAGATGACTGCACCCTACCTTTTGCACTCCTTTGGGCTATTTGGAGCGGAAGGAATGATGTCATTTTCAAAAATCAGAGATTTTATCCGGAAAATGTACTCGCTCTTTGTAAATCTCTGTCTAATTTCTGGACCTCCAGATAGTGTACTCTTTCGTTTTTAAGTAATAAATTTTTTCCTGCGGTGAATCCCAACTCGGGATGTCACCCTAGCATTTTTTCAAAAAAAAAATGTAAAACACATTTTGACATGTGTATCTCTGTTTTGAATAGATAAATATTTAAATAAGGGTATAGATGTAGGTGTTATCACATTCTTGATCCTTTTAAAATATGAATAAGGTTACGGAATTTATTAAACCTTAAACTCTAAACCCTAAATCCTAAACCTTAAATCATAAACCCTAAAATCCTAAAAAAAACTAAACCCTAAACCCTAGACTCTAAACCCTAAACTCTTGTTTATATTAAAATAGGTGTTATCATATTTATTATATTCTTGTTTCTTTTAAAAATTGTATATTTTTTAGAACCAAATATCTTAGGAATATTAAAAATCGTGAACTATACCCTTAAAGATGGATACAAATATAGAAATTGTAATTACAATTTAGATATGACTATATAATAAACAGATACTATACAACACTATATACCTCAAATTTAGCATGCTATTTTATCTATCAAATTAGGAAATAAATTATGACATCAGATAGATCATGAAACAAGCATCACAATGAAATTGAAATCAATTAAAAAGGAGTTCGGATGCTTAAGATATAAGCATTTTAATCAAGGGACATAAAAGCAAGAAAACTATGAAAATAAATATGAGAAAATATCACAAACATGCCCTTGGAGGGTATAAATTCAAATATACAAACTCGACAAGGATTACCTGTAATTTTTTCAAGTACATAGGGACCTAAATGCAAATATCAAGAATTAGAGGGGCCCTTGTGAAAAATTCCTGGGTGTGCCACATGAGGTATGTGTGCCTAGGACCTGTCAATAATTTCGGAGAAGTTATGGGTCGATGAAGTAAATTTCTCGAGCCATCAAGTGCTAGCACGTGAGTGAAGGCTCGGGTGAAGGCTTGGTCCACTGGAGGTAGCTCGAGCCACATAGTGGCGCGAGCTGACTCCGAGCGAGGCTCGGTCCCATCAAGCCTCCGCACTTCAGAACATGCTGCATTGCACTTCAAGCACTGTTAGATTGGCTTCGAGAGGGCACCATCTAACGGTGCATGTACATCTTCGATGATCCTCCTCCGTCGTGCATTGGTAGCACGAATGGAGCTCCGACGAGGCTGCCAGAGCTCCTCTGTGCTCTTTGGTGACTACTGAGGATCCCAACAACTTCATGGAACATGTGTGATGGAGCTTTTGTTGCGACAGAGCAGAAAGGACCTCTAGTTCTGGCTGTCAATGAACACCCACGGGATACGGAGCTCTAGAACAGAGCTCAGCCCAAATATCAATCAATGAAAGGTTGGACCTGCAAGATGGGTTAGTGGGGCATAGCCTAAGAAATGCGAGGTGGAATCGAGGGATGTGGGGTGAAGAAGGAGTAAGTCATAAATGGGTTCATCCCCATAGTTGACAGAGGAGAAAGCCTGGAGTGGATAAGGTGTGGAGGATCAGAGAGGATGCATTGGACCCCCGCTAAGATAAGGAAGGTCCAGCAAAGCTGCCCGTGTAGAGAATCGAAGGTGGCAACGTGTGTATGTGTCGACTTTAACAAAAGAAAACGTAAATAAAAGCAAGAAACACTACCTGGAAATCAAACGAGGAAGAAGGAGTCTAAGCGAGGCTTGAGATGAGCACATGAGGATACTTCAATCTTCGTCGAACTCCATCATGAATAGCTCAACGACCACTGACGAGGTGTTGTAGCATAGTTTGCTAACTATGGGTCAACACGTGGAGGGAACCCAATTGTCAGACCTCAATTCTTCCTCCCTCTGTCACTGATGAACGTAAAATTCGCCTCGATAATAATGATGAATTAAGTCGTAGCACAGGAGGCGAATTTTGTTCAGCAAAAACCACAGTCTTTGAATGCTGTGGAATATTTATACTTGGTAAGTGTACCAAGGTCGAACACAGGGATACAGCTGCTTAATTATAGCTTTTGAATTTTGATTCGTGAAGTTCAATGTCAATTAATCTCCATTTCAGGTCCATATGCAATTTATGAAGCACTATGCTAATTGATGATATGATGCATGTATTTTTATCGGTTTTTATACAAATTAAAGTGATGCATGGGCAAACAATGCAAAGGAACATGCATGATGAATCAAATGCTACAATTATACCCTAAAATAAGAGCAACACAATATAGAATGAAGTTAGAGCCATTTTGAACACATCATTAAAAATCGGTCATGAAATCAAGCAAAACAAGTAGAGCTAGGTCCCATTTTTAACATAAAAAATCACTTAATTTAAAACAGTGTCAAATGAGACAAATTAGTATGCTAGATTGCAGAGGACAAAACAAGGATCAAAACGACACTAAAATCATGCAAATTGGACCTACGATGCTCAAGTTATGCTAAAAACAGTGCAAGGGCATAAATGTAATAAAAATGCAAGAAAAATAAAGGATAAATATTGCATTTAGGTCCCTGGAGGGACCTAAATGCAAATACCAAAAACCGCCTGGGCCTGGATGAAATTTTCCCATATGCGCGGGGGCCTTTTGTAATTTTGGAAACCTTAGCGGGCCTCCCTGTAAATAACCCCAGGCGCGCACGTGAGGCACGCGCCTGGAGGACCGAAGTGTAAATACTTGAAACTTCAGGGTCTTCGCTGCAAATTACCCAGGCCTCACGTGCGGTGCACGTGAGGGCCCAGGCTCGGGAGGCTGGCTGAGGTTCGGAATACGTGGCCTCTTCTGGAGATGTGTCTGGAGGCTCGGATGACCCGAGCCTGTAGGTCGGGGAAGAGGCTCGGGTCGACCACGTGGTTCCATCTTGGCCGTCCGATCCTGGTAATCGGACGGTATCTGTGCATTCCTCTTCCCCAGCGGGCCACCGGAGAAGGCTGGGCTCCGGCGGACCTGCTGGAGCTCCTCCGTGGGCCATACGCCCACGTGAAGGTCGGCGAAGATATCTGGGCGCCTGGCGAAGGTCCTGGAAGTACGGCGAGGCTCCGGAGCTGGTCGGAGGTGAAGATCGGTGAAGACTCGTCGGAGGAGAGAAGCTCGAAGGAGAGCCGATGCCAACTCCGGCCATTGAAGCTTGGAACACCTGCAAGTGTTAGATAACCGAAGTGTGCAGTGAATGGTGAGTGAAGTGAGATGAGTGAGGGCCGTGTGGGGCGACGGGAGTGAAGGCCAAAGCTCCTCCTCCGGCGAGGTGGAGGAGGAGGTGGGTCGGAGCGGCTGGGGGTTCTGGAGAAGGGAGAAATGGGCGGCGAAGGTGATGGTGGTTGGACGAAGCTGGTGGAGTGTTTAGTGGAGGGGGACGGTGATGGTAGGAGGCGTAATAAATCGAAGAAAATAAAGAAAAACGAAGAAGAAGATCTCCTCGCCGGAGCGAGGAGTTAGCGGAGGTAGCGGCCTGGGATCGAGCTCCGGTGGAGCTCGGGGTCTTCGCCCTGCGTGCTCAGCCAGGGCACGGAGCTCAGGGGTGGCTTAGGCACCTGGACACGGCGGAGCGCCGCCGTGGGTCAACACCAGGCCAATCACCATCGTCGCCTCTCAATTCCGCCCCTCCGCTATCACCGGAGGGGCGGAGGAAGCTAGGTGAAGGCCCAAAATGGTGGACGAGGGCTTCCGGTGGACGGGGTTGGGGTTTTATAGATGGAGGAGATCGGACGTTACAGAGGTGGGGGCCGACTTTGATCGGGGTGTTAATGGAGAGGGGGGTAACGGCGAGGGCAGTGGATGGTGGCGCGAGGAAGACGGAGGTACGGGCTTCGAGGAAGAGACGTTATGAGAGGGAGAGGTAGCCGGAGATGGCGACCAAAAAAGGAAGGGGGCGGTGGGCTCGGTTATCGTAACGTCTGGAGAGGGACTCGGTCGGAGGTGGACGATGAACCACGGCCGTTGGATCGTGAGATCCAACGGCTGTGAGTAGAGCGCGGACAGATGGCTGTGATCAGATCCTTAGGATTTGATCACACGGTTGGCGTTGAGGCGGTGATGAACGGTTCAGATGAGGAGCCGGGTCCATCCAAGGGCAAGGGCGAAGAGGGTGACGTGGAGTATTGGGGAACGTTGGATGATGGATATGATCAAACGGTCGAGGTACAAGGGAGACGTGGCGCAATGAGGGGTGTCGGATGGAGGGTAGGATCGGAGGGCTGAGAAATAGGCGGGAGCGGATGGTTGGGATTGGATCTCAGGAGAGATCTGACGGCTGTGAGATAGAGCGTGGGTGGACGGTTGAGATGGGGGCGATTGGAAGGGGATCTGACGGCCCAGATGGGGCGCTAGATGGCGGGAAGGAGAGCGGGCCACGTGGGCGGCCCAGGGGGCGCCACGTGGCCCAATCAGAATAATTCAGAAATAAAAACAAAGAAAAATGTAAAAGAAATAGTTAGAGGCCGAATTTGGAAAAAGTCAAAACATGAAAGTTGCTCGTCTCGATGAGATCTACAACTTTCATGTAGGTCAAAAAGCCAAAAGAGGTCATCTGTACAAAAGCTATTTTTGGGGGTATTTTTAAGGGGATAAAAACACCGATTTTTTGGTTTTGAGTTGTTTTTGTATTTTTTAGTGGTTTTAAAGGTCAGTGAATTATAGACAACTTATCTACCTAATTTTTAGGGGTTTTTGAGTGATAAAATAATTACAGAAAAATAAGGGCAATTAAATACAAATAATTAAAGGCTAATTATACACAATATTGTACATGATAAAATCAAAGAATTAGAGGTGATTTTTATTGGTTTGTTTAAGCAGGGATTTTAATAAGGATATTTTAGCATGATGAATACGAGATTCATCATACCCCTATACTTAAACCATGCTCGTCCTCGAGCATCTAAAGAATGAAGGAGTCGGATTAATTCCTGACAGTGCGTGTGAAAAATTCAAGGCTTGATCTTTCGAAGACCCTTGACCTGAGTGATCCTAAAATTCTGGGTTTATCCAAGCCTTAGTCAGAAGGAATCCAACTTCTCTGATTATCAGACTCTCTTTTTGTACATATAATATAAGGATATGACATTTAGTGTACTGCATTTCATGAGAGCCGAGTCGATGCATCACCCAAAGTTCCAGTCCCAAAGATTCTCCTCTAGACCTAATCCTCAATACTAGGGAATAAGTATGTTCTTGCTCCAGTCCACCGTCTCATTAGTTTGTCAGACTTTGAAATGTAGATGGACGGCCAGATGATGGAGGGACATGGGATTGTGTCTATTTTTCTCACCCTCACATTGGAACAAGGGGCCTCTCGAGTGCCTTTTACTCAACACCTGTAAATTATTATCTTGTTGATCAATGTGTCCGTCAAGAGAGTTGGAGTCGTCTGCACTTGTTTTTCTGGGAGTACACCGGGGTGTGTCTTTTCTGAGTATCTAAGATACCTTCGACACCCAGACTTGTATTGCTTACGATGCAGGGCCCTTTTTGTGGTGTCAGCCCGACTCCTTGGTCCTAATTAGCGCTTGGTCCAAGTGGACACTTTGAAAATGTTTGGGAGCGCTCGCCATTGGTGGAAGCTCATTTGGAATTTTTGACTTTGGATTTAGAGCTTTTCTTTGACATGTCATTTCTTTGGTTGGCTAGCTCCACTGCTTTTACCAAGAGATTGGCGCACACTGATCAACAAGTTTCTTTAAGTTTCATCACACCCTGGCACTTTTAGGTAAATATCAAGAGATAGCATATGAATCTTGTTCACATACTGGCTAGGGTTTTGCTGACACTCAGGTTTTCTGAAGCCTTCATTAACTTTATCCCATCCTCGCATATCCTTAGATCAGGTCTAAACTTAAATCCATGGTCCTAGTTCCACAAGTGATATCTCATCTCAGCTCATCAATCATGCAGTTGTGGAAGTGACGATGCTGATCATATTTTCTTGAAAGTAGAGATTAAGAGTGCAATATAGCACTCAAATCTTTCAAACCAGAGGAGTGTGGATATTTAAGTCATAAAAACCCTAATGACTAAGGTATGTTAACTCAGACTCTCTAGATCCCAGAGATCCAGTGTCCTCAAATTCCTCAAGCCTTGCGTGAGTGTGAATGTGTCAGGAAAACACCAACTCCATGGGTTAGTGAATTTTTGTGTGATTTTTGATTTTTGCAGATTTTTATGGGTTTTATAGTTTTTTTTTTGTCGGAGAGACAATGACTGACCCAGGCTCAAATAAATAAAAGTATCCACTCTCAGCCAGTATGGGTGTAAGTGCGGGTCGAGACCCGTGATCCTTAAGGACGGTGCCATATGCGGTGTCCTTTAAACCACCCACTCTGCTAAGGGAGACCGAGGTTCCCTCACTGAAAATGTTTACTAAGCCTAGTAGTCAGAGCCAAATTCCGAAAAACATTTTTAATTTTTCATTTTTTTTCTTTTTGAAAAAGGGTTATTTACAAAGATTAATCCCTCAAAATTTTAATTTTTACAGGATTTTACTCAGTTCACTAGTTTACCAAAACCCAGCCCGAAAAATAAAAAGTTTTAAAAACGCGAGCTAAGTCTAAAGTAATAAACAATAATATACGGTATACCCCCCTATACTTAAAATTTGCTATGTCCTCATAGCACAAGGGCCATGAAGCCAAGGCTCGGTTCAAGTACAGGTTGATATAGCGGAACTGAGGAGGAGGGTCCCCCTATACTTAGGCCAAAATTGGCCTAAGTACAAGAAGACAGGACGAGGGATGGAAGAGCAGGCAGGTCCCCCCTATACTTAGGCTACAAATAGCCTAAGTAAGGTCTGTGTTAAGGGGGGGGGGGTTCTATGAAGAGTATATATACACAAAGAGAGAGGGATAGACTGAAATATACAGGGAAAGGGTGGGGGTGAATATGTGCAGTGTAGGTGTGTGTGTGTGTGTGCGGGGGGGGGGGATTTTTTTTTTTGAATACAATATGCAAGACTGAAAAAGAAATATGCAGATGCAAGTTTTTTTTTTCTTTTTTTTTCTTTTTTTTTCTTTTTTTTTTTACAACATGCAATGCAAAATTTGATTGATAAAAATCTTAGAAATCTTCACGGCTTCTTTTACGGCCTCTTCAGCTGAAGCTCCCGACTTCGCGCCTCCATGACGATCAGGCGTCCCCGATTTTCATGGGCCCTGTCACAAAAGAGAAAGGTTAGAAATTCCGAGAGATTAAATCAGCAAATAATATGCAAAGGAATGATGCATGAAATGAGGACCTAGAAATTATTGAATTTCAAATAAAAATTCAAAAATTAAGCAAAGCCGTATCCCCGGCAACGGCGCCATTTGATGAACGTAAAATTCGCCTTGATAATAATGATGAATTAAGTCGTAGCACAGGAGGCGAATTTTGTTCAGCAAAAACCACAGTCTTTGAATGCTGTGGAATATTTATACTTGGTAAGTGTACCAAGGTCGAACACAGGGATACAGCTGCTTAATTATAGCTTTTGAATTTTGATTCGTGAAGTTCAATGTCAATTAATCTCCATTTCAGGTCCATATGCAATTTATGAAGCACTATGCTAATTGATGATATGATGCATGTATTTTTATCGGTTTTTATACAAATTAAAGTGATGCATGGGCAAACAATGCAAAGGAACATGCATGATGAATCAAATGCTACAATTATACCCTAAAATAAGAGCAACACAATATAGAATGAAGTTAGAGCCATTTTGAACACATCATTAAAAATCGGTCATGAAATCAAGCAAAACAAGTAGAGCTAGGTCCCATTTTTAACATAAAAAATCACTTAATTTAAAACAGTGTCAAATGAGACAAATTAGTATGCTAGATTGTAGAGGACAAAACAAGGATCAAAACGACACTAAAATCATGCAAATTGGACCTACGATGCTCAAGTTATGCTAAAAACAGTGCAAGGGCATAAATGTAATAAAAATGCAAGAAAAATAAAGGATAAATATTGCATTTAGGTCCCTGGAGGGACCTAAATACAAATACCAAAAACCGCCTGGGCTTGGATGAAATTTTCCCATATGCGTGGGGGCCATTTTGTAATTTTGGAAACCTTAGCGGGCCTCCCTGTAAATAACCCCAGGCGCGCACGTGAGGCACGCGCCTGGAGGACCGAAGTGTAAATACTTGAAACTTCAGGGTCTTCGCTGCAAATTACCCAGGCCTCACGTGCGGTGCACGTGAGGGCCCAGGCTCGGGAGGCTGGCTGAGGTTCGGAACACGTGGCCTCTTCTGGAGATGTGTCTGGAGGCTCGGATGACCCGAGCCTGTAGGTCGGGGAAGAGGCTCGGGTCGACCACGTGGTTCCATCTTGGCCGTCCGATCCTGGTAATCGGACGGTATCTGTGCATTCCTCTTCCCCAGCGGGCCACCGGAGAAGGCTGGGCTCCGGCGGACCTGCTGGAGCTCCTCCGTGGGCCATACGCCCACGTGAAGGTCGGCGAAGATATCTGGGCGCCTGGCGAAGGTCCTGGAAGTACGGCGAGGCTCCGGAGCTGGTCGGAGGTGAAGATCGGTGAAGACTCGTCGGAGGAGAGAAGCTCGAAGGAGAGCCGATGCCAACTCCGGCCATTGAAGCTTGGAACACCTGCAAGTGTTAGATAACCGAAGTGTGCAGTGAATGGTGAGTGAAGTGAGATGAGTGAGGGACGTGTGGGGCGACGGGAGTGAAGGCCAAAGCTCCTCCTCCGGCGAGGTGGAGGAGGAGGTGGGTCGGAGCGGCTGGGGGTTCTGGAGAAGGGAGAAATGGGCGGCGAAGGTGATGGTGGTTGGACGAAGCTGGTGGAGTGTTTAGTGGAGGGGGATGGTGATGGTAGGAGGCGTAATAAATCAAAGAAAATAAAGAAAAACGAAGAAGAAGATCTCCTCGCCGGAGCGAGGAGTTAGCGGAGGTAGCGGCCTGGGATCGAGCTCCGGTGGAGCTCGGGGTCTTCGCCCTACGTGCTCGGCCAGGGCACGGAGCTCAGGGGTGGCTTAGGCACCTGGACACGGCGGAGCGCCGCCGTGGGTCAACACCAGGCCAATCACCATCGTCGCCTCTCAATTCTGCCCCTCCGCTGTCACCGGAGGGGCGGAGGAAGCTAGGTGAAGGCCCAAAATGGTGGACGAGGGCTTCCGGTGGACGGGGTTGGGGTTTTATAGATGGAGGAGATCGGACGTTACAGAGGTGGGGGCCGACTTTGATCGGGGTGTTAATGGAGAGGGGGGTAACGGCGAGGGCAGTAGATGGTGGCGCGAGGAAGACGGAGGTACGGGCTTCGAGGAAGAGACGTTATGAGAGGGAGAGGTAGCCGGAGATGGCGACCAAAAAAGGAAGGGGGTGGTGGGCTCGGTTATCGTAACGTCTGGAGAGGGACTCGGTCGGAGGTGGACGATGAACCACGGCCGTTGGATCGTGAGATCCAACGGCTGTGAGTAGAGCGCGGACAGATGGTTGTGATCAGATCCTTAGGATCTGATCGCACGGTTGGCGTTGAGGCGGTGATGAACGGTTCAGATGAGGAGCCGGGTCCATCCAAGGGCAAGGGCGAAGAGGGTGACGTGGAGTATCGGGGAACGTTGGATGATGGATATGATCAAACGGTCGAGGTACAAGGGAGACGTGGCGCAATGAGGGGTGTCGGATGGAGGGTAGGATCGGAGGGCTGAGAAATAGGCGGGAGCGGATGGTTGGGATTGGATCTCAGGAGAGATCTGACGGCTGTGAGATAGAGCGTGGGTGGACGGTTGAGATGGGGGCGATTGGAAGGGGATCTGACGGCCCTGATGGGGCGCCAGATGGCGGGTAGGAGAGCGGGCCACGTGGGCGGCCCAGGGGGCGCCACGTGGCCCAATCAGAATAATTCAGAAATAAAAACAAAGAAAAATGTAAAAGAAATAGTTAGAGGCCGAATTTGGAAAAAGTCAAAACATGAAAGTTGCTCGTCTCGATGAGATCTACAACTTTCATGTAGGTCAAAAAGCCAAAAGAGGTCATCTGTACAAAAGCTATTTTTGGGGGTATTTTTAAGGGGATAAAAACACCGATTTTTTGGTTTTGAGTTGTTTTTGTATTTTTTAGTGGTTTTAAAGGTCAGTGAATTATAGACAACTTATCTACCTAATTTTTAGGGGTTTTTGAGTGATAAAATAATTACAGAAAAATAAGGGCAATTAAATACAAATAATTAAAGGCTAATTATACACAATATTGTACATGATAAAATCAAAGAATTAGAGGTGATTTTTATTGGTTTGTTTAAGCAGGGATTTTAATAAGGATATTTTAGCATGATGAATACGAGATTCATCAGTCACGGAGAGTGGAAGAGTCTTAGGGATTACCTCCGTGAAATGATGGACTAGTCGATATGGAGATGGAGGGGGAGGTGTTGAAGGTGGAGCTCCTCGGTTACGGGTGATGGGACATGGACTTCATAACTGTTGAACGAGGTCCTAGGGAGTAGATGGGATTAGATGACAAGAAGGGCAGTTGGGTGGCAAGAGAAGAGGCGAGCCACGTGGGCAGCCTAGGGGGCGCCATCTGGCCCAATGGAAAAATAGAAAAAGAGAAAATTAAAGAATATAAGTACAAACCGAATTAGAAAAAAAACAAAACATGAAAGTCTCAATTTTTGATGTTGGAAAAAAGAAAAAATAAGTCATTTAAAAACTATAATTTTTATAGCATTTTTAAGTCATAAATAACATTTATTTAATTCTTTTGAGATTTTTTATAATTTAAATTTATGTTTTATGTTAGAACAAATATATACAATAATTATCTAATTTTTTGGGATTTTAGTAAGAAGAAAATAGAAAAAAATAAAAAAATAAAATATTGTTAATTATATACAATAATTAGGGTTAGTTATGAACTAGGGTCAATTTGTAACTTAGGGTTAATTAGTGATGGATTTTATTGAAAAGTCTAAGAAAGGAGCATAATAATTAAGAATTGTGATGATAAATCAGAGATTCATCCCATATGAAGTAGGTTGATCAATCATTTACGATCGACTATCAATAAACATTGTTAACTACATGATCGATCATTGTCAAGCTTTGATCGATCATCTAGATAAAAATTCAAATGTTTAAATTTGGATTTTTGCACTCCTCCCTCTTTGGTAAGGACACCTAGGTTGTTGCCTATCTTTCTTTTTTGACTTAGACGACCCCAAGCTCTTCTTAATAAAGTACACGTCAAATCCTGTCATTGGTATACCGATACAGATATGACTGCATATTTTTTTGACGGATACAAATATCCATATTACCGAATCAATATGTATATATTGTATATATACATACGTGAACTTGTGTATGTGTCTCCAAATATGTTACAGGATTACTTGCAACATATTGCATCTTAGTCATTTTCAAATGTGTGAAGAAAAAATAAGTACCTCTACATTATTTAATCATTTATTATACAAGTTGTTAAATTTAGTATAATACTATATTTTTTGTTTTGTTATCTTTGTAGTTTATTAATTTGAGTAAATTGGCCAAAAGTACCTGAACATACACCCAATTTTAATGACTTACCCAAAAAATTTTAAAAGTAACAATGTGGTATATAATCTTTGTAACAATGTGATCTTTGGTTAAGACGGGGGTTTTGTACTAGAGGACAAAAACCTATTTTTTTAATCATTGTCTCTTCTACACCTATAGGCTCACCTCAAAGACCCACCTTTCTCCATTGCTCCGACATGTCCTTTGCCACTTGTCCCCAAGAGGATTTGACAATGGCAGACGGTCCCCTTCGTCTTCGATAGCTATTAGTTCAGTTGAACTGAATGAGAACCCACCACCGTAGCTTGAGTTCCTCTCCAACAGATGATAGACGATGGAGATCCACGCTTTAAGCGAGGACGTATTTTGGCGGAGGTGGATCCAGGGCCATCTCTTGCACCTTAAAACGCAGTAGCTCGCTATATTAAGCTCCAAATTTTTGCCGAACTGTAAAGCTACAACCTGCAAGTTCATTGTTTCCCGTTGTTATATTCAAACCCAATTGAACCTAATTCATTTCATTCCTAATTCCGTTCAATCCTCCTGTTTTATTCATTGTCTGAAGGGCCTCAACCACTCCATTTTCAATCGTTGTAGTTTCTATTCAATTCAAAACAACACAAATCCCTGTTTCTTGAACTCAAATTATTACAGTTTCATTCATCGTAGTTTCAGTTCAATTCAGAGAGATTTCACTCTTTTTGGGGAGCCACCACCTGTGAGAATCAGGCTCAAATTACTTCCAGATCCGTTGAGCACCACATAAGAATGTTTCGATTGTTTATCGCTTGGAGAAGCAACTGTAAGAGCACGACAATATCATCAGCTCCGATTCCATCATCGCACTTCCCTACTAGTAAAAGAGCTCCATCAACAACCATATGGAACACCTCCTTTATGCTGAACAGTCAAAAAAATCCACAAAAATTCCTTTAACTCTATTTTGGTGTGTTTTAATTTCAGACCTTTTTCTGTGCATTTTTCATTTGTAAAACTTCAAAAAAATTATGAAAAACGAAAAATCTTAAAAAAATTGTTAAAAATTGTAGAAAAATCTGAAAATTCTGATCTTGGTCTCTGATTGTAGATATTGTTTTCTAGTTTTTGCTAAAATAATCCCCAGGAGTTTTGAGCCTTAAAAGCTTTTTAACTTGCAAAATACTCCTGTCAGTGCACTGTTTGCTTTATTTTACATTGTTTTATTTTTAGAAAATCACAAAAAACATCAGATAAAGCCGAAAAAATTACCAAAAATATTTTAAAATATATAAAACACAAAAACATTTTCTGTGGACTTTTCTGTATATTTTTGGTTATTTCAAAAAATACAAAAAAGAGTGTTGTGTGTGTTTTTGTGCATTTTGTGCTTATTCGAAAAAATATATAAAATATAAAATCGAAAAAAACCACTAAAAATGGCTTTGAAATTTGACTATAGAGTTTTTAAATCGTGCTCTGATAACCGCAGAATGTTCGGCGAGGGTCACCATAAATAATATGAAAGGTGTCGCTGAGGCGACCGCTCACAAAACACTCGGGTTGATCAGTAATTAACCCACAACCAAAGAATACAACAATCAAGCTCAAAAATAAAAGTGAATTAATCTTTATTTACTCTACCATAAAATGTACAGTGACAAGTATGTAGAGGTCGAACCACAGAGAGCAATACAAAATATTATAGCCTACATGTATCTCAGAGTCATCCTTGTGTGGGTTTTTAAATTATTATTATTATTATTATTATTATTATTATTATTATAATTAGGTAATATATATAATAGAAATATATAAATATAGGTATACCCATGGAGGGTTAGTATATGGCATACTATATATATATAGGTATGTATAAGGATACAAAAAAGGTATATATATATATATTTTCTTTTTTTCATATTAAGGTTAATAAGTAGATATAAGAATGCATATAAATAATTAAATATATATATATATAAATATTTTTTTCTTTTTTTTGTTAGGAAATACATATATATTCATAAAGGGGTACTATAATATTTACAAAAATACTCAAAAATGGTCAAAAAATCAGGAATAAAGTCTTTTTGGGATTTTCATGGTTTTTTTACTGTTTTTATGATTTTTGGGCATTTTTGCAAACATTTTTAGTATTTTTAAATAGCTAAATAATAGCAAACAGTGGAGTAGGTTCTGGCTGTTACAAAAATAGACCTTAAAAATAGCTAACAGCCTCAAAAATTTTCCACACTATTTTTCTAATAAAGATAATAAAATATAGCATAAATAGGGCCTGAGTTTATATTTTTCTGATTTTTCTTTGATTTTTTATATTTTTTGAAGTTTTTGGGTATTTTTGAAATTTTAAGGTTTTCCTTTTGAGATTTTTAGGGATTTTTGGACTGACACTAAGATAGGTCAAAATACACTATAGGTAATTTTTTGGAATTTTTCGAGGCATTTTCATATTTTTTTGAGATTTTATAATCTAGACAGTAAATAAAAGGCATGTTTTTTATTTTTAATAAATGCAAAAATGCAACAAAATGGAAAACTAAAAATATGGCGTGCAAGGGTACACTAACAGGAGCTTAAGTCTATTTTTACAAAATTTTTCGATTTAATATGGAGCACAAAATAAATAGACAAAGCATTCAAAAATTAAATGGCTTGGCAGGGGTATTTTTGCAAATAAAATTAGTTCACAGGGGCATACATGCAAAAATTACAATAAAAATACACTTCAACTTTTATTTTCAGGACCATTTAATAACTACAGGGACCCGGCGGGGCTTAAATGCAAAATTTCACGCGCCTCACGTGGTTGCTGCACGTGAGGCACGGAAGGACTAAAGTGCAAATCTTAAAACATCAGGGGTCCTTTTGCAAGATATACATTTTATTTACAACTGAGACTTTTATTTTTGGCATTGAATAATACATACAAAAAATGAGGGGGCTGGATGTGAAATTTACCCCTAAACAATGCGTGGCATCCAACGGCGCAGCTCTCTTCACTTGCCACGCGTCGTCACCTCCTCGCCCGATGACGCTTCGCCGATGGGAGGCTGAGATTAGATCAGTCAGGCCGATCTGACGGTTGATGCGATGCTCCATCTGATGGTGCTGATGCGATCTGGGCTGGGACCGCGATCGGACGGTGAAGATGAAGGCACGAAGAACAGGGAAGAACTCCCTCTTCCCCGACCTTCGATCCGGTGCTTCTCGCTCGTCCGGCGCTCCCTCGGGCATCTGATGGTCCAAATAGCTTCCTGGCAGGGCTCTCTAGCTGCTGGAGGTGTCTGATCGAACGGAGGGGCCCTGAAGCGGCGCCACGAGCTCGATGAAGAAGCGGAGCTCCAGGTACTTCCGCTCGCTTGGGATTCGTCTTCTGGCGTGCTTTAGTACGCCTAACCTGCACAGAAAGGAAGAGGGGCTCGAGGCGATGCTCCTCGACCCGAGGTTTGGAAGCTGCAACGCAAAAATGAAGGTGGGTGGAGGGGCTCCGGCGAACGGCGGAGGTGGAGCCCCGATTCGCCAAGACCGATGGTCCTGGGTTGATCTGAGGTGATGAAACGATTGAGAAGGCGATGGGAAGCGAGATGGGATGCTCGGGGCGGTCAGAGACAGTCGGAACAATGGTGGAGAAGTCGTCGGAGCCAAGCTCCGGCGAACTTCGAATTTGGGTTTTCTAGCTAAGGGAATTAACTAACAACTAATCTAACTACTGGAATGAAACGCTAATATTAAAAGCTAACTAAAAAAAACCTAAAAGGGCAGCTCTTATACCTGGGGGCCTCCAGGGAGCAGGGCGGACGCCGGAGCTCCGCCACGACAAAAATCTCCTTCCTCCGGCCGAGTCAAGGTGCTGGGCTACTCCCCCTGTCACGAGGAACAATCCAGGAGCAAGATCTAGGCTTTAGGTTGGAATAAAAGTGGCCAAAATGAGGAAGGAGGCGGAGCTTGTTATTTATAAACATTGGCAAGAGGCCTTATTACCCGGTGATTATTGACTGATCCAATGAACATCTCGTTGATCGATGATTTTGGCGGGCATCATGGAAGATTAGGGAACAATTCTTGTGAAGGAAGCATTATCGATTGATGGATGGTGTGCCCGGGAAAAAGGGATGAAATCGGGGGAATGGACAGTTCAGAGGCGCCAGGCGAGGGATGGGACAGTTGACCAGGGAGTCAACGAAGGCCGGCGCCTCATTGGGCCACGTCAGCTGCTACGAGACAAAATAGAAGACCTGATTAGAGATTGATTTATTTGACATCCTAAATGATTTTATTAATTTTTTCTTATAAAATAAAAAATGTGTATTATTTCGTCTAGTATTTATTTATGATTTTTATTGAATTTTTCGAGGTGTTTTATTATAGTTTTATTTTGATAATGTGTATATGTATGTATTTACATGTATTTTTATGTATTTTTTTTAATTTATTTATTTTATTTTATTATTTTATTGGCTTATTTCATAAATTTATAATTTATTTTTGTGAGTATAAAGGTATTTTTGTTTGATTTTTATGAGTTTATTTATATTTTTAAATAAATAGGTATAAGTGTATGTAGGTATACTTATAGGTGTTTTATCTATGTATTTTATACACTTAATTTAGTTATTGTATTTTCTTGATTTTTATTTTGGATTTACATTTTTAATAAGTTATGTATAATGTATACATTATTATAAAATATAAAAGAATCAAGGAATAAAATCCTTTTTATTTATGTATAGGTATATAGCATAGGTATTTTGTCTATGAATTTGTAGACTTATTTTATTTTACAAATTATTTTTGGTTTTCTTTAACTTATAATATGTGTATGCATTATATACATTATTTACAAAATTCTAAAAATATGAATTTATACAAATAATGAATATTGAATAGAATGCATATTTTAATCAGTCCTATATACAAGGAGGGCCAAAAACCTAACTTCTGCATATGGACTCCAAAAATTATGAAACCAATTTTATAAAATAGTTTATGGAATGCTATATACAATTAAAGGTGAGTTTGGGTGATTTGAAGTTTTTATTTGCAAGATATGGGTCTGTGAAGTTGAGATTTTGGCTTTTTATTTTGTGTATAAAATGTACACTGAGTATTATTTTTGCTCAAACTCAATTTTGTATTTCTATTTACATTATTATCTACAACTTTTATGACAAAGTTTCTTTATTTGATGAAGAAATAAGTATGTACAAAATAGGTGCCAAAAATGCACAAATGAATGAATTAGTAAATGAGGTATTTATTGTACACTGGCCCTTATCTCCCCCTACTTTATTCCTTGTCGACCAATACCATGCTGGCCTTGGTCTTGAGGTTTGGGTCATAAAATATTTGCAATATTTTATTCCTTTTTCTTTTCTCTTCTTTATTCTATAATTTTGGCATTAAAACCTTTTTTTAATGTGGAATTAATACAATGAATCATGAATGCTATTATATACAATTTGCTGCTATTTACATGCATTTGCTGGGGGTTTTGAGGCCAAAATGATAGAATAAAGGTGATGAAATGGAGATTCATCATGCTCCTTGTGTTCGACCCTGGTCGCTATACCAGGTAAAAAGAATAGCGAAAAGCCGCTTACATTATTTCATTGATTTATCTTTTTCTGAGTGGTTTTAAATATTTTTCTCGTTGATCGAATCACGTGGTTGAGAACGACGACACTTGCATATTATTTTACACATCTTAACCGCGTCGGATTTTCGTATCATCAAAATGGCGTGTCGTATATATTGTATATATACTTTAGCCATAACTCGTATTTTCAGGTATATATATTTTTATGGCTAAAACACTGTGTAAATACTCAAAAAAATTTTAAAAAGGAAAAAAAATAAAAAAATGAATAAAATAAAAAAAACCCAACTTTGTATATACCTGTATAAATTACTCAATTTGTAAATTCTTGCATCCTATTCTTGTGAAATAATCAACTCACTCTTGTGTAAATATGTATCTTTTCCTTCAAAAAATTTCTTGTATATATTACTAACTTTTTGCATTAAAAAAACTTTTCGCATATGCATCATCATTTTTCAAAAATCCATAAAAATTTCAAAATTTTGAAAATTGTCTCACAAAAAGATTTTGTTTTCTTTTCCCTTGCATGTACATACTTCTTGCATTTGCATTTGCATGAGCATTTTTCAGGATGATTTTGACATTTAGACTAAGTCTGAAATAAATTTGAAGAATGGAGCTTAGTTGGAACTTAATGCACTTAATTTCAGAGGAACCTTATAAGATTTGGAGTTAAGACTTTTCAGATCCTAGTGACTTAATTCTTTGAGTCTATAAGACTATATTCACATGTCATCTTGATGAGTCTAAGTAGAATATTTAACAACACACACATGATTCTTTCAGACCGTGGCTTACCTTGGACACTGCACTTTACACGTAGCTCTTCATGGATGAGGTAGTGAGGGAGCAGAATCTTTTGGCTTGGGGTAGCATACGAGGGTAGTACATCTAGGCGGAACCTCTCGTCCTCCTCTAGGGAGGAAAGTGCGTCTCAACCTAGTTTGGTGATGTTGAGGTCTAAAGACAAGAGCTGTGGGGTTGCAATAATGCTTCAAAAGAGGGATAGTCTACTGATTCAAGAGGAAAAACTCCTTATGTACATGCTGCACCTTGTATATATTTCAAAAAAAAATGCAAAATCTCCAAAAGTGGACATGCTTGATAGAAAAATAAAATGCCTGTAAAAAAAATAAGAGCTTCAAAGTCATATATGTGTGAGCTTGCAGCGGGTGACATGGCTACACTGGTCATGCATCCAAGGATAGGTAACTACACTGGTTACCGTACATTCTCTTCTCCATCCCCTCTTCTTGAGCTGGTTGTACTTGAACTTAGAAGGGAATATCCCCGCTCCTCGAGGAAAGAGTTGCCAGACCGGGTTATTTGAGTTACCTTGCTGAGAGAGGATGAATCTTTGTTACTTTTGAGATGAAGAGCTAAATTTCACTTACACGTACAAGTAAGAATTCATAGTCATAAGAATTTGTGTCTGTAGACTTGTTCTGATCTGACTGTTGAGGATACCTGAATAGGAGTCTTATGGAACTTAGAGGCTGTTAGGTTTTAATTCCATATCCCATTAAGGTTCCGACAAACTAATAATCCAAAGGTCCCGACAGAGCTCCAGACTACATTTTTATGAAGATAAGTTTGAAAGTCAACATTGTTCTAACTTCTTTCCTTTTTCTTTTCTTTATTTTCATTTTCACTTATTTTCCAAATAAGTGTTTGCTAAGGGACTAGCAAAGGTAAAGTATAGGGGAATGATGAATCCACGATTCATCGCCTTTATTCTTTTATTTTAGCCTCTTTTCCTTAGTCAAAAACCTGTAAATACCCGTTAATTTCATAAAATTATCATTTTGCATGCATTTGTTAATTGTGCATTTTTAACACTTTTTGTATATAAATAAAAGAATAAAGAAGAAAAGAAAAAGAAAAGGAGGTATTTATGCAATAAATACAGACTGACCCAAACCCCGAGAGAAGGTCAAGACTTGACCTGATCGACCAGGAATAAAGTAGGGGGAGATAGGGTCGTTTGTCAGAAAAAGCCAAAAAAAATTTGTACACATTTTTCATGTATATTTGTACAATACTTATATTATTTTATTTGTACATAATTTGACCTCAAACTAATTACTTTTGTAAATGAAAATTTTAAATAAAATTGTGTTGTAAATAATAAAAATATTTATAAATAAAAAAATGTATATATTGTAAATAATTACACCTAGAAAAAGCCGCAACGTGATAATTGAAACATCAATTCCGGCTCCATACGAGCTCAAACTGAACCAAACTCACTTCCATGTTATTATAAATTAAATTATCTTTCAAATGATTGTGGTTTTGTATTTTTTTGAGTTACGGTTAAAAAGACAATTTTCTGGGGTGTATTGTGCAGTTTACCCATATATTTGTTGTATATAATTATTAATATTTATTTTTACATAATCTATATATTATAAATATTGTTTTCATTAAAAACAAAATAAAAAAATTAAAATAAAAAATCTCTTATAAAAATATTTCCTTATTTGTACGTATGTATATTGTATTATATGTGTATAATATATGTATATAATTAACTTCCTTTTATAAAATCCACTGATAACCCTAAAATCCCCAAGACCCGGATGAAGGTAATAAGACAAGGGTCTTTGCGACCCGGATCTTAGAGGATGGGTATATCAAGAAAAATCAACCACTCAAAACATGTAAAATCAATCAAGCACAAAAGAGAGCGGTCCTGCTATGAGATTAACCTGGTATAGCACCCAGGGTCGAACACAAGGAGCACGGGTTGGCCAGAGGCCTACGAAGTAGTAAAAATAAAATAAATAAAATACAAGGATTTTTTAGTGGTTTTTAATATTTTTTATATTTTTTTTGGATTTTTAAAAAGTGAAGAAAATAAAAGAAAGCAAATAAAAGCACACTTTAGCTAATTATTAAAAGCACCAAAAATCAAGCAAAAATTCAAGAAAAATTGTTTTTATGTTTTTTAGGTTTTTTTAGTGTTTTTGGTGAATTTTTGGGATTTTTATAAGGTGTATTTTATTTTCTAAAAATCAAACAGTACGAAAAAGACAAGGTACTGTCCAGCCAGGCCCAAAACCCAAAGATAAAATATTTAAGGATCTCAGAGGGACCTGGAGGTAATTTTCCTGTATACTAGATAAAATAAGGAAAATTTGAGCACCAAAATTATTGTTTTTAGGTTTTTTATTTATTTATTATGATTTTTATGAGTTTTTAGGTATTTTTAGATTTTTAGGGTTTTTACTCAATGAAAAATAGCCCAAATTGGCTAGAAAATCAAGAAACACACAAAGAACAGTAACTAATTTTTTTTAGAATTTTTGGGGGTGTTTTTATATTTTTTTGGGATTTTTAATTCTAGACAGTAGCTAAAATAGATGTTTTTGAATTTTTAAAAATATCAAATAAAATCAAAAATGTCCTCAAAAATTCTCAAAAATCCTACAACATGGCAGGAGCCATGTGTCAAATTTTCATCGAATTTGGAGGTGATTTGATATTTTATTCAAAAATCAAAAGGGGGCACTGTGCACAGGGACTTAAGTGCAAATACCCGAAGCTCTGGGGGTCCAGGTGCAATTTTCCCAGCAAGTCACGCGCGTGGCGCGTGCCTGGGGCACTCAGGGACCTTCTGGTAATAAAAACAAGTCCTAGGACCTTTTGGTAACTCGTACCAAAAAATCCAGGGGCTGTTATGCAATTAACCCACTAAAAGGCGCACATGCAGAATAAAAACACTCACAGGGGCATATGTGCAAATACCAGAAAGTTTCTATTCATTCATAAAGCAACCAGAACTACAGGACTAATATTGCAAATAAACCAAAACTACACGTGACGAAGCACGTGGCTCACACATACAGGGGCATAAATGCAAATATTAACAAGCACGAGGTCCAATGTGCAATTTACCCTACGCAAAGAAAATGCATAAAATATTTACAGGACTGACACGTAAAACAGAAACTAAGAGGGGGCCTAAGGTAAATTACCCCTTTATTACGTCGACGGTTGGATGGTGGACGCGTGGCGGATCTGACGGCTCTGGCCTCAGGCGCCTCTCTCCTCTTTCGCACGTGGGCCGATCGACGGCGCAGAGGAGGGCACGTGGACGATCGAACGGTGCTCAAGTGCTGGTGCCTCTCTCCTCTGTGCTAACGGTCCGGATTGACCCTCGAGATGATCAACGGTGGCTGCTCCTTGATGAATGAACGGCGACGATTGAAACTGGAGCTCTGAGGGCTATCGGACGGTGGTGGAGGACCCTCGAAGAACAGGTGGCCGGCGAGGTTCGTCGGCCTCGTGCGCGTGCTGTGGGCCTCCTCAGTTGCCTCTGAAGATCGGAGAAGACTCGCACTGACGTTCCGCAGCTGGTGGTAGCCTCCGATGGCCCAGCCGAGCCCTGGAGAGGCTCCGGCGAGGTCGACGGAGGGCTAGCTCCTGGACTGATGTTGGGAAGCCTCAGATGGCCTCCTCGTGACCTGCAAAGTAACCCAGAAGCTTCGCGGGTCGAGGGCAAAGTGCCTCGACCCGATGAAGCGGCGTGAAGGTGAACTGTGGGTCGGGGCGAGCGAGCTCCGGCGAGCGGAGGATGGAGGAGCTCGAACCCCAGCTCCTGTGCGAGCTGGGTTGAACGAAGGGGCGAAGAATGTGCGCGGAGGGTAGGCGATGGTGAGCGTAGGTTCCGATGATCGAAAAGATGTGCGATATAGCCGGAATCGACGGAACTCGGCGGTACTATGATTTGGGGGTAACTCAAAATTAAGCTAAACAGGAAGGCTAGAAGGTTACCTGGGTGGTGTAGAAGGCTGTGCTGAAGCTTAGGCAGCTCCTGGTCGTTGCCTCGAAGGTCGCCAAGGCCTGAGGCTCGAGCTCCTGCACTGGGCGGAGCACGGCGGCGCAAAGTCGCCGGATCAGTGGTCCGGCCACCCCCTCCTCACTGCTACAAGGGCAATCGCGAGCTGTCACCTCAGGGATCGCTATGGAGGTCACGGGACGAAGGGTGGATAGCCAAAGATGGCAAATGAATGCGGCGGAGCTGGGGTTTTATATGGGTGCAGGTCCGGGAAGAAGGGCTCGGGTCCGGCTCGATTGAGCACGGATCCCTAGGAACAATGTCGGGCGAGATTCCCGGATACCTGGAGAGTGATTAGGACCCTGGGTTAGGCTAAATGGTGGTCGGATCTGGCGGGGATAAATGGGAGAAGTCGGGTCCGCGAACCAGACCCGTGGGAAGTGGTCCACAGGGGGGAGTTGACCGGGCGGTCAACAACCCCCGTGGACCAATGGGAATCAGCCACGTCAGAAAAGATTTAGAAATTAAATTAAAAATAACAAATGGCCGATTTAATTAAAACTCAAAACATGAAATATTTTTGTTTTAATTTTTTCTATTTTTTGGTGATTTTTAATTAATTTTTGGGAATAAAAATAAGGTATTTACATAATAGGGCTATATATAGGTATATATACAATATAGGGTTTTTAATTTTGATTTTTAATTAGTTATTTTTATACATTTTTATTCCTATTTTATATTTTATTTATTTATAGAATAAAATGAGGAATAAAAGAATATTTTTATTTTATTTTTATTGTCTATATACATAAGGGAAATAAATAGTTATGTACACTATGTACATGGCATATGTACAATATATTTTTGTATTTTTAATTTTGTAATTTTTATTTGATTTTTGTTTTGTTTCTTTTTATTTATGTTATTTACAATATATAACATACAATATTTACCAAAAAGTTTAGAAAGTAAATAAGTTTATTTACAAGGTTAAATAAATAAAGGATTATGGTCTATATACATGGTGAAAGGATATTTTTGAATTTTTGATTTTTAAATTTTTATTTTGTTTTTAATAGTTTCTAAATATATACAAAATATGTACAAGCATATTTTTGGGTGAGGAAAATATAATTTATTTACACTAGAGCCCCTATCTCCCTCTACTTTGACTTTTATGCGGTCAGGCCCATGCTGAGCCTTCCCTTGGATTAGGTTGCTCAATATTTATTCTAAATATTTCCCCCCTTTTTTTTTCTTTTTCATCTTTATTCTTTTATTTTTGCACAAAAACATGCTAATTATGTATTTTTACAAGATGCATGCTTTTGCTAATTATTCCTATTTACAAGTATCTACATGCATTTGCATAGGTTTTTGTAGCTAAAATATAAGAATAAAGAGTGATGAATGGGTATTCATCATCTATGCTTAGGTCATCTAGGATATCTTTTTCCACTATTAGATAGATCTGCTCTAATACTATTTTTAACAACTCAGTCTTAGATCCCCATACCGTCATACATGAAAATTATTCTTCACAACTTGATAAGTCTGGCTCAATTGAACCAATTGACAACCATCTGAAATGCTTAAGCCCTAGTTGTAAAGTAGTATTCTTACACTCTTATAACCCACTCTCAACATTCTTATATTTTCGATGTGGGATTGTGTTTGGGGTGTTGCAACCTTTTTAACATCCAAGGCTTATGTTCTCATACTGTTATCGAGAAATATTAACCCTGACAACTTGTTGGCCATGACTCGATTGGACATATTGACAATCACCCATGATGCTTAAGTTCATGTTATTAAATAGTAGTCCCTTCACTCTTAGAACACACTCTCAAACTTCATGCGATTTAGATGTAGGACTATGTTTGGGTATTACAAGCTCCCCTGCTTATATCAGCAACATCTTCGTTGTGATATGAACAGTCACTTATTTACATTAATAGTAGAGGTTACATGCTCTTGGCTTAGTTTCCCTAGGGTTGATTTTTCTCCTATCACAAGAAACCTACTCTTATATCATTTAGGCTTGGGTTCGTAGACTGTTACTAAGAAAAAATGATTTTAAAAATTGGTTGGGTTCGGGCTCAACTCGAGTCATTGACAATCACCCAAAATGCTTAAGCTCAAGCTATTAAGTATTAATTCCTCACTCTTATAAACCACTCTCAAACTTGACAAGTTTTAGATGGGAGATTATTTTCGGGATGTTACAACCTTTCCCATACTTGTATTCACAACACCCTTGTTGTTATAAGTTCCATTACTTATTCCCGGTAACAGTGTCATGCTCTGGGTTAAGGTATCATCATGTAGCCTTTCCACTATTATAGAGAATATGTTCTGATAATATTTGGATTGTCCCGAGCTTACGTCTCTAGATTTTTATTGAGGATAAGTTGCCTTGACAACTTGTTGGACTCAATTCCAAATGAACTCATCGACAACAACCTCGAATGCTTAATCTCAAGTTATCAGCGACTCTAGTTGGAATGAGCCTAATAAGTTATCAGGGTCAATTTTCCTTATAACTGTTAGGAGATCTAAGCCCTGATTACAAATAGTATTATAGCAGATTTCTTCTAATAGTGGAAAGGGCTACTCGAAAGGTGGAGCCACCCCTACAAAGAGATAGTGAACAATACTACCCATAGTGTACATTTGTCGCTATTATTGGGAATACGTGACAGATCATATCACAATGAGTTTCAAATATAATTGTGTGAGGTTTTAACACTCCAGCCATAGTCACCCATCTAAAACTCACAAAAAATTGAGAGTTACTTATATATGGAGAGGATTGCTATTTGATAATTTGAATTTAAACATTACGAGTGGTATTAACGAGTCCAATCAAATTCGAACTCAACAAGTTGTCAGGCCAATTTTACCTGATAACAATCCAAAGACCTAATAATGAGATGAAAGGTTAGTGATGTATAATAAAATCTAATGCACTAGTAAAAAGATTTATTTGGCATAATTGACACCAAAGATGCCTATGTTACTTCCTTTGATATAGATGTCTCCTAGATGTCTGAGGGCGTCGTTATGTCTCAAAAGAGCTATTGAATATATCTTCCTCAAGAGGCATGAATCCCTTTATGCATACTTACCTGCTTTCATGTTGATCTTAATATATGGCTAAATGACTCTTAAAGCCGTTATACTGGAATTCATTTCTTTGTTGGAAAATAACGATCAAATTTGTTACAACAAAATTGGGCTATAGCAACATATTATTTAGTATTTCTTACATATTCTCCCATAGAAAATTTATAGCAAGAAATATTATTCATTACAAAATATTTTTGATATGAATTTCACAACAAATATCCATTCAGTGCTATATTGTTATCAAGGATGACAACAATTATCAATTAACTTTCTTAAAGAACATTATATAATAATTGCTAAATTTACAAGAATTAGTGCAAATTTTAGCAAAAAAAAAGTTAACGGTAATAATCATTATATAAAAAGTGGCCAACTAATATGATAATTGTAATACATTTTACGGAAAAAAGATAATTTTGCTAGGAATAATAATCATTACATAAATTTAACATGGGAATGAACCGAAATACTTTGAATTATTTATTCCATAAAAAGTTGACAGTTCTCTCTCTCTCTTTATATATATATATAGGAGTGAGAGCAAAAAGATATGAGAATATGAGATGAGTGATTCTGGACCACTAGATTCAACCATGCGAGAGAAGACGTAATCTAGTGATTCAGAATAACTCCTCTCATGCTCTCACAACTTTTTGCTCTCATAGGATCACTCCTATATATATATATATATATATATATAGGGAAATTATCCATTGAGCCCTATGACCATTTGCGATGAAATGAGCCCACTCATTTTCTATCATTATTTCCTATCATTTTGAGCTTAATAGTTATTTATTTACATGTGTTATATCAGATTCTTACTACTAGTAACTATCTTCAGAAAACAAAACCTTAAATTAATACGAATTGATTGTATTATTATTCGTACTACTAGTGTTATTTTTACTCTTACTAATGACTATTTCCTGTGAATCTAAGGTTTTTTTATATGAAAATAGCTACTAATAGTAAGAATATGATATAACAAATATAAATAAATAAGCATTGAACGCAAAATAATAGAGAATATTGGTAAAATATGAGTGGGCTCATCTCATTTCAAATGGATATAGGACCCATTGGATAAGTCCCATATATATATATATGGGACTTATCCAATATATACATCACACCTCCAACGGTGGTTGCCAAAGCTCCGAGTGAACCCGAAATAGGCCATGGACTTGGATCTACCAAATGAAAAGAATGCCTCTGAGATTCAATCATAAACCACTTTGTCCCGGTTGTATGTAAACCGCCCCTTCACCCCAGCGAGACAATTATACTCGCGCTGAGGGAAGCGGCTTATTATATAGAAACTTCGGACAGGGAGGGATTAGATATTGCGACCTATATATATATATATATAGGATAATTATCCAATGCGCACAGGGCCCATTTGAGTTTCCATGCGCCCATCTTTTTGACCGTCCGATCTTAACTTTCAATCCGATATTAACTTCCAATTCCACGTTTTTAGCATCGATTAATTTTATAAATTAATGATTTCCATATTTAGTAATAGTATCGTTTGGTAACATATTGTATGGCAACTTCATTTGAACGATCTGTCATATATTCTGGAGCTCTGCGATCGATCGATCTCACGGGAAGAAATTGTTGTTGATTCTTTCGGCGATAGCTGTATTCGAATAAAAGGTATTGGGAATATTTAATATTTATGTTCAAGTTTTAATTTCATTGCTAATATATTGAGGTTTCGATTTCAGTTTTTAACGTGATGGATTATTTGCGATTGTATTTGAATCATGATATCTCAGAAGCAATGGTAAACAATGATTCTTTATTGGATTTTGATCGTCAGAATATCATATGAGAAGGAGCGACGATGGATGATTTGTAATTGGATTTGTATCATGAAAACTCTTCTTCAGAAGGACCATGTTCAATTTTATTAAGTTACTTAATGCATTCGTCAAAGTTACTGACAACATGGCATGAATTACTTTTCTATATATTATTCTTACTGGTTCATTATCAATCACTAGTTACTTATGTATCTACTGCGTATTACTTGTTAGTTTGTCATTCTTACTAAATCTTTTATACTGAATTACTAATGTATTTTATTAGTTTACTTATAAGATATTTTATCTTACCATCGTTAACACAATTGTTACTTTTCATGCCTTTACTTTGAAAATGTTTTGAGTTACTAATGCTATTACATTGTTTACTGAGATGATATTTTAATTTACTATTACCTACATAATTGTTACTGCTCCCTCTTTAGTTCTTACAACTTCAACTATTGGTTTACTAATTCATTTTTATTTCAGGTATGTCAGATGCTGGAATACTTCTGATGTTTTACATCTCACAACATCATTCGTGGATAAAAAAAATAAAAAATGAAACATTGGATCGTGAGAGTATCATATCAGAAGAAACAACGATGAATGACCAGCAATTGGATTTGAATCATGAGACATATGTATATTTTTATTGAGACAAATGTGAAAGTTACTGAGACAAACCTGAAAGTTACTTGCATACATGTATTTTCATTTATACCAAATTACTTATGCCATTTGCCCATGTTACATGCATTTTGTTAAGTGTTACTTGTTCTCCTATCATTCTTACTGAATCAATTATATTCAGAATGTTGTCTTCAAATCAGATTCAGTCAAAATGATATAAAGTTAAGTAACAACAAACAAACAAATGGAATCAATAATATATATACAATAGTCCAGTAAATGCTTATCACGAGATTAGTAATACCCAAACAACGATCAGTAATTTACGTCATTTTATTATATGGTTTAAAATTCAGTAATATATATATATATATATATATATATAACTGGACAAGTAAGTAGTTGTTATGAAATTAGTAAAATCATAATAAATGATCAGTAATTTTCATATACATTATAATTGACTAAAAAGATTATACAAGTAAATAAGAGGTGCGTCAGTAACACTCAAAGGATTTAGTAAATATAACATTAGTAACAATCAAAATGAGTTCAGTAAAATGAACATTTATAATCAGTAATCATTGTATGGACATTAGTAGTTTTCCTACTTCATTACTGATCTGACAACAATAATTACTTGAGAACTGAATATGTTACTTGAGTAACATGAATCAATTACTGATCTCTGTACAATGTAATATTACAGATATAAAATACTGACAAATATTTCAGTATTACTGATCTCGTAACACATAATTACTTGAGTACAATATATACATTACTAATCAAATATACAATGACTATTTCTTCGGTACGAAATTAATAATTTGAATTTATCTTTCTAAAACAATCTTCCTTTTTTTAAGGACTCGGTATAATTGGAAATATAAATGCTCAAACATATTAATATCCTTCCAAAACCGTGCTCCTTCGAAATAGGCAACCATTCAAATAGAAATACACATGGCACGCCCACGTTTGGTGCTCACCAAAACTCAAATGGGCCCTGTGCTCTCTGGATAAGCCCTATATATATATATATAGAGAGAGAGAGGGGGGGGGAGTATGCACCGGCAGGGTGCAGCCAACTGGTTGCACCCTGCCATTTTTTCATTGGTTTTTTATTTTTATTTTGAAAAAACTTATGGGGATTTACTTAGTTTACTGTGTGGAATATGTGTTTCAAATTTCATGCAAAACAAACACTCCTAGCATGCCCATCTAGATATGGTCAATTTCAATAATTCTGAAACCGTTAAAATGCCATAGCCTTGATGGAGATGATAGAAATGTCGAATTTAGTTGAAATTGATATGATATCATGGTGATATATAGTGATTTAAATCCCCCTAGGTTTCATTTCAAAAACACAAAAAATCAAAGAAAAATGCCCGGGTGCAGCTAGTTAGCTACACCCGTCGGTGCAGCCTCCCAGCCCTCATAAATATATATATATATATATAGGAAATATTTCCAATGAGGTGCACATTTCCTGGATGCATGGAAAGCCACATCAATTTAAGCATTTATTCTATTTATTTTACACATTCTAACTCCATAAATTTAATACTAAATATTAACATAATATGTATATCATGAAAGATTTATGAAAATATTAATATATTTGAAATTAAATGTTTGTTACAATATGGATGATATATTTTACATAACTGTATTATCACCATTATTTTACAATATGTAGTTCAAATTTACAATATTGTTACGTAATTTACAAATTTGGTAGTGGCTTTCTGAATTTCAGGAAAGACCCACCTCATTAGAAGGGCTCCCTATATATATATATATATATATATATATATATATATATATATATATATATGAGGATGGGGAGCTTGCACCAAGGTGCATGTAATTTTTCATGCACATGCGCTTATATCTTCCATATTTTTTTACTTTTTTGAAAAATGCCACCATATATATTCATCCATATATCGCTCCAATATGTTATTCGAATTTCGTCAGAAACAGAGATTCCTATGACCTTCATCCAGAACAATTAATTTTAACGGTCTTAGAATTGCTGTAATCGACCTGTTCTGGATGGAGTTCATAGGAGTCTCTGTTTCTGACGAAATTCGAATGACATATTGGAGGGATATATGGATGAATATACATGGTGGTATTTTTCAAAAAAGTAAAAAAATGTGGAAGATATAAGCGTCGGTGCATGTAAAGTTACATGCACCTTGGTGCAAGCTCCCCATCCTCTCTCTCTCTCTCTCTCTCTCTATATATATATATATATATATATAGGATTTCTCTCAAATAGGACCTGGTCCTTCCTGAGTTTAGGAAGGCCAATCCTTTTTTTGTAGAAAACATGACGACTTTAGTAGAATACCTATACAGATTGTATTACAATGTCAAGTTTTAATGTTTGTATTATAGTATGCAGTTTTGCATGCGGTTTTGTATTTATAATGTGTAGTTATAATACAAATTGTATACACATCCTACTAAAGTGCTCGTGTTTTCTATAAAAGATGGTGACCTTCCTTAAGTCTGGAAGGATGCATCCTATTTGAAAGGCCCCCTATATATATATGTATATGTGTGTGTGTAGGGTGCACTTGAATTGAGGTGGCACCTTTCCTTGCTTATGGAAAGGTGTCATCTTAGGCCGTTGGATGATCACTGTACGAGTGAGATCGAAACCACTACGTGGTTTTCGTGCCAACTAACATTCCTAATATATAGGTGGATTAAATTAATACTAATTTGTTAAAATACACTTCATTGATCTTTCTATATTAAGATATATGCCGCATGATGTACAGAATTGTTTAGAATTATCTGAATGAATAAAGGTTCGTGTTTGAAATAACTGCTAACAATTTACAAATGATTGGGATATTTTACAATTTCGTGTTATAAATTACAAAAGCATAACACTTGATGTTTGCAAAAACAATCCAAATCTGATGAAAATTTGATTTTTTTATGTAGATGTGTTTCCTAAAATATAGGGTGCTTTGATAATGTGTTAACTAATTGATGTACACGTGTAAAAGATTCCTAAAATGATGATATTTTTGTTACAACTATATTTCCTAATTTATTAGATGGGGTAAAGTGCGAACACGTTAAATATTACATGACATATGCCATATTAGTTTTAGGGGATATTAAACATGCGGTGTAATAAATGAATCCATATTAAATAAATAGTCCATATTTTACATTCACTGGGCTTATTTTACATTCCATGCACGAAGTTTACGTCCATCCAATACCATGTCAGACATTCTAACAAAATGAAGATTACAATAAATAAATCCATTATTTCATTAACATATGTTACAATTGTAATTCGTATTTTACATTTCCCTCATTATTTTTACATTCGTCTCCCATTTTTCTGCAGTCAATTCCAAATTGATGACATCTGCAGGATCTGGTTGTCTCGATATTTATCCTTCTTCCTCTCATTGAAAGTTATCCAAGTGACCTACATAATGTAAATACATAATAAGATATTGTAAATAGAATATGGAAGCGTATAATGACTGTAGGTAATATAAAAATAACTGGAATGTGTTTGTACAGATAGTGCAGCACTCGTTTGGGTGTAAAATACATTATGACATTGTGAAAATGGGACATAAAAATTTAAATGAGTGTATGTATTGTAATTAGGTGTAATGCATTGTAAAACGATGTAATCAACACCACTTAACTTAAAACCTGATGCGTATATATGGATCATTCAATCAAAAGCACTGAACTTGAAATTAAACAATGAAGACTTGAGACATGGATTGAAAAATGAAAAAGATAATGAAGACTAGAGACATGGATTGAAATATGAAATAGATGAGAAACAATGATCTCTGATCGATGATAATCGAGGATTGGATCGAGATGGAATCAAAATAAATATAGAAACATAGATCAAATCAAATGAAACTAACCTGCAACTTTTTTTAATGGATGAATACAAAGAAAATGAAAAAAATGATTACTAATACGCTCATCCATGCGCAACCATCTCATGTCACTCCATGCATCGTCTTCTTCATCGTCACGCACCACCAACACCATTGTGACACACCTCCATCGTCGTTGTCATCCATTCCTCAGCTGAAGATATTTTCTCGTCTTTTTCCCTCTCATTCGAATGAGATGCTAAATTTAGATAATAATTACTCACAATCAATATTTAGCAATATAATCAGGATTGAAACAGAAGAAAGAGATTTGTTTCTAAAAATAGTGAATCGGAACCAGTTTTAATAGTGGTTTTCATGTAGAACGCTAGTTTTGTCGAGAACCGTTGATCAATATCGAACGGTTGGTCAGAGGTGTCACACCATATGTATGGTAAGGTGCCACCTCAATTCAAATTTCCCTATATATATATATATATATGACTGATCCTGTGAGAGTCATAACCTGTGACAGTATGAGAGCAATGATTCTGGACCATTAGATTCAACTAGGAGAGAGAAAACATAATCTAGTGGTACAAAATCACTTTTATCATGCTCTCACAGTTTTTGCTCTCACATGATCAACCCCCCCGCTCTCTATATGTAGAGGGTTGATCATATGAGAGCCAAAAACTGTGAGTGCATAAGAGTAGTGAATATGGACCACTAGATTTTGCTCTTCTCTCTCCTCCTACAATCAATGAGGAGAGAGATGACAGAATCTTGTGGTCCAGAATAACTGCTCTCATGCTCTCACAGATTTTTTTGCTCTCACAGGAGGGGTTGATCCCGTGAGAGCCAAAATATGTGAGAACAGTGAATCTGGACCACTAGATTCTGTTCATCTCTCTTTTCCTGCAATCAATGAGGAGAGAGATGATGGAATCTAGTGGTTCGGAATCAATGCTCTCATGCTCTCACAGATTTTGGCTCTCACAGGATCACCCCTCACACACACACACATTCTCTCTCTCTCTCTCTCTCTCTCTCTCTCTCTCTCTTTATATATATATATATATGGGTTATCCTGTGAGAGCAAAAAATTGTGAGAGCATGAGAGTAGTCAGTCTGGGCCACTATATTCTACCATCTCTCTCCTGAGTGATTGGATGAGGAGAGAGATGAATAAAATCTAATGGTCCAGACTTACTGCTCTCATGCTCTCACCGTTTTTGGCTCTCATAGGATCAACTACATATATATATATGCTAAAATAGTAAAATAATGATAGAGATTATACTATAATGATAGGAGGTTTATATAGCACCCCATACATATAAACCTTCCTTGACAAATGGATCCACAAATCCAAATACAAAAACCACTCGAATAGAAAAGTTCCCATTTTAAAATGTTGGACTTCATTCACTACTAGATTGGGAAGGTTGCATAATGGACTTAGCATGTATTGTTGGGAACATGATCCAGTATCGTCTTCGCTCTGATACTAGTTGTTGAGACACAATCCGGTACCAACTGTCCTCTGATATCGGATAAACCCTCTGATATGGATGCGGATGTACAATCGACCACAACCACCGAAGCACGTGAAAGAAAGAACAAACATATATAACGGTGGTCGGTCACCTCTCGCGACCACCAGAGAAGAACAATCACTAAAAGAAGGAGTACAACTCTCTCTTTTCCCTCGCTCTCTTCCTCTCTTTTCTCTCCCCCTCTCTCTCCCCTTTCTCTAGGGGTTACATAGTTCTTATGATGGGATAGAGGCAATGCCTCTACCCCCCTCTATATATAGCCCAGATACAACCCCATAGTCCTATTCCTAATAGGTTACAAATATAATACAACTCAACTATTATTAGGATTAGGAGTTTCATCCCATTAGGATTCCTAATCCTAATATGATTCTAATCCTAACAATGTCCCCCCTTTAGTGGAATTACATCATGATCTCTTCATCCTCTTGAGTCTATACTAGGCCATCCTCATCACCTGCAGGTCTCATTAACAATAACTCACTGCCTTGATACACCCATTGATGGGTGCCTTCAACGTGCCACTTTGCACGATCTCTTACAAGCCGCCACTAGCAGTATTCTTCGGTACCTCAGGTAGATTTATCCAAGAGTCCACCATATCACGGACTCTGATCACGCATCTACTGCATCGCGTTGTCTCATCGACATCGATCCTCGCTCTGATCCATCGCATCGTGTCTCTTCAACAATGTTGAACCCAGCTCTAATATCAATTGATAGGAACAGAAGCGGTTCTAACTCTACTATGATACCACTTGTTGTTGACACGACCCAATGTCGTCTTCTCTCTGATACCAGTTGTTGGGACACAACTCGATATCAACTGCTCTGATACCACTTGTTGAGAAATCACGAGGTTCCCTTAACTTGTCCTGCAAAGGATGACTCGCAGCAGAATGTTCCCCACACAAGAACCGAACAAAATAATCGTAGCACAATAATCAAGCAAGCACAAAGAGCGTAAAATTTCTCGTCTCTTTGTACTTGCTTGATGATTGTGCTACGATTATTTTGTTTGGTTCCCTTGTAGGGAACGTTTCGCTGTGGTTCTTCCTTTGTAGGACAAGTTAAGGGAACCTCACGATTTCCCAACATGTATAACTTGATTAAAAGAATTAGGGTTCAACAAATATCAACAGTCTTTTTCCTTTTGAACATGTTAATACATGGTCATGCTAGGACAAAATCCCTTAAAAGCAGCAATTGATATTGAACTATCTTATGTTTTCTCCTCCAAATGACAATATATTTAGCATAGTAGTATATATTGGTAGGTTTTTAATGTTGTTCATATTCGTGGTTATAAAGATAAGAAGTGGATATCTTGGTTTTACAACTTTTTATGGTCACTTATAGTTACATAGAGAAGAAAAAAGTATAGTTCTGATTATTGTTTGAGCTTCAAGTTATATTTAGCGATATTAATTGAATGGAGCATGATGCTATTCAATTGGAGTTTGTTTAGCAGTAGCTTGAAAGATATTCATATGTGTCTCGATGAGGTGAACATAAACTTTAAACTTTGATAAACTGACGAGCCTTCTCCCACTTGAAGTAGGATTTGCTACATGGATTTTTGATCAAATCCATGTTGAAAGATCTGACTATTTACATTGATCATCGACTATCTAATGCAACCTCACAAAGAGAGATTTGAACCCTGATCTTTTAGATGATAAGCACACTACATTAGCACTAGACCATTGAGGTAGATACGCAAATTGTACTTTAATAGTTTACCGAATCGAAGGTAAAAGTAACATGTCTTTTCTTTAATTTCAACAACATGCAGAGACATCGATAAGTCCATATTTATACACATGCATGAAGATTTTTATTAATGAAAGTGTGATATTAATAGCTAGGCTTCATACTACTTTAATTTGGATCGTTTCTTATAATCACAAATATGCATTGAATTGTACAACTTTATTATCATACTCCAGTTTCGAACTAAGTTCGAATTTGTTTGTTATGGGACAGCTATTGAACCAAATTCAAATATTTGTTTTTCAAACGAACTCAAACTGGAAATTATGTATACTAATGAACTTACATCCAAGTGAAGTCGAACATGAACCGTTGATTGTTCTTATTTAACCAAACTTTAGCATAGGTCTATTTATTATGATTCGATTTGATTTATAGCCCTAGTCATAGTTGAAGGAATGCCACGTACACTATAATATCCTTTTGGTAGAACGCTTCCTCTGGTACAAAGGTGTTCGAGTTGAGATGGCTAATTTTACGTACTGCCTTACTAATGATCACGCCTACTATAACTTCACCGGTGATGTAGAGTTTTTCAGATAGATACACTAGGACACTAATCATACCAAGTTTATCCAAGCTATGAATCAATATATGTGCTCCATTTTTTTAGGCATGTACTGGAAAAGTAATAATCTGGAAGGCCTGTTTCAGGTACCAATATAATAGGTAGCTACTTTCCCTGCAAACAATCGTGCCTTTTCAGAACGAACTAATCAAATCTAAGAAGATTGATCATCATTAGTAAAGCTAATCTTCAATAATGCTCATCTATCCATGTTGAGCATGGATATATAGGCTTCATTTTGATGAGAAGCATTATAAATGAATACATTTATCCTCTCTTTTTATTGTACTCATATTTCCTTTCTGCTTTCAGTGGTTGTCTGTATGAACAGTGTTGGTGTATTTGGTTGTGTACGCCACTTATGTAAGGATCCATTTACCTCATCCATATGTTTAGTCCCACATCTACCAGTGGTGGGATTTGGAGGCTCTGTGGAGGCTATATAAGGAGCCCCGGACCTCAAGTATCAATTTGAGAAAAGTGCGATAGACACACCAGCCCTTTGAGGGCTTCTCCCGTGGTTTTATCCCGCTCCTTAGGGAATAGGGTTCCACGTAAATCATGTTGTTCTTATTATCCTTTATCTTCTTGCATGTTTCACTTCCGCTTCCTATTTTCTAACATGGTATAAGAGCGGGTTGTTCTTGATCGATTTTGAAGTTTGAAGTTTTTTATTTTCCAAGTTTGAGTTTTTGTTTGGGTTTTCTAGAACCCTAGCTTTCAGATCCAGATCTTGCGGCTTGAATATTCTAGCTGCAGTTTCCGGCGTGAGATATCAGTCAACGAAATCGCTGCTTCGGATCGTGTGAGCGCCAACTTCGGATCGATGGTGCACACTAATATCCTTCACCAGTACCTTGCGCATCCATGGAATGCGCTACAGGCACCGCGGCTTCCAGCGATGCTTCTCCCTTCCTCCCTCGCGTGAAGCCCTCATGCGGTGCTCCAAGCCCTCACGCGTGTCCAAAGCCCTCATGCGTACCGCATCCAGCCCTAGTCGTGCACATCTCATAGCAGAGGGCTGTAGTGCCCTTTCATCATGGAATTGCTCCAGGCGTAGCTCTCTCCAAGCGGTGCACATCTCCAAACTCTTCAATCGACGCACGCGACGCTTCAATCGAGCTCCATGCCTCAGGCGGAGCCCTCCACGCTCCTCCCTCGCGGAGGCTCAGGCGCACCTCCAGCCCCATCGCGCGATGGCCAGGTCGCCACGCTCGAGGCGATGCTCCTCTGTGTGCGTGCTCCGCGCGAGGCGATGTCCCCGTTGCTCCTAGGCCCGCTTCTCCTCTCGTTTTGCAGGCACGCGATGCTCCTATGAGTGGCGCGAAGCTCTCCTCCAACGCATCCAGGCGGCGCAGCCACACCTCCAGACGATCCGCACGCTCCTCCTTCCCAGCGAGCGGCATCACCTTCAAGCATGTGAAGGCTCCATCAGGCGGTTGTTTCTTTAAAGCATGGGTTCCCTGCGAACAATAAAGGGTGCAGGTTTTTTTAAAAAAAATAAAAAAGGAAATGTCGCTGCAAGGTCCCACAAGACTGGAAAAAAGGGGGACCCCTGACGTGTGGGGAAGGCAGACCAGTTTTCAAAAAAATATGATAAAAAGGAGCGTACAATTAAAAGCCGTACGCAATTTCAAAAAAAGGGGTGCATACGATTACAAAAATGTATGCAATTTCAAAAAAATGTTGCAAGTCGAAAAAAATGCTAAAATGGCTTTAAAAATATTTTTTTTAAATGGACGGCTAAAAAATCATGAAGGAAAGCCGTAAGAAGTTTTAAGTGATGTTCCATATCTATATTTTTTTTTCTTCTCCCAACTTAGTTGACGATTGTCATTTTTCGACTAGTATAAGAGAAAGGGGGTGTATTGTGTAGAGTCACATGCCAGTTTTTCAGTTTCTCCAGATTCTCCAAACTCCTTATTATAGGCCATTCAGATCCGGACTCTACAGTCGTTCAGACTTGACATCAGATGTTTTCGAGTCTCTAATTTCAGACACGCACGAGTATGCAGTCATATTTTCAGATGTGCAGATGTTTGCCATCTTCAGTTCATGGTCCCCATCATTCTTGTTGTTGTCAGGCCAGAGTTTTCATGTGAGCCATAGGGACTCCAGAGTAGAGGAGCATTCCCTATGCCATGAGGGCAAGGGTTTTCATGTGGTATCATAGGTACTCTAGAGTAGTGTACCGTCTCTGTGCAAGATGGGAGAGACCCAGTTCTCCGACGACAAGACTATTTCAGACTCCATTCTCTAGAGACCGTGGATTCTGACGAGGACTGCACTTCCACGGTCCCTTTTCAATTCGACCATTTTCATAGATGGAGCAGTTGTCCACATGTTGTGGCGAGCCAGAGTACTCCGACGAGGAGACTCATTTCCAGTTGCAGTGACTCTGACAGGTGCAGTTTAGAGCACATGCTCTCCGACGAGGAGATTCAACAGACTCACACTCCAGCCCGTTCGTCCTCCTCACCTGCATGGCATGAGAAGCAACATCCTCGACAACAACAGTTGTGCACGCTGGGTTGATATTGTCCGTAGTGTACTGTAGCGTGGGTTGAGTTTCTTTCTATTTGTCCAAGCTGAGCATTGCATGCTCCAGCTTGATGGGGAGTGTTGGAGTATTTGGTTGTGTGCGCCACTTATGTAATAGGAGGGTCTAGGATCCATTTACCCCATCCATATGTTTAGTCCCACATCTACCAGTGGTGGGATTTGAAGGCTCTGTGTAGGCTATATAAGGAGCCCCAGACCTCCTGTATCAGTTGAGAAAAGTGCAATAGACACACCGACCCTTTGAGAGCTTTTCCTGTGTTTTCATCCCGCTCCTTAGGGAGTAAGATTTCACGTAAATCCCGTTGTTCTTATTGTTCTTTATCTTTTTCCATGTTTCGTTTCCGCTTCCTATTTTCTAAGAAACAGAGCACTGTGTTGATCTAAACATCCTTCTCTGATTATCAACATATACATAATAACATATGAAGTCAAACACCTGACACTAAAATATCCGGACCATTTCAACGGACCTGTGAACTGTAAACTATAGTTTCAGGTGCACGATTAAACTGTAAACTATATTGTTCAGGTGTGCGATTAAGGTAAGATGTTAATGTCGAAGAGCAGGGTCCTCTGCATAGTTAGAAGGCTGTTGTGATTCCAATTACCCTTGTATTATGCATCCTAGTACGTTGGTATTTTCCATTAAAAGGGCACATACACACACAGACAAAGCTGGCTAGTCAAGAGGCCTGCAATATCTATTACAACTTTGAACAACTTTTCCTCTATGCTAGAATAAAATAATGGGGCATTTTCTTTCGAGGCTGCCAACCCGCAGCACATAGAATTCCCATAAAGCATGGGCATGGTTTGGGACCATAGATACACGATAAAACAAATCAAAACTTAAATAATGTGAAAGGATGATTCAAACTCCGGTCAATTCGTCAAGGGTCAACATCTTCAAGCACATGTACCATGAGTTAGGTGCAGGACCATGGGAACCATTTTGGAAGTTACTGAAACATGGCATGTTCTCTTCAGATTCTTAATCTTAACTGCTAAGCAATTCTTGCCAGGCAATAATGCCGGGAGGGATCAACCCATGCACCCTATAAGCTTTTAGTTCTCTTTGAGTTCATGGGCTTGAGGGTCCACAAATTACAACTCCTCTTTGATCATCACCATGCCAAGAAGTTGGCCTTATTCAGACAACTGATGCCACTTTACATTGGGTTCACGTGTCTTCTACAATTTCTCGTCGGATTGTCACTTGGACTTGGTAGCAATAATGAGACCCACTCCTTTTGAAGGGAAAGAACCGAAAGGAATTCTGACTTGTTTCTGGAATAAAAGCTGAATGGCTGTGAATTTGGTTCATCAACTAGTGTTCAGAAATAATTGGAAAGAAATAGTAATGTCACTTCTTCTGTACAAGTTCAGCAAGAGTGGTATGCTCAAAGGGGAACCTATATGGATGGGGCATAATTCCTACTCCAGGTTCTGCATGCGATGGTGTAGGAGGGTTCTCCTTGCTCCCAAAGACATGAAAGCATTCTCAAAAAATAGAAAAGAATATACGCTGACCATTGTTCTCTTTTCAAGAGCTAAATGGTTATCTGTGAACCTTAGATTTTACTGGCATAAATGGGCATTTGGAGTCTTGTCAGGGGAACAAGTTATTGCTTTTGCAGGACCTTCGTGAACCTTCTTAGTATAATGCCATTACAGTGGCATAGTTCCTGCAGTAGGTGTTCTTGTGTAAAGTCCTGAACTTGACAGCAGGAGAATATCTGTTGTAGGACGACAGTGATAAATATACATCTGTTTTATCCGTAAAACATTTAAATAGTTCCATTGTATTTTCGCAAGGATGAGTTATAGGAAAAGTGCAGTGTATGTTATTGTTGGTAAGCAGAGAAGTAGAATATCTGTAGTAGGACGACAGTGATAAATATACATCTGTTTTATCCGTAAAACATTTAAATAGTTCCATTGTATTTTCGCAAGGATGAGTTATAGGAAAAGTGCAGTGTATGTTATTGTTTTTTTTTTTTTTTTTTGAAAGGTTTTTCACTATAGCTATGTCAAAAATACAAAAGGAGGGCAAGAGCCCTGTTTACAGAAGTAAGAGTAGGGATCGGCCCAAAGATGAGAAAACTCCGGGCTGATAATTTACAAGTATTAATAAGAAGCCCAGAGGTAACAAAAATCTGGAACTATCTATGAGTCGAAATTGTGTCAATGCAAGTAATCACATATGCCAAAATATTACTAGCCGGGGCAAGCCGGCCAGAAGACCACCGGGTATTTCTTTCTTTCCAAACTGCCCAACAAACCGCAGCGAGAGCAAGGCTGAGTCGGTTACAAACGGCCGGAGAGCTTAGCTTCAGGATCCAGTCCAAGGCATCCTTCATGCTCCTTGGAACATAGGAGGAATGAGTGAGGGCTTTGCAAGTAGAAGACCAAATCTCCCAAGAGTAGCTACATTCGAAGAAGAGGTGGGAATGGGACTCCAGATCAGCATTACAAAGATAACAAGGCAAGTGTGAAGCAATACCAAGCCTAGCAAGGCGATCAGTAGTAGGTAGGCGACCAAGAACCGCACGATAAAGAGTGAAACAATACTTGGGGACGCCTCCCTTGTGCCAAACCACGCTCGCCCAAGGCACAGGAGCCCGCCTAGGACGAGAGAGATCGACAGCAGCTGCAAAGGAAAACTTTGAGCCCGCCGGAAGCCAAGCAAAAGGCGGGGAGGAGCCAGAGACCGCAGCTCTGAGGCGAGGGCGGGCGGAGAGAATAAGCCTCCAAATAGGCGAGGCAAAGGAAGAGCTAGCCGCCTCAAATAAGGAAGAAGAGGGGAGGTATTTAGCGCACATAAATTCAGCCCACAGGGAGGGGCCACGGCTAAGGACCTTCCACGACCAAGAGATCACCATAGCCTCCATGATTGAAACAACCGATCTGAGGCCCAGGCCCCCCTCCACCTTCGGGAGGCAAATCGTATCCCAAGCAACCGCATGGATCCCATTGTTCCAAAGGAAGGCAACAGAAAGCTTATCAATTTTCCTCGAAGTACGCAGAGGGAGGACCGTACCATCCGCCCAAAAGATAACAATACCAGCAACAACAGACATAAGGAGTTGCAGGCGGCCGGCGAAAGATAGGGCCTTGGCTTTCCAGCCACAAAGCAAGGCCCTAACCCGGTCTTCAAGAGGCCTCGCCAAGGGACCTCTACCAAAGGAGGAAGAGATAGGAAGACCGAGGTAGGTTGTGGGCAAAGAGCGCCTCAACAGTCCCAGACGAAGGCACAAACCAAAGTCGTCAGGTGCGGATTTGGGCCGGAAGAACTTGCTCTTCCTCGCATTCATGGAGAGCCCCGAAATTACAAAGAATTCTTGAAGGATGCCCTTGACCGCAAGAAGAGAGGCGGTGGAGGCCTTGCAGAAAAACAAAAGGTCGTCCGCATAGATGAGGTGCGTAGGAACGACCCTCCTGCGGCAAGTCATCGGCCTCAGAGCCCCCCGCTGCACAAAATCATCGGTGATAGTCGAAAGAGCCTCCATACCAATCACAAAAAGGAGAGGACTAAGAGGGTCGCCCTGCCGCAGCCCTCGAGTCCCCCGAAAGAAGCCATAAGGGGAGCCGTTAACCATGACCGAGAAGGTGGCAGAGGAGATACAATCGTGGATCCAACGGAGCCACCTATCCCCGAATCCCATGTCTCTCAAAGATTGTATAATGAAAGCATGCTCAATTGAGTCGAAAGCTTTGGAGAGATCAATCTTGAGGCAAGCCCGGTTAGCGGAAGATTTCCTGTCGAAGCCCAATAAAATCTCCTGGGCCAGCCGCAAATTGTCCCCCATTGTGCGGCCTTTAATAAAGGCCGATTGGTTACTTGAGATCAAGCACGGGAGCACGTTCGCCAAGCGGGAGGCGAGCAGCTTGGCAAAAATTTTGTAGATCACATTGCAGCAGGAAATTGGGCGGAAATCAGAAAGAGTGCTCGGGGAGGACACCTTTGGCACAAGCGAGAGGAAAGTTTGGTTCATCGCATTTATATTCCCGCCACCATAGTATATATGGTTAATTGCATCACAGAGATCATTCTTGATGAGTGGCCAGTGGCGCTTGAAGAACCCACAATTGAAACCATCGGGCCCCGGGGCCTTGGAGGACGGGATAGACTTAACGGCCTCAAGAATCTCAGCCTCCAGAAAAGGGCGCTCAAGCCAGGAGCTAGCAGCTGAAGTGAGACGCATCTTGGGAGGAGGAGGCGGTTTAAGCGGAGCCCGAGGGGAGGAGGGGCCAAGAAGCTCTTTATAGAAGTCCACAGCAGCCTCGGCCACCATGGCCGGTTTGTCAATGAGGCGGCCATCGACGGAGAGAAGTTGGGGAATATGATTCCTAGCTGCGCGATCCTTAGCACACAGGTGAAAGAATTTGGTGTTCCGGTCACCCAAAGTGAGCCAGTCCACTCTACTTTTTTGCCTCCAAGCAGATTCCAGGTCATCCTCCAAGATGGAAGAGTGGGCTTTGATATCCCTTTCAAGTTGGGCCAAGATTGGGTCTAGTGGGTCGGCCGCAAGAGCCTCATTAATCGCCAGAAGCGCACATTCAGTATGCTTCACCTCCTTAAGGACATTAGCTTCTTCATTGGACCAAGCCTTGAGGGCTTGCTTCACGTTCCGGAGCTTACAAGTTAGCCTGGAAATGGGATTACCATTAACAGGTGAAGCCCAAGCATTGTTCACCAAGTCGCAGTAGCCAGGGCGAGCTGCCCAATAATCAAAATAGCGAAAAGGTCTCGGCTTGGAGACCACTTTCGCAAGGGACACCGTCATTAGAAGGTGATCACTACTCGGGAGGGGGGAGTAGCGCAGGGTAGTAGCTGGGAGAGAGTGCAACCAATCTTCGTTAATGAGAGCCCGATCAAGCCTCGCAGCAATTCTGGATGGGCCAACCGAGCTATTGTTCCACGACCAGGGGTTACCACAAGGGTGCAGCTCCAGGAGACCGCAAGCATTGATACAAGTGTTGAAGTCGGATTTTGCAATGGAGTTTGGAGGGCGACCTCCCAACTTCTCGCTGTCAAATCTAACAGCATTGAAATCCCCAATAATCAACCATGGGGAATTCACGGCAGAGTTCATGGCAATGATTTCCTCCCAGAGTGCCCTACGAGCCAAAGACAAATTCTCCCCGTAGACCACTGTGACGGTGATCAAAAGACCACCCAGATTGCAGCAGGAGAGCGTTATAGCTTGCGAAGAGGCTGAAATGCAGGAGCAAGACCAGCAGCTCTCCTTCCATAGGAAGTAGATACGGCCAAGGGGGGTATTATTGTGCAAGATGCCCCACCCAGCAGGGAAGGCCTCCGCGAATTTGGACCTGTTATCAGGCCTAACCTTAGTCTCAATAAGGCCAATGAGCTCAGCCCCAAGACCAGTTATGTGTTTGAAGACGCTCTTAATCTTTCTGGGCCGGTTGAGACCCCGAACATTGCAAACAACAGCAGACATCAGGAAGGAGGAGTGGAGGAGGCCCGCGGCCCCGGTCTTGTTTGACGGGAGGATTCACCTCCATTGTTAACTTTCTTCTTTCTCTGCGATGCCATATTCCAGGCCGGATTGGGTTCCACAAGGACCGCATCCAGCGGGGAGTTAGGAAGTTGCTGGCCGAGTCCCTCAGACTTACCAGAGCCATCCAAGGGAGGAGCATCCGGGGAGTTAAGGTCAAACTGAGCCACAGGGGGCTGAGTAGGGAAAGGGGTGGTGGGGGAGGGCCTCCTCGGAGCAGGGGAAGGCCGGTGGAGAAAGCCTTTGGGGCCGTACGGGAAGGCAGTGAAGGGGCGGCCAGGGGGTCGCTTGTGGGTTCTAGCACCGTGCACAGCCGTGGACTGAGCGGATGTAGCATTGTGAGCGGGTCGAGAGTCTTCAGAAGTGGGAAAGGGCTGTTCATTCACCAGCAAAACCTGAGAGGCGAGGTTGGCAGAGGCGGCTAAACTGGGGTCGGGCATGGATGGGGGTGTTGATGAGGGCCCAAAAGACCCGTCAGACCCCTGCGGAGGGGGTGGGCCATCAGGAGACCCATCAGGAGCCCCCTCAGGCGATTCCAGAGAGCATTCATTATGTCCAGCAGCTTCGCCGGAGCCACAGGAAGTGGAGAAAGGACAATGGAGCGAGGAATGATCAAATGAAACACAGGACTTACATCTGGGCGGGAGCCATTCAAGCTCCACACCAACCATCTGGCGAGCGCCCGAGTAGAAGACGAGAGGGACCGCTGTTGGGACCTCCTTGGAGGCGTGAATAGAGACGCAGCAACGGGCATATCCATCATGCTGACCAAGAGAGGTTGCGGCGTCCATGAAGAGGGGGGTTCCAAGGAGGCTGGCTAGCTTGTTGAGGACAATGGGCGAACAGTGCGTGAGGCTTAGACCGTGGAAGCGAACCCACAGAGGGATCTCGGAAAGGAGGTCCCGCTCGAGGCACAAGTTTGCTTCCCATCGCCGGAGGACCATTAGCCTCCCTTGGAACAGCCATGGACCCCCGCCAAGAATGCGGAGGCATTCTTCCTCGGAAGAGAGTTGCAGGTAGAAGAAGCCATTAGCGCGGTGGAAGAGCTTATACCCCGCGGCCGGCCTCCAAACGCGGTCGACAAATTGCTGAAGCAGCTTCCGGTAGGGCTTTTTCCCAAGCACGTAGAAGACGAGGGTGTTTACCCAGGTTTTCTCCAAGGAAGATGCGTCGGCCTCAGAGATGAAAGCCACGCCCTCGCCATTCACCACCACCGGCTCTACGAAAGCCATTCTTCTCGGGGAGGGTGAGGGAGGAGCCGACCCGCAGACCACATTCCAAGGGCGAGGCGTAGGCCGAGGTAATGGGGTTGGGTTAGATGGGTTGGAGGACGGGCGGAAAGAGGGTTGACTAGTAGTTTCGGAGGAAAGGGGGGCAGAGGTTGGAGGATCAAAGGTAGGGGGCGGCGGGGCGTTAGGGTTAGGGTTGGGGTCGGGAGGGGGAGGGGGAGGAGGGCGCATTGTGCATCAAAAGAGATGTACGTTTTCACAAATTTGTATGCTTCTTTTCATCAAGCGGAATCTGTACAAGAGTTGAAGAGATTCGAGCCCCTGCATATTTCCTTCGTCATGGGGATGCCACTCCTGTTCAGACCAACAGTCCTGCATCTGACAACTCCTATAGAGCTTGGAAAAGCCTGCTAATTTCCTATAAAAAGTAGCAAGTTGTTTATGGGAACATGTAGCCCTTCCCTCCTTTGTACTGCAACCATTCTTTTTCAGGGTTCTGCTTCGGTTGGTTGTTAATTGGCTCAACTCAATTCTCTCAGAATGGTTCTTCTACTTTCGACTTGTCATTCTGCGTGTTCCCCACGGGTGATCGTCACCAAAGACAAGCCTTCGACATTGATTAACAACTTGAGCATCTTCTTCATCAGCAAAATACCGAACTTCTGCGAGATTCTCAGCATATAGGTCCCTTATGATATGGAACTGGCAAAAGAAACCACGAAGATTACACATGTTAGAGGAAAATTCTCTGTTCCATATCCTTCCGCCATTTATATTTTGATGGAAAGAAGAGAATATGGAACATCCAAACAGCTGATCTGGGTCCTGTTTAGCTGCTTGAATTGGTTTTGCTTGTTTCCCCACTCAAAAGTAGGCCTTTCTTGGAATCTCCATGTGAGCTCCGACACACTTACCACTAGTTGAACCTCTTGCTTTTGAGTATGACATGAATGGCTCAATCAGTCACGCCTTCATCTGCTAGAATTGAGATGTTGATTGATGCGTATTGCCAACAAGTGACATGCCTTCTCGTGGCTTGGAGTGCAAAAGGCAAAGGGGGCTGATTTGATCCAGGGGGATGTGATGCATCCAGATCAATTTTCTGGCTTGTGACACTACAAAATAAATAAGGAAATTAAATCAACTTTATAGGGCCCGTATAAAGTGATGTCTTGAAGTATTGGCCTCCCAAACTTGACCTTGGCGGTGCCCCCCATCATCATCATATGATATTGAGATGTTGTGGGTCATGTTTAATTATATGCTCGACACATGCCCATATGGGATATGACTTGGAAAAACAAAGACATGGCTTGCCTGAGCTGTGGCATTTCTTTTCTATATGTATGCGTGTGCTCTCCCCTCCTCCCAACGAAAATGTCCTGCAAGGACCATCAGATTGAAAGCATTGAGCTGTTATTTAATAGATGTGCTGTACATAGGAGTTGCCCCTACTAATGTTTAATGGTGAGCCATAGGATGATTAGGCTGATTGATTCCCTTTACTAGATTACGTGGTTATATAGCATCCGGTATAGGGTGCAAAAGGAGATTTGCCTTTGTCAAGCAGCCAATACATTGTTTCACATGGATTTGATTCCTTGGATACATGGTATGATTTAGATATCTAGGCTCTTCTTTCTGGAAGCATCTGCTTATTATAAACCCTGTCAAAGTATCGAACTGTTCTGGAGAGAGAAGGGATGGTTCAAGTACATATAGTTTCCTATCTCAGAAGGATCCTGTGAAGTATTTAATACCTAAATTAAACAGATGCTTTGGTATGATTCCCGACGGAAAATTGTGTGTAGCCTTTTTTATATTTAATATCTAGATATGGTCATCTTATCCAATAACATAAGCAAGGTAATTAAGGAGGTTACTGCACATGTTATGCAAGGAGGAGAACTTATTCCTTCCCGGCCTTCGTATAGTTGGTATGGGACATTCTTGTATATTATACACATTGTGAAGTAGAGTTAATATTTATTATGGTTGGTGTGGATGAACAATGGATATTGTTGTATTAGAGGATGCCTTCGACATACAGATACCTTATTGCAAATTTATCATTTTGATCACCAACAGATAGACACGGTAAAATTGTAAAAATCTACAAATCTGAAGACATGGATGCGCTTTAGTATTTGATCACGTGCCAATATGGGCCAATGAACAACTTCTCCTCTTATTGTTCTCTTTTTCTCTTTGATTTCCCTCTTGAGTTGGATGCATTTGAAGGGAGATCAAGGATCATTTATATAGAACTCTATCATGTTGTGAATGATATTGCAGTGAGACTGTTGCAAAATACAATAGCCTGATCCTATTTTTAGCCAAGATCCCCAAGTAAGCCCTTTAATCAGATACATTTCTTTGTAGCGTTCATCAAAGCAATAAAATCTGATTCTATGAACAAAGTAACTGATGGTTGTAAGGTAAGCTTCCAACTAATGTCAGAACACCCTAAAACAAAGACATAGATTATCATAGATCTCCTCCCTTTAACATTAGCTTCATAATCTGAATATCCAGCAACCAAACACTCTAAACCACTTCTCTTAATTAGGCCAATACCTAATTTTCATCTTAGATAGTAAAAAGTTTGCTTCACTGCTTGCCAATGTTCATAGATCTTCTCCCATCAATATTTACAACATAATCTGAATCAGAATATATAGCAAGAAAACACTCCTAATCACTTCTATAAACGATGCCAATGTTCGATGTTCCTCTCAGATAGCGATAATTTAGCTTCACTGCCTACCACTGCTCTTTCCTTTGAATCTCCATGAATATGCTAACAATGCTCACAACATGAGCGATGTCAAGTCTTGTGCATACTATGCCATGCATAAGACTCCCAACAACAATGACAAAGGGAACATGTGATATGGTTCCTTATCTGCCTGTGATCGACGTGCGAAAGAAACTGAGATATGAATATTTGCAATGGATGGAGTACTTAGAGGCTTGGTTACGGTCATCCCAAATCTCATTAAATCTTTCTCAATGTAGTTCTTCTGAGATAAGAAAAGTTTCCATTCTAAGTATCCCTTATGATCACCATTCCAGAAATCTTCTTCGCTTCACCAAGATCCTTCGTGTCAAACTTTGAAATAAGGAGCTTCTTCAAATCATCTATAGTGCTCTTCTTCTTGGCATCAATCGACATGTCAACAATGTATAAATAACATATAGATGAAGGATCCAACCTCCACTTTATTACGACAAACACAAAAATCGTATGGGCTCTTGTTGAACCCAAGACCAATCACAAAGCTATCAAACTTCTTGTACCACTGCTTAGGAGATTGCTTAAGCCCATAAAAGGACATCCTCAATCTGCACATATAATCTTCCTTGTCTTGAATTGTCAACCCCTCTGCCTAGCTCATGATAGTGTAATCTTTCAGTTGACCAGCTCCAATTCCTGATGTGCTATAAGAGCTACCAGTAACCCTGTCGGATGCATGTCTCACAATAGGATATCTTATTGTAATCCACACCTTCCTTCTTACTCTCATTGTAGTGCAAATGCGACCATATCCTTGATGTCGTATCTCTAAGGCAGATGTATCTCTCTACGGGGCCTATAAGTAGAATCACTTGGTTGCCTCTCCTCTTGTTGCTAGATTCAGTATATATAGCATCATCCAGATCAGAAGTGGCATGATCAACTTATTGAATACTACTTGGTGTAAATTCGAACTCCACATGTTCGTGCATATCATCAACAATCCCTGCATTAAGAGACTCACTCATCAAGTGAAGCATGGAATTCTCATCGAATGTAACATTCCTTATTACAATAATTCAATACACCGAAGGGGCTAGATTCTATACCCCTTTAGTCCTGCAACATAATTGAAAACACCTCTTTTTTGATCTTGGTTCCAACATCCCTTCACTAACATGGTAGTATGTAGCGCAACCAAAGGTACATAAAACAGAGTCATCAACATGATTACCAGACCATACCTCCATGGTTATCTTCTTGTAAATGACAGATACATAACTCCAATTAACAAAGTAACAAGTTGTATCCATAACATCGTTCTAGAATACTCTACCATACCAACATTAGGGAGCATGCATGTTTCTCTCCAAAAGTGTTCTATTCAATTATTGCATAGGTTCGTTCTGTTGTGACGTATCTCTGACGATGTGGTGTCTCACAACACCTTCCTGTTTACAGAACTCTTTGAACAATGACGAACAAAACTCCAGCCCGTTATCAATGCGCACGCGATTAACTTTTTTTGATTCTCCATCAAGATTTTGCACTGCCCGAGGGTCTGAAATTCCTTGCTCTTATGCTTCATCATAAACACCAAACCATCTTCGAATAATCATCAATGATTGATAGAAATCCTAGCACCTCCAAAGATGGGACCCAGGAAGGTCCCTGCTAGTCGGCATGAATGTAGTGTCTCTTTTATCCTTGAATTGCTTTTCTGAATTGCTTCATGTGTTGTTTCCCGAACACACATTGCTCACCAAACTCTAGCTTGGATCCATTAAAGTATCCAATGAGACACTTATGATTGAGGATGTTCATCCCCATCTGACTCATGTACCCCAGTTGCATATGCCACAATTCTGTTTTTAATTCCACGGCTTGAGATACCATGGCAACAGAACCAGTAATTATAGAAGTCTGCATGACATATAGGATCTTCTGCTTGTTGCTCTTGATGACACCTATCCCAGATTTGGCAAACTACATAAATCCACCTTTAGTGTGTACCAATACCTTTAGACTCCAATACTCTAATAGATACCATGTTCTCTCTCAAATTAGGAAAATGGTGAAGTTTTTTCATCGTGACCTTCACAGAACCAATCCTTACAATTTAACATGCTAAATCATTTCCCATGATTATATTTCAACCATCTATATTCTCATAAATGAAGAACCAATCTTCATTGAGAGTCATAGGGTAAGAACAACCTGAACAAAGAATACATTTTCTATTGGCCACAATTTGATTTGTGATAGTAAGGACCAAATCATATTCAAAATATCATCTCCATGCGCCATTGCAGCAACTGTAGCTTTTCCTTTCTTCTTTGGACAATCCTTCTTTATCAAGATTCCTTACAGTAATTGTGGATATCCTTAGAATTGTGACTCTTCGACTTAGACTTATGCTTTCCTTTTTTTGCATAACTAGAATCAACATGACTCTTTTCATGAGTCATAACCAAACCTATAACGAGAGTATTTCTTCCTAGTAGTCATATATTGAAGTTCACATGCATGCATACTAGCACGAACTTCCGCTAGGGTTATCTCTTCTATCCACATAAAAAAATTGAACATAATTCTCATCTGATAATGGAATAGAAATATATAAAATCAATGTAGTATTATCATCAACTTCAATTTATTTATTAAATTCATCAACAATATATTTAAGATATCTAGATGGTCTTTAAGAGATGTACCTTCCTACATGTGGAAAGAGAGAATAGACGTTGCTTCATCAACAACTTGTTGGTCATAGATTTTGTCTTTACAAACTTTCGAGTATCAGCACAGACTAACAATGACCATCTCATCAGCAACTTCCGTAATAATCTCTTCCAATAAACAAAGCAATAATGCCATGTGTGCTTTCTTTTCTCATACCAACAACTCATAGGGCTCGAGTGGCCTCACCCTTTCTTTGTCTAAGGGTAACTAGGTGCCCTGCTACGTCATAAGGACACCCATTTTGATATATCATAGACTGAATCTGTTCCTTATTGTGAACTTCTCTATCACCAGATTATGTGATAGCATTTGCTTGATGATGCTGACGAAACCTGATTCTCTAATATTAGTTTGTTGTGAATAGGATAAGCAATCATGCACAAACACGATCAATCAAGCAAGACACAAGCATACAGATTTACAAGGTTCATTCGTACCCCATGCTACGTCCATGGGTAGAGACGGTAGATTTTCACTTAGGTGAGAAATAAGAATACATAGGATACAAAGATACCTAACCAAAGGACTTTATACACTACTCCCGATACAAATGGATCCTTGATATGATGGGATCTAAATACCCAAATAGACCAGACCCCCTCCCCTAGGCTCACTGACTAGGCACCAAGACCCCCATTTGGTAGGGTATGGTGGCACAGGGGGGTGGGGGTGCTTATGATGGTTCTCCAACTGGATCCAGCAAAATATATGCTTAGGTTTCAAGGCATACTAACACCATATAATTAGGATCATATCACTATTTATTGCTCTCCTTGAAAAAAATATGATCCGCTACAGTACGAGCTACTCATTGTCCTACTTAAGGGTTCGGTTTCAATGAGGAGAACCCACACAACAAATCTACCTCTTATCGATGATGTAGGAACTGCTATAAACATTGGAAGGAACAACATCTCTCAAACTTCCAAAGAGATAAATTCTTTGTCTACGTATCATGACCACAATCATATGTGTTACATTCTTTGTCTACATATCATCACCATTATCATATGTGTTCATCTTATGAGTACAAGTTGCTTTGATTCTTGCACATCCCATACCAAATGATATATGACATCAATGTGTTTTGATAGTTCATGAAAAGCATACTTCCTTCCTAGGTGAATCACATTCTAATTGCCAAAATAAAGGATATACTGGTTTTGAATAAAATTAAGCTCCTACATGAACTTCTTCACTTACAAGAGTTTTTTTTAGTTTTTGCAAAGATAATAAATTATTTCTTTATAGTATATAATGCCATACACTTCTGCAACCTTGATTGTCATGAAATGACACCACATGCATATGTCATCTTGTAGAGAGATATTAATCACCTACTACTTAGATCACCTGCCATATTAAAGTACGTGCCAGAACAAATGCATTTCCATCTCTAAATATTGAGGTATGTGTTGATAATACCGCATAGACATCTCAACATCCATTTAACTGCATTCCATTCCAATACTTTTTTTCTGAGATTTGAGATAAACTATGTTGACAACTCCAAGAAAATGAGAAATGTTAGGTCTACTACATCCATATCATACACCAGAGTGCATGTCATGAATAGGAGATTCAGTTATTCAATAGATTCATCTTGAATTAAAAATTCTAACAGATATGTGTAAACTCAACCTAATTGTATGTTCTTATTAGTATTTCTACATGAATAAGAAACCATTATCCTAACAAAAATCATACAAAAATGTGGAATAAATAGGATGTGCATACTATTTATAACCCTTGTCCTAGAAACCTGGGAAGACTAATCGTATTAACAAATAAAAAAAGGAATAAAATACCAAAAATGGACTTAAAATTGTACATATTCACTTTTTATAGCATTTATAATCTTATGAGTCGAATGTTCTTGTTGCTCCTATAAATGTGAAGGAGGTGAAAAACACTATTATGGGTTTTAATTCCTTGAATTTTCTTGGTCCCTATGGGTATGTCAGAATTTTTAAGAATCTATGTGGAAAACTTCATGAGTATGATTTATAGAACCAACGAGGAAAACTTTGACCAAAGAAAAATAAACTTCATCAAAATTCAACTGAAGAATTAATCTTCAAGAAAAACAACCCTCTAGAAATTGGAAACTGCAAACCTATATTACTGACAGGTAAGACTTCGCAGGGGTTCTTGATGCCTGGTCTTGGAGGGCCTGAGGAGTATGACAAGTTAGATCCGGCAATCGTTGTATCAGCCGCTCTCGCAATACTCTGAATGTTCTCAACCAATCAAAATAACAATTCAACCCACAATGCATGAATAATCAATGCAAATGTGTGAGTCAAAACTTAGTTTTATTTTATCTCTACAAAATATGTGTATAGTGAATAAGTGTAGAGTGTTGAACCCTAGAGAGCGAATACACTGATAGTAGTATTTATTGTCTAAAAATAAACAACAAATATTTTTGTACTTTTTTTGCTTTTTTTAATTTTTGTGGATTTTTAATTATATTAAATTTTTATGTATTTTAAATGTTTTATATATTTTTTGTTTTTAATTTTATAATTTTTCCTTTTTGACTTTTAGTTTATTTTGTTTTATAAAAACATAATAAGTATATATATCTTTATATAATAATATGTGTAATATAAATACTATATGTAATATATATAATAAATAAATATATGTAATAAGGAAATATAATTAAGTACACTCCTTTTTATAATTTAAAGATTTTAAAATATATTTAAAGTATTTATAATTAATAATAATAATTATAATATATATAAGTATCTATGTTATAAATAGTCTATAAAGGGTTCTATATTTATAAATATAGCTCTGTACAACAACAACAAAGCCTTTTCCCACAATTAAGTAGGGTCGGCTACATGGATTCTTCGCCTCCATTCAGATCTATCTTGGGTTAATCTCGGGCTTATGTCCAAAAAAACTAAGATCCCTTCGTATAGTCTCTTTCCAACACTTATTGGGTCGTCCTCACCCTCTCTTAGCCGGCTCAACATCCCAACATTCGCATCTCCTAACTGGTGCATCCATCGATCTTCTTTGCAAATGAGCAAACCATCTTAAGTGGTTTTCTTGCATCTTATAGTCGATCGGAGCTACACCAACTTTCTTTCTGATTGCATCATTCTGAATCCGATCTTTACGTTTGTGTGTCCACACATCCACCTTAGCATTTTCATTTCTGCTACAACCATTCTCTGCACATGTCTTTGGTTCGCATGCCATAAACATAGCTTTATATACTAAAAAATTGTAGAATAAAATGTTTTTGTGTTTTTGTACTTTTTCTTTGTTTTTGTGAGTTCTGCTAATTTTTGTTTATTTTTAAATTCTGAAGTACTCCAAAATAAGGAATTAACAAATAGGTCCAATTATTTTGAGATTTAATAATAGAAAATAAGTGCAAATTTTCTCAAAACTATTTTTATAATGTAGTATATATTATAAATAAAAATACACAGAAGAACATTTTTTTAAGTTTTATAACTCATGCAAAATATTCTAGGGTTAGGAGGGTTATCTAATTTTTAGGGTTTTTCATTTATATTTTTTATGATTTTGGTCTGGAGTGATATTATAAAGTAATAAATATACTCTATTTTTTGGAATTTTTAAAAGTGATTTTATATTTTTTTGTATCTATACATGGAATAAATAGGCTTCTTCACCTTTTTAATAAATGGTAAAATGCATGAAAATACTATAATAAAAATGCATTACGAACAAGCATAAAATGAAACATATTGAGCTATTTTTCCCATAATTTTCAGAGCATGAGAGTTATTTTCAATAAATTGAAGACCACAAATAAAAATACAAGCATACACATGGACTGAAATGTAATTAAAATAATACATTAGAGCATTTCATAATAGAACCCAGAAACCTAAGGGTGTAAACGCAATTTTTACAACACCTCGCGTGGTTCTACATGTGATGCGGGAGGACTAAAACACAAATAGCAAAAACCACAAGGTCCAATATGCAAAATGGCTGATTATATTTACAACACATGGCTAATATTAAATAGAAACTATAATATTCGAAAGGTGGCAGGGCTTCTTAGAAATTTACCCAGAAGAGGGCGCTCATCGGCGACGGAGACAATACCATGTAGGCTCACTTAAGTTAATCTAGGGGTACGGGGGAGGCTTCATTTCGCTTTGACTGGACAACCTAGATTAGATCTGGGTCGTGTTCTTGATCCAACAGTTCTGGGGGTGTCACGAAGATCACCTAAAGGACAAGTCCTGGAGAAGGTTAGATTCGGGTTATCTCCTTTCTCCGGCATCTGTTAGCTTCGCCAATGAGCCCGACAGATATCTAGGGAGCCTCCACAGCTGCTGGGGATCCTTGATGAGTTCCAGGCCTACACGATGGGGACCTGGAGCTTGTTCTTCCACTACACGACCTGGAGCGTGTTTTGATCTTTGGTTGGGTCTAGGTGGGATCTCAAGACTCGATACCTGCACCAATAGATGATGAAGCTCAAGATGATTTGCCTCGACCTATGTTGAATCTGAAATAGTAAGAGGATGTGGTCGGCAGCTAAGAACTCTTGCGTGCGACGAAGATGGGGTTTGAGTTCTCTAATTCGTACGGAATCAAAGGGGGTAAATGGTCCGGATGATAGAGAAGATGGAGGGGAACGAGGTGAGAATGGATCGGAACACTAGCCGAAAGAATATGATTTTGACTAGGAACCCATGCTCTAGGTCAACGAAGGATTTGGATTTTATCCTAATCTCATAACTAATATTGAAATAAAAATGCAGAAATGACACCTAAGATTAAAACTAATCTATAAATGCAGGGAATGGGCCTCAATTTAGTCTGAAAACCAAAGAAGCAGAACCACATGTACGAGGAACCGACGACGGCTTCGATATGTTCCTCTGTGCCTCCTCCTTACTACTAACCAATAGAACTACCTTTTTTCACCAAGTAGAAGCTAAATGATTGATATGAGGGGCTAAGAAACTCGGGAGAGGGATCAAGCACAAAAATGAGAGGTGGAGGTAATTATATACAAGTGGATAAATAAAGGTATGGGCAAATTGAATAATCATAAGATGATCATTTTCTATGAAGGAAGCAACATGATCATAGTAGTGGAGGAGGCGTAGAAATTTGGTGAAGAAGGGGGGCTCATGACCTTCTAACAAGTCAGAGGGTATAAGGGGGAACAAAGGGCGCCACATGATTGGTCCACGTTGACCAATTAAGGAATTAAGGGAATAAATCCCCTAATTAATTCATTTTAAAATAGTTAGTGATTTTTTAAATTTTTGGTTAAAACATAACATAATATTTGCTATTTCATTTAGTATTTAATTGCGATTTTTATTTATTTTTACAGTGCATTTATTATATGTCAACTTTTACATGTATAAGTATGGGTATATATATTTGTATTTTCCACATTTTATTATTTTATATACATAATTTATATGTTTATAACTTATTTAAACATACTTTTCCATATTTTTCTTTTAATGTCTGAGTTTATTTATATACTTAAATAATCAAAGATATATATTATATAGGTATATTATAGATATACCTTACCTATATATTTTATAGCTTTATTTATTTTAATGCATTTTTCATGGTTTTATTCTAATTTTACTATTTACATGTATTTCAAAAAATATTTACAGATATATAAAATATAAAAAGTGAAAATATAAGAAATGAAATCATGTTTGTATATTTATTTGAATTTATATGTATAATGTTCATATAGAGGGTTTTATTCTTTGAGGTGTAAATAGTGAAGAATAAAATAGGTCTCCAAAAGTTCATTTGTTTCAAAAAGAAATAGGGTTTTTAGTCTATTTTCTATATAGTTTCTCTGCCCTATCTCTGCCTACTTTATTCCTTGTCAACGAAGTCATCATGATGAACGGGATCTCGGTGTGTAGGGTCACTCAGTGTCTGACATTTCATTCTTTTCTTTTCTTTCCTTTATTTTTTATTTTGGAATTAAGTATATTATTTTACACAATATTTATTGATCAATTATTGAGTGTTATTTTGACCAAACTAATGCTATATACATGCATTTAGCAAGGGATTTAAGGCCAAAATGAAAGAATAAAGGTGATGAAATGGAAATACATCAATTAACCTCATTAGTGAATCCATGAGAATAATCTCTAAGGTCTTAGCGAACAAATGGTCTAAAAACATACGAACATCATTCCCCATCATTGTGTGCTTTTTTTAAAAAAAACAAAGGCTTCGAATTGCTTTACAATCATCTTTGAAATTATGGGAAATTGGAAATATATGAAGGTCAATGGACTCATCCTGAAAAGTGGTTGAAAAAGTGACTTTGACATTGTTAGTTGTTACCTAACTTGGAAAGGACTTTAGGTTTTTGGTTTCCCTTGCAAATTTAATGATTGGGTTCTTCATTTCAAATCTTGTCAGTAAGCCAAGACGGCTAGTGTCTTTACAAATACGAATAAAGTGTATTCAAACATCTCGGCCTCGCCTTTAAAACTTTTCCTTAATCTCAAGTCTGGAGATTAATATACAAAAATTGTCAGTTGACACTATTACTTTATCTAACAGAAACCTTTAACGTATGTGATATATTAGGCTCAATTGAGAAGAAAATTCTTTATTATTTTACTTGGGATTCGACTGTCCCCAAATCCCTTAAAGCATGAACATTGAAAACCCATACCCATAAAAGACAGATTTGCCACTAAGTTACAAAGCTAGAAGGCTAAAATTCTTTTTGTCCCTAAAGGATTGTTCTTCTGAACTCATCTCTTACACCCTTAATGACACATCTAATGATATTCTTGAAACTATCGACAATGACCATGAAAGAAATCGATAAGATTAGACAAGGCTTCTTGTGGTATGGTAATACTAAAGAAAAGAGAAGACATGAAGCTAATTGGGAATCACTTTGATAACAGATGAATCTTCACATCTTCACCTTTATTCTTTCATTTTCGCCTTAAAACCCTAGTTAAATGCATGTATATAGCATTAATTTGTAAAAATAACACTCATAAATTGACATATAAATAATGTATAAAAACAAGTATTTAATCCCAAAATAAAAGAATAAAATAAAGAAAAGAAAAAGAAATGAAGTATCAACGACACTTAATGACTCTAGACATTGAGACCAAGTCAAAATTTACTTGGTCGGCTAGGAATAAAGTAAGAGGAGATAGTGCACTCAAACTGTACAGAAAGCACATTAAAAACCTAGTTTCAATTCACCAATAAATAGCCATTTGGACCCTATGTTATTTTCCTTCTTATAAACCTCAAATAATAAAACTCTTGACATGAAACTTGTACAAAAACATATAACATACAAAAAATAAAAATTAGTTTCACTTAAAAATAATACAAAAAATATAAAAATTTAAAAGCCACAAACAAAACTTTACAGATGGGTATCTCCTCCAAACATAGTCAAAATTGACCAAACTCACCTTTATATGTCCATAAAATTAAATTATTTATCTAATGAAAGCAATTTCATTAAAAATGGAGCTAAGATGCAAAAGTTGTCTTTTGGATCCTTATTGTATTGTATACATGTATATTTTATTCAATATTTTCATTCTATACATTTTTATTTCTTTTATAATTTTATATGCTTGTAAATATTATAGAAATCATAAATATAAAAGAAAATAATTAAAAATGTATCAAATAAATAAAGTACTTTACTATATAGGTATACTATACATATAGAATATATACCTCTATTTATTTAAGTATATGAATAAAATTAGAAAATAATATAAAATATTAAAATATTTATTTAACTATATTATAAATAAATAAAATATGTGTATACAATAATAAAATATAAAATACAAAATAAAAAAACACTGGAAGTATATGTATATATACCTCTGTATGTACACGTAAATATTAACACCTAATAGATAGTGTTGTAAAACTAAATAAAATTACCCATAAAATAGTAAATAAAATAAGAAATATTTTTCATGTTTTAACTTTTACTTAATAAAATCATTTATTAATTTTAAACTAATTAATAAGATATTTTTTACCTTCCCTTTTTCTGCATGGTCCACGTAGACCAACCAGAGCCCGTTCTTTGTTGACCCAACATGTCAACTGTACAATCCATTTGCCTCCTATGTTAAAGTCTCATGACCCTCTAACTTTTTCCAGTTTTCTCTCCTTCTGCCATGCTTTCTTCTTCCTCGAGCTTCTCCCAATCACCAGTACCCATGACCCTCTTCTACACCCTAGCTATAGAGTTCACCAACCAGCTTCCTCCCACATGTAATCTCCCTTGCCTTTTTGCCAAAATCTTGTTCTATAAATAAATATCCTCCATGCTCTCTTTGATTTTGATCCTTCTTCCATTTCCTTAACCCCAGTAGGACCCATCTAGGCCGAGTTCTTGATGATAGCATGGACTTCACAACCTTGACGACATGGAGAAGTCGATTCAAGCTCATCGGAGACCTCCTCCGATGAAGCCTTCTCCTCCCACCATGATTAGTTAGTTTAGTTTTAATACTATAATTTGTAATTTTTTGGAGAAAATGGCATATGAGCCCTTGAATTTTATTTTTATTACAAATATAATCCTTCTAGACTGCACATTTATTTCTTTGCTATTCTATTTTTATTACAGAGCTCATTTGTGTTCTTAATGTTGAGAAAATTATGATAGATGCACGATCTGATGTTTGTTCACATCCATATTTTTATTTTGCATTTTATTTTATTTCCTATTTATTAAAAATAAAAAGAGAATTATATTCCCTATTTGCATATTAAAATATGAAAAATTTATAAAAGCACCGTGAAAATTACCAAAAATATTAGTGTTAGTATATCACTGTATATTTTATGTTACTATATCACTATATATTCTATCTCCAGACCAAAAATCACAAAAAAATATAAAAAGAAAACCTTAAAAATTATAAGAACCCTAAAAAACTTATAAAAATAAACGAAAATTCCTTAAAAACCAAAAAATAGTTTTCTATTCAATATTTTTATTTATGTTATATAATATATATTAAAAATAGTTTTGGATAATTATGGACTTATTATCTATTTTAAAAAGCCAAAATAATTCAGCTTATATATCATATTCATTGTTTTGTACATTTTAATGAATTAAAAATACATAAACATTAGAAAAAATTATATAAAATATCAGAAATAGAGAAAAAAATTAAATTGAAAAAATAATCGATTTTCTGAATTTTGAGTGTATTTATATATTTAGAATTATAACACCCTATATATAATATATATCTTTTAATACTTATATACTAACTACTACTATTATTACTTATCAATATATATTATATTTAAAACCATATAAAAATAAAAAGTATCGTTCCTTTATACTAATAAATATTTATTTATTATATATCCTATATATTATTTATAGAGGATGGGGAGCTTGCACCAAGGTGCATGTAACTTTACATGCACCGGCGCTTATATCTTCCATATTTTTTTACTTTTTGAAAAATACCATCATGTATATTCATCCATATATCCCTCCAATTTGTCATTAGAATTTCGTCAGAAACAGAGACTCCTATGACCTCCATCCTGAACATGTAATTTTAACGGTCTTAGAATTGTTGTAATCGACCTGTTCTGGATGGAGGTCATAGGAGTCTCTATTTCTGATGAAATTCGAATGACATATTGGAGGGATATATGGATGAATATACATGGTGGTATTTTTCAAAAAGGTTAAAAAATATGGAAGATATAAGCGCCGATGCATGTAAAGTTACATGCACCTTGGTGCAAGCTCCCCATCCTCTTATTTATAATATCTATAATATTATTATTACTATATATAAATATATATTATACCTTTAAAAAATCAAAAAAAATTTGCAAATTAGAAAATATAATAAAAAAATAAAAATACAAAAGTCAAAAAATGTAAAAAAATATAAATCAACTAAATCTATAAAAAAATAAATATAATTAAAAACTGATATAAAATAAAAAAAAGCAGAAAAATATAAAATTAATTATTAGCGATTTTTATTAATCATAATAATTATACCTATCCCCCATGCTCTCAATGGTTCGACCCCTATACTTGCTTTCTATACTCATTTAGTTGTAGGGTATAATAAATTTCACCCAACATCTTATTTATTATTTAATCTGTATCGTGGGTTGATTGTTGATCTATTCGATCGATTTGCAATCCGAGTACCGAGAGAGGCATAGATACAGTGATTGTCGGATATGACTTTTTGAACACCGCATGCCCTCCAAGATTGGTCGTTAGGATTGACATGCCTTTCAAATTATTAAATGGCATCGTCGTAGGGGGGCAATGGATATGATAATATTTTGTACATATTAGCTATCTTATTTCCTATTTTTATTTCTTTTCTCTAAATAATTTTGTATCTGTTCTGATTAATCTTTTTTGTTGACTTCTTTGCAAGGGACCGTGGAGTAAAGACGATTTTGCTTTGGAGAGTCTGCACTTGAGCTACGTGGAGACCATCTCTTTCTTCATGAGATGATAGAAGAGAGAAGGAAGAAGACAAAGAGAGAGACCAGAGCATCATAGTATAGTTTTTATTTAATTTAGTGAGAGAGACCATAATTAATTTGTAATAATATAGAGACATGAACTTGGACTTCAACACTATTCTGACCTATTTTACCAAGTGATTGTTCACTTGAGGGTCCAAACGGTTTTTCTCACAGTTTTCTTCATATTCTAACTTTTATTCTCCCTATTTTCCCTTTATTTTATTTCCCATGTTTTGAGTTTTTTCGCTTTCTTTTTCTATGATTTATGTGAATGAGCCCTTAGTCTGTAGGATCGCTTGATCGAGTAACTTAATTCCACAACCCTAACATCAACATGTACCTATAGTCTCTTTTCTTAGACCTTAGTCAAATTAAAAATGTCCTTCATGCTAATAACAATTCCTTCTTAGGGTGACTTCATCGGCTTGCATACCACATGTATTGTAATTTAAATTTCTATCTTGCATCACGCATAGAGAGCACTGGGAAGCACTGTGAGTCTTCTTACTGAGCATATACAAGAGTGAGATTTCCATCCTAGTATCAACTTGCATTACTTTTTTGCTATCTCCCTCTGTTTTGGTTCACTTATGTTAAATAAAATCAAAAAAAAAATTGTTAGGCGATATTTTCTTGAAAAATACTCAAAAAAGTGAAAACTGAAAAATAAAAATATGTAGATTGCTAATAACACTTTGACCATAAATGAAATTCTTAACATACTTCATTTTATTCGATTCATAAAGCCCACATTATTTTTAGGTACACTCCAGATGGAGTGAGTCACGACCGTAGGACATAGAGCCAAAATGCCATCCTAGGTACTACTTTATTGTTGATTGTATTCACAAATTATTGGCACTTCTATCGTACGTGGGCGAGTAGGGCTTTGTCTGCATGCAGATTTAGTCTGACGTATTGAGCTTAGGCCATCTATTCATAGGGGGTGTTTGTCTTATCGTCCTGCATCTGAGAACCCCACAAGGGGGAAGTATCGGTTTTGCCTTTCAACATTCTCCTCTATTCTTTGGATGAGTAGTGGATCAAGACCCAATAGCAAGAATTCACTTAAAAAGTGCATGCTACAGTTTACAAAGAAGTGGGAAGTATGAGATACTTTTCTGGCAGTACTCACTCTCCTATAGGTCTAGACTCTAAGGACTTGCTATGAATTGTCTGAATAACAATTAATTTGAAAAGATAAAAATACCCGAAGTCATACGGCTTCATAGTGTTGGGTTGGTGAACCCATTTGCATTGGGTTTTTTTGAATTATATTTAGGTCAAATATCAGTCCCGCATACTTGCGTAATTTTTCATTTCTCATGTTTTCATTTCATTATATTTTGCTAACTTTGAGCCTTCTTTCTATCTCCTCTTCATTTCATCCTTTTGTTTATCACTTTGTTCCATACTCTCATCTATTCTGCTTCTATTCCAAGATGTCGACTCATGGATGTTTTGGTTGGGACCTTACTGACTCCTACATCGATTCCATGTATCTAGAATCTTCAATAATTTGAGGTGATTCCTAAGAACCCGATGCGGACTTTGCGAACCATTCTCCAGACTCCTCATTTTCTTCTCCAATAAATCGGGACAACTCTTTTGCCGACATTCACCCTTTGTGGATGGAGATCGATTTCACTTCGTATCAAGTATTCCATTCACATCTGTCTGGAATTGACCCAAGTTTTAGACTCATCTCTTCATCTGGTGCCCAAAATTGTTAATATGATCAGTATGAATTTGAATGTGTATATGATGATTCTTCGTTCCATCATCTTTACTCTATCATTTTGGCCTTAAAAATCCAGTAAATGCGTGTAAATACCCTTAATTCCTGCATTTTAGCATTCATGCATCTGTTTCCAAAATGTGTATAAAATACTGTTTTTAAAGCTAAAATTATAGAATAAAGAAAAGAAAAGAAAAAGAATAAAATATTGAAAATATTTTATGACATGAAACCCTGAGACCTAGGCATCTCGATGACTAGGTCAACAAGGAATAAAGTAGGGGTAGATAAGGGCCAAAATCAAATAAAAATTCCTTTTATTTAATTCATTTTTATTCATTTTTGGGACCTATTTTTAGTTGCACTTTTTATACTTCAAATAAAGAAACTTTGAACATGAAAGTTGTATATAATTAAATAGAGAAAAATATAAAATTTATTTCATACAAAAATAATGTACATGTAAAAAAGTTATGATCTAAATAAGTTTCCCAAGTCCCAACTTCCCAGACATGTATCTCTCAAATAAAAATTCAGAATATATCAAAATCACTTAATTGTATATAACTTTTCATAAGCTATTTAATGAATGTGGTTTCATATTTTTTGAAGTTTCGGTGTGAAAGTTAGGTTTTCGACCCCTATTGTATATCTATACCGATTAAAATATTCATTTTATTTATTATTCAATATTTTTATGTTATTTTATATTTTATAATTTTATAAATATTATTTATAATTATGTACATATCAAAATTGGAAGAAAAATATAAAGAAAATATTAAAATAAAATACTTAAAGAAAACACATAGGTAAAATACTTATATCTATACCTATATAGATAATACATTTTTTATTTAATTGTATATAATACATCAGAAAAATAAAATAAAAATATATTTAAGTGTATAAAATTAAGTTATAAATATATAAAATAATAAATGTAATTAATAAAATTTAAAATACAAAATAAAAATAAAAGATTAAAATACATAGACAAATATACCTATAAATAGCACTTAAAAGGTAACTTGTAATTAATTACCTCAAAGAAATAAATAAAAATCATAATAAATTCTTCATAAAATAATAATAATAATAATTTTATAATCTAAAATTAAAAAATCATTTTTTTTATTTTTAATCGATTTTATAAATCTTTTTTTTGTAGGGATTTTTATGGTTGGTCCACGTGGACCAAACAGAGCCTCCCTTTGGTTGACCTCGGTCAACACTCTGATCGAGGTCTGCTCCTTATTAGAGCTGCGTTTTTCGCCATCTTTGCGGATTTTTCGAGGCATTTCAATGCATCATTCCGTGATACCTTCTTCTTGACTTTTTCTCCTTGGTGATCAACCTTACACGCCCATGGATTTTACCTAGGATTTCATCGCTGAATCGCTAGATATGCCTCATTCTTTGATCGCCCAGAGCCACTTTGTACATAAACCTCCATCTCTTACCTTTTAAATTTCGAACCTCTTTTGACCGTTCTTGCATCTCCTTTTTACATGTTGAGGGTCGAGCAGGGTGACATCGATCTCGCCTCACCGTTAGGAGGTGCAGAGGAGCGACGCGGAGGAGCATTCCACCCATCGCCGGAGCTTCGCCCCAGGCGGTCCCATCTGAGCGCCGCTCGAGGTTGTTTCTACAAATTTCTCTTGCATTTAGCTTGTTTAATCCTAGGTTAACATCCCGCATTTTATTTCTTGTTTTGTCCATTCTGTTAGTGGTAAATACCCAAAACGAAGTTCATCGGAGCTGAGCTCCAGTGAACCTCCACTGTGTGTCCACTCATTTTCCGACTCGCCTCCCATCTCAAACTCCTTCCCTTTCACCTTCTCCATTACCCCCACCTTACGCTCCCTTCGCTGCCACTCAGATCGAGATTTGGGCGTCCCTCCTCCTCCACCTCGTCGAGACGCCTTCACCCGTGTCCATCCCACGTCCATTCCACCCTAGGTGCTCCCCTTAGCTCTATTTTTTGGTGCTAATCACTCTCCTGTAGGACACAACAAGAAAAGATATCATTGTAGGGGCTTTTGAGGTTCAAGCAGGTGCACCAGGTGCCGTTCGTCACCGGCACGCTTCCGGCGGTGACCGGCCTTTTTGCGGGGCTCTTCTGCTGCAGGAAAACGTCAGGAGCAAGGAGTGCCCATCGGCGTGCTTGCAGGTGGTTGGGAGAGCAAGAATCACCAGATTCAAACTTGCCTTGGGCGAGTTCATCCATAGTTCTTCCAGCCTTATCGATAGCCATTGGATCAGGCCCAACGTCCAGATCGATCACAATCGTAGGATCAGAAGCCCCCTAAGCCATTGATGTCCTTTTGATCTTCTAATCTGGGCCGTTCAGAACGAACCGATTTCGGTCGTCGGACTCATGACACATGGCTCAAGTGGACCGTCATCAGCCGTCCGATCCGCTATAGGCATGGGTATTTTGCAGCTTCACCCCCGTCATTTTTGTATGATTAAATAGTACTATATCATTCCTCCGAAGTTTAATAAATTTGTAAAATTTATAGAAAGTACCCCGAACTTCTTGATATTTGCATTGCGATCCAGGACATGTCACCTCACGTGACGCATCACGTGAGGGGGCATTTTGCGCATGGACCCCCTAGGCTTTAGTAGATTTCGACTCAATCTAGAAACTATTTATCTAAGTCATAACTTTTTGTGATAATTGCAATTTAGCCCCCTGGTTTTTGGATAATTATATTTCAGTCCCCATCAGGCTTACGTGTCTGCCACGTGAGCTTTGGCAATTTTGCCGAAAAGGCCCTAGGACTTTAGTTATTTCTGATTGGTCTTGTAATATTTTATTCCAGTCATAAAATTTTGGTGAATTTGCATACATGCCCTTGCACTTTTATTTATTTATAGAAATACCTCTACTAGTATTACATTTTCCTTTTGTTGTCTATATTTATTTTATGCATCTATAAAACTCGAAAAAATTGCCAAAAATAGGCCTAGTTTTTTAGAGCATTGTTCTTTCAAGAGGATATTTTTATTTTTGCAGTTTGAGTCTTTTTATTATTAATAAAAAATAAAAAAAAGTGCACTTTTATCCCTATTTGCAAAAGAAAATACATAAAAATTATAAAAAACTTTTGAAAATATACCATAAAAATATATTTTATTTTTTTCTATTTTTAACCATCATACCAAAAATCACTAAAAAATATAAAAGAAAACCCAAAAAATAGAAAAACTCTAAAAACCTTTATAAAAATGTATAAATCTATAAAAATCCAAAAAACATATTTTTTCGTTTTGAATTTTCATATTTTTTTATTTTAAAATTAATTTATAGAATTTTTGACTCTATTTCAAATTTTTGATCTCCATAATTTTGGTTATTTTATTATTACCTATTTTAAGGTATTTTTAACTTTAAAAATATATAAAAATTAGCAAAAGTTCCTGAAAAATTTTAAAAATAGTAAAAATATATTAAAAACCCAAAAATATTTTATTTTCTTATTTTTGAATATTATTTTAATTTTTATATTAACTCTAGCTTACATTGTATACATATCCTATATATACTTTATTTTATAATTTAAATGAAAAATAAAATATAAAAATTGTAAAATATAAAAAGAAAATATAAAATCAGGAAATTTAAAACTAAATATAGAAATATAAAACTAAAAATAAAATAATTTAAAATAAAAAACCCATAAAAAAGAGCACATACATAGACAAATACATCATAGTTTCTTTTGTGAGCATTTCTGTCCTGATCTATCCTGCTTGTTCCCTGTGTTCAACACTCTACACATACTTGCACCTATATACATCTTTATTGTAGAGTTATAATAGATTTTAACTTCGGACACTTGCTTTTCATTGTTTGATCATCTGTTGTGGGTTAATTATTGTTTGAAGACCGGATTTCGTGCGAGGTCAACTCGACGACTGGATTTCTCGCCTTGTGAGACTTCTAGACCTTCATAAGATCCTCTTCATCAAAGATCATGAACCGAACTTGGACTTCCGATCGATTCCTCTAAGTCTGGTTTAGAGAGGGATCCTTAAGGGAAAGGGAAGGGATCTTAATAGCCAAATCAGGGCCCTCAACTAGATCAAAATGCAGCGAGTGCCCAGTTGCTCGCCTCCATTCAAGCCATCTAGCAGTATCATACATATCAGGCTCTCTCCCAAATCACCTTCACCTAAATGATCAATGACATGAGGAGAGAATGATAAAACCAAGGAGGAGTAGGAGGAGGAGGAGAAAATGAAGATGAACAGATATATGGACCCCATGGAGGGGTAGACGAACCAATAAATAAGGCTCACAAGCATACGCTCAAAGAAACATGCAATCTTTGCTCTATCCAGATGGCCGAGTGGATTCAGATTCCTATGTTCCACGGAGTCTTTGAGCTCAAATCCCAATTCTTGGCTCTTCTTCCCCCTTTACATGGGAAAATAAATGAAGAGCCTTATATCCATCTCTAGTAGTTTTCACGCATCTACCACACAAATCACTACCCTAACATCCTGTTAGGTGTAGTCAAAATGACTACCTTCCCATTTAGCCTTCAACACAAGGCTTTATACTGGATCAGTCACTTGGTGAAGGTAGTGACGACTTGGGAGGAACTTAAGTCGGTGTTCCTCCACAAATTCTACCCTCTTGGTCGTCTCAACCAGATGCGCATAAGAATCAACAACTTCTCCTAGGGACCGCACGAGTCCATACATGAAGCTTGGGATATGTTTAAGGGTCTGCAAGAGAAGTGCCCTAACCATGACATTCCTCGGACCAGCTTGGTCCAACATTTATTTATGGGCCTGACACAAGAAAGTTAGAGGCTTGTTCATGCCACATGTGGTGGATCTAACTTCAACAAGGATCATGACATCGTTTGGCAAATATTTGAAGAAATGACCAAAGGAGAGGTCCATTGTCCTCATCCTGTGCATATCAGTGACATCCGCAGATCCACCACAAGCCAGTGATCATGGCAGCATCACATGAGTAGGATAGGGATGAGAGCTCCAACCTCAGCATCATCAGGAGCCACCTGTCCAAGGTTGATATGATTGAGAAACGATCACAAGATCTCGAGAAATTATTTTTAATCGAAAAGAGAACCAAGCACCTGGACAAGCTAGATCATATTACTAAGCAACTGGAGCTGTTGGTTAGCACCATCAATGTAGTTTCTACGAGCCCATGAGCCAAGACTCCCACTGAGCAAAAGAAGCCTTCATCACCACAACCATCTCATTTGAGTTCAGGGCAGCCTCAAGTCCAGCATGTATACTACATGCAAGCTCTGTACCAGGAAACACCACAACCATCATAGTAGCAGCTTGTCGTCTATCAGTCCGAGCCCCAACTCCCATCTTATGTGGATCCATTTCCCACCTCCACCCCCAAATCCAAGAGGTGAATGTCATCTAAAATAATGATATAATGATGTACAAATGGCTCGTCCAAGCATACAATAACGTGGTCGGTCCTCTGTAATTCAGGCATATCACCAGTCTTCTAGTGGGAAGTTTGTCCAGCAGCCTCTATACCAGTCTCCACCTTATCAGAATACATGGAGACAGAATCATCAGTAATAGCAGTCGTCGTATTGACAACATCGGCCTTATTGCCACTTTGTGGTTGCTTAGAACAATATGTACCTCCTTCCTCCTCAGCACTATCAACATTCTCCTCCTCAGTACAATAATCATTATTCTCATCTGCATCCTCCCTGACATTATAAGAACCAACATGGTCAACATGCTGAACACAAGATTGCTCCTATGAACCTTGCTCTATACTGCTCGACCCAACTTGTAAAAAGCCTAGTAGAGATGATCTAGAATCTCGATGACCTCATTGCCACTAAAACTCCAACTCCAACGTAGGTCGAGGCAAACCCCAATAACTTCAAGCAAAAGGAACATGTAGTTTGTGTTGTGATATCCGATCCTGCAGAGTTAGGTATTTCAGATTGTGTTGTTTAATATTGTGGCTCTTAGGAGTGTTAGGACATTGCAGCCGTATGCTGCATCTAAGGGGAAGAATAAAGTGTCTTCTTGTGAGTGGTCATCTTCTTCATCACTCGGTCCAATAACAAAACCAAGTGAGGAAGAAAGATGGAGGAGCAGCACCATACCACCACCATCAACAAAACCAAAAAATCAACAACAAGAAATAGCCAAAAATAAAATAAGAGCTAAAGCCAAGTCAAACCAACTGAGGATAAGAAAATATCAGCCGTAGCTCCTGAGCCAACCAGTGAAGCTGAAGCTTCTATAGAGTCATTTTTGTCTACTTTGAATGGCGGCCCATCTTCTTGCTCGCCAGTTGTAAATAATGAGGTAATTAAGAATAATGATTTTGGTTATGCATATATTCCATTTCCTTATGCAATTAAAAATTCCGAAAAAATAAAAAAGTGAAAAATATTTTGTTTGATCCCGACATAGTTGAGATAATTCAGAATCTTGCTTTAAAAATGCTATTGTTGAAGGCCATGAATTACATGCTAGTAGCAAAGAATGGTCTAAAATAAGAATGTACCTCGAAGTGTTAGCCCCTCAAGAACATATGTAGTAGAGGAGAGAAGCACATCCTTACCATGGCCACTGTGAATTCTATCCGTGATCTCCCACAGAAGAAGAAAGATAAGGGAGCACCCTTAATCAATTGCCATATTTTTTATCAGATATTCGAGCGAACCATTCTTGATAGTGTTTCCTAAATAAATCTCATGCCCTCCTCATTGCTTCAAGAATTCAGGTTGGGTCTTCTTAAGCGCACATGTATGATCCTTCAGTTTGCTGAACGAACCTTTAGTGTCCCATAGGTTTATTAGAAGACGTTATCATAAATGTGTAGGATATATGCTTCCTAGTGGACTTCGTTTTCCTGAACATGGATTCAGAGGTTCCATTACTTTAGACCCCTATTATTCTTGATCAGTCGTTCCTTCAAACAGTCGAAGCAGTAGTTGATTAAAAATGGATCTAGAAAGATCATGTTCTGCTCCTGCAGTGACCGAGTTACCATGGACATGATCAATGGGAAAAAAGTAGAATCTGTTAAAGGCAAGCCAGAACCAACTGAAGACTATGACATAATGGACATCAGTGATCAATAATTATCTTTGAATGCCATTTTGACATGATAAATCCTCTCTTCAGAGGAGGACCTGCAAAGCACAGTCAACCCTTACTCTGTTGCAGATTGGGAGACACAATCAGAATCACTTTTCAGTTAATTCCAAGGATATTCAAGCCAAACCGAGTAAGAAGAACTCGCTACAAATATGTTCGGTACAGTTTTATAAGATCCAAGAGTGATAGAGGTGGACAAAACCTCAATCATTATAGCATATCATTCCCCTACCAACATAGTATCTGAAGTATCCAAGAAGCAAACTCAATAATTTCCTGAATTAAAATAGCTCTCAGCATGTCTAAAGTATGCCTTCCTTGGGGTGAGGAGAACATGTCTCTGGTCATCATCAAAAGCAGGCTGACCTCGGATCAGGAATATTGGTTGCTCAAGGTTCTAGAGAAAAACTGCAAGGCACTTGGTTGGAAAGTTTCAGATCTCCGAGGGATAAATCCACCCTTGTGTTCACAACATATTTATCTTGAAGATGATTGCAAGCCGTCTAGTGAATTTCAATGCAGGTTGAACCCTAACTTATGGGACGTGTTTAAGAAATAAATCACAAAATTGTGTGAAGCAAGTTTCATTTATTCCATCTCCGATTTAAAATGGGTCGGCAATCAGCACGTTCTTCCAAAGAAATCTAGGATTACAATGGTTACCAATGACCAAGGAGAGGAGATCTCTATGTTTATTACTGATGCCTAAATGTAGTAACGAAGAAGGACCACTTTCCTCTGTCGTTCATTGATCAAGTGCTTGAAATACTGACCAGAAAGGAACTCTTCTATTTCTTAGATGGGTACTCCGGGTACAACAAGGTGGCGATCACCCCTGAGGACCAAGAGAAAACTACATTCACCTGTCCATTAGGCACATATTTCCTTAAGAAGAATGGCCTTTGGATTATGCAATGGCCTTGCTACATTCCAAAGGTGCATGTTCGTCGTCTTTACCAATATGGTCGGTAGTTTTCTCGAAGTTTTCATGGATATTTCTCAGTTTACGGTGACAACTTTGATTCTTGTCTTATGCACCTAGACCGAGTACTTCAAAAATATCATGAAGTAAATCTGGTTCTATCATGGGAAAAGAGCCACTTCATGGTGTTGAATAGTCGACAATCAAGAGACGTCGTGAGGTCGCACAAGGTGGACCTCAGTCGCTGAAATGACCGATCACGAGATCCAACTAATCCAAACAACAATCAACCCATAATCAAATATAAAGCAATGAAATCAAATGGATCAAAATTTATTATAAACCCTACCAATAAATGTGTATAGTGCGCAAGTATGTGCAGTGTCTCGAATACAAGGAACAAAAGGGTGTATTTATATCAATTATATCTAAATAATATGTATATCAATATATATATATATATATAGCTGTTATGTACTTAGTGTTTTTGTGGGGTTTAAAAATTATTTATTTTTTTGACTATTTTATTTGTTTTTTGTTTTTAATTTTATAACTTGTATTTGGTTTTTATATTGTGACTTTTAATTTCTTTTTCTTTTTTATTTATAATAAGTATATACATGTAATATGTATAATATAGGTGATCTATAATATATATAATAAATAAATAAATAAATAAAGTCCTTTTCTATTTTTTAAATTTCATAAAAGTATTCATGTCATTTACGATAATTAATAATAATAATAAGTATATATATAGGGAAAAAGGACCCTACACTGTCGGGTGCTGGAAATTCCCTACACCCAGCCTAATTTTTCATTGTTTTTTGATTTTTTTGAAATGAAACCTTTGGAAATTTAGATCACCATGTATCACCATGTTGTCATTCCAAATTCAACTTAATTCGACACTTCTATAATCTCCATCAAGACTACCAAATTTTAATGGTCCCAGGTGATAAACATAGAATTCAATGGAGTCTAAATGGGTGTCTCGCACAAGGCGGAGACAACCGTCGCTGTGGCGACTCTCAAATGAAACCTGTATTTAATCAACAATTAACCCACACTAAAGATCAATAAATTAGAAATAAGGAGGAGTTAAAATTTATTTTTAACTCTGCACAAATGATGTAAAGGGCAAGTATGCAGAGAGTTCAAACACAGGGAGCAAGCAGGGTAATTCAAAAATTGATGCACAAGTGAATGTGTGTGAAGTGTCTACACTAAGCAAGCAACCAAAGATATTTGTTGTGGGTTTTTAATTTTTTAATTTTTTTATTTTTTTTTAATTTTGTATTTTGATTTTTAATTTTCTAATTTTTATAATTTTATATTTTATATTTTTTTATTTTCTTTTTCAATATTGGAAAATAAAGACAATGTAATAAAAGACAAGACAAAATATGTATAAAAATATGAAAAAATATCCAAAAATTCAGAAATAAAATCTTTTTGATATTTTTAGGATTTTTTTACTGTTTTTGTGATTTTTGGGGATTTTTCAAGGTGTTTTTGGTATTTTTAAATACCGAAATAAGAGAAAACAGTGACAAAGTTGCTGGCTGGGGGTAAAACTGGAATAAAAAATAACAAACAACAACCAAAAATTTTAAAACTAATTTTAAAATAAATAGGATAAAATCTAGAACAAACAGGAACTGAGTTTGCTATTTTTGGAGTTTTCTACAATTTTATAGATTTTTTTGAAGTTTTAGAGTGTTTTTAAGTTTTTAGTGTTTTTCTTTTGAAAAATTTAGTGTTTTTTGGACTGACACTAAAAATATGGTAAAATAGACACTAAGGAATTTTTGTGGAATTTTTCGAGAGGTTTTAATATTTTTTTGGCATTTTCTAAACTAGACAGTAGAGAAAATGCATGTTTTTGATTTTTAATAAATATAAAAAATGCAATAATTATGAAAAATAAAAATATGGTGATAAACTACACTACATCAGGAGCTTAATGTGATTTTTGGAGATTTTTTTAGTTTTTATAAACACATGAAATAAATAGAGATAACATCAAGCAAATACATACTGGCAGGGGCATTAACGTAAATATTCAAAATTCCAGGGACACTTCTGCAATTTTTACAAAAAGTTTGAACTGAAACAAAAAGTCTTTGGTCCAAATGACAAAACCCAAAAGCCGCTAGGGCTTCTCTGTAAATGTCCCAAACCCACGTGCGTCACACGCACGCCTGGGAAGGGCACAGATGCAAAAATACCAAATGTTGGGGGTTGAAATGTAAAGTGTTCAAAAACTATAATACTGCAGCAAATAGTTCAAGGACTAAATATAAAAAGCGGAAGCGTCAAGGGTAATCCTGCAAAATTCTCAAGACACATGTGCAAGACCACGCGCGCCTGGGAAGGGTTGTTCGGCAAATCCAAAAAGTTCCCGGGCTTTAATGCAATTATCACAAAAATTCCTAAACAGCGATTGAAGGTTTATATGCTAAATGTTAAATACAAAAACGCGTGGGGAAAAATAGCAAAATACCCACACAAGGGGCCGATAAGACGGTGGTGCGGCCTTCACTTTCGCCACGTGGCCGCGCACGGGGGGCCGATACCCCTTCGTCTGGACGCTCAGGATTAGAAGATCTCAGCGCAATGGACGGTCACTGGAGCTCGTGATCCAGCGGCTGCTGCTCGTCAGGAAGATCAGGAGACGATCGGACGGCGCTGGGTTGATCAGGAGGAACTCGTGAAGAACTCGAGCCTGGCGAGGTTGAATCGGCCAGAGCTCGGTCCTCAGCGCCGCCAGGGCCTCTCCGACAGTCGTGGCTGGTACCTGCAGCCCCTCCGCCACTCCCAGGTGGTTCAAATGTGGCCAAAGACCGTGGAATGGCCTCGGGCACTTGACGTTGCTCTGGCGAACCTGGGGGGGGGGCGATCTTGATGATTGACGAAGCTCAGATGCCTCCTTCAAGCCCTGCAAAAACAAGAGAAACGCGACAGAAATACGGAGCAAGACTTGGCTTTTATTGGCGAAGAAGTGGCGGAGCGAAATGATGAAGGTGGTCACCGGAGCCCAAGAGCTCTGGCGAAGTGTTTGCTGACTAGATCGGGGAGTTTTAAATGATAGATTACCCTACTAAATTCGGAAAACTAATCCTGAAACTAACAGCGAGCTAACCGCGAGAAAAACAAAAAGAAAACGCCCTCGAGTGGCGTGTACCACGAGGAAGAAGACCTCACGGCGGTGGTCGGAGATGGAGGTTGGAACGTGGCCGGCAAGCCTCGCCGCACCTCGACGAGGGTCCTGGGATCCTCCCCTGTCACAGGAGGTTCGACCTGGCCACACTCGGAAGTTAGAGGCTCTCCAAAACCGGTTCAAAAAGTGAATGAAGGTTGAGGGTTCGGTTTTGAGCAATGGCGGGGGGCGATTTTCGAGGGGGAGTCACATGTGCTGTGATGGTGCTCGGCTCGAGATCAAGCTAGGGCGTGGTAGCTGGATGGTAGGGGAACAAGTTTTGTGAAGAAAGAATCATGAGATGATGCATGGCGCGACCTCCAAAATTCAGAGAAGATACCAAGAAAACGCAAGTCTGCCATGTACAGACCTCGGTCAGAGAGCTGACCAAGGTCAACCAAGGGCTGAAGCTGGTTGGTCCACGTGGACCAACCAGAAAAACCTTGGAAAAATGATTTATTAATTTGTTTTAAAATAGAAAATGAATTAATTAAATCTTGGTTATAAAATAAAAAATGTTTAAAATTTTATAAATTATTTTATTATGATTTTTAATTATTTTTATGAGTTATATTTTTACAAGTTGCTTTTATACCCCTATATAGGTATATTATTCTATATATTGTATTCTTTTATTTTTATTTGGTATTTTTATTTTTATTATTTTTATTTATTATTATAAAATACTTTTTTATACATAAATATGTTTTTGTTTTATTTTTCTGATTTATTTTGTATATTTAATAAATTACAAACATGTATATATGTACATAGGTATTGTATCTATGTTTTGTGTATATAAGTATTTTTATTTTGATCTTTATTTACATTTTTATTTTGATTTTAATACACATAATTATTATAAGTAATATTTACAACATTATAAATTTATAAAAATATAAAAAATAATGAATAAATAATAAATTGAATATTTTAATTTGTACAATGTACAATGTGGGTCCAAAACTCAACTTTCAAACCGTAGCTTCGCCAAATGCGAAACCACCGCCATTAAATAGCTTATTTTCTTCTATATACAATTAAAGGTGAGTATGCTGCATTTGGAGTTGTCAGTTGTGAGATACGGGTCTGGGAAGTTGGCATTCTGGAACTTTATTCAGATCATAACTTTTTATCTGTACATTATTTTTCTGTGAAATCAATTTTGTATTTTTCCTTGTAATATTATCTACAACTTTAATGTACAAAGTTTCTTTATTTGATGAATAAAAAGTGGAACCAAAAATAGGTCCCAAAATGAATAAAGAATGAATAGAAAGTATAGGTATTTTGCACTGTATTTATGACCTTATCTCCCCCCTACTTTATTCCTTGTCGACCTATTCATCAAGATGCCTAGGTCTCGGGGTTTCGGGTCATAAAATATTTACAATATTTTATTCTTTTTCTTTTCTTTTCTTTATTCTATAATTTTGGCTTTAAAAACCGTATTTTATACAGTATTTACACACATATGCATGAATGCTAAAATGCATGAGTTAATTCTATTTACACGCATTTACTAGGGTTTTTAAGGCCAAAATGATAGAATAAAGATGATGAAACGTGGATTCATCACCAGGATTGCTGAAATCGACCTCTTTTAGATGAACATGTTAGGAATGTTTATTTTACATGAAATTTGAAACACTTATTCTCCTCAACATATTAAGTAAATCCCTCCAACTTATAATTCAAAAAAAGTAAAAAAATAATGCGAAAATGTGGTGGGTGCAGGGAGTTTCCTACACCACTGGGTGCAGGCTCCCTGCCCTCATATATATAATATGTGTATATATAAGATATATATGGTATTCTTTTTATAAATATAAATATAAATTATAAACTAAAATATTTTCATGTTTTTATAAACTCTTATATTTTTGTGAATTTTGGGGATTTTTTGCTAATTCTTTTGTATTTTTAAAACTCAAAACATTCCAATTCAGGAACTATTTCAATAGGGTTTTGAGGATTAAAAATATAAAATGGGTCTAAAATTTCTCAAAACTAATTTTAGTATGTAGTATATGGATAAATAAATGTATAGGATAGAAAACTATTTTTTAGAATTTTTGAAAATATTTTCTAATTTATTAGGGTTAGATAGGATTTGTGATTTTTTATGTTTTCTTTTATATTTTTTAGTAATTTTTGGTCATTAGTGATAAAATATAATAATAAGTAGTAGGTACATTTCTGGAAATTTTTAGGTATATTTTATATTTTTTGTCTTTATAAGGTAAAACGAGGATAAAATTGCTCCTTTTGATTTTTAATAAAAGGAAAATGCGAGAAAAATGCTAGCACGTGAATGAGAATCAAATCGTGCATTTATCCCTATTTTTGCATAATTTTTGGAGCACGACATCAATTTATAAAAAATGGAAAAGCAATAAATAAAATTAATCAAGCTAGTAGGGGCATAATTGCAATTTTAAATAAATATTAGGGGGCACATGAAAAACACCACAAATTTTGAACTAAAATTCGATTTTTAAGTACTAAATAGAAATTTGAAACCTAGAGGTGTGCAAAATCGCCACTCACATGGGGGACCACACGAGGCGACCTAGCAGAGGACCCACTTATACTAAAAGTTACAAAGGTTATTTTGCAATTTTACCTAAAAAGTTAATCCAATTAAAATATTTACAGGTCCTTTGATGAAATACCAAAAGTGCAGAGAGGGTTTATGTTATTTACCCCACTGAAGTCCCTTTCACCCGACCATTCTCTTGTGTCCACGTGGAAGATTCGATGGCTCTTGTACTGCACCAGTTTGAATAGATTGGACAACCCAAATTAGATCTAGGTCGTGTTCTTAATCTTACGGCTGAGAGAGGCTCTTAAAGAACATCCGAAGAACTTGGCCTGGGATTGCTTCAATCTTCGTTTTCTACTTCCTAAGGCATTGGTTCCTCCTCTAGTGGGTCCATAAGTTGACTGAGGCTTCTCTGAGGTTGCAGGTGAGCTCAAATGAGCTCCGGTGTTTCCAGATGGGCTATGAGGGCTCGGTTTGCTCTAGGACACCTGGAGCTGCTCCAGGTGTTCTTTTTGACTCTAAATGGATCCTCAGTCTATGAGACCTGCACCAAAAGGTTACCCAACTCGAGGTGAAGTTCCTTGTCTAGCAAATGAAGATGCGATGTAATTGAATGAGCGAGGCGACGAGCTTCCGGTGAGGGGTTGTGGAGTGAAACTCGATCCGCCAGATTTGTGAAGAATTCGGGTTGGGTAGATGAGAAAAAGATGGAGAACACATAGGGGAATGATATGGCATGGAAATCGAGGTGAATCAACGGTTGGAGAATGATGATTTGGCCTGGAGCTCGAGCTCCATGTCAAATTGGGGATTTGAAACTAATCCTAAACTCGACATCTAAATGCAAAATTAAAGAGCGAAAAAATAGTCTTAAGATATTACCTAGAAATAGAAGGAAATGGGCCTCAATTCGACCGGAGGTCGAAGAGGTAGAACCACCGGCGGCACGCCAATGATGGACTTGGATCACCTCCCACAACATCTCCTCCTCACTACAGACCCAACCAACCGCTTACTATCACCAAGGGAAAGACACTCGAAGGATCTGAGGGGCTAAAAATGCTCCAAGAGGGATCAAACATCAAAAGGAAGCATGGGCACCTCATTTATAGACAAATAAGGAGAGGGTGTTGCACCCTAAAAATCTCACAGATCAATGAAGATCAATTTAATCTCAAGTCAGGGATGAATTAAGGAGATAAAATCTCCACAATTCGCTCAACATGCCAAGGCATATCATGATTGAATCGAGCGGCAAAAGGGATGAAAACTGGGTTCTGACAAGTTTGGAGCTTGAGAAGGAGGGAGGGGTCAGTCGACTGATGGTCAACTAGGATTGGATTCTGGTTATTCCATGTCACAAACTAGAAAAATCTGAAACAAAAATCAATTATTAAATATATAAAAATTAATAGATGATTTTATTAATTTTTGTTAAAGAAAAAAATGTTTTTTATTTTTTTAATAATAATTTATTCTTACTTTTATTTATTTTTACAAGTTAACTTGTAACATGTTAATATTCACATGTATGTATATAGGTAAATTTACCTGTATTTTGATTTTTTTTATTTTTATTTTGTATTAAGTATTTTAGTATTTTATACACATAATTTATATATTTATAGTTTATTAAAATACATATTTAGACTTTAATTTAATTTTTATAAGTTTTTGTGTACTTCAATAAATATGTATATATATATATTATATGTATATATATGTATAATTCATCTATAAATTGGAATAAATTATTTATTTTATAATAATTTTAATGGTTTTATTTTATTTTAGTTATGTAATATGCTTTAAATATTAATTACAATTTAAAAAAAACAAAGTAAAAAATATAAAGAGTAAATAAATTCAATATTTTATACAAGTATAGTGCACAATGATGGCACACAACCTAACTTTTGCATCTTAACTCCTAATTAAGTGGAACACCTTCATTAAATATCTTATTTAATTTTATGAACAATGAAGGTGAGTTTGGTCAATTTTGAATATGTATGGAGAAGATATGGGTTTCCAAAGTTTTCTGTGTTGCTTTTTATTTTGTGTGTCTGGGGCACATTGTGCATTATTATTCAGTGAAATCAATTTTGTATTTTTCATTGTATCTTTATGTACAACATTCATATAGAGGGTTTTATTATTTGAGGTATAAAAAATAAAATAAAATAAGTCCCAAAATGCAATTATAGATGAATTAAAAAATATGGTTTTTGTGTATTTTCTATACAATTTCTCTGCCCTCTCTCCCCCTATTATTCCTTGTCGATCAAATCATGATGACTAGGTCTTGGGGTCTAAGGTCACTCAATGTCTTTGACACTTCATTCCTTTTCATTTCTTTCATTTATTCTTCTATTTTCTAATTAAATACAATATTTATATAGTATTTTGTATAGTGTTTTGTGCAATTTATAGAGTATTTATTTTCACAAATTAATGATATATACATGCATTTTGCTAGGGATTTAAGGCCAAAATAAAAGAATAAAGGTGATGAAATGAGGATTCATCACCCCTATACTTACCTTTCTAGTCCCTAGAAAGCACTTATGCTTATAAGTGCAGGAAAACAAAATACAAAAATAAAAAGAAATAACTTGGAATAATCTTCGACTTTTAAAGTTGTCTTAATAAAGTTAAAGTTTGGAGCTTAGAGAAGACCTTCGGATTATTTTTGTGTTCGGAACCACATTAAAGTTAGTAAGTGCGACACAACAACCCTTAGGTTCCATAATCCTATTATCCAGTTCTGTTCATAGTCTAGTCAGAACCATCCTCTCAATCGCATACTCTTGTTACTTTGATGTGATAGAATCATGTGTGTAAATTTTTTAGTTCTTCCCAGACAATCTGTTGAACCAAAAAGGAGTATGTTCTTCTGGCAACTCGTCCTCAAGGAGACAGATATTTACTTCCTATGGTCAGGTGCTATCGATCTTTACAATCCAAATGGGGAAGAAGTTAGAAGAAAGGGAAAAGAAAAGGGAATGGAGCAGTGTAGTTTTCATTCCCTCGTGAATCCCGTCAGTGTAACCGAGTCTTCACCATGAAACAAGCTTTTTTCTAGAAGCTCAAATTTTTGTCGAATTTTTGGTGTGGACTTCTTCTTTGGATATTTTCTTTGACTTTGCATTTCTCTGCATTCTTATTTGTGCCTCGGTGAATATAGCATCTTTTGGTCCACCCATTTTTAGGGTCTTGGAAAAGTTGTTCCAGTAGACTATTCCTCATCCAAAGCATTGTCTCAATCAAATCTCCAGTCTTTAGATGTCATGGTTACCGAAAGAAGTGGGTTAGAGTACCAGTTTCAGCAATCCCTAAGAATGGTTCCTGAGCCACCCTTGATGAAGCAGCATAGCATCATCCAGACTTAGATTCCAAGATTTTTCAACAATCCATCTAAGTTGATCTGTGTGTTAAGTGCGAGGTTTCTAGTTAAGACAATTTCTCAAGAGTCTTACAGATGATATGAAGGGTTATATTTAGATACATTGAATCAACACATGAACATAGTCTCATGGAACCTAAAGAATCAAGTCAAGGCGACAGAAGTATCCCAATTCCAGTTCTCAATGGGTTCCTCCGAAATTAAGGTCTACACCAAGCTCTAGTCTTCAGACTTTAGTTTGGACTTGTTCAATTGTCTAAATTATTCCAAAAAATACATATGTTATGTACAATGCGAGAAAATAATTTTGTGCGGCAATTTTCTGATTTTGAACTTTTTATTGAATTTTGAAAAAGTTTTGGAATATTTATGCAATTTTGAAAATAGTTTGCAAAATTTTATGGGTTTTTAGCTTTGTAAATTTTTAGGGACTTTTTGGAAAATAAAAGAGTTATTGAAAGAATTATGTGCATATATTTACACGGGAGTGCATCAGTTATTTAAAAGAATTAGGTTTAAGAATTTACATAAGGTATTTACAGGAATTAAGTTAGTTTTTATTTAAAGGTTTTATCTACATGGTCTGTAAAGAATATTTGCTTGAGTTATGTATACGATTCTCAAAATAATTTGAAAATATTTTCACAAACATTTTGAAAACTTTATTTTGAAAATAATTTCACAAATAATTTTGCAAACATTTACAAAATTTGAAAATCATTTTGCAAAGATTTTTCAAACAATATGTATAGATTTTTCAAAGTAATTTTGCAACTATTTTCCAAATCGTTCAGACAAATAAAGGAAATTTTTATAAACAAACATTTTTACAAAGGTTTGAAAACATGTTACAAAGTATTTCCAAATAGTTTTCAAAAGATTTTCAAAGAGTATTCCAACCATTTTTCAACCATTTTGCAAAATATTTTTAATGGGTATATTATTTTTAATTACAGAGAATTTGATGAGTATTTTAGATTTAATAATTAGTCATATTATTCAAAATATGAAAGTATGAATTATGGCTAAAGTATATACAATGTATATATGACCCCCATACCTAACTTGAGCTATATCCTCATAGGTTAGAGAGAAAAAGGAAGACATAACTTGTGCTAAGTATACGAAAGTCTATACTAGAACGAGTGAATAATGAATGAGAAGTCGACTGTCCCTCCTATACTTAGGATCAATTAATACTAAGTATAGCAGACTGTATACAGAGCAGGGAGGGTCAAGGGTGGGAACAAATAAAATTATCAACTCATCATGTCCCCCCATACTTAAGGTAAAATATCCCTAAGTATAGACAAAATATCAAGAGTTGAGGAGACAGGCGAGGGATCAAAGAATGAACACCCATATACACTCATCCCCCCTATACTTAGCATGAAGCATCTCCTAAGTATAACAATGATGAATGGGACGAGTGAAACTTTCGAAAGAATGGAATTCAAAAAGAAGAAAAGAAGAACACAGTTAAATAATCAAAAATATTTTTTGTGCAAAGTCTGAATTTGCTAATGTTGCGACTTGAAATTTCTCTTGGTAGACCACCTGTATTGAATTCACAATGGACATGAATGTATCGTGCTTAAGATATGGCTTCAGTAATTGTCTGTTGCTAAAGAAGGGTTGTGCCTCTGCAGACAAACCATATATCACAATGATTCCATTGTCACGCACATGTTTCACTACAAAATATGTTGTCCATTTGCTTTTAAACTTCCCTGGGAATAATTTCAACTTTGCATCGAAAAAACAAACCTTTTGACCATGCTCGAAATTCTTTTGGCGGATATGCTTGCTGTTCCACTTCTTGACTTTCTCCTTGTACATCAAGTTGTTGTCATATGCATAGTCGTGTTAGTCGAGGAGTTTGTTGAAATCAAGCTTTTATTTCTTGCTAACCTTCTTGGAATCCAAATTGCAGACATTTATTTCCCGTAAAGAGTAGTGAATTAATTCCACTGGTAAATGGCATGGATTACCATAGACTAGGCGGTAGGGAGATATTCCCAAAGGTGAATTGTATGCATTTCGATATGCCCAAAGAACTAAATCAAGTTATTGTGACCAATTTTTCCTGTTAGGATGTACAAGTTTCTGTAGAATAGTCCTGATCTCCCAATTAGAACATTCTACCATGCTATTGGATTGTGGGTGGTATGGAGAAGCGCCACGATGTTCAATATGATATTCTTAGGTTAGCTTCTTCACTTCTCTATTGATAAAATGCTTTCCACCATCGGATATCAGAATCTTAGGAATCTTGAAACTTGTAATGATGTGTTCTTTTAAGAATCGATAGACAGTGCGACTATCGACGACTCGGGTTGGGATATCCTCAATCGAATGATTGACATAATCGGCAATGAGTAGATATATTCAAAATCCTGACTGTTGGGAAATGGGCCCATGGAGTCAATGTCCCACGTATCAAATGCGTCTGAAATCTGAATGTATTTCAAGGGCATTGTGTCTCTCAATCCAATGGTTCCACCTATTTCTTGAGAATCAGTGCAGTGTTTCACGAAGTCTTATACATCTTTGAAAAGAGTTGGCCGCCACATGCTGCATTGGAGAACTTTCGTTGTTGTTCTTTTCCCAGAGTGTTGTCCTCTTGATTCTTAGTTGTTGCTGGAGCGTTGCACAATTCGAAAGGCATCCTACGAAAGGCTAATATTTCAAATGGGTAGGTGAAGGTAGTCTTTTCTTGATCTTCTGGAGTAATTGCAACATGATTATAACCAGAATATCTTTCCAAGAAACAGAAGTATTTCTTCACGTCATGTCTTTCAAATATTTGGTCAATGAAGGGAAGTGGGAAATGATCCTTCTTGGTTGCTATATTCAGGTGTATGTAATCTACACAGACACTTCAAGAGGTTGGAACTCTAGTTGAGATCTTCTCCTGTTTATCATTCTTCATGATGGTGATCCCGGATTTCTTTGGAACTACATGTAGGGGACACCCATTTCGAGTCGGAGATGGGTTACATGAATCCACCATCACACCATTTGGTAATTTCATTCATAACAACCACTCAGAGGTTAGGATTCAATCTACGCTGAAACTCTCTGGAAGAGTTGCTGTCTTCTTCAAGAAAAATGTGGTGCGAACACAGTGACGGATTGATCTCATGGGGCATGTTTGTTTGTTGGGTTGAACTGGGTTGGGTTGGGGTATACCGGTGTACCTCTCCTTCCAATCCTCTCAATCCTCCTCACAGTTTACTATTCACATGGGTACAATTTACTATTCACAGGGGTACCCCAACCCAACCCAACTCAGTCCAACACAACAACCAAACATGCCTCTGGAGATATGAAATTTTCTAGCCTATGGCCATGTTGTTTATTTATAGAACCTCGAGTAGACGAGATTCTTGGTCCTTGGTCAGTTTGGAATTTATTATTACCAGGAACATGTTCTACGCACCCACAATGAAGACATACTTCATATTTTCTAGCAATGGTTTTAGATCTGGTGGGTTATTAATCATTTCAGTGGTAACTTCAGAAACTATGCAGGGTGGTGGTGTTAGATACATCAATTATGAATTATCCACCATTGTCAATGCAAGCTCTGAGTTCAATGCTACATAGAAATTTTCAATAATTTCATTTTGTTCACATAAATCTTCAATGACTTCCGCTTGCTCTGCTAATGACTGGTGGCCAACAGTGCATTCCTCTGGCAACTCATTAAAAATCTCGTCTTCAAAGACAAAGGGGAATTCGACTGTGTTGTCCACTCCTTCCTCTATGGAGATGAACTCGTGGATCTCAATATCATCAATGAACATATATGTATCTTTGATTTCTGCTAGAAAGTCATAGTTTTCTATTCTTTATTGTGTAGGCTCACTCGCATCTAATGTATATTCTAACGATTTGGGCACTTTGATTATCTCGATAGGCACCTTGTCACTACTGGAACGAAAGATGACCTGTCAGGTGCCATAGTTCGCCACTGCTTCAGCTATTTGAAGGAATGTCCATCCAAGTATGATCAGGGTGTGGAGTAGAGGAGCTAAGGTGTCAATGTCCAACACAGCAAAGCTCATACGAAATTTCATCCCTTGAATGGTGATGATTGACATCCACAAAAATGCCCCTAGACTGCTTGATTAATGTATATGCAAACTGCAGAATCATTCTGGTAGATTTGAGCGATCCCTAACCAAATTCTTTGAGCAATAAAGTGGGCATCAGATTCATGGATGATCCGCTATAAAGAAGTGTTCTGTCGAATTCATGGTCGAACATCTAACATCTGATGAGAGGGGCTCCCATGTCTTTATTTTTTCTTGGGAGATTGTTGATTGAGTTGACAGTCGTGTGACTACTTCACATTTCTTTCTCGGCTCTTTGCAGCTGTTGCTCGGAAGTACATGACTTATTCAATCCTTTCTTAATGTTTGGCATGTATTTGATGGTCTTAAGAAGAGGAATCTCAAGAACAATATTCTGAATGATTTCAACGACGTCATGGTCAGATAAGGTGATGATGTGAACTTTTGCGAGGGTGTAATGTGGTCTACACAAGGTGAGACCTACATTATTATTGAGGCGACCGCTCACAAAAGTCATGTGATCAATAATTAACCCACCAATGAATATAGCAATACAAAGCAAAATGTGGAGCTAAAATTCATTATAACTCTACAAAAAGGTGTATAAGGTAAGTAGTGTAGAGTGTCGAACACAAGGAACAAGGGGAATAGACAACAATCAATGGCAAAAGGTCAGAATTGCTTTGATGTTTTTGTGAATATTTTTGTTTTTTAGTGAGTTTTTAATTATTTAACTTTTTATGGATTTTTAATTTATGTTTTTTATTTGTCTTCAATTTTTATTTTTTTTATATCTTCTAAATTTTAGTTTTCTTTTGTTCCTAATAAGATAAAATATAAGTATATAGAATAATATGTATAATATGAATAATATATATAAAGATATAATATATATATATATATATAATGAATATAAAATCTGGAAAATACCCTAAGGTACTATCCTTTTTATTTTTAAGGTTTTAGAAAATATTTTTGCTATAATTATAATAATATTAATATTAATATAAGTAAATATAGCTATATAATAGATGTAGTCTTTCAATATTTATAAAATAGCTATAAATACTTCAAGAATAAGAAAATAAAATATTTCTGGCTTTTTTATATTTTCTCTGTTTTTGGTATTTTTCTCAGAATATTTCCTATTTTTTCGTATTTTAATTGAATAAAAATGCCTAAATAGTGACTTATATTAATAGGACAAATTAATTTCGATTTTAAAAATTACTAAAAAGCTCAAAAATATTCAAAACAAATTCTAGTCTATAGGAACTATAATAAAGAAAATTCAGAACCAAAAAATTCAATTTTTGCATCTTTAAATGATTTTTTATAATTTTTATAGGGTTAGAAGTGTTCTGCTATTTTTTAGTTTTTCTTTGAAATTTTTTATGATTTTTGATCTGTAGGTGCATAATAGAATAATAAATAACCCTATTTTTTTGGAAAATTTCAAAACATTTTTCTATGTATTTTTTAATGCAAACATGGAGTAAATGTTATATTTTTGGATTTTAAATAAAGTAAATTATTTTAAATATCCTTGAGAAAAATATATATGATTTAATAATATAACCTGCATTTAAAATAAAATTCCTACAATTTTCGATGCAAAATGATAATTTTAATGCAAGGAATAAAAGAACTAAAAATACAAGATATGAATGGACTAAATCACAAATAAAAATAAATAAAAGTGCTATATAAAACCAAGTTCCAAAATGTAGGGGCCTTTACATAAATTACACACGAATATTTAATTCATTCCATGTTGGTAAGGGTATAAATGTAATTTGAAAAACACAGCAAGGCCTACATGCAATTATAACAAAAAGTTTTGAAATGTAACACAAAGTTCTAGATTAAATAATAACACATATGTACAAGGTTTTCTTGGCAAAAAAGCCCACCTCCTCATGTGTGTAAGCATGTGAGGTGACGTGGCAGAGGTCCAAAGTATAAATACAAGGGGCTACTTGCAAAATAACCAAAGGTTTTTACACTTGATATAACAGTTTATGGGTTAAAAATAAAATACAGAAGGGAAAACATGCTAAGGCAAAATTACCCCCTACGAGCGCTGGCGGGTAGCTGAATGAGATCCATTAATCCATGTGGCACACTACAAATGACGGATTCCCTTTCGTCGATGGGTCGCTGAGATTAGATCTCAAATGATGATTTGATGGCTGATGGATGAAGGATCCAACTATGACTGCTTGATCTGGAGTTCCTCATCGATCCAACAGTGGAGAGCATGGGAGGAAGAACTAGAAAGAACACTTGTTTAGGTGAATTTCGATCTGCTCCCCAACACGACTCCATTAGTCTTTAGCTTAACAGCTAGGTGCAAAACACTCCTAGTAGATGTGACTTGCTCCTGGAGGTCTCAGATGGGACTGAGGGTCACTGGAGTGAGCCCCAAAAATTGAGGACGGGACACCACCACAACAACCTTGGTCTGGATAAAATTTGACTACACATGGGTATTTGATCTCCGATGCCTGCAAGGTTAGCTCTGGCAAAGAAAAAGGAAGGCAATGATGGTCTTGTTGGTAAAAAATGAGTGAAAATGGAAGCGGACGAAGGTTATCCGACGTACAACAGAGGAGGAGAACCAAATCCTTGATCTAGCACGTGGGGCATTCAGTACTCGAAGGTGAAGAATATGATGGTTACAGGTGGGTAGAGGTACAATTGGATGATAGCAGAACAATGGCTGGAGAAGAAGCTCCGATGAACATTGATTTGGAATTTTAAGAAATAAAATGAGAAAACAATCGAAACTGAATCCTAAACTTGGCTAACTATGATGCTAGGGACGAAAATGGCTCAAGAAAACTAAGGTTCTACATGAGAAGCAGGGAACCATGATGGAGCTCCATCAGCTACTCCGGTGATGCTTGGATCTTCTCCGACCAGCCTCTTCCTCCACTCCAAGCACTTGGGTGAAGTAGATGTTGTCATCATCAACCTCGGGGATTAGAAGGCTCGGGGATTTCGAAGGGGAAGCAAGATCAAACTTCAAATGAGGGTCGATGACTTTGTTTTATACACGCAGGCTTTGATCGAGGCTGGGGTTCGTTACACCATTCAATCAGTCAAGGAGAGACGCTTGCGTGATAGAGCAATTATCGATGATCAAAATTGTTGAAGGAATCTAGCCGAGAAGATGTAAGGAGTGGGGGAAAGTCGATGAATTTGATCGGTCTACAAGGCTACATGACCTTGGGTTGCAGAGGTTTCAGTTGACCAGCGGGTCAACTAAGACTGCAACCCTATTCGTCCATGTAAGCCACAACATGACAAAATTGAAAAGAAAATAAAAAATAAGTCAAAATAAAATAATAAATTATTTATTTAATTTTTGGTTAAAACTTAAAAAGTATTATTTTATCTATTAATTTATGGTGATTTTTATTTATTTTTACAAGTTTTTTTATTGTGTGCTACTATTTGTATGTACATTTATAGGTATATTTACCTATATTTTGGATATTTATTTTTATTTTCGATTTTAGATGTTATTATTTTATATACATAATTTCTATATTTTAAACTTATTTAAATAAACATACATGTATATATTATATTTTTTTTGAAGTGAAATGTACACTTAATTAATTATATGTGTTAATTATATAAGTATAAGCAAGTATATTTGATCTATGTGTTATAATTCTCATATTTATTTTGGGGTATTTTAAATGGCTTTATTTTGGTTTAATTATGTTATAAATAATATTTACAAAATTTTAATAATATAAAAATATGAAAAATATAAGGAATAAATAAATTGAATATTTTATTCAGGTATAACGTACAATAGGGGTCGAAAACCTAACTTTTTCATCTTAACTCCAAATTAAATGAAACCACATTCATTAAAAAGCTAATTAAAAGTTATATATAATTAAACAAATTTTGGTAACTTTTGAGATCATATGGATAAGATATGGGTCTGTGAAGTTGGGGTTTTGGATTTTTATTTTGAGTGTGAAAAATACAATATGTAATATTCTTACATGAAATTAATTTTATAATTTTCTATGTGTTTTAGCTACACTTTCATGTAAAAATTTTATTGATTTGATGTGTAAATGATAAATAATAAAATAGGTGACAAGATGGACTTATTGATGAATTTGAATATAGGATTTAATCTATTTCTTGGCCCTTATATCCCCCTACTTTATTCCTTATCGACCCAGTTATCATGATGCCTTGGTCTCAGGGTTTAGGGTCATTCAATACCTATGGTATTTCATTTAATTTTCTTTTCTTTTCTTTATTATTTTATTTTGCCTTTCAACACATAATTTTATACAATAATTACACAATAAATATTGGAGTTTATTTTAGGCAAAATACTGATATATACATGCATTTACCTAGGGTTTAAAGGCCAAAATAAAAGAACAAAGGTGATGAAATGGGGATTCATCACATGGCTGCTTTCAATTTTCTATTTTTTTTGGATTTTTGCATTGCATCAAGAAATGGAATATGTACAGAATCAAAAGCATTGTTCTTATTTACATCAAAATTAATGTCCACATCTGGCTATACAAATGGATGGCAAAAAGGAGGGCATTCATTCATCAGAGGTTGGAATCACAAAAATTGCAGGCTGGGCTCCATAGGCTAGCATTGGATTGGACGTAGGTGCGATCTTCTACATTGCGGGCATGGCAACACTTTGGTTGCTTCTCTCTTTTTGTTCTTTTAGATTTATCTAATTTTTTGAATTTTTTTCTGGTGCTTCTCTTTCGTGTTCTTCCTCCTCACCAAGCCCGGTTGTTGGATTGGTTGATGTAGAAGATGATGATGATTCACGAATAGAAGCTTTAATCTTACCCTTTACGACGACATAAGGTTGCAAAGTCCTACCACTCCGGAGAGTGACAACATTAGATAAAAACATATCAAGAACATGTGACTATGGAATTGGATGGAATGTATCACACTACCTATTCTCTCTTTTTGAAATTATTGGTGTTTGCCTCCTCCTACGTCGGAATAGATGTTTTGGCGATGGTAAGGACATCTAGCTTTTTGCTCATCTCTGCTAAGCTCTTCACCGGCTGAGCCAAGCAGTCCAGGACATGGCTCACGAGAGCAACCTCGGATGTCTTATCGTGCTAACGACGTTGAGACTAGGAATGATGTGGAGGTTGTTGATAGGAGTAGTGGGAATTGTACTTATGAGAAGGCTGATATTGATGTTTCTGAGGAGGGTGATGTTGATATGGAGCAACCACATACTAATGATATTGCTGGTGCTGACGGTAAGACAGTTGTTGGTACTGACTTTGTCTCCAATTACTCAAATATGGTGGAGACTGTTGTTGCGGTTGCTATTGGTTCTAGACAAATCTCCCTCCTTGATGTTGAGGTAATGGGTGAGAATCTAAAGACTGACCATGTTGTTGTCTGCCTGGACGAGACAATTGTGCATCATTATACCATACGCCATTCACCTCCTGAATGAGAGGTGGAGGTGGAGAACATGATTCTAGAAGAATATGGAGCTTAGGATGGTAGACAACCAACTATTGTTGCGTCTATTGAGGCGATGTTGGCTCGGAGGCTTGTTCGTAGTTTACGTGTTGGACCGTTGGCTGCACTGGACTCTGCTAAGGAGGTTGAGGTGATGATGGCTCCACCTCGGCATGAGTCATGGCTGACGCAGATACCGACTGGAAAGAGCTAATTGTGCTAACCATCAACTCTATCTGCTTGGTGATTTGATCCACTTTGTCCAGATTTTGTGTCCTTTGTTCGGTCACAGCTAATTTTTCGAGGTCATGTAATCATTTCTTAGTGATGTCCAATTTTGACAGGTGGCTCCCTATGATGCTCAGGTTGGATCTCTCGTCCATGTTTGGATCATGTGTTGCCACCATATGAATTGACTTATGCGGAATCCATGGATAGCATTGATTGGTACAAGCAATGAAAAGGTGACCTCTCCTTCAACCATTTCCTCGAAGATCTGTCAAACTATATAGTGGTCTTTATTGAAATACGACCCGCTACAAGAGGCATCTACGAGCCTATGGCTCTCAAGAGTGAGTCCTCCAAAGATATTTTGGACCAGGCTGGTTCGAGGGATATCATGGTGGGGACATTTCTCTAGTAGATCGCTGAAATGCTCCCAAGCCTTATAGTTAGACTTGTGGGTGGCTTGGAAAAATTGGCAATTCTGGCTCACATCTAATTGAGCCGATCAAGAGGGTAGAATTTGTGCAGAAAGGCAGACTTGAGCTCCTCCCATGTCGTGACAACTTTCCCAAGACGATTAATCCAATAGAGTGCCTTATCTTGAAGGTTGAGTGGAAACAACTTCATCTTGACTACACTTAACAGTATGTTAGGGTAGTGTGTTGTTCCACAGATGTGAGCAAATTGTTGCAGATGAATGTAAGATTCTTCATTTACGTTCTGATGGAAAGTAGGAAGAAGAGCCAAGAATAGAGGCTTCAACTCAAAATGTGCATGAACATGCGGGATTAAGATCCACTCGGTCATCTGTCCTGAGCAAGGGTTGTAAGTCTCCTTGAGAGTAGGCTTGGGCCTCTCTCGTATATGCTCATCTACCGGCCCTCCACGGGCTCCATCGTCTCTTTCTTCTTCAAATCATCCTCCTCCTCCTAGGTTTTCTCATCATATTATTAGATCATTGAGCATTCTTGGAAGGAGACATGGGTCAATGCTTAATCCGTGAGCTTCTGCTGAGTGGCTTGGATTGAGGCAAGAAGCTAGGCATTTACATCATTCTGGTCTGGATGGTCCTGTTGTGGTTGTGGTGGGTGTTGAGGTCCCCTCCCTTTTACTATTGGATCCATGTCTGAATCTAAATCTGGAAGTATCAATAGATCCAGATCGGGCTAGTAGTCTGCACATGGAATAATGCCTCGATCAGTCTGAATTAAAGCACCATATGTAGAGAAATGTTCCATGTTAAGGTCAACACATAACTTCATTAAGGATGGAGAATTGTAGGGAGTGAAATCTATTTCCATCCAAAATAGTCAGGGTTCAAGACAAGAGTGATCTCATATTATAGAAGAAGAATGCGGGAGTCTGGAGAGCAGTCGTAAAGTCCAAACTAGATTCTCGGGAATCACCCCTAATTATTGGAGATGTCAGCTGCATGGAATCGATGTGGGTGTTGGCGGGGTCCCGACAAAGCCATCCATGAGTTGCCATTTCGAAGGTCGAAAAGGAGATCGAGAATGGATGAATGATATGGTGATGAATGTGAAATAAAAGGAGAGTAAAACAGTAGAATGGCTCAAAAGTGAGCGGGGGTCAAATGAGAATAAAATAGTGGAAATGAAAAATGACACAAATGTGCAGGATTGATCTTTGATCTTAATATAAATCAAACAAACACCAAATATGGATTCATTAACTCAACACAAATAAAGTTGTAAGAGTTCGGCTATTTTTATCTTTTCAATTTTATTTTTGTTTTGTAGGAAACATCTTTTCACAAGTCCTTAGAGGGTTATCCGTATTGGAGAGTGAGTACTGTCAGAAAAGTATCCCGTACTTTCCATTTCCTTTGTAACCTGTGATCTACGCACTTAGAGGTCCTTGAACTCATGCCTAGGGGGGTAATCATCCAAAGAAATAGAGAGAGGAAGCCAATAGGCGAAATCAATACTTCCCTCACAAGTGAGGTACTTAGACGCAAGACGATGCGACAAACAAGCCGGTGAGGGCGTGGCCTATGCTCCATACATCAGACAATGTTTATCCACACAAGGCTGGAATACTGTCGTCGATAGTGTCCTACTCGCTTATGTATGATAGAAGTGCCAATACTTCACCATCATAGGTGATTATCAATGTTGCCACAGATCAGGATTTGGGCTCTAATCCTTAGGGGTTGCGTCTCACTCTGTCTGAATGGTACATGAAAATAATGAGGACTTTATGAACCCAAAATAATGATGTCCATTAAGAATTTTAATTAAGGTCAAAATGTTATTGGTAGTCCCCTTATTTTAGTTTTTCCTTTTTTACTTTTTTGAGTATGTTTCAATAACGATTTATTTTGTATTTTCTTTTTGATCCTAAGTGATATAAAAATAGATGCAGAAAGTAGAAAAGCCATGCAAGTGGATACTAGGTGGAAATCTCACCCTCGTATCAAATGATGCATGAAAAGTAAGAGGACTTATAGTGCTTCCAGCCCTCTCCATGTGGGATGCAAGGTATAAGTTTAAATATCTACATTATATGCTCGATATGCAAAAATAGTGAAATTGCCCAAAAAAAGAATTGTAGACGTGAAGAAATCTAGTCTGGTCTTGTTAGACGTGAAGAACCAAATGCTAGTCTGGTCTTGTTAGAGGTGAATCTAGTCTGGTCTTGTTAGACGTAAAGATATAAGTTTAAATATCTACATTATTAGACGTGAAGAACCAAATGCTAATTATCTAAAAAAGAAACCCAAAAGTCTGGTCTAGTAGACTCCTCGATGTCTGCCACAACAGATGTTGCTAGCGATATATGGAGTCTCTCACGAAGGTCAGTCTCAATTCCAAAAAATCATCTATTTAAATTTGACTATATCCAAGTGTAGAGAACTATAGGCACATGATTCTAATGAAGCTTTGGACCTAATTACCGATTCAAGCAATCCTAATGTCTATGGTCTCAATCACATAATACAAATAAAAAGAAGGTGAAAACTCAAAATGTGAGAAATAAATAAAATAACGGTGAATAAAACGCGAAAGACCTGATGAGGCCCTCAAATGAACAGACACCCGGGCAATGGAACTCGTGAAGTAGTAGTGTCCAAGTGTCAAGAATTATTACAAATAATATACAAAAACGAAAAAAACATCTCTCATAAAAAAAAAGAAAATGCTAAAGAGCTTGCTCCTTTCCTTCTCTCTTTGTTTCTCCCTCCTGCTAGCTCCAATTGGCTCATAAGTAGAAGAGTCAATCTCCTGACAGCTTGGGTCAGTCAAACTCTTAGGAATTCACTCGTCACCACACGATCCCTCGCAAGAAAGTCAAAAAAGAAAAGATGGGTCAGAAACATATAAAATAATTATAAAAAATAAAAGAGAAATAAAAATAAAAAGAGAAATAATATGCAAAATATATACAACAAAATGCTACACCACGCATTGCGCCTCGGCAACAGTGCCATTTATTGAATAGTGGAAAACCAAGAGGCGGTCTTGAGGTCTCACAAGGGAGACCACAATCACTGATGTGATCAATCATGAGAGCCAACTAATCCAAACAACAATCAATCTACAATCAAATATAAATCAATGCAATCAAGTGGATTAAATTTTATTATAAACCCTACCAATAAATGTTTATAGTGTGCAAGTACGTATAGGGTGTCGAACATAGGGAACAAACATGTGTAGGTATATTATTTATCTCTAAATAATATTATATATTTATATACAACTACTATGTACTTAGTGTTTTTTTGGTTTTATAATGATTTATATTTTTTGATTTTTTGTTTTTAATTTTATATTTTATATTTTCTTTTATATTTTTCTGATTTTCAATTTCTTCTTCTTTTTAATATATAAAAAGTATATATATGTAATATGTATGATATAGGTGATATATAGTATATATAATAAATATATAAAAATCAGTAAATACAAATAAATAGTGCTAAGGGTATTTAGAATTAAAATTTTTATAAGGTTTAAAACTGTTTATAGGTATTTAGAATAATTAAGAATAATAAGTATATATATGAATATAAGTATATATAAGCTATATAGGGTATTTATTTATAAATAAAGCTATATAAAGTTAAAATTTTTGAAATGATTTTTTTGTGTTTTTTGTATTCTTCTATTTTTGTGAATCTTTAACGAATTTTTGCAAACGTTTTTGTATTTTTAATATTCAAAATAGTCCAAATCCGGAACTATTTAAATAGGCTGAATTGTTTTGAGGATTAAAAATATAAAATGGGTCCAAATTTTCTCAAAACTAATTTTAGTATGTAGTAATATGGGTATATCAAATTATAGGACAGAATACTTTTTTTTGGAGTTTTTGAAAATATTTTATGTATTTTTAGAATTAGAGAGGGTTGTGATTTTTTGTTTTTCTTTTATATTTTTAGTACCCACTTAAATGGTCTAGTGGTAGTGCAGTGTGCCTACCACCCAAATGACCAGGGTTCAAATCCCACCATTGTGTGGGTTGTGTTTGGTAGTGGACAATCAGCATAAAAAATAGTCGAATCTTTCAACATGTATTAAAACAAGAATCCATGTACCCGACCCTACTTACAGTGGGAGAAGGCTTCACCAATTTATTCTTTTATATTTTTAGTGATTTTTGATTTATAGTGATAAAGTAAAGTAATAAGTAGTATGCAATTTTTTTGGAATTTTTAAGGCATGTTTTATATTTTTTGTATTTTTAAAGTCAAATAGGGAATAAAAATGTTCCTTTTGACTTTTAGTAAATGGGAAATGCAAGAAAAATGCTAAATGGTATACATGGTGTGAATGAGCATCAAATCAGACATTTACCTATATTTGCATAATTTTTGGAGCATGACAACTATTTATAGAAAATGTAAAAGCAATAAACTAAATTAAATCAAACTGGTAGCAGCATAATTGTAATACTAAATAAATGTGAGGGGGCACATGCAAAAACACCGCAACTTTTGGACTAAAATTTGATTTTTAAATACTAAATAAAAATATCAAAACTCAAAGGTGTACAAGTGAAAAATGGCCACTCACGTGGGGGATTACGTGGGATGACCTAAGAGAGGACCCACTTGCAATATCCAAAATTTTCATGGGTTCTTTTGTAATTTTTCCCAAAAAGTTAAGCCTAGTTGAAATATTTACAAGACCTTTCAAAAAATACAAAAGGTGTGGAGGGAGTTTATCCTTTTTCCCCCCACTTAAGTCCCTATCATCCAGTCGTTCTCTCACGCCCATGTGGCAGATCCGATGGCTCTTGTCCCGCACCGATTCGAATAGATTGGATGGCCCATATTAAATATGGGTTATGTTCTTGATCCTATGATTGACCAAGGCTCTGGAAGAACAACCGGAGACTCGGCATGGGCTTGCTTCAATCGTCATTTTATCCTTCCTCTAGCGGTGGTTCCTCGCTCCGATGGGTCCAAAAGTTGGTTGGGTCTTCTCAACAGCTGCAGGTGAGCTCAGAAGAGCTGTAGCAGTTCTAAATGGGCTATGAGGCTCAGTTTTCTCCAGGTCATCTAGAGAAGCTCTAGGTGTTCTTCTTCGCTCCAGATGGGTCCTCAATCCAAGAGACCTGCACCAAAAGGTTACCTGGCTCAAGGCAAAGCTACTCATCCAACAAATGAAGCTGTGAAGCAAAGGAATGAGCGGGGTGGCTAGCATTTGGTGAGGTGTGGTAGAGAGAAGCTTGATTCACTGGATCCGTGAAGAATCTACATTGCATAGATGGGGAAAATATGGATAACACATAGGGGAATGATATGCCATAAAAGAGAGGCGAATCGATGGTCAAAGAAAGTTAATTTATCCTAGAGCTCGAGCTCCAGGTTAAATTGGGGATTTGGAGTTAATCCTAAACTCGACGGCTAAATGCAAAATTAAAGAGCAGAAAAAAAAGTGGTCCTAATATATTACTTAGGAATGTAAGGAAATGGGCCTCAATTTGACTAGAGGTCGAAGAGGCAGAACCACTAGCGGCAGACCCACGATGGATTTGGATCGCCTCCCACAGCAGCTCCTCCTCACTGCAGACCCAACCAATTACTTGTTATCACCACAGAAAGGACACTCGAAGGATCTGATGGGCTAAGAATGCTCCAAGAGGGATCAAAAATCAAAAGGGGCCATGGTTACATTATTTACAGACAAACTAGGAGAGGGTGTTGTAACCCAAAAATCTCATGTATCGTTGAAGATGGATTTGGTCTCAAGCCTGGGCATGAATTAAGGAGATCAAATCTTCACAACTCGCTCAGCACACCAAGGAATATCATGATTAAATCGAGTGGGAAAAAGGGAGGAAAACTGGGTTCTAACAAGTCCGGAGATTGAGAAAGAGAGAGGGATGTTTAACCAGCTCGATTGGAGGAGAGAGTCGTACGCTCCATATAAGGTAGAGAGATGTCGTTGAACTGACCTCTCACAAAAACCAAGCTTCTAAAATAGCAATCAACCCATAAATAATATCAAGCAATGAATAAGCAGGTTTGAATCAAAATTTATTATACCGTACGATGAATGTGTATAATGGACAAGCATGCAGGGGTCGAACCGAGGGACCACACATGTAGCACATGTATATTATTTATGAATAAATATAAATAAATAATATAGGCATAGACATATATAGGCATGCACACTATTTACTTATGTTCTTTTGGATTTTTGATTTTTTTTATTTTTAATTTTTTACTTTTTAATATATATATATATATATGTATATTGATTTTTAATATATTTATAAAATATTTATAATAATAATAATGAATATATAACTTACATATGTAATACACTATGGGGTAATATAATTAAAAATAAAGGTAAAAGTAGTTAAAAATAACAAAATAAAATGTTTTTGTTTTGTTTATAAGTTTCAACCATTTTTGTGATTTTCAAATGTTTTTGGTAATTTTTAGGTATTTTTAAAGTCCAAAATTTCCTAAAACAAGGTTTAAATAAATAGGTCGGACTAATGTGAGGTTTAAAAATAGGAAAAAGCCTTAAAAATTTTCCAAATCAATTTTAGTGTATACTAATATACATAAATAAAAATATAGAACAGAGAGAAATATTTTTCGAGGTTTTGATGATTTTTTATATTTTTATAGGATTTTGGAGCTTTATAATTTTTTCTTGAGGGTTTTTGGTCTGGGGATACTAGATACTATAATAAACACACTATTGTTTCGGATTTTTAATCATGTTTTCATATTTTTTGAATTTTTAAGGAAAATAGGGAATATGTGTGCACTATCTAACTTTTAATTAATAGGAAAATTCCATAAAATGCAAAACTATTTACATGGCATGAAAAAACATGAATTCATGTACCTCATCATATTTTTTCAAAATTTATGGAGCACAAATGATATTTATAGAAAAAGAAACATACTCAACAATATTTGAACTAGCAGGGGTATATTTGTCATTAAAATAAAGGTCCGAGGGTACAATGCAAGTAACCTAAAAGTTTATAACTAATATTAAAACATAATTATAAGAACCCACAAGGGTTTACATAGAAATTTTACAAAATAAAATGTGTGGGTGTACAAGACTAATAGGGACTATTTTACAATATTTAAAATATTAGGGGGCTAACATGCAAATTGTCCTCTACTTTATGAACAACATAAATTATTTATAGGGTTGATTTTAAAACACAAAAGGCAGATGGGGTTCTTTGAAGTTTAACCACTTACTCGCCTCAGATCCAACCATTGACGTGCTGCCACGTGAAAGATTTGGCATCCCAGGTCGAGCGATGTGAAGTTCCAATCTAAGGGCCATGATCAAACCTTGCCCCGTGTTCTAGATCCAATGGCACCCGGATGTTCACAAAGAACACCCAAGAACAGCTGGGTACCCATGCTTCTATCGACAAATTCAGGAAACTCCGAGCCCCGTTCTCCTCGTCGGCAAGGGGAAAAGATCGATGATCCTCCTCCACAGATGCAGGACCTTTCAGATAGTATCTCAATCTCCTCTATTGAGACCTGGGTGCTCCTCTGTTCCAGGCGATCTAGAGCATCTTCGAGTCTTCAATTCTTGTCTTTAGGTGGTTTGTGAAGCTCGTTTACTGAACCAAAAATTCAGGTGGCTCGAGAGCTACCTCTCGCCCAAAAAATTAAAGCCAAAAGCTTCATGGATGGCGATGGCAATGAAACTCTGGTGAAGAGAGATAGAGAGAGAGGAGCTTTGAAGACTCGATTACTTGCAGGAATCAAGGTGGAAGGCTGGGCGAAACACGAAGAATATGCCGTGGAATGAAATGATGTGGAAGATGGGTTGGAGATATGCATCAGATAGTGGTGATTTCCCCTAGAGCCCGAGCTCCAAGGATTTGGGGGCTTTACAAATTATGACTAAATGCTTAACTAAGCCTAAAATTAACAGTGAGAAATGAAATCTAAGCTAAAGGATTACCTAAGAACAATAAAGAAATAGACCTCGATCGGTAGGGTGCCGAGAAGCAGAACCTCCGACGAACATAACCGGAGATGGCTGGATCATCTACTCCTTCACTCCTCCTCGTTGCTAATCACCGTCCAAGTGTTCCTATCACCAACACGAGGCCTTGGGCCGAATCGGAGTGGCTAAAAGTGGAAGAAGAGGGATCAATCAAAGAAAAGGGGCGAGGGTGGTTTATTTATAGGCAGAGTTTAGTGACTTTCGAGGCTCGATTGCGTGAGCAAACGAGGGGGTTAATGAAGAAGAAAGGGTCAGCGAGAAGGACAGAAGTGGGAGGTGTGCATGGATGAGGAGCTCGAGATGGGGGGAGTCATGGAGAAGGAGTGAATTAGGGAGGAGAAGGGAGCCCAGTTAGCCTGACAGGGGCAGCTTGGGTCTGACGTACAATTGACCCAGGTCAACAAACTGTATTAGATGATTTTTTTATTTTTTATTATAATGTAAAAATTATTCCTACTTTTTTGTAGTATTTATTAGTTATTTTTATTTATTTTTCGAGGTATTTTATTGTATGTTTATTATTACATGTATAATCATAGGTATTTTTACATGTGAATGTGTATTCTATTTTTATCATGTATTTTTATTGTATTATTTTATTTACATAATTTTTTATTAATAACTTATTTAAATATACTTAAATATATTTTTATTATATTTTTCTAATGTCTTTTGTGCACTTAAATAAATAGTTATATTTATTATATAGGTATAAGTATTGTATATTCATCTATGTATGTATATAGACTATTTTATTTTAGTGTATTTTTATGATTTGATTTTATTCTACATATGTACATATACTACAAAGAATATTTACAAAATTTTAAAAATATAAAATAATAAAAAATGTAAAGAATGAATAAATGAATATTTTATTCAGGTATATTATAAAATAGTGGTCCAAAACCTACCTTTTGCATCTTAACTCCAAATTAAATGAAACCACCTTCATTAAATAGCTAATAAAAAGTTATATACAATTAAAGTGATTTTGATGCATTTTGAGTTCATATAGAGGATATACAAGTCTGGGAAGTTTGGATTTTAGATTTTTATTCTGAGTATAAAACGTACACTATATACTATTTTGATGTGAAATCAATTTTGTATTTTTCTACATATTTTTATCTATAACTTTCATGTACAAAGCTTATTCATTTGATATGTAAATAATAAAGAATATAATAAGCCAGAGAAAGGTATTTATTGGCCTATAGTTTTAGGATTTTTAGACCGTGTGATCTGTACAGTTGGTTATCCTATCTCCCCCTTACTTTATTCCTTGTCCACTAGATCATCATGATGATTGAGTCTTAGGGGCTAGGGTCACTCAACACCTATGGTATCTCGCTTCTTTTCTTTTCTTCCTTTATTCTTTAATTTTTGAATTAAATACAATAAATATACATTATTTTATATAATATTTTGTATACAATAAATAATGTTTATTTTGACAAATTAATAATATATTCATGCATTTAGCTAGGAATTTAATGCCAAAATGAAAGAATAAATGTGATGAAATAGAGATTTATTACTCCCTATACTTGCCTTTGCTAGTCCCTAGCAAACACTTGTACCCATAAGTGTAGAAAAGAAAATAAATAAAGGAAAAAGAAATAACTTGGAATAATTATCGACTTTTAAACTTGTATGAATAAAATCAAAGTTCAGAGCTCAGAGAAGGCCTTCGGATTAATGGTGTGTTCAGAACCACATGGAAGTCGAGAAGTGTGACATAAAAACCCTTAGATTCCATTCTCCCATCATCCAGTCCAATTCACATCCTGTTAAAGAGGATTTTGCGAGGGTCAAATATGTCTTCACAAGGCAAAGACACAGTCGCTGTGGCAACCCACGAGAAGCCCTGCTTCAAACAACAATTAACCCACAATAAAAATCAAGCAATGAAAATTAAGATGTTTGTACATTTTATTATAACTCTACAAATGATGTGTAAAGGTGAAGTATGTGTATATTGCCGAACAAAAGGAGCAAACGGTAGATTGGGAAAATGAATTCCAAAATTTGTGTTCTTTTTCTCTAAGTGTTTTTGTGTGGGTTTTTAATTTTATAATTCAGTATTGATTTTAATATATAATTATTTATATAATTATTGTATTTTTAAATTTATACATTTTATTTTCTTTTTGTTTTTTCTAATTTTTAATTTCTTTTCTTTTTAAATATATAATGTAAGAATATATTAAGCTACATATACAATGTAAGCTAATATAATTATAAATACTACTTAAAGTATTCAAAATGCAAAAAACATTTTTTTTGGTTTTTAAATAATTTGTTACTATTTTTTGATTTTATAGATAATTTTGCTAATTTTTATATATTTTTAAATTCAATAATATCCCAAAGTCAGGAGTAAAGAAATAGGCTGAATTATTTTGGAATTTAAAAATAGAAAATAAAACCAAAATTTTCTAAAACAATTTTTAATTAATAAACTATATTAAAAAAAATTTATAGAAAAGAAATTGGTATTTTTGAGTTTTTTGGGGATTTTTATATTTTTATAAAGGATTTTGGTGCTTTTTAATTCTAAGGGTTTTCTTTTTATATTTTTAGTGGGTTTTTATCTGAAGGCGTAAAATATTGTAATAAAGAAAATATATTTTTAGGGAATTTTTTGAAAACATTTTTATATTTTTTCGGTATTTTAAATTTCAAAGAGAGATAAAAATGTGCTCTTTTGATTTTTAATAAATATTTAAATAATTAAAATGCAAAAAATGTAGCATGAATCTAGATGCTATAAGCACTTTATCATATTTTTTGAAAAATTTTGGAGCACGGATGATATTTTTAATTAGTGGAAATACAACTACAAAAATTAATGAACTAGCAAGGGCATATTTCGAAATAAAATCATGGCAAGGGTCTTTCTGTAAATTTTCGAAAAGTTTATAATTGTGCATAAAAGTTTTAATATTATAACAAAATACAAATATTTTCAAGGTATTACAGGAAAAATGCTTAGCTCACGTGGGGAACCGCGTGAGGTGAGCTGGGCAGGACTTAATGGTAATATCACTATAGTACGAGGGCCACCATGCAATTTTACTAAAAGTTTAACATGACAAATGAAAGCTTATATACTAAATATAAAAATACAACAAAAAGGGAGTAAAAAGCATAAAATACCCCCAATGTACGTGCTATCGGACAGTCTCTGGTGTTCCACTTGCCATGTGCTGGCGCGAGGAGTCCAGATGATGCTTCGGCTTCAGCGGCTAAGATCAGATCCCACAAGAAGATCATACGATCGAGATACAGATGATACAACAGTGGCATGGGATTCTGGAGACGGGGCCCAATCCAATGGCGGTGGACTGCCCTGGATCAACAGGGAAGAACACGGTCTCAGATGAGCTTCAATCAATAATTCTGATTGACTCCGACCACCAGGAGGCGATCCAAGGAACACACAATGCTCATGGAGTGGTCCTCTAGTTGATGGAGGGCTCGATGACCTCTAATGGTTGCTAGAGCGGGCCACAAAGGTCGATGAAGAGATAGGGCTTCAGGAACCTTCAAATGCTTCAAAATCACATCGTTTGAGGTGTATATTCCCCAGGACATGCACAAAAAGTTAGATGGGTCGAGGGCAAAGTGCCTCGACCCATTTGGTAGTGGAATGGAGTCGAAATAGACATCGGCGGAGGTGCTCCGGCATGTGAGATTGATGGAGCACCCAAATCCAGATCCATAAAGGATCTGGTGAGCTGGAGGTGTGTGGAGCATGCAAGAAGCGAAAGGAGACGAAATGAGGGCATTTGGTGGGTCGGAAACACAATGATGCATGGTGGAGGTTTCGCCGGAGCAAAACTTCTGCGAACTACGAAGGTGATAATTTTAAGCTACGATGATGGATTAAATGGTAACCTAAATGCATAAATGACAAGTAGAAATTAAATGTTATCTAAAAAGCAAAGAAAAGGGACCTCAATTGGTTGGTAAAAAATGCCATGATACGGGGGACCTCACAGTAGTGCTCTATCGGAGATTGTGGAACCGGCCTCTACTCCACTCCTTCGATCTGATGTCGCTTAAGTTCTAGGACACAAGAAGGGGGAAAATGGGGTAAGTGGGTTTAAAAAATTGAAGGGAAGATCGAAGGTGGCTTTTTTATAGGTGACGGACATGGTTCAAAGATCGAGGGTCTACGTTCGATGCAGTGAAGGAGAGCTAGATGCAATGATCCGATGTAATAGGTGGATGATCGATGCAAAAAGTCGAAGAAGAAATCAACCCAAAAGGATGAAGAAATCCTTGGGGAAAATCTATGAAGGTGGGCCAAGCACTAGGTCTGACAAAAGCTAATCCTGGAGAGAAAAGTTGACCTGAGTCAACTCTTGACTCCCCCTGGTTGGTCCACGTGGACCAACCAAAAAAAGGTGAGTCAAAATTATTAAAAAATTCGATAATAAATAATAAATGATTTAATATTTTTAAGTATAAAATGAAAGTATTATTATTTTTGTAGTTTTTTTAATATGATTTTTATTTATTTTTATGACCTTATTTATTATAATTTACCTTTTAAGGGTATATTTATATGCATATTTATCTATGTTTCGAGTATTTTATTTTTATTTTTATTTTTGACTTTCTTATTTTATTTTTATATTTTATATATTTATAACTTATTTTATACACACAAATATTATTTTATTATATTTTTGTGATATATTATGTACACTTAAATAAATTGGGGTATTAAATATATAGGTATTAGTATATGTATTTCATCTATGTATTTATATAGATTATTCTTTTTACGTTTGCTTTATGATTTTGTTCTATTTTAATATTTAAAAAATTATAAATAATTAAAAAATTATAAAAATATAAAATATATAAATAATAAGAAAAATAAAATGAATATTTTATTCAGATATACTATACAATAGGGGCCCAAAATCTAACTTTCACACCTTAACTACAAATTAAGTGAAACCACTTTCATTAAATATGTTATTAAAAGTTACATACAATTAAAGTGATTTTTGTATATTTTGAGTTTTTATTGTGGAGATATGGGTCTGGAATGTTTGGGTTTTGGCTTTTTATTTAGAGTATAAAAAATGCATTGTATATGATTTTTGTGTAAACTCAATTTTGTACTTTTTATATATTATTATCTACACTTTCATGTATAAAGTCTCTTTATTTGGTGTACAAAAGATAAAAAATAAAATAGGTCAAAAAATTACAATAATGATGAATAAATGAATGAGATTTTTATTGGATTTTTGTCCCTTATCTCCCCCTACTTTATTCCTTATTGACCCAATCATCAAGATGCCTAGGTCTCAGGGTTTAGGGTCATAAAATACCTTTGGCATTTTATATTTTTCTTTTCTTTTCTTTATTCTAAAATTTTGGCACTAAAACTACATTTTATACAAAATAAATGGAATAAATAATGAATGTTAATTTGTACAAAATAATGGTATTTACATGCATTAGCTAGGGTTTTTAAGGCCAGAATGATAGAATAAAGGTGATGAAATGGAGATTCATCACCACCATGTCAGAACCATCCTCTAGTCGCATATTCTTGCTACCTTGAAGTGATAGAACCATGTGTGTGAAATTGTTCAGCTCTCCCTAGACAAAACCATTAAGCTATCAAGGTGTCCCCTCTTCGAGTAACTCGTCCTCATGGAGACAGATATTTCCTTCTAATGTTAGGAGCTCCTGGTCTTTACAACCTAATGGGGAAGAAGTGAGAACAATGAAAAAAATGGGAATGGACCAGTGTAGTCTTCATTCCCTTAAAGTAGGTCAGTGTAACTGATTCTTCACCAAGAAGAAGACTCTTTCTAAAGCTCAAATTTTTGTGGATTTTTTAGGTGTGGGATTCTTTGGATATTTTCTTTGACTTTATATAGCTTCTGCATTCTTGCTTGTACCGTGGTGGATATAGCATCTTTTGTTCCACCCATTGTTTTAGGGTCTTTGGAAAAAAGTTGCATAGGTAGACCATTCCTCAGCCGAAGCATTGTCTCAATCCATCTTCAGTCTTTAGATATCATTGTTACCAAAAGAAGTTGTTTAGAGTACCGATGTCGGCAATCCCCAAGAATGGTTCCTGAGCAACCCTTAACGAAGCGGCCTTGCATCATCCTGACATAGATTCCTAGATTTTTCAATAGTCCATCTGGGTTGAGCTAAGTGGTAGGTGCGAGGTTTCCAGTCAAGTCACTGTCTCAAGAGTCTTACAAGTGATATGAAGGGTTCTATTTAGGAATATTGAATTGACTCATGAAAATAGTGTTATGGAACTAGGAGAATTAAGTCAAGCCGAATTGAAATATCTCTAATTCCAGTCCTCAATGGGTTCCTATGATATTAAGTGTACTAAGGTTTATTCTAAGCTCCAGTCTTCAAACTTTGTTTGGACTTGTTCAATTGTCTAAGTTATTATGAAAAATGTGGATTCTATGCATAATGCAAGAAATTTCCTTTTTTTTGAAGCGATATTCTGATATTGAAATTTTTATGGATTTTTAAAAAAGTTTTGCAATTTTTTATGCAATTTTGAAAAAGATTTTATAAAGGTTTTTGTGATTTTTGATTTCATAATTTTTAGGGATTTTTCAAAACAAAAAAGTCTTAGAAAATGGAGATTTGTATAGATATTTACACAGGAGTACATCTTGTTATTTACAAGAAATAGGATTTAGGTTTTTATAAGTTTGTATACAAGGTTTGTAAAGGAATTTATTTTTCCTGAACTATATACATAGTTCTCAAAGAAATTTGAAGGGATTTTACACATATTTTGAAAACTTTATTTTGTAAAGTAATTTGAAAAATAATTTTCACAAACATTTACAAAATTTGAAAACCATTTTGCAAAGATTGTTTAAACAGTATGTATAGATTTTTTGAAAAAAATTTGCAACCATTTTTCAAAAAATTTGCAAACATATTTTCTAAATATTTGATTTACACAAAGAAATGAATATTTACACACAAAAAATTTTTAGAAAGTTTTAAAGCTTTTTATAACATATTTTCCAAATAGTTTTAAAAAGATTTTACAAAAAGATTTTCAAACCATTTTTCAAACATTTTGCAAAATATTTTCAACATGTTTATTAATCAATATATAAAAAGTTTAATATATATGTTTGTTAATTTTTATTGATTAGCCATATTTAATTGAAAATGCAAGTGCGAATGGTGAAATATATACAGAGTATATATTGACCCTCTATACTTAGCTTGAGCTATGTCCTCATACATCGAAGGGAAAAGGAAGACAAAACTCGTACAAAGTATAGAAAAGTCTATACTACAATGACTCATTAAAGAATAAGAAGTCAACCACCCCCCTATACTTGGGATCAATTAATCCTAAGTATAACAGACTACATGCAGGGAGAGTCAATGGTGGGAATGGATAAATGAATCATTGGCTCAACCTATCTCTCCCTATACTTAGGGTAAAATATCGCTAAGTATAGACAAAAAGTCAAGAGTAGAAGAGATAGGCAAGGGATCTAAGAATGAATAACCCAGAGGCGATCATCCCCCTCCCCCCATACTTAGGATGAAGCATATCCTAAGTATAACACAAATGAATGGGGTGAGGGAAATATGAAAGAAAGGATTTAGACATGAAAATGAAAAGACGAAAAGAAGAAAAACATTAACTAATCAAAAATATTTTTTCTATGCCTCATTCGATTCTATTGATATTGCGGTGTGGATTTCTTCATGGTAGACCACTGTATTGAATCAATGATGGACATGAACATATCATTCTCGATATAAGGCTTTAGTAATTGTTTGTTAATCACAAATGATTGTGCATCAGCTGACAAACCGGATATAACAATGCTTCCATTGTCACGCACATGATTTACTATGAAAGGCCCAGTCCACTTGCTCTTCAACTTCCCTGAGAATAGTTTGAGATTTGCATCAGACAACCAGACCTTCTGACCCAGTTTGAAAGTCTTGTGGCAGATGTGCTTGTCATTCCACTTCTTGACCTTCTCCTTGTACATCAAGCTATTGTCATATGCGTACTCATTGATTTCGAGAAATCAATTTAGATCCAACTTTCTGTTCTTTCCAGCCTTCTTGGAATCCAAATTACAAACATTTCTTGCCCACAAAGATTTGTAAATGAGTTCTACAGGGAAATGGCATGGCATGCCGTGCAACAGGCGATCAGGGGGACATTTCTAATGGTGACTTGTATGTAGTCCAATAGGCCTAAAGAATTGAGTCGAGTAGCTGAGACCAGTTCTTCATGTCGAGATGTAAAAGTTTCTATAGAATTGTCTTTATCTTCCTATTTGAACATTCGGCTAGGCCATTAGATTGTGGGTGCTATAGAGAGGTGACACGGTGTTCAATGCAGAATTCTTGTGTCAGCTTCTTCACCTCTCTATTAATGAAATGGTTACCCCCATATGATATATGTATTTTAGGGATCCCTAACCTTGCAATTATGTGATCTCTTAGAAAACGGTAGACGATACGACTGTTGGTGACATAGGTTGGGATAGCCTCCACCCAATGACTCACATAGTCGAAAACAAGAAGAATATCCTTAAAACCATGACTGTTTGGGGAACGGGCCCATGAAGTCAATGCCCCACGCGTCAAACACGCATGACATCTGAATGTACTTTATAGGAATTTTGTAGTGTCGCCCAATCTCTAACAGCCAGTCCAATCTTGTGGAGTTTTCGTGGATACAATACAATTCACAATATTGACGAACCATGGGAGCGAGGTGACTGGCAGAATGGCTTCATCTGGGAAAGTTTCTGTAATAGGCAATAAGCTCTGCTCAAGATTATCTAGCTTAAGTAATCTTGATAAGTGATTTGTCACCCCATTTTTAACTCTAGGTTTATCAGTGATTTCAAGATCGAACTCCTGGAGTATAAGGATCCATCTGATAAGTATGGGTTTGGCATCCTTATTGGCTTGTAAGCACTTTATGGTAGAACGGTCTGTAGAGATGATCACTTTGGATCCAAGCAAGTAAGATCTGAATTTCTCCAGGGAGAAGATGACTGCCAGCAACTATTTTTCCATGACAGTGTAGCTTTTTTGAGCTTCATCTAGAGTTCTGTTAGCATAATGAATCGCAAATGGCAGTTTGTCTCTTCGCTTTCCTAGAACAACTCTAGTGACGTAATCTGATACATATGTCATGATCTTAAACGGGAGAGACCAATCTGGCAGTTGAAGGACAGGGGCTTGAGTGATCAGTTCTTTCAGCTGATTGAATGCATGGAAGACTCTATCATCAATGATAAAATCTGCCTCCTTTCCCAGAAGCTCAGTTAGTGGTCAGACAACTTTATTGAAGTCTTTGATGAATCATTGGCAAAACCGACGTTCCTTAGGAATGATATGACTTTCTTCAAGTTTATTGGTGGTTCAAGTTTAGAAGTGACGTCCACCTTCGTATGTTATACCTACATGCGACGTTTCGATATGGCATGGCCTAGCACGATACCCCCGGTCACCATAAAATGGCTTTTCTCCCATGAGAGTACAAGGTTCACTTTAGAACATCTCTTCATGACTCAATCTAGATAAGATATGCAATGATCGAAGCTGTCTCTGTGGAATAAGAAGTAGTCCATGAAAACCTCAAGAAAACATCCAACCATATCTATGAATATAGCCAACATGCATCATTGAAATGATGCTGCAGCATTCCACAACACAAATGGCATTCTGCGGAAGGTGTAAGTCCCGAATGGACATGTAAAGGTCGTTTCCTCTTGATCGTCATGAGATAGAGAATTCATTGTAGCAAGAGTAACCATCCGAGAAATAGAAATATTCCTTCATGGCCAATCACTCAACGATCTGGTCAATGAAGGGGAGCGGGAAGTGGTCCTTCTTGGTTTCTAGATTCAAGTGTCTATAGTCCACATAGACACACCAAGATGTTGGTTTTCTAATTGCGATCTACTCTCCTTTATCATTATTGACCATGGTGATCCCTAATTTCTTCAGCACAACATGTAGGGGACTCACCCATTTCGATTCAGAGATGGGATATATGAATCCAGCATCACACCATTTCATTATTTCATTCATCACTACCTCCCAGACAGATGGATTTAATCAACATTGAAACTCTCAGGAAGGCTTGCTATCTTCTTCAAGGTATATGTGATGTGAGCACAATGAGGGGTTATCCCAATTAGATCTGAAATATCCAGCTTATCACCTTGTTATTTCTGTTTAGAACCTCAAGTAGACGAGATTCTTGTTCCCGTGTCAACTAAGAATTGATGATTACAGGAAACATGTTTTGTGCACCCGCTAGAAGGCATATTTCATGTTAGCTAAAAGTGGCTTCAGCTCAGGCAGGTCTAGTTTATCTCTATTGTGACTTCATCTACTTTGCAGGGCGATGGTGAAGGATCTTTCATCTGAATGGTGTCCACCATTGGCATTGTTGGCTTTGCATTCAATGTAGCATGGAATTCTTCTATCACATAATCTTGTTCACAAAACTTTTCAATGATTGCCTCTTGCTCTGCCAAGGACAAGTGGCTATAGATGTATTCATCTGAAAACTCAACAAAAATCTCATCATCAAGGACATTTGGGTACTCAACTATGCTATTCACTAGTTCTCATGTGGAGAGGAACTTGTGGGTTTCATTAGTATCCATAAAAAGATTTGTATCGTGGATTTCAGCCAGAAAGTCACAGTCTTTTATTTGCTTCTCTATTGGCTCACTCTCATCGAATGCAGATGCTAACGGTTTCGGTAGTTGGATTGTCTCAATCGGTACCTTGTCGAATGGAAGGTGATTTTCCTAGTGCCATAGTCCACCACTACTTCGGTTGTTTGAAGGAACGATCATCCAAGGATTATCGCGATATGTAGAAGAGTAGTTGAGGTGTCCATGTCCAGCACAATGAAGTCCACAGGGAACTGCACTCCATGAAAGGTGATGATGACATCCTCTAAAACTCCTCTAGGCCGTTTGACGGATGTGTCTGCAAACTGCATAATAATTCTAGTAGACTTGAGAAATCCAAACCCAAATTCTTTAAGTAGTGAAGTGGGCATCATGTTGATTTAGGATCCACTATCGAGTAGAGTTCGGTCGAACTCCTGATCGAACATCTGGCATCTGACTAGAGGAGCTCCCATATCTTTCTTCTTGGTCGGGATATTGCTGATTGCGTTCACTGTAGCCACGATCAGAATATGTTTCACATTTCTTAAACAAGCTTTATGCGATTGTCTCTTTGAAGTGCATGCTTTTGTCAAACCTTTCTTGATGTTCAGCATGTATTTATGGCCTTGAGCAAGGGAATTTTAAGAACAAGATTTGGATAATCTCAATATCATCATGATCAGACAAGGTTTATTTGAAATTTTTAATTTTTTTTGGATTTTCTCAAAGCATCTGGAAATAGAATATTTACATAATTAAAAGAAATATTAGAAGTAGTGTTCTTATTTACATCATAATTTGTGCCCACATCAGGTTATACAAATGGATGACTAAAATAAGCAGGATCATCCAAAAAGGTGGGCATCCAAAATTTGCAGGCAGGGTTCCAATGCCGCACAATGAATAAACTGAAGGCCGGTCTACTCCAAGGTTGGTTGGTGTTCCATCTACTGTTGCTGGTGTTATCTTTTTGTAATGTTTGGTTTTGTTAATTTCTTGTTGTTTTCTTTCTAGTGCTTCTCCTCCATCTTCTTCTTCCTCACCCGACCCTGATGTTGGATCGACTGATGTAGAAGATGATGATGACTCTCCTAGTGAAGCTTTATTCATCCTCTTCATGGCTGCAGACAATTGCAAGGTCCTACCGCTCCTCAGTGTGACATCATTAGATAAAAAAATGCACACACATATGATTCTATTATATTGGAGAGAACATCACAAACTACCTGCTCTTTCTTTCTAAATTATTGGGGTTTGATTCGACCTGCATCGGAATGGGAATATTGGTGGAGATGAGGTCATCGAGTTTCTAGCTCATCTTTACTAGGATGTTCACTAGTTGTGCGAAGCAATCCAAGGCTGGGTTAATAGGTAGGGCAACCTCGGATGATTCAGCATGTTGTCCACACTGATGATAGGATTGATGTTGAGACTGCTGGTGGGAATATTTATTGTGGTATTGAGGAGAAGGATGGTATTGCTGGTACTGTTGAGGAGGGTGATTATGATATGGAACAACCTAGTACTATTAATTCTGTTAGTACTGATGATACTACGGTTGTTAATACTGATTATGTCTCCAATTGACATGGTGCGATGGAGACTACTGATAGTACTGGGGTTGAGGGTTTTGAACAAGTCTCCCTCCTTGTTGTTGAGGGAACTGCCGATTGCCTGACTACTAGCCATGTTGGGGTCTGCCTGGATGGGCTGACTGTGCATTATTTGTCGATACGCCATTCACCTCTTGAATGAGAAGTGGAGGAGGGAAATATGGAACCTGCATGGGTTGGGGCTCAGGCTGGTCGACTACCAGCCACTGCTATGGCAGCTATAGAGATAGCTCGTGGGCATGCATGTAAAATACGTGTGGGACCACTGTCTGGGTTGACTCAGCTGAGGAGGCTATGGAGATGCTTATTCCTTCGACTCAGCAGGAGTAGCAGGCAATGCAAACACGGAATTGCATGATATGATCATACTGACCAACAGCTCCAGCTGCTTGGTGATCTTGTCCAACTTATCCAGATTTTGTGTCCTCTATTCAATCACATCAACTTTCCTGAGGTCATGTGATCGTTTATTTATGATATCCACCTTGTATAGGTAACTCCCTATGATGCCCATGTTGGAGCCCTCATCCATGCCCAACTGGTGAGAAGATGCCATATGAATTGGCTTCTGGAGGTTGTGGGGATGGCGCTGGTATGCACGGGATGATAACAAGGCAGTCTCTCCTTCAGCAATTTTCTCGAGGATTTCCAAAACAACATCCTCATCCTTGTTGAAATGTGAGACACCGCAAGCATCATCCATGAGTTTTGACTTTCAACTATCAGTCCCCCAAAGAAATGTTGGACAAGAATGGTCCTGGGAATGTCATGATGGGGACATTTCTCTTGTAACTCTGTAAACCTTTCCCGAGTCTCATGAATGGATTCGTGGGTGGCTTGGGTGAAGTTGGCAATGTGGGCACACATCTGGTTAAGTCACCCAAGAGGATAGTATTTGTGCGAAATGGCAGACTTAAGCTCTTCCCATGTTGTGACGACCTTCCCCAAGTGGTTGATCCAATGAAGGGCTTTATTCTGGAGATTGAACGGGAATGTTGTCATCTTGACTACTCCTAACGGTATGTTAGGGTAGTGAGCTGTGCCACGAATGTGCTCGACTTGTTGCAGGTGGATATATGACTCTTCATTTGCATTACTGTAGAAGCTGGAAAAGAGTGCCAAGATTTGAGGCTTTAGTTCGAAATGTCCATGGATCCTGGGATTTGGATCCACTCAGTAACATGCTCGGCTCTAGGATTGTAGGTATCCTTGAGGGTCAGCTTGGGCCTCTCCACTCGGGCTTCTTGGGCAGGGACTGCACGACCCCCACCTACTCTTCCTTCTCCTCCTCCTCCTCCTCCTCTTGGGTTGTCTCTCCTTATCCTCAAGTCATTAAGCATGCATTAGAATGCCACCTGGGGCAATGTTTGGTCGATGAGTTACTGTTGTATCGCATGTATAGAGGCGAGAAGCTGGTCATTCATGGCATCCTGGTCTGGTTATACCTGATCTTGCTGTGGAGGATTCTAGTGTTCTTCCCATTCCCTATTGGAGCCATCTATAAATCTTTTTCTGAATCGAAATATGTGAGAAGATCTGGCTCCAGATCTAGCTCGTTATCTGAAGAACGATGCCCCAATCAGTCTGTATAGAAGCGCCATATGGAATGAATCATTCTATGTTAAGGTCAACATAGAATTTCATTAAGAATGGCGAGGTGTAATGAGTGAAATCAATTACCACACAAAATGGGTAGAGTTCGAGACAAGAGTGATCCTGGATTATTGAAGAAGGTGAGGAGTCTGAAGATCGATTCACAGAGTCTGAATCGGTTTCTCGGGAATCGCCCTGAATTATTGGAGAAGGAAAGTGCACAGAATCGATGTTGGTGTCAGTGGAGTCCCGACTAAGACATCCGTGAGTCACCATCTTTATGGTGAAGAGGAAGATTGAGTCAGATGAAAGATATAGTGATCAACAAGAATCAAAAGGAATGCAAAAAAGTAGAATGCTCAAAAGTGAGCATAGATAAATGAGGAGTAAAATAGAGGGAAATACAAAGGCACAAAATGTACGGGACTGGTCTTTGAGCTTAACTAAAATCAAACAAACACCAAATAATTGTTGGTTCACCAACTCAACACAGGTGAAGCCATAGAAGTTCAGTTATTGTTATCTTTTCAATTTTATTTTTGTTTTTCAGGCAAGATCTTATAACGTGTCCTTATGAGCAGTAACCCTATAGGAGCGTGTGTACAACCAGGCAAGAGCCTCGTACTTCTTCCACCTCCTTTATCACATGTGATCCACGTACTAAAAGGTCTTTGATATCATGCCAAAGGGGATACTCAACCAAAGAATAAGAAAGGAAGCCAATAGATGAAACTACTACTTCAGACCTCAGTCGCAACGTAATCACCGGCGAGCGTGCAAGGACATACTCAAACGCAAACCGATGAGACAGACACACCCATGAGGGCATGTCCTACACTCAGTACTTCAGATCAAGTTGTATGCTCCACATAAGGTGGGAACACCATGCTCGACGAGGTCTTACTCGGTCACATACGATAGAAGCGCCAATACTTCACCATCCCAAGTGATAATCAAAGCGCCACAGATCAGGATATGGGCTCTATTCTTTATGGGTCATGCCTCACTCAGTCTGGAATGTATCTAAAAACAATGAGGGATTTATAAACCCAAAACAATGATGTCCATTACGATTTTTATTAAGGTCAAAGTTTTATTAGCAGTGCCCTTGTTTTAATTTTGAGGTTTTCCATTTTTTGAGTACTTTTCAAAGCAAGCTATCTAACGATTTTTTCTGTATTTTTCCTTTAATACTAATATGTGAAAAAAAAAGTAAGAGAAGGAAGAAAGGAAATACAAGTCGTCACTAAGACGGAAATCACGCCTTGGTGACTAATGATGCATGCAGAGTTAGAATTACTTATAGTGCTTCCCAGCTCTCTCCATGCAGGATGCAAAATAGAATATATAAACCTATGCTATATGTATGATATGCAAGTGGTGGAAATCACCCTAAACAAGATTTTCTATTTATCATGAAGAACCAGATGCTAATTATTCAGACATGTGATCTAAAAGTCTGGTCTCGGTAGCTCATCGATGACCGCCACAATAGGTCCTAAAAGCATTGTATAGAGCTTCTCTTGGCACTTGATCTCAAGCTCAAATAATCAAAAATTAAATTTGACTAAGTCCAAATGTAAATAACTATAGAAACATGCTTTTATTAGGTGTTTGGACCTAAACCATGCAAGCAATCCTAATGTCAAAGGGCTCATTCCAAAAACAAATGAAACAAAGGAGGAAATCTCAAAACGTGAGAAATAAAATAAAAGAAAGGTGATAAAACATGAAAAACTGTGGTGAGGCCCCCAAGTGAATAGACACCCAGGAACTAGACATCGTTAAGTATGGCAGTGTGCAAGTTATTACAAATTTAATTTTAAAAATACAATGACACTCTCTCACAAAAAAATGAAAATAAAAAAAAAGCTAAGGTCGGTCTGCTCTTCTCCTTCTTCCTTCCTCCTCTCTCTTGCTCTCTCCTAGTTGGCTCACAAGAGAATGCCAAACTCTGCTTGCCTCAAGTATGTCCACGTCCGAAGAGATAGTCGTCGCCGAGCAGTCCCTCGCAAGAAAGATCAACATGAAAATATGGATTAGAATAGTCAAATTATTATCAAGATAAAATAAGAAGAAAGTAAAGCAAATTAATGTGCAGCTATATATCAAAATGTACTACGATCTATTTCTCCCCAACAATGGCGCCATTTGTCTAACCAACTCGATCAGAGGAGAGAGTTGTACACCCAACACAAAGCAGGAGCAACGTCGTTGAACTGACCTCTCACAAAAACCAAGCTGCTAAAATAACAATCAACCCACAGAATAATATCAAGCATAAGCAGGTGTAAATCAAAATTACTATACCCTATGATGAATGTGTATAGTGGACAAGCAAGTAGGAGCCAAACTCAAGGAACACACATGAATAAATATAAATAAATAATATAAGTATAGATGTATATAGGTATGCACACTATTTACTTAGGTTTGTGTGGGTTTTTTATTTTTGATTATTATTTTTTTACTTTTTAATTTATATATATATTGATTTTTATGATCATTATAAAATATTTATAACAATAATGAATATTATAACTTACATATACTATATAATACACTATAGGGTAATATAATCATAAATATAGGTAAAAATGATCAAAAATAACAAAATAAAATGTTTTTTTGTGTGTTTTTATAGTTTTCTACTAATTTTGTGAGCTTTCAAGTTTTTTTGCTAATATTTAGGTTGTCCAAAATATCAAAAAACATGGTTTAAATTAATAGGCCAAATTGATTCGAGGTTAAATAGCAAAAGCCTCAAAAGTTTATCAAATAAATTTTAATATATACTAATATATATTAATAAAATAAATAACAAAGATAAATATTTAAGGGTTTTGATGATTTTTTATGTTTTTATAGTTATTTGGATCTTTTTATTTTTTTCCTCATTTTCTTTTTTATTTTTAGGGGTTTTTGGTCTAGGGGTACTAGATACTATAATAATCGAATACTATTTTTTTAGGAATCTTCAAACACGTTTTTATTTTTTTGGATTTTTTAAGTCAAATAGGGAATATCTGTGTACTATATGATTTTTACTAAATAGGAAAAAGGATAAAATGCAAAACTAATTACATGCGTGAAAAAGCATGCATCCAGGACCTCGTGCTATTTACTTCATAATTTTTGGAGCGCGGATGATATTTATAAAAATTGAGGAATCAAACACAAAAATATTTGAACTAGCAGGGGTATATTTACAATTAAAATAAAGGTCAGGAGGCACAATGTAAATAACCCAAAGTTGATAACTAATATTAAAATGTATAATATTAAAACATAATTACAAGAACCCGTGAGTGTTAACAAAAAAATTTTACCAAATAAAACGTGCGGGTGCACGTGACTAGTAAGGACTATTTTGTAATATTTAGAATATTTGAGGTCTAACATGCAAATTGTTTAGTACTTTTTGAACGACATAAATTATTGAGGTTGATTTCAAAACACAAAAGGCTGAGGAGGTTCTTTCAAGTTTACCCACTTACTCACCTCAGATCCATCCGTTGACGTGCTGCCACATGGAAGATCTGGCATCCCAGGTCAAGCAACGTTGTATTCCAATCCAAGGGCCAAGATTAAACATGGCCCCGGATTCTTGATCCAGTGACATTTTCATTCATGAAGAACACCTAAGAACAACTATATACCGTTTCTTCTATCTACAAATTCAGGCGACTTTGGGCCTCATTCTCATCGCTGGTTAGTGGAAAAGATCGATGATCCTCCTACGCAGATGTAGGGTCCTTTAGATGGTGTCTAGGTCTCCTTGATCGAGAACTAGGTGCTCTTTGATTCCAGGTGACCTGGAGCATCTTCAGTCTTCAATTCGTGTCTCCAAGTGGTTCGTGAAGCTCGATTCCTACAGTAAAAGCTTAGGTGGCTCGAAATCTACCTCTCGACCCAAAAATTGAAGACAAAAGCTTCGTGGAAGGCGATGATGATGAAGCTCCAGTGAAGCGAGAGAGAGAAAGGATCTTTGAAGAGTCGATTCCTTGCAGGAATCAACGTAGGAAGGTTGGGCGAAACACGAAGAATATGTTGTGGAATGAAATGATGTGGAAAATGGGTCGAAGATACGCATCGGATGGCAGTGATTTCCCCTGGAGCTAGAGCTCCAAGGATTTAGGGCCCATACCAATTATGGCTAAATGCTTAACTGAACCTAAAATTAACAACGAGAAATGAAATCTAAGATAAAGGAATACGTAAGAATAACAGGGAAATAGGCCTCGATTGGTAGGGTGCTGAGAAGCAGAACCTCCGGCGAACTTGGAAGGAGATGGATGGATCACCTACTCCTTCACTCATCCTCGTTGCAAATCAGCCAAGTGTTCCTGTCACCAACACGAGGCCTTGGGCCGGATCTAAGGGGCTAAAAGTGGAAGAAGAGGGATCAATCAGACAAAAGGGGTGAGAATGGTTTATTTATAGGAAAAGTTTTTATTGAGTTTCAAGGCTCGATTGTGTGAGCAATCGCGGGGGTTGGTGAAGAAGAAAGGGTCGGCGAGAAGGATGGACGTGGGAGGTGTGCAGGGGTGAGGAGCTCGAGACGGGGGGAGTCATGGAGAAGGAGTGAAAATAGGGAGAAGAAGGGTGCTCTGTGAGTCTGATAGAGCCGGCCTGGGTCAGACATATAGTTGACCTACGTCAACAATCGGATGTGCCTGTTTCGTCTACGTAGACCAACCAGGAAATCTCATAGAAAAATATCCCTGAAAATTTATTTAAATAGTAGAAATTTTATTATTTTTTATTAAAACATAAAAACTATTCCTACTTTTATGTAGTATTTATTACTTATTAATGTTATTTTGATGTATTTTATTGTAGATTTATATTAACATGTATAATCATAGGTATTTCTACCTATATATGTGTATTTTATTTTTATCTTGTATTTTGGATTTTATTATTTTTTACATAATTTATTTATAACCTATTAATATACTTAAATATATTTTTATTATATTTTTTGATGTGTTTTGTGTACTTAAATAAATAGATGTATTTATTATGTAGGTATAATATAGTATATTCATCTACGTATGTATATATACTATTTTATTTTAGTGTAATTTTATTATTTGATTTTATTCTAAATATGTACATATGGTATAAAGAATATTTACAAAATTTAAAAAAATAAAATAATGAAATATATAAAGAATTAATAAATGGATATTTTATTTAGGTATATTGTACAATAACGGGTTGAAAACCTCACTTTTATATCTTAACTCCAAATTTGGTGAAACCACCTTCATCAAATAGCTAATAAAAAGTGATATACATTTAAAGCTGATTTTTATGCATTTTATTCCGAGTATAAAACGTAAACAATATATTATTTTAATGTGAAATAAATTTTGTATTTTTGTATGTATTGTTATATATAACTTTAATGTACAAATGTTATTGATTTGATGTGTGAATAATAAAGAATAAAATAGGTCCCAAAAAGGTAATTATTTTCCTATACTTTTAGGGTTTTTAGACTGTGTGATCTGTATAGTTGGCCTCCCTATCTCCCCCTACTTTATTTCTTGCCACTAAGTCATCATGATTACTAAGTCTCGGGGAATAGGGTCACTCAACACCTATGGTATCTCGCTTCTTTTTCTTTTCTTCCTTTATTATTTAATTTTGGAATTAATACAATAACATACAATATTTTGTACACATTAAAGAATGTTTATTTTATCAAATTAATGAATATACATGCATTTAGCTAAGGATTTAGGGCCAAAATAAACGAATAAAGATGATGAGATGGAGATACATCAAGGGGCTAGTTGACCAAGGATCAATTAGGTTTGGATTCCGGTTGGTCAACATGGACCAACCGGAAAATCTGAGGCTAAAATCACTTTTTAAATAGATAAAAATTAATAGATTTTGTTATTTTTTTTGTTAAAACATAAAAATGATTATTATTTTTATAATCTTTTATTCTTATTCTTATTTATTTTTACAATTCAATTTGTAACATGTTAATATTAACATGTATGTAAATAGGTAAATTTACCAATATTATAATTTTATTTTTATTTTGTATTATATATTTTAGTATTATATACAGATAATTTACATATTTTTAATTTCTTTAAATACTTAATTATACATTTTTATTGAATTTTTATGATTTTTTATGTACTTAAATAAATATTTATATATATTATATAGATGTATTTTGTATAATTGATATATATATATATATATATTGGAATACATTATTTCTTTCTTTTTAAATGATTTTATTTTATTTTAGTTAAGTACATATGTTTTGAATAATATACAGTTTTATAAAAAAATAAAAGAAAGTGAAAATATAAATAATAAATAAATTAAATATTTTGTGCAGGTATAGTGCAGAATGAGGGCCCAAAACCTAACTTTTGCATCTTAACTCCAAATTAAAGGAAACCACCTTCATTAAAAAGCTTATTCAATTTTATGAACAGTAAAAGTGTGTTTAGTCATTTTTGAATATGTATGGAAAAGATACGGGTCCGCAAAGTTTTCTTTATGGCTTGTTATTTTGTTTGTCCTGGGCAAATTGTGGATTATTTTTTAGTGAAATCAATTTTGTATTTTTCTTTGTATTTTTATGTACAATATTCATATATAGGATTTTATTATTTTAGGTATTAAAATAATAAAATAAAATAGGTCCCAAAATGTAATTATAGATGAATTAAAAACTATGGTTTTTGTGTATTTTTTGTGCAATTTCTTTATCCTATCTCCCCCTACTTTATTCCGTGTCGACCAAGTCATTATGATGACTGGATCTTGGGGTCTAGGATCACTCATTGTCTTTCATACTTCATTAATTTTCTTTCCTTTATTCTTTTATTTTGGAATTAAATACAACATTTATATAGTATTTTGTACAGTCTTTTGTGTAATTTATAGAGTGTTTATTTTCACAAATTAATGATATATGCATGCTTTTAGCTAGGGATTTTAGGACAATTTAGCTAGTTGATGGAATGAGGTTTCATCTCATGGTCACTGAAGGGATTGTGCTGGGCCATGTCGTTTCCAAGTGTGGCATGGAAGTCGACCCAATGAAGGCGGGCGTGATTTCCAAACTTGAGTCACCTTGAACTGTTAAAAATGCAAAGTCATTCCTTGGGCATGCTGGTTTTTATAGAATATTCATCGATGACTTTAGCAAGATTGCCCGACCTCTAATAGAGCTTTTATGCAAGGAGACTGAGTTCAACGTTAATTAGAAGGTTCTCTAGTTAATTTATCAGTTTAAAGATCTCGTGACTCAGTCTTCGATCCTACAACCACTTGATTGGTCTCTTCCATTCGAGATCATGATGGATGCATCAGACTTTGTAGTTGGGGTTGTGTTAGGACAAAGAAGAGAAAAGTTGCCCTACACCATTCACTATGCCAACAAAGACATTAGATGATGCACAGAAGAACTATATAGCTATAGAGAAAGAATTGTTGGTAGTGGGTTCGCCCTGGAGAAATTCATATTCTATTCGCTTGGATCTAAAGTTATTATTTTTACTGACCACCCTGCTATCTAATGCCTACAGTAGAAAAAGGATGCCAAATCATGCTTACTAAAATGGATCCTTCTCCTCAAGGAATTTGACATGGAAATCAGAGATAAGCCTTGAGTTCAGAATGTGGTAGCAAACCATTTATCGAGAATTGAATGCCCAGATACTCAAGTAAGAGTACACCGATTCTAGAAACCTTTCCTGATGAATCCATTGTCAGTGTAGCATCTCTCCCCTAATATGCCGATATTGTGAACTACCTCATCTCTTGGGTGGTCCCACAAGATTGTACTAGAATAAAAAAGGACAAGTTTTTTTCCGATATACATTTCTACCAGTGGGAAGACCCATACCTATTTAGAGAAGGAGCAGATTTCATATGGTGTCGATGTATTCCTCAGGATGAGTACACAAGTGTCCTCGAGCATTGTCATAAGCTCGAATCTGGTGGACAACATTATAAAAGTAGAACAACAACAAAAATTGTAGTGTGGCCTCTAGTGGCCCACACTATTACAGGATGCATTGACTGTTAGAAGATGGGAGGAACCCTCCATGCTAAGGACTCTATGCCCCTCAAATTCATTCAAATTTCTGATATAATTGATGCTTGGGGCATTGACTTCATGGACCCTTTTCCCACCGGCTAGGGTTATGAATACAACATGCTTATATTTGATTACTTGAGTCTGTTGGCAGAAGTTATTCCATCTCCAGCAATTGATAGCCAAACAATGTGTCGATTTCTGAAATATAACATTATTTCGTGGTTTGGGATATCGAAGATTCTCATTTCTGACGGGGGTATCCACTTTATAAACAAAGATGTTAATAAACTTGTCAAGGAGTATGACATCGATCACCGAGTCGTGTCTCCTTATCATCCTTAGTCCAATGGCTTGGCTGAATCATCAAACAAAGAAATCAAGACAATTTTGCAGAAACTTGTGAGGCTGGACATAAAGAATGGGTCACAACTTCTGGAATCAATCTATGGGCTTATCTGACCGCCTACAAGTCTCCATTGGGCATGTCACACTACCATATTGTATATGGAAAGCCATGTCATCTACCCATGGAACTCATTCACAAATCTCTTTGGGAAGCGAGTATCTGCAACTTCGACTCATAAAAAGGTTGTCAGAATAGAAAGTGGATCTGAACAAGCTTTTGGAATTCTGAGACTACGTATACAACAAAAACTTAATGTAAAAGGAGTAGGTCAAGAAATAGCATGATTGGCATCAAAAAAGGCCTTTGAGCCTGGACAGAAATTTGATTGTTCGATATGAATTTGAAGATATTCTCAGGCAAATTCAAGACAAAATGGACAGGGCCATACATCGCCAGAACTATGCTTGATAATGGAAGTACTCTCATATCATAATTGTCCTCTAACGTACAACCATTCATCATCAACGGTCAGTTCCTGAAGCCATATTTAGAGCACGACACATTCATAGCTGTTGTCGATTCGATTCAAGTTTATTTGATGAAGATCTCTCAGCTACTAGTGGATTTAGATGAAGCCGCCAAAAATATCTTTGATTGATTTCTTATTTTTCTTCTTTTTAATTCAGTTTCAATTCTTTCATTATTCCATGCAGTATTCATCCCACTCATATGTGCAATACTTAGGATACACTTCATGCTAAGTATAGGAGGATGAGTGTATTCGGGTTATTCATTATTTATTCTCTCGCTTGTCTCTCAACTAGTTGATATTCTATCTATACTTAGGGATATTTTCATCCTAAGTATAGGGGGGATATGATGAGACAATTGATTTTGTAAATTCTGATCCTCAATCCTCCCTATTTTATATACAGTCTGCTATACTGAGGATTAGTTCATCCTAAGTATGGGGGGCAGTCTACTTCTCGTTTTTTATCTAGTTATTGTAGCATAGACTCTTCCTATAATCAACACGAGTAATGTCTTCATTTTTCTTTTTGATCACTATGGAGACATACTTTGTTCTAAGTATAGGGGGTGTATATATGTTGTATATACTTTAGCCATAACTCGTACTTTCGTATTTTGAATAATATAGCTAATATACTATAAGCGGTCAGGGTATGCAATAAATCATTTGTAAAAAAATAGACTCATATAAAAATGTATAAAATTTTAAATTTCTTTGTAAATATGAATAATAAATTGATTTAAAATATTTTGCAAAATGATTGAAAATGGTTGGAAAATATCCTAAAAAACTTTTGAAAATTATTTCGAAAACTTTTGTAAAATATTTTCAACTCTATCAATAATCTTTGTAAATATTTGTAAAAATTTATTAATTTTCATTGAATGAAATGTTTTGAAAATCCATTTTGCAAATGATTTGGAAAATGGTTTTAAAATATTTTGAAAAATCTATTGTAGCTTCAAATTTGCAAAATAATTTTCGAATATTGTAAATCATTTGTACAGATTATTTGCAAAATAAGTTTTCAAAATATCTGTAAAAATAGTTTCAAATTATTTTGAGAACTTTGTACATAATTATGAAATAAAACTCATATGTATATTTCTTGCATATATAAACCTGTAAATATACAAAACAACTAACTTTTGTATAAACTCGTAGTGTAAATTCTACACCCAATCTTGTAAATATGCATGCATTCCTGTGTAAATGTTTGTACACACACAATTCACTAACCTTTATTAAAAATCCCTAAAAATTTCAAAATTTCAAAATCCATAAAAAATTATAAAATATTTTCAAAAATCTCATAAAATTTTGCAAAACCTTTTCAAAAATACATGAAAAGTTAAAAACATAAAATTTACTTCACAAAAATATTTTTTCCATTGCATTTGCATTTTTCGGATTGATAATGACAATTGAAATGGTCTTGAATAAAGTCTGAAGATTTGAGCTTTGTTTGACCTTAATCCACTTAATCTCAGGAACCCTATAGGAACTAGAATTGGGATTCTACGGGTCTGCTAGACTTAATTCTTTGAGATCACAAGGTTGGGTTAATATGTCATCCTGATTGCCTAAGTAGAATATTTTAAAGCACATGCTGGACTATGTCGTCAGTGAGCTAACTTGGATTTATGCACCTTACACTTAGCTCAACTCAGTTGAAGTGGTAGAGGATTGGATTTGCCGACATGAGACACAAGCGAATGGAAACATAAGAAGTCACAATCCGTGGCCATTGTACCCCTTCCCAATCCAATGGCGATGAGGTCCAAAGACAGGATGCTGTGGGTTGGGTTAAAGCTTCAAAAGAGAGATAGTCTATTGACTCAAGAGGAAAAAGTCCTTATGTTAATGTTGTTGTAAATAATATTCAAAAAAATACAAAATCAAAAAGCTCCAAAAAGAATAAATGAAAAAAAACAAAGAAAAATCAATTCCAGTTGCAATAAACATGCATGTACTTCAAAGTCAAAGATACACGTGAGCCTGCAGCTAGATAACTTGGCTACACTGGTCAAGCATCTTAGGAGAGGTAGCTACATCAGCTACCATCCATCTCTTCTCCACCACCTTTTCTTGAGCCGGTTGCACTTGAACTTAGAAGGGAATGCCCTGCACCTCGAGGAAAGAGTTGCTGGATTGGGGAATTAAGGTTACCATGTTGGAGAAGACTGTTTCTTTACTGCTTTAGACGAGAGGAGCTACATATCACTTACACAATACAAGATAGATTCATAGTCATAGGGTTTCCATATGATATAGACTTGTTCTGGCATGGCTTTTGAGGAGACATGGACGGCGTTTTGTGGTTCTTAGAGGTTGTTGAGTTTCAAGTCTGATTCCTAATAAGATTTTGACCAGACTTAATTTTCAAAGGGTCGGAATAAACTCCAAACTTTGATTTTACAAAGACAAGTTTAAAAGTCAAAATCAGTCCAAGTTCTTTCTTTTCTTCTTTTTTTCTCTTTTTCTACACTCATTGTCATATGTATTTTCTAGGGATTTGCAAAGGCAAGTATAGGGAGTGATGAATCTCCACTTCATCACCTTTATTCTTTCATTTTAGCCTTAAATCTCTAGTTAAATGCATGTATATTGCGTTAGTTAGTATGAAATAGCACTCGTAAATTGGGTACATAAATATTGTATAAATAAATGTATTTAATTCCATAAAAAAGAATAAAGGAATGAAAAGAAAATGAAATGAAGTGTCGAAGATACTGAATGGCCCTAAACCCCAAGACCAGGTCAATAGTGACTTGGTCAACACGAAATAAAGTAGGGGGAGATATGGCACTTAGATTGTACATAAAATAAATTAAAACCCTAATTTCAATTCACTAATGAATATCCACTTGGGCCCTATTTTATTTTCGTTCTTATACACCTCAATAATAAAACCATCAACATGAAACTTGTGCATAAAAATAAAAAGAAAAATACAAAACCAATTGCACTTAAAAATAATACAAAGTACACATTGCACTTTATTTGCCTTCCCTTTTTCTGGTTGGTCCACGTGGACCAACTAGGGCCCATTCTTTGTTGACCTAGTGGGTCAACTATACAAACCACTGACCTCCTTTGTTAGAAGTCTCATGACCGTCTCATTCACCCAATTTTCTCTCCTTCCTCCATGCTTTCTTCTTCTTCGTGCTCCTGCCAATCACCGGTCCCCATGACCATCTTCCATGCCCTAGCCATAGAGTCCGCAAACCACCTTCGTCCCTCATGCGATCTCCCTTACCTTTTTGCCAAAATCTTGTTCTTTAAATAAACCTCCTCCATGCCATTTTTAATTTTGATCCTTCTTCCACTTCTGTAACCCCAACAGGACCCATTTAGTTCGAGTTCTTGGTGACAACTTGCACTCCCCAGCCTTGATGGCATGGATAATGGCAATGAGAAGTCTATCCAAGCTCACTGTAGACCTCCTCCGAGGAAGCCTTCTGCTCTAGGTATACATGCATGATCGAGTTGTTTTCTTTAGCATTATAGGTAGATTTTCCTTCATGCATCGTAGAGTAACATTTAATTTCATCAATTAAGCATTTAGTTAGTGTGATTTTTAGATCTTCAACTGTTGGATCTTTGTTCTCTAGCTCTAATTCATCATCACTCATCTGTTCTCGACCCACCTAACCACCCCATTCTCGTTCCCAACTGGCTTCTCCGTCTTTCCCCTTTGTTTCCCCTTGATCCTGCTAGAATTAAGGCCAAATCAAAGCTCCTCCATCATCTCCATCAGAGCTTAACTCACCTCGTTCATCCACATCAGTTGTAGCTTCATTATCAGGTCGAGAGCACTACTCTCGAGCCCTTCAATCTTTTTGGTGCAGGGCCAGAATTTGAGCAATGACTTGGGTGCCAAATCGAAGCCAAATTCACTCCCTAGGTCAAGAAGAACAAAGAGACCTCCAGGTCTGCATCGACGGGACTTGAAACACATTGAAGCTCCATGCCGACGCGGTGTATCCCCTAGAACATGTAGAGGCCATCAGAAGTGGAGGAGGTGCCATGGGCTTGGATATAAAGTCGATCCAAGTTCGCACAAGGCCCTCTTGTTAACTGTTCTTGCAAGGAACCCAGATGTGGTCGGATCAAGCCTAAGTGTCATATTCTTTCTCTACATTGGATTAGTGGCAAAACGAAGTGCCCCCTAGCCGCATGATCTGAGTTACTGAAGCTACATGGCACGTAGTGGATCGTTGGATAACGCATATTACGGGGTAAATATCAAAAAACCCCATTGTATTTTTGTATTTTTTAAATAGCCCTAAAAATCTAATTTAAAAATTTCTATGTATTTTGTAAAAGGAACCCAGACTTCATCGTATTTGCAAAATGGTCCCCGTGCCTCACCTATTGCACCATGTCAAGCGTTTTGATTTTTGCAACTATAACCCACCGGTTTTAGTTAATTTAGTTTTAATATTATAATTTGTAAATTAAGTGTAAATATTTTAGGGAATATTCCATACGAGACCTTAACTTTATGTTTACCGCAAATATACCCCTTCTAGGCTTCATATATATTTCTTAGCTTTTCTATTTTTATTAAATAGCTCTTGTATGTTCTTAAAGTTAGGAGAAATATAATAGATGCAAGATCTGATGCTTGTTTACATCTATATTTTTATTTAGCATTCTATTACATTTATCCATTTATTAAAATAAAAAATCCATGTTTCCATATTAAAATCCAAAAAAATATAAAATAAACTTTAAAAATTCCAAAAAAAGTATTGTTAGTATATTACTGACCAAAAATCAAAAATATAAAGAAAAAAATTAACATTAGAAAACCCCTAAAAACTTATAAAAATTAGTAAAATACCTTAAAACCAAAAAATAATTTTATATTCTATATATTTATTTATATTATAATTATATATTAAAAAAGGTTTTGGAAAATTTTGGAATATTATATATTTTAAAGACCCAAAAAAAATTCATCCTATATATCATATTCACTGTTTTTTACATTTTAATGCATTAAAAATACATAAAAATTAGGAAAAACTATATAAAAATTGAAAAAATAGAGAAACATATCAAAATACAAAACATTTGATTTTCGAAATTTTGGGTATATTTATATATTTAAAATTTTAACACCATATATGTATACTATATATATATATCTTATAGTGTATATTTACTAATTATTATGACTTATAAATATATATTATATATTTAAAACCTTATAAAAAAAGGACGGTTCCTTTATATATATTTATTATATATCCTACATATTATTTATAATATCTATAATATTGTTACTACTATATATATTATCTAATTAAAAAAACAAAAATAAATAAAAAAAATTCAAAACTTAAAAGAAAATAAAAATTCAAAAATATAAATATAAAAAATATAAAATAATTAAAATACATAAAAATTAATTATAATTATAAACTAATAAAAAATAAAAAAAGATGAAAAATACAAAAATAATTATTATTGATTTCTATTAATTAATAATAATTATAATTAGCCCCAGTACGCTTAGTGGTTCGACCGCTACACTTGCTTGTTATACACATTTATTTGTAGGGAATAATATATTTCACCCGCATCTTATTTATTGTTTAATCTATATCGTAGGTTGATTGCTGATTTATTCTACTGATTTGTGATCCGAGTGCCGAGAGAGGTGCAAATACAACGATTGTCAGATCTGACTTGTCGTCCACCGCAGGCCCTCCAAGATAGGACGTTAGGATTTGCGTGTCTTTCAAATTATCAACGACCAAAGTCATATAATGATTCGAGGATTACTAACTTAAAATACTTCAATTAATCCATGTTCACAAAATCCTTGATTAAAATTAAGGAGAATCCTAAAACACTTACCTCCTTGGTTTTTCGGGCCTCTAACTATAATGCCAAGCTATCCTGATTATTTGTCCTATAAGCTAAAGCTATTCAGATTTTTGGTGGGCACTCAAAATTATATCTAAGGACATAATGTAATTATCTCTAAAATAGTTGATCGAGAAACATACTTTGCTATGGGAGGATCCCTATATGAAGGTGGATCTCTAAAAGAAAGATTTCCATCCATTTAGATCTCTCTTGTAAGTAAAAAGAAATGTACGGTTGCCCAAGGTTGTGTAGGCATTTCTGCTAGGAAGAATTGGCTAAAACATCTCATGGATAGAACATCGATTTGTCAACTCCATGATTTTACCTCTCTCCAATCTCACCTACAAATATTATGGGTATGACTGAGGATTTTGACTAGATCAGACTTCCTGATCATAAGGGGACAAATTTCTCAATAAAACTATTTACTCAATCCTCTCCCATGGGGGTTTGGTTACTAAGTTACCTGAAAAATTCTAGTTTAAATTGTTCCACTCGACATTATCATATTTTTGATAGTCTATGATGCATAATAAGCTAGCTAGTAACATAAGACAAACTTCCTGATTTTGAGATTAGTCATGCATATCATTTCTTATTAGAAAATTAGAAGTATATGGACATAGATTACCCTTATACAAAGCAAATCTTATCTGATTTGAATGTAGATAATTGTGGAGTTTTCGATGAAAACATTTTTAAACAATACCACTACTACAAATAGCCTTTGGAATTCGATCCCAAATTGGTAGATAAAATAACAGAAGGCATTAACTTGGTGATTGATTTAGAAGGAGCGTCTCTCAAGAAATTTCAAGGGTACCTCTCGCCTGATTCACAAAGTTGCTCATGAAGCTCTCTTCTTCTTCAACCATCTAGAGGACATTTAAACTTAATATCCTGCTATGTCTATTAACTTATTAACATTTTATGCTTTAATTCATAGAAAGGAATTCGCTTTGATACCACTTGTGAGTTCCCTAGGATTGAGATACCATTGGGGGGAAGGGGGGGATCAATAGCGGTATCAACAATAGAATAAAACTTTTTGAGAATAAACATGGACACATCACAATCAACCAATCAATCAAACACACTACACATAATATTACCATAAAAATCTAACTAGGTGAAAATAAATATTTGAGTTTCTTGGCTTGGGATTTTTGATTAGCTGAACCAAGCAACTGCTTTACTGTAGCCTAAGATTTTTACCATAAATCACAATCTTTTACAAAGCTTCCCACTTTAAAACTTTGGATCAACACCAAAGTCAACATCACAAATCAGACACTATGGCAACATTGAGGTTGGACAAGCTCCAATTGCCCTTTGATTTCCTTAGATAAAATGTAGTTTACAGATCTGAGAACAAAATGTAAACTTTCAGATCTAACTCCATAAATTCCTACAAACAGAGTTATAGAAATAATATGGAAACAATAATCTCACAATATTTTTTATAATAATATGATAGATAATTCTCAATGTACAAGTAGTACAGTGTTATCTCAATAATCAATAATAAAGATAAGTATAAATAAGATTCTAATATATGTACAAGTAATTATATCTCAATAAGCATAGGTGTGTAACCCATAAAAGTTTTTCAACTGTTCTCAGAAGATCTAGAATAGAGGCGAGTGAACATTACTTCTTAATAGCTTTTGTTTACAAAGTTATCCTTAGAACTATTCTTCCAAAAATATCGATGAACTCAATAAACTAGAGAGAATAAGAGATAAAATGCTCTAAGAATATTTTTCTTCACTTATATATATAAAGAGAAAGTGTTTGTAAATTGTGTATCTTACAATGTTGGATATGAGATCACTTATACATGTGTTCAAGATTTTATGACCATTGGAAATAAAATAAGAAAGAAATCAATAAGATTTGATACCAATATTTGATCATGCAATTCGGGGTGATCGATCATCTCAAATTGATCAGTCATTCTAACAAGGTGATTAGTTTTATAATGAGTGTTGGGATACATTATTCAAAATATGATCAATCATGTTAATAATATGATCGATCAGTCCTAGCCGATTAAATAAACACGATGGTTGATTATGTCTGATCAATCAGTGAGAGAGCAATTCTAAGTTCTTTAACTTTGTTTTGATTTGGAAATTTCAAAAAAATAGCTTAAGTTAATAATTTTGCCAAATACAATATAAAATATAACATTACAACTTTGATTCGATAAATGAATTTTGAGCTTCTATAATCTTACAAACTATAGTATTTAGTTCATACTTCATAAATGCTATCTTTGTTGAATTATCCGACAGTCGTGTAAACTAGTATACAATCGAGCGACTACGACATACGAGTGTCATCTTTGAAATAAACTTGAAGATAAACAAAGAACTAACACGGATGGCGATCAAATTTGTGTTGAAACAATGTATAAATAGGATTGGAGTTAGGCTATGGGTTCTTTGAATGGAAGCAAAGGTGAAGGTACAATGAGGTGAGGGCTGGCAAGATTCACAGTTGTATTGGCAGAGGATGGAAGTCATATTTGGGGAAGTGGTTGTGGTGACATTTGGAGGAGGGTCTAGAGTTTACATGAGTTGTTTGGAGTCGAGGTGAGAAAGGATGATGGACATAGCTTGGCTATGGGAGTTGTAGAGGCCACGGGTTTTGGGCCTAGCGACTCGAGAGATGGAGGTAGGAGGCTCATACTCGTAGGGTTGGCAGGTGATGGGGAATGTGCTATGGTGAAGGATGAAGAGATGATGGCTGTAGGTCGTAGGACTATAAAAGGTTTGTAGAGTTGGTGGCGAGAGGTGATGAGAATATTTGGAGCAGTCATTGGCATCTGAAAAAAGCAATTGAGGATGGTGGTGATTGGGTGCTTGTTTAAGGATGAGGGGGTGATGGTGATGGATTGTTAGAGAATAGATAAAGAAGGATGTGGCTCGAGGTTGGTCATAGGAGGCAAAAGATCAGGTGTAGAAGAGATGCGAAGAGGAAGATGACAAGGTTGACATGTAGTAAGTTGGGGAAGGCTGATGTGGAATGGGCTAGTAAATCAAGAGTGTGTTTGACTAAAGGTAGATTGGATCAATCGGTTCAAGAGGCAGAGTTGTGGAGCTAATAGCAGACCTTTAAGTGGCGTGAAGGAGTTGATGTTGAGTGGATATGTGTCTAGCTACAAAAAAATACAAATAGAAAACTAAAATATAATACAAAACAAATTAATGAGATGATTAAAAAATAATAAACATGAAAGTTGTGTATTTCAATGAGATCTACGAATTTTATGAAGAAAGTGGATTCAAAAGAGACCATCTAAACAATGATTTATCTTTATTAGGTATTTTAAAGGTATAAATTACCTATATTTTTTTTGTTATACAATTTTTCTTTTGCTTTCGCAGAATATGATGTTCATATTATAGTATCTTATATTAATATAAACTTTAATAGCTATTTCCGTCTTTTTAATAGGTGAGTAAATAGTTTTAAAAGCTATATATTTTTAGACATGCACAATATGCACATTCATTTTTTCTCATTTTCTCGACTTTTCTATTTTTCTGAATTTTGTTTACTTTGTAGTTAAGTAATTTACATACTATATTTACAAAAGCAAAATATTAGCTATTTGATTGTGTATCATATACACATATGTATTCTCTCTCTTTTATTCTTAATTTTGATCTTTTTATTTTTTTTCAATCTTTTTAGTTGTTTTAGATGGTAATTAATGCTTCTTATATACAGATGCATGAATGCTAGAAATACCAAATAAATGCCAACGTGTGTATGTACGAATACTTTTAGCTCATTTTTCAATTCATAGGTGCATGAAACATGGTTTCATCACTTATCCCTCTACATTAATTCACTAAAGTAATCTTAATCAAATTAAAAAAAATGTTTCTTTTCTCGCAATATGACATTTTAAAGTTTGTCACATGGTAAAGAAGCCATTCAAATTCCTTGAGGAGGAGGAGGAATGCTACATTTAAGTAAATGTGGAATAAAGTGCGCTAAATTTAAGGAAATCAGCACCTTATATGGAATGTTCTTTTAAAGCAGAGTTGGTTAAATATCTCATCTCAAGATTGCCACGACTGTAGAAATATCCATGTATTAGCTACTAAGGAACAAGCTTAGTGAAGGAATTTCAATTTCGCATGTACCTGAGAGTGCAATATGTTTAATATGAAAAATGAGAGCAAGAATCAATGACATGAATATATACACATCAACATCATGGATCAATCATGCCTACAACATATATACACCATCAACTTTGATAACGAGAACAAATGTATGATGTCTTACAATGAGATTTTTGAAAGCTTAATGAAATCTATTTAATAAAACTAAAAGGCTTTAAAATCAAAATATTTTAGATGAAAATTAATGAGTTATGCTTAAAAATTAAGTTGCAAACAGAAAATGAAACTCTTACAAAGGACACTTTAAAAATTCAGGTTAGATTTTTCTTATTTACAGAGATTAAAGAATTTAAAGAAAAATCTACTTCTCTTTTAATTAGAAGAGTTACTTCTAATGCTCCTAGTTCAAAATATTTTAAGTAGAAGAATTTTCTTATTAGTCTATCTAAGGATAAATTTCAAATTAACTTTTATGGACACAAAGTACAAAGGGTATCAAAAAAATTCCTTTTTCGGTGTTGTGGTCGAGAAGACCAAGATAGGCAAGAGCTACATCATTGGAGGAACTTGCAAATGGAAAGGAAGTATCTCTTTCAAGGTCATGAACGGATGCAACTATAAAGGATATACAATGCCTGAAGAAGCCCACCTCAAACTACACTAGTAGGTTCCTAACATTACAATTTATGTAGATCATGCATAAAATCGGCCATAATCTCATTATTGACATCTTTTAAGGGGAGCATTTAATATAAAATAAAGGAACAATTCTTAAGCAAAAATGACAACCCTTAATTATTTTAAAAAGCAATGTTTTGTTTAATATAAAGAGTTTATTTAATATCTTGCATCTATTATAAAAAAGAAGTTCTTTACTTATAACCTTCACTTCTAATAATACAAAAAACCAAGAAAGAAGAAGCATTGTTTAAAAAAATTTAATTTTTTTTCTGGTTAGGGTAAATGCTTAAAAAATCAAACACATACCTTCTTGGTTAAGTACATTAAAATGACTTTATCCTCATAAGAAAGTAGTAGACTGCTGGAAAATGTACTAATGTTTGCCAATTTTAGTGATATAAAAAGACTGTTTTATTATAGAATATATGAAGATTAGCTAAAAACCTAAGATTTTTTTCAAAAAGATAAAATGATGAAAATGATGTCTAAATTATGGTTAGTTGAGGAACATGAAGATTACCGAAGCTAAAGATTCAACGATGTGACAAAGAAGCTAGAGATGAAGGTTTCTGGTATTTTTCTTATATTTTATTTTGTATGAAATATGCATTGTAAACTACATGCATATGCAAGACATTTGTCTTCATCTCAATTTATGTTCTCGGACCAAATCAACCAATTGAATATAGTCTCATTCAATTGATCTTATCACCATTCAATTAATAAATTTGATAAAGACTATTGTCTAGACCAATGTTTATCTCAATGGTTACTTAAGTGATGGTTATTTTTAGGCAATAGTCCAACTGACCAATACTCTTAATCTTAGACTAAGTTTATGTTTAGGCAACTCAGAGATTTTTTCAGTAGACTAATATACTATTATGGATGTCCAGTTATTACTAGCCTAAATTCTATTAGACTTGTATATATTTCTAGCCTACTACTTTATTCCCATCGACTAATTTTGAATGGAAGCTGATAGCCTTTTGGAAAGGGATATGTTTTTTATAAAGAGATATGGTGAATTTTTATCTTTGTAAAAGGAGACAAAATACATTTTTTTAATTCGCTCATTCTCTATGCTCTACATTCTTTAATTTCCATATTTCCTAGCGTGACATAGAGAGAGAGAGAATTTATCACTTATGTTTAAGTTTGATCTTTATGGGATATGAAATGCTTTGTACATTGTGCTTCAAGGTGTTTTCATTCATATTCAAATAATTTTGTTTTATTTTTTTATAATACATTGCATATTTTATAACAAAACAATAATATAATATCAAAATAAAAATATATTATGTATTGCTTTCAGTCAAAGAGATAGCGAATAATGAACACAACCACAACCAACACAAGTATATAATATAAAATCATCTCCTATTAATAACCACAACCAGAGTCTCTTAACTCAAACTTACAATCCCACCATCCTTAACCTTTTTTCCTAAATCAGATTGCTTAAATAAACAATAAAACCATAAAAGAATGAAGTATTTATGCACAACACACCAACCATACATAGAAAAGTATAAGCCTCTTATAATAATACAAGTAAATTTATGTAATGTAATGCGAGATGAAATACTGGATAATCTTATGAAGCGAGCTAAGTGCTCGTAAGACGGGTTGCTGAAACACTAAAAATATAGGCGTGAAGTGTGGGGGCATAATTTAGATCCTAAGTATTTTTAATGTGATGGAAATATAAGTTAAAAAAGATAATATCTGATATTTCATCAAACATGTGAATAAGGGCAGTATGAGATCCTATTATAGGCTCCCAAGTAATAAGGATGATGGAGGAAAATATTAATGGTAAAGAAAGAATATTCTAAAACATAATAGATTATTCTATTTAAAATAAAATTACTTGATTAAAATCAATTTTAGTTAACTGAAAATTATTCGTAAGAAAGTCCAAAGTTCCAATTTTTTACCATTGGAACAATAAAGTAGTTAGTTGAATTAGAGTTATTCAATTATAATAATTTTAATAGATTGAATGCAAAGTAGTAATCGACTGAAAATAGAATCCAGAAATGATGTTTGGGGTAGTCATGAATAGTAGGATAATGAACTTATTAGTCATCATCGTGTGATTTCAATTGACTGAAAAATGGGTTAGATGTTTTAAGAAAATACACTACATTTAAAATAACTTTTACGTTAAAACAAAAATAATGTAATTACTCTGACATCTTTTTTTTACGAAAAAGTTCTTACTTGTCCCCCCTTTGGTTCTGAGGTTCCTTGACTCCTTCAATTCAGTCTTCGATACAATATTTAGCTTCACAAGCCTTTGAGTGATTTTCAACTTCAGCTATGATTTTTCTTGTTGCATTGATGCTTAGACCTTAAACTTTTACTTCTTTAGATCTTTTGGCTTGATTTCTAAGCTTGATCATTGATCTTCCTTTATTTTAACTCAGCTACAACTAATACAATCAAGTTTTGTTTATTATCAAAACCTGCATGCATATTTTTACTCTATGAGTGTGGATTTACTTCCTTGTATAATTGTTGTCAGAGGTGTTCGCATTGTGGGACCCCTCTCCTGGTGTAAAAGAGATGTTTGGCACTAGTGAGTTTTATTGTTTCAAAGTTGTAATTGAATGGCGGTTACCTTTGCAAAACTAACTTGATATTCACACATGTGAGTGTGCCCCTCTTGGCGATTGAACTTCAGCAGCATTAAGAGGAGAAATCGTAATGGCACATTGAAACTTATCATCATTTCCCCTTTGTAAGTCATGTCGGTCGAACTTCATACCATACGGGGGCGTTTGGTTCCAGAATAAGTAGGAATAAGGATGCGGAATAAGGAGAATAATGATATATTCTGTGTTTGCTGGAAAGATATATAAAGGAGAATAAAGTGCAATAAAGGTATGTAAGGTAAAATAAAGATAGGAATAGGAGTGGAATAAGGTGAAATAATATGATGTAGATGAGAATAGTTGTACTCTTGATAATCGCATAGGATGGGGAATTGACCCCATATTCCAATGCTTATTCTCCAAACGAACATGATTACAAGATTTGTTCCGTTACCCCAAATCTTACTCAATGTTTTACACATTCTATGTTACCATGTTCAGTTTTTTCATGAAAAATGGTTAAAATATATCAAGATTTTATTTCCACTCTTATATACCACCATCACTATTATATCTTTTTGTAGCAAATACAAATCAACGTTATAAGTATATGCAGGATTCTTGATTTTATAGCGGTAGGTTCTTACCCGTTACATATTTATAAAAAAGTAGTGTGTGCCTGCTATTTATTATAGTAGGGGTTTGCATTTTCAGAAAGAGTTTGGACATGACATATATTTATATCATGAATTATAACTACTGTATTTATAAAAGTGGTTTGGAACAAGTTACTACATGTTAATAACAAGATTTTGAATTTTCTACAATTTTTATATTAAGAGTTATGAATCCGATATATATATATGATATCTTTCAAATGAGACATGGTCCTTCCATCTTTAAGGAAGGCCAACGATCCATGCATCCATATTCAATCCGTCCGTTGTTATTAAAGACATATTATAATTGTAATTTAATTAATCAAAAACCCATTTTGGTTATTGTCAATTATCTAAATATAGTATGTAACAACTCAATTAATCTCCTCATTAATCTCTCTTCCAATCTTTCCAAAAAATCTCACACGTACATCTAAAATATCTCATTAACTCTCTCATCTTTCTATTGATTTCATAATCTCGCATGCAAAGAAAACGAGAGGAGGAAGAGGGCGTCGACCGCAGGAAGAAGAGGAGGATGTCGACCGTCGCTCATCTCCATCTCCACCGTCGCTCTTTCCCTCATCTCCGTCATCACTTTTCTCCATCCGCACATCACATGTCTCGTCTCCGTCGTCTTCAGATGCCTGCCTAAGACCCCCACTCCAATGGCACCATTCCTTCTTTGGAATTAATATCGCACTCCAACATCTAAATCAGCAAAACATCAATAATCTCGTTATCTGTTGTAGTAAGCCATTTCTTTACATTCTGACGATACTTTAGCTGAAAAGTAGACGACAAGTGAGTGTTAATCAGCCCTAGATGGGTACTATAGAAATGGTTCATTAACTTTAGGACTATAATCGCGATTCCGTTCGCTTCACTGCTTCATCTTCCAGTTTTCACACTTAATGATGTGCATTTAGAAGCATTCCATTTGCCATTATCTAAAAAAACTATATTCTTAGCTTGCAGCCCCAAGTAAGCATCCGTATCCCATCCATTATCGTTTTAGTTTTATACATATTATAACATTCATATTCATATTTGTTTTAAAGTGGATGCGGATATGGATATCAACTTGACATTCGCTAATATTCGCATTTGTATTCATATATATGTTTTAGTATATAAATATAATCATAGATTTATCTATAATTGTTTGTAACAATATTTTATAATTGTATTCACCGTTGTTGATATAATCGTTATGAAATAAATATTTTTGGTATAATATATTTTATGTGCAGACCATCCTAAACATGTGCATTTTATTAAGTCTATTAAAATTTTATACTATTATTCGTTATCTGATTTGAAGTCATTTTTAAAGATATGTAACATATTTTTCTTATCCGTCAATATTTGCATCTGCATTCGTATTCGTATTTCAAAATGGATAGCGATATGATTATAGCTATATTCATATCTGTATCCGATCATTTTCATCCCTAACCCCAAGTGATCACTCTATATGTGTATATATAGTTAGGTAGCCATCAATCTTAATTGATCTTTTCATAATTCACGCGGAGGAATCTCCTTTTAAAGATCTAAAGGAATCTTTTGTTTTATCACACCATATGCTCTAAAAGTAATTCCATTTTCCAATCCACAACAAGTTGCGTTTGATTACAACGTTTTGGTTTTTTATACTCTAATACTTTCGGTACATCAATACTTCCACTAAGATATCCAATCTTCAAGACAGAAACAGCAAAACAATAATAGAGCAAGTCACACATAGTATTTTAAGATGATTTTTCCTTATTATAATTTCGAAAAATATGATAGTGATGCTATAATTCCCGTCCTTTTTTGTCTAAAAAAATCAATTAATTTACAAAATATAATTGTTTTAGATACGCTACTATTTCTAAAGGACCTAGGCATTCAAACAAAACACGTCAAATTAGCGACTACTTTCCTTGTCCTACCTTATTGCCTTTCTTCGTCCACTCGCCGCCCCCTTCCTGCACAACTAGCAGCATATTCTTTATGCAAGTGGAAGAAGTTGGATTAGTATATGGTATATGAAAATCGTCAATCTCTCGCGGATGTTAACACGAAGATCATTACATCTCATATCGAGCAACATGATGAGCAAGCAACCACAAAGTAGACAATTTCAAACTAGAAACCCCTGCACCAAAGGGAAGAAATAACATAAAAAGAATTAGCAACAGCATAAGACGTTTCCCTCGTCCATGCGAATCTCCCTTTGATTACATCTCTTCACTCTATGGGAAAACTCCCCGCCATCTCTTTTCATGATTTCTTCAGTACCACTCCCATTGCCATGAACTCAATTCTTTCTTGGTGGCATACTGTAATGAGGGCATCGATCTGATGGGTATACATTTGGATTTTTTCTACAAAGCATACATTTATATTAAATAAAATAAAAGGAGTTTGAATACAAGGTGCTCATAATAAAGAGGAGCTAACGTGGATGTATTTCATGATGATAAATCTGAGTTTTCGAAACTTGAAATACTTTTTAGGTTAATAGTGATTTTGATGCTTACTTCTCCCAAATTCAGACCTCGAATGGCTTTAATTCTATGGAACTTAAGGAATTGACATCTACATCACTCTCCTAAACAAAGATGTAAATATAGTAAAGGTCCAACCACCCGTAACAGAGCTAAGGTTAAACAATTAGATCAGACCGACCGATCGGACCAGTTGGACTGGGAACCCCTCCCGACCTAGTCCGCTCAACTGGTTCATGTAATTATTTAAAAAAATAAAAAAAAACCGAGTCGAACAGGTGATCGGATCAGGTAGACCCAGGTGATCGGATCAGATTGACTTGGATTGACCCAGTATTGATGGTTTGATAAATTTTAAAAAAATAAAGATTTAAATAATAAATAATAGGTTTTCATCATCTGGATCATTCTTAACTTCTGTAATAGCAGTTATGCCCCTCTTTTTTGGAATATCAGTCGTGCCCCTACCTTCTTAGAGTATATAGTTTCTAGAAGCAACTATACATAAATGAATCCAACATTGAATTCACATATGATGCTGGAAATGTGGCTAACTATTGTAGATGCTTACTCGAATTAGTCAATGATGAATCTACGATTCTCATTCTTTATTCTTTTATTTTAACTTTATCTTTTAACAATAACACCTATAAATATATGTAAATACAATAAATTAACATTGTACACGTCCTTGTTAATATTGCATAATTAACACATATTTTCCACAAATAAAAGAATAAAGAGAAAAAAGAAGATGTATTTAGAATAAATACAAAGTGACCCAAACCCCAAAGAGAAGGTCAAGTCTTGACCTGATCGGTAAGAAATAACTAGAGAGAGATAGGGTACAATGTATATTGTACATAACACCAACAAATAAATATTTATTTACATTTTCTCACACTTGTACATACCCTTAATAGTAAAATAAAAATCAGAAAACATAAAATAAAAAAATAAAATCTACAATTCATTATACAAAAGCCACATGTGTGTATACAATTCCTATTTTTAATACCTTTATTTAAATTACAAAAATCAAATAAAAATATTTTTATATTTCTCAAATTATTTTTTAAATACATAAAATATAAAATAAAACATATTTTTATAAAAATAATAAAATAAAAATACATGTATATAATACATATGTATATTATACATGTATATAATACAATATAATGTATATACTATATATAATAATTCCTAAAAATAATTACAAATCACAGAAAAATATTTATAAAACAATAAACATTTTTTGTTTTATTCAATTTTTATTTTAAAATCATATACAATGTTATATTTATTATTTTTCAATTTTTGGTCGGAATTTTTCCTACCAGTCCATGCCAGATTGTTGACTCTAGTCAACCTTCTCCATCAGCCAGGTTAGCCCGACTTTCGTTCGCCGGAGTTCTTTTCTCCACTTTTTCCCGATTAGACCCGACCACATTTCACCTCGATTCATGTGCCTGATTATGCTCCTATGATCCACGATCCTTGTGGATCCCTAGGCGCAGCCGGATCGCGCTACGGTTTCACTGAATCTTCCAATCTTTCTGGACACTAGCCCTTGCCTACACGTATTCTCTTCCAGCTTCCGATCTCGGCAGCTCGTGCCTCGCACCACCACTGCCCCTTGGACACCTCTAGGATAGTGATAGCTCCTCTAAGTCTTGCCTTGGACCTCCAGTTGAGCGTTGGATAGCACCTGCTCAGCTCGTGGCCGGAGTCTTCCGTCACGACAAGCCTCCCAAGTTTACCGCAGATTGGTTGAGGCCATAACCCCATCGTCCGCCTCGCCTAAAGTTCCTGAGTCCTTCAGAAGCTCCAGGTACCCTCCATTTTGCTCACATTTCCCTTTCCCTTCCGATTTCGACTTTGGGTTCCGCTGTAGTTCATCAGCTCCGACCAACTGGTCATAGCCCCATCACTCACATCCTTCCATTCAGATGTACTCCGCGATTCACCCTTCATCTCCTAGTGCATCCTGACCCCCCTGAATCTTGCTCATCGGAGAAAGATTAGGATTGGCTTCTTCTCTCTTGAATGCCAGAGGCCACTCTCGCATCCCCCTTCCACTTCTTTCCTTTTCAGCCTAAATAAGCAGTGGCCGAAGCTTGGTCTTCGAGCCTGGAGTCTACCTGCAGGTTTAAACACGTGAGAAGGACTCTTCTGAGTCCTAGTTGCTCAAGCCATCCCGACCATCCGACTGTCATTCCATCCATCGGAGTCGTCCATTCGATGTAGAGCACTTCAAAGAACGTGCTGGATTCCTTAGTGTCTTCATCATAGCAACGGATCTCCCTCCAAACTCGAACGAAGTCCTCCAGGGCCGAGGTCTTCCAGCCACTTCCTCCGCTGCTCGATCTGGAGTCGCCACCCCAGAATTGATCCCAGCCGTTCTTTAGTGCCTCACTTTGATGCTTGGATCAGATGTCCCCCTTCTGTCCAGAGCTGTCAAATCTTTAGATAACGGCTCATCGGAGCCGTACGCCAGCGCCTGCACCGGAATCGTCAGATCTGTTGCAGAAGCTGATCAGGGACGTACGCCAGAGCACGTGCTCCGTACGCGCCTGTGGGTAAACTTCATTCCCCCCCCCCCCCCGTAGTTTATTTCATTTGTTTTCAGTCTAGTAATTGTAATAAATAATTAAAACTTTTGCAGTTTGAACCCTTTAGTTTATTTATTTGCATTTTAGTCTAGTTGGGTTGTGTCCACTTGCATCCCCACGCGACTTCTTGGGATATTTGTAGTTTCTGGTATGAACTCATTGTTGGTTATGGAATGAATTTTATGTTCTGAGTATTTGCATATATACCCTTGACTGTCTAGATCACGTGTTGTGCATGCCCCTTCAGGATTAACTACATAATTTGCACCTTGATTTTTATTGTGTATTATGATTAGGCCCTCGGAACTTAGTTTCTTTGCAAAAAGATTCATGTGATCTATTTTTGACTCTTTGTTTTTTATTTAGTGTAGTAATATTAATTCAATCCTAGCTCCTGCTAGCATGTACTCTTTGTAGTGATTTTTGGATGTTGATATGCATGCATTTTATATTATTAAAAATTCAAAATCCCCAAAAAAGTGTCCTATTTTTCTTAAGAAAATTATAAAAATTCAAAAAAGTCTTGAAAATTCCATAAAAATTTGGGTAGATGTCTTTTATCATTCCTAAAATCCATAAAAATTGCAAAAAATTATAAAAGCTATAAAATCATATAATTTTGTAGAAAATCCAAAAAGAGTGTTTTAAGTCACTGTTTGTAGATAATTAATTCTACTTTACCATAAAAATCACCCCTAGGAGTTTTGGAAATTTTAATTATTTTTAACTTACCTATTACTCCTAGTTGTGCATTATTTGTCATTTTTGTCATTATTGGATTTTTTGAAAATTACAAAAACATTTAAAAATTGTATATAATTATCAAAAATAATATAAAATATATAAAAACCAAAAATATTTTTATTGTAATTTTCTGATTATTTTTTTTCATGTTAAGAACGTACAAGAAGATTGTTTATTTTTGCATTCCTTGTGCTTGTTGTTTTTATTTTAAAAACTAAAAATTGGAAAAAATAAAAACATCTAAAAAAGATTTTTGCTCCTAAAATCACACTACTTTGCTCTTAATTGTGCTCTTTGTGTTCGACCATGGTCGCTATACCAGGTAAATAAAAGTAACGAAATCGCTTACATTCATTGTTTCATTCTTAGTGGTTTGATTTTATGGTTGATCGATTTGATTGATTGAGGATAACGATGATTGATTTATTTATTACACCTTAGTCGATCGTGAAATCGTGTAATCAGAATGGCGTCATTGCTGGTGAGCACGATTTAGTAGTTTGATTTCATTTTTTCCTATTTTTGTCTAAATTTATTATAATTGTTTTCTGACATTATTCTGCTTGGCTTTTTGTACGAGGGACTGTCGGAGTACAACTCAGTCCACTTTGGAGGGACCGGCACAAGAGGAGGAGGAGAAGATAGCGGGAGCAGTTATTTCATATAGAGTTTATCTGAGAAAAATTCTTGTAATAATCTAGAAAACTTGGCCACTCTCTGGACACTTGAGCTATTTCGGGGTCTGTTTCGCTGAGTGCATGTGCACTCGGGGGACCTCACTGAGTTTTTCCCATTGTTTTTTGACTTTTATTTTCTATTTTATACCTGAGGATTTATCCCCTAGATCTAGGACTTTTATTGCTTGAGCTCATTAATTAGTTAACGTCCAAACACCTTAATAGACTATCTACTCCTATAGATCATATTTGGACTTAGTCAAATAAAGAAAAAGTTAATTTTATTAGTTAAGAGACCACGGGCCGAGAGAGACCATATACATCGCTTCCAGGACCCACTATAGTAGGCATCGATCGACCTCTAAGACCGACTCAGGACTCTTCTCTAATTAATTAACTACCAGCTCTTCCCACTATAGAAGTCGCTTATCTTCGGGGCGATTTCCTCATGCATCATATAGTTTAGTTTTATTTCTATTTTTAAATTTATGTATGGATCACCCTACATGCAGAGTGCTGGAGAAAGGTACACATTTCTATCTCTGCATGCATCATTGTATTTGATCGCACATCAACTTTTCCGTCTTCCTCCCCCTGTTTTCTAGGATGTAAATAAAAAGGAAATCAGAAAATTCGTTAGTCATTGCATTATTCGGAAAAATACATAAAAAGAGATAAACCAAATAAAATATGGGACTGTTAAAGAAAACTTGACCTAAAACTAAGCTTCACTCAAATTCTTATTTTGGGGAGAGCAACCCCCTCCTTGTCTAATTTATCTACAGAGAGTTGAGTGAACTGCACACTAGGATAGAGTCATGCCTGGACTCTCTTTAGACTACTGGTTATAAAAATGATTAGACATTTCTTCAGTTGGGTTTACGGATAGTCGATAAACAGTCAGTATTCCCTTTGCAGAGTAGGTGGTTTAGAGGATACCACGTAAGCACGGTGCTCAAGCAACGGGTAGCTAGAAACAGTCCGTACTTACACCTATACTGGCTGGGAAGTGGATGCAACTATTTGTAGGAATCGGGGACAGTCTCCAGGGAGAATCAGGTTCCTAAAAGCTCGTTTAACACGCTCTGATAGATTGGATTGTCACAATAAATAAAGTCTGACAAGATAAATGACCGAACTTTCACAGTCATCATTGTGTTGCGTTGGTGAATTGGGGGTTTGATTTCTCCTCTTTCTTGCATCCCATATATACTCTTCATAAATCCCCAGAGTACGATGATGGGGAGGAGGCCCTTAGGATGCTTCTGGTAGCACCGCTCTCCAGCACTCATGCCCATCCACCTAGGGTGGATTCAGAGAGCTCAGGCCCATTCTCTGAACCCGAATTTGCTTCCACCCTATTCCTCCTCGACCACTCTTCTTCCACTCCTGAGGTACCACCTGAGAGGCCAGCACAACTATACGTTCACCTGACAATACCTGAGCTAGGGTCTTTTGTCTTTGCAGAGACTAGAGAAATGGCCACCAGTGAGGGAAGGACTGATGAGTAACCACAGGTTTCCTTGTTCATATTGGATCAAGCTGCCATCAAGTACACGTTGTTAGCCTCCTTGGAGATCATGCAGAGATAAATCAGGGACCAAGGAGCATTCATGGCTGAAATGAGGAAAGAAATTGCACAGATGTGAGCCGGGCGAGATGAACCAGAACGACCGGTTGGTGGAGGAATACCAAGAGCTGAGGGAGGATGCTAGGATGAACCACAAGATCAAGCCACACCACCATGCACTATGAGGCAGTTGCACAATCCTAGTGCAACTCTTACCCACAGATGGATCCAGCTGCCCGAGATCTTAGGTGACTTCAAGTTTTGCCATCAGACCATCCAGCTACTACCTAAGTTCTATGAGCTGGCCACCGAGGAGCCTCATCTCCATCTACAGGAGTTCGAGATGATCTGCAACACCATCTACAACAAATTAGTGGACGAGGACATTGTCAAGATTATCGCCTTTCCATTCCCCTTGGTTGATAGAGCAGCCTACTGGCTGAAGAACCTAGGGAAGGTGATCACTACTTGGGAGCAGATCTGGACCGAGTACTTGAACAAGCACTATCCACTCGTCCGAACCAACGCAGCTAGAGCTATGATCAGCAATTTCACTATGATCCCAAATGAACAATTCCATGAAGCCTGGGATCGTTTCAGAGAGCTCATCAATAGGTGTACCTATCACGAGATCAGCAAGTCCAACCTCTTTAAGTGTTTCTTTTGTGAGCTGACACCTGAGCTGCAGGGTCTAGTGAATGCCTCTTGTGGAGGTTCCTACTTCACCAAGGATGAATACCAGGTCTGGGTCATCTATGAGGAGATGGTAGAAAACTAAACAGTGATGTCCTAAACCCATGTATACACTCAGGGGAAGCCTCTCCCATAGGAAGTTTCTTATCAGAGCGTTGCATGCATCGAAGCTAGTTCTTCTGCATCTTCATCGGCAGCAACACTTGTAGAGTCTTCAGCTGCCGATATGGGTATCATTAACCAGAAGCTAGACCGGATAGAAACCATAGAGAAAAAGTAGTGTCAGGACCTGGATAAGTTAGTAAGATTGATGAGCTGGTCCAAACATCGAGTAACTTGAAGACTCAGATCATGTGCCTCCAAGAGGCACAGATGGCTTCTCAGCCCCGTTCTAGGTCTCGGCGTGATCCAGAGAGCAACACTTCACAGTCTTCTGCATCATACCATCATGTTCACCACATTCAGGTGGAACCCATCCAGCAGCTCCAACAGTACCAGCCACCACCACCTTCTTCAGAAACTCAGATGGTGGTATATCATCCGGATTAGCCTTTGGTAGCCCTTCCCCTGCCACTCCACAAGCATCAGGAGTCGTTGATGGAAGTCAATGAGGTCTGGTACTCCCAGTATGAAACACAACTAGGGATCCATCGTTACCACCCTGACTTCCTGTGGTCTACTGGAGGCACTTCATCCCAGCAACAGCCTCTAGCACAGACAGGATAGGGCAGCAAACCCCAGCAGCCCTACTACTCCCACCGGCAGCAGCAATAGCACTGTCCTCGTCCCCAGTATCAAGGACAATAGTGGAGGCAGCAACCTCATCAGCAGTATTCCCAGCCTCCTCCTCGCTACAAACAAAGCTAGTCTCATTTCCAACTAGGCAAACCATCCGATTCTCATCCACACTATTATGAGAACCCAGCCCTTGATGACCTCACCTGCACATTGATAGACCAGCAGGCTACATTCCTGCGAGAGATGGGCGAGTTTCGATAGGAAATGAGGGAGGTGATTAAGGGAAAAGCTGCCATACCTGCTCAGATCAAACCCAACCCGAATAACCTGAAGAGAAAGTCTGAGCAGGTATAGTCTACAGAGACCGCCTCTCCTAGTAATATTTTGGATACACTTGTTATATATTTGATGCTGATTTGTTACACTTAGAAGCAGTAGGAAGTCAGCCGGAGGTGACTCGTCTATACGACACCCCGATGCAAATTCTAGGGTGCTAGACGAAGCTAAGAGCGGTGTTGATACCTCTCACCATAATGATGATGACAGTGGTACTGAAGCCACAAAAAATGTAGATCCAAACAACGATACTGAGGCTGCCAAAATTCTAGTTGCAGATGGTGGTGCTGAAGCCACCGGTTCACCAGTTGCCAGGTCAGAGCGCGATGTTGATGCCGCAAGTTCATATGATGTCAGTGGTACTGATGCCATCAAGATTCCTTCTATTGTGTTGACTCCTCCTGTACCTGAGGATATATCTGGAAAAATACAAAAAAAACTTCAAAAATAAAAAATATGAATAAAAAAAGGAATCAATATCTCCTGTGAGTCCATCTATTGTGTCTGATGTTCTTTATATGGATTCTAGCCAATTGAATAATCAGGAACCTACTACTGACCCTTTCTCATTGGAAGAGGATCCTTCTATCCCCTTTCCTCAAGCACACCGCTTAGGAAGGGGGCTAAAAATGGAAAATCCCAAAAACAGGCACCAGTTAGAGTTCAACAAGCAGATGATAGTCAGATTTCATATTCAACTGACTCTTCAGGAGGCACTTGAGCACATTCCTCTATTCTAGAAGAACTTGAGTGAGAAGACCACCATTCGTAGAAAGAAGAGAAACCGCAATACAGAAATCTATGTGTTTACCCGTGCCACTTGCTTCGCCATGCAGAACCGATTGCTAACAAGAGACCTGATGCAAGAGCTCCCTATGTCAGATGCCATATTCACGAGCATCAGTTCGATTACACTCTATTAGACAGTGATGCTTTGATTAACCTCCTCCAGGCTGCTTTACTTGACCATTTCAAGTTTGTCCCTCTTAAACAGAGCAGGACAGTCCTTCCGTTTGTAGATCGATCTATTAAGAGGCAGAAGGGATTATTAAAGGATGTTGTCGTCATAATTCAGGGTATGAAATTCCCTGTAGACATCATTGTGTTGGACATGGAGATCCCTAAATCTGTGACTGATACCCCCATCATTGTAGGCAGTATCTGATCATGGGAAGGTATACTTTCGCGTTGAAGGCGAGAGTATACAAATAGAGACGATTGGGGAGACTAGAGCCAGAGACCCAGCTTGCTCAGAGCAGACCATTGATTTAGAGCAAATGACAAATGGAGAGCTAGACATCCACTAGGAATGTAATTTTGTGATTACCGATGATGAAGCAATATGGACAGATCTAGTTTCACAAGCTCTTATCACACCCTCAGAGACTGCAGAGCCACAAATGATAGCTAATCAGAGTTCGGAGAGAACATTCATGGTACATGACACTTTAGAGGCTGATGATTGTGATCAGGGTAGCGAAGCAGATTATATTTCATGTGCTTCAGACTCAGATCCCTCGGGCTCAGATACTGATTTAGATTAGCAGGATTTTGATGATTATTTACCATGTCTTATGTCCATAGATCACATAGCTATGACGGAGAGCGAGCCGGTATGGTTGACAGATACATCAACAGGGTTATCTTCGTCAAATTTACAGATTCAGTGAGAGTTCACACATGCAGAATTGGTAGCTGTCACACATATTTTTCAGAGTCTAGATTTGCTGACTCCCACTTGTCCTCAATTGAAGACCTTGCCGTAGAGTATGAAGTATAGATTCCTTATGGGTGAGCCAGATATGTTTCTAGTCATTATCTTAGCAGATTTGACTGAAGAACAAGAATCTCGTTTGATGGAGGTTCTTGACACAAACTGCAAGGCAATCAAACCCTATATCTAAAACAAAGCCTTAAATAAACACCTTAATAAAGTGAATTAATAATATACACTCCAGGAGCCAACTGCTATCACTTGCATTACATCACCGAATAACCCATGTCTCTCCATGTGTGCTCTTCTCATTATTATGGTGTAAAACGACAACCTGTTCAATCCTCTCTTTTGCCAACTCTTCATCCATCACCATCCAACTATGCTCTGCAAAGCACCACTAGTTGAAACCACCACCTTTACCAATTGCTCTTCTGAACAATAACCACTGAAGGATGTCAGTTGATGACATCTGCTTGTATACGAGCCTTCTTTGAGCCCCCTTGCTTCCCTTTGTGACAGATAGCGGTAGTTAGGTCGAGCAACAAAAGATAATGACTCTGGCCATATCCACGGTGACATGCATTGTCGCAGACTCTACTTTGGTGTTGCTCGAGCTCCATCCCTCATCGTACATGCTGAAAAAAGACTTAGAGCATTGCAGCTCCATCACAAGCACTCCGATAATCCCCTTCCATCCTTCTTCCTCATCTCTAGGTATCCCAAATTTTGACCCTCTTGTGTTTTCTCCAATTTCATTCAATTCACCTTCACTCGATCCCACCACTTCAAGTATACAAAACACCTCCACCTCGCATCCACGATCTTCGTCAGCCCCTTAGGGCACCCTCTCCTTTACTCCAAATCTCTCTCCACCTCTATCCTTTCTTCACCTTGCACAGGTGAAGAACCCACTAGGGCTTCTCCTTCCAATCACTCTGACCATCCCTCTATTCCACTTCATACCATTACCTTGTGCTTGGCTATGCCACTAATCCCCGCAGGAAATGTGGTTCTTCGCTGATTGGAAGCTAAATTCTTCTTCGATCTCCAACTTCAACTCTGACGTAACTTCACCAACATGTTGATCCAACCTTTCTAGCTCCATCTCCGACCATACATCGCCTTTGAACTTGCATCAACAAGCTCCCTCGGTCTTCAGTGAAGTAAGAGAATGAAGGAAGAGCAACTTAGGCCATGATGGAGCTCTACTGGTGCACCACCTTTCATGGCGGACTAGGTCATGGACAACATAAAGGCACCGTTGGATCAAAGCCTCAACGGCTTTGATCCTAAGACTCACATCCACCTTGATCCCCTCTCAACACTTATGCACCTCGGTGGACCCGAGCCTTGGTGGAAACATCTGCAGTATCCACGTGGTCCGAGCGCCATTGACACCTAAGCCTCAGTCCGTAGCTAGCCATCATGTGTAGCGTGCACGTGACTGTACTAATTGTCGTATATAGGCTCCAGTTCTACGTATTTGCAAATCAGTCCTCACATGCGCTACACATGCAACCCTTGGATAATTGCGATGGGTCCCTGCCGTCTTACTAAAATTACACAAATACCCTCGCATTCATGGGATCTTTATAGATTATCCCATATAGCTTTAAATAATTACATATATACCCTTGTTCACTATATTTAATTAGTTTGTAATTTATTATATATGTTTTTATTGCAAAAAAATCTTGAAATGCTTACTGAGTAACTTTTTCATATGAACTCTAAATTTAATGAAATTGATCTTTTTTGAATTGTATTTTCATGCTCTATCTTGTGATGATATGTTTGTTTAGATCTAATGTATCAATAATTATTAGTTCGCATATCAAATTCCACGCATGTTTTATCTTATTCAATTTTGCCATTGATTCATTTTATCATATTAATTACCAGCAATAATAGGCAAATTGATCCTTGTTGAATAGACTTCTTGTTTAGATGAATTTTGAATTATTCTAAGTCATTTTTAACAACTCATTAAATAGCAATTAATGTTCATATGTTTTGGGATATAGATGCTTAGTCCATAAATTGATTCAATACATAATTAACATCTGAATTATGCATTAATTAGAGAATTAATTCTAATAGACCAATTGAAGATATTTGTACAATTAATTTAGGAACCTTTTTGTGCGTGTAATTTGTGTGTATTACATTATACACTACCTATTCTATAGAATTACATTTTTGTATATAAAAAGATAAAAATAGCATGCATTGCATTTACACCTTGATTCTAAATACATTAAATTCAATTAAGTAGGTATTTAACTATGATTAATTGACCTAATAGCTCGTATCCCTAAATTTGACCCTGGGCTTACCTAGGTATAAATTAAACTATGCTTTCTTCACTAAGATAATTTAAGTATGGTTCTGAATAACTTGCTATTTGCACATATTACAATTTGACCACTTTAGAGTAGTGATATAGCCATTTATCAAAAGTTCATACACATGTTAACACAATCTATATTGTACAAGTGCAACATGATGGTATCATTTCTTCTCCACCCAAAAGATCTTTGAGATAAATCTATGTTTATATTTCTTCTTTTAATTTTCCATTTCCTTATACCTTTCGTATATATTCAAGCTTTTTCTTCTGGATCAATCTCTTTCTCCTCTTCCTTTTCTTCTTTATCCTCCTCTTGTCACATTGTTGACATTTGTGACCTATAAGGAAATTGTGTGTCCATGTGCATATGTATGTGTGTGTATATGTGTGTGTGTCTATCTATATAAGATAGTTAAGAGAAAACAATTCTACTTAGAATAAACTTGAATTAAATTCATACATATAAGTCATGAAATCCCACAGCTTTATCAAAATGCAGGTTGCTTGTCCACAGGAGTGTTAGACCGTTTCTTGGAAATGAGGATCAAGTATCAATCCTAAAAGGGAAATTAGAAAAAAAATTGAAAATCAAATACAAATTAAAATCTTCTATTAACTTCCAACATTTAAAGTTGTTAACCATCACTTCTCTCACCTCAGGAATAGACCATTAGGATTCACCATTTTTCCTACACATATGGGTCCTTGTCCACCACTCTTGAATAGATGGCTCTCTTTCCAATTTAGCAACTTGGAAAATAAAATTATATTTAAGAAATTAAAGAACGCACATGTCACAAATTATACATATAAAAGTGGTATAAACTCATAAAAATTAGTTATTTTGTATGCTTATTTCATTTTGTTACTCTTCCATTTTCCATTCATCCTATTCATTTGTTTTATACATAGGATATGCTTCATCCAGAGTACAGGGGGATGCATGAGTCGAGTTATGCTTTCATTATTTCCTCACTTGTCTCTCAACTAGCCAACATTCTTTCTATACTTAGAGATATTTCACCCTAAGTACATTGGGTGACAAGCCGAGTCATTAATTTTTTACATTATAATCCTCGATCATCCATGCTTCGTGTACAATATGTTATACTTAGGATTAGTTGAGCCTATGTATAAGGGAATGATCAACTTCCCATTCTTTTGTTGAGTTTTTGTATTACTTTTATATACTTAGCATGAGTTATGTCTTCTTTTTTGCTCCTTGGTCATTATGAGGATACAGTTCAATCTATGTATATGGGGGTTGTATCTACCGTGTATATACTTTAGCCATAACACTCGTAAGTACATATTTTCAAATATCATGGATTTAAAAAATTAAAGGTGAAGGGACAATGTAAACAAGAAACAGAGTAATAACAATGTATGTAAATATGTGAATAAAATTTGCTTAAAAAATATTTTGCAAATGACTTGGAAAATGGTTTGGAAATATTTGAAAAATCTTTTGATAACCATTTAAAAAATCTTTGTAAAATTTATGCAAACATTTGTAAAAATGCTTTTCAAAATAAGTTTTTCAAAAAATTTGCAAAAATATTTTCAAATATTTTTTGAAAACCCTACACACACTTGTATAAATTCTTTTCCAAAATCATTTCTATAAATGTATGTAAAGTCACTAACCCCATCTGAAATACCAAAAATTTAAAATATTAAAACCTAATAAAAAGTTCAAAATCAGAAATTTGTTTTACAGAAATACTTTGCATTGCATTTACATTTTTCAGAGTAATTTTGATGGTTGAACTAGTCTAAATAAAGGTTGAAGAATGGAGCTTGGTTTGGACGTTAATCCACTTAATTTCAGAGGAACCTTATGGGAGCTGGAATTAAGACTTTTCCCGTCACCTTGACTTAATTATTTGAGTGCACTAGACATCGTTCACATGTCTTCTTGACTAACATAAGTAGATTATCTCAAGTTAAACACATGACCCTTGTCGATATTGGTTTCTATTGGACAACTACACTTTACACATAGCTCAACTTAGATGATATGGTGGAGGGTAGAATTTCGGGGTTGGCAAAGCATACATGTGGAAATATACATCATCCCAATGGTAGTATGTGCCCCCAACCCGATCTAGTGGCATAGACATCTAAAGATATGAGATTGTGGGTTGAAATAAAGCTTCAAAAGAGGAATAGTTTACTGGCTCTAGAAGAACAACTCCTTATGTAAATATTATTGTAAATAGTATCAAAATATATGTTAAATAAAGTACTCCGAAAAAATAGACAAGCCAAAAATTGAAGAAAATCATTCTTGTCACAGTTATGTATGAATAAGCAAGGCAAATGCTTCAAATGTCAAATCAAAAGCAGTCCGCAGATAGGAGACTCAGTTACAATGGTCATGCTCCATGGAATATGTGACTACACTTGTCACGATCCATTCTCTTCTCTACCCTCTCTTTTTAGAGTCAGTTGTACTTGAACTTAGAAGGAAATACCTCGCTCCTCGAGGAAATAGTAGCTAGATTGGGGAACTAGGGTTACCAACTGAGAGAGACCGTCTTTTATCATTTTAGAAGAGGGGAGCTACATTCATATACACCGTAATAGAAAATTCATAGTCATAAGAGTTTGTGTATGTAAGGATTTGTTCTTATTTGGTTTCTTAAGGGGATGATAAGATTGCTGATCTTGATTATTGTTAAGTTTTAAACACGATTCCCAAACACTGATAATCTGAAGTTCTAACTAAGCCCCAAACATTGATTTTATGAAGATAAGTTTGAAAATCATCATTATTCTTACTTCTTTATTTTTTCTTTATTCTCCCTTTTCATCAATTATTTTCCAAATAAATGGTTCTAGGGACAAGCAAAGGTAAGTATAAGAGGGTGATGAATATCCATTCATTCACATTTACTCCTTTATTTTGTCTTTAAATCCCTAGTCAAATACATGTAAATACATCTAACTTGTACAAATTAACAAACTAACCGTTGTATGTAAATAGTACACAAATACTTGTATTTAAATCTAAAATAAAATATTAAAGAAAAGGAAATAAAAATAAAGGAAATGTTGTAAATACAGATGGACTGTAATCCCCAAGATCAAGTCTATATTGACTAGGTCAAAAAGGAATGAAGTAGGTGGCGAACTTGAAGATAGAGGAGGGAACCTATCATGCGGTCTTGGAGGGTCTGTGATGCCTGACAAGTTGGATCTGGCAGTCGTTGTATCGATTGCTCTCTTGTCTCTTAAATATCCTCAATCAAAGTGTTTCAATCAACAATTAACCCACGACTAGGCTCAAGCAAGAATGCATGTGAGCTAAAATTTATTATATCTTACAAAATGATATATATATATAGTATGCAAGTGCAGGGGTCGAACCACTAAGGAGCAATGAGGATAGAAAACAAAAAGTGACAAAAAAGGTAATAAATGTTTTATATGGATTTTTAAATTTTTAATATTTATATATTTTTTAAATTTATTTATATTTTTTTTGTACTTTTTTTATTTTTAATTTCCTTTTTAATATATATACTACATATAGTTATATAAGGATATATAAGTAGTTCAAATATAATGTAATATAAGATATAAATAAATATATTTTTATATAGAATATAACAAAAATAAGAAAAATACCCTACTGAATAGTCCTTTTTATTTTTTAAGGGGTTTTAAAATATTTTAGGTATTTAAATAATAATAATATTAATACTACTATAAGCATATATAGCTATACATATGTAAAATTTGGGCTTCTATATTTTAAGATACAGTTATAAGTACTCAAAATAAATAACATAAATTATTTTTATTTTTTCTCTTCTTTTACATTTTCTTATATTTTTCTATTTTTTAAATTTTTTTAAGGAAAAAAAAAGGCAAAATAGTTAACAAAAATACAAGGTCGGATTGTTTTGGAATTTAAAAATAGGTAAATACTTCAAAATATTCCAAAACTATTTTTATTGTATAATATATAATATAAATAAGATATAGAAATAGAAATGATTTTTTTTAATTTTCAATAATTTAAATTTTTTTAATAATTTTTAGTCTTTTTCCATGTTTAGTGTTTTTCTTTTATATTTTTTAATGATTTTTGTTTTATAGTTGAAAAATACAATAATGAAGATAATGTATCTTTTTCTGGATTTTTTCAAAAGAACTTTATATTTTTTAGTTATTTTTAATGCAAGTTTGGAATAAATTCAATGTCTTTGAATGTTTATATATAGGAAAATGTTTTTAATTTACCTTACAAAAATGTATTTTTTTAATACGAGTACAATAACTTACAATAATTTTCCTGTAATTTTTTGATGCAAAATAATATTTTTTTAATAAAGAAAATAAAAGAAATTCACTTTAAAGTTTTGGTAGGGACCTAAATGTAATTTAAAAACATTAATGCATTCTAGAAAATAAATCCAAAGTTCATGGGACTCTAAGCAAAAATCCCAAATATATTAAATTTAATATGCCTAGTAGGGTTAAAAATGCAATATTCAGAACGTACAAGGACTACTCTAAAAATTTACCACAAAATATTACACATAATAAGAATTTTGTGGACTAATTAATAACAACAATCTGCTAGGGGTCTTGTGCAAAATGTCCAAGCACCTCACGTGTATGGGCATGGAAGGTGACATGGATAGGATGTATTAGCAAATAAAATAAATACGGGCCTAGAATGCAATTATTACAGAAAGATTTAAACTACAATGAAACTTTATGGACTAAAAAAAAAACAAAAAAAAGCAAAGGGGTTGGCGTAAAATATCCCGTAGCGCGCAATCAGACAGTTGGGGGGCGTTTCACATATCCACGAGGTTGCTCCTGGTTGATGGATACTACTTCATGGATGAGTGGCACAGATTACATCGTGCGATGGATCCGATAGTCGAAGGCGGTGCTGATCGGACCACTGTTGTTATATTTGGAGGGGAGCCATGGTCGGACGACATAGAAGTAATGAGGAAGAACATGGAACAACACTGATTGGGGTGAACTTCGATCTACCTTCCTGATTAACTCCGACCACCTGAGGAGCTCGCATGAGGTGCAAAAGGCAATTGGCGACAGTCTACAATGGTTGGAAGGCTTATATGGGGTCCAGAGCTCAATGATGGAGCCCTAGAGCTCGGAGTAGCTACGGGGCTGTTGGAGGTTCCTTTGTAGTCAAAATCCACTTGGATGGCATGCTTCCAATCCCAGACCTACACTGTGAGATTTGCACAACAAAATAAGAGGTTCTGGGGTGGATTTGGTGTGGTGGGGAGCGGATACGAAATGAGGAGGAGGGTAATCTAGCGAGAGACAGAGAACGAGAACCGGCAACTCGATCCAGAGAAGGCCGAGATGGATGGGGTGCATGGTGCGTAGAGAAAGTGAAGGGGAATATGAGGTATGTGATAGTTGCAATGAAGGATAGTCGACTCAGAAAAACGATGGTCGGAGCAGGATCTCCAACGAACTTGGATTAAGCTAAATAACAAAATGAAAGACTAAAATAATGTAAATCAAATGCTAATCTATGCTTGATAAATCCCATATTTATCAGATTAATTTAAAATACTTATGTCTCATGGTTAAGTTAATCACAAAGATTCATTGACTAATAACACATATTACTAATTTATGTGTTGTATAGAATTGACACTAATCATTATATATTATTTAACCTTATTATTGTGCTATTATTTTATGTATTTCTTTATTTTTAAAAATCAAATAAAATTAGAATATTATTGTATATAAATAAATTAACATAAAACAAAATAAAAATACAAAAAGAAAAATCAAAGAAAATTATTTTATATGGTTTTAATTCGTATTTATGTTTTATCTCTATACAAATGATCTCTAATCTCTTTGACTTCTACATGAAAGTTGTAGATCTCATCGAGATCTACAACTTTTGTTCACCATTTTTCTTGATTAAACTTCTGACTATTTTATTTCTAATTATCTCTTATTCTATTTTTTATTCTGATTGGTCAACGTGGCGCCTTGTCAGCGCACCACGTGGCCCGTCCCTTAGCTTGCCACTCGCCTACCCTCTAGGTTATCTGATCTAAGGATCAAATGAATCTGATGCATATCAGCCCACCTCAATTTTATCCCATCCACTCATCGACGTTCGAAAATGTGGTCGTATGATCCATAGATCAGACAGTCATTGCTCATCGTCTCTAGTGTGTTCTTCATCCAAACCGCTTAGTCACTCAACTTCGCATCTTTTTCCTATCATCCCTGATTATCCTTGTAAATAACTTCTAGGCATAACCACCCACCCATCATCCCTCATCCACGCTAACTAACTTTCGAACACTATTCCTAACTTCTATGCTAACTGGTGGTGGTTGAAATCACCGCCTTGGAAGATAACCTCCGTCGTTCCCACCTTCAAATAACCTCTCACCAGCAACCTTAGCCAGTGGTCCAACCTTGCGAGAACCCTAGCCCAACCCTTTACGGCGTTTTTGTGACAGGATCAGGTGGATTGAGGAGGCCATGATGACTAGTGGATCCATTGCAACCAATGGTTGAAGCAGCCATGCTACGGCCATGCTCGGTCGTTCAAGCTTCCCGACGTTGCTGCTCAGGTATGAAGCGAAGACCACGTGCTTCAAGTGTCTCCCCCAAGCCGCCTCCTCCATCCCGGTGACCTTCTTCAAATCCGAGAAAAAAGTTCTAGTTTAGTTGTTGTCCTGTCTTCTTCGAGTTTTGATTGCATGTACAAAGTCCATCACTAAAATCCAACCATATCCAAACCTCTACTGAAGATCCTAGATCTTCGCTGGAGGATCCAATTACCATATTCCTTCCTCCATAACCTCGGCCACCCCTCCTTTCTTCTTTGTTCAAATGAGGAGGAACCCACTGTGAGTTTTACTTCTTCAGCAAATATAGCTCTCTGCTCCACTCACGTTCGCACACAACTACTTTCAAATTGCTTAGGCTATGCTCTTCTAACTTTTGCAGGTAGAACTCTCCTTCAATGGTAGGAATTCTTGGAGGGATTCCTATCTGAGGATTCTACTCCGACATTCCTTCATCATCTCCAACTTATAGGGGATCATGAATCTTCATCGACCACGCATCATCTTCATGTATCTTCTCTGAACTCTTGCCGACCATCAGATAGCCTCTAGGAGCTTGGTGAAGGAAAGGGGGGCTCATCGAAGCTCTGCTCTTTCACAACCTTACAAGACATATGAAGATAACCAACGACGTTCAGTTGCCATTGGATCACTCCAAATTGGGCGTTATCTAACGGTTGAGAGGAGCCCATGTCGACACATCCAAGCCAGTGGTCTTGTTCATCACCAAACCAAGAGCATGGGCATCACATCTAGCCACGTGGCCTGAGCCACGCTTAGCCAACTGAAACTAGGACCGTACGTGCATCAAACGTGCGGACCTGGGTTAATTGCAAGTTTACCCTACCGGTTGCCTTTATTGCAAAAATACCCCGCTAGGGGGTATTTCATAGATTTCAATGCCAATTTATGTTATTTGCATTTTAGTCCCTTCAGGGACCTATATGTAAGGATTTCTGCATGTTTTTATCACAGTTATGCCCATGCATTCAAACCTGAATATCTTGAGCATCGTATGTATAATTAAAGTAACTTCCATGGCATTTTAATCCTTATTTCTTTATATTCTATATGGATTAATTTATTCTCTGATTTGATGCATAATGATTGACTAATTTATTAGAGATAATTAAGTTTCTTAAGTCTCTATTAAATGAAAACTGGCTTGGATTAAATTTCATATTTGAATCTTGATTATTTTCTCAAGTTTGATGAATGATTTTAGGGTATAATTATGTGTGTGCTATCATTTTGTTCATCACATATTTTCTAACATGCACAAAATGTTTTAAATCACATTGTGTTTTATTCATGCATACATTTGTGATGCGCATTACCTTACATTAATTGCTTGCTTTGTTGTGGCCTAGATTATTTATTAACTACTTAACTTAGATATTTAAAATTCTAAATGATTATATTATGGCTCGTGTCCTTGTTTCGACCCTGGACATCTCAGGTAGAAAATTATAGTTGAATCCTCCTCGTGGAGATTATTTATTCAGTTCTGTATAACACGCTAAGTGTTCGTGTTACAACAGATCTATATTAATACATGCATTTAGCGAAAGTAGCGATTCATCAGATGGCGTCGTTGCCGGGGACACGGCTTTATTAATATAATTATTTAAATTTTTTATTGTGGTTAAGTTAATTTTTATTTTATCTAGTCAATCCTGTGTTGTTATGTTTTCTGCATCATTATATATGTGTGTTGATAATCTTTGAAATATGTAATATCTTCTTTCTGTGGTAAGGCCCATTCATTGAGGATGCTCGTGGAGAATGGAGGTAGGATGCTCGTGAAGGAGTTCATGCTGAAAGAAACCGCAGAAGATATCACCAAGTGTTTCGAAGATTATTATGTTGATGTCTTTTGATGTAATATTTATGGACTTGGACTATATTATTTGTTGTGTGATTTGAGTCTATTTCATCCTTGTTGGGTGGAACTCAACTTGAGTGCTCGATTTAGGATCCAGGCACATGGCTCATAGAGCTACTTTCGATACTAACTTCATCTTATGAGATTCACTCATCTCTAAGATTCATTATATGCATGTAATATACATTCAACTTAGCCCAAATAAATTCAAGTCTCGCATGTGCATGAAGAGATCTGGAGCCACTATAAGTACTTCTCTTAAGCATGACATCATGGTTTTACGTATGCATAACATTTTTTCCTTTTTCATGATTTGTCACTTACAATAATATGGAAACGAGACTGGATGGTAGATGATGACTTATTTGTTCAGAGATTTAGTACAAGTGATAACCTAATTTCTAAAAATGGGACTGTTAATGCAAGATTGATGTAATTAAAATGAAACTAAAATTTACCTTATTTTGGGAGAGAAAACCCCATATTATTTGCAGGTATTTATGCAATGGTTGAGAGGTGAGGACCAATCCCTAAGATAGAGCCAAGACCTAAGTCAACCTGCTCGTAATGCACACGAGTTTGTTATTATTACCAATAAAATAGAGCAAGATAATTAGACCATATTTATGGTCTTCACTGTGTGTTGATGAAATTATCGGGTTTGTTTGATCTTGTTTAACTCTTATCCTATGAACAAAAGAAACTGGAAACTATGGCTCATCCTCAAGGAAGAAGGAGCCAACGAAGAGCTCAGGTGAGAAGGCCTGCGAGCTCGGATCTCCGGATCATGGGCCTCTTGCTACAGGCCAAGATGGCCACCAAGACCGTTGTTGTCACCATCGAACCAAAGCACGAGAAATCAGGGGATTTCAAGGGGAAAACGAGATCAACTTCAAAAAGAGGATGGAGGGTGATATATGTACATGCGGGTCTTTGACTAGGGCCACAAATCGAAGCGGTGTCTATCGATCGAGGAATCAAGGTGGCATGAAAGACCAAAGATCGAGGAAAAAATGAAGAAGGAATTGTGCCTTGAAAATGCAAGGAGTGAGGGTGGAAAACAAGGAAGAGGGGTGGTCAACGAGGTCTGACAGACTTAGAGGAGCAACGAGTCAGTTGAGCAGATGGTCAACCAAGGCCATGCTTCCATTAGGCCATGTCACCTGCTAAATTAAAAAAATAGAAATAAAAATGTAAAAATAAATCAAAGTTAAATATAAGGTGATTTTATTATTTTTTCCTAAAACATGGAAATATTATTTTTTTATATAGTATATTATTATGGTGTTTATTTATCTTTTTGAGTTAAATTATTATGAATTACTTTTTGTATGTACAAATATGGGTATATTTACCTATAAAATGGGTATTTTATTTTTATTTGATAATTTAGATTTTATTATTTTATATACATAATTTGTATATTTATAACTTATTTAAATACACAATACTTTTCTATTTTATTTTTCTAAAGTTATTTGTTCACTTAAATAAATATGTATACACTTGTATATTTCATCTATGTATGATAATAGACTTTTTTATTTCAATCTATTTTAATTGTTTTACTTTATTTTAATAATGTATATATATTATAAATAATATTTAAAAAATTATAAAAAATATAAAAGAGTGAAAAATATAAAGAATAAATAGAATAATTATGTATTCAAGTATATTGCAAAATGAGGGCCCAAAACCTAACTTTTGCTTCTCTAACTCCAAATTGAATGAAACTACCTTCATTAAATAGATAATGCAATTTTACGAACAATAAACATGAGTTTGATGTATTTTGACTTCATATAAGGAAGATACAAGTCTGTGAAGTTTTCTTTGCTGCTTTTTATTTTGAGTTTCTAGGGAACAATGTGCATTTATTTTTAAGTGAAATAAATTTTGTATTTTTATCTACAATTTTCATGTTCAATGTTTATTGGTTTGATGTCTAAATAATAAAGACTAAATTGGGTCCATAAAGCATTTATTGAAAAATTAAAATTGGGGTTTCATTGTGATTTTTCCATGTCAACCCGATCATCATGATTCTTAGGCCTCAAGGTTTAAGGTCTTTTAATACCTATGGTATTTCATTCTTTTTCTTTTCATTTCTTTTCTTTATTCTTTTATTTTACCATTTAATATACTATTTTATGTAATATTTACAAAATAAATAATGAATGATATTTTGTATAAATTAATGCTACTTACATGCATTTCACCAGGGTTTAAATGCCAAAATAAAAGAATAGAAGTGATTAAGTGGATATTAATCAATGGGGGAGAAGATGACAATATAATACCAACAAACACACAAAACCTTAGAAAACCTAGGTGTTCAGCGTTCTCTATATACCTAATTTTTACACTATTTAATAGACACTCATACACACATCAAATAAATATGTTTTTAATATGAAATATGTAAATAATAATGTATAGAAAAATACAAAAATAATAGCTAAAAAAATCATGCATAGGCACATGGCACACACAGACGAAAAAGCCGCAGACAAAAGTTCATTGATTAATATCTCCTTTATATGAAATTAAAATTTGTCAAACTCACTTTCATTGTATTTCAATTTAAATTATATATCTAATACTGATGGTTTCATTTACAATGGAAATAAGATATAAAATCAGTTTTATGGGGTACCATTGTACAAAAGCATTTGTATATAATAATATATTATTTTATTCTTTGTATTTTTTAATTTTTTTATGATCTAAAATACCTATATATTAAGTAAAACATATATAAATATAAACATAAATTAAAACATCCAAAATAAATAATAAAGCATAATGTGTAGATACATAATACATATAAAATGTATATATGCAATTATTTACATACATAAACAAAATAATAAAATAAAAATAAAAATATGTAAATACATATAAAGTATAATATAAATATATAATATATATAATAATAGGTACATAAAATACAAAATAAAAATAAAATGCACAAAATGTAGGTGAATGTACCTCTATTTGTACATGTTACAATTAGCACATAAAAAATAAGCCAATGAAAATAAATAAAAATCACCTAAATATAGTACATAAAATAAGAACCAAGTTTTATGTTTTAAGAATTATTTAATAAAATTAATTTCTATTTTATTTTCCAGTTATTTCTATTTTTACTCTTTTTTGTCTCTTAACGGCTAACATGGACTGATGAGGAGACAATGACAGTTGACCCAAGTCAACTGCCCTGCCCCCTTTTTAGGTCGATCTAAACCGTATCATTTCCCCAGCTTCGCCAAATTTCTTAGCTTGATTCAGATGCCTTATGCCACCAACTCCTTAAGCAAAATTCTTCATCAATGTTACATCATTCACACAAATTAAGGAGCATCATTAGTCAATCCTCGAGTTGGGAGAAAACACTAGGAGAAGGGCCTTCTCCAGTCAACATGTATATAGCCTCTTCTCCTCCCAATTTTGAAGTTTAATCTGCACCTTTGCGCCATAACCCCTAGAATCTTGTTTTAGAGGAAGCCCTTTGTGATATGAAGTGGTTACTATTGATTCACAGTGAGGAGAACGAGCTCAGAGTGAGATTCACCCATCGTTAGAGAAGCTCTAGTTGTTCTTGTTTCTCAATTCCTTAGAGTAGGTGAGGCACTTATATTTGTTGTTTTAGTTTCACACGTAGTTCGGTAACCTAGATCTGCATTTCATTTCGTTTAATTTCATCTATTTCAATTAAAAATCTAAAAATTTCTTCAGTAGAGCTCTAGACTCTGGCCACCATTCTGTCTATCTCTGCCTTTGTTCCAACTCATTGAAAACCCTCATACGTCCCCTATGCTTCTACATAATCTTGTCCACCTCCGTTCAACATGATCTTACTCAGATCAAGAGATCGGGTCTCCAAATTCATCACCTTGCCGGAGACTTCCGCCTTAATGCATCCCTCATCCTTTTTCACTATGAGAGCTTTACCCTCAAGCCAAGATTCATTCTATGCAGGTTCGGTCCCCAAAGGAACCACTCTAGAGGTATTTTTGACCTAGAGGAATGCCAGATACCGTTGGATCAAGGTGGACCCTAGTTTAGATCTCAGCCGTCAGATCGAAAGCCGCATGAACCATCAAATCTGAACAGAGATGTAATCTCAGTCCTCCATCTGCGAAGGGGTACTCAACCATCTAGACCATTGACGCTAAAGTGAAGCAACGTGGAGTATCCAATGTTGATCAACGTGCAATTGGGTATATTGCATAATCAACCCACACACTTTTTGTAATTTATTTCCAATATTTAAACGTTCATTTTCATTTGTAAAAGTTTTGTAATATTTGCATTGAGGACTCTTGAACTTGCTTTTATTAGCATTTAGGTCTAATGCTAGGTCATCTCACGTGGACCTCCACACAATATGCTTAGGCTTTTTGTAAAGACAACCTTATAGGTATTGATATTTCTATTTAGTCCCAAATTTTGTAATATCATGGAAAAAAATGCATCTTTGTTCCTAAATCTTATTCTAATTGCAAAAACACTACTACCAAAAGATATTTTGTAATTTTATTCACAAATATGGCTTGAGTACCATTGGACTTTATGAATCTGTTATTAAATGCTATTTAACTCTCTAGAAATTATACTTAGGTCCCTTCCATTTCATAAATTTTATTTCTTGCATTTTAATTATGAAAACTAGCATTTTACATCCAAAATTGAGGAAAATTATACTAAGTACATGGAAACCCATTCTATCACATATATTTTTCGCAAGGCATTTAAAATATTTTTTTTATAAAATTACAAAAACATTGCATTTTCTCCTGATTACTATTTAAAAATCCTTAAAAATTACAAAACATTTTTGAGAAATTCCAAAAAATTCATGTATTCTTATTCATATATCATTTTCCATCCAAATTTTTTTGCAAAACATAAAGCAAAACACATAAAATTATAAACCCCTAAAAATATTAGAAAATTTTGTAAAAAATCTAGAAAAATTCAAAAATAGTGTTCTCTAATTCTGAATTTTCTTTGAGATATATAGGAAATATTAAAATTAGTTTAGGGTTATTTTGACACTTGTATATATTTATTACATCCTAAACAAAGCTACCAATTCATTACATTTCTTATTTTAACTTATTTGTATATTTAAAAATCCATAAAATGGATATCAATATTCCTAAAAATAACTAGAAATATAGAATTGTATAAACACTACAATTATTTCACTCCTTTTACTTTTATTTTATTTATCTTACTTCAAAATTCCAAAACACCTCTTTTCCTTATTTTATGTATATAGTATTTGTATTTTATATTATTATATATTTTGTCTTCAAAATTTAAAATTAAACATTTGCAAAATTAGAACATAAAAAATTTATAAATTAAAATACATAAAAAATAAATATTAATAACCCAGAAAAGTTTGCAAAAAATAAGAACAAAAAATGTTATTAAGAAATTAATAATAATTTTGCACTCTACTCTTTATTGTCTTTGTAGTTCGACACTCTACATATGTATGCTATACATATATTTTGTAGAGTTAAAAAATATAATAAATTTCTAACTCACATCATACTTTTATTGATTTTATGATTATATGTGAGTTTGATTGATACTCGACCTGGAGTTTGAGTTCGATCGCACAATGATTGCTTTCTAATTCGGTCGCACAATGATTGCTTTCTGATTTGTCAGATTGGCAGACTGACGAAAATCCTATGCATCAATCTCATCGATCTTATTTATCATAAAATCAGATAGTTCAATTTTATTTCTCGTGAATGCTTATTTCTATCTCATACATGGATTATCATTTGGAAGAAAAGACATACGATAATAAAAAACAATGTTTTCTACCATGTTGAAGTTGGAATAATTTTGTACTCTTCGTACAATAAGAGAAACTTTTTCATCCATGAATGCTCCATCTAGACAACATTTCCATATGCTGGGAAGTTATTTATCATCCACAGTAAAGTAATTTTAATGTTAGATGTCTGATATTAATTAGCATTGTATGTATAAACTTTGTTAATCCAAAGATTTTTTAACTCATCTACAAGAGTACATAAATACACATCAATTTCGTTTCTGCATGGGTAGGACTGGGTACTAGAAGTGATAAGAACATGAATTATCGCCCAATATACAACCAAGAAGGTAGATTGTAAGTAGTTGCAATTAGTAGCCATTATGAATAGTCTTTAATATGTTTGTACATAAACATAAAAGACAATTCATATTTTTGCTTGCAAATGCGAGAAAGCAAACATCATTGTTTTCAATACCCTGAACTAATGGATGTTCCATATACTCTTGACGAGTACGGTCCGCATGTCACAACATCTCTTTTGATGTTTACTTACAGTAATGCAATATCTTTATCCCAGGTGTTAGAAAAAAGTAACGTAAAATTTTCCTTCCAACTTTTCTTCCACTTTTACTTAAGTCTTGATATCTAGGCTCGTTACATTCTGGACAATGTATCAGATTCTCATTTTCACCACAATGCAAATATATGATTGTTTATACAAGAATCAATGTTCACTTTTGCTAAACTCATCTTCTGAACCATTTTCTTTGTTTTATAGTAGTTTGTGGGTAATGCATGATCTTCATGCAACATTTTCTTCAAAATTATCAACATAGCATGAAAATTCATGTTGATCATATTATATTCCATTTTCATAGATAAAAGCTCTAAAACTATTGTCAGTTTTGAAATATCTTACAATCTGACCATAATGGTTTTTATTTGTTTTTCAATATCTCATAAAATTATTCAAACTCCCCACATCATTCATCATCATCATCAAATTGTTATGTGTTAACTTAAGAATTAACTATGCCCATCACCATTTCAACAAATGGATTAATATCTAGAACCTCATTTGATTCTTTCAACAGATTATAGTTGATTTCACTGTATCCCCACCAAGTATAATACCCCTCCATGAAACCATTCCTATAGAGGTATAATTGTACTTCATCTTTAGCCTTCTTCTTAAGTAGATGACGCTGGTCATATGTACATATAATGGTGTCATTTGAATCAACGAAAGTAGAACCGTTGACGTACGAAAATGCAATAAATTCATCCATGACACAGTGAAATGTCTCTAATAGTTGTCTGTCTTAAAAATGGTTGCACATCCACTCCCCTAATGCTCATCATCCTGATCTTGAAATAAGGAACTCTAGTGTTAGTTCAAAACTATTTGTGAGATGCTGGCCTAATCTAAATCATTTAGTTTAGGGGATACGAGAAGAAACTTTTTGTTCATGTTATCACTTGAGTATGTCCTTAAAGATTTAAACATTGAAACAAGGTTGTCGTTGCTACATGCTAGAGTTTATATCCGAGAAAATTTCGACAGTATAACCCTGCACCCCTTCAATATACCTCTTAAATTAAGCTTAATCAACTTTAAACATGTCACTGAAGTAACAACAATTAAAGTCTATTGAGATTAATCTAGTATGCTGAAGAAGAAGAGGGTTATATTATTGAGAACTTTGCTCACATATAAACTCTAGCATGCACGTAGCAATGACAATCTTGTTTCAATATTTGAATCTTTAAGAACTCCTGTAGTTCGGGTCCACCAAACTACGGAAAAGCAAATATAAATGTCATATTATATGGATACCTTATGTCTTACATATGTACATGTTATATATGATGGTTGCAAGATATATGAAAAATATATTCATTTATATTGCCGAGCATTTACGTATATTAAGCTGGTTTATGATAGGGATATAGATCTATATGATGCTAAATTCGGCCTAAATATAGTGTTTAATAAAACATTATTTTGAATGTACCTGTAAAAAAGATTGTCTTCCACCTATACACATCAAATCCATAACCATTGGGCCATGATATCTCATCTCGAAGTAAGTCCAATTGTTTTGTGAAAAATAAAAATATAACTCTTTAGAAGTAGTGAAATTTTCCAATGCATTGCATATGCCTCCCGTTGTAGAAGGCCACATACCACCTAGTGGGAAGGGATGCATGGTGTGTATATTATTTTGTGTGAATGATTTAATAGTTAATTAATATTTTAACCGTATTGGCTACCAAACTACAAACTAATACGGTAAACATGTCCAAATTAAAAAAACTTTAATGTGATAAAAATAACAAGAGAGATATTAACTAAAAAAAATACAAATACAAATAGCCTCAATTAAATACACATCATACACTAATAGACAAAAAAGCATACCCACATACAAAAACATTATACATACCCACATTTATAATGTTTTATTTTATTTATATTTTTATATTTTTTAATATGAACTTAAATAATTGTAATGTATTTTTTTGGAATCTAAAGGAGATTATTTGATTTTACATAAATGGTTAAAGTAAAACATTTAATTTATGAACTATTTTATTACTTTAAAATATATAATAAATTGTATTTCCAGTATAGTACATCAATATATATAAAAGATTTTTAACTACTTATTTATAAAGGTTTTTATAGCCTTGTTTGGAATTACTGGTTTTGTATTATTCTATAACTGAATAAATTCTTTATATATTCAAAGTATGGATTTTATTCAGTGTAAATCATTAAATAAAATAAATTTTCTCTTTTTTCATTTCATAGATACTTTGTTAGCTAATTTAATAGGATTCTGTACATGAATTATATACAATTTAAATATTTAAAGATTTCAAATCCACTTAAATTTATAAAGGGTTTTGTTTCGTTTACATTCCATTATGGATATGTGGGTACTAAATATATGTGATGTAATCTTCTGAGAATTGTAATTAATTATTATGATTTCGTACAAAAAGTTAAGGTTGAATTAAATTATATCAATTATTTTATTACTTATAAATATGAAATGAATTTATTTTTATAATACAAGGTCATAGCGTATAATTTTGATATTACAAAGTATATCTAAATTGTTAACATAAAAGTAATTATATTTCAAATTAATTTAGTTACATATATAACCCACTCTCCCATCCAACCAACCCATCAATGCATATACACTCCCTTCCCATTTATATCTTTCGTCATACCTACACATATACTCCCCCTCACTCTTATCAACACACTATATGAGGATGTATATGTACAAAGTGACAGAAATTATTCTTAAGTAAACTATATTCTCAAGTAAACTAATCATAATTGGCAAGTAACTAATGCAATCTAAGTCATATATAACATTCTTCACATTATTCACACTCTAGATTATTGTTGTCGAAGACATGTCATTTTAATAAGTTATACCCCAAGTTTTTTAAGCACAATAATGCACAATCATGACATGATATTCCTATCTTATAGTTTTATTCATTTCAAAGCATCGGCAAGGTATTTAAACAAGCATGAAATTGACACAAGTATTTAGTATTCGAACTTGTTATACAAATCTAGACATGTTGCTGGTTGTGGCATTTCATCGTACACCTTGCATGGATGTACATTTTCATATATACTAGACTACCAATAACAAATTAATAGGAAATAGAAATCAATTTAGTCATATGATACATAAACAACATGTTTAAGCCCTCAAAATTTAAAGAATAACACTTAATCTATCAAAAATAGGGAAACCCTAAAACACCAAAAGAGTGTGTGATTTAACACAAATGATAAAAAGAAGAGAGATGATGTAGCAAAATATCTAAAGAAAGGCTTGTGCATAGTTGGATAACAATAGCAGGGGTCACCGGAAGGTGAGCGCACGGAGCACAGGCCATCGGAGCAAGGCTTTTGAGGAGTGTGTTGTAGGTAGAATGAGAAAGAAATGCCCTAAAAACCCTAGCTAATGCATGTAAATAGATCTAATTTGTACTAATTAACATTCATTCTTTGTTGTACAAATACTGTAGAAAATACTATTTTTAATGCCAAAATTATAAAATAAAGAAAAGAAAAAGAATAAAATGCCAAAGGTATTTTATGACCCTAAACGTCGAGACATAGGCATCTGGATGACTAGGTCGACAAGGAATAAAGTAGGGGGGATAAGGGCCAGTAATACAATACAATTCTCATTTATTCTTTCATTATTCATTCAATTTTAGGATCTATTTTATTTTCTACTTTTATACCTCAAATAAAGAAACTTTGTACATAAAAGTTGTAAATAAAAAAATATAGAAAAAAACAAAATTGTTTTCATACAAAAATAATACACGATAAACAAGTTATACTCTGAAGAAGATTCCAAAATCTCAACTTCTCATACCCATATCTCTCAAATAAAAACTCAAAATATAACAAAATTACCTTTAATTGTATATATATTTTAATTAGTTATTTATTGAAGGTGGTTTCACATTTTTTGGAGTTAAGGTGTGAAAGTTAGGTTTTGGACCCCAATTATACAATATACAAGAATAAAATATTTATTTTATTTATTCTTTACTATTATAATAATTTTATATTTTTATAATTTTGTAAATATTATTTATAATATATGTACATACTAAAACTAAAATAAAACCCTGAATAAAACATAAAAAATAAAATATGTAGACAAAATACATATATGAAATACTAATACTTATACCTATATATATTTAATATACCTATTTATTTAGGAGTATATATTACATCAAAAAATAAAAAAAGATATTTCAATATAAAAAAAGTTATAAATATATAAAATAGAAAATGAAACAATAAAATCAAAATTATAAAATAATAATTAAAATACTTACAAATGTAGGTAAATATATCTATAAATGGAACCCTAAAAATAAAGTTGTAATTAATAACCTCGAAAAAATAACTAAAAATTATAATAAAATACTTTGGAAAATAGGAAACATTTTTTATTTTATAACTTTAATTTAAAAAAGTCATATTTATTAGTGAATTTAGAAATATTTTTAGATCGGATTTTTTGGTTGGTCCACGTGGACCAACCAGATCACCATGTGAGTTGAACAAGGTCAACTCCTCTTACATGTACATGCGCTCTGTTAGACTTTATTTTGACCCATCTTTGTCTTTTTTTCCTAGACGATGTGAGCATCGAATTGGTTAGATCTCTTCATGACTTTTTCAACCTGATCATTGGTGATTTACGTCGGCTTGATTACTCGAGCTATGGATCACTCACGCTCCCGTTCATCCTCGATCTTCAACCCCGCTCGACCACTCGTATAAAGAAACACCTCCATCCAAAGTTCGAGTTTGATCCCTCTTATGAAGGATATGGTATAATCCTCAAGCGCATCACGGAAGCGTGAACGTCGTATCGAATACGACGAGGAGCGACTAGTCGCACTAGTTGCTCGATGCAGCGGAATTTAAAAATTTTCATGCGACGAAACCACATGATCCAAGAACACTTCTTGGAGCGTTTCATCTAAACCACAAACAAGAAATAGTATTACCTCTTGAAGCGTGGTTGCGATCGAGTCTCTAAACGAAGAGACCTCCTGTCTCAAGTCTGATCTGACAGAGGAGATGCTTGCGAGCGCGAGGATGAACCACGTGCTTCTCGCAATCCATGTTGATGATCCAAGCGGCGGTTCTCCTGATCTCGACACACGAGATCCGACATCTTCTTCACGAGCGAGGCGCAACGAAGGAGACGGAGATCCACGAGCAGACGATCGGGCAGCATAACGACGACGCTGCGGCGATGGAGAACCTCTCTAGGGCATCCATGGTGGACGGCCATGAGAGGGAGAGAGATAGTAGGCGTGTAGAGAGAAAGAGAGAGAGAGAGAGATGTGCTTCTCAAGCATTGTGTAAAGAAGAGCAATGGGGTGCCTCTCCTTTTATAGGGTTTTGGGATCCACGGATCTCAATCCATGGGACATATAAAATCAATGGATGAGATAGATTTATGTCAATCCAATGGTCAATATTGTTGTTGGTAAAAGACAACAACTTGTGATTTAATTTAGATTAAAATATATTTGACAAAATCAAATATAAATCAATCCCAACATACATAAATAAATAAGGAGAGAATAAACATCGAGATTATATATCCATGTACATCCAAGGGGGGATGACCACCCATTCCATATAGGAATTTGGTGCCACCCACCTCCTTCCTTATGGAGGCAATCTCATGGATTTCCATGAGATTGCATGCCTCCTTGATTTTCTCCATTATTTATTTCCAACAACTTTTGTTGGGATTTATTCACCAAAAATAATTCACAATTAATTTTGGGAATATTGCAATCTTGACATTGGAAAATTGTGAATCACATTCACAACCCAAAATAAAATATAATTTACATTTTCAATTTATTAGACAATGTGTATCCAATACACATTAATAATTAATCAAGAAATATAAATTATAATTAGCTCTCTCTAATACATTATAAATCACATTTATAATATATTATGAATAATTGGATATTACATCCACATTATTCTTATCTACAATAATTAAATCACATTTAATTATACTGGATAACTTATTCTCATGTGCCCAAATAATTTGAATCATATTCACATTATTCACATCATTGATAATTAAATCACATTCAATTATCTTAGATAACTCCCTTTTAATCTGAATCAAATTCATATTACTCATGATAATTAAATCACATTTAATTATCCATTTTCTCAATGCTCGGATCCATATATCAGCAATAGAATTATCCATGAACTCTTTCAAGGAAAATGCGCTTTCTCCGCGAATACTTGGAGATAAGGACAGGGCGATTGTATTGTTCCACGTATAGTGACATGGATATTGAGATTACATCTCAAATCCAGATCTCGGGCCTCCCATAGATGCTTGATTAAATCAAGACCGCAAATCTAATCTTCTTATTGAATCTGTATCACATTCAGATCAATGTCCAACATTTGGATCAAGATCAGATTACTTCTACTGAGAGGAGTCACTAAAATCCAGACCCGTTTCATCACTCCCTAGGAATGGAAGCATCATGGTTATACAATCGTTTATGATCACATCACCCTTAGGTATTCCCGATACATGTACATCCTGCATACTGGAAGACTCAGAATAAACCCGAAGTATTAGATCAACTTTATACTGTCTACATCAGGGTTTTATCAGTACGTTTCTCATTTTGATCATTGGTAGTTGGTATCGATCATATACTTTCCAAAAACATATATCATACCTAGGTCTTGATCATATACTTTCCAAAAGTATATATCAAACCTACAAATTCGGTCAAGCTTCCAAAGCGGGACAACCGTGCGCACAGAATTTGATTATTCCCAATATCTCATGAGTGAGCTCATGTCTTCCGGTTCAGTAGTGAACCTGTATGATTCCTTTGAGAGATCGTATTACTCATATGCCCTTATATGCACACCAGCGCGCCGGTGTATAGACCTTTATTAGGTCATCAACCTATTGGTCTGCCAAATGTACATACTCAGACATATAGTAACACATTTGTCTCTGGTCAGAGGATGCGTGCCTATATCATGACAGCATACGATATAGGACTTTGGTTATCTCGATCTCGTTAAGTCAAATCTTTGACCTAATTCATCTGACGCCTCCGAATCTCTATTCCTATGTAGAGGACCTGCATCAAGAGGTCGGTCAGATATCAGCCTAACTGAGATAGGATTGCCATCTCCTACTCAGGCTGGAGATCATCTCTGAACAATCATTTGACGGTGCTTGATAAGTCCTCAATCTAACTCATTAGATATTCATCCAAGCACCAGCCTCTATGATTCAATAATTGAATCAATAGTTGTATGATGATTAAGATGGCCATGGTACATAACCATAATTGTACTAAGGGACCTATTATGCAATTTATTTATTCTTCATTTCAGATCAGGGAATGATATTCGCAATAACATTTATTACATACTGGCTCGTCGTGGGCTCGCATGTCCAACAATCTCCCACTAGCCCAAAGAGCCATTAATGGGCTAATCATTTAAACCCACACTTATGTGACAATCATAGGCTATTTAGAAAATAGCTAGGTAAGCTGATCAGTCACTCTGTTCGCAAGAGTCTACGCCAAGTCCTTTTACGACACTTGCATATCTCCTAGTAACAGTACTCGCATCCAATGCGAATGTTGCATCTTATGCAACTGATACTAAATTTTTGTCGGTTATAGTGTCCTTGATACTACATCTTATTAATTATCATAACCAGTATTCCCATAATCCTTATTAGAATACCTTCACTCTTGGAGATCTCTATCTCCTAAGGTATCTACAGTTAAGACCCTTATAGATTACTATCTATAAGATCTTAAACTTTTGAAGATAAGACTTTGAGATCACTATATCTAAGTTTCAACATCTTTGAAGATATTATTATTATTGCAATCAAGTGTTTTATCTCCATAGTAGGATTAGTAACAGTTTACTACTCCCACTGCATGGTAGACATCTAGTTCTTGTACACATCTAGCATACATTCTGCTTCTCATAACTGATGCACAAGTGCAAGCAGTTCTAGCATTCACTTCCTCAACTCTTTGAGGTGCTATCCCTCTAGACAGGTCACTACCACATCTTAAGGGAAGGAAGCTTTTCTTAAAATTTTCCAGAGAATGGACTAAGTCCAAGGTGTACTACTAATGCGACGGTCCCAATACCCTCTTCTCTTTGCTTCTGAATGACTTCAGAATTAAGATCTAAGAGGTATACTTGAGATCATATCTCAAGGTATGGAACAACCAATTTATAAAACGCTTATTATTATTCTAATATCATTCCAAATGATTAGAATAATACCTACATTTAGCACGATGAACACAATGGCACTCCCACTAAGATTCACATGGTTCATCAAGATTTTATCTGAAATCATAACATTTATAATTTCATCAAATCTTATGTTCCAACTACAGGAAGCTTATTTGAGTCCAAAGACGGAGTTCTTTAGCTTGCATACCTTGCTTTCCTCAACCATGAAGCCCTTGGGGCTACTTCATATGAATATCCTCAGAGAGGTATTCATAGAGGAATGCAATCTTGACTCACATTATGAAGATGTCATAGTAAAGTTGTGTAGCTATAGTTAGCAATATTCTGATGGGTTAAAGCAAGGTCACTGGAGAGCAAGTCTCATCGCAAGTGATGTCTTCTCTTTGGTGTGTAGCTCAAGGCTACGAACCGTGCTTTGAAGGTCTCTACCTTCTCATCAGGTTCCCTCTTTGTAGATCCATTTACACCTTAATGGGTCTTACCCGTATAGGTGGATCCTCGAGGGTCCATATACAACACTTGTATATGAAGTCTACATTAGACTTTTATTGCTAACATCCAGCTTTTCATGTCATGATCCTTAGGAGCTTCATCACATGAAGTCCGATCATTGTCAGATTCAACTGACACATGGATTCCATCCTCAAACTAATTTGAAGAGGTATTAATGTTTCATCTTTAATTATCCTTTTCGTTTCCGATTCCAGGAGCCTCATTATCATCTCAAGAATAAATGAGTTCCTTTTATTCATTTTCATCTTGATTCTCAAGAGAGTCATCCTATAAGAATCATATTCTCAAAGAGGTCTTTTAAGAATCTCAATGTCATAAAATAGGTATCCAATACCATCCTTTATTTTCCTAATGAAGTAGCACTCTCCAGTGCCAGATTCCAGTTACTTGCATGGAACCTTATTAAGGATATACATTGTAGTCTCTACTACATATATACCTTGGAAACTAATAGATAATTATGCTAATATTCATCATTGATTATATCATGTCACACATGATCCAATTGTATCTCCCTACAACTCTATTGAGTTAAGGATCATTGAGATAGGAATGATATTCACATCTCCATAAGGTATTCCTTGAATTCATCTAATAGGTACAAGCTACCTTAGTTAGATCAAATTCATTTTATCTTCCTTCAAACTTTGGTTCTAAACCAAAATTGAGAAATCTTTGAACATTTCGAAGGTTTCATAGGTGAAGAGAAGAAATTTCATATCATACATAATTATCAATAGATATCACATATTCATGATGTTTACTATGATATAGATGATTCACATACATCAATATGTATGAGATCCTGAATACCGTGGCATCTTACACCTTTCCTAAAGAAGGGTGTATTGGACATTTTACTTTGAATACAATATTCATAAGTATGCAAGTTTTGAAATTTTAGACATTCTAAAGTTTCATCTCTTACTTGTCCATTGATCTCATCAATAGACATATGTCCAAAGCATGATGCCAGATCATTGTCAAACGATCTTCATCCTCCTATTGATCTTTAAAAGTTTAATTTTCATTATTAGAAATCTTAATGAACCATTCATTAATTTTCTAATTTAGCGGAGTCCACTAGATGTTAGATTACTATCTGAAATATATCCATCATAACTCTCTATGATAGGTTTCTTTCAGAATTCATGTTTATTTCCAACAATTAAAAATAAACTATGAGTGTATTCTAATATTCAGGTCATAGAGACATTCTCTAAGACTAAGAGCTCCCACTGAAAACATGAAGTCTATTGATCCAATGGAAATTGTTGCAACAATTGCATCACTTCCAACATGGATGACCATTAAACCTTAAGATCATATTTCCAATATTCTAATACATATGCAACCAATTGCAAGTTCCATTAGAAGATTGAGATACAATTATTAGACTTTATCTTATCAAATAAGTAAGTCAATTTCAATGATTATATGTAGATTATTCTGATGTACTATCTGATTCCTTCTCTAAGGATTCTAGATAGATTTGATAGTCATACTATCAACACATCAACTTATTACAATATTGGCATTCATCCAACTCTTTGGATGTTATATGGAAGTCACAGAAGTACATTCAACTCTTTGACTATACTTCTTACTTGGGTTCAACCCATGCTTCCACTGTGCTCCCTTTATCTATAAGCAACCATTGCTCAAGACCGAGGATCTCTTATGTTAAAAATAAAAATTTCAACATAAGAGTATTTCAATATTTATACATGCTTCATTTAATTCATACAATATGAATATTCCGAAGCTTCATGAATGACTAGAGTATAGATAGTAGAATGATGACACTCATCGTATCTACATCCGTTTAAACTCTTAAAACTTAGGTTCAGGTAGGTACTCAAACAATTTGAATACATCATCTCCTATAGAGCCACCATTCTGCATAATGCAGAGAACCACATCATTCATGATTATATGTCGAGAGCACATATGTATGCCAGAACACCTTCTTAGATTTTATAAGGATTATTTGATAATTACGATCATTATCGACATGTCACTTCAAAAGTACATTCTATGAGATCAAGACTTATAGAGACATACAAACCCTAGGATTTTAGTCCTATTGTCTTATTTAATCATCATTCCTCATTATTATGAGGAAACTTGCACATTGCAACCACATACATTATGTGTCCAATTGCAAGTACAATATCTGGATCATAGGTCCAATCCATGATATTCTACTGGTTATTATTGAGTATAACATTGAGTGGGATTCAAGAAGGATTATCTGAAATAAGAAATTTGCATAAACATATGTAAATATATATTTTACTTTGATTTAGGAATTTTTTATATCAAAGTTGTCTTGCCATGTCAACAATAAAAGTTCATTCCCTCAATCACTTTCAATGTAAGAGATATACTTACCATTATATCTCAAGCAAGATCTGGGATTTCCTTCCATATCTTTGTTACATCCCAATTATATGAGAACCTATAACTTGGATAAAAAGAAGGGGGAACAAATTCCGCCTTGCAAGTCCAACTTGCATCTCCCAATTTGGTCTTTAACACCCGGGCCCACCACCCCTAAGGTGATGTTGACCCGTCATTAATTGAACCAATCGTCAATAGGAATACAACTCGCTATGCGCAATCCAATATCGCCCCAATATTATGAGGACCCGATATTGGGGTCACTACGCATACATCCTTACTCTTTCGAGAAAGTGGAGCGGTGCGATCCACTGCGCCGATGATCTCCGCTGTGTATGTCGAGCCCATGCAATGCGCCACCGCATCGAGGCAAGGATTTGGGGCTTTTCTGCTTCATTCCCCAAGCTTTGACCAAAACCTCCGTTCACTTCCAGGTTAGCTATCCATCTCTCTCTTCTCCCCATCTTCTCTGTTATCGTCAATCTCTCTCTCTTCCCCCATTCTCTTCCCAAATCTCTCTTCTCTTTGATACTTATTTGAAATCCAAGTCAAAATCGACTTTCGTCCGTCATTGATCCATCTCAACTTCGATCCCCTCTATTTTCTTCTTCTATATCGCACACCTTCCAAATCTGATCATCGAGGCTCTTCCTGTGCATCGTTGAAGCTCTGCCATTCATGAATTTCTCTTTGGTTCTGGACCGAGGATTTGACCTCGAGTCGGATTTGTTAATGCAGGTCTGCTGCTTGTTGCTCGAACTCCGCCTCCGCCTCGATCACACATCTCTTCACAACGTCACTGTATCCTATGAAGCGCGGATCTGCTCCGGAGAACCATTGTATGTTGCTTGGAGTTTTAACAACCGCTAACACCACAATCACCTACGATCAGAGCCTGTAGCCAAGGATCAGACCGAGTCGAAGCATCTTAACTTCGAGCCATAACTGCCTTCAACCTGCAGACACTGGGGGGTCACTTCACGTTGATTCATTTGGAATGAAACATTGTTGAGTAGAATCGAGCATCATATTGATGAATCTGTGATTCAACACTATTAAAGTTGAAAATAGAGTCTTGTTCCTGAGTAGTTAGCAACATATTTCCCTTTATCTTTCAAAATTAGTATTCATACATGCATGCATAATACATGCATTTTAGCATCCATATTTGCATTAATAAGAAGCCTAATTCACCTAATACCCCTCCAAAGTCAATAAAACCAACCCTAAACTGTGTATATTATTAACTAATAATACAAGGAAGAGGGGCACGGTTTTTGTCTTGTAAAAATACCCAATAAAAATCCCAAACCCATTTGGAGACCCCATACCTTAGAATGCAAATATCTACCTCATACAACCTCCGATCTAGGTCCACTCACTTTCAGATTAATATACATTCAGAGACCTTCAAAATGAAACCAATTTCATTTAAATCGGAGCTCGTATGCAAAACATGGGTTTTTGGGCCCCTTTGTGTACTATATGTATGTATATTTGTACCCTTGTATTTTTGTATATTATTTGACCTAACCTTCGTTTTTGTTCAACATGAAACTTGTAGATCTCATCGAGATCTACAACTTTCATGTTTTGAGTTTTTCCAAATTCGGTTCCCTTCTCTCTCTAATTCACCATTTTTTATTAGCCATTCAGAGTAGGCCACCTGGCGCCCCCTGATTGCGCCACGCGGCGCACTCCATTGCGCGTCGCGCATCCTCCATCTCCGTCGTCTGATCCCGCCGCCTCTCTCTTGATCTGGGCCATCCAAGTCGCAACGCATCTTGACCCTCCGATCAAGCCCAGCTTCAATCTGTGTCATCTGTGGGCACCTCTCCCACAGGCTGCCATGCGTCCCATCTTCTCCACCGTTCGATGGCCGCCATTCTCTCCTCATCACCACCATTCGTCTCGCTTGGGATCTCTACCGTTCGATCGAAGCCCAGCCATCACCAAGACCGTCCCTTCGCGCCTAAGTCCTAGCGTGCTACGTGGTGCGCCCTCCGCCCATCAATCTGACCTCCCTAGATCTAATCCCAGCCCTCCTCTCGTGCCCTTCTCCTGATGGTCCTACCATCGTCGTCTACCTCCAGCAGCTCCCGCACCCACGTCGCCCACCTTGCGTGCGAGCTTCCCTCTTTCTATTTTGGAAACCACTCCGGCCACCCTCTCTGGCCTCTAACACCTCCCGCTTGTAGCCCACTCTACCGTCATCCTCACCGACCTCCATGATCGCCATAACCCGCTCCGACGTCGTCCCACGACCTCCACCAACATCTTCCTCCATCACCTATCACCGCCACTTCAAACCTATAAATAATCCATCTCCGTCGACCATCGATCCCATCCGCCATTGCATAGAGGAACCTTGAGCTCGACTCCACCTATTAGTGACAGTATAGGCCTGAAAACAAGCGACGACGGTGTATTTATCCGGTGAGATCCACGGCCAACCCTGTCGTGCTGTAGCCCATCTCGTGAGTAGCACGAGCTCAGGAACCCCTACCGGGCTTCGAGCGACGACCATGAGCTCAAATCCGAGCTCCATTCCCCAGGTACCAACCTCCATCACCTCTCCGATCTTCTTCTTCATTTTCTTTATTTTTCTTCTAATTTATTCACCTCCCACGATCGATCTCACGTCCGCCTAACCATCCTCCGAGCTCCGCCTCGGAGCTGGCATCTTCGCACACATCTCCATTTGCCCTGACGGCATCTCATACTTCACTCCGACGAGAGCTCTGCCACCTTGGCGGAGCAGCCCCACCGGACAACTCCACCGCACCACAGGCCTCCCTCCGCACTCCAGTACACCCCACAAGCACTTTGCACTCCTCGGCTATCAAGCTGACCCCCTACAGGAACTCATCCCTTGATTGGCCGGATGCCTTGTCGGATCTCCCTCGACATTCATCGTCTCCGGCCTACGGGCCTCCTCAGTCCCATCCAGACCCTCTTGTGGCTATCTGATGCCTCCACGATCCTTCCCAGCTACTTGGGAGCCGTCGGCGAGCTTCATCGACGACGGGAGGAGAAGGCGGAGCCAAGAGGGCTTTGCTGGAGCACAACCACCCCCATCGTAAGAGGCGCGGACCGTTTGAGCACGAAGCCCAGTAGCCATCCAATCCCCATGATCATACGGTTCTGAGCAGTCCACGTCACCATCAGCCCGTAACCATCGGATCAGGAGGATCCCACGCTCCTCATCACGCCACGTCGCCAATTCCTCGAGCTCCAGATGGCGTTGGATCGATCTTGATCCAACGGTCCCCACCACGCCACGTCTCCAACCATCAGCAGCCGTTAGATCTTCACTCGATCTAACGGTCCAGCAAGCGCCACATCGCCTCCTCCGAGCCTCCTCCCCGATCATTAGGCTTGGAGCCCCCGAAGCTAGCCTGAGCGAAGTCCGAGCCTGTAGCGCCCCCGAGCCAACCTCCAAGCCTCCGACATCACCCGAGCCTGGGACCCCACGTGTTTCTCACGTGCGGTCTGGGCATTTTGCATTGAGGCCCTTGGAGGTTTTGAAAATTACATTTCAATCCATGCTAGGAGCACCACGTGAGGCGCACGTGTTTTGTTGGCATTTTACATACATGTCCCCTACATTATAGGTAACAGCATTTAAGTCCCTGTCAACATGTTTGATTTTGACTAATTTATTTTCCCTATTTGCAATTTGGTCCATGTCTTTGCACGCATATTTAGGTACTCATTTGGCATCATTTTTAAGTTCTAAAAATTGCATTGTGTAGCTTAACTTGTCCTCTTTCTTATGTGAAACTTGTATTATTTTTGTCACATCAGTGGAATTTATTATTATTTAATTGGTGAAATTGTTAATATTTTGCCCATTTGTGCCTTTTAATTTGTATTAAATTCTCTGTTGCTCCAAAAATCACCAAAAATTCACATTAGGCTTAAGATAATTTAGTTTACATTGTGCCCAAAAATCAACTCATTTGCACGCATCTTGAGTCCTGAAAAAATTAAATTTTGATTTCCTTAATTGATTTTTAATAGGTCCAATTCACATAGAATTTTTTATTTATCAATTTTCTTGGATTCATAATGCTTAGATCTATATAGGAAAATTTTTATATCCAGAAAGAAAGTGTTTGGTATTTATTAAAATTAATTTTGTAAAAATCACCTAGCATTCATTTTTAATTCACAGTAAATTCATACAGTGTCAGAAAATTCCAAAAAAAATAGTGTAGATTAATTTCATTGCATTCCACATTCTTGCCAAGTTTCATAATTTTTAGACTTAATTTGAGTACATTTTTGAATTAACTTGTAAACTGGCTTGATATTGCATTGTCTTTCTTTTGAATTGCATAAAAATTGTTGAAAAATACCAAAAAAATATCTTCTGAAAATCCGATGAAATTCGCTTAAACTTTACCTAAGGAGACAGTTGCCTCCCTGAGTTCGACCTTGGGCTTGCCCAAGTAAAATAAATTTACCGCTCGTGATTAACTCAACATTATTTAAAAGTGGTTTTTGATTAGTCCATATTTACCTGACTACAAGGAACGACACGACATTAATTTGATTGAATTAAAAAGGGTATGCGGCTCTTCAAAATGGCGTCGTTTCCGGGGAGGCACGGATTAGGTTAATTTCTAGTTAATTTTTTAGTGTTTGATTTTCCATCCTCGGGTAGTCTAACCCCCGGTTTTCTTGTTAATAATTTTCTTTCATTTAATTTTTGAGTATTTTTGTGTTGTCCTCTATCTGACCTCAATTTGTTTTTTGTGCGAGGAACACGAGGATTCGAAGACGCTTCGAGGAGCTTGCACTTTTAATTTTTTGAGTGATTGTGAGGACTTGTAATTTTTCATTTTTATTATTTTTCATTATTTTTGCATTATTTCCAGCAGTTCCCGTTTGGGTTCTCGCGTGTGTAAAAATAGTGGAAACGTGTCCCGTGTGCTATTTGGATTGAATTTTTAGACTAGGCTTGCACTAGTGGCTCCTCAAGTCACTCTAGGATTTGCTTGTGCTCGTAATTCTTTAGGACCACACATTGCACATAAAAGATGCACTTAGACTGCAGATCTAGTCAAATTAAACTTGTGCTTCACTGGCAAATAGAACTGCTTGTCTAGGAGCGGACTTTATCGGTTGCATTTGCATATAGTGTAAAAGCTTTCAATTATGTTCTACATCTTGCATAAAAGCGAAGGGATCATTGTAAGTATTCTACACTCAACATAAGCATCATTGATTTATCGTGCATCAGTTTTTATCGATTTCTCTCTCTTGGATTTTCAAAACTTAAGTAAAAAAGAAATTGGGACTAGACGACAGGCGTGTTGTGTGGATTGGACTTAATCAGTGATAACTTAACTTCAAACCAGGGCTGCTAAACATTATTAACCAAAAAAATCAATAAAATCGGAAATTCTGCTTGCGGGAGATTAACCCCTGACCTTGTTTTCAAGTTGAGTGAGGATACTTGAGTGTGTGTGAACACCTTAAGGCAGAGCCCAGATCCCTGCCTTCCATATCACGTACCAATTGATCCTAGCAAATATCACGAGTTGAATTATTCAGGTAATTTGACTAGTACCAAGTAGCCTCCGCCTATTCACAGGTAGATAGGGGCGAAATTGCGGTACTTCGTGATAAGTTGCCAGTAACCCCCCAGGGTGAAGTTCCGGCCTTCTCAGCCCCCGCCTGCTTGCAGGTAGATAGGGGTAGGTCTTTGAATCCATCAACTTGGGATAGGAGCGAAGAAAGGAAGGACACATGCATCTTAGGCGACAGTTTAAATAGGGAAGACGCATCTGACTTTGAGCCAACTTCTCTATAGGCCACGTAACCTTTGCTATTAGCTTGAAAATCACACTTAAAATCAACCAGACTAATCGGACTTGGTTTCGGGTACTTCACTATGTCGAGTATGAAAATACAGGGTTTGGATTTAATTGCTTGCTTCAGGTAGGAGTAAAATCCTATCTTCACTTAGAACTCCCGATTCTTCTTCTCGCCAATCCAAGATGACTGACTAGGGGGATATCGACTCCCGATTTGCCAATCTTTCTCTGAGCCCCCCACAAAGCTCATCTTCACCGATCCAAGCACAACTTGGACCAACCAGAGCTCATGACCTTTTGAGTTATGGATCCCTCAAACCCAGGGTGGTTACTCTCAAACCAACCCTTTTCTCTCCTCTCATCTTACCGAGGAAGACCATCGCCTCGATAAGAATCCCTTCCTTGATTTGTCCTCTATCTAAGTCCAATTTCTATTCCCAGGGCTAGAGGACAAGATGCCACCTAAGAGACCCCCAGATGATGAGGAACACAAAGATGACCCATTGCAGCAAATCTTGGCTCGCCTCGCCATAGCCGAACAACAGAATGCAGATATTACAACAAGGATGGGATAGATCATTACGGCAGGAGGAATCGACCGACCAATGGTTGATGCTTACAACCCAACAAAAAATGAGATGCACAGTTGGTTGGCACCAGCGGTTCCCCCCGAAGCGTTCAAGCTTAAGACCCTCTTTCTTAGCCTGCTACCGAAGTTTAATGGAAATGCAAACGAAGAACCATATGCCTTCCTCAGAGACTTCGAGCTAGTTTGCAACAACCTTAGTCACCCTAGGGTTGGGAAGGATTATATCAGACTGAAGGCTACCCTGTTTGCCTTAGGAGATAAGGTAGCCCATTGGTTGAAAAATCTCAGGGTGATATGTACAACCTGGATGCAGTTCAAGGACCTTTTTCTGAAGAAGTTCTACCCACTCAGTAGGACTAATCAAATGAGAACAAAGATTGCAAGTTTCTCCCAGGGACCCGGTGAACCATTCCATGAAGTTTGGGATAGGTTTAATGACTAATTCAGAAATGCCCTTGCCATGGCATTTCAAAGGTGATCTTAGTCCAGACCTTGTTCTGTGGCATGACCGCGAAGATGCAGGGGTTAGTGAGTGCCACCTGCAGAGGAAGTTCTCTAAACAAGAATGAAAATGTTGTATGGAAAATCTTGGAACAGATAGCAGAAACAGGCAGGTCGCAGGCCACCAGGGCCTATCAGCTGTCTCCCTCAATCCTATCCAACGAGTCTCTCGGAGGACTGTAGCGGATCTGACAGAGGACCTCATCCCCAGCACGGGGATGATAGCTGACAAGTTAACCATGGTCGTGAAGATTCACAAGAGGGTCACTGACATTGAGTCACTCTCGAGATTGCCGAAACAACTCATAGGGTAGCCAAGATAAAGCTACCTGCCCCTTCTACACCACTTGTACCTGTACACCGAGTTCATCTTTTACAAGAACATGCACCGAGGCCTCAGAGTAGCTGGGTAGAGGAGCAGACTTACACTCAGTAGGACCAGCATGCACCCCCACTAGTGGAGATAGGATACGAGGAGCCTCCGCATGTGTTCGAGATCAACAGGCTATGGTACAACAATGACCCCATCGGCAGACAGTCGGGGATAGGGAATGATCAGCCACATCGACCTTCCCTAGCTTACCAGGAAAACGGCTCCGTCCCCGCACCGTGCTTCGTACAGTCCCGGCCTGAATGAGGGTACCAGCCTCAGCAGCACCAGCAGCAACAGCGCACATTCCACTCGGGCCAGCAGGGCCCTCCACCGTACCATTAGCAGCAGTATAGGCATGGCCAGCAGGGCTAGTACAGGAACCCATCCTCGAGTCAGCATCAACCAGCCCAGCCCGCCAGTGAATTGGAGTCCCTCACCTTGGCGATCCAGACCCTGACTGATAGGGTCCAACAAATCTAGAATCATTATCTGGATATAAGAACTAATTTGAATCGTGTTTCTCGTACCCAAGACCAGCAGATGGTGCCAATGACCCCAATTCCCGCTCAGGTTCAGGCCAATCCGAACAGCTTGAATCAATGCCAGAACTGACCACGAGATCAGGTATACTATTCAGATAACTCTTTATCTGAACAAGAGATCCTTCCGCATGATGATATAAACCATATGTCCCTCAGGAGCGGAAGGACAGTGATCGTACCTGATCGGGCATGAGCATAGGAGGAAAGTCTCTATCTGAGGAGAACTTGGAGGCAGAGGAGCAGCACCACCACTACCACCGGCAGAAGAAGAGGACTTCTGAGTCCTCAAAGAAGCAAGGGAACCGCACCAGTAGGGAGTCTAGCGAAATCGATGAAGAGCCCGCACCTCCAATTGAGGAGGAAGTTCTAGCAGTCACAGAGAATGCATCACCGGCTTCGCAGCAGAAATTTTCTTTTCGTCTGAATCAGAGTCCGAGTCAGTCTCAGAGTCCGAGTCATGTACAGAACTCAGTTCAAGTTTTGAATGAAAATCTTTCAATTTCAGAATCTGAGTTGGAGTCAATAATCCCTATCCCTCGAGCTCTTAAGGGTGGAAAGAAGAAAACTAAAAAAAATCAAAAAGATGACCCTGAGATGGCATAGTTTTGTAATAAACACATCAAGGTCATGATCCCCTTTGACAAGTATGTGGAAATAACACCTGCATTTCAAAAATACCTTAAGGTGAGATGTATACCTACTAGGGTTAGCAGGAAGATCAAAAGCTGTATTGAGAAACACGTTCTGTCAGTAGCCACAACTTGCACCATAAAGAATTTGTTTCCAAGGAAAAGAAGAGACATGGGTACACATTGTGTGGTGAGTCATGTCGATGACACTGCATTTGTACGCACTCTCTTGGACAACAGATCCTCCATCAAACTAATGCCTACAGCCCTCTATGAGCGGCTTAATCTCGGACCTCTTAGGAAATCTAGAGTCCTCTTTCAGTTCGCTGATAAATCAACCAAGAGGTCCCAAGAAGAATTGAGGAATGTTGTCATCAAAGTTGAGGGTCAGGAATACATGGTGGACTTTACCGTCCTTGATATGGAGACCCCTCGTAATTGGAGAGATTCCCATATCATATTAGGAAGGCCCTTCCTCAGAACAGCATGGGCCTTGTTTGATTATATGATTTGGAAAATCCAGTTCCAAACTCCAGGCGGAGATGAGAAACTTGAGATGAAGCAGACCAGATAGTAGAGACCGGATTCAGAATCCAGCACCGAGTACTCTTCATCCGAAGCAGATTGCATTCATGTAGGCATTGTTGGGCCATGGAGACAGAACCCAGCTAGCACCAATGAGTCCCTCCCCTACGGAGTTGATCTTGTGCATGAGTCAGTTTGTGAGGTCCTTAGAAACGAACACAGCTCAGAACTTGCATCCCCCTACATCTTTGATGACATAGAGGCCAGGTGGTCCTGTCAGTCCTTCCCTCTTTAGGACAATCAGAAGATAAGGATGACGATTCGACCGTGCCTTTTGTCGACTGCATGAAGACCTTTGACGATCCGAATCTGGAGCTGAATGAATTGGTGACATCAATTTCAAGGAAAGATACAACCACTACCAGCACTGAACCAGATTCGACTGAGCTAGACTTCCTTGATGATCACACATTACATGAGTTCAAACCTTTACCCACAACACTCAAATATGCCTTCCTTGCGGGACAAGAGTCCGGTCATCATCAGTTCGCGATTGACCGAGGAACAGGAATCTCGCTTACTAGAGATCCTGGAGAAAAACCGCAAGGCAATAGGCTGGAGCATCTCCGATCTCCATGGGATAAATCCCGCTCTGTGTTCGCACCATATCTACTTGGAGAATGAAGCTAAAACCTCTCGTGAATTCCAACGTCGATTGAATCCAAATTTATGAGAGGTAGTGATGAAGGAGATAGAGAAATGGTGCAACGCGGGTTTCATTTATCCCATCTCCGACTCCAAATGGGTGGACCCGATCCATGTTGTCCCGAAAAACTCGAGAATTCAGACGACCACCAACGAAGACGGAGAGGAGTACCCACGTCATGGCATGTATGTGTGGATTACACGTGCCTGAATGCTGCGATGAAGAAGGATCATTTCCCCCTACCATTCATTGATCAGATCCTGGAGAGATTAGCAGGGAAAGAATTCTTCTGCTTCTTGGATGGGTTCTCAGGCTACAATCAAGTAGCCATAGCTCTGGAGGACCAAGAAAAGACCACTTTCACATGCCTCTTTGGTACCTATGCTCTCAGGCGCATGCCCTTTGGGTTATGCAATGCTCCCGGTACTTTTCAAAGGTGAATGATTGTTGTATTCACCGAAATGGTCGGCAAATTCCTGGAAGTCTTAATGGATGACTTCGCGGTCCACAGCAATTCCTTCGATTCATGTCTTAGGAATCTGGACCGAGTCCTCAAAAGATGTTGTGAGGTCAATCTGGTGATGGAGGGCATTGTGTTGGGGCATGTCATCTCCAAGAGAAGAATGGAGGTTGATCCTACCAAGGTGGATGTGATCAGACGACTCCATCCACCAACCAACATTAAACAGTTACGGTCGTTCCTCGGGCATGTCGGATTTTATCAGAGATTTATCAAGGATTTTTCTAAGATTGCCTGACCGCTAACTGAGCTTTTAGGCAAGGACATGGAGTTTATTGTTGATCGGAAATGTCATGAGGCCTTTAAGCTATTACAAGGAATGATCATGGACGCCCCGATCCTACAAGCCCCAGACTGGTCTCTACCTTTTGAGATCATGACGGATGCATCAGACTTTGCTGTTGGTGTTGTGTTAGGACAGAGGAGGGATGGCATCCCTTTTGAAATACACTACGCAAGTAAAGTGCTTGATACCGCTCAGCTTAACTATACAGTTACGGAAAAGGAGATGCTTGCGGTAGTGTTTGCCTTAGACAAATTCAGATCTCATTTAATCGGATCCAAGGTAATTGTGTTCACTGACCACACAGCACTACGATACTTAATGGAAAAGAAGGGCGTGAAGGTGCGTCTTCTTAGGTGGATTCTACTTATCCAGGAGTTTGACTTGGACATTCGTGATAAACTTGGAAAGACGAACGTAGTAGCTGATCATCTCTCCCGTCTCGAAGATCTTAATGCTTCCGAGTATTCACCGATTTGAGACTCCTTCCCTGACGAGTCGATTTTTGTTGTCGACACACTCCCATGGTATGCCAATGTCGTGAACTATCTTGTCTCAAAGAAGGTTCCTGAAGAGTGGCCCAAGAGCCACATTGAGCGACTGAAGTCAGATTCTAGACATTACCATTAGGAGGATCCGATCCTTTTCTTTGAAGGACCAGATTGTGTCTGGAGACTGTGTATTCTTCAGGAGGAATACCAGAGTGTCCTTTCTTTATGCCACAGTTTAGAGGCAGGAGGACACCACTCCGAAAGAGGACCGCATAGAAGGTACTTCAGTGTGGCTTCTACTGGCCGACTCTGTTTCGCGATGCGTTCACCTTTGCAAAGTCGTGCCCGGTATGCCAGCAAATGGGAGGAACCGTTGGTTCCAAGGATGAGATGCCGATGCAGCATGTCATCATATGTGATGTCTTTGACGCTTGGGGCATCGATTTCATTGGTCCATTCCTTGTTAGCCACGGATTTGAATACATCCTTCTTGCGGTAGATTATTTGTCTAGATGGGTGGAGGCTATCCCAACGCGAGCCGCAGACAGCAGGACTGTCTGTAATTCATTATAGATCATATCATCTCTAGGTTCAGGATCCCCAAAATGTTGATATCAAATGGGGTAGCCACTTTGTAAACCGAGATGTGAAGAAGCTCTAGAAGGATTACGGCATCAAACACCGTGTCGCTAGTCCTTACCACCCACAGACTAATGGTATGGTTGAGATGTCAAATAGGGAGGTGAAAACCATATTGCAGAAGCTTGTAAGCTCAGGCACGAAGGACTTGTCTCATATCTTGGATCAAGTCATGTGGGCTTATAGGGCAGCTTACAAGACATCGTTAGGAACCTCCCCATTCCATATGGTATTCAGAAAGCCATGCCATTTGCCTGTAGAATTAGTGCACAAATAAGAATGGGCAATCAATAAGGTCAACTAGAACACGCACCTAGGGTAGAAACAACGAGAAAGGGATCTGAATGAGCTGGTGGAAGTCAGAAACCGAGCATACAACAACAGTTTGGTGTACAAGGACAAAGTAAAGCGTTGGCACGATAGATATATCAGATGAAAGACCTTTGTTCCTGGACAGAAGGTATGGTTGTTCAATGCAAGGCTGAAGGTCTTCCAAGGCAAATTGAAATCCAAGTGGGCGTGCCCATTCATTGTCTGTGCGGTGCATGATAGTGGATGTGTTGAGATTTCAGATCTCACAGATGATGCACCGACATTCCTGGTAAATGGACAACTGTTGAAGCACTTTGTCAAACCCAATGAACAGTTAGTCCATGTTGAGGAGATTGTGTTCATGCGCGAGACAGATTCAACAGATACATATCGAGCCACGCATGAGACCTTACAACAGTGAACTCTGGCCATCAGCAGCATCTGAAAAGATTCAGACCACTCTCCTTGTATATATCCATCACTCCTGTACATTCTCCCCCTCCCTCTCGTGACTCTACCCCAACTTCATATATCTTCATCTACGACTATACTTAGGATGACCAGATCCTAAGTATAGGGGGGAGAGTCACCTGAGTCCATTCACTGTACATCCCCCACATCTCATCGGTCCTTATACCACTCCAGTCCTATACTTAGGCTGACCTGAGCCTAAGTATAGGGGGGATTGATGCCCGCCTTGTTTATATATTTATCCACTTCTCTTCTTGACCTCACCCACCACAATTTTTCAATCCTCTTCTACACTTAGGCTGCTAAAGCCTAAGTATAGGGGGGCAGGACGACTTCTATACTTTTTTGTTATTTTAGCTCTCATATGCTTAGCATGAGCAATGTCTTTTTCCTCGCTTTTCGTGCTCTAAGTACATAGCACACGCTAAGTATTGCGGGTGTGTATTATTACATATATACTTTACCCATAGCTCGTACTTTCGCGTATTTTCACGTATTTTTTGTATATATTTTGCAATAATTACGGGTGGGTAAAAAAAAATTTTATACTTGTTGTATAGTACTTGTATAACTTTTGTAAAAAAAATGTTGTAAAATACATGTATACTTGTATATTGTATAACACTTGTATAATTTGTATACAAAACTCTTGTAAATTGTTGTAACATATGAGGTTTACCAAATTATGAAAAAAAAACACAAAAAAACAAAAAAAACAAAAAATTAGGCTTCTTATTTACTCATGCATATCATCCTTGCATTAAAAAAAAGAGTCTTGCATTCATCCACATAGCATGTCATCTACATCTCATCTTCATATCTTGCATATGCAAAGTGAAAAGCTAGTGGGTTTTGAACCAAGTTATGAGTAGATGTTGAGGAAGGACTTGATTTGACCTTAATCCACCTAATTTCAGAGGAACCTTATAGGAGCTGTAGTTAAGATTTTTCTGGTCAAGTGACTTAATTCCTTGAGTGTCACATGTCATCTTGATTAGTCTAAGTAGAATATCTCGTGCACATGCATGATTTTTATAGACAGTGAACTAACTTGGACAATCACAGTGCACGTAGCTCTTCATTGATGAGGTGGTGAGGAGGTAGAATCCTTTGGCTTGGAGTAGCACACGGTTGGAAACATCCGTCCTCCTCTAGGGAGGGTAGTGCATCTCAGATTCTCAACCTAGTCTGGTGGTGTTGACGTCTAAAGATGGGACGCTGTGGGTTGCATTAATGCTTCAAAAGAGGGATAGTCTACTGGCTCAAGAGGAAAAACTCCTGATGTACATGCTGCACCTTGTATATAGTTCAAAAAAAAGAGAAAAAATGCAAGAACTCCAAAAAAAAGTAGACAGGCCAGATAGAAAATAAAATACATGTTGGAGTATGTATATTAGCAAGAAGTCTGCAGCTGGATGACTTTGCTACACTGGTCAGGTATCCCAGGATAGGTAGCTACACTTTCTACCGTCCATTCTTTTCTCCACCCTCTCCTCTTGAGCTGGTCGCACTTGAACTTAGAGGGGAATACCCCGCTCCTCGAGGAAAGAGTTACTGGACCGGGGAATTAGAGTTACCTTGTTAGAGGGGACTGGTTCTGAGCCATTTTTGTTGTGGAGAGCTATTTTACACTTACATAGTACAAGTAACAATCATAGTCATCAGAAATTTACGTATGAGGATTTGTTCTGACCTGACTATTGAGGAGTCTTGATTAGAAGACTTGTGGAACTTTAAGTCTGTTAGGTCTTAATTTCAGGTCCCAATGAGGTTCCGCCACATAATTAATCCAACGGTCGAGTCAAGCTCCATTTTGAACTTTTGTTCATGACCTTGGTATGGAACCCAAAATCATTTCACTTTTGCATTTCATTTTAGTTGCTCGGGGACGAGCAAGGTTTAAGTATAGGGGGTTGATGAATCTGTGATTCATCACTCTTAGAATTGAACATAGAGTCTTGTTCCTGAGTAGTTAGCAGCATATTTTCCTTTATATAGCAAAATTAGCATTCATACATGCATGCATAATACATGCATTTTAGCATCCATATTTGCATTAATAAGAAACCCAATTCACCTATAAAATATTCACCTATTTATCTATAATTTATACCCCCTTCAAAGTCAATAAAACCAACCCTAAACTGTGTATATTATTAACTAATAATACAAGGAAGAGGTACACGGTTTTTATCTTGTAAAAATACCCAATAAAAATCCCAAACCCAGTTGGAGACCCCAGACCTTAGAATATAAATATCTACCTCATACAACTTCAATCTAGGTCCACTCACTTTGAGATTAATATATATTAAGAGACCTTCAAAATGAAACCAATTTCATTTAAATCGGAGCTCGTATGCAAAACTTGGGTTTTTGGGCCCCTTTGTGTACTATATGTATGTATATTTGTACCCTTGTATTTTTGTATCTTATTTGACCTCACCTCCATTTTTGATCAACATGAAACTTGTAGATCTCATTGAGATCTACAACTTTCATGTTTTGAGTTTTTTCCAAATTCGGTTTCCTTCTCTCTCTCTAATTCACCATTCTCTTTCAGCCATTCAGAGCAGGCCACGTGGCGCCCCCAAATTGCGCCACGCGGCCCGCTCCATTGCGCACCACGCGTCCTCCATCTCCACTGTCCGATCCCGCCCCCCTCTCTCTTGATCTGGGACATCCAAGTCGCTATGCATCTTGACCCTCCGATCAAGCCAGCTTCAATCTGGGTCGTTTGTGGGTGCCTCTCCCACAGGCCGCCACGCGTCCCATCTTCTCCACCGTTCGATGGTCGTCCTTCTCTCCTCATCGCCACCGTTCGTCTCGCATTGGATCACTACCGTTCGATCGAAGCCCAACCATCATCATGGTTGTCCCTTCGCGCTTATGTCCTAGCGCGCCATGTGGTGCGCCCTGCGCCCATCGATCTGAGCTCCCTAGATCTAATCTCAGCCCTCCTCTCGCGCCCTTCTCCTGACCGTTGGATCACTCGATCCAACGGTCCAACGATCATCGTCTACCTCCAGCAGCTCCCGCACCCACGTTGGCCACCTTGCACGCGAGCCGCCCCCTTTCTATTTTGGGAACCACTCCGGCCACCCTCTCCGGCCTCTAACACCACCCACTTGCAGCCCACTCTACCCTCATCCTCTCCGACCTCCATGATCGCCATAACCTGCTCCCACGTCATCCCACAACCTCAACCAGCATCGCCCTCCATCACCTATCACTGCCAGTTCCAACCTATGAATAATCCATCTTCGTCTACCGTTGACCCCATCCGCCATTGCAGAGAGAAACCTTAAGCTCGACTCCACCTATTAGTGACAGTAATTAGGCCTGAAATCGAGTGACGACGGTGTATTTCTCCGGCGAGATCCACGTCCAACCCCACCGTATCGGATCCCATCTCGTGAGCTGCACGAGCTTAGGAACCCCTACCTGCCTTCGAGCGACGACCATGAGATCAAATCCGAGCTCCATTCCCCAGGTAGCAACCTCCATCTCCTCTCCGATCTTCTTCTTCAATTTCTTTCTTTTTCTTCTAATTTATTCACCTCCCACGATCGATCTCACGTCCACCTAACCATCCTCCGAGATCTGCCTCGGAGCTGGCATCTTCGCACACATCTCTATTTGTTCGACGACATCTCGCACTTCACTCCGACGAGAGCTCTGCCACCTTGGCGGAGCAGCCCCACCGAACACCTTCACCACACCACAGGCCTCCGTCCGCACTCCCGTTCACCCCACAAGCACTTTGCACGCCTCATCTATCAAGCTAACCCCCTGTAGGAACTCATCCCCTGATTGGCCGGACGCCTCACCGAAGCTCCCTCGACATTCATCGTCTCCAGCCTACGGACCTCCTCAGTCCCATCCAGACCCTCCGACGGCTACCTGACGCTTCCATGATCCTTCCCAGCTACTTGGGAGCCGCCAGCGAGCTTCATCGATAATGGGAGGAGAAGGCGGATCCATGAGGGCTTCGCCAGAGCACAACCACCTCCGTCGCAGGAGGCGGCGGACCGTTTGAGCACGATGCCCAGTAGCCATCCAATCCCCTTAATTGGACGGTTCTGAGCGGTCCATGTCGCCATCAGCCCACAGCCGTCGGATCAGAAGGATCCCACGCTCCGCATCATGCCACGTCGCCTCTTCCTAGAGCTCCAGATGTCGTTGGATCGATCTTGATCCAACGGTCCCCACTGCGCCATGTCTCCAGCCATCAGCAGTCGTTGGATCTTCACTCGATCTGACGGTCCAGCAAGCGCCACGTTGCCTCCTCCGAGCCTCCTCCCCGACCATTAGGCTCAGAGCCCCCGAAGCTAGCTCGAGCCACGTCCGAGCCTGTAGCCCCCCGAGCCAACCTCCGAGCCTCCGACGTTACCCGAGCCTGGGACCCCACATGTTTGTCACGTGCGGTCTAGGCATTTTGCATTGAGGCCCCTGGAGGTTTTGAAAATTACATTTCAGTCCCTGCCAGGAGCACCACGTGAGGCGCACGTGCTTTGTTGGCATTTTGCATACATGTCCCCCGCATTATAGGTAATTGCATTTAATTCCCTATCAGCATGTTTGATTTTGAGTAATTTATTATCTGTATTTGCAATTTGGTCCATGTCTTTGCATGTATATTTCGGTACTCATTAAGCATCATTTTTAAGTTCTAAAAATTTTATTGTGTAGCTTAACTTGTCCTCTTTCTTATGTGACACTTGTCTTATTTTTGTGACATCAGTGGAATTTATTATTATTTATTTTGTGAAATTGTCCATATTTGCCTATTTGTGCCTTTTAATTTGTATTAAATTAAATTGTGATTTCCTTAATTGATTTTTAATAGGTCCAATTCACATAGAATTTTAGCTTTATCAATTTTCCTGGATTCATCATACTTAGATTCATCTAGGATAATTTTTATATCTAGAAATAAGGTGTTTTAGCATTTATTGAAATTAATTTTGTAAAAATCACCTTGTATACATTTTTAATTCATAGTAAATTCATCATTGCATTCTACATTCTGGCCAAGTTTCATAATTTTTGGACTTAATTTGAATACTTTTCTGAATTAACTTGTAAACTGGCCTGATATTGCATTGTCTTTCTTTTGAATTCATAAAAATTGTTGAAAACTACCAAAAAAAATATCTTCTGAAAATCCGACCTCTGAAATTTGCTTAATATTTACCTAAGGAGATAGTTGCCTCGCTGAGTTCGACCTTTGGCTTGCCCAAGTAAAATAAATTTACCGCTCGTGATTAACTCGACATTAATTAAAAGTAGTTTTTGATTAGTCTGTATTTACCTGACTACAACGAATGACACGACATTAATTTGATTAAATTAACAAGGGTAGTACGCGGCTCTTCACATATCCTCTTGGACACAAGCATCACCTGAACGAGAAACAATAGTAACACATACCAGATCTAATCGAAGACCATCACCGTCGTCGCCTGCGCTCGCAAAAGGGAAAAATACTCCTTCCATATCGATTATCTGTCATTGGATCATCGAATAGGGGTTGCACTAGCATCGTCCGATTAAGCTCTAACTGCAGTCGTTGGATTTGCATCCAATGCTCCAGAGCTAACACTGCCCAACCGCTTTAGCACCTCATGTGCGAAGCGTGTGGGATCTCTGAGATATTTTGGGTGATTTGAATTGATACCCCTGATGCTCTGTGAATTTGCTGACAAGTCGAACAGTTGTTCATCCACGTGACAGAGCACGTGCCTTTCTAGTGGTTTAATAGTTCCAGCCCCCGGCTTTGCATATTCACGCATGGGTCCTTCTACAACTTCAGCGCGTGCATGGACACATGATCATTGGGCTTTTTGTATGTTTACCCATCCGTGTTTCATCATATTCAAACATGCTTTTCTCATTTCCTGCTTATTACATATATGCCTTTAATTGTATATAAATCCTATACCTTACTAAATACATAATAATAAGATTACAAAATATAAAAATACAAAAAATACCAAGTATTTTACTATATATACAATATTAAATAAATATTGAAAAATAAAGATATTTTCTATTATTAATAAATTATTTAAAATACAAAAAATACAACAAAACTTTAAAAATAAAAAAATATAAAAACACTACTAAAATACTATAAAAATTACCTACAGTTCATTTTACCATATTTTGCATAATGAATCAAAAATAAAATTAAAATAAGAATATTAAAATAATAAAAAAATACAAAATATGTAAAAACTTGAAAAATCATAATTAAATGAATAAAATCATACTAAAATGCACAACCTATCAATTTGAAGATAATTTCATCTACTTATTGATAAAAAAATAAGAATATTTCCGCCTTGTTTACCATTAAAAATAAGAAATAAAAATCTATTTTCAATAAAAACTCAATTTTTCACCTTAAATATAAATCAAAATTCATAAAAATTTTATAAAACTTCTAAAAATTCATATAAATAGGAAAATAAAATATAATATAAAAATAATAAGAGAAAACTGAATGAAATTTATAAAATATTTTCTAAAATTAAAAAAAAATATAAAATACTTAAAAATCACAAAAATAATATAGAATTCATAAAATTTAAATTAAAAATCCAGAAAAATCTCTAAAGATAAATAAAAATTTGGAAATCCTTAAAAATTTAATATTGTATAGTTTTACCCTAGTTTCCAACAGTCTGCCTCCCAGATTTCAACACTCCCATACTTAACGATATACACTTGAGTTTAGGAGTATAAATAATAAAAACAAAATTTTCTGTTAAAATCCACCTTGTTGATACAATGGCCTTCTTATCATTCAGATCAGGTACGGTTTTTTAGTTATGTCTTCTCTTTTTCTCTCTGATCTATGAGGACAAAACTCAAGCTACGTATGGGGGGTCATATATACTGCGTGCATACTTTAGCCATAACTCATACTTTCGTATTTTAATAATATTTATGGCAATAAATATTGTATAATATGCTATAAAATTCATTAAAAACACTTAATAAAAAGATTTGTATTATTCCTCGAATTCTTCTTATATATATTGATTAATAAATTAGGTAAAAATATTTTTTGCAAAATATTTGGAAAATAGTTTGAAAATATTTTTGAAAAAAATCTTTTGGAAACTGTTTTGTTAAATATTTTCAACCTTTGTAAAAATATTTTGCTTATAAAAATTTATTTTCCTTGTGTGAAATAAAAATATTTGAAAAACTATTTGCAAGTGGTTTTGAAAATGATTTTGAAAATATGTTGAAAATATATATTTACTGTTTAAAAAACCTTTGCAAAATTATTTTCAAAGGTGTGTAAATGTTTGTAAAAATTGTTTCCAAAAACTATTTTGGACGATAGTATTCAAAATTATTTAAAAAATCATTTTTAAATAAGTTTGAGGAAAATATACATCACACAAAAATTCTTTATATATATATATATAACTGATCACATATTCCTTATAAACTCAATTCTTGTAAATATAAGATGCATCCGTGTGTAAATATGTGTACCAATTTTTTTTAGCCAAAATCTTTTATTTTCAAAAATCACAAAAACATTTGCAAAACCAAAAATACCAAAATTATTTGCAAAATTATTTTGAAAAATGTCATAAAAATTTGTAAATCCTTTTTAAAAATCCATAAAAGTTCAAAAATTTTGAAAACTACTTCACAAAAATATGTTCTGTATTATACATAGCATTTGCATAGCATTCACATTCTTCATATTAAGTTTGATAATTGAACAAGGCTAAGTAAAATCTGAAGATTGAAGCTTGGTTGGGCCTTAAATCTACCTAATCACATGAACCTTATATGAACTAGAATTGAGGTACTTCAGGTCTAGTTGACTTAATTCTTTGAGGATCACAAGACATTGTTAAATGAATTATTGACTGCCAAAGAAGAGTAATTCGGAGTACATGCATGGCTCTTGTTGATAACGACGTAACATGGACACCTGCACCTTTCACTCGGCTCAACTCAGTTGGCGTGGTGAGGGGATTCGATTTGTCGGTTTGAGACATACACAAGTGGAAACATTTGTCCTCGTCTAGTGAGGGAAGTGCACCCTAACCCCTCTAGTAGCAGAGATGTCTAAAGACAGGAGAGTGTGGGTTGCAATAATGCTTCAATGGAGGGATAGTTTACTGGCTCAAGAGGAAAAAATCCTTATGTAAATGATGTTGTATATAGTATTTCAAAAAAAAAGAATAAAAAAACAAAAGCAAAAACTCAAAAAAGTTGACAGGCCTTATTGAAAATAAAATGTCTGCCGGAGTGTACATATTTGTATAGCTAATAAACATGCTTGAGCTTCAAAGTCATACCTTGTGAGCTTGCAACTGGATGACTTGACTACACTGGTCATGCATCCTAGGATATGTAGATACACTAGCTACCGTCCATTCTTCTCTTCACCCCCTACTCTTGAGTTGGATGTCAATTGAACTTAGAAGGTAATACCCCGCTCCTCGAGGAAGGAGTTGTTGGATTGGGGAACCACTGGGTTGTCATGCTGGAGAAGTCAGTCTCTTTGTCATTTCAAATGGGGAGAGCCACTGTCACATACACTGTACAAATGAGGTTCATACTCATACGGGTTTGCATATGGGTTGAAATATCCTGATCTGGCTATTGAGGAGACTTGAGTAGGGTATTGGGATTCTTGAAGGATGTTGTATTTCAAATCTTATTCCCAATAAGGTTCCGTCCACGCTAAAATTTCCAAAGGTCCAACTTAAGCTCCAAACATTGATTTTGTGAAGACAAGTCTGAGAATTAAACTTAATCTAATTTTCTTCCTTTTCTTTTCTTTTTTTTATTTTCTGAACTTATTGCATAAGTGCTTGGTAAGGACTAGCAAAGGCAAGTGCAGCGGGGTAATGAATCTCTATTTCAAATTTTATTATTTTGGCCTTAAAACTACGAGATAATGCATGTAAATAGACCTAATTTGTACAAATTAACATTCATTCTTTGTTGTATAAATACTGTACAAAATATTATTTTTAATGCTAAAATTATATAATAAAGAAAAGAAAAGAAAAAGAATAAAATACCAAAGATATTTTATGACCTTAAACCTCGAGATCTAGGCATCTCGATGACTAGTTTGACAAGAAATAAAGTAGGGGGAGATAAGGGCCGATAATACAATAAAATTCTCATTTATTCATTCATTATTTTTTTATTTTGGGTCTATTTTTTTCTACTTTTTATACCTCAAATTAAGAAACTTTGTACATGAAAGTTGTAGATAATAATATATAAAAATACAAAATTGATTTTATACAAAAATAATACATAGTGTACAAGTTATATTATGAATAAGATTCCAAAATCCAAACTTCTCAGACCCATATCTCTCAAATAAAAACTCAAAATATATCATAATCATTATAATTGTATATAAAATTTAATAAGCTATTTAATGAAGATGGTTTCATATTTTTTTGGAATTAAGGTGTGAAAGTTAGGTTCTGGACCCCTATTGTACAATATACTCGAATAAAATATTCAAATTATTTATTCTTTATTACTTTCATAATTTTATATTTCTATAATTTTTAAATGGTATTTATAATATATGTACATACTAAAACAAACATAAAACCATGAATAAAACATTAAAATAAAATATGTATATAAAATACATAGATGAAATACCAATACTTATACCTATATATTTAATATACTTATTTATTTAAGTGTATATATTACATTAGAAAAATAAAAAATATATATTTAAATATATAAAAATAATTTATAAATATTTAAAATAAGAAAATAAAATAAGAAAATCAAAGTTACAAAATAAAAATTAAAATAATTAAAACATATGTATATATACCTATAAATGGAACCCTAAAAATAAAGTTGTAATTAATAACCTTGAAAAAATAAATACAAATTATAATAGAAAACTTTAGAAAATAGGAAACATTTTTTATTTTAGAACTTTAATTTAATAAAATTGTTTACTTTTTATTATTGAATATAGGGATATTTTTAAGATCAGATTTTTCTGGACCTTGTGAGTTGACCAAGGTCAACTCCTCTGACCTGCACATGCGCCCTGTCAGACTTAATTTGATCCGTCTTTGCCTTTTTTTTCCAAGATGATGCAACCATCAAATTGTTTAGATCTCTTCATGACTTTTCCACCTTGAACTTTGGTGATTCACACCAGCTCGATTCCTCGAGCTGTGGATCACTTACGCTCCTGTTTGACCTTGATCTTCAACCCCGCTCGACCAAAGTTCGAGTTAGATCTCTCTTTCGCCTATTTATCCTAGTTTTGGCCAGGGTTAGACGTCCTGGTGACAGCAGGATCCGATTCCATCCCTTGGCGAAGCATCTTGCATCAAATCGAGGCTGGTCCGTTGCTCACCGCCAACCTTGTTGGAGCTCCCACATCTTTTTGTGTTTCGACGGTAAGCTTCTATCTTTTAGCTCTTTCTGTTATTTAGAATATCATTAGCCTAGTTTAGGATTTAATCTCGCTCGATTTCATGTGATTCTCTGAAAAAATCGAAGTCCTTGTCTGGCGGAGCTCCAGTTCTGCCGCCCAGCTCCGACCACCCCCGACATCCTCCTCTCCGACTATCACCCCCATCAGATCCCCCTTTGCCTGAAATTTGCTCGATGCACCTCACTCACCTGGATCTACACAGATTCAAAGATACGCTCTCCACCCTCTACCTTATGCTAGAGAGTTCCGCCAGACATCCCCTTTTCATCCATTACACTCATAAAGCCCCCCCAGGACACCCCTTGTTCTTGTCCTAACCCTTCTTGTAGGACCTGGAAGCTACAGACCCCTCGAGGGGTCGATTTTGTGTCCATTGCAGGTACCTGGAGCTGTCTTTCTCCCCAACCTTGCCAGCCTCCATCGCAGCTCCGATGGATCTCCTGTAGGTGCCATCTTGTGCGGAGGATCCCACACTCCATTTTCCCCTCACTAGATTTTCTTAGACTAGTGTAGGTACGAAGGAGGATCGATCCAAGCTCGCCCTAGTCAAGTTCTTAGCGAGTTCTTTCTAAGCCTCTCTCTCAGTTGTAAGATCTTCATACTGCTCCAGATCGCCCAATCGTTATTGGATGCAAAGCACCAGAGCTTTAGATCTCCTACGTGGGATATGATCTTGAACGTCTAAGGCGAAGCATCATCATCGCACGTAGAGTTGACACGTGGTAAGTGAAGAGAATTTAGTTGTCCGCTCCTGCACATTACTGGATATTTTGCACATTCCACCTGGCCTTTTTGTAGTTTATTAATTAGTTTATAAACTTCCCTCCACAGGTCATATATTTCTGTAAAATTTGTAAAAACATCTTCGAACTTCTCATATTTGCATTTGGTCCATGCTAGCTCACATCACGTGAGGTGGGCATTTTGCAGGCAGTCCCTTGGAACTTTTTGTATTTTATTTTGGCCCTGAAACTTTTTATTCACGTTATATATTTCTGAAAAATTACATCGAGGTCCCTGTACTTTATTATTTTTTACGTTTATGCCCCTATCAGGTTGTGGTTTCTTTTTATTTTCTCTATTTATTTAAAATATCATTTGTACTCAGAAAAATCCCAAAAAAATAGATGTAGGTTCTTGATTGCTTGCAGAAACACACCATATTTCTATTTTTACAATTTAGGACATTTTTATATTTTCTAAGAATCAAAAGGAGGACCATTTTACGTTGTGTACAGTATAAAATACCTATATAAAAACATTTTGAAAAAATCCGGTATATATTGGTTTATTTAAGTATTTTAACCCTCAAACCAAAAGTCACTAAAAGTATAAAAAGAAAACTCTTAAAATTTGAAAAAACCCTAAAATCCTTTATAAAAATCTTTAAAATTCCTAAAAATTCCAAAAATATCATTCTCTATTTTATAATTTTCTTTATAATATTATTCAACTAATAAAATTGATTTAAAGAATTTTGAATATAATTCTATTTTTAATCTTCATTTCAATTTTGATTATTTAATTAATCCCTGATTTAGGGTATTTTGATTTTAGAATTATATAAAAATTAGCAAAATTCACTAAAAAATCACGAAAATAGTAAGAAATATTAAAATATAAAAATTTTTAGTTCTATAATTTTCGGTTGTTTTAGTTATATATATCTCTTTTATCTATTATATATAGTTTTACATATCTTCTATTTGATATTTTAAAAAATAAAAAATATAAAAAGAAATTATAAAATTAAAAAATTAAAAACAAAATATAAAAATATAAAAATAATAAATAATAAAAATATAAAATATATCAAAATCAAAACCCACAAAAAATTATATTTTGGTTAAGTGTTGAGAGACACATTGTGCTTGATTCTTCCTTCAAGATTACTCTATACCATTGCTTCCTGTGTTCAACCCCTACTTGCTTGTCACTATATATCTTTAGTAGGGTATAATAAATTTTGATTCACACCGGTATCTTGATTGATTTATTGTGTGGGTTAATTGTTGAAACTGCGGGATGATTCGAGTAGTCGCTTCAACGACAATGAGTCTGACTTGTCAATCCATTATTAGGGAATCTGATTTTTCCGCTTTTCACCTAGAGCATTCTGATTAAATATGTGGGAGAGGATATGATGTGCATGAGAAATGCTCCCCCACGTGCCCGTCCACAAATATATCTTGCCACATGCTACTCCTAGTGAAATTTAAACATACGCGCATATGTGCTAGCCAAGTGGTCCCTCGAATATTTGAAGAGGCGCAATGCGTTAAATGGCATGAAAGTCAAATGGGCGACCACGTGTGTTGGCATAGCACTCACCCATCTCTAGGCGAGCAAGTTCCCTCGCCCACCCCTCGCTTCCATGTGCTTTCCATTAGCATTTTTTTAGTGAATAAAGATTATGTTCAATTTTGACATGGTTTATAAACTATCAGAAATTTCCTATCATTTGATCTTTTATATGGTCCTTATTGAAGGTTGATCCTTGAGTAGGTTAATCACATTTATGTCCTTTATATCACTTACATCTATAAAAGGTTAATTCATTGTCGGCTTCCTTCATTTATTCTTCTTGAGCTATTTGTTGAACGCCTTATACAAAGTTTATATGAATTGGTTCTTCTACTTTGAGTGTTTTTTGTTTAGGACTATGTAAGCTTGCTTATATTTGGGGAACCAATTAGGATATAATATTAACCTTTTATTCAAACTTATCAAAATTATGTTTGTTATTTACTTCCCAATACTTTGAGGTAATATATTTATTTTCCTTTCAAAGTAACATTCATAATTGGTTTTATCAAGGAATATTGTTATTCGGACTCTGTTAAGTATGTAACATTATGTTCTTGTTTCTTTGGCTGAACTTATGCAAGCCGGATTCTATAAGCATTATCCTGGTTCTCTATTAAAGACTACACTTCTTTCTTACAACGCCATTCTGTTTTGGTGTTCCAGATAATAACAATTCATATTTGACACCATGATTCTCACAAAAGTTGAAGAAAAATTAACTTTCAAATTCGCCTCCATGATTTGAGTGAATTTTAGAAATCTTCAAGTTTGTTTCTTTTTCTAATTGTTTAAAGAATTTCTCAAAGGAGTCAAAAGTTTAGTCTTCTTTCTTGAGAAAGAACAACCTAAGTGTGTATAGAATATACATCTACAATAAGTAAAAAAACTATGATCATTCAAACATCCGATTCTTGTTGGTTCAAATAGATCTAGGTGAAGTAACCCTAAAGACAATACCTAGACATAGAGTTCTTACCTGTAAAATTGCTCTTCTTGATTTTCCCTAAAATGAAATAGTCACAATAAAACTTGTTTTTCAAGGTCCTCTAACTAATTCATTCTTGACTAGTTTGATCAGGTACTTGTGGTGAATATGATCTAATTTCTTATGCCACAAAGAACAATCATAACTATTTGGTAAGCAAACAATCGAACTCACTTACTTTTTTTAAATATATAGTGTATATTTCCTTCAACTTATTACCATCTAACAGAAACTCCATTGAGTTTTTATTTACTAGTTTAAATCAATATTTGAAAACAAAACACCTTTGTCACAAATTTAACTTTTCATGTTTTAGTTATTTTACAAGCATCATATTTTTCAAGGATGAATTAAATTATCCAACCATATTAATGACATGATCTAACATTTAGGCCCCGTTCGTTTGGATGGAAAGAAATTACAATAGAATAAAATTAAGACAAGAATGGAATTAACAATGGAATGGAAAAGAATAAGTTTTTTTCCATTCTATTAGGAATTGAAACATTTATTATCAGACACATTTCTTCTGTTTGGAAAAGGAAAAGACGAGAAAGAAAATAATCTTCCTTTTATATATTTCGTTAAGTAGAAAAAATAATCGGTATCCTCCAACTTATTTTTCATATAATTAATATATTTCATATAAGAAGTCAATAATCAAATTTAAATGGAAACTACTTTGATTTTTTTCCATATAATCGATATATTTTATATCGATATATGTATCCTTTAGAATATTCTATTGCCATATTTGTATCCATATCCTATAAAAATGAAAGTGTAATGGATATTCGTATTCAAAAAAATAAAAATACGTATCCATGTTTGTATATGTATCCACTAAAATGTATCCCCTATCCATATCCTACAAAACTAAAGATGGTATCCATATCTATAGCTATAAAAAAATAAAAAATCCATTTCCATGTCCATATCCATTTTCGTAAAAAAATCTCATTCATGCCTATATCTGTATCCGCAAAAAAAATAAAACCCATTGAAAAACACATCGATCGAGTCGCCTAAAAATATACAACTATCATTGTAATGATCGATGGATTTTAGCAGAAAAAGATAATTTTATTTATCTTTTATATTTATTTTATTTATACTCCTAAAAAAGATGTGTATAGTGTCAAGTATGAGAGTGTCGAACTCAGGAGGCAAACTGTTGGAAACTAGGGTTAAACGGTAGAATATTAGGGTTTTATGAGTTTTCTAATTTCTATTTATTTATAAGATATTTTTTGGATTTTTCTTTCATTTTATGAATTTGATATTGTTTTTGTGTTTTTTAGAAGGCATTTATGATTTTTTATAGATTTTGTATTATTTTTAATGTTGAAAATTGAATTTTTTTTGAAAATAAATTTTTATTTTGGATTTTTAAGATTGAAAAATATGTGGAAAAATATATTTATTTTATTTTTTATTGCAAAGTAGATGAAATTATCTTCCAAATGATAGGTAATACGTATTTTTGTGATTTCTTATTTATTATGATTTTTATAATTTTTAATGTATTTTAAATTATTTTATTGGTTTAATATTTGATTTTTGTTTTTGGTTGAAATGTAAAATATTGTAAAATATACTACAGGTAATTTTTTTTAGATTTTTAAAGGTATTTTTTTTTTGCTTTTCAAAGTTTGTTATATTTTTTGGAATTTTTAATGATTTATTAAAAATAGAAATTATTTTTATTTTGCAAAATACTATTTAATACTGTATAGAGTATATTATAAGGTTTTTATGGGTATTTTTATTATATTTATTTTATTTTATATTTATGTAGTATGTATAGTATACAGTTACAGGGCACTGTTATATTTTTCTGGAGATCTGGGTCGTATGTGGAAAATGGAGAAGACTGAGGGCGTTTTGCGTAAAATCATCACAGCTCCTATGCTTAACCACGTGCAGTAGCTAGAGAAGACCTCTTGGCTATTTGCATAAATATTAGGGGACTACTTGTAAATCTCCTACAAAATATCAATGCGCCTCACGTACCACGAACGCGGGGGCGTTAAGCAGTGGGGATCACTTTTAGCCGATGCGTAGCAGGGTCGGGACCGTGCGATCAGATCCTAATCGACATCCTTTGTATGATCTGAAATGAAGGGGATGTTCTTCCCCCTTGTGTATCTACTAGAGGCGATGCCTTCAATCTCGAGCAACGGTTTATGCCTGGTTGACGATTCCAGCGGGGCTCGAATTGGATCGGAGTGGATGTTCTAATGAGTTTCTGATGGTATTTTACGGAAGACGGATGGTGCGATGAATAGTTGAATTATAGGTGCTTCTGGGCTTTGAGTGACGGGTCTTCGTGCTCAGATTTCGCTCCAGGTGCTGATTCCAGCTGTAGCTCTATCACAGATGTTGCGTGTTAGAGCGGATGGGGTGTTCGATTCTCATATGACTTCAGTCTCACTTGATGTTGTAAATTGAGTTGATCGCTTCAGGTGCTTGATGCTGCTCGTGAATCAGATCTGCAATAACATAGCTATGACTCGAGCTCAAAGGCTCAATCTTAGAGCGAACGGAAAGGGTGAGCGAGTAGGTTCCAGCAACGATGGTGCAAGGAACTAAGGCTCTGGCCACTGTATGTGGCTGGAGGTGAAAGGTCTGGGAGGTAGAGGTGAACGCGATGGGGTACATGAGTTGGAGCTGATATTCGTGTGATGATCGAAGGTAGAACAAAAATTGAAGGTCTTACGATCACAGTTGATTGAAGGATCAGTATCAAAGTAAATCAGAAAAAGAGGGAAGAGAGGAGATGAGATAAAACATAAGGGGAGAAAAAGAACTGAAGAGGATGATGAAAGACTAACCTAAATGGATTGAACGATGGTGTCTCCTGGGAATTGGTGCGGTGGAGCTCCGAGGGTCGTTGCCTCAATGCGATCGGCGATGCTTACGGAGGCTGAACCGCGATGACACACAACGGAGCTTCGTACTGATGGAGATGATCGCACCAGAGTCCTTTCTCGCACTATCTTAACGACGGAGGCTGTCACTCTCTCCGTCTCTCTCTCTCGGAGCTAGGGGTGAAGAAATGGTGGATCGCTCGCCTGCGAGGGGGGTCGAGGTTTAAATAGATGAGGCAAATGTGTTGGCCACGAAACGTTGTATGGTCATTGGTGGAGTCTGTTGACCGTGGATGTTAGAGGAACGATCATCCAACGACCGACCATTAGAGCAGTTGGCGGAGGTGCGAGAAGAGGAGCGGCGACTATCGAGCATTCGGAGGAAGAAGGGGAAAGTGGTGAAGAAGGAAGGGGGAAAGAGAGTGTGCATGCAGCACACATGACCCCTAAAAAAAATAATATATAATTAATAGTTAAGTTATAATTATATTAAATATATTAATTAAATAATTAATTAAATATTTAATTACTTAATTAAGTAATAAGGTAATAAATGGATTAATTAATAATTAATTAAATAACTTAAGGTGTAATTGATAATTAAATAATAAATAAGTAAAAAATATTAATTTAATAAATAAATAAATAAATAAATTTCAATTTAATTTAGCATTAAAATATTATAAGGTGAACATATATAAGAAATAAAATATATTAAATAATAAATTACGGTACATTGTATAATAATCCGATACGGTCCCGATATCCACATTTTTCTTATTAACTCTGATTTTAGCGAAATCAGTGTCATTTTTTAGATAATTAAATAATATAAATTTTTAAACTGAGTTTTCACAATTCGGAGTTCATACAATAGAGTTATGAGGTTCCAAAAATTTATGTAGCGGATTCATGGCTTTGAGTTTATTGGCATTTTGACATAAGTTATATTTTATATTGATTTTTAGAATATTTTTAGAAAACTAATTAAGCTAATTAGATTTACGGTTTATTAATAAAAGTATTGGAAGTTCCTACATATAGTACACATATACAACGGGGCCCAAAAGCCAAAACTCACCCATTTTATTCTAATATTTTTTGATCTTTTTAATAATTAGTGTTATAAATAAAATGAAGTTTAGAAGTGAGTTTGGTCTGTTTGGAGTTTTCTGTAAATAGTTAGGAAGTTGGTTGGCCGAATATTCGCGGTTTCGACTAAGGTGGAATATAAATCACAAAGTCGTTGTCCCCAGTCAATATGTTCAGTCAACGAGAAAAAAATAAAACCACTCAATGAAATCAAGAACATGTAATGTAAGCGATCTTCGCTATTTTTATTTTCCTGGTATAGCGACTAGGGTCAAACACAAGGAGCACGATTAAAGAACTCAGTAGTCAAATTTCGAAAATAAAGGATTTTTAGCGGTATTTTTTAAAATTTTTAATTTTCAAATAAGGAACAATATGCACAAGGGAAAAAATACACATACCACACTCTTTTTGTATTTTTAAAAGTCATAAATGCTCAGAAACTTACAGAGAAAATATTTTTGAGTTTTAAAGGCTTTGAAATATTTTTGGAAATTTTTATAGAATCTTTAGATATTCCTGTATTTTTTTAAAAATCAAATAGTGGAAAAATGATAAATAGTTCTCATCCAAGAGTAATTTGCAACTTAAACCTAATTTAAGTGCCCAAAATGCCTGGAATTTATTTTTATGCCAAAATATAGACTACAATCAGGGACTAAGATCAAAATTTTTAGAATTTTCTAGAATTTTTCATGATTTTTCTAAGATTATAAATATTTTGCAATTGTTTGGGTTTTGAAAATAATTAATGCGTGAAAATTAGACAGAGATAAAAGATAGAAAAAGAAATCTACTCTATTTTTTTGGAATTTTTTGACCAATATTTGATTTTTTTTGTTTTTCAAGTTTCAGACAGAGAAAATGACTGTTTTTGAAATTTTTAAAATAGTAAATAGAAATAAAATGAAATGAAATTTTTATATAATGAAGTGGAACAAATCAGGAACAAAACATGATTTTTGCATAATTTATTGAGAAATCAAAACGTTTACTCTAATGATAAGAGCCTGCAAATATAAGTCTAGAGTATAGAGACTTAAATGCAATTATTCAAAGTTTTTATATTAAAAATATAATAGAAATAAAATTGCAGGGGAGAATTACAAATTACCCAGTGTTAGAGTGTTGCACGTTACTATTTCTAGCAAGGTCGTTTGTACAATTTCTGAAAACTTCCGGGTGATCTTTGCAATTTACCCTTTTAAAAAAAATCCCTAGGGTTTCTGTTTTTTATCCTCCGTATCCAAAAGGGTGTCGCCCCTCTCTCTCTCTCCCTAGGCACCCGATGGGTGGAGCGAGCACCTCACGGCAGCGGGGGTGCGACATCAAGTTGGTGGTGGTCAGGAGGAGTGGAGCTCCAAGCTCCACGGCGGAGGAGCAAGGTGGTTGTCGTGCACGGAGGGGGGGGGGGGTTCCTGGAGGAGCTGCAGGCGTGGGCATGTTTAGGCGGTGGATGCTAGCTTCGAGGCAGAGGGCGTCAACGCTGCTCCTCCGCGGAGGAGCTGGCGGAGGGGCTAGCTTGTTTATTGTGCTTCCAGGTGATGATGACGAACGGCCAAGGCGGTGGTGGTAGAGGTGCGCGACTGGGGCTGCGGGCCTCGCTGGCTTTGAGCGGGGAGGCTGATGGAGCATGGAAAGAGAAGGGGCAACACACGCCCCATTGATTTGGCGACGAGAGCAGGTGGTTAGCGGTGTCAAGGTGGGGAGGAGTCTCCTCTGAAGGAGCACGCTATGGGTGTTGCGCGATCGACGATCATCGGTGGCGCTAAGGTTGGATCTGGTGGAGGTGTGGGCTGGTGGTGCTTGTGGCGGAGGGGCTTGAGACGCCGGTGGCAGGTGGTCGGCGTAGAGAGGCGGTGGAAGACGGAGGAGCCTCCTATGCATGCGTCAGTGGTGTTGGTGGGCGAGTCCGGTGGTGCGATGCCAGCTTCGCGGGGCGACACACACCCCGACGGTTGTCGGAAGTCGGGGCGGAATGATGGCGTCCACGGCTAGGCTTCACGCCGAGGCGGTTCGGGCTGGCGGCTACTGTCTGATTTTTTTATTTTTTAATTTTGTTATATTTTTTGTAAACTGTAGAGATATTAAAAAATATATTTATTTATTTTTATTTATTTATTTATATTTAATTTTTCGGTAAAACAGATGTTAAATAGAGTTAAAAACTATATATATATATATATTGCATAAACAAATGAGGATAAAATGTGATTGGATAAGTGTAGATCTGACGAGATGGAAGAAAGTTCCAGAGATCCAACCACCGTTCGTGTTCAAAGTTGATAGATTATGTGAGGTAGAATGTAAAATGTAGATATCGAGAATGTGAGATGAAAAATCGGATTCGGGGGGCGGATCAAATTGGGATTGATGACAACTACGATTAAAAGTTTAACAACTAAATGACTGTGAATTAAAATCTAAAATTAATCTACATGAACGATAAAAAATAAAGTGGATCTCACCTTGGGATTGGATACGTCGTGATGGCCTCGATGAGGACCGACTCGCTGTCACCGGACGGCTTGGAGGCTGGGCACCCTTCTGCGAGAAGAAGCTCTTGGAGATCAGGCTCCTCTCCACCAAAGATTGATCAAGAGGAAATGAGGGAGGATGAGCTCAATAAAAAAGAAGAAAATTAATAAAGGAAAATAATTACAAAAAAGAGGATATTTAGTGGTTAATTAAATAAATAAAATAAATTAATAAATTAATAAATTAATAAATAAATTAAAAACGTAATTTGTAATAAAATAAAATAAATAAAATAATTTATTTACAAAAAATAATTTGTCACTTTATTGGTGGTTATTTAAGGTATAAAATCAAATTTTATATACATGGTAGGTTTTCAAATTTAATAATTAAATAAATTAGTTAAAATTTCGTAATTAGTTATTTAATTAATTAATATTAGATATTAATTTTTTGGTGGTTTTTATGTTAGGAAATTAGTTATATACAAGTAATATACACATATAGTACATTATACACATACATATAAGGAAATTATTATTATTATTTATTATTTTAAATAATTATGAAAATATTCACAATTATTTACATTGTGTAAAAAATAAATATGAATAAATATATACAATAAATAAATGGTAAAATTGCAAAAACAACCCAGAAAACTGACTTTTCAACTGTAACTCCAAAAATTATGAAACCACAACCATTTTAAAGTTATTTTAATTTAGAGTACAAGGGAAGTGAGTTTGATTCGATTTGAGTTCATATGGAACCGTAATTGATCTTTCAATTGACACTTTACGGTTTTTTTCTGAGTGTGGATACTTTATTCTATACATGGTTTTACATTGCAATTATATTTATTATTTACTAAACATTTTATTTACAATTTCTATTTAGAAAAATATTTAATTTGACGTCTATTTATATACAAATAAAATTGTGTAATTTTGTACAAATTTACAAGGAAAAATATTTACAAATGATTTTTTTTGAATTTCTAATTGAAGACCATATCTCCTCCTACTTTATTCCTGGTCGATCAGGTCAAGTTTTGACCTTCTATCGGGGTTCGGGTCAGTATGCATTTACTTCATAAATACATCCTTTATTTTTATTTTTTTTAATTTTATTTTCTTCTTTATTCTTTTATTTGAATATAAAAATTGTTAAAAATGCATATTTAACAAATGCATGTAAAATGGTAATTTCATGAAAGTAGTGGGTATTTAACGGGTATTTGACTAAAGAAATAAAGCTAAAATAAAAGAATAAAGGTAATGAATCATGTATTCATCATCCCTTTATACTTTACCTTTTCTAGTCCATTAGCAAACACTTATTTAGAAAATAAGTGAAAAGAAAAATAAAGAAAAGAAAAAGGAAAGAACTTAGACCAATATTGATTTTTAAACCTATCTTCATATAATTGGAATATAGAGCTCGGTTAGACCTTTGGATTATTAGTTTGGCGGAACCTTATTGAGAAATGGGTTTAAGACTCAACAACCCTCAAGTTCCACTACTCTATGGTCAGATTGCCTTAATCAGTCAGGTCAGAACAAGTCTACATACACAAACTCTAGTGACTATGAATCTGCACTTGTATGGTGTATGTGTATTTTGGCTCCCCGCTTCAGAAACGACAAGGAAACAACCTCCTTCAACAAGGTAACTCTAATCCCCCGATTTAGCAACTCTTTTCCTTGAGGAAGTCCCTTTGAAGTTCAAGTACAACCAACTCAAGAAGAGGAGATGGAGAAAAGAATGGATGGTGACCGGTGTAGTTACCTATCCTTGGATGCATGACTAGTGTAGCCAAGTCATCCGCTGCAACCTTACAAAAATTTGACTTTGAAGCTATTATTCTCTCTTTTTTTACTTGTATATACACTCCGATAGGCATTTTACTTTTCAATTAGGCCTATCAACTTTTGGAGATTTTGCATTTTTTTAAATATATGATCGCCGCCCAAATGACTAAGGTAAAAGGTCTAAAGAAATAAATCACAATGTCGTTGCGACCTCAATCAATCGGGCTGAGTAAATCAAGAAAATAAACCACTCACAAAATAGATCAAGCAAGCACAAGAAAGAGCGGTCTGCTATAAGATTAACCTGGTGTAGCTCCCAGGGTCGAACACAAGGAGCACAGATTGGCCTTGCGGCCTACGATGTAGTCAAGTATCCCAAAGAGTCTTTTTTTAGTTTTTATTTGTTTTGGAATTTTTTTTAGATTTTTAAAAGATGAGAAAATGAAGGAATGCAAATGCAAGGGGACTTCAACCATTTATACAAGACACACAAATGATGCAAAAATTATGGAAAAATGGTTTTTATGTTTTTTATGTTTTTTACTGTTTTTGGTGAATTTTTGGAATTTTTCTAATGGGTAACTTAATTATTAAAAATCAAACAATGCAAAAAATGTAGGGTACTGTCCAGCAAGGCTTAAGACCACAAAATAAAATAATTTTGGATCTCAAAAAGCCCTAAAGGTAATTTTCCTATATTCTATGAAGAATAAGGAAAATTTGGGCACCCTAATTATTGTTTTTGGATTTTTAATTTATTTACTACAATTTTTATGAATTTTTAGGGGTTTTTCAATTTTTAGTGTTTTTATGTGATGAAAAATAGCCAAACTTGGCTAGAAAATCAAGCAACCAGTAAACAACAATGTCTAATTTTTTTGGAATTTTTAAAGGGGATTTTATATTTTTTTGGTATTTTTAAAGTCAAACAGTAGCAAAAATATGGGTTTTTGAATTTTTAAAAATAATAAATCAAATCAAAAATGTCCCCAAAAATCATAGAAATTCCTACACCATGGCAGGAGCCATGTGTCAAAATTTCATTGGATTTGGAGGTCGTTTGATATTTTATTCAAAAAGAACAAGGGGGCACTGTGCACAGGGACCTAAGTGCAAATACCCAAAAGTTCTGGGGCCTTGGTGCAAAATACCCAGCAAGTCACGCGCGTGGCGCGTGGCTGGGGCACACAGGGACCATTTTGTAATAAAAACCAAGTCCTAGGGGTTATTGATAACACGTATCAAAACCCCAGGGGCAAGGTTGCAAAAAGCCCAAAGAAATTCGCACATGCGCAAATAAAGTGTTCACAGGGGCATAAATGCAATTAATCAAAACATTTCATTCAATTCAAAACATCCAGAACTACAAGGCATACATTGCAAATAACCCAAAATACACGTGCCCAAGCACGTGGGTCTCTACTGGCAGGGGTATAAGTGCAATAAAAATTAAGCGCAAGGTCCTTGATGCAAATATCCCAGAAAATAAACAACTGAAATTAAAAATTACAGGACTAAAGCGAAATAAGATAAACAGAGGGGGCTCTATGAAATTTACCCCTTTATTAATATCGGCGGCCCGATGGTGACGCGTGGATGATCGGACGGTGGAGATGCAACGCGCCTTTAACGCTGTAAACGCTGGCCTGATCTGACGGTTGGAGCGCGTCCACGTGGGTGATCGGACGGTTGCGGCTGGTGGGCGCTCCAGATCACTCCTCCTCTGATCGGACGGTGGAAGCAGCTCCTCGATCGAACGGCTAAGATCGGATCTGGAGCGATGAGGCTGATCTGACGGCGATGGAGGGTCTTCGAAGAACAGGTGGCCGGCGAACTTCGCCGGCCTCGTGAAGGTGCCTCCGGTCTCCTCTGCTGCGCCTGAAGGTCGGAGAAGCTCCGGCGTGAAGGTGCGCAGCTGCTGCGGGTCTCCGGTGGTCAAACCAAGCTCCGAGGAGCTCGAGCAAGGCCGGCGGAGAAGAAGCTCCTGGCTGGAAGTTGGGAGGCCTCAGATGGCTCCCTTTGGACCTGCAAAGTATTCAAGAAGCTTCGCGGGTCGAGGGCAAAGTGCCTCGACCCGGTTAGGTGGCGTGAAGGTGATCGGTGCGGCGTGGCGGACGAGCTCCGGCGAGGCGACGGCGGTGGAACTCGAATCCCAGATCCTGTGCGATCTGGGTTGAATGATCGGGCGTAGAAGGTGCACGGGAAGATGGCGAAGGTGATGGACGGGTCGGGAGGTCGAGATGATAAGCGAGGTGGCCGGAATCGGGAGGATGCGTCGGAGATGGAAATTGGGCGTAATCTAAAATTGGGCTAAACTAGAAGGAATTAAAGGTACCTGATGGCTGAGGTAGACTGTGCTGGAGCGTGGCTGTCTCCGGGTCGTAGCTTCGAAGGTCGTCAACGCCTGAAGCTCGGTGCTCGACGCGGCGGCGGAGCAAGAACGGCGAGGTTACGCCGGATCAATGGATTCACTCCCTCGCCTCACTGCAACACGGGCAAACACTCGCTGTCACTCAGGCGGAGCCAATGGAGGTCACGGGGAAGGAAGAGAATGGCCAAAGATGCGGCGCGAGGGCGGCGGAGGTGAAGGATATATAGTGTGACCGGGCGTCTAGGGTTGAGTGGCGACAGCAAAGGAAGGTGTGGAGTCGATGGCGGAGGATCCGGCGAGGGAGAGGGATGTGCGGCGAAGAATATGGGCGCGGGGGTTGAGTGCGAGACAGGCTGGATGCGCGTGCATAAATCGGAGAAGGTGACGCGGCGCGCGAGGTCCAGAATAGGAAAGGGGCGCGGGGGAGTTGACCGGGGTCAACATTCCCCCGTGGCCCAATCAGAGGCGGCCACGTGTGCTGGATTTTTGACCATTTATTTTAGGGTAGAAATAGGTCGAATTAGGAAAAACTTAAAACATGAAATATTTTTCTTTTATTTTTTTCTATTTTTTTGGTGATTTTTATTTAATTTTTGGAAATAAAAATAGGTTAGCTCTATATATAGGTATATGTACACTATATGGATTTTTATTTTTGATTTTTTTATTTGTTATTTTTTTGTGTTTTTATGCCCATTTTGTATTTTATTTATTTACAAGATGAATTATGGAATAAAAGAATATTTTTATTTGATTTTTATCACCTATATACAAGGGTGAAATAAATAAATGAATACCTTTATATACAGTGGTATTTATACAATGTATTTTTGTATTTTTCATTTTGTGATTTTGAATTTTGTTTTGTTTCTTTTTATTTATTTTATTTACAAAATAATCCATAGAATATTTACAAAAATTTTGGAAAATAAATGAATTTATTTATAGGGTTAAATAAATACAAGATGATGGTTGATGTACATGGTGAAGGAAGGTTATTTTTGACTTTTTGATTTTTATCTTTTTATTTTGTTTTTAATAGGATATAAACACAATATGTACAAGTATATTTTTGGGTGAGGAAAATATATATAGCTTTATTTACAAATATATACACATGAGCCCCTATCTCCCTCTACTTTGGCTTTTATGCGGTCAGGCCCATGCTGAGCCCTCCCTTGGGTTAGGTTGCTCAATATTTATTCTAAATATTTCCCTCTTTTTCTTTTTGCTCTTTATTCTTTTATTTTGTGCACAAAAACATGCTAATTATAGGTTTTTTACACAATGCATGCCTTTGGTATTTATTTGTATTTACACATATCTACATGTATTTGCAAAGGTTTTTGTAGCTAAAATAGAAGAATAAAGAGTGATGAATGGGTATTCATCACCCCCCTATGCTTAACTTTGCTAGTCCCTTAGCAAACACTTATTTGAAAAAGAAGTGAAAAAGAAAGAAAAAGAAAAAGAAAAAGAGGATGTACATGGATCAAGGTTGACTTATTAAATTTTGCCTTTATTAACTTGAAATATGGAGCTCGATCAGATCTTTGGATTATTGATGTGTCGGAACCTTATTTGGACTTAAGCTTAAAACTCAACAGCCTTCAAGTTCCACCAATCTATGGGCAAGACTCCTCAATAAACCAGATCAGAACAAGTCTACATACACAAACTCTAATGACCATGAATCTTTCCTTGCGGTGTAAGTGATATGTGGCTCCCCATCTCAGAAGTGACAAAGAAACAACTTCCCTCAACCTGGTAACTCTAATGCCTCAGTCTAGCAACTCTTTCCTCGAGAAGCGGGGTATTCCCTTCTAAGTTCAAGTGCAACCGGCTCAAGGAGAGGGGGTAGAAGTATAGAGTTTTGGAAGCCTAGCCAGTGTAGCTAAGTCTCCCGCTGCAAGCTTCATGAGATCTTTACACTCCGGTGGGGTTATTAAATTTTCAATCCGACCCACCATTTTTTTGGAGTTCTTTTTGCATTTTTGCATTTTTTTTTTTTTTTTTTTTTTTTTTTTCAACAACTTTTGTACAACATATCTACATGGTGCAGCATATATAAGAAATTTCCCCTTGAGCCAGTAGACTATCCCTCTTTTGAAGCTTTATTGCAACCCACAGCTTCTGTCTTTAGCTTTCAACACCACTAGACCAAGTTGAGGTGCACTTCCTTCACTATAAGAAGAAGAGAGGTTCCGCCTAGAAGTACTACCCTCATATGCTACCCCAAGCCAAAGGAAACTGCCTCCTCACCACCTCATCCATGGAGAGCCATGTGTAAAGTGCAGGTGCAAGTTAAGCCATTGTCTCTGAGAGTCATGCGTGTGTTGTTAAGTGCTCTACTTAGGCTCATCAAGATGACATATGCTCATAGCCTAGTGGACTCAAAGAATTAAGTCCTTATGGACCTGAAAAGCCTTAAACCTAAATCCTATAAGGTTCCTCTTGAAGTTAAGTGGATTAAGATCTTTTCAAGCTCCATTTCTCAATTTAATTCCAGGCTTAATTTAAATGTCAACTCTCATCCAGGAAAAACTATATACATATATGTACACAAGATGCTATTTACAAATATTTTACAATCATGCAAAGAATTTTGAAAAATGTTTTGAAATTATGAATGAATGATGCATGAGGTGCAAGTTTTGCAAAAAGATATTTACAAACATTTACACAAGATTTTTGCAAACTTTTGATTTTCAAAACATTTTGAAAAAAAAATTTTTGTACTATATACATAATTTTGATACAAAATATTTACACAAGCTTTACACAAAAGATTTTTGAAATCATTTTTACAAAAATACTTTGTACACTAGCTATGTATGTGCAAGAATAAAAGAGATTTATGTACATGAAAAATTTTTAATTTTTGTGATTTTTAGCCATTTTTATTTATTAACACACTCACACAAAGTACGAGCTATGGCTAAAGTATATATGAAATATATACACACTCCCCCTATACTTAGCTCGAACGATGTCCTCAGAGTGATCAAGAGCGATGAAGAAGACATAACTCGTGCTTAGTAAAAGGGAAGTGAAAAGGAATGGCTAAGTACAGGAACGAATAAATGAATAGAATGAGAGGAACTCGGTGGTTTCCCCCTATACTTAGGATTAACTAATCCTAAGTATAGAAAGCTGTTCATGAAGGGAAAGCCGAGTGAAGAATATACAGAATCTGCCCCCCCTATACTTAGGGTAAAATATCCCTAAGTATAGGCAGCAAAAACAAGAACAGAAAGAATCAAAAGAATACTCACAGACCCGACATCCCCCCTATACTTAGGGTAAAGTACACCCTAAGTATAGCGTAATCACAAGATGATAAATGGGATGTGGGATTAAAGAATAGAATGATATGGACAACTGGATCTATACAGGCGGAGGAACAGTGAAAATCAGGCGTGAGATGTAATGGATGTGAGTCAAAAGACCACATCTCACGCAAAATGAATAGAGGCAATAATAACGTCCCGCGGCTCATGATCTAGAAATGGTTTGAGCCGCTGGCCGTTCACTCGAAAGGTACTCTCAGAAGATAACTCAGATATATCAATGCTACCGTTATCGTGTACCTTTCTGACCAAGTAAGGTCCTTTCCATTTGCTCTGTAGCTTCCCTGGAAATAATCTAAGCCTTGCATCAAACAACCATACTTTCTGTCCAATCTCAAAATGCTTGTGGCTGATATGAGAATCATGCCACTCCTTGACTTTCTCCTTATAATGTAGGCTGTTTGAGAAAGCTGTATCTCTAAGCTCTTCCAGGGCGGCTAACTCTGCCCTCCTTTGGTCTCCTATACCATTTGGATCCATCAATATGTCTGTAACTGCCCAGAGTGACTTGTGCCTCAGCTCAACTGGTAGGTGACAAGGCTTGCCATACACGAGGCGAAAGGGAGATGTACCCAATGGAGTCTTGAAAGACGTCCGATATGCCCACAAGACCGAGTCCAAAAGCTGTGACCAATTCTTTCGGTCAGGGCGGACGACTTTCTGCAAAATATTCTTGATCTCCCTATTCGATACTTCGGCTAGCCCATTCGTCTGTGGATGGTATGGTGTAGCAACACGATGGTCTATGCCGAACTCTCTAGCAAGTGCCTTCACCTGGTCGTTGATAAAATGAGATCCCCCATCAGAAATAAGAACTCGTGGAACCCCAAACCGCATAATGATGTTCCTCTTCAAAAATTTGCAAACTGTCTTTGCATCTGCGGCTCGGGCGGGGATAGCCTCAACCCAACGACTAACATAATCTACGGCCAACAGAATGTACTCAAATCCCTGACTCTTAGGGAATGGACCCATGAAATCGATGCCCCATGCGTCAAAAACCTCACAGAAGTGAATGGGCTGCATCGGCATCATATCACGTTGTCCACAAGTGCCCATCCTCTGACAGTCAGTACACCTCTTCACGAACTCATCAGAGTCCTTGAAGAGTGTAGGCCACCACAAGCCGGATTGGAGCACTTTCTGTGCCGTTCTCCTCCCAGAATGATGTCCTCCTGCCTCAAGCTTGTGGCAGTAAGTGAGGACACTATGTTGCTCCTCCTGAGGAATACACCGACGCCAGATGCTATCCCCTCCTTCGTGGTAAAGGATGGGATCCTCCCAGTGGTAGTACTTGGCCTTCGCAAGGAAGGTCTCAATCTTCTGCTTGGGCCAATCTTGTGGGACTTTCCCAGCAACGAGAAAGTTCACAATATCGGCATACCACGGAAGTGAGGCGATAGCAAGGATCGCCTCATCTGGGAAGGTATCTCTGATCGGGTCAATCTGCTCTGTTTCCTCAGGCTGCTCTAATCGGGATAAATGGTCCGCCACCACATTCTTGACTCCAGGCTTATCCTTGATCTCAATGTCGAACTCCTGGAGTAGAAGGATCCATCTAGTCAGTCTGGCTTTGGCATCCTTCTTTGACATGAGGTACCTGATGGCGGTATGATCTGTGTACAAGGTCACTCTTGATCCAATGATATATGATCTGAATTTATCTAGGGCAAACACTACTGCTAGCATCTCCTTCTCTGTGACTGTATAATTCCGCTGGGCGGAATCCAATGTGCGGCTAGCATAGTGTATCGCAAATGGCACTCCATCCCTCCTCTGTCCTAGCACGGCCCCTACGGCAAAATCGGAGGCGTCCGTCATGATCTCGAATGGGAGAGACCAATCGGGTGGCTGAAGGACAGGAGCCTCAATTACGCACTGCTGGAGAGTCGCAAAGGACGAAAGACACTTGTCATCGACAAGGAACTCGGTGTCTTTCGTTAAGAGGTCAGTCAACGGTCGGGCAATCTTGCTGAAATCATGAATGAATCTCCTGTAAAAACCAACGTGCCCCAGAAATGACCGTAACTGCTTCAGATTGGACGGCGGTGTGAGTTTCCTAATGACATCGACCTTGGCCGGATCAACCTCCATGCCTCTGTTGGAGATGATGTGGCCAAGCACCGTCCCTTGAGTCACCATGAAGTGACTCTTCTCCCAAGACAGAACTAAGCGGGTGGCAATACATCGCTGGAGTACTCGGTCTAGGCATTCAAGACAGGAATCGAAATCGTCGCCGTAAACCGAGAAGTCGTCCATGAAGACCTCCAAGCACTCCCCTACCATGTCCGAGAAGATCGACAGCATGCATCTCTGAAAAGTCGCAGGGGCGTTACATAGCCCGAATGGCATGCGTCGAAAAGCGTAGGTACCGAAGGGACAGGTAAAGGTGGTCTTCTCCTGATCCTCAGGAGCGATGGCCACCTGGTTGTAGCCCGAGTACCCATCCAGGAAGCAGTAATGGCTTTTCCCTGCCAGTCTCTCTATGATCTGATCAATAAAAGGCAGGGGGAAATGGTCCTTCTTGGTGGCCTGGTTGAGTCTCCTGTAGTCAACACAAACCCTCCAAGAGGTGGGTACTCGTGTAGCAATTTCCTCTCCCGACTCACTGATCACAGTAGTGATGCCCGTCTTCTTGGGCACCACATGCAAGGGGCTAACCCACTTGGAGTCGGAAATGGGATAAATAAAATCTGCACTCCACCATTTTGATATTTCCTTCATGACAACTTCTCGTAGGTTGGGGTTCAGTCGCCGCTGGAACTCACGCGACGGCTTCGCCCCTTCCTCGAGATAGATATGGTGGGAGCACAACGAGGGACTGATCCCATGGAGATCTGCTACGCTCCATCCAATTGCCTTGCGGTTCTTTTCAAGAACCTCCATCAGACGGGATTCTTGTTCTCCAGTCAGATCTGCAGAGATGATGACTGGGTACATCTCAGACTCTCCCGCAAGGAACCTATACTTTAGCGAAGTAGGGAGCGGCTTTAGTTCTGGACAGCTGGGTGCTGGCAAATCTGGCTTCTGAAGAAGATGTGTGTATGCGGACAATTCTGCCAAATTTGCCTGGGAAAATGATAATGAACTCTCACAAACTGGATCTGGAGAAGGCGGGTCCTCTACATTGTCTCTGATCTGTTCTGCCTCTACCTCCTCCTCATCTATAGGCTCAGGTGGATCCAGATCTGGCATCTGATCATTACAATCTGCCCACTCAGATTCTGAATCCGAGGGATCTATATCAGACTCAGTGGCATCAGTACCACTGGAGAACAAGGTGGCATTAGCACCACCATAGAGCAGGGTGGCCTCAGTACCACCATCATTGGAAACCGTGTCGCGATCGAGATCCGACTCTGCTGACTCAATCGTATCCTGGACCAGGGCTGTGCTCTCCAGACTATCCTCTGCTATCATCTCTGCATCAGCTGTATCTGAATATGAGAGGATGGTCTGTGCTGCAGGATCTGCCCAAGCTGCCTCATCATCTGTGATCACAAAATCACAGTCCTGGTGGATGTCTGGCTCTGCGTCTGTCAGCTGCTCTGAATCCGTACTGCCATGTGAGCGGGATCTGGATCTGGCTCTGTGGTCCTTAACCGTCTCTATTTGTATACTCTCGCCCTGGACGCGAAAGTACACCTTCCCACTGTCATGGTCAGTCACTGCCTTGGCTGTGGCCAAGAACGGGCGACCGAGGATGATGGGGGAATCGGTCAACGAGTCAGGGGTCTCCATGTCCAGTACGACAAAGTCCACGGGGAATTGCAAACCCTGAATCGTGACGACAACGTCTCGTAACAACCCCTTTGGCCTCTTGACAGACCGATCAGCAAACTGAAGGTATGTCCTGCTCTGTACAAGAGTGCCCAACTCTAAGTGGTGGAGAAGGGCTGCCGGAAGAAGGTTGATCGACGATCCGCTATCTAAGAGAGTACGGTCGAACCTCTGCTCACTGATATGACATCTGACATACGGCGCCCCTAAATCTGGCCTCTTAGTCGGCAGATGGTTCTGGATCGCGTAACACGTGGCTTTTGTTAGCACATGAATTTCTGCGGTCTTGTTCCTCTTCGTCCTCCTGACTGTGGTCCTGTCTCTCAAGGACCGCTGAAGAAGAGGGATGTGCTGCAAAGCCTCATTGAGGGTCAGCTGGATGTGAAATCGATCTATCATGCTCTGGCTGAACTCCTCCTGCTCTCTCTTTTTTGGGTCTTTTTCTCTTTTCTTCCCCTTCCCCAGCTCAAGGGCTCTAGGAAAGGGGATCACAGGGTCCTTCTCAGATGAAGGACTAGGAATAGGTCTAGATGATTCAATGACTGGATCCTCACAAACATCATTCACAACAGTGGGATCAAAGTAAACTAAACCTTTTCCTTTATTCAAATCAGAATTTTGAGATACATTCACACGAGGAAAGACAACATTTCTCTCAGAATAGATGTTGGTGGCCTCAGTACCACCTCTAGCTGGCTCTACATGCAGATGTCTTGCGGCCTCAGTACCGCTGGCTGGCTTGGCTCTGCTGGTGGCATCAGTACCACCTCCTCGATGTGGTGAAATGGCGGCCTCAGTACCGCCGGGTGAATCAGCATCTCGGGTGGCATCAGTACCACCCTCATCATGGTGTGCGGCTTCAGTACCGCTCTCCTCTTCCTCATCTGGCGCTCTAGATGGATCCTCGTGTTGTCGCTCAGATGAGGCGCCTTCTGCTGGTCTTCTACCGCTCCTAAGTGTGACAAAATCAGCATCAAATAAATCCGACGAGATAACATCAAATGAGTCACTAGAAGTGGTAGGCTCAGTGTGAACTACCTGCTCAGATTTCCTCTTCAAATTATTCGGATTAGGCTCGATCTGTGCAGGGATGGCGGCCTTCCCTCTCATCAAGTCCCGCATCTCCTGGCGGAACTCGTCCATCTCCCGTCTAAATGTAGCCTGCTGCTCTGTGAAGAGGCGGGCTATATCATCCATGGCGGGGCTCTCATGGGAGCCCGACGGGTTGCCTCTCTGATAATGAGGCTGGTGGACCTGGTGCTGCTGGGGCTGAGAGGGGTAAGAGGAATGATGCTGCTGCGGGTGAGCCTGCTGCTCACGTCTCCAACTCTGTCCCTGCTGCTGATAGGGACGAGATACGAACGATGATGGCTGGGATGCTGGGTGCTGCTGGTGATCCCTCTGCTGGGAGTACTGCCCTCCATGACCGGCTGGCTGCTGCTGGGGTTGGTTACCCCCATTCCCCCACCTGAATCCGGGATGGTCTCGTCGGATTCCAGGTTGAGGACGGTCATACCAAATTCCGTTGACGTCCATCAACCGCTCTGCATCGTATGGGGTGGGTGGGAGTACATCCAGAGGCTGATCCGGCTGATATACCACCATTTGTAAGTCTGGAGATGGTGGTGCCTGGTAAGAGGGCTGCTGCTGCTGGTACGGCTCCGCCTGTACAAGGTGAACTTGTCTAGGCTGCTGCAAGGAGCTGGAGCGCTGTGACGAGCTGCGGCTGCCACCGGAATCGCCTCGCGACAGAAGACGGGGCTGAGGAGCCGTCTGTGCCTCCTGAAGACACAAGAGCTGGGTCTTCATGTCGCTCAGAGTCTGTGCCATTTCCTCCATCTGAGTTATGCCCTGGCACTGCTTCTTCTCAATGATTTCCATGCGGTCCAACTTCTCACTGATAATCCCCATGTCCGCAGCGGCCGACTCTGCCTGTGCGGCTGCAACTGTGGACGAGCTGGAAGGACCTGCATCTACCCGTGCTATCCGCTGATACTGCACGGGTCCTGGCGGCTGAACTCTCTGAGTGTACAACCGAGTCTGGGACATCACCATGTAATTCTCGGACATCTCCTCATAGATGGCCCAGACTTGGTTGTGGTCCTTGGCAAAGTAGGACCCGCCGCAAGAAGCATTCACCAGACCCTGAAGCTCTGGCGTTAGCCCACTGAAGAAGCTCTGAACTAGGTTCGGCTTCGAAATGTCATGGTGGGGGCATCTATCCAGAAGCTCTCTGAACCTCTCCCATGCCTCATGAAATTGCTCGTTTGGTTGCATGGAGAAGTTGTTAATCAGGGCCCTCGCTGCATTCGTCCGCCCGAGTGGATAGTACTTGTTCAAGTACTCGGTGCGGAGCTGATCCCAGGTGTATACAAACTTCCCTAGATGTTTCAGCCAGGAGGCTGCTCTATCTGCCAGTGAAAAAGGGAAGGCCATCATTCGAATCGTATCTTGGTCCACACGACGGTCGTGGACAGTGCTGCAGATCATCAGAAACTCCTGGAGATGGAGGTGTGGTTCCTCAGTTGCGAGTCCATGAAAGTGAGGAAGCATCTGCAGGGTGTTCGGAGGGAACTTGAAATCCCCCACGATAGCAGGAATCACTACCCACTGGTGCATCAGTGTAGATCCTGGGTTGTGAAGCTCCCGCATCGGTCTCGCTGCGGCGGCGGCTGCCGCTGCTGCGGCGGCTGCTGCTGCGGCTGCTGCCTCTGCATCAGCATCAGGGATGTCCTCCGGCTCGCTCGGCTCGTCTCGCTCTCTTCGGAGTCTCTCCAACTCCCTCCTCATCTCGATCATGAAAGCCCCCTGATCGCGTAACTGGTTCTGAACTGTCTCTAACGACGCGATCAGGGTGGAGTTGATCGCTCCCTGGTCTAAGACAAAATGTTCGGGCTGACGATCATCTGAACTACCGGCTCCAGCCATTGGGATGTCTGCAAAATCAGAAGAGCCCAACTCAGGTTCTGTCAAATGAATTCGTCTCTCTTCGGGCTCATGTCTCTCAGGAACAGAAGAAAGGGGATCGAGGGGGAACAGGGTGGATTCGAACTCGGGCCCGGAGAGCTGGTCTCGACTCTCACGGGCCAACCTAGATGATAAAGTAGATTCGCCTGAAAGCGGTGCAGCCAGAGGCTGCCTAAGAGATCGTCTACCCATCATCTTGATCTTGGCGAGTTGGGCGGATGAGATCTGGAGAAAATATGATTGCAAGCAAACCCCCGGTTCACCAACACAACACAATGTGAAGACCGTGAAAGATCGGTCAATTTATCTTGTCAATTTTATTTGGTGAACAAACAAGATATCAGAGCGATTAATCGTGACCTGTTAGGATACCCGATACTCTCTCAACCGACTGTCCCGCACAGAAGAGTCGGTAATCAGTCGAGATGAGCACCGGAGGGCTTTACCTAGTGTTCGGGTCACTCTCTCGCACAATCAAACCAAACAATGAGGGGGTTGCTCTCCCCAAGACAAATTTTTTATTGTGAGTGTCTTTTAGGGTCAATAATGTTATCCAGTCCCAATTTTTTTGTTTTTCTTTTTAATTTATTTTTCAAAAATAAATACAAACGGCCTAACGGTTTTTCCGATTCTCCTGATGATTAATCCAATAAAACAGAGGGAGAAGACGAAAAAGCCGATGCACGGAGAAATCAATGATGCATGCAGAGAAAGAAATGCGTACCTTGTCTCCAGCACTCTACATGCAAGTGATCCGCGCAGAATTTAAAGACAGAAATAAACTACCTAAATGGTGCAGCGGGAAAAACCGGCCTTAGACAAGCAATTTCTATTGATCGTGAAGAACAATAGTTAGCTAATCGAATTGAGTCCGGAGTCCGATCTTGGGAGTCACTCGGTGCCCACCACAATGGGTCCTGCCAGCGCTGTATGTGACTCCTCACGGCACGTGGTCTCAAATCCAATTTCACTAACTTTTTCAATGAATTTTATTAAGGTCCAGTTACGTTCTATAGGAACAGATATTCTATTAGATGTTGGGCCTTAAAAGTCTACGTCACAATCAACAAAATTCCTAAATCTAGGGGCTAAAACCGCGAGAAACACCGGAAAAGGCAGCTAGCTATGAAAACCACAATAAAAGCCGCGAAAATCCGATGGGTCCCCCGAGCACACCGGTGCTCAGCGAAACAGACCCGCTAAGGTTACAAGTGTCCACAAGAGTCCAAAGTTCAAGTGTCCTAAATTATTACAAAAATTGTGTTCTCTCTCTCTCTCAGAAATAAAATCTCTTCTCCTCTCTCTCTCCTCCTGCTCTTCTTCCCGTGCGGGTCTTCAAAATAGTAACTCCAAGTTCTCCACGTAGTACCTCGCACAAAAATCAAAGAGAGAGAATGGTCAGAAAACAACAATAATATAGAGAGAGACAAAATGGAAGAATGAATAATTGACTACAAAGCCGTGCTCCCCGGCAACGGCGCCATTCTGATCGCCGCCCAAATGACTAAGGTAAAAGGTCTAAAGAAATAAATCACAATGTCGTTGCGACCTCAATCAATCGGGCTGAGTAAATCAAGAAAATAAACCACTCACAAAATAGATCAAGCAAGCACAAGAAAGAGCGGTCTGCTATAAGATTAACCTGGTGTAGCTCCCAGGGTCGAACACAAGGAGCACAGATTGGCCTTGCGGCCTACGATGTAGTCAAGTATCCCAAAGAGTCTTTTTTTAGTTTTTATTTGTTTTGGAATTTTTTTTAGATTTTTAAAAGATGAGAAAATGAAGGAATGCAAATGCAAGGGGACTTCAACCATTTATACAAGACACACAAATGATGCAAAAATTATGGAAAAATGGTTTTTATGTTTTTTATGTTTTTTACTGTTTTTGGTGAATTTTTGGAATTTTTCTAATGGGTAACTTAATTATTAAAAATCAAACAATGCAAAAAATGTAGGGTACTGTCCAGCAAGGCTTAAGACCACAAAATAAAATAATTTTGGATCTCAAAAAGCCCTAAAGGTAATTTTCCTATATTCTATGAAGAATAAGGAAAATTTGGGCACCCTAATTATTGTTTTTGGATTTTTAATTTATTTACTACAATTTTTATGAATTTTTAGGGGTTTTTCAATTTTTAGTGTTTTTATGTGATGAAAAATAGCCAAACTTGGCTAGAAAATCAAGCAACCAGTAAACAACAATGTCTAATTTTTTTGGAATTTTTAAAGGGGATTTTATATTTTTTTGGTATTTTTAAAGTCAAACAGTAGCAAAAATATGGGTTTTTGAATTTTTAAAAATAATAAATCAAATCAAAAATGTCCCCAAAAATCATAGAAATTCCTACACCATGGCAGGAGCCATGTGTCAAAATTTCATTGGATTTGGAGGTCGTTTGATATTTTATTCAAAAAGAACAAGGGGGCACTGTGCACAGGGACCTAAGTGCAAATACCCAAAAGTTCTGGGGCCTTGGTGCAAAATACCCAGCAAGTCACGCGCGTGGCGCGTGGCTGGGGCACACAGGGACCATTTTGTAATAAAAACCAAGTCCTAGGGGTTATTGATAACACGTATCAAAACCCCAGGGGCAAGGTTGCAAAAAGCCCAAAGAAATTCGCACATGCGCAAATAAAGTGTTCACAGGGGCATAAATGCAATTAATCAAAACATTTCATTCAATTCAAAACATCCAGAACTACAAGGCATACATTGCAAATAACCCAAAATACACGTGCCCAAGCACGTGGGTCTCTACTGGCAGGGGTATAAGTGCAATAAAAATTAAGCGCAAGGTCCTTGATGCAAATATCCCAGAAAATAAACAACTGAAATTAAAAATTACAGGACTAAAGCGAAATAAGATAAACAGAGGGGGCTCTATGAAATTTACCCCTTTATTAATATCGGCGGCCCGATGGTGACGCGTGGATGATCGGACGGTGGAGATGCAACGCGCCTTTAACGCTGTAAACGCTGGCCTGATCTGACGGTTGGAGCGCGTCCACGTGGGTGATCGGACGGTTGCGGCTGGTGGGCGCTCCAGATCACTCCTCCTCTGATCGGACGGTGGAAGCAGCTCCTCGATCGAACGGCTAAGATCGGATCTGGAGCGATGAGGCTGATCTGACGGCGATGGAGGGTCTTCGAAGAACAGGTGGCCGGCGAACTTCGCCGGCCTCGTGAAGGTGCCTCCGGTCTCCTCTGCTGCGCCTGAAGGTCGGAGAAGCTCCGGCGTGAAGGTGCGCAGCTGCTGCGGGTCTCCGGTGGTCAAACCAAGCTCCGAGGAGCTCGAGCAAGGCCGGCGGAGAAGAAGCTCCTGGCTGGAAGTTGGGAGGCCTCAGATGGCTCCCTTTGGACCTGCAAAGTATTCAAGAAGCTTCGCGGGTCGAGGGCAAAGTGCCTCGACCCGGTTAGGTGGCGTGAAGGTGATCGGTGCGGCGTGGCGGACGAGCTCCGGCGAGGCGACGGCGGTGGAACTCGAATCCCAGATCCTGTGCGATCTGGGTTGAATGATCGGGCGTAGAAGGTGCACGGGAAGATGGCGAAGGTGATGGACGGGTCGGGAGGTCGAGATGATAAGCGAGGTGGCCGGAATCGGGAGGATGCGTCGGAGATGGAAATTGGGCGTAATCTAAAATTGGGCTAAACTAGAAGGAATTAAAGGTACCTGATGGCTGAGGTAGACTGTGCTGGAGCGTGGCTGTCTCCGGGTCGTAGCTTCGAAGGTCGTCAACGCCTGAAGCTCGGTGCTCGACGCGGCGGCGGAGCAAGAACGGCGAGGTTACGCCGGATCAATGGATTCACTCCCTCGCCTCACTGCAACACGGGCAAACACTCGCTGTCACTCAGGCGGAGCCAATGGAGGTCACGGGGAAGGAAGAGAATGGCCAAAGATGCGGCGCGAGGGCGGCGGAGGTGAAGGATATATAGTGTGACCGGGCGTCTAGGGTTGAGTGGCGACAGCAAAGGAAGGTGTGGAGTCGATGGCGGAGGATCCGGCGAGGGAGAGGGATGTGCGGCGAAGAATATGGGCGCGGGGGTTGAGTGCGAGACAGGCTGGATGCGCGTGCATAAATCGGAGAAGGTGACGCGGCGCGCGAGGTCCAGAATAGGAAAGGGGCGCGGGGGAGTTGACCGGGGTCAACATTCCCCCGTGGCCCAATCAGAGGCGGCCACGTGTGCTGGATTTTTGACCATTTATTTTAGGGTAGAAATAGGTCGAATTAGGAAAAACTTAAAACATGAAATATTTTTCTTTTATTTTTTTCTATTTTTTTGGTGATTTTTATTTAATTTTTGGAAATAAAAATAGGTTAGCTCTATATATAGGTATATGTACACTATATGGATTTTTATTTTTGATTTTTTTATTTGTTATTTTTTTGTGTTTTTATGCCCATTTTGTATTTTATTTATTTACAAGATGAATTATGGAATAAAAGAATATTTTTATTTGATTTTTATCACCTATATACAAGGGTGAAATAAATAAATGAATACCTTTATATACAGTGGTATTTATACAATGTATTTTTGTATTTTTCATTTTGTGATTTTGAATTTTGTTTTGTTTCTTTTTATTTATTTTATTTACAAAATAATCCATAGAATATTTACAAAAATTTTGGAAAATAAATGAATTTATTTATAGGGTTAAATAAATACAAGATGATGGTTGATGTACATGGTGAAGGAAGGTTATTTTTGACTTTTTGATTTTTATCTTTTTATTTTGTTTTTAATAGGATATAAACACAATATGTACAAGTATATTTTTGGGTGAGGAAAATATATATAGCTTTATTTACAAATATATACACATGAGCCCCTATCTCCCTCTACTTTGGCTTTTATGCGGTCAGGCCCATGCTGAGCCCTCCCTTGGGTTAGGTTGCTCAATATTTATTCTAAATATTTCCCTCTTTTTCTTTTTGCTCTTTATTCTTTTATTTTGTGCACAAAAACATGCTAATTATAGGTTTTTTACACAATGCATGCCTTTGGTATTTATTTGTATTTACACATATCTACATGTATTTGCAAAGGTTTTTGTAGCTAAAATAGAAGAATAAAGAGTGATGAATGGGTATTCATCAATATATACAAAATGCAGCATGTACACAAGGAGTTTTTCCTCTTGAGCTAGTAGACTATATCTCTTATGAAGCATTATTGCAATCCCACAACATCCTATCTTTAGACCTCAGTGCTACTAGATCAGGTTGAGATGCACTACCCTCCCTAAAGGAATATGAGAGGTTCCTCCTAGATGTACTACCCTCGTATGCTACTCCAAGCCAAGGTCAACTGCCTCCTCACCACCTCATCCGTGTTTAGCCACGCGTAAAGTACGTATGCAAGTCAAGACATTATCTGCGAGAGTCATGCGTGTGTTGTTAAGTGCTCTATTTAGACCAATCAAGATGATATGTGAACATAGCCTAGTGGACTAGAAGAATTAAGCCTCAATACCTGAAAAATCCTAAACTCAGATCCTATAAGGTTCCTCCGACATTCAGTGGATTAAGGTCTTAACTAAGCTCCATTCCTCAATTTTATCCAGACTAATTTAAATGTCAACATTACTTTGAAAAATTCTCATGCAAATCTGAGAAAATATGTACAATGCAATGAGAAAAGAAGAGAGAAAAAAAATCTTTTTTTCTTTTTTTGTGAAACAATTTTTCTAATTTTGAACTTTTTATGGATTTTAAAAAAATGATGCAAATGTAAAAAGTTTTTTTAATGCAAATTTTTGTAGACTTTTTATATTTTTTTAGGGAACTTTTTTTATACGGGTTAGGGTTAGTAGATAAGATACATATATTTACACGGGAGTGAGTCAATTATTTACAAGAATTAGGTGAAAGGATTTACAACTTGAGTATTATTAATTTATTCAAGTATGTATATTCAGTTGGTAAAGAATTTTATGGATGATGCATACATACCTCAAACTTATATGAAAATAATTTTAAGATACTTTTGAAAACTATAGTCCAAAATAATTTTTCCAAACAATTTTATAAACATCAGAAAACTATTTAGCAAACATTTTTCGAATAGTAAATATAGATTTTTTTCAAAAAAAGTTTTAACCATTTTCAAGATATTTGCAAATAGTTTTACAAAATAATTTTATTTCACACAAATAAAAGAAAATTTTTACAAATCAAAATACTTTTACAAAGGTTGAAAACATTTCTCAAAACATTTTTCAAATAGTTTTCAAAAGATCTTTCAAATAGATTTTCAAACTGCTCTCAAAATATTTTTCAAAGTATTTTAACCTGACTTATTAATCAATATGTACAAAAAGGAATTTGAGGAAATATAGCATCTTTTTATTAGTTGATTTTTCTGAATTTTACATGCATTTATACAGTATTTGAGCCATATTAAAAATACACAAAGTACGAGTTATGGCTAAAGTATATCTAGAATATATACGACACCCCCTATACTTAGCTCGAACTATGTCCTCATAGTGATCAGAGAGGGGAAAAGAAACACATAACTCCTGCCAAGTAAAGAAAAGTGAAAAGAATACTATGCTACACGACAAATGAAAGAATAAAATCAATAGGAGTCAGTGGTCCCCCTATACTTAGGATCAAGTAATCCTAAGTATAGAAGACTTTACACAAGGGGACTATCGATTTATAGGATGTACAAATATTACCTCCCCTGTAGTTAGGGTAAAATATCCATAAGTATAGGAAGCAAAAGAGAGGTAATATAATCAAATGTATAATCACAAGTTTGACATCCCCTTATACTTAGGGTAAAGTGCACCCTTAGTGTAGCATAATCATGAGATGAAGATGGGGTGCTTAGACAGAAAGAATGGATGATATGGACAGAATGGATCTATATAAGTAACACAATGTTGAGGTACCTCTCAACAAGCGCTAGAGTTTACGCCCCAAGCTGGCGTATAGTCTAGGACAACGCAATATCGAGATTCAGTACGGCATCTGTCAGACGAATACCATATTGTTGTTGTCATCTCGGTAGGAGAACAACAATGGACTCAAGATGGTCAAAAGAGACATCTGAATATGCACTCAAGTGGGTGTCTTCTACCTGGAAAAGAGAAGACGATATATAATTATACTCCGGTAGAACAAAAGAAATCATCAGATCAAGGTCTGAATGGAGTGAATGGATGGAGCTGAAGAAATCCGACATGGAGAAGGAAGGATCTGTCAAGGAATCTTCCACGTCAATCACCATCTTGAATAGATAAGTAAGATCAAGATCAGGAGACTCACTAAGAAAATCGATATCCGATGCATGGAATGTATAGAAATCAGCAACATCATTGAATATCTCAAAGATCAGTTCATCCTCACAAGGGTCATCGAGGAGAGAAAACTCAAACTCAAGAAAATCAAAAGACTCGGTCTCACGATACGACAAATCAGATACACTCCCAAAAAGTGAAACTGAGTACACAGAGTACATGGCATCCTCCTGCAGATAACCCTCAGGGAGTAATGCAAAATCATAGGTGAAGAGAGAGGAATTAAAATCTAATTGGGAATATGCGCCACTGTCAAGCACCCACTCCTCGCACAAAAAGGTCTCCTCTGCTGAATACGGCCTCTGAACAATCTGGAAACAGGAAATGATACTGGTCAACAACGCAGTAGCTGTAGAAGTTTCTGAAACTGATCCTTAAGCTACGACAATGCTTGCTAACATCTGGTCCTCCCGAAATGTATCAATCTCATCAAAATGGAGGACACAAGCCTCAAATATGGGACTATATGTATCTAGCATCTCAAAGTGGTGTCCGTCATCGAGCTCTGGCCGCTGGATTGGATCACGATAACCATCTGAATCAGAGAAGTCCCCTTGAAGAGTAGAAGCTGAATGAGTTGGGTATGGAAACTGAAATAGTAAACTGACGACTGAAGCAGCGTGGGCTCCTCCTCCCCATCTTGGAATATCAGAAGATATGATATCCAAGACTCCTAAACTAAAAAGTACGGGACTGAGTCGAACTCTGGCTGGAAGACCAATGGGAACTCGATCAATCTTTGGGTCTGAAAACCCTAAGTGGCATTCATCTCATCCATCGTCCATACTGCAGCAGAATCCATGTCCTCTAGTTGGTGTGTAGTGGTTGAGTCCACATGAAGTGTAGCACACCTAACTGACACTGCAACACCCTCGTGTGATGTCCCGACTAAAGCATCTCGTGAAGATGGGATGTCTGAGAGTACTCTAGAGAAGGTCTCAAGTAAATCTATGTCAGAATTGTGGTGTGAACTACCATACGAGGTAACTATCAGTTCAATCTGCTCTGCGATCATCCCCCTCATGTCGATTTGTACAAGGTCAGTCACCAAGATTCCATGATCTGGAAATCTCCTTAATAGGTCAAAGAACCTAAGCCATGAATCTCTTAATGGCTCCTGGGGGTCTACTGAAAAAATTGTAATGAAAGACTACATCATATCTGCTCTACACTGGGGGTAAAATCTCTGCAAAAACTCTACGTGTAAACCTCCCCATGTAGCGAACTTCATTCCCAATCGTCGGTGCCAACTCATGGCTCTACTCTGAAGTGTAAATGGGATGATCATCAACATCAGCTCCTCAGAAGTGATATCTAGATAGGCACGGGTCATACAAAATTCCTTAAACTTAGAAATATGAAGATACGGCTTCACGTGCACTTCCCCTGAAAACTTCGACAGTAGATGAATGAAATCTAAATCCGGAATGAAGGGACTCAATGTACAAGCTCACTATGCTTCCTAATCAGGCTGCTCATCCATTATCCTAGAATAGAAGTCGTCTAAGACTCACAACTGATCAATGTGATCTCCTATGGAATGCACGGTCATCCCAGCAAAGAAATCACCAGGTTCTCACATCTGCTTAGTCTGATCTCCATAGGCGTCAAGCACAACATGCCAAGTAGAAAGAGAGAATGGGGAGGGGCAGAAAGAGAAGGAGACAAGAGGTCGATCGGGGTCCCGACCTCCTTGGAAGGTGTCGAAGATGATGGGAATGGAGAGATGAAGGGTGGGAGGGAGGGGTACAGAGTGATGACGAGAAAGGAGACAGAAGGTGACTACTAATGATCAAGCGATGATGATCGTAACCAACTCACACTAAAGATATCCAAACACAAAGCAAACCCTCGTTTTACCAACTCTACATAATGTGAAGACTGTGAGTTCTGGTCTTTTATCTTTTCAATTTTAGAGTTAGGCAATCAAATCAATCTATCAGAGCGATTAGAGCGAGCTGTTGGGAACCCGATGCTCACAGGAGACTGGCTCAAACCTTGCAACTAGTTTTTCCCAGGCAGTAAGGGTGGAGACTGTTTACCAGCTACCTGATCTGCCCAATCTTCTAAGGAAGTCCCAGACCAATTACCGGCTACCCGATGGAATCCTCACTGGAGTACAACTAGATACAAGGAAGTAGTCTGAAAGGAGTTCAGGTGTGGCTCTATCCTTGTGTGCTGGCCACTCTCTTGCTGTAGATAAATCAAACAAGGAGGGGATCACTCTCCCAAAAACAAAGATTTTTCGGTGAAGTCGGTTTTAGGTCAAGTTTCCATTAACAGTCCCAAATATACTGTATTTCTGCCTTTTTATGTATTTTCAAATAAAACAATGCCTAACGAATTTTCTGATTTCCTTTTTTATTTAAATAAAAAAACTGGGGGAGGAAGATGGAAAAGCTGATGCGTAATCAAAAACTATAATGCATGCAGATATAGAAAATGCGTACCTTGCTCCAACACTCTACATGCAGGGTGATCCGTGCATAAATTGAAAGACAAGAATAAAACTACCTAAATGATGCACGATGAAGTCATCCCTAGATGAGCAACTTCTATTATCGTGAAAAACAAGAGCTAACTAATCAGATAAGCGACATGAGTCTGATCTTGGGAGCCGCTCGGTGCCCACCACAATGGGTCTTGCAAGCATTGTATGCAACTCCTCTCGATGTGTGGTCACTTGACCAGTTAAGCTAACTTTCTAAGTTTATTTTTAGCTAGGTCCAATTACGTTCTATAGGAACAAATAAGTAATTAAGTGTGGGGCCTTAGCTAATTACGTCATAATCAAATAGAAATTCCTAGTTCCAGGGGCTAAAACATCGTGAATAAAAAATAAAAACAAAGGAAATAAAAAAACCATGAAAAACAATGGTAAGGTCCCCCGAGTACACCGGTACGCAGTGAAACAGACCCTGAATAGTTTAATGTTCAAATATCTAAGTGTCCAGAAATATCCAAGTTATTATAAATATTCATAAAAATTAATTCTCTAAATAAAATAATTGTCTTCTGCTCCGTTGCGCCTCTTCCTGTGTTGGTCCCTCCAAAAAATCCAAGTCGTATCCATGGCGATTCCTCGCATAAAAAGCAAAACAGAGATGGTAGAAGGCAGTTATAATAATAGAGATAAAAATAAAATAAAACTAAAAAATAACTACAAAGTCGTGCTCCCCGAAAACGACACCATTCTGGTCACCTGAAAATTCGTGATCTCGACTAAGTTGGAATATAAATCACAAAGTTGTTGTCCCTAGTCAATCCGTTCGGTCAACGAGAAAAAAATAAAACCACTCATTAAAATCAAGAAAATGTAATGTAAGTAGTCTTCGCTATTTTTATTTACCTGGTATAGCAACCAAGGTCAAACACAAGGAGCACGATTAAAGAACTCAATAGTCAAATTTCCAAAATAAAGGATTTATAATGGTTTTATATTTTTTAAAAATTTTTTATTTTCAAATAAGAAACAATATACACAAGGGAAAAAATACACACATCACACTCTTTATGTATTTTTTAAAATAATCTGAAATGCTCAGAAAATTACAGGGAAAATATTTTTGGGTCTTAAAGGCTTTAAAATGTTTTTGGAAATTTTATATAGAATTTTCAGATGATTTTGTATTTTTACAAAAATCAAACAGTGCAAATTGATAAATAGTGGTCAACGAAGAGTAATTAGCAACTTAAAATTAATTTAATGTCCAAAACTCTTGGAAATTATTTTTGTGCTAAAATGTAGACAAATATCTACAATCAGGCACTGAGATCAATTTTTTTTATTTTTCAAGAATTTTTCATGATTTTCTAAGATTTTCGACATTTTGCAATTTTTTGGGTTTGAAAATAATTAATGCGTGAAAATTTGACAGAAATAAAAGACATAAAAAGAAATCTACTCTAATTTTTTTGGAATTTTTCGAATATTATTTGATTTTTTATAGTTTTTCAAATTTCAGGCAAAGAAAATAACACCATTTTTGAATTTTTGTTTAAAAGAGCAAATAGAAATAAAATGCGATGAAATTTTTACACAATGAAGAGGAATAAATCAGGAGAAAAACAAGATTTTTGGAGAATTTATTGAGCAATCAAAACATTTACTCTAATGATAAAAGCATGCAAATATAAGTCTGGAGTACAGGGGCTTAAATGCAATTATTCAAACTTTGTATATTAAAAATATAACAGAAAACAATTATAGGGGAGAATTGCAAATTACCCAAATATAGGGTGTGTGACAGTTTCGAGCTGGGGCGTTTGCGTAATTTCTGAAACCTAGGGGGTCTTTGCAATTTACCCATTTTTTTTAAAAAAGTCCCTAAGTTTCCTATTTTTTTATCCTTCGTATCCAAAAGGGGAGGCACCCACTTTCTCTTTCTCTCCCCAAATGCACGGCGGGTGGTGCGAGCAGCTCACGGCGGTGGGGGTGTAGCATCGAGATGGTGGTGGTCGGGCAGAGTGGAGCTCCAAGCTCCACGATGGAGGAGCAAGGTGGTGGTCGTGCGCAGAGGGGGTTTCGTGGAGGAGCAGCGGGCGAGGGCATGTATGGGCGACACATGTTGGCTTCAAGGCGGAGGGCGTCAACGCTCTTGCTCCGCGGAGGGGCTGGCGGAGGAAGCTCGGCAGAGGGGCTAGCTTGTTGGTGGCGCTTCCAGGCGATGATGACAAATGACCCAAGGCGGTGGTGGTAGACATGCACAACTGGGGTTGTGGGCCTCGCTGCTTCGAGCGGGGAGGCTGATGGGACCACGGAAAGAGAAGGTGAAACACACGCCTCGATGATTCTATTGCGAGAGCAGGTGGTTCGTGGCATCAAGTTGAGGAGGAGGATCCTCTAGAGGAGCATGCGAAGGGTGTTACACGGTTGGCGATCGTCGGTGGCGCTAAGATTGGATCTGGCGGAGGTGTGGGCTGATGGTGCTTGTGGCGAAGGGGCTCCAAATGGAGGGGGCAGGTAGTTGGCATTGAGAGGTGGTGGAAGGCGGAGGAGCCTTCTACGCATGCATCGGTGGTGTTGGTTGGCAAGTCTGGTGGTGCAGCACTAGCTTCGCGGGGCGACATACACCCCGACGGTTGTTGGAAGTCGAGGCGGAACGACGGCGTCCGGCGGTGGCGGCGAGGCTTCGCGCGGGGGTGGTGCGAGATGGCAGTGCGGTCTGGCGGTTGCCGGTCGATTTTTTTTATTTTTTGTTTTTTTTTGTAACCTACAGAGATATTAAAAAACGTATATTTATTTTTATTTATTTTTTTTATTTATTTTTATTTATTTTCTGCAAAACAGATGTTAAATAAAGATAAAAAACTGTATATGTTTTTATTTTTTTTATTTTTTGCATAAACAAATGAGGATAAAATGTGAGTAGATAAGTGCGGATCCGACGAGATGGAAGAAAGATCCGAAGATCCAACTATCATTCCTCGTCAGAGTTGATATATTATGTGAGGTAGAATGTGAAATGTAGAGATCAAGAATGTGAGATGAAAAATTGGATCCGGGTCGGATTAAATCGAGAGTGATGACAACTACCATTACAAGTTTAACAACTAAATAAGTTTGAATTAAAATCTAAAATTAATCTAGAAGAATGATAGAAAATAAAGTGGATCTCACCTTGGGATCGGACACATCATGATGGCCTCAATGTTGACCGACTTGTTGTACAATTCGGAAGCTGGACACCATTCTGCGACAAGAAGCTCTTGGAGAACGGGCTCCTCTCCATCAAAGATTGATCAAGAGGAAATGAGGGAGGAGGAACTCAATAAAAAGAAGAAGAAAAATCAAAAAGGAAAATAATTACAAAAAAGAAGGCATTTAGTGGTTAATTAAGTAAGTAAGTAAATAAATAAATTAATAAAAATGAAATTCATAATTAAATAAAATAATTAAAATAATTAATATACAAAATTTAATTAGCCACCTTAATGGTGGTTATTTATGGTATAAAATCAAATCTTATATACATGGTAGGTTTTCAAATTAAATAATTAATTAAATTAATTTTTTGTAATTATATTAATTTATATAATTAATAGTAGATATTATTTTTTTGGTGGTTTTTTTATGCAAGGAAATTAGTTATATACAAGTAATATACACATATAGTACATTATACACATGTACAAATAAGGAAATTATTATTATTATTTTATTATTTTAAATAATTATGAAAATATTTTCAATTATTCACATTGTGTAAAAAATAAAGATGAATAAATATATACAATAAATAAAGGGTAAAATTGCAAAAACCACCCCAAAAAACTGTCTTTTCAACCGTAACTCCAAAAATTATGAAACACAACCATTTTAAAGATAACTTAATTTAGAGTACAATGGAAGTAAGTTTGATTTGATTTGAGTTCGTATGGAGTCGGAATTGATCTTTCAATTGTCACTTTACGTCTTTTTCTGAGTGTGGATACTTTTACTGTATACATGGTTTTACTTTGAAATTATTTTTGTTATTTACTAAACATTTTTATTTACATTTCTATTTAGAAAAATATTTAATTTGAGATCAATTTTTATACAAACAAAATCGTGTAAATTTTGTACAAATATACAAGGAAAAATATTTACAAATGATTTTTTTGAATTTTCTAATTGAAGACCCTATCTCCCCCTACTTTATTCCCGATCGATCAGGTCAAGTTTTGACTTTCTCTCAGGGTTTGGGTCATTCAACATTTACTTCATAAATACATCCTTTATTTTATTTTTTTATTTTCTTTCTTTTCTTCATTATTCTTTTTCTGAATATAAAAAGTGTTAAAATGCATATTTAACAAATGCATGTAAAATGGTAATTTCATGAAATTAGTGGGTATTTACAGGTATTTGACTGAGAAAATGAAGCTAAAATAAAAGAATAAAGGTGATGAATCATGGATTCATCATTGCCTTTTACAGTTTTTCTTCAGTTCATAGTAATATTTAATTTTAGTGTTGGATAGTTTTTCTAATTATTTTATAAAATAATATATATTTTTGTAAATAATTTTTGTAAAGGAAGTATTTTGGTTTTGAATTAGTGATTATTTACATGTATTTTACTAAGGATTTAAGCCAAAATGAAATAATAAAGGCAATGAATCATAGATTCATCATTCCCCTATACTTTGCCTTTGTTAGTCCCTTATCAAACACTTATTCTATAAATAAGTGCAAGTAAAAAGAAAAAGGAAAATGAAAGATAAAAGAACTTAGATCATTTTTGTTTCTTTAAATTGAATCTCACTTCACCCAAAATCTATAACTTGGATTAGGCCTTTGGATTAATAGTGTGTTGGGACTATATTAGAATTAGTATTTAAACCTTGACAGCCCTCACGCTCCACAAATCCTTATCCAGGTTCACCACAACATCCATCTCAGATCCATCTATTCGTCATGCAAACTTTTCATCTTTGAAAGCAATTTATACTATGTGTGAAAGGTTTTAGTTCTTCCTGCTTTAGAGAAAGCGAAGAAACCGCCCATCCCAGTAATACACTCCCATTGGGCCCTCATCCAGCTACTTGATCCTCGAGGAGGGAGTATTTCCTTCTAAGGTCAGGTCGTGTTGTGTCCACAATAGAGTATAGGAAGAAGATAGAAGAATGAGAAGAGAACTGGAGTGTAATCAGTGTAATCACATCTCTCATGAAGTATGACCAGTTTATCCAAGTATCCACTAAGACATGCAGACTTTCTGAAGCTCGGACCATTGTGGTCAAATTTGGTATTTGGTTTATTTGGCTTCTTTTTGGTAGAAATGACGGTTGCACTGCATAGATCTTTTATGCCCTGACAGATATAACATCTTTTCATCCGTCCACTTTTTGGGGTCATGGAAAAATTATGTCAGCAGATCCTTCCCTCATCCAAAGCTTTATTTCAACCCCAATCTCTCTCATGTTTAGATGTCAGCACCACTAGACAAGGATGGAAACACACCACCCAAATAGATTACCCTTCACATCCCCATGCAAGTTGAGCTAAGTGCATAGTGCATGAATTAAAAAATTGGTTCAAATGGGAAAGAGTTAAACAGATGACACCAGGTGCCCTACTTAGGCACTTTTAAGTTGAATTCTGAACATGATCTCAAGGAACCCAAAGAATTAAGTCTAAAAGACCTGAAGAGTCTCAATTCTAGTTCCTAATAAAGTTTCTTTAGAATTAAGTAGATTAAGGCCTAAACCAAGCTCCATCTCTCGGACTTAGATCCATCCGTTTCAAGAGTCAGACTTGTTCTGAAAAATACGAATGAATGCAAAAATTTTGTATGAAGTTGATTTCTTTCGTATTAAAACTTTATGTACAAATTTAAAGAATTTTGCAAACTTTTATTGGATTTTAAAACTTTTCAATTTTTTGTGGTTTTTTTGATAGAGTTAGTAGATTAATTCAATTTACGCGATTTTTACAAGAATTACGTACATTTTACAAAGGATTTTATACCCATTTTATATACAAGAATATACGGCTATTATACAATATTTTATACCAGGATTTTATAAATTTTATATAATTAAGGATTTTATCCAAACAATTTTACAACAATTTTTTATATATACAACTTTTAAGCCATTTTTTTATAAATCGTATTTACGGTTTTCTTGCGGCTTTTAAAAACCCAAAATATACACCCATACTTTTAGAGAGCCATATTATTAAAAATTATAATAAAGTACGAGTTATGGCTTAGAATGTATATATAGCATATATATACGACACCCCTTATACTTAACATGAATTATGTCCTCATAGTGACCAAAGAAGCGGCAAAGGAGGACATAACTCGGGTTAAGTATAGATTGGTGAAAAGAATTCTATACTACAATGACTCAAAAGAATAACGAATAAACAAATAGAAGTCAATCATCCCCTCTATACTTTGGATCAAGTAATCCTAAGGATAGTAGATCAATGATGATCAAGGTCAAGAGAATGTACAAAATCAACGGCTCATCTTGTCCCCCCCTATACCTAGAGTAAAATAACCCTAAGTATAGAGATGAACATCAACAGGTGAGGGACAAGCGAGAGAGCAGACAATTAAAAAATCAAAATCAATCAAAAGCGAAGATTAGCGATATTACCCCTCTATACTTAGGGTAAAGCACACCCTAAGTATAAGCAACGACAGGGGTAATAGAACAGAATGATATGAACAACATGGTGTCTACACCCCCTATACTTAGGTTAAAGCACATCCTAAGTATAGCAAAAATTCTAGATGTAACCTAATGGTGTAAGACAAACAGAAGGAAGAAAGAATAAAATCAAAAGTATATACAAAGTGATATGGAAAATCAAGTATAAGATGCAGAGTGTATAAGTGAAGAGATCATCTCATACAAAATGAATCGGGGCAACCTCAATAGTCAGCAATTCATGATCGAGAAAAGGTTTCAACCGTTGACCATTTGCTCGGAAGGTGGAATCAGACGAGAACTCAGATATATCAATGCTACCGTTGTCGTACACCTTTAACACAAGATACAGGCCTTTCCACTTGCTCTGAAGTTTGCTTGGGAATAGCTTTAGTCTCGCAAAGAATAGCTAGACTTTCTGATTAGGCTCAAACTGCTTGTTGCTGATGTAAGCATTATGCCACTCTTTCATCTGCTCTTTGTAATGTAGGCTACTCGTGAAGGCTTCATCTCCCAATTCCTCCAGGGCTGCCAACTCAATCTGCCTCTGATCTCCTGCATCATCTAGGCCAAAGATTACTTCTTTCACTGCCCATAAAGATCGGTGCTTGATTTTAAGAGGTAAGTGGTATGGCTTGCCATAAATGAGTCGAAAGGGAGATATACCCAATGGAGTTTTGAAGGATGTTTTATAGGCCCAAAGAACTGAGTCCAAAAGCTATGACCAATCCTTTCAATCTGGGCAAAAAACCTTTTGCAAGATCATCTTGATCTCCCTATTCGAGACCTCGGCTAAACCATTTGTCTGAGGATAATATGGAGTAGCTACCTTATGATCTATGTCGAACTCGTTAGCAAGTGTTCTTACATTATCGTTGATGAAGTGGCTACCCCTGTCTGATATTAGCACTCGAGGGAACCCAAACCGCGTAATGATATGCTTTCTCAGGAACTTACAAACTGTGTTCGTATCAGTAGTTCGGGCAGGAATAGCCTCTACCCAACGACTCACATAATCCACAACTAGAAGAATATACTCAAACCCCTGACTTTTCGGGAATGGTCCCATAAAGTTGATACCCCATGCATCAAACACTTCATAGAAGTGAATCAGCTGCATCGACATCATGTCTCTATGTCCACAAGTACCTATTCTCTGACAGTTGGTACATCTCTTTACTAATGCATGGTCATCAGCAACGAGCACATGCCACCAAAGGCCATATTGGAGCACCTTCTGTGTTGTACTCTTCCCTGAATGGTGTCCTCCATATTCTAGTCTATGGCAATACATGAGGGCATTTTGATATTCATATTGAAGAATACACCGACGCCAGACAAAATCCGCTCCTTCATGATAAAGGATCAGATGCTCCCAATGGTAAGACTTGGATTTCACGAGGAAAGTCTCAAGTCTCTGTCTGGACCAACCTTGTGGGACTTTCTTAGCAACAAGAAAGTTTACAATGTCAGCATACCATGGCAGTGAGGCGTCAACAAGAATCGCCTCGTTGGGGAAGGCCTCGGTAATTGGTGCATCAAACTCAGAAGTCTCAGTTGTTTCTCACCGGGAGAGGTGATCTGCGACCACATTCTTGACTCCAAGCTTATCCTTGATTACAATATCAAACTCCTAGAGTAGAAGGATCCATATGGTCATACGCGGCTTTGAATCCTTCTTGTCCATTAATACTTGGTGGCGGTGTGGTCAGTGAAGATTGTAACTTTGGATCCTAAGATGTGGGATCTGAATTTGTCTAAGACAAATACTACGACTAGCATTTCTTTCTCTGTAAGCGTGTAATTCTGCTGGGTAGAATCCAAAATCTTGCTAGTGTAGTATATGGCATATGAAAGGCCATCCTTTCTCTGTCCCAACATAGCACCAACAAAAAAATCAAAGGCGTCTGTCATGATCTCGAATGGGAGAGACAAATTGGGTGGCTGAAGGACAAGAGTCTCTACAACCATGCTCTTGAGAGTTTCAAAAGTCGAAAGACACTTATAATCAACTATAAACTCGGTATCTTTTGCGAGAAGATCATATAATGGTGGGCAATTGTGTTGAAGTCTCGTATGATACGTCAGTAGAAACGACATGCCCGAGGAAATATCGTAACTGCTTCAGATTGGACGGTGGATTGAGTTTCTTTATGATATCCACCTTGGTTGGGTCCACCTCCATGCCCCTGTTGGAGATGATATGACCAAGGACCATCCCCTGAGTCATCATAAAATGACTCTTCCCCCAAGAAAGAATGAGGTTAACCTCTGTGCACCTCTGAAACATGCAGTATAGGCTAGAAAGATAGGAATCAAAATCACCGCTATAGATCAAAAAACATCCGTGAAGACCTCAAAAAAGCCTCCCACCATGTTCGCAAAAATACAAAGCATGCACCTCTAGAATGTAGACGGAGCATTACATAGTCCAAAGGGCATCCTTTGAAAGCATACATTCCGAACGGAGAGGTGAATGTTGTCTTTTCATTGTCTTCAGGAGCATTGGCCACCTAATTATATCCCGAGTACCCGTCGAGAAAACAATAATGGCTCTTCCCTGCTAATAGTTCAATGATCTAATCAATGAATGGTAGGGAGAAGTGATCCTTCTTGGTCGCTTGATTCAAACGTCTGTAGTCCACACAAACACGCCAAGAAGTTGGTACTCGGGTAGTGATCTCCTCTTTGTCCTCGTTTATCATTGTAGTGATACCCACCTTCTTGGGTACCACATGTAAAGGACTAACCCATTTTGAGTCGGAGATAGGATAGATAAAATCGATGCTCCACCACTTGGATATTTCCTTCATAACCACCTCTCGAAGATTCGGGTTCAGCCTACGCTGAAATTGATGACATGGTTTGGCATCATCCTCGAGAAAGATGTGGTGGGAGTGCAGAGCCATACTAATCCCATGGATACCATCAACTGACCACCAGATTATCTTGTGGTTCTTTTCAAGAATCTCTATCAGACGGGATTCTCATTCATCAGTCAGATCGGAATCAATGATGACCGAAAATATTTTAAGCTCTCTAGCAAGGAATCGGTATTTCATGCTCTAAGATAGATGTTTGAGCTCATGGGGAGAAGGAATAGGAAGATCTGGCCTAACTAGGGCTTAGGTATAGGAACTAGGTCGGTATGCACGAGCTCTACCAGTTCTGACTCAGAAAGATCTGGAGACTGCACATCGGATAACTGGATGTTCTGAACTGATTTGGTCTCCAGGCTGGTTGTAATCTCTTCTGATGAAGTTTGCAGTGATAAGACTTCAGTGAAACACTGTCAATCAACATTATTTGAATTTGACTGATAAATGGATAACTGACAATGAAGATTTTTCACTTCGGACTCGGAGGGATTGAGAATGTCATTATGTTTGAAAAAGTCTTAGAATCGTCTCCATCAAGCTTTTCACTAATTGGTTCCAGGACCGTGTTCTCCAACCTCCCATCATCTGATATTTGAATCTCTGTGTCTACTGAATGTGTGACGAAAGATTGGGTACTAGGTTCGTCCCAGACAGCCTCATCATCTATCTGTTACAAATCACAATCTTAATGAATATCGAGTTTGTCATCAGATTCTCTCTCTGACTCAGCTGATCTGGATTTAAGGTCTTGAATTATCTGTGTATGTAAACTCTCGCCCTGGATGTGAAACTACACCTTCCCAGTACCATAATCGGACACGACCTTGGCTGTCACTAGAAAAGATCATCCTAATATGATCAGGGTATCGGTCAAATATTCAAGGACCGCCATGTCCAACACATCGAAGTCTACGAGGGATTGCAAACCCTGAAAGGTGATGATAACATCCTCGATTAATCCCTTAGGCCTCTTGATCAATTTATCAGCAATCTGCAAAACCGTTCAGCTTGGTCGAAGAGGTCTGAACTCAAACTTGTCGAGTATGAAAGAGGGAAGAAGATTATTTGAAGATCCACTATCTAATAGAGTGAAATCAAATGTTTGATCGAGGATCTTGCATCTGACATACGATACTCTCGTGTCTGATCTCTTGGCTAGGAGATGGTTATGAATCGCATGAGATGTTTCCTTGGTAAACACATGGATCTCTGAACAATGGTTGCACTACCTCTTCTTTTCGCGGATTGTGGTTCGCTCTTTTAAGCCTTTCTACAGAAGAGAGATGTGTTCCAAGGCTTCCGAAAGAGTGAGTTGGATCGTGAACTTGTCGATCCTCTCTTTCATCATATCATTCATTTGAATCTTTTTGGTATTTTCTTTTTTATCTCCTTTTCCTAAGCAGAGTGCTTTGCGAAAATGAATCTGTACATCCTCCTTGTTAGGCTGTACAATAGGAGGATCAGAAGAAGAAGAAATGTTTTTGCAAAATCGGGACTTGCATTTAGTGAACCATCAGAGAAAGATAGAGATTGATCAACTGTCTTTTTATTTCTTTTTCTAATTCTTATCTTTTATACATTATTTTGTGATTTTCTCCCATCATCACTATACACGAAAAAAGGTAAAGCAGTTGTATCAACATTCGGCTCTAGCTGCTACTCTTCAGACTTGGTGCCTTCAATACCACCATCTATATCATCAAAGGGAGAAGCACTTCAGCACTACCATCAACGTCCTCAACAGGCATGCTTGTATCCTCAGGTGTATCCCCATCGAGCCTAGTTGAGTCTCCGCCTACTAGCATCCTATCACTCCTAAGAGAAATGAAATCAGCATCATCACAAAAAAGATAATTATTTGAAAAAACCTGTGACTGGAGGGTGGGCTCAGTCAAATCTACATGCTCCAACTTTCACTTCTGATTGTTAGGATTCGATTCGATCTGAGCAAGAAAGGCGGACTTCCCTTTGACTAGATCTGTGACATGAGTTTAGACTCATCTGTCTCTCACCTAAAAGCGACATGCTGGTTAGTAATCAGATTAGTGAGATACTCTAATGCTGGTTTGTCATGGAAGGGACCATGAGACCCAGATGAGTTGCCTCAATGATACTGAGGCTGCTTCTAAGCTGACTGCTGATGTAGACGATAAGTCTGCTGATACTGCAAATGGTATGAACTCTGCCTCCACTGTGGATGCTGGTATTGTCGAGGACCAGAATGTTATTGTGGTTCTCTATTCTGCCCCTTCGATTTCTATGGTGGCTGTTGGGAAGAGGCACCTCCTTAAGACCAACGAAAATCAGGATGATCGCGACGGATCCCTGGTTGTTGCGGTTGGTTGTATCATATCCTATTGACCTCGGTCAATGGCTCAGTCATCTCAGATTAGACTGGGGGCATCAATGCCAATGGCTGATCGCTTTGATACACCACCATCTGAGTGTCAGATGATGATGTATGATGGTGTTGCGGGTACACCGAAGACTGGTGAGTTGGCTCAAAATGCACACGTTAGATGTGCTGAACTTGAGGTCGCAGAGGTATGCCTCAGTCTCTGATTCTTGAATCATCCTGTGATCTTGAAGACTTCGTAGACTTTGACTAAATCTCTTAAAGCCACGTGATTTGTGTCCTCAGATCACTTAAACATCTCTCAAGATCGTTGACTAAAACTCTTCCCACTACCCTTGTTAATTTGATCAAATTAATGGTCAAATTAATTAATAATATTCGTTGTAGTCGGATAATAAGAGTAGATCAAAAACCACTTTCAATTATAGTCAAGTTAATTTCGAGCGGCAATTTTTTTTACTTGGGCAAGCCCAAGGTCAAACTCAGGGAGGCAGCTGTCTCCTTAGGTGATTTTTTAGCAAAGTCCAAGGTTTGATTTTCTGGGGATAATTTTTTTGGTCTTTTTCTATATTTTATGCAAGATACATGCAAGATCTAGCCAGTTTATGAGTTAATTCCGATAAGTGTTCAAATTAAGTCCAAAAATTATGAAACTTGGCCAGATGATGAAATGAGATGAAATTAAGGTCCTCTATTTTTTTATAATTTTCTGACACTAAATGAATTTACTGTGAATTATATATGAATGCAAGGTGATTTTAACTAAACTAATTTTAATAAATATCAAATCACAATATTTTTAGGATTAAGAATTATCCTAGATAAATCTGGAGGTGAGGAATCCAGAAAAATTATCAAACCTTAATTTTTATGTGAAATGAACCTATTAAAAATTAATTAAGAAATCCACTAAATGATTTATTCAGGCCTCGAGATGCATGCAAATAAGATGATTTTTGGGCACAATGTGAACTTCATTGTCTTAAATCTAATATGAATTTTTTGGGGATTTTTGGAGTCACAGAGAAATTACTATCAATTAACAAGCATAAATGGGCAAAATATAGCAAAATTGAACCAATTAATTGATAGAAAAATCTACTGATATTACAAAAATATGCCAAGTGTCAGATAATGAAGAGGACAATGAAAGCTACACAATGCAATTTTTAAAATTTAAAAATGATGCTAAATGAATGTCTAAATGATTGTGCAAACACATGGATGTAAATGTAATACAGAAAAAGAAGTATGAGCTGAAATAAAGAACATGGACTTACATGCAATTACCGGAAACTTGAAATTTGTTTAAAAACATGCAAGGTGGTGCAAGTGTCCCCTTTGTTAATACCCTTTTTGGCTTTATTCTCCACTAAAACTCCCATGTTTTGTTGGCTTCAAACAGGGGAGCTTGGCCAACCACTTTGGATGGAGATGAGAGCTTCGGTGGTCGTGCTTGGAGGCTTAACGATGGCGAGGGGCGGCCGGTGGCTCGCAGCCGCGAGAGGATGACGGCGCGCGGAGCGCGAGGTTATGCGTGGCGCGGAGGGAATCGGTGGGTGAGGGGCGGCTACGGGGCTTGGAGGGAGGCGCGCCGCACTGGCGCTGCTGCTAGATGGAGCGCGGAAGCACGGGCGTGGTCTCGCCTGGAGGGGCGGCGGGCCGTGCGGTTGCGCTCGTCGAGGAGGCAGCTTGCTGTAGGGGGCTGAAGTGCTGGCGTCGGGCGGTGGTGGGCTGGTGCGCCTGGAGGCGCGGAGGACCACCGTGGGGTAGGAGGAAGCATGGGCGGACGCGCCTCTGCTCGACGGTTTCCTTCCTCTTGGCCGACACATGGCCAGGGGTCGTTGATGAAGGGCAGACGTGGGCGCGGTGGACTGCTAGGCTGTTGGAGCTGAAGACGCCAATGGGCGGAGGGCCGTGCGCAGGCGGCGGCCTGCTCGTGGATGGAGAGCGGCACCGCGGTAGGAAGGTGGTGTGCGCGGGTCTCGCAAGTGGGTTGATGGTACGCGATGGGGTGTGTGCATGTGGTGTGGAGAGTGGAGGAAGAAGAAGGCAAAAACAGGGGATTTCACAATATGCCATGTTTTGCCATGCATTTGTTTAAGTGGCTCAAATGTCGGATTAATTGGTTGATGAGGTTGCTCCGAAAAATTCAAGAAAAATCTCCACTAGATCCCAAACATATGATTTATCCAAGAATGTGTAAAAAATTTGGTGATTGGGTGGATGGAAGATGATGAAATAGAGGAGAGAGAAAGTGGGTGTAGAAGATGGTGAAGAAGGAGAGGGAAGAAGATGGTTACATGTAGTGTGACTGGAAGTTGGCCAAAAGGGAGAGTCTGGTTGTGGTCTTCGCTCAAGACCCGGGCAACAGGTCGAGCTCAAGCGGTTCTTGAACTAATGACCGCGACGAAGGTGAATCCACCTTCGGATCTCACCGGAGGAAGGTGGTCTCTGCTCAAGGAAAAAGGTGACCATTGTCACTGGAGCACCTCTCCGAACTAGCTCTCTCCCTCTCTCTCTAGTGTTGAAGCAAGCAATGGTGGATGGAGGTGAATGGAAGAGTGGAGGGGAATATAAAGAGGGAGAGGTTGGAGGTTGTAGAAGAGATGGAGAAGGTGGAGGGGGTGGGGTGTGAAGTGTCGTCGGAGTTAACTTTTCCCTTAAGTCAAGGTAGCAGTGGGGAGGAATGGGTAGATGGGAAATGAGATGGCACCACTTGGCGCACTTGGATGCGGCCACGTGACATTTATTTAATTAATGTATAATAATAATAATAATAAACCGAAAATAATAAAATAAATCTGAAATTAATAAAAAATGGGGTGACATGTGGCGGCTCCAGGAGCGGCCACATGTCTCTCCTAGAAAATTCAAAAATTAAATGTAAAGAAAAATAAAAAAGAAATAACAAAAAGGATTAAATCAAAAAGTGGTCAACATGAACGTTGCTCGACTCGACGAGATCTACAACTTCTATGAAGGGCTGAAAATCAAAAGAAGTCATCTGTACAAAATGTATTTTTGGGTGGTACCTTATAGATATAAAATATCGCATTTTACCTTTTTCAATTTTTGTCATTTTTCAACAAGAGAAAAATTAAAATAAAAATAGAAAAAATGTGAAGAGAATATTTACAACTTAATATATTTTTTGGAATTTTAATGATTAGGAAAATAAAAGGATAAAATGAAGGGCAAAACGGTCAATATATACAATATACAAAAGGGGCCCAAAATCCAAGTTTTGCATACGAGCTCCGATTTTAATGAAATTGGTCTTGTTTTGAAGGTCTTTGGATGTATATTACGTTAAAAGTGAGTAGACCTGATTCAGAGGCTGTATGAGAGAGATATGTGCATTCTAAGGCTCCTAGTTTCAAACTTGGATTAGGGTTTTATTGGTCAATTTTACATGTTAGTATTTTTTTGATATTTTTCCTTTATTAGTGTTAGTAATATATACACTATAGAGTTAGTTTTATTGGATTCGGAGTTAGTATAAAATATATACAAATAAGGTATTTTATCTAATATAAGGTCAATATTAACAAGTGAATTTGGCTTCTTATTTAATGCATTTATGAATGCTAAAATGCAGATATTATGCTTGCATGCATGAATGCTAATTATTCAAGATAAGGGGAAATATGTTGTTATTTACTCGAGAACAAAGCTCTATTTTCAACTTTTAGTGATGAATCACAGATTCATCAACCCCCTATACATAGCGTGTGCTATGTCCTCAGAGCACGAAAAGCGAGGAAAAAGACATAGCTCGTGCTAAGTGCGGGAGAGCTAAAGTAACAAAAATTAAAGAAGTTGCTCTACCCCCCCCCCAATACTTAGGCTCTGGCAACCTAAGTGTAGAAGAAAGATAAAAAATGGGGCAGGCGAGGTTAAGAGGGGAAATGGAGGAGTATATACACGGCAGGCATCGGTCCCCCCTATACTTAGGCTTTGGTCAGCCTAAGTATAGGACAAGAGTGAGTATAAGAACCTATGAGATCTGGAGATTGTACATAGAATGATGAAGAGACTCGTCTCCCCCTATACTTAGGATTCGATCATCCTAAGTATAGCCATAAAATGAAATGATATGGAGCCGGGGCGAGTGATTCGAATCACTAGGGAGGGAGGGAAAATATATAGAAGAAGGATTGAGAATATACAGGGATCAAGAAGGTTTATGACGAACCTTCTTGCGGGAGCGAGGAGGTGGGTAATATACAAGTGTGTCGCTGTCGGAATCGTCCTCAGATGAATAATAGTGAGGTGAAGGGATCGTCCAACGCGGGTCGACACACGGCTGCTTGCTTAGATACAACTTAAGAACAACCGAACTAAGCTCACTCATATAAATCACCTTGTCTGGACCCGATGAGGATTCCTCTGAAACTTCCTTCTCCAGAATGTTGAAGGAAATTTTCTTAGTCGATTTTCTAGAACCTGAATCATTGAGAGGGAGATGAGAGTGACGCGCCTTGAGAGGTTCGGGGGAACATCTCGAGGAATCAATTCTCGACTTCCTCTCACTAGCTAGCTGACTAGAAGAGGGAGCAACTGTGACTTTATGTGGAGTCAATTTAATCTTGGTTGTTTCCTTTAAAGGTCCAGGATGTGGTGTGGTGCTGACCATAGGTTCCTCATCAGATGAGTCAGCATATAGATTAGCATATTCCTGAAGGGTCAGCATGCATTTCGAGAAGGTGCCAGTGATCTCAGTTGGCTTGACATTATTGGGCTCTTGTGTCGGATCATCAAAATAATCAAGACAATCAGCAAAAATCATGTCCGACTCAATGTCAGCTTCTGGTCGTGAGTCCTCCTTAGAAGCTATCACGGTGGTGGTACAAGCATTTGATGAAGTGGAGGTGTGGGGAGTCTCTGAACCAATGGTCGTTCGGACAATCTGTCTCTCTGGTGTAGTAGAGAGGCAGGACTCATCTACCTCTCGATGGTCATGACTGTCAGCAGATGTGCGGGTCACCTTGGAGTAAAGTGTATCAAAGAGTGGGTGAGGTCGAAGTGCTCCCAATGCTGAAAAATCAATCTCTCGAGTCTCGCAATCTATAGTAGCCTTAGCCCAGGCTAAGAACGGCTTCCTGAGAATAATCAGAGACTAGAAGAACTCTCCTTGGTGCTCAATGTCAATGATCGTGAAGTCCACCTGGAGTAGAGCACCTTGGAAATTAACGATGAATGAAATGTTTCCTCTCCACTGTTTAATAGATCGATCAGCCAGTTGAACGATCTCTCTCGACTTCCTAAGTGGCCTGAGTTTGAGCTTGTCAAACACAGAGGTCGGGAGGATATTTATCGATAAGTCATCATCGATTATCGCATGGATAAAGATGGTGTCTTTGATCTCACACTCAACTCGGGGCAACTTCTTCACTCTGCGACTTTTGGTCTTTCTCCATATCACCAAGGAGGTGGCATAGACACTATGTGTCTTTCAGTCCTTGTCCTCTTATTGCCCGACCTCTTGGGCATCAATTTACTTCTCACAAATCGTTTGAGGTCGGAAATGTGATCTATGGCCTTTATTAAGGGAAGATTAAAAATCAGTTCTTTATCGAGTGCTTCCCTTAGGGCAGGATCAATTTTTTTAGGTCTTTTCCATTTTCAATTTTACGTGATTTTTTGGTTTTTCAATTTTTTTGGTGTTTTGGATAGATGAATGATCAGACTCAAGATTGGAAGGCAAGGGGTTAGTAGAAGAGGGGGATAGAATGAACTCCAGTTGTACACGATGTGTGGGTTCCCTAATACTGGCTCGGTTTTCAACATCATATCTACTTACGTCCTTTTCAACTTTCATTCCCAAGCCGACAGAAATTGAGTGCAAAATTTCCATGACGTCTCTCAACCTGTTACCTAATGTTTCATTCTTCACGGTAAAGCCGACCACAGGTAAGGGTCTTCCGTGGGTGGCGGAGGATACATGGAAGAATGAGAAGGTGAAGATGATCGGTATATGGTTGAGGAGGATTGACCAGAGGTCAAAGGGTATGGGGACCAATATCCTGACATCTTAAAGACGAGAGGATGGAAGTAAGCAGATTGAGGTAGAAAATGTGCAATTACACAGGATAACACACACAGACAGAGACAAAGACAAACGCAAGAGCAAACCCCGAGTTCACACTCAACATGGTGAAGGACTCGAAACCGAGTCCGATTGATGTGGTTGATTTTAAGTGTGAGTTTATCAGACAAGATAGCAAAGGTTACGCGGCCTAGAGGGGAGTCGGCAAAAAAGTCAAATGCGTCTCCCCTGTTTAACCTGTCGCCTTAAATACCAACGCCCTTCCTTTCTTCGCTCCTATCCCCAGCCGAAAGTTCAAGGACCTACCCCTATCTACCTACAGAGTAGGCGGAGGCTGACAAGGCTATAACTTCACCCCTATCTACCTGCAAGCGCAGGCGGAGGCTACTACCAACTTGTCGTGGTGCACCGCAATTTCACCCCTATCTACCTACCGGAGTAGGCGGAGGCTACTTGGCGCTGGTCAGTTGAACCCAAAGTTCAGTCGTTGATATTTGCTCGGATCGGGGTACACGATATGGAAAGCGGGGATTTTTGTCTCTACCCGAGGGTGCTCACACACTCTAGTACCCTTACTCAGCCTGAAAACAAGGTCGAGGTTAATTTCCCGCAAATAAGGGTTAATTTTAGTCAATTTTTTTGGTTCAATTCAATTAGCAGTCCTGATTTTAAAGAATAGTTGTCACTGATATTAATCCACACAAGCAATCACGTCTACTGTCCAGTCCCAATTCCTTTATCCTAGGTTTAGAAAACCGAGAGAGAGAGAGAGAATGGGAAAAAGCCGATGCAATCAAGAAAACAATGACGAATGCTCGAGTAAGAATACTTACAGTGCCTCCAGCTCTCTACAATGTGGGATGAACGACTGAATTGAAATTTTACACTAAATGGAATGCAAGCGATGAAAAGCCGCTCCTAGACAGGCAGTTCTATTAGCGATCGAAGAACAGATTATGTTTGGCTAAGTCCCGCAGTCTAAGTGCATCTTTTATGTGTAATGTGTGGTCCTAAAGAATTACGAGCACAAGCAAATCCTAGAGTGGCTAGAGGAGCCTCTAGTGCAAGCCTAGTCTAAAATTCAATCCACACAGCACACAGGGACACGGTTCCACTATGTTTACACACGCGAGAACCCAAACGGGAACCGCTGGAAATGCAGACACCTTTTTACAAGTTAACAAACAAAAAAAACTTTCTGGCATCTCAACAGCCGACTTGCTCCACGAATCGTCGGCCTCTGATGCACTTCGAGATGCGTCGACATGAAGAAAGCCGCTCCAAGTCCACCGGGCCCTCGCACAAAAAGATCCAAAAATGTCAGTGAGAGAGAGAGAGAGTGAAAAATAAATAGAAAAATAATTGAAAAATGGAATAATTACAAGGTGGTTCGGGGATCAGACTACCCGAGTGACTGGAAAATGTAAATCTAATTTTCTAAAATAATCCTAAGCCGTATGCCTCCCCGGCAACGGCGCTATTTGACAGAGCTAGAACCTATCTCACTTGTAGAACGGCGGATGATGAACAATGGAGGAGGGAATGAGAATATAAAGAGGAGTGAGAAGTTAGAAAAGATGTGGAGAAGATGGAGGGATGGTGGAGGGAGTGGTGACTTGGAGTGGAAGGCAAGTAGAGAAGAGGTAAAAGGGGAGAAAAATAAACAAAGTAATAAAATAAAATAGTAGGCTACTAAAAATAATTAAAATAATAGTAATAAAATAATAGTAATAATAAATATGAAAATAATAAAAAAAATCTGAAATTAATAAAAAATGGGGTGACATGTGGCGGCTCCAGGAGTTGCTACATGTCGCTCCTAGAAAATTCAAAAATTAAATGTAAAGAAAAATAAAAAAGAAATAACAAAAAGGATAAATCAAAAAGTGGTTAGCACGAAAGTTGCTCCTCGAGGAGATCTACAACTTTCATGAAGGGTCGAAAATCAAAAGAAGTCATCTGTACAAAATGTATATTTGGGTGGTACCTTATAGATATAAAATACCGCATTTTTTCATTTTCAATTTTTTGTCATTTTTCAACAAGAGAAAAATTAAAATAAAAATAGAGAAAATGTGAAGAGAATATTTACAACTTAATCTAATTTTTTTGGATTTTTAATGATTAGGAAAATAAAAGGATAAAATGAAGGGCAAAACGGTCAATATATACAATATACAAAAGGGGCCCAAAATCCAAGTTTTGCAAACGAGCTCCGATTCTAATGAAATTGGTCTTTTTTTGAAGGTCTTTGAATGTATATTACGTTAAAAGTTAGTAGACCTGATTTGGAGAATGTATGAGAGAGATATGCGCATTTTAAGGCTCCTAGTTTCAAATTTGGATTGGGGTTTTATTGGTCAATTTTACAAGTTAGTATTTTTTGATATTTTTCCTTTATTAATATTAGTAATATATACACTATAGAGTTGGTTTTATTGGATTCGGAGTTAATATAAAATATATACAAATAAGGTATTTTATCTAATACACAGGTGAATATTTACAAGTGAATTTGGCTTTTTATTTAATGCAATTATGAATGCTAAAATGCAGATATTATGCTTGCATGCATGAATGCTAATTATGCAAGATAAGGGTAAATATGTTGTTATTTATTCGGGAACAAAGCTCTATTTTCAACTTTTACAGTGATGAACCACAGATTCATCATTGACCTTATCGAGCTTATCTAAATTCTAGCACTTCTCTATGATTTTTATACAATCCAACTTTTAAAAATAATCCCCATATCAGATGATGTGGATTCAATAGGTGTTGAGAGTAGAAGAGGGATTCCCTTCGATTTGTGCCACTCAGGAGTGCTGGTTATATGTAGGTGGCTTCATCTGAGTATAGACCTGAGTCTGAGACATCGTGGTGTAGTTCTCTGCCATTTTCTCATAAATATCCCAGACCTGATCCTCATGCATCGAAAATAAGATCCACCACAGGATGCATTCACTAATCCCCATACTTCTGGAGTTAGCCCACTGAAAAAACTCTATACAAGATTTGGCTTTTAAATTTCATGATGGAGACACCGATCAATGATCTCTCTAAAACGATCCCATGCCTCGTGGAACTACTCATTCTCGATCATCGTGAAGTTACTTATCCTAACTCGGGTAGAATTTGTTCGGCCAAGTGGGTAATATTTGTTCAGGTAGGCTGTTCTTAGATGTTCCCATGTTGAAACGTATCTCCCTAATTGTTTCAGCCAGTTGTTTGCTCATTCTATGTGGGAGAAAGGAAAGGAAACCAATTTGATTGTGTCCTCGTTTCTGTGCGCATCATGTATTGTACTGCAAATAAGCTCAAATTCTTGGAGGTGCAGATGTGGCTCCTTAGTAGAATGCCCATGGAACTTGGGAAGTAGTTGAATCGTCTGAGGCTTAAGCTCGAAGTTGCCGTAAATGACAGGGAGACGGATCCACCTATGAATGGTAGTAGCTCCAGGGTTGTAGAGCTATTGCATTGTTCTGTTCGGACCAAGAGGTGGTCTCTGTGCTCCATCAGGTTACTCAGGTTCCTCAGCTCCTAGATTCTCAGCATCCGGATCATCTCATTGGGCTTGCAGTTGAGTCAACTCGGCTTTGACACCGTTCATCAGTCTACCTTGCTCTCGAATCTGATTCTACATCATCTCAAGCGATGCAAGTAGACCGGTATTGATCGCAGCATGATCTATCACAATCGACACAATCTGCAGTCCTTTTCCAGCCATGTCTTGTGAAAAAGAGAAAGAGTCTAGATCAAGTTCGGCCAGGTTAATATGCAGCTGTTGAGGGTCTCCTCAAATCGGAGGTGATGATGAGAGAGAATGAGAAGAAGAAGAAATCGAAGATGAGCTTCCAGGGTTAGAGTTATGCCTGGAAGTAGAAACTCGATGAGATGTCAGTTTGGGAAGAGAGACATCCCGAACCAATCTGAATAAATGGATAGGTGCACGAGAGAGTGGATCAGTCAGAGTCGATAGAAGTAATTGCATATCCATCATCTTGATAGATTATAGATTAAAGTTGATCAAGATCTCTGAAATAAAGGACTCACACCACAAAGTCAAACAGAAAGCAAACCCAGATTTACCAACTTAACCCGGTGATGTCTATAAGAGTTCGATATTTTATCTTGTCAGTTTTAGGGTTATTTTGTGGACAAGTCTTCTCACAAATTAGCGTGAGCTGATAGGTGCTTGAAACTTCCCTGGAATATTGTCCCGAGTTCTTACAAGAAATCACTTATTCTCAGCCAGCTAGGAGTAAGTACAGACCATTTTTGGCTACCCGTGTTACTAGAGGGCCATGCTATTGCGGTGTCCTCTAAACTTCCCACTCTGCTAAGGAAACTCGGACCATTTTCGACTACCCGAGATTCCCCATTAAAGATTACTGTGATTATTGAACTAAGTAGTATCTCGAAAGAAATTCGGACTCTAGCTCTACCTTAAGGGACGTCTCTCACTCACAAATCAGGAGAGTACCTACAATTCATAAGCTGGAGATTGATCTCCCAAATAAAGTTAGTCCTTACGTTTTATTTTAGGTCAGATATATTTAGCAGTCCCTAATTTATTTTCGGTTATCACCTTTTTTATTGTTTTCAAAGAATCATCTAACAATTTTTTGTCTTTTTATTTTTGTCCTATATCAACATGCACCTAGATTGCGAGTCCTAAAACTAGCTACGAAGGTGCAAGAAGAGAAAAAAATCGAAAATCCTACGCAAGCACCTAGCCTCGAAAAAGTCGTAGAAAACCGTCGATAAAATCACGATACGCTCAAAGCCGTAGTAGTGCTCTACTTCCCCAAGTGCACATCATTGAGTGAATCATACCTCGAGAAAAAAGAGGAAGGTATAAGCAGGGATTCCCTCACGAGGCCCCTTCTACGAAAACAGAAAAATGGGCAGGTGCCTTGGATTTTTTATATTTTTTGCAAGAGAATACAAGAAAGTAAAAAAATGTGGTTTCTTGGTTCTTAGCTGTGCGGCTCAACCTGTGCTGCACAAATCAGAAACAATAAACCGTGAGGTTAGAAAAAAATAAAATGGTGAAAAAACCCTAAACTTAAAGTCTACGATACCCTAGCGCAACCTCCCCTGCAACAACGCCATCTGAAAAATACACCAATCAGGTGATCTAAAAATAGACAACTATCGTTAAAATGATCGACGAATTTTAGCAGAAAAAGATAATGTCATTTATCTTTTATATTTTTTTATTTATACACCTAAATAAGATGTGTGTAGTGTCAAGTAAAGGAGTGTCGAACTCAGGGAGGCAAACTGTTGGATACTAGTGTTAGATGGTAGATAATTAAGGTTTTATGGGTTTTCTAATTTTTATTTGTTTTAAGGAATTTTCTAGATTTTTATTTAATTTTTGCGAATTTTATATTGTTTTGTGATTTTTTAATGTTAGAAATGTTTAGTGATTTTTATTTGATTTTTATTTGATTTTTTTATATTTTAACTTTTATTTACTATTTTTATGAATTTTTAGAAGTTGTTTATGATTTTTATGGATTTTGTATTCTTTTTAATGTTGAAAATAATTTTTTTTTGAAAACATATTTTTATTTTGGATTTTTAAGATTGAGAACAATGTGAAAATATCTTTATTTTATTTTTATTGCAAATTAGATGAAATTATCTTCCAAATGATATGTAATACGTATTTTTATGATTTTTATTCATTTAGTTATGATTTTTACAAGTTTTTATGTCTTTTGAACTATTTTATTAGTTTTGATATTTTATTTATGTTTTATTTTTCATTTGAAATGTAAAATACTGTAAAATATACTACATGAAATTTTTTTATATTTTTAAAGGTGTTTTATATTTTTTTAATGTTTTTAAAGTTTATTATATTTTTTGATATTGTAATGATTTATTAAAAATAGGAATTATTTTTATTTTGCAAAATACTATTTAAAATTTTATAGAGTTTATTATAAAGGTATTTTGGGTATTTTTATTAAAATTTTGTTATTTTTATTCTATTTTATATTTATGTAGTATGTATAGCACAATATACAGTTACATGGGTATTGTTATATTTTTCTGGAGATATGGGCCGTGCATGGAAACTGGAGAAGAATGAGGGTGTTTCAGGCAAAATCATCATGGCTCACGTGCTTGACCACTTGCAGTAGCTGGAGTAGACATGTTGGTTATTTGTACAAATACCAGGTGCCTACTTGTAAATTACCAACAAAATATCAACATGCCTCACGTGTCGCGTACGTTAGGGCGTTAAGCGGTGAGGGTCACTGTTAGCTGATGTGTGGCAGGGTCAGGACCGTGTGATTAGATCGTAATCGACATCCTTTGTACGCTCTAAAATGAAGGGGATGTTCTTCCCCCTTGTGTATCTACTAGCAGCGATGCCTTCAATCTCGAGTGAAGGTTTATGCTTGGTCAACAATTGCATCGGGGATCGAGTTTGATCGGGGTGGATATTCTGATGAGGTTCTGATTGTGTTTTATGGCAGACGGATGGCACGGTGAATAGTTGAACCATGCCCACATTTCACTCCAAGTGATGATTCCATGTGTAGCTCTATCACAGATGTTGCGTGTTCGATCGTATAGGGTGTTCGTTTCTCAGATGACTTCAGTCTCACTTGATGTTGCAAATTGAGTTCATTGCTTCAGGTGCTCAATGGTGCTCGTGAATAGGATCTACAATAACATAGTTGTGACTCGAGCACAAAGGCTCGGTCTCAAAGCGAATAGAAAGGGTGAGCGGGTAGGTTCCAACGACGATGATGGAAGGAACCAAGGCTCCGGCCACAAAGTGTGGCCAGAGGTGAAAGGTCTGGGAGGTAGAGGTGAACACGATGGGGGTACAGGAGTTGGAGATGTTGTTCATGTGATGATCGAAGGTCAAACAAAAAGTGAAGAAACTCGGATCATAATGGATTGAAGGATTGATATCGAAGTAAATCGGAAACATAAGGAAGAGAGGAGATGAGATAGACAGAAGGGGAGAAGAAGAATTGAAGAGGATGAAGAAAGCCTAACCTGAAATGGATTGATAGATGGTGTCGCCTTGGAGTCGGAGCGACGAAGCTCCGAAGGTCGTTGCCTCGATGCGACTGGTGATGCTCGCAGATGCTGAATCGCAACGGTACGTGATAAAGCCACGTACCAACGGAGATGATCGCACCAGAGTCATCTCTCGCACTCGCTCAACGGCAGAGAATGGCGGAGGCTATCACTCTCTTTGTCTCTCTCTCTCTCTCTCTCTCTCTCTCTCTCGGAGCTGTGGGGTAAAGAAATGGCAGATCGCTCACAGGCGAGGGAAGTCGAGAGTCTAAATAGGCGAGGGAAACGTGCTGCCCACGGAACGTGATTTGGTCACCGACGGGAGTCCGGTGACCGCGGAAGTTAGAGAAACAACCGGCCACTAGAGCTGTTGGTGGAGGTGCGAGAAGAGGAGCGACGACTATCGAGCGTTCGGAGGAAGAATGGATTATTTATTAATTAATTAAATAATTTAATGAGTAATTGATAATTATATAATAAATAAGTAAATAAATTACTAACTTAATGAATAATTTATTTAACAGTAATTTAATTTATATTAAAATATTAATAAAGTGTATAAGTATAATAAATAAATTATATTAAATAATAAATTACGCTACATTATACAATATACAAATACGGTCCCGAAACCCACATTTTTCATATTAACTCTGATTTCAATGAAATCAGTGTCATTTTGTATATAATTAAACAGTAGGGATTTTAAGATTGAGTTTGCTCAATTCAGAGTTCGTACGATCGGGTTTCGGAAAATTTAGGTAGCGACTTCGTGGATTCGAGTTTATTGACAGCTTGACCTAAGTTATATTTTTTATATTTTTATATTGATTTTTAGAAGATTTTTTAAAAAAGAAATTAAGTTAATCGGATTTTCGGTTAATTAATTAAAAATAAGAGAAGTTTCTACATATAATATATATATATATATAATAGGGACCAAATACCAAAACTCACCCATTTAATTATAATATTTTTTTGATATTTTTTTATAAATTATATTTTTAATAAAACGAAGTTTAAAAGTGATTTTGTTATATTTAGAGTTTTTTTATAAATAGTTATGAACCTCGGAAGTTGGCTTTTATGGCTTTTCTTCAGTTCATAGTAATATTTTATTTTTTGTGTTGAATTTCCAATATTTTTATAAAATAATAATATTTTTGTGAACAATTTTGTAAAGAAAGTATTTTGGTTTGGAATGATCTAAGTGATAAATAAAATAGATGAAATATTTATAATATGGAAAATATGTTTAATTATATTTTTGGTCTCGTTTTCTTGTATTTTTATAGGTTAAGATCCTTATATCTCTCTACTTATTTATTTTATCGACCTGATCAATATTGACTCGGTCTCTGGATTAGGATCAGTCTGTACATAATTATGTCCATCTTACTTTTTCTTTTTATATTCTTTTTTATTTTTATTATTTTATTTTGAGTAAAATAATTGTTAAATATATTATATTAATAATTGTGGTTAAAATGTTAATTAATTGGAATTAGTGATTATTTACATGTATTTTACTAAGGATTTTAGCCAAAATGAAAGACTAAAGATGATGAATCATAAACTCATCACTCGTATCAATGTCCATATATGTATTTGCTGGAATATAATTAGTATCCATATCTTACAAAAAAATTGAAAATTGCGTCTGTATCCATAGTTATATTAGAAAAAAATCCCATATCCTTGTCCATATCCATATCCGAAAAAAAATATAAAAAACACATATCCATGTTCGTATCCGTATCTGCAAAAAAAAATCATATTTGATATGTTTTATCCATACATTAGATATAGATAATATATATATATATATATATATATATTTGTATCTGTTGGAATATCTTCTACACTTATTTGTATTTGTATCATAAAAAATTTGAACCATATCTATATCTGTATCTGCAGAAGAAATCTCATATCCATGTCATTATCCATATATGCATACGGCAGGGAGTGAAGAATCTGATGCTAGAAGCTCATGTTGATGTAGTGTTACTTCAAGAGACGAAGTGCTCAAGGCCTAAAGGGGAAGATTGGCGAGATATGGGAGGCGGTTCTATTTTTGATTTGTTGAAGTGGAGGCTCACGGAGTGGCTGGTGGCCTTCTTTCTGGGTGGAAGCGGGACGGCTTTGAGAAGCTGGAGGAGTGGAGATCTATGTTTTCCTTATCAGTGAGATTAAAGAGAAGATTGGATGGGGTCATCTTTACTGTTACCAATGTATATGGGCCCACATCTCTGGGTTCTAGATCACTAGCGACGGATCTAGCAGGGGTTACTGCGGATAGAGATGTTGGTATTTGGCTTATTGGAGGAGATCTGAATCTGACACTTTTCCCGAAGGACAGGCCAAGGCAGGGAGGAGGGAGAGATGGGGGCTCGGAGGAATTCAAAAATCAGATCCATGCTTTTGGTGTCGCGGTGGTTGATGCTGTTGGTTGTGCTTACATGTGGCGGAATTCGAGGTCCAGGTCATGGCTTGATAGATTCCTCATATATCCAGCGGGGGTGGAGGTTTTCCCATTATCTCGGGCGTGGGCGTTACCGCGTGCCCACTCAGATCACATGCTGCTGATTTGATCTTTCGAGGAGGATAATCGTCCTATATCCATATTCAGATTTGAACGAACGTGGCTTCTGGAGGATGGATTCAGGGAAGATGTGGAAGCACGCTGGAGAGGTTGGTAGGTGGATGGATCAACAGTATCGCGTCTGGCTTCTAAGTTGAAATTGCTGAAGGAGTTCCTAATAGATTATGGTTGTAAGTTGAGAGAGCAAAGGAGGGAGAGTCGACATGTGGCCCAGCAAGGGGTGGTCAGGTTGGATAGGTTGGACTATGAGAGGGGTCTCGACCAGGAGGAGGTGGAGGAGCGACCAAGGATGCTAGAGGTCATTCTGCTGGAGGACAGGAAGGAGGAAGTAGAATGGAAGCAATGGTCTAGGCAGAAGTGGTTGCGGGAAGGGGACGCAAACACAAGATTCTTCCACTCAATGGCATCAGGTAGAAGAAGAAGGAACTTCATTCAGAGCCTCGGGGTAGGGGGTGAGAGAGTGGCAGGAGACGCTCTGTTAGGGCATGCTCTTAGGGACCATTTTGTGCGGATGTCGAGGAGGGAGCGAGGTTCTGGGTGGGGATGGTGTGGATCAGAGGTTAAGTCTCTATTAGTGGAGCAGGCGCAAGGGTTGGAGTTGGAGTTTGAGGAGGAGGAGATGAAAAAGGCTGTGTTGGGGATGAATTCGGACGGGTTACCAGGTCCGGACGGATTCCCTGTTTGCTTCTAAAAGGAGTTCTGGTGTATGTTGAAGGAAGAAGTGTTGGATGTGCTTAATGAGTTTAGATCTGGCAACAGAGGCTTCGAGAAGATTAATCAGGCGTTGCTCTCCCTTCTTCCTAGGAAGGACTCACCTTTACGGGTGGATGATTACAGACCAATTGCAGTGTCCAATGCAATTTATCTTATTATTGCTAAGGTCCTGGCAAACATGTTGAAGCGGGTGCTTGATATGGTAATTCTACAGAATCAAACGGCTTTTATCCCAGGTCGTTAGATGGCGTATGGACTTGTTATTGCTTCGGAGATCTGTCTACAGTGGCAGCGGGAAGGCAAAAAGGGTCTCTTGTGGAAGATCGATTTTGAGAAGGCCTATGATTGCATGGACTGGAGGTTCTTATGGGTGTCTCTTCGATGTCATTGTTTCTCTAATCTTTGGATTGCATGGATGAAGAGGTGTGCCACGACCTCTTCCCTCATGATAGTGGTGAATGGTAAGCATGAGGGTGGTTTCTTCCATCCGCAGAGGGGCGTGAGACAAGGATGCTCGCTGGCACCGATGCTTTTCGTATTGGTGGCGGATGCTTTGGTGGTGTTGTTCAGAAGAGCCGTAGAGGACGGTTGGTGCGAAGGTTTTCGAGCAGGTTCCTTTTCGATTCTGTTGTTGCAATACGCAGATGACACGTTGATTTTCTTAAGGGGATCAGAGGAAATGGACATGAGGGCCAAGCAACTGATGGATATCTTTTGCAACATTTCAGGTCTCAACATCAATAGAAACAAATCGGTGGTCATTCAGTTCGGAATGTACGAGAGGGAGAGCAGCACTAGAGCAACATGTTTGGCTTGTACCATGGGGGAACTTCCCATTACATATTTGGGTCTTCCTTTAGTGGCAGGCAGACTCAAGAAGGCAGATTGGGATGCGGTTATCAGAAAGATCGATCAGAGATTGGCGGGTTGGAAGGAGATTACGCTTTCAAAGGGTGGAAAATTGACTCTGTTTAAGCATGTTTTGTCGGCGATACCAGTTTTCTTCTTCTCAACAAGATTAATGCCAGCAGGTGTAAGAAAAAAGATTGAGATGATGATGAGAAGGTTTTTTTGGTCGGATGGTAGGCAACAGAGATCAGGGATTCACCTTGTACTGTGGGAGGAGATTACGCAAAGGAAATCTAAGGGGGGACTGGGAGTCATAGATATTAGTTGTATGAATAAAGCTCTTCTGGCAAAGTGGGTGATACGGATCTAGGGCAGAAATGAGAGCTTGGCCATTTCACTACTTCGCAACATCTATGGAGTTAGAGGTTCGATGGTGGCGAGGAGAATATGTTTTGAGTCCTCACTCTGGGGCGGAGTTCGTGAAATCCTTCCAACAATGCGGCAGAGAATGACGCCTAAGATGGGTTTCGGTGAGCAGTTTCAATTTTGGCAGGATGACTAGACAGGTGAGGGGATCCTTTGCACTAGATTCCCTAGGCTCTTTGCTATGGCAGCTGACAGGGTTTGTTCTGTGGCCGACGCTTGCGTCTCTGGGTTCTGGAACCCTCAGTTCGTAGTTGACATCCCAGAACGGAGATTGGAGGATTTGGCCAGACTACGGGCAGAGTTGCCCTCTCCTACTTGTATCACGCAGGGGAGAGATCATTTCATTTGGGAAGGGGGAAGATTTCGGTGAAGAGGGCCTACGAGCTGTTCACGGGGAGCTCTGATTCTATGGATCCGGATTTGACTCAGGATATAAAGAGTATTTAGGCAAGCAGGGTCCCAAATAGAGTGAAGGTTTTCCTCTGCTGCCTTAGGAGAGGTAAGGTTTGTGACAAAGCACAAAGAGGCAGGTTGTTTGGGATCGCAGACACAAGTTGTGATAGATGCAGTGAACAATTTGAGGACGTGGATCACCTTTTTTTTACGTGCCCCTTGTCAGTGCAGGTATGGAAGGAGGTCGGGGCGCCATGGGCCTCTCACAGTGGTGCGTTTGACTTTTGGAGGATGGTGAGGGCGGTAGGGGGTAATTCGACAGATGACTGTGCGTTACCTTTTGCGATGTTATGGGCCATTTGGGGGGGGAAAGAAACGATTTAGTCTTTAACAATCAAAGATTTTATTCAGAAAATATAATAGCCTTGTACCTCTCCCTTTACCATTTTTGGTCTGTGAGACAATGTATCTCTTTGATTTGATTTTAATATAATCTTTTTGCGGTGGGTCCCACCTTGGGACTTCACCCTCTTTCCTCTCAAAAAAAAATATTTGTACCTTATCCGACCTTTTATACCCATATATTTGTATCCATGTTTGTGTCCATATTGTTGGAGTAGTGGAAGATTTGTGGTGGATAAGAAGCAAATTAAAAGGAGAGAATATGGATCAATGCTTAAGGTAGATGTGGACTCAAGAACTTCTTTTCATTAAAATTTGAACTTGCATACAACACTTGAATCTTTACAAGAAGATGACTTACAATGTTTACAACAAAGAAAGAAGCACTTACAAAACATGGAAGGAGGAGGACACTTGAGAGACTCTTGTGGTAGTAGCGGACTTGTTGTTATTGTTGTTGTGTGAAATGAGGACCTCTTGGGTAGTATTTATAGGCTCCAAGAGGGTGGAGATATTTTGGAAGATGGATCTAGAATCCTCTTCCATACTTATCCTTTAAGAGAAAATATCTAGATATTTTGGTGGGAGGTGGAGAAATATCTAGATATTTTCTCCACCTCTTTCTTTTCTAGAATATTCTCCTAAGTGCATGTTTTCATGAAGCTTCTTCATATGTTGGTGAAATATATAGGCCCACATCTTCTCATATGGGTGGAGGATTGTAGGCCCATGTATAATAGCCCATTGCAATAATACTTCAGGGGATAATTATAAATTACATTTTCATCACCTCCTCTAAATTTGTAATTTGCATTATTCGTCTGAAGTATTTGAATTTTTCTATTGGAAGTGGTTTTGTAAAAATATCTGCAAGTTTGCCATGTTTGTTGATGAACTCTAGCTTGATGTCACCATTTTCCACTAGTGCTCGAACATAATGATGACGAAGTTCAATATGCTTTTTTCTTCCATTAAAGACTGGATTCTTTTTCATAATAGTGGTTGTCATGTTGTCACATAATATAGTTGCTGGAAGAACATTCACTTCTTAAATATCATGAATAAGTCTTCTCAGCCACACAGCTTCACATGATGCACTTGTAACATAAATATATTTGGCTTCAGCAGAGGAAAGGGCTATTGTATTTTGCTTCTTAAAACTCCAAGATATGACTTTAGATCCCATGCAAAATAAATAACTTGATGTGCTTTTTCTATCATCTATAGATCCGACCCAATCACTATCTGAATAGCCTTTTAGAGAATTATCTTCTTCTATAGTATATTTAATTCCAAAATTATTGGTACCTTGAACATAACGAAGAATCCTTTTTATGGCTGCATAATGAAGCTTGCTTGGCTTTCTCATAAATCTTGATACAACACTGACTGCATATACTTTATTCGATCTTGAATTTGTTAAATATAACAAGGATCCTACAAGACTCCTATAAAGAGAACCATCAGCTTCTTAAGCTCCATCTATTTTTAGAATGTTTTGTATTAACAGCCATAGAAGTTACTTCTGTTTGCAATTTGTCATATGAAATTTCTTGAGAAGATCATGAACATATTTTTCTTGAGAGATAAATATTTCAGCTTCAGTCTGTTGAACTTGAATACCAAGAAAGCTCATAAAACCAAGATCTGTAATTCATATTCTTTGATCATTGCTTCCTTGAATTTTTCAATCATCTTGAAGGAATTGCTTGTATTAATAAGATCATCAACAAAAAGACATATGATAAGGGAATTCGGCATACCTTCTTTCTTCACATAAAGAGAAGGCTCATTAGGACTTCTTAGAAATCCATTATCACAAAAATATCCATCAATTTACTTTAAGTCATATAAGACCTTGCGGAGACGATAAACCTTTTCTTCATTATCTTTGAAGATATATCCTTGAGGTTGTTCAACATAAACCTCTTCTTCAAGATCTCCGTTAAGAAATGCTAACTTCTTTTGAGCAGCAAGTGCAAGCAAAGTTTTAACTATCTCCATACAAGCAACAAGTGCAAAAATTTCATTCTAATCAATACCTGGTTGTTACGAATACCTTTAGCAACCAATCGATCTTTATGCTTGTGAATAGAACCATCTTTATTATATTTGACTTTATAAATCTATTTAAGACCAATGACATACTTATCTTTAGGACGGTCTACGAGCTACCAAGTGCGATTTTTGTTAATAACTGCAATCTTTTTATGCATTGCTTGAATCCATACTTCTTCTTTAATTGCTTAATCACATTTTTGTGTCTCACAAGCAAACAAAGCAATAGCAGAAGATGATGCATAAATTTCTTGAAGATATCGTATCTTTTGTTGTGGATGTTTTGAGTCAAATACATTTGGCCCAACTGATTTTGAATTGAAGGGAAAATATCTTTATCATTTGGATTGTCTTCTTCAGCTGCAACTTGCTTTTGTGGCACTGAAGAATCATCCCATTTTCATGAAGATGTTCCATCAAAAATGACATCTCTAGATATAATTAATTTTCTTTCTTTAGGCTCATATAATTATAAGCTTTAGATTCATCATAATATCCGATGAAGATATATTTTTCTCCTTTTTCACTAAACTTTTCTTGTCTAACTTGAGATGGAATATGAGTATATGCAATAGAGGCAAAGATTTTGAAATGACTAACTTTGGCCTTCCTTTCATACCAAGCTTCATAAGGTGTCTGATGAATCCATGTTCATCAATCTTTATTCTTTTATTTTATCTAATTATCTTCGCAAAGCATCATGTAAATAGATGTAATTACTATAAGTTAGCAATATGCAAGTATGTGCTAATATAACATAATTAGCAGGTATTTGTGCAAAAATAAAAGAATAAAGAAAAAGAAAAAGGATGAAGGTATTTAGAATAAATACAGAGTGACCTGAATCCCAAGAGAGGCCAAGCATTGGCATGATCGCCAAATAAAACAAGTAGAGAGAGATATGGCCCACTATATATTGTACATATCATGGGTGTAAATAAATAAATTATTTTTGTTAAAATAAAAATAAAACATTCTTTTTACCTCCTTATATTTTTTCTAAAAATAAAATTAAAATCTAAAAAAAAAAGAAAAGTCTCTCTCCTTTGTACATAACACATAGATTTCCTTCTTCATTTGATATATACATGTAAATAAATAATAAAAATAAAACAAAAATTATTTTGAACTCCAAAAATTATATTTAAAATAAATAAAATATAAAATTTAGGTATTTTTATAAAAATAATAAATTAAAAATAATTGTACAAAATACATATGTATATTATACATGTATATAATACAATATACTATATATAGATTAATTTATTTTTCAAAAAAAATAAATAAATATAACATAAAAATTACTTGAAAAATAATAAACACTTTTTATTTTATTCATTTTTTAATTTAAATTCATTTATTATTTTTAATCTCTTTATCTTTTATTTTCCTTGCTATTTTGTCTTGTAGTCGTTTTTGTCTTTTCCCCTACCGCTTCTGATTGGTCCACATCGGAATATTGACCCTGGTCAACCCCCCTCTTCTAGGGCTTGACCCGACCCGATTGGTCACCGGACCGATTTCACTTATTTGTCCCCATAGTATCGTGCAACCTTTTTCCTCGATTCTTCGCCCGCACCTTCCTCGTGGATCTGTGACCTTCGCGGATCCCTAGGAAGGCACGAATCTTTCTCGATTCGCATGCTTCCGCCCGATTTCTCCTGCTACCTGAGAATGCTATTTAGTCTCTCATCCGCTTCCCCAGGACAGTAGCTCATTCCTCGCTCCCATCTCCAACCCTAGCCACCTCCAACTGAGCGACAACAGCCTGGAGCGCCGCTTGGCGACCAATTTGGTGCAGCAGAGTCGAAGCTCCCCCTTTGTGGTCGGAGTTCCCCTGTGAGTAGCCTCCTTCGACCGCCGCATCAAGGTCGAGGCCATCACCTCGATGACCACCCTCTCTTGGAGCTCAGGAGCATATCCAGACCTTCAGGTAACCATTCATCCTCCGCCTTTGTCCATTCGATCGAATCTTTCATTTATCATTGTCGTGCCTTCGCTTGCTCTGACCAGTCAGCCGGAGCTCCATCACCCACTTCCAGCCGCTCCGATCATACCGCACGCTCACCCCCCATCTTGCTCAGCACCCGGATCAGCCTGACCCTCGTCCATTAGGCTGAGATTAGGATTTGAATCTCCTCCATCGCCTTCGCCGGAGATCGATTACCTCCCCCTGTCGCTTCTTTGCTTTCTATCTCCAATAACCTAGACCAGAGCGTCGCCCTGAGTCCCAGCTACCCTTTGCAGGTGAGAGCACACGCTGAAGACCCCCTATCGCACCCATCCGAGACTCACTGGAGTAGCTCCAGGTCCCCATCGTCGTCATGCCCATCCGGCCGGTGGAGCCTCCATCTGACCCGTTCAGTCGACGCGGAAGCATTCCACAACCCATCAGGTGCTTCCCAATCGACTGTCGGAGCTGGGGATCTCTTCCTTGGCTCCGGCGAAGTTTGCCATAGAGCTGTTCGTCCAGGCTGCTCTAGCATCGTTGGATCAGCCCTACTCCTCCAGATCATATCTGGACCGCCGACACAGCTTACGAGTCGGGCCGTTGGATTTCAAATCTGACATCCACATACGCCCCACGTACCTGACCGTTCTGGACCGTCAGATCTGACACCTGACGTCCATCAGAGCAGCACGATCACGCCACACCAGTGGCCGCCACGCGTCCCCTCCACGCACGCCTCACATGCTGCAAGGGTATATTTCCCTTTTTACCATGCATTTGTTTATGTTTATGTTTTAGTTTGTAAAATACAAGTTGTAGTTGAAATTATTTGCATTCCAGTCCCTATTGTTTCTAGTATTTGTTATTTAGTCTTCCCCATCTGGAGACACATGTGTTGTCACGTGAACAATGGTCTTTTTGCATTATTAGCCCTGAATATTTTCTATGATAATGTTTGAATGAATGTTTTCTGAAATTACACTAATGCCCCTGTGAGCGTTGAATTTACGCTTGTGCTGGATTTAATTGGAGAATTTACAGAATCGACCCTGGACTTCTTGTGCTTGTTATTATTTAGCCTAGAAACTTAAAATAATTGCATTTAAGTCCCTATAACCTAGGTTTTCGGTTTTTAATTAAATAAATATCAAAACCACTACAAAAATTCCAAAAACATTACCAATAGATCCTGCAACTGTGTAATATTTTTGTTAATTTTTGTGATGCATTTTTAGTTTATTTATTATTTTATAAAAATAAAAAAACCCCAAAAAATAATATCTGTCTAATTAAGAAAACCCATAAAAAATAGAAAAATACATTTAAAAATTCCAAAAACAATTCTTAGTGCTTGTTTTGTTGTATTTTAATTTATGTAGCTTTTGAGATTTATTATCTTTTATAAAACACCTAAAAAGTGCAAAAGACTAAAAACCTTATAAAAATCATTAAAAAATCCATAAAAATAAAAAAATGTGTTTTCAAGTTCTGTAGTTAGATTTTATTTTCCATTTTCACATAAAATTGTTGTTTGGAATTTAGAGGCATATTAAACATTTTAAAATTACCTTTCTATCAAGGCTATACATTGTTTGTTGATTTGGTCTTTCTTTCATTTATCAAAAATTATATAAAAATCTGAAAAATCCCATAAAATACCAAAAACACTTGAATATCTTTAAAATATAAAAAAATTATTTTGATTTTTTTAGCTTTTTAGACCTTAAAAATAATTGTTAGAGTGTGATTTTCTTTTTATCTTATCCTTTTTTCTTATTAGAAAAATATATAAAAAATTGCAAATTAAAAACCAGCAAAAATATTTTTTTCTTTGAATTCTCGGCTACTTCATTGGACTATCTCATGCTCCTTGTGTTCATCCCTAGTGCCTATACCAGTTTAAATAACTAGCAAGACCGCTCATGTTTTGATTTTCATGATTGACTGATTTTATTGGTGGTTTGATTTTTCTTGTTGATCATGCCTTGCGATTCCCGTTGCAACGACCTTGGATATTCCTTAACCCGAGTAGCCTGGGGCACTCATCAGAATGTTGTCATTGCTGGGGAGCACAACTTAGTAGTCGGTTTTCATATTTTTATTTTTTTTATTTTTCCTTTTCTTTATTTGCTTGCTTCTTATTTTTATTTCTCTTTCTTTATTTGTTTCTCGTTTTATTTTTCATAACTGTAATTTGACATATCTTTTGTTTCTCTATTTCTTACGAGGGTCCGGCGAGCGAGGGCGACATTCCTAGGAGCGCCGATGCACCCGAGCGAAGCGGAGGCGGCTCATTTCTTCATCGAGGAGCAGGAGAGCATAAGATAAGAGGAGAAGAAGATTTGGAAGACTTTTTTAGAACCTTTAGCAGTTTATTTTATTATTGTTGTAATAATACATGACCAGAGACTCTTGGACTTGGCATATCGGGGTCTGTTTCGCTGAGCACCAGTGTGCTCAGGGGACCTCACCGTGGTTTTCGCCGGTTTTGTTTTCCCGCTTTTTATTTTATTTTTTATTCATGAAGAATTTGGCCCCTAGACATAGGATTTTCTATCTGATTGTGATGTAATTAATTAAGATCCCAGCCCTAATTATCTGCTTGCACCTATAGATCGTTGAGTGGACTTAATTAATTAAATCACAAGAAAAAGATAATTCGGTCACTTGAGAGGTCACGTGCCGCTAGAGGCCGTATACAACGTGTGTCTAATCCGTTGTGGCGGACACCGATCGGCATCAGAGACCGGACTCTGACCTCTCTCTTTGACCTATTAGCTATTGTTCTTCGCATGTAAAAAAATTTGTCTAAGGTCATTTTCTTCGTGCATCATATATGTAGTCTAATTTCTATCTTTTATTTATGTCCGGATCACCCTGCATGTAGAGTGTTGTCGACAGGTACGTATCTCTGATTTTGCATGCATCATTATGTTTGACCGTGCATCAGCTTTTTCAACTTCTACCCCCTGTTTTGGATAGAAAATAATCAGGAGATCGAAAAATTCGTTAGGCATTTGTTTGATTACTGAAAAATACATAAAAAGTGAAAACCGTAAAATTGAGACTGCTAAACACACTTGATCTTAAAAGACACTCACTGAAAAATCTGTCTTAGGAGAGCAATCCCCTCCTTGGTTGGTTTGCATGCGCGAGAGAGTGACCCGCACACTAGGATAGAGCCATACCTGAACTTTCATCATACTACTAATTTTGGGGTTAGCCGTTCTCTAGTGACGATCGTTCTGGTTTCCAGTAAAGTGGGTCGTGGTATCCTTTATAGAGCAAGTTGATCGAGAAGCCGGTAAATGGTCCGCAACTTGTACTGGCTGGGAACGATCTAGCTTCGGGAATTGGCCAATCTACTGAGAGCATCGTGCTCCTACCAGCTCGCTTAATCGCTCTGTTAGACTGATTTATCACCTTGATAAAATCGACAAGATAAAAGACCGAACCTTTACAATCATCAGCTCAGTGTCGATTAGGTGAATTGGGGGTTCGTTTTCCTGATCTTGTTTGTTTCCAGATCCCATCCACCTTCTGCTAGATCACGATGATGGGCCGGAGGTCCCTTAGGAAGCCTTCGGTTGCACCGCTTTTGAGCACTCCACCCCATTCATCTAGGTTGTTTCGTGACCCGCTCTACGATCATGAGTTTGACTCTGCCCTGTTCCCCCTCTACCACCCTTCTTCCAGTCCTGAGGTGCCCGATCAGAGATCGAAACAGATATTTATACATTTGACGGCACTTGAGTTCGGGTCTTTTTCCTTTGCAGAGTCCCAAGAGATGGCCAGCAGCGAGGAGCGCACAGATGGATAGCCCCAGACCACCACATATGTTCTAGATCAGGTGTTCATCAACAACACCCTGTTAGCTTCCTTGGAGACTATGCAGCGACATATCCGAGATCAGGGAGTATTCATGGTTGATATGCACAGGGAGATGGCTCAGATGCAATCTTACAGAGGAGAGCCGAACAGAGCCGTTGGTGGAGATATATCAGAGCTCGGAGGAGGAGATGGACCACACCTAGATGAGCCATAGGAGCTAGTACGACCGGCACGCCCGATGAGAGAGTTGCCCAACCCTGGTACAACTCTGACGTACCGTTGGATTTGGCTTCCTGCGATTCTAGGGATTTCAATCTCCCTCCTCAGACAATCCAGTTCTTGCCCAGATTTCACGGGCTAGCAACTGAGGAGCCGCATCTACATCTCTAGGAGTTTGAGATGATCTACAACACGGTCCATGACAGATTCGTAGAAGAGGATACCATCAAGAAGATGGCATTTCCGTTCTCCCTTGTCGACAGAGCAGCCTACTGGTTGAAGCATTTAGGGAGATACGTGACGTCATGGGAACAGCTCCGGAATGAGTACTTGATAAGTACTATCCACTCGGCCGGACGAACACAGCTCGAGCCCTCATCAACAACTTCTCCATGCTTCCCAACGAGCAATTTCATGAAGCATGGGACCACTTCAGAGAGCTCATCGACCGGTGTCCACACTATGATATATCCAAGCCCAACCTTGTGCAGAGTTTCTTTTGTGGGCTGACACCGGAGCTGCAGGGGCTCGTGAACACTTCCTGTGTGGGATCCTACTTCGCCATGGATGAGGATCAGGTCTGGGCTATATACGAGAAGATGGAAAAGAACTACACAGTCACGTCCCAGACCCGTATCTACACTCAGGGGAAGCCCCCACCCCAGGTACTGACCTAACTAAGGATATCACGGGTTGATGCATGTCCTTCCACATCTTCAGCAGCTGCAGCATAGGCAGAGTCGTCGGCCGCTGATATGGGTATCATCAGCGAGAAGTTGGACTGCATCGAGATTAAAGAGAAGAAGCAGTGCCAGGGAATATCATAGATAGATCATATGGCACAGACACTGAGTGACCTGAAGACCCAGATCATGTATCTCTAAGAGGTACAGATGGCTTCTCAGCCCCGTCTCAGGTCACGGGCTGACCCCAGGACACTCATATGGAGGTGTACCAGTAGAAGCAGCCCCTGGTAGTCCTTCCTCCATCCCCTTTAGAGCAGGACTCGTTGATGGAAGTCAACGGGATTTCGTACGACTGACAGCAGCCCGAGATACGCCAAGACCATCTCGGATTCCGGTGGTCGATCGAAGGTGCCTCATCCCAACAGCTGCATCTAGTTCAGGGTGGGCAGCACAACCAGTCCCATCAACAGCAGTAGCCCTAGTTCCCACACCAGCCACTGCAGCAGCAACATTACCAGCAGGTTCCTCATCCCTACCAGTAGGGACAATCATGGAGGTAGCACCAACAACAGCCTCAGCAGTACTCTTAGTATCCCTCTCATACTTCCCAGCAGCAGCCTCACTTCCAGAGAGGCAACCCATCCGATTCTCATGGGCCAGCCTATGAGAACCCAACACTTGATGATCTAGCCCGCCTTATATCTGATCAGAAGGACACTTTCAAGTGAGAGATGGATGAGTTCCGTCAGGAGATTAGGGAGATCATCAAGGGCAAGGCTGCCATACCCCGCTCAAATCGAGATGAACCTGAAGAGGAAGTCTGAGCAGGTACATTTTACAGATGTTATCACTCCTAGTGACTCATTGGGTAATATTACTGCATATACATTTGATGATGACTTTGTTACACTTAGGAGCGGTAGAATGCCAACCGATGGTGCCTCGTTTGAGCGACGACACCACGAGGATGCAGGAGCACCAGACGAGGAGGATAGTGGTGCTGATGCCGCTCATGATGATGATGATGACGGTGGTACTGATGCCACCAAGGATGATGATCCAGCCAACGGTATTGAGGCCATCGCGTCCCTAGTTGCAGGAGTTGGTGATGATGCCACCAGATATTCTGATGCTGATCCAGAGTGTGGTACGGATGTTGTGATTCTAGATGCGGTGGGTGGTACTGAGGCCACTCCTTCTATTCCTATTGCATTTCCTTTAGTTTCTATATCTCTGGACTTCAAAAAAATTAATAAAGGAAAGGGTTCTTTATCTTCGAGTCCATATGCAATGCATAGTGATATTTGTATGAATTCTACTTCTTCTCAGTAGCAGGGACCTATTCCTAGCCCTCTATCTGAGGAGGACCCAGCCATCCCCTTCCCTCAAGCACTCCGCTTGGATAAGGGGAATAAAAAAGAAAATCCAAAAAAGAGCTAGCAGTTAGAGTTCAGCCAGCAGATGATAGATAGATTTCAGATTCAACTGACTCTATAAAAGACACTTGAGCACATCCCTCTCTTCTAGAGGAACCTGAGAGAGCAGACCACCATTCACAGAGATCCATGTGCTCACTCGTGCCACCTGCTTCGCCATTCAGAACCGTCTGCCAGCAAAGAGGCCAGATGCAGGAGCTCCCTATGTCAGATGTCATATCCATGAGCAGAGTTTAGATCGGACTCTACTAGACAATGACTCATCCATCAACCTCCTTCCGGCAGCCTTACTTGACCGATTCGAGTTTGCCCCTCTTCGACATAGTAGGACAGTCCTTCAGTTTGCTGATAGATCTATCAAGAGGCCGAAGGGGTTGTTGATGGACGTGGTCATCACAATTCAGGGCTTGAAATTCCCCGTGGACTTCGTTGTGTTGGACATGGAGATCCCTGAGTCTGTGACTGATACCCCCATCATTCTAGGACGTCAATTCTTGGACACAGCCAAGGCAGTGTCCGATCATGATAGCGGGAAGTTATACTTTCACGTTGAGGGCAAGAGTATATAAATAGAGACGATCGACAAGATCAGAGCACGAGATTCAGCCTGCTCGGTGTAGCTCAACGATTCAGAGCAGTTGACAGAGGCACAACGAGACGTCCATCAAGATTACGACTTTGTGATTACTGATGATGAAGCCGGTTGGTTTGATCATGTTTTACGAGCCATCCTCTTACATTCAGACTCTACAGATTCACAGATTCCAATAGAAGAGGGCTTGGATAGCACACTCTTGGAAGAGGACACATTCGAGGCTGCAGACCGTGTTCAGGAGAGCGAGGCAGTATAGGTTTCACGTGATTCAGATTCAGATCCCGCTGAGTCAGATATTGATTGGGCCAAATTTGATGAGTTTATATCGTGTCTGATTCCTTCATAGCCAGCATCTAGGCTGGAGACTGATTCGATACAGAGTCAGATACACCAGCAGAGCAGTCTACACCAGATTTTCATGATCAGTGAGAGTTCTCCCACGCAGATTTGGTTGCCTTCACTTAGACATTTGAGAGGCCAGATTTTCCAGCTCCCAGTTGCCCAGAGCTGAAGCCCTTTGCCGCAGTCGCTGAAGTATAGGTTCCATACAGGAGAGCACGAGATGCACCCGATCATTATCTCAGTGGATTTGACCGGAGAACAAGAATCTCGTTTGATGGAGGTTCTTGAAAAGAACCGCAAGGCGATAGGATGGAGTGTAGATAATCTCTAGAGGATAAGTCTGGCCCTATTCTCCCACCATATCTATCTCGAAGAGGACACTAAGACATCGCGTGAGTTCTAGCGACGGCTGAACCCGAATCTTCGAGAGGTTGTTATGAAGGAGATTTCAAAATAGTGGAGCGCTGATTTTATCTACCCCATCTCCGACTCCAAATGGGTTAGTCCATGACATGTGGTTTTCAAGAAGACGGGCATCACTAAAGTTGTGAGTGAGTCTGGAGAGGAGATAGCTAGCCGGGTACCCACTTCTTGGAGGGTATGTGTAGACTACAGATGATTAAACCAGGCCACCAAGAAGGATCATTTCCTGCTGCCTTTTATTTTTAAGACTATAGAGAGGCTAGCTGGGAAGAGTCATTACTACTTTCTTGATGGGTACTCCGGCTACAATAAGGTGGTCATTGCGCCCGAAGACCAGGATAAGACGACATTCACCTGTCCGTTTGGGACATATGCTTTCAGACGGATGCCCTTTGGTTTATGTAACGCCCCGGAGACATTCCAAAGGTGCATGTCGTCCATCTTCTCGGACATGGTGGGTGATTGCTTAGAGGTCTTCATAGATGACTTTTCGGTGTATGGTGATGGGTTTGATGCCTATCTTGAGTGCCTAGACCGCATCCTTCAGTGTTGTATTGAGGTTCATCTTATTTTATCCTGGGAGAAGAGTCACTTTATGGTGACTCAAGGGGCGGTGCTTGGCCATATCATCTCCAACTGGGGCATGGAGGTTGATTCGGCCAAGGTGTATATAATCAGGAAACTCAATCCACCCTCCACCCTGCAATAGTTGCGGTCTTTTCTGGGGCACGTCAGTTTCTACCAATGATTCATTCATGATTTCAGAAGGATTGCCCGACTGTTGACTGATTTGCTGACCAATGACACTGAGTTCATTATAGATGATAAGTGTCTTACGTCCTTTGAGACTCTCAAAAGTCTAGTAGTTGAGACTCCTATCCTTCAGCCGCCTGATTGGTCTCTCCCATTTGAGATCATGACAGCTGCCTCCGATTTTACCGTATGGGCCGTGCTGGGACAGAGGAGGGATGGAGTGCCTTTTGCCATTCACTACGCTAGTTGTTCATTGGATGCCATGCAGCAGAACTACACTGTCACTGAGAAGGAGATGCTAGCCGTAGTTTTTGCCTTGGACAAGTTCAGATTGTATAACATTGGATCCGGAGTGACTATCTTCACTGTTCATACTGCCATCAGGTACCTCATGGCAAAAAGGATACCAAGCGAGATTGACTAGATGGATCCTTCTACTCCAGGAGTTTGATATTGAGATCAAGGATAAACCTGGAGTCAAGAATGTAGTGGCGAATCATCTCTCCTGATTAGAGAATCTTGAGGAATCTGAGCAGACTAATCCCATTTCTGAGACCTTCCCAGATGAGGCGATCCTTGCTATCGCCTCGCTCCTGTGGTACGTCGATATTGTGGACTATCTTTTTTCCAAGAAAGTTCCACAAGGTGGGCCCAAGCAGTGACTCCTTGCAAAGGTCAAGTTCTACCACTGGGAGGATCCCATCCTTTATCATGAAGGAGGGGATAGAGTATGATGTCGGTGTATTCATCAGGAGGAGCACCATAGCATCCTCACATACTACCACAAGCTTGAGGCACATCATTCTGGGAGGAGAACGGCACAAAAAGTGCTCCAATCTAGCGTATGGTGGCCAACCCTCTTCAAGGATTCTGATGAATTCATGAAGAGGTGTACTGACCGTCAGAGGATGGGCACTTGTGGACAACTTGATATGATGTTGATGCAGCCCATTCACTTCTGTGAGATTTTTGACGCATGGGGCATCGATTTCATGGGTCCATTCCTTAAGAGTCAGGGATTCGAGTACATTCTGTTGGCCGTGGATTATGTGAGTCGTTGGGTTGAGGCCATTCCCGCCCGAACCGCAGATGCTAGGACTATTTGCAATTTTTTGAGGAAGAATATCATTTCATAGTTCGAGGTGCCTAGAGTTTTGATAGCCGACAAGGTGTCTCATTTCGTCAACGACAAGGTAAAGGCCCTTTCTACTGAGTTCAACATTGACCATCGAGTTGCCACTCCATATCAACCTCAGACCAATGGTCATGCTGAAGTATCGAACAGGGAGATCAAGACGATATTGCAGAAAGTAGTCCGCCCAGACCAAAAGGATTGGTCACAGCTTTTGGACTCGGTCTTGTGGGCATATCAGACTTCCTTCAAAACTCCTTTCGGTACATCTCCTTTTCGTCTCGTTTATGGCAAGCCCTACCATTTACCTATTGAGATTAGGCACAAGTCACTTTGGGATATCACAAATATATTATTGGATCCAATGAGTGTAGGAGATCATAGGAAGGCTCAATTGGCAGCCCCGGAGGAACTTAGAGATACAACCTTTTCGAGCAGCCTACAGTATAAGGAGAGAGTGAAGATATGACATGATTCTCACATCATCCATAAGCATTTTGAGCTAGATCAGAGAGTATGGTTGTTTGATGTCAGGCTTAGATTATTTCCAGGGAAATTGCAGAGAAAGTGGAAGGGACCATAACTTGAATGAAAGGTACATGACAATGGGAGCATTGACATATCTGAGATGTCATCTGAGTCTACCTTTTGTGTTAACGGTCAGCGGCTCAAACTATATCTAGATCATGAGCAGCTAGTCGTTGACATCGCTCCGATTCATTTTGCATGAAATGTGGTCTTTGACTCACATCAGTTGCATCTCATGCCTGATTATCACTGTCTTCCGCCTTGTATAGATCCAGATGTCCATATCAGCTCATTCTTTAGTTCAACACCCCATCTGCATCTTGTGATTATGCTATACTTAGGGTGCACTTTACCCTAAGAATAGTGGGCGTGTAAGACTCTTGATTATGCTTTTGATTCTTTTTACCTTTGTTTTGCTTCCTATACTTAGGGATTTTTTACCCTAAGTATATGGGAGGTAGACCCTGTACATTCTTTCACTCAGTCTTCCCTTTATGTACAGTCTGCTATACTTAGGATTGCTTGATCCTAAGTATAGGGGAAAACACAGAGCCCTCCTCATTCTTTGATTCATCATTGTAGTATAGCATTCCTTTTCCCTTCCCTATACTATGCACGAGTTGTGTCTTCTTCATCGCTCTTGATTCACTCTGAGAACATCATTCGAGCTAAGTATAGGGGGGTATATACTACGTATATAATTTAGCCATAACTCATACTTTGTGTGAGTGTGTTAATAAATAAAATGGCTAAAATCCTTTATCTAAAAACCATAAAAAATTTTATACATAAAATTCTTTCTTGCACGTACATAGCTATAAAATTTTATTTTTATACAAATGTTTGTAAAAATGTTTTGTTTGTAAAAATTTGTAAAAGTTTTGGTATCAAAATTATGTATATAGTATAAAATTTTTGTAAAATGTATGAAAAAGAAAAAGTTTTCAAAAATCCTTGTGTAAATATTTGTAAATAGTTTGCAAAGCTTCTGCATCCAAGCATACATTCAAACATTTTTCAAAAATTTTGCATATTTTCAAAAACTTTGCATAAAATTTTTTTGTATATACTTGTACAATTTTTCTAAATCATAGTTGACATTTAAACTAGCCTAGAATTAAATTGGAATATGGAGCGTGGTTAAGATCTTAATCCACCTAGTTCTAAGAGGAACCTTGTAGGGCTTAGGGTTGAGATTTTTCAGTTCCATTGGTGACTTAATTCTTTGAGTCCACTAGGCCATGATCACATGTCATCTTGATGAGCCTAAGTAGAACATTTAACAACACACGCATGACTCTCACAGACAATGGCTTTACTTGCACCAGCACCTTACACATAGCTCTCTACGGATGAGGTGGTGAGGAGACAGTTTCCTTTGGCATGGGGTAGCATACGAGGGTAGTACTTTTAGGCAGAACCTCTCGACTTCTTTTAGTGAAGGAAGTGCTTCTCAACTTGGTATGGTAGCATTGAGGTATAAAGATAGGAGTTGTGGGTTGCAATAATGCTTCAAAAGAGAGATAGTCTACCGGCTCAAAAGGAAAAAGTCCTTATGTATATATGTTGCACCATGTAGATATGTTGTACATATGTACATCAAAATAAAAAAATAGGAAAAAGAAAGAAAAACTACAAAAAAAAGTGGTGGGTCTGATAGAAAATGAAATACCCACCAGAGTGTATATAGCCAAATAAAGCAAAGCTTATGTTACCCATTCTCATCTCATGAAGCTTGCAGCGGGAGACTTAGCTACACTGGTTGGGCTCCCAGGGATACATGACTACACTGGTCATGGTCCATTCTCTTCATCCTCCTCTTCTTGAGCCGGTTGAACTTGAACGTAGAAGGGAATATCCTGCTCCTCGAGGAAAGAGCTGCCAGACTAGGGCATTCGAGTTACCTTGTTGAGGGAGATGTTACTTTGCCATTTCTGAGGTGGGGAGCTACATATCACTTACACAGTACAAGAAAAGATTCATGGTCATTAGAGTTTGTGTATGTAGACTTGTTTTGATCTGGATTGTTGAGGAGTCTTGACCATATATTGGTGGAACTTAGAGGCTGTTGAGTTTTAAACCTAGGTCCGAATAAGGTTCTGACAAATTAATAATCCAAAGGGCTGACTAAACTCCATACTCCAATTTAATGAAGACAAGTTTAATAATGAGATTTTTACCCGGCAGACCCTATAATCTTTGCCAATTACCGCTACGACCTTCAAAACATCGTAATTCCTCCCTTGACCCCGTAAACTTGCTCCATCTTACCCCACGAACCCTGCCGTTAAATTGATACATCTCAAGCTAACTTGGGTGAGTTAAAACTGAGTTAATCTAACCAACCATAATCGGACGGGTAGAATTAACCCGAAGAAAAAAAAAACGGGCGGCTCGAGCAGGGAGGCGGCTGGGCCGGGGGAGGGCTCGATCAGGGTCACGGCGGGGTCAGGGGAGGGGCACTGACCTGGGGTGATGGTCGAGGGGGGGAGGCGAGCAGGGGACCCGCCGGGGGGGTATCTTCGACCTGGGGAGGTGCGGGTGGCAGGGGGCTCGACTTGGGGGAGGCGCGGCTGGCTAGACCTGAGGAGGCGCGGGTGGCGAGAGGGCTTCGACCTTGGGGAGGCACGGGGAGGCGACCTGGGGAGGCGGGGGGGGTGTGGGGCGGGGGTGGGGAGGCGGCGGGGGGCTCGACCTTGGGGAGGCAGCGGGGGGAGGGGGTGGGGAGGCGGCGAGGGGCTCAACCTGGGGAGGTGCGGGTGGTGGGGGTAGGGGGTGCCAAGCAGGGGATAGAGGCGGTGGAGGGTGGCGGTGAGGGTTCCAGGGGAGCTCGACTTGGGGGAGGCACGGGGAGGCGACCTGGGGAGGCGCGGGGGGAGGGGGCGGGGAGGCGGAGGCGGCGGGGCGCTCGACCTTGGGGAGGCGCGTGGAGGCAGCGGGGGGCTCGACCTGGAGAGGCACGGGGGGAGGGGAGCGGCGAGTGGCTCGACCTGGGGAGGTATGGGTAGGGGAGGTTGCCAAGCAGGGGATAGAGGCGGTGGAGCGTCGGCCGCCGCGGGGGGCGGGGGTTCCGTCGGGGTGCTTCGTAGAGCAGGGAGCCAGTGGAGCGCCGGCCATCGGGGGGAGCGAGGCTAAGAAGGGGGGAGGGAGAGGGAGTGGCACTTATGGTAAATTTAATAGATAAAATGGGCATAATGTACAAGAAGATAACAGAATATGGTTAACTTTAACGGCTTAATGGATGAGGGTTAACCACAGGGTCTATAGGGTAAAGGTTAACAAGTTTACGGGGGTGAGGGAGGAATTACGATATTTCGAAGGTCGTAGCGGTAATTGGCAAAGATTATAGGGTCTGCCGGGTAAAAATCCCTTTAATAATCAACTTTGATTCTCCTTTTTCTTTTCTTTCTCTTTTCACTTCTTTTTCAAATAAGTGTTTGCTAAGGGACTAGCAAAGGTAAAGTACAGGGGGTGATGAATCCCTGTTCATCACTCTTTATTCTTTTATTTTAGCTAATTATCTTGTCAAAGCATCATGTAAATAGATGTAAATACAATAAGTTAGCAATATGCATGCATGTGTTAATATTACATAATTAGCATGTATTTGTGCAAAAATAAAAGAACGAAGAAAAAGAAAAAGGAAGGAGGTATTTAGAATAAATACAGAGTGACCCGAACCCCAAGAGAGGGCCAAGCATTGGCCTGATCGCTAAATATAACAAGTAGAGAGAGATAGGGTACACTCTATATTGTACATATCCTGTGTATAAATAAATAAATTATTTTTGCTAAAATAAAACATTCTTTTCCCTCCTTATATGTATTTCTAAAAATAAAACTAAAATCAGAAAAATAAATTAAAATAAAAAGTCTCTCTCCTTTGTACATAACACATATTTCCTTCTTTATTTATTATATACTTGTAAATAAATAATAAAAATAAAACAAAAACTATTTTAAACTCCAAAAATTATATTAAAATAAATAAAATATAAAATTGGAATATTTTTGTAAAAATAATAAATTAAAAATAATTGTACAAAATACATAGGTATATTATACATGTATATACTACAATATAATGTATATAGATTAATTTATTTTTTAAAAAATAAATACAAATCACATAAAAATTCCTTGAAAATAATAAACATTTTTCATTTTATTCATTTTTTAATTTAAATTCATTTATTATTTTTAATCTATTTATCTTTTATTTTCCTTGTTATTTTGTCATGTAGCGGTTTTTGTCTTTTCCCCATCCGTTTCTGATCGGTCCACGTCGGAATATTGACCCGTGTCAACCCCTTTTCCAAGGCTTGACCCAACCCGACTGCATCACTGGACCTATTTCTCTTATTTTTCCCCGTTGGATCATGCAACCTTTTGCCCCGATTCTTCAGCCGAACCTTCCATGTGGATCTGTGACCTCCACGAATCCCTAGGAAGCACGGATCTTCCTCGGGTCACGTGCTTCCGCCCGATTTCTCCAGCCGCCAGGGAAAGCTATTTAGTCTCTCATCTGCTCCCCCCATACGGTAGCTCGTGCCTCGCTCCCATCTCCAACCCTAGCCACTTCCAGCTGAGTGGCAGCTGCCTGGAGCGTCGCTTGGCGGCCGATTTGGTGCCGCAGAGCCGAAGCTCCCCCTTCGTGGCCAGAGTTTCACCGCGAGTAGCCTCCCCTGACCACCGCATCGAGGTCAAGGCCATCACCACGACGACCACCCTCGCTAGGAGCTTAGGAGCATATCCAGACCTTCAGGTAACCCTTTTATCCTTCGCCTTTGTCCATTCGACCGAATCTCTCATTTGTCGCCGCCGTCCCTTCACTTGCTCTGACCAGCCGATCATAGCTCCGTCACCCACTTCTAGCCGCTCCGATCATACCGCACGCTCACCCCCCATCTCGCTCCACACCTTGATCACCCTGACCCTCGTCCATTAGGTCGAGATTAGGATTTGAATCTCCTCCATCGCCTTCTCCAGAGATCGATTACCGCCCACCTTCGCTTATTTGCTTTCTATCTCCAATAACCCGGGCTGGAGCGTCTCCTTGAGTCCCAGCTACCCTTTGCAGGTGAGAGCACGTGCTGAATACCCCCTATCGCACCCATTCGAGACTTACCAGAGTAGCTCTAGGTCCCTGTCATCGCCACGCCCATCCGGCCGGTGGAGCTTCCATCTGATCCATTCAGTTGACGCGGAAGCATTCTACGACCCATCAGGTGTTTCCTGATCGGCCATTGGAGCTGGGGATCTCCTCCTTAGCTCCGGTGAAGTTCGCCCCAGAGCTGTTCATCCAGGCTGCTCCAGCGTCGTTGGATCAGCCCTACTCCTCCAGATCATATCTGGATAGCCAACACAACAGATGGGTCAAGTTGTTGGATGTCAGATCTGGCGTCCACCTGCGCCTCACGTCCTCGACCGTTCTGGATTGCCAGATCTGACACCTGACGTCCATCAAAGCCGCACGATCACGCCACACCAACGGTCGCCACACGTCCCCTTCGCGTGTGCCTCACGTGCTGCAAGGGTATATTCCATTTTTACCCTACATTTGTTTATTTTATGTTTTAGTCCGTAAAATAAAAGTTGTAGTTGAACTTATTTGCATTCCAGTCCCAATAGTTTCTGGTATTTGTTATTTAGTCCTCCCTGTCTAGAGGCATGTGTGTTGTCACGTGAACACTGGTCTTTTTGCATTATTAGCCCTGAACATTTTCTATGTTAATGTTTAAATGAATGTTTTCTAAAATTGCACGTATGCCCCTATGAGCATTGAATTTATGCATGTGTTGGATTAAATTGGAAAATTTATAGAATCGACCCTGGACTTCTTGTGCTTGTTAATATTTAGCCCAGAAAGTTAAAATAATTGCATTTAAGTCCCTATAACTTAGGTGTTTGGTTTTTAATTAAATAAATATCAAAACTACGCTAAAAATTACTAGTATCTTTTGCTATTGTGTAATATTTTTGGTAATTTTTGTGACGCATTTTGATTTTATTTGTTATTTTCTAAAAATCAAAAACCCCAAAAAATAGATTCTTTATAATTTAGAAAACCCATAAAAAATAAAAAAAATACCTTTAAAAATTCAAAAAAAAATTCTAAGTGCTTGTTTTGTTGCGTTTTAATTTATTTAGCTTTTGAGTTTTATTATCTTTTATAAAACACCTAAAAAATTCAATAGACTAAAAACCTTATAAAAATCATTTAAAATTCCATAAAAATAAAAAAAATGTGTTTTCAAGTTCTGTAGTTAGATTTTATTTTACGTTTCACATAAAATTACTGTCAGGAATTTAGAGGCATTTTAAATATTTTAAAATTGCTTTTCTATCCAGGTTGTACATCATTTGTTGGTTTGGTCTTTCTTTTATTTTTTGAAAATTATATAAAAATCTGAAAAAAAACCCATAAAATATCGGTAAACACTTGAATATCTTAGAAATATAAAAATGTTTTTATTTTGAATTTTTGAGCTTTTTAGACCTTAAAAATAATTGTTAGAGTGTGATTTTTCTCTTTATCTTATCCTTTTTCTTATTAGAAAAATATTTAAAAAATGCCAATTAAAAACCACCAAAAATTATTTTATTTCTTTGAATTCTCGACTACTTCGTAGGACTATCTCATGCTCCTTGTGTTCGACCATGGTGGCTATACGCGGCTAAATAACTAGCAAGACCGCTCATGTTTTGATTTTCATGCTTGATTGATTTTATTGGTGGTCTAATTTTTCTTGTTGACCGTGCCTTGCGATTTAGGTCGCAACGACCTTAATTATTCCTTAACCTGAGTTGCCTGGGGTGTTCATTAGTGTCCTATCCAACACTGCTTTGGTAGGAGATCTATTCAATATATAAATCACGGTATTTACTACCTCTATCCAAAGTTTGTTAGGAAGAGACTTACCTTTTAACATGCTTCTTGCCATCTCAATAATAGTTTGATTTCTTCTTTCAGCTACTCCATTCTGTTGAGGAGTATATCTTGTTGTTAGCTCCTTCTTGATTCCTTGAGTTATGCAGAAGTCTTGAAATTAATTGGATGTAAATTCTCCTCGACGATCTGTTCGGAAAACTTTTATTTTTCTTCCACTTTTTTTTCAACAAAAGCTTTAAACTTGATAAAAGTAGAAAAGACTACTGACTTTTCTTTCAAGAAGTAAATCCACATCATTCTACTGTAATCACTAACAAATAATAGAAATACCTGTCTCCATTGATAGACAGAGTTTGAGTTGGTCCACATAAATTTGAATGTATCAACTCAAGTGGAGCTTTGCTCTCCATGATGTCTTTGTGAATGGTAATCTATACATCTTGTCATATATGCAACCTTCACAAATGTTTTCATCTTTCTTGATGAATGAAAGCCTAACAACCAAGTTCTTATGCTTTAATAACATGAGACTTCTAAAATTTATGTGTTAATATCTTAAATGCCATAATAAGGAATCATCTTCATTTACAATTTTTAGATTATAGCCTTATTTTAAAGGTATTGATAATGGAAAGATTTTATTTGGAACTATTTTAATGTCTGCAATTAGTAACTTTCTTCTTTTATCAAAGATTTTGCATACTCCATTATCAAATCTTAGAGAATGGCCATTATTCATAAGTTGGCCAATACTTATAAGATTTTCAGTTAATCTTGGAATATAGATAACATCGTGAATGAGTTTAGAAGTACCTTTCTTTCTTTGTACTACAATAATTTCTATGCTTTCCATATTTTGTAGCTTTCCATCTTCGAGCTTAACTTGCGAACTATGCTTTTTCTCAAGGCTCACAAATGCATCTTTGTTTCCTGACATGTAGTTATTACAACCACTATCGACATGCCAAATGTCTTTAGAAACTTCTTTAGTTATCATGCAAGAATAAAGTAATGGATTGGAATCCTCATCTTTTGCAATATAATTAGACTCATCTTTTTGAAGCCAAAATTCTCTTTGAGAATGGTTTGCATTCTCGCACTTTGTGCATCAGAATATACAATTATTAGATTCACGATTATCTTTCTTGAAAATAATGTAATAAGAAGAAGAATTTCTTGTACATAGAGCTCTTTGATTGTATCCTCCGTTTGCTCTTCCATTATCTTGACCTTTTTAGGATTCATGTCTTTCATTATGCTCTTGTCTCCTTACATATTGTTCCATGTCCTACTTGTCATGATTTCCATCTTAACTTTGGAGATGTTCATTTTTGTTTGAAATACTTGCTCCAAGGGTTTAGTAGTAAACCTGCTAATTCTTTGCTCATATACTTCAAGTGAGCGCATTAATTCATATACAAAAAGAGAAGATAAATCTTTAGATTCTTCTATAACAGCAAGAAATGATCGAATTTAGCAGGTAAACTTTCAAATATCTTTTCGACTATCTTCTTGCAATAATATCTCCATAACTTTGAATTTGATTTATAATTATAGAAGCTCTTGAAAAGAACCCTTGGATTGATTTATAATTATAGTTTCACCATCTTTCATCAAGAGATTATCAAAATATCTTAATAAGGATTGAAGCTTGATAGAAATTACCTTGGTGGATCCTGGATCCTTGAAATTCTTTCTTTAAAATCTCACATGCTTCTTTACAAGTAGTTGCTCCATAAATGCAAGGAAAGATAGATTTGCTTACTCCTTGCTGGATGAAGAGATGGGCCTTTGCATCTTTCTTCTTATTCTCCTTGAGTTTTTCCTTATTTCCTTCACTTAGTGAAGCAAGTGTATCTTCATCTTTAACATTCTCATAACCTTCTAGAATAAGATCCCACAAGTCTTGTGAGATAAAGAGAGTCTTCATTTGAGGACTGCAATAATCATAACTTTCTCCATCGAATATAGGAATGGAGCTTTGAGTGTAGTTCAATAAATATGTATTGGAGGTGAATGCCATGGTTTAGAGAAACAAGGAAAGTGCTTCAACAAGGACGTAAGGATGATGGGGCTATGATACAAACTTGTTGGAGTAGCGTAAGATTGATGGTGGATAAGAAGCAAATTAAAAGTAGAGAATGTGGATCAATGCTCAAGATAGATGTGAACTAAAGAATTTCTTCTCATTAAAGCTTGAACTTACATGCAACCCTTGAACCTTTATAAGAAGAGGACTTACGATGTTTACAACACTGGAAGAAGCACTTACAACACTTGGAATGAGGAGGGCACTTGAGAGACTCTTGTGGTAGTAGTGGACTTGTTGTTGATGTTGTTGTTGTGTGAAATGAGGACCTCTTAGGTGGTATTTATAGGCCTCGAAGAGGGTGGAGATATTTTGAAAGAGGGATCTAGAATCCTTTTCCATACTTATCCTTTGAGAGAAAATGTCTATATATTTTTATGGCAGGTGGAGAAATATCTAGATATTTTCTCCACCTCTCTCTTTTATAGAATAATCTCCCAAGTGTATATTTTCCTGAAGATTCTTCATATGTTGGTAGAAGATATAGGCTCACATCTTCTCATATGAGTGGAGGATTATAGGCCTATGTATAATAACCCATTGCAATAATACTTCATGGGTTAATTACAAATTACATTTTCAATACATACATCCATGTCCAAAAAATCATACCCATGTCGGCATCCAAAAAACATCCAAAAAACAAAAAAAACATATCCATATTATAACCATATATTTGTAACAATGATATAATAATTTAAAAATATTGAAGAAGAGTACATTCATTAGCATTTGTAAGGAATGGAATCCTAATTCCAAGGAGGTACCTAGGAATGGCAATTCCCATGTATGGGGGAATACAGTTCCTTTGTAATCGTTGTTCTTAACTTAATATGATCTAACAAACACATGAATTGAATCAACAGAGGAATGATATTCCATTCTCCCCTTTATTCCTACATAACAAATAAGGTCTTAAGGTTGTTACCGAACGTCATTGTTCCATATTGCTGTAATTTCGGGCTTGTGAACAGTTCTTTTTATCTTGTCATGTGCTCCCACAATCTTGAATTTGGTATTCATCTTGTTGTGTTTTTTTCCTACAAGAGAAGATGTCCTAGCTGAGTTTTGCAAAGCTCTAATTGTCTTTAACCCACCATTAGATTAAAAAAAGGTATACCTATTTATGTGAATGTCCTTACTACCTATAAAATAGCTCTCCAATTTTTTATTTTAATACTCATATTTAGGTATACCTTTTTGAGTAATCCTTCTTATTTGACTATGCAAAGGTTGTGAAGGAACAATATTTCTTCGTAAACGTAATCCCCCTTTCTCCTTTCATGAGATAATTTTTAATTCCTATATAATAATCTATTCAAATTTTGTATTCCATTTGTGAAGGTAGCTAGATCCTTACTAGTCTATTAGTGATTAATCTAAGAGTAGTCACGTCTAAATCTTGCTAATATATGTTTACTCAGTCTATAAGCACCACTCCCTCATTCTAATTTTTTACTACTAGCTTATTCTCTTTCAATATCCTATTTTCACTTTTAACTAATTTGAGAGATACAAAAAGTTCATTGAAAGCTTCTATTATGTCTGAATAATCAGATTAATTCTTCTAGTATTAGATTGTCGCCAATCTCAATATGCTCTATACTGGGGCAACTAATCCATCTTGTGTATGCCATCATCAAAATCTCACAGCAGGATGATGATTAGATCGGTATAGCAGCTGATAGCCACTAATGCTTAGTATACATCGCAGATGTGTCTCAAAAGAATACAATGCATGCCTTCCTGCCGCTAACAATTTGTAAAAAGTCTTTAATTAGGTCTGGGTTGTACCTAACATAGTAAAAACCTCTCGAGACATGAAAGAGTTTGACATGCCAAGTCAAATGGTGTGTGTAGAAATCCAATCGACTAACAACACATATACCTTTAATGACTAATATTAAAGCGTTACCATCTTTAGATCTCATATTCAAAACCACCTCTCTGGAGGCTGCATGTGCAGCTCCCTTGTCGATCATCAGTCATGTCTACTGAATTGGTGATTGTCACTGTGGGGTTTGCGGTTATCTAATTCCACCATGATATAATGGGTCACTAATCATTTTCTCAGGTATAATCCTCATGACAGATAATTTTGCAACCAACAAGTACATTGTCTTTTTTTTTGAGTGGTAAATTAGTTTCTATTAATGATGAAAAGATAATTACAAAAGAGTTTTACCCCTTACAAAACCCGAAACCGGGAGGGGATTACATGGAGGAAAACAAAAATAAGTTCAGATGCAGAGACTGCTTCCCAGAAGCAAGTTTACATTACAAAGAATAGGCAGTGAGCATGCTCAGTTGAGAAGGATCTTTAAATCTTCTATAATATGCTCCGCAGTGACGCTTGCAGTCGCACGGGAGGTACTAATCCAACGGAGATTACGCTCTCTCCAGATCCACCAAGAAGCCACAGCCAACATGGTCATGCACATTAAACCGGGAGGGGATTACGCTTGCAGTCGCACGGGAGGTACTAGTCCAACGGAGATTACGCTCTCTCCAGATCGCACGGGAGGCATCTTGCGCATGAGTCATTTTTGCCCAGTTAAGGGCATCACTTGTTGTCGTCCTAGAAGCAAAGGAGGGTAAATTTAGAGCAGCACACGATTGTTCCCAAACATCCCAGGAATAGGGACATTGCCAGTACAAGTGGTCCCTAGATTCAAGCGAGTATCCACAAAGAAGGCAGCTACAATCCGAGCATAAACCAATTTTTTGTAACCTTTCTCTTGTGGGGATTTTATTTCTTACCGCTCTATAAAAATAGCATTTATGCTTGGGAGCGGCCGGATAGCACCAAACCTCTCTCCACCAGTCAATCAAGGTACCTCTTGTCCTAACAAGATCAAAGCATGAGCGGAAAGAGAAGCCTGCCGGCGAGAAGGTCCACCTATAAGGGGGGCTAAGTTGGTTCAGGGCTGGGACAATGATTGATCTACATCTCAAAAGAATCTTCCAAAGGGTAGATGCCTTACGAGGACTAGAAGTATCCCAAAATGATTCATCCCGGAGATATTTTGCAGTAAGAAAATCCGCCCAAATAGAGTTTTCTGCCGTGAGGAATCTCCAAACCCAAGAGACACTGGATGCACTAATCAAGTCCTTGAGCGATCTGATTCCTAGGCCGCCCTCCTCTTTTGGAAGACACACGTCAATCCAAGCCAGTTCATGTCTTTTGTAGTCCCAAAGAAAATCCGCACAGAGGGAGGAGATCTGAGATACAATAGAGGAGGAGAGCACCGAGCATTCGGTCCAATAAAGTAAAATTGCATTGATGACAGAGTTAATAAGTTGAATACGTCCCGCCATTGAGAGGAAATTTGCCTTCCAGCCACAAAGATGTGCACGAACTTTGTCCACCAGCACTTTACCAGAGGAGGAGCATCCATATTTATGAGAGAGGGGGATGCCAAGATATTTTGTAGGCAAGGATTCACCCAGGAGCCCAAGAGTGAGGTTCCAAGAAAAATCTCTTCTCCCCTTCATCGAGCAAAATAACCTGCTCTTTGCACAATTCATCCTGAGCCCAGACAAAGTCCCAAAAGTATCCATTGTAGATCTACTCGCAGAGAGTGTTTTATCGTTGCACTTCGTGAAAAAGAGGAGATCATCGGCATATATCAAATGTGTGGGAGCCCTAGATCTCCCCCTTCCCATGGGAGCAATTTTCTTATCCAACACAGCCCGCTCAACCAAGCAGGTCAAAGATTCCATGACCACTGCAAAGAGAAGGGGACTAAGGGGGTCACCCTGACGGTGCCCCCTAGTGCCCCTGAAGAGTCCATGAGGTATACCATTTACCAAAACAGAGAAGGAGACGGTGCCAATGCAATTATAGATCCAGCTCAGCCAGGTCTCGCCAAAACCCATAGCTGACTGTAAACCCATAAGGAAGTGATGGTTAACAGTATCAAAAGCTTTAGACAAATCCACCTTAACGCAAGCTCGAGAAGGCCCCCATTTCTTCTCGAAGAAGTCAACTCCTGCGCCAAGCGCACGCTGTCCCCAATTCGCCTACCTTTGACAAAGGCTAATTGGTTGGGGGAGATGAGGTGGGGAAGGACCGCAGAGAGCCTTGAGGAGAGAAGCTTAGCAAAAATCTTGTAGATGACATTGCATCATGAGATGGGCCTAAAATCCCCAAGCCCAGAAGAGGAGGGGACCTTGGGGATAAGCGTCAAGAAAGTGTGATTAACTTGCCTAAGCATAGAACCTCCCGAGCTCCCGAGTGGAGAAAGGTCATGGCAGCAAGAACATCATTCCTGACTAATGGCCAATGGTGTTTTAAAAATTTTGCATTGAAACCATCAGGACCAGGAGCCTTAGAAGAGCCGATCGTGCGAAGGGCATCCAAAACCTCAGATTCCCCAAAAGGTCTTTCCAGCCACTGTCTAGCATCCATGGAGAGCACTTTCTTCGGGGGGGGGGGGGGGGGTAGACGTGGCAGCAGGAACGGGTTCTGAGAGAAGAGCTTCATAGTAGGAGAGAGCTTGGGAGGCAACCGCCAAGGGGTCATCCACCAACTTTCCTTCACCATCAATAAGACAAGGGATGCTATTCTTTACCTCTCTTATTTTGGCAGAGAGATGAAAAAATTTTATGGAGCGATCTCCCAATTTCAACCAAGAGACACGACTTCTTTGCTTCCAGAGGGATTCCTGATCTGCCTCAAGGCCAAGCAGGTAGGACTTAAGGTCCTGCTCCAGCTGGGCAAGGGTGGGGTCCAACGGAAATAATCCAAGAGCCTCTGAGATGCATCTCAAGGCCCCCAAGGCCGCATTATATTCATCATCAACATTCCCATGAGCCGCAGCCCACGCTTTAAGAAAGAGCTTGACAGCTTTTAACTTTTTTGCTAGGACATACAAGGGGTTACCTCTAAAAGTGGTAGCCCACGCTGCCTCAACCACATGTAGATAAGCGTCCCTTGCCAACCAGTAATCTAGGAATCTAAACGGTTTGGCACGATGCACCTTTTCCACGAGCTCAACTAAAAGGAGTGAGTGATCGGAGGAAGCCAACGGAGAGTATTGTACTTTTGAGACCGGAAAAAACTCTATCCACGAGAAGTTACAAAGAGCTCTGTCTAGCCTGGCAGCAATCCTTCTTGGGCCAATGGAGGAGTTATTCCATGAGAGTGTATTTCCCCAAGGTTCGAGCTCAATGAAGCCCGTCTCATTAATACAACGGTTGAAATCAGTAATCGAGGTATGCAAAGGCGCACGTCCCCCGTATTTCTCTTCACTAAACCTAACCACATTGAAGTCACCAATGACCAGCCATGGATAGGTTGTCAAGTGCCTTAAGTGGGCCAGCTCAGCCCAAAGATCCCTTCTCTCAGAGGGGAAATTGGAGCCATAAACGATGGAGAGGCAAATATGTAGGCCTCCATTGTTTGTACAAGTTTTTGTGATTGATAGTGGGGTAATGGACAAAGGGATGCACATCCATGTGTCTTCTCTCCAAAGAAACCAAACACGTCCCAGATTGGTGTTGTTATGCATCGAACCCCAGCCACGAGGTAGTGCAGCAAGGAAATTGGAGATATTATCTGGTCTGATTTTTGTCTCCACCAGACCCACAAGCTCGCAATTTTCTTTTGCCAAGTCACGAAGAAGGCATTTTAACTTGGTTGGCTTGTTCAACCCTCTAATATTGCAAGAGGCAATCGGCATTAAGAAGTGGAGGGGTTGTTTCGGTTGCCGCCGACATTTTCCTTGTTGTTGGCATTGTTAGATTTTTTCTTTTTCCCATGAAGAACATGAACCCAGTCTGGGTTCTCTGTGGAAATGACATCTGGAGGGGGGACAACCCCACCCTCGTGACTCAGAGGGTTTTCCCCAAGTTGCTTGCCCCCCTGGGGACGCGATTGCATGGATTCAGAGTCGTCGGCAGAGACGTTGAGGTCAATGCGGATGCCAAGGTGGAACTTGCATGTTTTCCTGGGGTTCGCAATAAATCCATGTAGAGCCGATCGGGCACCAACCGGGAAAGCATTGTATGGTGGGCCTGCTGGCTTCTTGGAGATCTTTGGGTGGCATAGATCATCCTGGTTCTGGAGATCAGCCCGCCAATTTGTAAGGCCAGCAGGCTGGGGAACAACATTAGCAGAAGAATGCACATCAGAGGGCCTAGCAAGAGTAGCTTCCGATGGACCTGGAGAGGTCACGCTGATGCAGGCTGCGAGAGGGGCGACCAAGGTGGGGGGCCTCGCATTGGAGATCTGAGATACAGGGGGCTCATTATCAGTGGCCATACCAAGTGTGGTATGGACAACAGTAGAGGGAGTGCCTGGAATGGCCGTAATGACCACATTGTTTCCATCCATTGGGAGAAGGATGTCCGGAGTAACAATAGTGCGTACAGGCAGAGTTATGTCCTGATGCATACCAGTGGTATTTTCTTTGTAACAGATGTTGTTGTGTAGATATTCCGCAGCGGTTGCTGCAACCACAGCTTGGCCATCCGAGGAGGCGGTTGGTCTATACGGACATGAGTTGAGGGAATGGCCAAAGACAGCACAGGAAGCACATCTTTTGGGCATCCTTTCAACCTCAACTCCAATCAAGGAGCGTTCCCCAGAAGGGAGGAGAAGTGGGACAGTCATAGGGATCTCCTTTGATGCATTAATAGACACGCAGCATCTAGCGAAATCCCGACGACTCCCGTTAGCAGTGGTAGCATCCATAAATAGACGGATGCCCAAAACACTCGCAATCTTGTTAAGCACAATGTCTGAGCAATGACCTGGGCTAAGGCCAAAGAACCTAATCCATACAGGAATTTCAGATAGCAGAACCTTTTCCAAAAACATACCTGCCTCCCAGAGACGAAGAACGACCAAACGCCCTTGAAAAAGCCACGGGCCAGCATTGAGGATCCTCTCGCAATCAACCATGGAAGATAATTTGAGGTAGAAGAATCCATTTTCTTGAGGAAGAAGCTTGAAGGGGCCTGTTGGCCTCCAGACCTTCTCCACAAAGGAGAGAAGGAGTTTCCCATATGGTTTTTTCCCGAGGACTTAGAACACGAGAGTGTTCTCCCATTTCTTGTCCAAGACTTGGATATCTTCCTGGGATAGCTTGGCAACCAGCACACCATCAACCACGGAGGAGGCCTCAAATGCCATGCGGAACTGGGAGTCGCTACCGCTACTGCAGATCTGCACCCGAGAACGACCAGAAACCGGGCCAGGACGAGCAGAGGTCGAGGGGTTGGGGCAAACGGGAGGCTTCAGAGACAGGGCGTCACCAAGACCAGAGATAGGAGCCACCACCTGCGAGATGGAAGGAGAGCCGGGGAGGACCTTGCCATGGACGGGGCAGGTGAGAATTTCCCGACAGGGGCCCGCGCAATGAGAGAGGGTATGAGAGGACCGACCAACGAAAGCTCGAGAGGCAACAGCGATCTGGGGGGGGAGGGTTTGGAATAGGGCGGGTGAGGACGTCTCGAGGGTCACCAGCAGTCAGAAGGGGGGAATGGAAACCCGAAGGAGGCGAGTTGCGGAGGGGGATGGGTCGGCCTTGTGGTGGGGAAGGGATGGGTCGGCCTAGAGGTGAAGAGGTGGTAGGGGGCGGGGGGGTGTCGCGGCGGCAATGCGATGGGTTAGGGTTTGAGGGAGGCGACGGGTTAGGGTTAGGAGGGGGAGGGGGCACGGGCGGGGGAGGATCCATCATTCTTGCTTGGACAAGTACATTGTCTTCATTCCTTCGTGTTTGCTTCTCCTCCATCAGATATCACACAATTATCATGAACAGTGAACACAATATTGGAAATTACTGGAGAATGATATACATATATAGTAATAATATGAAGGCAGGAAGTAAAAGCATAAAACAGGTAAATATGTTTAAAAGTCCACCCCAAGGTGGTCCTCTTTTTTACCTCATTTAATGAACAAAGATGATGGAAGTGCGTAAAACCAACACAGGGACAAGTCATTCCAATCTGTCCTTACTCCTTGTCCCCCACACTGCCTGATAAAAGCCTGCTCCCTAAAGCTATTATCCCTCTCGCAATGCCTAACAAGGCAGATAGTTTCCTTTCCACTCCCATTTGCCCTCCCCCACACGTATATGTTGCTGTAACAGTGTTTCATGTATATATTTGATATATTATATAACTAATGCATGGCTGCACCACTTTATAGCTTGCAACAGTCCCACTACTTCAAGGTCACCTGTGAAATGGCGAGTTGTGAAGTGCTGTGCGCTGCCAAAGTGCCAATAACGACGATGGGGCTTCTCAAGTCTAATAGTGCAAATATGAACTGTCACGTCTCTGCTTGTCCACGTTAACATGACTACACTAACTTGCATGGAAATCATCGCCAGCTCCCCCACCACTCCGTGCATGCTTTCTGAATCCTTTTCTATAATAAACTCATGGAATCTTCCGTGTGCAAGAGGAGATTCCTGGAATCTGTGTGTACGATCTGTGCTCAAAATAGGACGGATACAATACTAGTCATAACGTATACTTTGAATTTAACCAAACCAAGGTTTGTATTTCGTGTTTTTATCTTTGCATATCGACGTCCATTTGTGAAGGAAGGACCGAAAAAGTTGTCCATTATCTCTTTATATCAGTCCTTTGACGATACTGTTCTATATCACTGATCTATCACGCTATATGAAACTCTGTTCTAGATATATGATACTTCTGTGTGATATCCGTTGTGGTACTCGAAGTTATAAATATTGGTTTCAGATATCCTTAAATTCTAAACCCTAAACCTAAACCCTAATCCTCAAGCCAGGTTTAGATGTCTTGTTAGACAAGTAGGTCCATAGCCTATTTTTTTCCAGGCTAAGTAACACGAAGAATTAAGGCTTTGATTAAAAGTTAAAATGAAATAATTTATGAGGGTAGTTGGTTGTTCGAATTTAATCAATCTAAATAGGTTGAATTAAGTTTCTCAAAGAAACCCAAAACATGCGGGTTGGTTCACTCAAAATGGAGTAAAAAAGATGGTGGAAAAGGAGGAAAAAAAGGGTGAGATTCCTCTCCACTGTGCCCAATTGAAGGCAATATTTAGAGGACCAGAGGTGCTTAGACCCCAGTGAGTTTTTCCGATATAACATCTCATTTTACATGTAGGCCACCCTTCATTGATTTCCAAGAGAGGTAGGCACCTAGAGAGAGGAGCCAAGCTCCATTAATGCCTTAAAAAATGGCTCCAGGATGGTAATAATCCATGGAAGACTTGTCCAAAACCTCTAAATGTCAATTAAGCCACCTATATTCTTTTAAATTTGGTAGACATCAAATTTGTGTTGCGATTAGATGATAATTCATGGGTTTTAACTTGAATTTAGGCATTTTTTGTTCTTGAAGAGGAATTACGAAGAATAAAAGAACAACCTTCCTTGTAGTTGAGTGTTTGGCAGTACTTGTGGATCGAATACTCTCGGAGGGGATGGGAGTAAATAGAATATGTCAGATTAAAAACTTTTTCATGTAAGTAGAAGACAAGCAATCAAATTCAGTCAGAGACAACAATCCAACAATCGCAGTGCATAGTATATTAACGTGGAAACCCAAGCATGTCAAAATCACGACCCAAGCCTTCCTGACTTAGGATTTTCGGTTAGCATGCAAACTAATTTTTCCACTATATCCCGAGATATTTAGATGTATATCTCAACTGATTACAAGCATAAATCTTACAACCTTGGATTACACAAAAAAGTCACCACTGCAACTTATAGCTGCAGCATCGCTCGAGGCTTCACCTCAAGCTTCATACATAGAGAACTCCAAGAGTATCTGTAGAACAAAGTTAGCTTGAACAAGATAAAATAATTATCTAAGCTAACTAAATAAAATAGTCAATTAACAATAATCAAAAAAGATAAAATAATTATCTATGCTGGTTAAATAAAACAATCAATTAACAATAATCGAATAAGATAAGTAATGATTTGTCCTGATTAAATAAAAAATCAATTAACAATAATCAAATCAATAGAGAGCTTATATCAACATGATATGCAAATACTTGATTCAAACGGACATATCTCTAACACAAAGTCAAAGCTATATAATTTGAATAATATCATCGAATTTTTCTTAGTAGATTCAAGGAAATCTCTGACTGCACACATAAAACTTGAGGAGCGTGCTACAAATCGGGATTAGTTTTCAGTTTAGAAAATCTCTCTTGAAGATATGAGCATCAAGAGTACATGAGAGAGAAGAATACTTGAATGAGTTGTGTGTCGAAATGAGGAGGTAGAGATATCCTTTTATAGTGATTCAACCATGTAATCATAGGGAGACAAAAATAGTAACATTTAAATTTGGAATGATCAATCAACAAAAGACCATGATCGATCACTGATCATATGATAGATCAGACAAAAGGACATGATTGGCTATAACGTCGGTGATGAATACGATATCACTGATCATTTGGTGATTGTGATCGATCATTTTGAATATATCTAGCGACGTCGGTGATCGATCACTGATTATTTAGTGAACTCGAATTCAAATTCAAATAAATGATCGATCATAAAAAGTGACTTATCAATCAATAAAAAGTAACGATCAAGGATAGAAAAAGTTCAAAAAATGATCTATAAACAAGAAAGAAATGAGCATCGATCGGTTCAAAGTGTTCTTCAAACGTCTGCAGAATGATCGATTAAGTAAAGTACTATGAACGATTAATGAATGACCAATCAACATGAGTTGCAATGAGTGATCACTTGAGGGTCTAACCTGAAGTTGACTTTGTTGTAAGAACTTTGATTTGACCAATATCAATACTGACTCTTTGTGTACATCATGAGAGATACAAGAATTAAATACTATTTAGAATACATTCAATGATTACACAATAAGTACAAGGTATAACCACTTAGCAATATATAATATGAAAATAAACTTCTGAAGAGATTCTGTTCAGGTCTTGGACCTTTTCTGCAGATCCTGCAAAATCAATACACTTATGCCAGTAGAGATAATGTGTGTGTCAGCTTTAAAACAAGAGTAAATAAGATTCCAACATTGTTGAAAGCGAGTCAGGTGTCACAAGATGGGGGTAGAATTGTGCACCACAAAAACTCAAGCAAATAAATCTAAATTTATAGTGATGGAATAAATTCATATGTTGAAACCCCAATAGGTAAAAGCCATAATTTAGAAATTAGTTCTAAGACTTCCTCTTCGTTCTCAAATGGAACAACCTATCTTTTCTGTGTTATTTGCCACTTTCAAATTGAGACATAAAAAACTCACGTATAGGATGTACACCTTTCTCGAGCACATTCAAAAAATAATCTTCCTTTTACAAGAAGGACTCACACATTGAGTACCAAATTAGAAAAGCATGATTATATTATAATTAAAGTTGGCACATGCCAATGTAATGAATTGACTTCTTATAAAACAACATAGTGAATCGTATACAATATTAAAATCAAATTTCACTCAAGCTCTTTGAAGATTTATAATGAATCAGAGGGCATATTACTTTCTTTGATCGTGAAGACAATATCTAGTGTGTGCTTCAAGTTATGTAGTTAAGAACAAAGATAATTAAAATAAAAAAATGCATGTAACTATTCATTAATTCTCACTAATTAACATTCTAATCACATTTATTAATATTATATATTTAACACATATTTCATCCAAAATAAAATAATAAAAAGAAAAATAAAAATAAAATAAAAGAAGGATGTAGATATGTAATATATACATACTAATCCTAACCCCGACACCAGGTCAATCTTGACTTGGTTGACAAAATAAATAAGGGGAGATAAGGATCTTAATTTATAAAAATATCAGAAAATCAAGACCGCAAATGTACATAAATACATTTTTCACAATATAAATATTTCACCTATTTTGTTTATCATCAAGATCATCTCAAATCAAAATATTTTCTTCACAAAAGTTTTTTATAATAATATATATTATTTTATAAAATATCAGAAAAATTATTTAATGTATAAATAATTAATTATGATGAATCATAAAAGCTGACTTCCTAGGTTCTTAACTATTTATAGAAAACTCCAAAGTGACCAAACTCACTTTTAAACTTCGTTTTATAATTAATACTATTTATTAAAAGGGATTTTTACTCCCATAACCCTGAGTAATTTTGTAATATCGGGGAGATGGGGGTGGCGCTTCTAAAAGGAGGAAAAGCTCAGCAGGGGGGGAGGTCGGCGGCAGGCAGTGGAGGAGAAGCTCGGCCCAAGGCTTCGTGGACGAGCTCGACGGCGGTGAGTGGAGGGGGATCGGCCTGAGGCTTTGAGGAGGAGCAGTTCTGCTCAGGGGAATGGATGGGGGGTCGACGGGTCTTCCAAGCAGGGGAGGAGGAGGTATTGCTGGAGAGAGGACGATGTCATTTTTTGTAAATAAAAATGACTTTAAGGGGTAATTTTGTCTTTCTTAACAGAAACCGTCAAATATAACATATATTACAAATGTAATATGACATAGGTCATGTCATGTAAGAGTTAAGCATTACTCGGGGTTTCTCATGTAATTCGCAATTACTTAGGGTCATGATTGTAATTGCAATATTACTCAGGGTTATGGGTGTAAAATCCCTTATTAAAAATATCAAAAAAATATTAGAATAAAATGGATGAGTTTTGACGTTTGGACCCCTTTGTCTATATGTACTATATGTATAACCTTTCCTGTTTTCTATTTAATTATCCCTAACTCTGTTTGACTTAATTCTTTTTCTAATTTGTTTCTATGAAAAATATAAAATTATAACTTAAAGTAAAATGCCAATAAATCCCTAAGCCAAGAAGCTGTGATCCTAAATTTCCGGACCTCGTAACTCAGCGATATGGACTCTGAATTGGTCGTACTCACTTTTAAAGTTTGTTATATAGAATTATCTATCAAATAAAACTAATTTCACTAAAATTGGAGTTAATATGCAAAAAGTGGGTTTTGGGACCATGTTGGTATAAAATATACAATGTATCTTAATTTTACATTATTTAATGAAGGTTATTTTTTTAATATTTTTTATAATTTAATGAATAAATAAATTATTTATTGTTTATTTAACTACTAATTTAATTAATAATTTATTTATTTATTATTAATTTGTTATTTAATTTATTTAATTTTATTATTAAGATAATTAATTATTAATTATTTTAATTAATTCTTTAATTAATTAATTTTTACTCTGATTTCTCTATCCTCTGTATACCTTCTTCCATGCTCCCATTCCTCTTCCCTACACCCGCCTCCTCCTCCTTCCACATCTTCTCCTCCGCCCTCCTTCGCCCTCCGGTTGTTAGGTCGGTACCCTAACAACACACTGGTGACCAGAGCCACTGCTAGGTGACCACACCCGACGACGTGCTCCCCAAGCTACTCCCTTATTTAAAGCCCTACCCCCCCTACAGCTCCGATCATAAGCCATTTCTGATCTTCACCTTCACCGAGCTTTGGAGTGAATGAGAGAGTGGGTGGCAGACACCCTCGACTCCCATCGAGCAAGTGAGATGGAGAGGAGGATTGACGAGATCTTTACCGATATTGAAGTCTTCCTCCACCGTTGCGATCGAGCCTCTACGATGTACCACCGCATCAAGGCGACGAGTCCTTAGAGCTTTGTGCTCCGTTCCCAAGCAATTCCTCATCATCTACCTCTGTCTTCATCTTCAAGGTTAGAATAACTTCCCTCTTCCTCATCCTCTATCCCTTTTCTCTTCTCATTCATTTTGTTCTCGTTAGTTTTGTTTCAATTAAAATTCAAAAATCAACCCTGATATCCACATTTCTCGCCATCATCTGACCATCTCAAATCATTTGGATCTGAGGTTTCGATCCTTTCCCCCATTCTGCCGAGGGTCGCCCCATCCATCCACTCTCCTTCCCATTTTATTTGGATCGGGGATTTGTCCTCGAGTCATATTCGTTACATGTAGGTTGTTCAACCTCTAGAGCTTCAACAACAGCATCGAGCAACAGACCCGAACACCCACAATTAATTTATTATACCTGGAGCTACACGCGATAGCACACATTATAGTCTTGAAAGTGTTAATCGAAGAGTCGAGCATCCTTCCACCAGTCGCGCAATCGTAAACCATCACTGCTGCTCCTCGAGGATCGTCGTCGATCATCGATGCCCTCGACTAACATCATCACCTGATTGTTGCGCGACTCCACAGATCAGACATTACCAGATCAAAGATCCCAATCGCTTGTGGCTATAGATTTGGGGTTTCTCCTTCCAACCGTCAGATCAGTATCCTTATTCTAATGGACTCTCTATAGCCACGTGTCGACTCATCCAGCCTTCCGATCTGCTTAGATCGCACAGACAAGCTCTTGCTACGTGCCAACACCAAAAGCACCCCACTGCTTTGCCGCTTAACGCTCACGTGACCTGCACGAGTACGGGGGATATTTTGGGTGAATTTGCTTAACACCTGATTAGCTAGGGAATATCGGGGTCTAAATATGTCTCACACAAGGCGGAGACAAAGTCGCTATGGCGACCCTCAATAAACCCTGGTTAAGTCAATAATTAACCCACAACATATAAATCAAGCAATGAAAGTAAATGTGCAGAGTTAAAATTTATTATAACTCTACAACAAAAGTGTGTATAGGTGCAAGTATGTGTAGAGTGTCGAACACAGGGAACAAGCAGGATAGATCAGGCAATCAATGCACAAGAATGAATGTGATCAAATATCTAAAAATGTGCTATTTTTTTTGGGTTTTTACTTTTATATTTTTTATTTAATTTTTGATTTTATAATTTTATATTTGATTTTTAATTTTCTGATTTTTATTTTCTTTTTATATTTTCTTTTTTTATATTTTCTTTTAAATAATAAAGTAGATACACAATAAAGAAAAGAGAGATATACTATATATCGAAAAATAGGTTAAAATAAGCAAAAATCAGGAAAATATGATATTTTTATGCTTTTTATTTTTTTAATGTTTTTGTGATTTTTCTATATTTTTCCTAATTTGTTTGTATTTTTAAGGTCAAAAATACTGAAAATAGTGATAAAAATAATGGGATAAAACTAAAATGAGGATGAAAAATATCAAACAGAGTCCAAAATTCCTCAAATTAATTTCAAAATAAAGATAATAAAATGGAGAAAATTCAGGAACAAAGATTGTATTTTTAGGATTTTTAATGAATTTTAAGATTTTTATGAAGATTTTAGGGGGTTTGCTATTTTTAGGGGTTTTCTTTTTTATTTTTTTATGCTTTTTGGACTGAAGTTGAAACACACAGAAACAAACACAATATAATTTTTTGGAATTTTTCGAAGAGTTTTTATATTTTTAGGTATTTTCTAATGCAAACAGTAGAGAAAATGTATATTTTTGAATTTTTATAAATATTAAATGCAATAAAAATGCAAAATAAAAATATGGCGTGAAAGAGCAACAAAACATGAGCTTATGCTAACTTTTAGGAATTTTTACTATTTTATAGATGCATGAAATAAATGCAAACAACAAAGAGAAAAATCAACACTAGTAGGGGAATATGTGTAAATATCTAGAAGATCAAGGTCCCAAGTACATTTTTTTCCAAAAAATATAAAAATTAACAAAATTACAGGACCAATCACTAATAGCCAAAAACCCAGGGGCGTCTCTGCAAAATTCCCACCGACGCACATGCTACGCACGCGCCTAGCAGGGACTTAAACACAAAGAACAAAAACCTGAGGGGCTGCTTTGCAATTTCACCAAAAATATTACACTTAATAAAATGTTTCCTGGAATAGAACGAAATAACAAAACCTGTAGGGGGTCCCTTGCAAAATGTCCACCACCCCACGTGCACGAGTCATGTAAGGTGACGTGGACATGGACTTGGATGCAAATATTCAAAGTACAAGGGTGTCTATGCAAATGTTACACAAAATATTTAACTACACATGAACGTTTCAGGGCTTAATAGTAAATACAAAAACGATGAGGGTATTAGGCAAAATTACCCAACACCTGTCGATCCGACGGCGGACGTCCTCTCACTTGACTCGTGGCGGCACGCGGACGCCCGATGATGGTTCGGATTCGACGGTTGCGATTAGATCCTCCAAGGCTAATCGAACGGTGGTGACGCACGAAGATCTGACGGTGACTGTGCGATCTGGGTTCCGGCCTAGATCCAACGGCTGGCAGCCTAAGACGAAGAACAGGGAAGAAGGCCGGCGACGACGATCTTCCCCGACCTTGATATCAGCTCCCGACGATGCTTTCAAGCTCCAAAATGGCCATGGCGATTCCTGAGGTCCTCCTCTAGCTCCTGGCAACTCCAAAACCCTCCGACGGTGGCCGGAGTCCTCACGAGGGCTCGATGGAGCTGGAAGGCTCCAAGAACCTCCGGTGAGGATCAAAATGAGACCCAGGCTTTTCCTTGGCATCTCTGGACATGCAAGAAGGGTGAGAGGGTCGAGGGAAAAGTGACTTGACCCCACAGTGGGGTGGAAACAGGCAGAGAGCGGTGAGCGGGTGCATGGCCGGAGCGTACTTCGGCGAAGGGCCAACGGGGCAATTTGATTGATGAAACGCGAAACGAACGGGGTGACTCGATTCCTATGTCTACTGGGAAGAAAATATGCAAAGAAAAATGAAAAGAACAAGGCCCTCGAACATGGTATACCTAAGGAAGAAAACCTCGAAGGTGATGACTTACCGGAGGCAGTGGAACCGCCTCAGGCCGTCCTCGATCCTTCTGAAGATGGGTGAGGGGACCTGTCACCTCTCTCTTTTTCCAAGACACAGCAGGTGGAGATGAAGGTGGACAAAAGGGGTTCCAAAATTCAAATGAAAATTGGGTGGATATTTGAAGGGTTGACGACCGGGCTCCAAAATCGAGGGAGATCGACTATCCTCGACCCTAGGGAACACGAGGGTGTAAAAGAGGGATGAACGAGGCACAAAAGTCGTGAAGAGAGTTACGCAAATGGATGAAAGATGGTGCCTCGAAAAAATCGAGAAAAAGGAGTCAAACCGAGGTTCTGACAAACTACAGGGCGAAGGACAAGCAGTTGACCGAGGTCAACGTTGGCTGCCACCTGGGTGGTCCATGTGGACCAACCTAGAAAAAGCCCCAAAAATGATTAAAAATTCATTTGAAAATAGTAAATGATCTCTTTATTTTTGGATTATAAAATAAAAATATTAGTTTTTTGTAAAGTATTTTATTATGATTTTTATTTATTTTTCTGAGGTATAAAAATACAAGGTACCTTTTATAGCCTATATAGGTATACATATCTATATATTTTATTATTCTATTTTTATTTTGTATATTTGATTTTATTAATTTTGTTTATTATTTTATATATTTATAAATTATTTTTATACACTTAAATATATTTTTATTTTATTTTCTGAAGTGTTTTTTACATTTAATAAAATAGGAGAATTAATTATATACATGTATTTTATTTTTGTGTTTTCTTTAGTGTTTTATTCTTATTTTAGTGTACACATATATTATAAATAATATTTACGAAATTATAAAAATATAAAATTATAAAAATAATGAATAATAAATAAAATGAATATTATAATCTATACAAGTATACAATAGAGGTCCAGAACCTAACTTTCAAACCGTAGCTCCGCAAAATCCGAAATCACCTTCATTAAATAGCTCATTGAAAATTATATACAATTAAAGGAGAGTTTGATACATTTCGAGTTTTTATTTGAGAGATACAGGTCTGGGAAGTTGGCATTCTGGACTTTTATTCAGATCATAACTTTTTATCTGTACATTATTTTTGTATGAAATCAATTTTTGTATTTTTCTATATTTAATTATCTACAACTTTCATGTACAAAGATTCTTTATTTGAAGTATAAAAAGTGGAACTAAAAATAAGTCCCAAAATGAATAAAGAATGGACTAAATAAAAGGATTTTTATTGTATTTTGGCCCTTATCCCCCCCTACTTTGTTCCTTGTCGACCTAGTCATCTAGATGCCTAGGTCTCAGGGTTTCGGGTCATAAAATATTTACAATATTTTATTCTTTTTCTTTTCTTTTCTTTATTCTATAATTTTGGCTTTAAAAACAGTATTTTATACACTATTTAAACACACATGCATGAATGCTAAAATGCATGAATTAACAGTATTTACATGCATTTGCCAAGGTTTTTGAGGCCAAAATGATAGAATAAAGATGATGAAATGTGGATTCATCAACACCCCGATATTTTATCGATTTTCGTATAGGTCCCGCCGCTGGAAGTAGCACGTGATTTGTCATTGCTTATTTGGAGATATTACATTCACACCCCTTAAATTTCCATATTATAACATAAATACCCCTATATAGTACATAACACTATACATATTATAATACATATTACATAAAATACAAAATAGAAAAAAATAAAATACAACTATGGTATAACATACTATATACAATATATTTAGTATTTCAAAAATAAAAAAATATTTTCTACTTTTAATAATCTCTAAATAATACTAGAAAAAATAACAAACTCATAAAAGACATAAAACATATAAAAATACTTTAAAAAATTCTATAAAATATGCCTAGTACATTTCACTATATTTTACACATTAAACCAAAAACAAAATAAAAATTGAATATTAAAATCAATAATAAATATACAAAATGCATGAAAAGTTTAAAAATTCATAACTAATTCTAGAAAAATCATAAAAATACGTATAATAACTCATTTTAAAGGTATTTTCATATACTTTTTGATAAAAGTAAAATAAAAATAATTTCTTTTTCTTTACTATTTTAAAATAAAAAATTTTTTATGAAGAAATTTTTTTTCACTTTACATAAAAATTACAAAACAATTTTCCAAAATTACATAAAAATTATAAAATACTTAAAATACCCAAAAACTTCAAAATAAAAACCAAATAAAATATAAAAAATCAATACCTATATTTCTATATAGGTATATTAAAAAATAAAAACAATATAAAATTAATTAAAAATCTAGAAAATTCCCTAAAAATAAACAACAAATTTGAAAGCCATTATACCTTAGTTTTTCTAATATTTACCTTAGTTCTCCATTGTTTGCCTCCTTTATTTCGAGACTCCCATACTTAATGTTGTACATTTGAGATTAGGAGTATAAATAAAATCATAAATTTTCTGTAAATTTCAACCGGTCGACACAACGACAGTTGTCTATCTTTTTTAGACGACTCGATCGGTCCATATTTCAGATGGCACTGTTACTAGGGAGAAAGCGCTAGGGTAGATATTAGAGCCTTAGGCTTTACGGTTTCTTTTCCTCTTTTTGTCATCTTATTTTTTATTTTATGCCTTTTTGTTTTGAATTGTGTTGCAGGATTCGAGTAGCACGAGACAAAGCTGAAAAGTCAATTTGTTTTACAATGTATTCCCTTTGTAAAAAGTTAATGGGCACTTTTCAGCTTTTCCATTTTGTAGAAGGGGCCCCTTAAGGGCATCCCGACTTTTACCTTCCCTCCTCCCTTTCTCTCCGGGTCTATTTCACTAGGTGCCATGAACTTAAAGGAGCAGGGCACCCACTATAGTTTTTCTCGCATTTTTTTTTGTTTTTCGTGGATTTTCAAGGCTAGATGCTTGATTAGGGTTTTCATTTTCTTATCTGTGCAACCGTAGTTAGATCTAGGGAGACATAACACAATTTCCTTCACTTAGGACAAAAATAAAAAGACAAATATATGTTAGATGTTGTTTAAAAAAGATCTAAAAAAGTGATAACCGAAAAATTAAAATCAGTATTGCTAATTTTATCTGAATTTAAAACTAAAAGTAATGGACTCCACTTGTATTAGGAGAGTAGTACACCTAATGGTTTGCAAGTACTCTTCAGATTTGTGGGTGAGAGATGACCCTTAAGGTTAGAACCAAAGCTCGGATTTTTCTCAAGACTATTGATTCTAAAAATGGTTAGCTACTCTACAGTGAGGACTCTCGGGTAGCCGTAAATGGTCCGTGTTTCCTTAGCAGAGTGGGAGGGTTAGAGGACATTGAAAAAGGATCCGTCCTCAAGCAACGGGTAGTCAGAAATGGTTTGTACTTACTCCCGTATTGGCTAAAAGTAAGTGCAACTAGCTGTACAGACACGAGACATTCTTTTGGGAAATTCAGATACCTATCAACTCGTGTAATCTATTGATAAGACTGCATTGCCAACTAACTCTAAAACTGAAAAAATTAATGACCGATCTTTCATGGTCGTCACCAAATTGAGTTGGTGAAATCTGGGTTTGCTTTGTGTTTGATTGAATGGTGTGAGTCCCAGATCTCTGAGATCTCTAGTAGTCACTCGTCGTCTGTATCTTGTCTTGAGTCAGTTTCTTTATCTTAGTCAAGATGATGGGTAGGCGATCGCTTCGATCGACTTTGGCCAATCCTCTCTCTCGTACATCTGCCCATTCATCTAGGTCAGTTTGGGATGACCCTCTTCCCAAACCAAAGTGCCATAGTGTCTCCTCTTCCACGCGTGACTCTGACCCTTGATGCTCTTCTCCCACTCCATCTTCTTCTCCATCATCACACCTTCATTTTAAGAGAACTCTGTTCTACCTAGCAATTGCACAATGACCTGGCAGAACCTGATCTGGATTCTTTTTCTCCTCCAGATGCCATGGCTAGAAAAGGACCGCAACAGCCACGGATTACTTCTGTAGTGATCGATCAGTCAACTATCAACAGTGGTCTACTTGCTTCCCTAGAGTATATGCAGAATCAGATTAGGGAGCAAGGTAGATTGATGAACGATGTTCAGGCTGAGCTGACACATCTGAGAGCCAGAAGAGAAAATCTAGATATTGAGATCCTAGGTGCCGATGGGGCTGATAGACCGAATGGAGAGGAGAGACCACAACTTTGTCATGATAGAACAATTAAGCAACTCTATAACCCTGGATCTACTACCACTCATTGGTGGATTCATCTCCCTACCATTCATGGAAATTTTGAGCTCCGACCTCAGACGATACAATTGCTGCCCAAGTTCTGTGGGCATTCTACTGAGGAGCCGCATTTGCACCTACAGGAATTTGAGCTTATCCATAGTACAATACATGATTTACATGTAAATAAGGATACAATCAAGTTGATCGCATTTCCATTCTCCCAGGTGGATAGAGCAGCCTACTAGCTAAAGCATCTTGGGAGATATGATTCGACTTGGGAGCAGTTTCTTACTGAATACATGAACAAACACTACCCACTTTGTCGTACTAATGCTGCAAGAGATATGATTAGCAATTTCACCATGCTAGGAAATGAGAAGTTTCACGAAGCATGGGATTGTTTCTGAGAGCTCATTGATAGGTGTCCCCACCAGGGCATCTTAAAGCCGAACCTAGTACAGAGCTTCTTTTGTGTACCGACACCAGAATTACATGGACTGGTGAACACATCTTGTGGTGGATCATATTTCTCAAAGCATGAGGATCAAGTCTGGGCTATCTATAAGGAGATGGCCGAAAACTATACCACGATATCCTAAGCTAGATTCTATACACAAACCAAGCCACCATCTTACCTCCAGCATTCCCGAGTGGCACAAATTGAGGGGACTCCTTCTTCTTCTGTTTCTACCCATTTTGATTCCTCATCATCTGATATGGGGATTATTTTTCAGAAATTGGATCGCATGTAAATATTTGAAAAGAAGTGCCAGAACTTGGACAAGCTCGACGAGCTTGAAAGATGTTTGAGTGATCTCAAGACTCAGATTATGTACCTTCAAGAGATATATACAGATTTGCACGAAGTCTTCCAGATCACAAGCTGATCCAGTGACCAGAGATTGAGGCATAATTCCACAGTCACCTTCTTCAGTTGAGCACATCTACTGTATGTATTTTGAGCCGACTCAACAGCCTCCTGTTTACACTTAGATCCCACAGACACCATCATCTAACACTAAGATGGTGGTGTATCAGAGTGATCAGCCTCTTGCGTCGATACCCCCAACTTATACAGAGATGATTGAGCCATTGATTGAGGTCAAAGGGATTTGGTATAACCAGTCGCATCAACCAGGGATCCGTTGTGATCATCCTAGTTTTTGTTGGTCTTCAGGATGTACTCCATCCCATCAACCACCACGGGCATATATGGGGTAGAATAGAGAGTAGCATCAGACATGTCCTCATCCATTCTCGCCTGCCCAGTGGAGGCATAATTCATATCATTCTCAGCATCCACAGTTCTATCCTTCTTAGCAGCAACAATTTACATCTCAGTCAGCTAGCAGTAGTCTCAGTACCATCGAGGCAACTCATCCAGGTCTCATGGTCCTTTTCATGAGAACCCAACATTAGAGTATCTCGCTAGTATGATAGCCAACCAGCAGGCCGCCTTTAGGCGAGAGATGGATGAGTATAAAACTCATATCACTGATATCGTCAAAGTGAAGTCTGCCATTCTAGCTCAGATAGAGCCAAATCCGAATAGTCTGAAGAGGAAGTGATGAATCCATGATCCATCATCTTTATTTTTTTATTTAACCTTATTTCCTTAGTCAAATACCTGTAAATACCCACTAATTTCATGAAATTACCATTTTGCTTGCATTTTTTAAATATGCATATTTACCACTTTTTATACTCAAATAAAAGAATAAAGAAGAAAAGAAAAAAGAAAAGAAAAAAATAAAGGATGTATTTATGAAATAAAGGCAGACTGACACGAACCCCGAGTGAAGGTCAAGACTTGACCTGATCGACCAAGAATAAAGTAGGGGGAGATAGGGTCTTTAATCCAAAAATCTAAAAAATAATTTATAAATATTTTCCCTTTTTATTTTTGAATTCATTCTTTGTATATTTGTATAAAACTTACATGATTTTATTTGTATATAAATTGACCTCAAACTAAATATTTTTATAAATAGAAATTATAAATAAAAATGTTGTGTAAATAATAAAAATAATTGCAAAGTAAAACCATGTATAGAATAAAAGTACCTATACTCAGAAAAAGCTAGAAAGTGATAATTGAAAGACCAATTCTGGCTCCATATGAAGTAAAATTGAACCAAATTCATTTTCATTGAATTCTAAATTAAATTATCTTTAAAATGGCTGTGGGTTCATAATTTTTGAAGTTACAGTTGAAAAGTCAGTTTTCTAGGGTGGTTTTTGCAATTTGGCCATGTATTTATTATGATTATTATTTTTATTGTACATATTATATTTTTAATTATTGCAAATATTATTCACAATTAATTTAAAGTAAATAAAAATTTTTAATTAAAAAAATTCTTTTTTAAAAAATATTTTCTTATTTGTACACGTGTATAATGTACTATATGTATGTATCATATTTATATAAACTTTTTTCTTAAATAACTATCTCAGAAAAATTAAATAATTATCCTTATTAATTAAATAAATAAAGTGATTAAAATAATTCATTTAATTAATTTATTGTATATAAAAATATACCATATGTGTATAATTCAATAATTAACTTAATTAGCCACCATTAAGCTAGCTCTTTAATTTTTGACAATTATTAATTATTATTATTGTAATTACGAAAATTAATTTTATTTATTTATTTAATTTATTTTATTAATTCTACCACTACATACCTTCCTCTTTTGTAAATATCTTCCTTTTTTGAATATCATCTTCTTTTTTATGGGTCTCCTTTCCTTCATTATTCTTTGATCAATCTTTGGTGGAGAAGGAGCCTCAGTCCCGAAATCCCGTCGGTCGATAGAGGAGCCCAACCCCCGAGCTGTCCGGTGATAGCGGATCGGTTGTCGTTGAGGCCATTACGACACCCGCTTCCCTCAGGTTAGATCCAATTTTTCTTTGTAGATTTCATCTAGAGTAATCGTAGCGTAGTTTTAATTTTCAATCTTGTTGTGGATCTAGATAGTAGTTTCAATTAATCATCATCATAGATCCCAATCCGATTTCCGATTTCATCTCATCTCTTGATCTCACCACATCATGTTCTACCATACACGATCTCTCACCTCCGACCACGCACGGTGGCTGGAGACCTGGTTCTGATCCTTCACCTCCACTGGAACCTCGCTCACATTTTTCTCGTTCAATTTTTTGTGCAGACAGAGTCATGTACTCGAGTCCTCATTTGTTTTGCAAAATAAATAAAAATAAATAATAAAACATTTATATAACCTTTCTTTTTAATAGTTGATTTGTGGGATATTAAAATAAATAAATAAATAATTTTTTTTTAAAATTTCATCATTTTGGTTTTTCCTGAAAAATATATAAAAAAATTTTTCTTTAATTCTCGTTTCTGATTTACAATCAAAATAAAAAAATAAAAAAAGTTACAGCGGCACCCGCCGCTAGTAACCTTCGACTCTTCAGAGCGCCTTCACTGCCGCCGACGTGAGGCGGTGCCCTCTGCCACTCAACCTGCCACCTAGATCTCCTCCGCTTGAAGGAGTTCCTTGCTTCACCATAGACAAGCCACCTCGTCCGTCAACATCATTCCACCGCAGGAGCAGCCTCTACACGAGCTCGCGCACACCGATCGACTCCGTCAGATATGCACCGTGCGCACGGTTCCTTTTTGCCGTGTGACCTAGCTGATGTCGCCTCCACACTGACGAACAGAGGGCATGTGTTTCCCTCCTCCCCCATCATCCGCCACCTGCTCGGTGGAGTCAGCTACCGCCGTGAACTCCTCCGCGGGCCGCCGACCTGACTCCTTCGCCCGTGCGTGGCCCACAACACCGCCTGCCGACCACCGCTCCAGCACCTTCTCCAGCTTGGAGCTCTCTCTTCGCCATCGCCATCCACCATCGTGTGTGAGCCCAACCGCCGGTCACCATCTCGTCGCAGTCCCATTGTCGATCTCCGTCGCCTCCCTGGTGGCTTGGACGTGAAGGTAGAAAGGGGTGTCCGACCCTTGGTGTTGCAAGAAAGGAACAATAGAGAACGAAGAAACCTAGGGAATATAAAAAACTTTGGCAAAAATTACGAAAAAGGCCATTGGAGGTTTCAAAAATTACGCAAAAACCCCTGCCTGCACACAACACGTGTGTTGCACGCGTTCTACTGGGTTAATTGCAAAATCCTCCTCTTGTTTATTTTTGTTATTTATTTAATGTAAAAATATTGGAAATTACATTCAACCCCTGTGATTTAGACTTTTATTCCTTGTCTTTTCTTATCAAAATAAATGTTATTTGTGATCTGAAATATCCACAAAATTTTGTATATATTCCTGTTCTGTTCATCTTCATTGTATGTAAATTTCATTGCATTTTAATTTTATTTAATATTTTAAAAAATCAAAAACAGTATCATTTTCTCTACATGAAATTTGAAAAATCATAAAAATTCAAATATTACTTTAAAAATACCAAAAAAAATAGATTAGGTATATTTACTGTCTTCTATTTTCTATCCAATTTTCACGCATTTATTATTTATAAAACCCAAAAAAATTGCAAAATACCCAAAATCTTAGAAAAATCACAGAAAAATCTATAAAAATTCAAAAATAGTGATTTTAATTCACATGTGTAGATATTTTCTATAGTTTATCATAATTCAACGAGTATTGGGCTTAAAATATTTTTATGTTGCAAATTACTTTAGGCAGTGCACTGTTTACTCTTTTTCGCACTGTTTGATTTTTATAAAAATACAAAACATCAGAAAATCATAGAAAAATAACCAAAAATATTTGAAAACCTTTAAAACCCTAAAACATATTTTTTGCATTTTTTTGAGCATTTATGACTATTTTGAAAAATACAAAAACAGTGTGCTATGTATATTTCTTCCCTTGTGTATTTTTTGCCTTCTTTGAAAATTAAAAATTTGAAAAATAAAAAACACTAAAAATCCTTTATTTTCGAAATTTGACTACTTAGTTTTTTCAATCATGATCTTTGTGTTCGACGCTGTTTGCGATACTAGGTAAATTAAAATAGCGAAGACCGCTTACATTGCTTTTCATGGATTGATTTTTTTAAGTGGTTTTATATATTTTTCTCATTGAGTTAGCCTATTAATTGGGCAACGACCATTGATATATTTCCATACTTAACCCTAGTTGATCGGTTGCTCATCAGAATGGCACCGTCGCTGGAGAGCACTGCTTTGTAGTCATTTTTTAGTTTTATTTTATTTTTGTCTCTATCTATTATAATTGTTTTCTGACATCTCTTGTTTCACTTTTTCTGCGAGAAACCGCCATGGATACGACTCAGATTCTTTGGAGGGATCAGCATAGAAAGTGGAGCAGAGGAGTAGAAGACAGTTATTTTATTTAGAGAATTTTTGTGAATAATTGTACTAACTTAGATATTTCTGGACACTTAGACATTTGGACACTTGGACATTATTCGGGGTCTGTTTCGTCAAGTGTTGGTGTACTTGGGGGACCTCACCGCTGTTTTATGTGTTTTATTTACTCGATTTTATTTTTATTTATTTCATGTGGATTTTTTGTGCTTGAGCCCCTAGATTTAGGTTTCTATTTGATTGAGCCAGATAGCATTAGGTCCAAAGCCCATAATAGAATATATGTTCCTATTGAACTCACTTGGACTTAGTCAAATAAATTTGTGCTTCACGATAATAGAAGTTTTTGTTTACGATGGTTCTCGCATTGCATTCATATAGAGTAGTTTAATTTTTCTGCACGGGTCATATTGCATGTAGAGTTCTAGAGTCAGATGCACACCTCTATCTCTAGCGTTTGCATCCATTTTTTCTCATGCATTGGCTTTTCCGTTTTCCCCCTCTGTTTTGTGGATATGGGAATAAAGGAAATCAAAAATCTCATTAGTCATTTCAGAGAAAAGATCCAAAAAATCAAAAATCAAAAATTAAAAATTGGGACTGCTAATTAAACTTGACCATAAAATTAAACGTAACTAATTCATCTCTATTTTGGGAGAGCAATCCCCTCATTGTTTGCGCTTTTAATTGCTCGCATATGCACTATTGAGTAGTGTCCAAATCCCATTAATCCTTCTAAGTGTTTGTACAACTTTTGTTTGATCACCTAACTCTAAAAATTGACAAGATAATTGACCGCATCTTCACGGTCTTCACATTGCATTGGGTAGGTGAATTGGGGGTTTGCATTGTGTTTGTATGTGATTGGTGTGAGTTCGTTATGATCATCTTCTCTAGATCATTAGCAGTCCCCTTCTGTCTCCCTTCTTACCTTCACTCCGTCTCTACTATTCCACCCTCCCTCCCTTCATTTCCCTCTCTTCATGATGGGCCATACTCCATTTCAGCCGGATTTTGTGGCTGCTTCATTTCATTCCCATCATTCCTGCCCACTCTCTTGGGAGGTCGAAACTCCGACCGACATCCCATCTTCTCCTTACCCACCTTCTTATTCTGGGCAGGTTGTCCTAAGAGAAAACACACGAAGAGTTCAGATTGACCACATACGAGACACATGTGATCACCTTGTTGAGATGAGGGTACATTCCATAGGAGATCACATGGAACAACTACAAGTTTTAGTCGACTTCTGTCCCGAAATGATGGATGAGTATCCAGATCTGGAAGCGCAGTCCACTTCTACATTGAGTCCCTTCATTCTGGATTTAGAGTTCATTAATATACTGCTGAAGTTTTCAGGGGGAGTGCATGAGGAGCCATATATTCATATATCTGAGTTTGGGGATTTTTATGGATCATGAGCATACCTAGATATCACTTCTAAGGAACTGATGCTAATTACCTTCCCATTCTCACTTCAGGGTAGAGCCATGAGTTGTCACAAATGGTTGGGAAGGAAGTTTGCTACATGGGGTGACGGTCATTGTTCTTGCAGAGATTCTACCCCCATCGTAGAGCAGAGTTGATGCGGTCTTGTATTCGAGATTTTTCAGTTGATCCCCAGGATCCATTGAGAGATTCATGGCTTAGGTTTGTGGACCTATTGAGGAGATTTCCAGATCAAGGAATCTCGAGATCTGACCTTGTTCAGATCTCCATGAGGGGGATGACCGCCGGGCAGATTGCATTAGTCATTACCTCGTGTGGTGGTTCACACCACAAACCTGACATTGATTTATTTGAGACCATCTTGGGAACACTTTTAGACATTCCTTATTCACGAGATGATTTATTCGAGGCAAAACATGAGGGAGATATGACACCAGTTGAGTGTGTGGAGCTTTATGCCGATTTAGACAGCACACACCAGTTGGAGGATGTGGATTCTACTACATTTCAGATGACAGACGTGTTGACCACTACTGTGAGTTCCCAGAGCCGTATATTGGTCGAGTTCCCATTGGCTTTACAACCAGAGTTTGAACTAGTCCCACACTTTCACGTCGATGATTCTTGGATTCTAGATCTGCTAGAATCCCAAGAAATAGAGGAGGAGCCCACATTGTTTCAGCTGTCCTTTCAACCATTTCAGTGTCCCTGTCCAGATGATTCAGTTTTCATTCTTCAAAATATCTTCTCAGATTCAGATACACATTTGGATCCATCTCAGCATAGAGAGCTTGATAATGGACACCATTCTGATTTGACAAACCTAGATAGTCCCGTCTTTCAGCCGTGTGTCCTCCCATTTGATGAGGTCGATACAGAGGTTATCTGCGGGAGGATGCCACGTACCTTGCATACTCAGTTTCACTTTATGGGATTGTATCCAATCTGTCAGATCATGAGATCGAGTCTTCTAATATTTTTGATCATGAGATTGATTTTTCTCTCCTCGATGACCATCGTGAGGATGACCCGATCTTTGGGTTATTCGATGATGTTACTGATTCTTCTCAATTATGTGCATCGGATATCAGCTTTCTTAGTATGTCTCCTGATCATGATCTTCCTTATCTATTCGAGATTGTGATTGACATGGAGGATTCTATGACTGATCCTTCTTTCTCCATGTTCGACTTCTTCAGCTCTGCCCTTCCACTCCATTCTAATCTTGAGCCGACGCATTCTTTTGTGCTATCGGAGCCCGAGTTCATTCTCTCATATCTTTACTCGGTAGCAGACACCCGTCTGATTGTTTACTTGGGTGTTATAGTTGACACTGCTGACCTCGTCGTTGTTCCCCTACCAAGACTACGATGACAGTACTATATCCACATCAAAGATCCTGTATTGAAACTTAATATAGCGTTATCCTAGCCTTTGTGCCTAGCTAGGGGGCGTAAACTCTAGCGCTTGTTGAGAGGCACCTCAACATTATCCACAACTGTATAGATCCATTTATCCATATCATACATTCTTTCTGTCAAACACCCCATCTCCATCTTATGATTATGCTATACTTAGGGTGTACTTTACCCTAAGTATAGGGGGTTGTCAGACTTGTAATTATCCATTTGATTCTATTACCTCTATTTTGCTGGCTATACTTAGGGATATTTTACCCTAAGTATAGGGGGGTAATATTTGTACATCCAATCACTTGGTAGTCCCCTTGTGTACATATTTCTATACTTAGGATCACTTGATCCTAAGTATAGGGGGATCACCGACTCTATTGATTTTATTCTTTTATTCGTCCTTGTAGTATAGTATTCTTTTCACTTCCCAATACTTAGCACGAGTTATGTCTTCCTTTGCAGCTCTTTGATCACCATGAGGACATAGTTTGAGCTAAGTATAGGGGATGTCGTATATATTGTATATATACTTTAGCCATAACTCGTACTTCATATTTTTAATACGGCTAAAATATTGTATAAATACTTGTAAAATTTAGTAAATGCAGATATTTCCTAAATATCATTTTGCATATACCGATTAATAAGTCAGGTTAAAATATTTTGAAAATTTTTTGGAAGTAGTTTGAAAATCTATTTGTTTTTTTAAATGCTATTTGAAAAATGATTGAAAAATATTTTCAACCTTTGTAAAAATATTTGGCTTGCAAAATTTTTTCTTTCCTTTGTGTGAAATAAAATTATTTTTTAAAACTATCTGCAAATGTTTTGAAAATGGTTGAAAAATTATTTTGAAAAAAATCTATATATACTCTTTGAAAAATGTTTGCAAAATAGTTTTCACATGTTTGTATAATTATTTGAAAAAATATTTTTGACTATAGTCTTCAAAATTTTTGTAAAATTATTTTCAAATAAGTTTGAGGAATATATGCATCACACATACACACACAAAATTTCCAACTACATGTATATACATGTATAAATTACTCAAGTTATTAATCTCTTCACATGATTCATGTAAAAAATTGACTCACTCTGGTGTAAATATGTGTATCTCATCCCTAACCCTTAGTAAAAACAAAAAAACGAATATACTTGTATATATTACTAACCATTTGTTTACAAAAAAAACTACAAAACCTAAAAGTCTACAAAAATATGCATAAAAAACTCTTTTTGCATGTGCATCATTTTTCAAAAATCCATAAAAAGTTCAAAATTAGAAAATTGTTTCACAAAAAGATTTTGCTTTCTTTCCTTTGCATTGTACATATTTCTTGCATTAGCATGTGCATTTTTCAGGATAATATTGACATTTTAAATAAGTCTGGAATAAAATTGAAGAATGGAGCTTAGTTGGACCTTAATCCACTTAGTTTCAGAGGAACCTCATAAGAATTAGAGTTAAGACTTTTCAGGGTCTAGTGACTTAATTCTTTGAGTCCATAAGACTATGTTCACATGTCATCGTGATTAGTCTAAGTAGAATATTTAACAACACACACATGTTTCTTTCAGACTGTGGCTTACCTTGGAAATGCACTCTACACATAGCTCTTCATGGAGGAGGTAGTGAGGGGGCAAAATCTTTTAGCGTGGGGTAGCATACGAGGGTAGTATATCTAGGCAGAACCTCTCATCCTACTCTAGGGAGGGAAGTGCATCTCAACTTGATCTGCGATGTTGAGGTCTAAAGACAGGATGATGTGGGATTGCAATAATGCTTCAAAAGAGGGATAGTCTACTGGATCAAGAGGAAAAACTCCTTATGCACATGATGCACCTTGTATATATTTTCAAAAAAAAGAAAAAAAGAAAAAATAGTAGAAACTCCAAAAGTGGACAGGCCTGATTGAAAAGTAAAATGCATGCCAGAGTGTATATACAAGTAAAAAAAAGGAACAAGAGCTTCAAAGTCAAATTTTTGTAAGCTTGCAGCGGTTGACTTGTCTACACTAATGCATCCAAGGATAGGTAGCTACACTAGTTACCGTCCATTCTCTTCTCCATCCCCTCTTCTTGAGCTGGTTGTACTTGAACTTAGAAGGGAATATCCCTACTCCTCGAGGAAAGAGTTGCTAGACCGAGGGACTAGAGTTACCTTGTTGAGATAGCCTGCTTCTTTAATACTTTTGAGATGGGGAGCTATATTTCACTTACACTGTACAAGTATAGATTCATAGTCATAAGAATTTGTGTATGTAGACTTGTTCTGACATGATAGTTGAGGAGACCTGAATAGGAGTCTTGTGGAACTTAGAGGCTGTTAGGTTTTAAATCCATTTCCCATTAAGGTTCCGCTACACTAATAATCCAAAGGTTCGACAGAGCTCCATACTACAATTTTATGAAGATAATTTTAAAAGTCAACATTATTCTAATTTCTTTCCTTTTTCTTTTCTTTATTTTTGTTTTCAATTATTCTCCAAATAAGTGTTTGCTTAGGGACTAACAAAGGTAAAGTATAGGGGAATGATGAATCCACGATTCATCGTCTTTATTCTTTTATTTTAGCCTTATTTCTTTAGTCAAATACCTGTAAATACCCACTAATTTCATGAAATTACTAATTTGCATGAATTTGTTAAATATGCATTTTTACCCCTTTTTATACTCAAATAAAAGAATAAAAATGAAAAGAAAAAGTAAAATAAAAAATAAATGATGTATTTATGAAATAAATGCAGACTGATCCGAACCCCGAGAGAATGTCAAGACTTGATCTGATCGATTAGGAATAAAGTAGGGGGAGATAGGGTCTTTAATCCAAAAATCCAAAAAAATAATTTCTAAATATTTTCCCTTTTTTTGAACTCATTCTTTGTATATTTGTACAAAACTTACATGATCGTATTTGTATATAAATTGACCGCAAATTAAATATTTTTCAAAATAGAAATTGTAAATAAAAATGTTATGTAAATAATAAAAATAATTGCAAAGTAAAACCATATATAGAATAAAAGTACCCCACACTCAAAAAAAGCCGTAAAGTGTTAATTGAAAGACCAATTCCGGCTCCATATGAATGCAAATTAAACCAAACTCACTTCCATTGTATTCTAAATTAAATTATCTTTAAAATTGCTATGGATTCATAATTTTTGGAATTACAGTTGAAAAGTCGATTTTCTAGGGTGATTTTTGCAATTTGACCATGTATTTATTATTATTATTTTATATATTATATTTTTAAAAATTGCAAATATTGTTCATAAGTAAATTAAAGTAAATAGAAAGATAATAAAAAAATTCTTTTTTATAAAAATTATTTCCTTATTTGTGCATGTATGTTATTATTTTTTTCTAAAAAAATTGTACATGTGTATAATGTACTATATGTATGTATTATATGCATATAATCTTTTCCCTTAAATAACTATCTCAAAAAAATTAAATAATTAACCTTTATTAATTAAATAAATAAAGTGACAAAAGTAATTCATTTAATTAATTAATTGTATATAAAAATATACCATATGTGTATAATTCAATACTTACCTTAATTAGCCATCATTGAGGTGGCTCTATAATTTTTGACAGTTATTAATTATTATTATTGTAATTACGTAATTTCATTTCATTTATTTATTTATTTAATTTATTTTATTAATTTCACCACTAAACACCTTCCTCTTTTGTAAATATCTTCCTTTTTTGGATTTCATCTTCTTTTTAATGGGTCTCCTTTCCATCATTATTCTTTAATCAATCTTTGGCGGAGAAGGAGCTTCAGTCCTGAAATACTATCAGTCGATAGAGGAGCTCAGCCCCCGAGTTGTCCGGTGACAACCGATCGGTTGTTGTTGAGGCCATCACGGCGTCCGCCTCCCACAGGTTAGATCCAATTGTTCTTTACAGATATCATCTAGAGTAATCGTAGCGTAGTTTTAATTTTCAATCTCGTTGTAGATCTAGATCAGTAGTTTCAATTAATCATCATCATAGATCCCAACCGCCGACTCTTCAGAGCGCCTCCGCCACCGCGTGTGAGGCAGTGCCCTCCGCCACTCAGCCCGCCGCCCAGATCTCCTCCGCCTGAAGGAGCTCCTTGCTTTACCACAGGCAAGCCACCTTGCCCGTCACAGCCGTTCCACAGCAGGAGCAGCCTCCGCACGAGATAGTGCGCACCGGCTGACTTCACCAGAATCGCACTGCACGCGCAGATCCCCTCTATTATGTGACCTAGCTACTACCGCCTCTACACCGACGAACAGAGGGCGTGCGTCGCCCTCCTCCTACAGCATCTACCACCTGCTCGCTGGAGTCACCTACCGCCGCGAACTCCTCCTCGGGCCGCCAACCTGACTCCTCCGCCCACACGTGGCCCCCAACACCACCCGCCGACCACCACTCCAGCACCTTCTTAAACTTGGAGCTCTCTCTTTACCATCCACCATCGTGCACGATCCCGACCATCGGTCACCATCTCATCGCGAGCCCATAGCCGATCTTCGTCGCCGCCCTGGTGCCTTGGATGTGAAGGTAGAAAGGGGTGGTTGCCCCTTGGTGTGGCAAGAAATGAACAACTGAGAATGAAGAACCCTAGGGGATATAAAAAACTTTGGAAAAAATTGCGAACAAACCCTTAGAAGTTTCAGAAATTACGTAAAAACCCCTACCAGCACACAATACGTGCGTTGCACACGTTCTATTGGGTAAATTGGGAAATCCTCCTCTTGTTTATTTATGTTATTTATTTAGTGTCAAAACATTGGAAATTACATTTCAACCCTTGTGATTCATACTTTGATTCCTTGTCTTTTCTTATCAAAATAAATGTTATTTATGATCTGAAAATTCCACAAAATTTTGTATATATTCCTACTTTGTTCCTCTTCATTGTATATAAATTTCATTGCATTTTATTTTTATTTGATTTTTTTTTAAAAAATGGTATCATTTTCTCTCCATGAATTTTGAAAAATCATAAAAATTCAAATATTGCGGTAAAAATACCAAAAAAATTAGATTAGGTGTATTCTACTGTCTTCTATTTTCTTTCCAATTTTCACCATTTATTGTTTATAAAACCCGAAAAATTTGCAAAATACCCAAAATCTTAGAAAATTACATAAAATTTTATAAAAATCTGAAAATAGTGATTTCAGTTCCTTTTTGTAGATATTTGTCTATAGTTTATCATAAAAATAATTTCCAGGATTTTTAGGCTTAAAATATTTTTAAGTTGCAAATTACTTCAGGAATGTGCACTGTTTACTCTTTTTGGCACTGTTCAATTTTTATAAAATTACAAAAACATCAGAAAATCATAAAAAAATAACCAAAAATATTTGAAAACCTTTAAAACCCAAAAATATATTTTCTGTAATTTTCTGAGAATTTATGACTATTTTGAAAAATACAAAAAGAGCGTGATGTGTATATTTCTTCCCGTGTGTATTTTGTACCTTATTTGAAAATTAAAAAGTTGAAAAATTAAAAAACCACTAAAAATCCTTTATTTTCGAAATTTGACTACTTAGTTTTCTCAATCGTGCTCCTTGTGTTCGACCCCGGTCGCTATACCCGGTAAATTAAAATAGCAAAGTCCACTTACATTGCTTTTCATGGATTGATTTGTTTTAATTAGCTTTATATATTTTTCTCATTGAGTTAGCCGATTAATTGGGGTTGCAACGACCATTGATATATTTGACTTAACCCTAGTTGATCGGTCGCTCATCAAGAAGTCAGAGAAGGTACACGTGACAAAGCCCACCCCACCCTCCTGTCACAGGTATTTTCAGATGATTACCTTCATTGTGATGATGCTGATTTCAGTTCTTTTAAAAGCGATAAAATACCCGCTGACGGAGACTCAACTTGGCTTAACAAGGATACACCTGATGATACAAGCGAGCCTGTTGAGGATGATAGCTGTGTTGATACCGCCTTTCCCTTTGAGGATGTTTATGGTGGTGCTGAAGCCACCAAGACTGATGAGAAGCAGCTAGAGTCTTCTGAGGATGCAACTACTTTGCCATTCTTTGTATATAGTGACGATAATAGAAAAATAAAAAAAATGTACAAAAGAGAAAAATGAAAAAGAATAATAAAGAAAAGATAGTTGATTCAACTAGAGATCATAAGTCTATTTATGATAATATACATGGAGCTAGTCCCCGTTTTGGAAAAAGAGTTTCTTTTTCTTCTTCTTCTCATCCTCCTGGTTTACAAACTAACAGGGAGGATGTACGGATTCCTTTTCCTCAAGCACTCCGCTTGGAAAAAGGAGATAAAAATGAAAACCATAAAAAGAATCATATGACTGATTTGACGAAAGAGATGTTAGACAAATTCACTATCCATTTCACTCTTTCGGAAGCCTTGGCACACATCCCTCTTCTACAAATAGGCCTCAAAGAGAGCACTACAGTTCGTAGAAAGAAGAGGCATCCCAATCGCTGTTCAGAGATCATCTATTGACCAAGGAAACTTGTCGTGCCATCCAAAACCATCTCCTTGCAAAGCGATCAGACACGAGAGCACCGTATGTTAGACGCAAGATAATATATTAAACATTTGATCATAATATTTAGATAGCGGATCATCGATTTATCTTCTTCCTTCTTCCTTACTCAACAAGTTCGAGTTTGGGCCTCTTCGACCAAGCAGGACAGTCTTGCAGTTTACTGATAGATCGGTCAAGAGGCCAAAAAAATTGATTGAGGATGTTATCATCACCATTCAGGGATTGCAATTCCCCGTGGACTTCGTCGTGTTGGACATGGCGATCCCTGAATATATGGCATATACCCCGATCATATTAGGACAACCTTTTCTAGCAATAGCAAGGTTTGTATCTGATTATGGTACCGGGAAGGTATACTTTTGCATCTAGGGTGAGAGTATACATATAGAGACGATCCAGGACCTTAAATCCAGATCAGTAGAGTTAGAGAGAGAATCTGATGATGAGATTGATAGTCATTAGGACTGTGATTTTTTGCAGACACAAGATGAGGCAGTTTGGGCTGAACCGAATATACGATCTTTCATCACACTTTCAGGAGAGTCTAATTTCCAATTAATAGATGATGGGAGATTGGATAGCATAGTCTTATAGCCAATTAGTGAGAGGCTGACGGAAATGATTCTAGTACCTTTACAAATTGTGATGAATTTTTTGATCCCTCTGAGTCAGAAGTGAATGTCAGTTGGCAGTGTCATAATGAGATATATCATACTCTAGTTCAGTCAGATTCGAAGGATGCTGATTGGGAATGCTTTGTTTAATTCCTTTCACTTTAGACTTCTACTGTAGAGCCTACAACCAGCTTGGAGACTGAGCTAATTCAGCAGAGTTAGCTATCAGATGAGCAGTCTCCAGATCAGTCAGAGTCAGAGAAGGATGAGCTTGCACACATGAACTTAGTAGCCTATGCCCACGCCCTCACTAGACCATCTCTCTATGTGCCTTCTCCCCCTGAGCTTAAACCTTTACCTCAGAGCATTAAATATCGATTTCTTGCTGGAGAGCCCAAAATGATTCCGATCATTGTTGTGTTCGATCTGACCAAAGATCAAGAATCCCATCTAATGGAAATTCTTGAAAAGAATCTCAAGGCAATCGCGTGGTTAGTAGCGGATCTTCATGGAATTAGTCCAGCCATGTTCTCCCACCCCATCTTTCTAGAGGATGATGCTAAACCATCTCATGAGTTTCAGCGCAGGCTGAATCCGAATCTTCGAGAGGTGGTTATGAAGGTAATATCCAAGTGGTGGAGCATCGATTTTATCTTATCCCATCTCCGACTCTAAGTGAGTTAGTCCATTACATGTGGTACCAAAGAAAACGGGTATCACTACAATGATTAATGAGGATGAAGAGGAGATTGCTACCTAAGTAACGATTTCTTGGCAAGTATGTGTGGACTACAGACAATTGAATCAGGTGACCAAGGAGGATCACTTCCTGCTACCATTTATTGATCAGATTATCAAGAGAATAGTGGGAAAAACCATTATTTCTTTGTTGATGGGTACTCGGGATGTAATCAGGTGGCTATTGCACCAGAATACCAGGAAAAGACAACGTTCACATGTCCAATCAGAACGTATGCTTTTAGACGGATGCCCTTTGGATTATGTAATGCTACGGCTACATTCCAGAGGTGCCTGCTTCTTATCTTTGCGGACATGGTGGGTGAATTTTTAGAGGTCTTCAGGATGATTTCTCTGTCTGTGGCAATGATTTCAATTCCTGTCTTTTTAGCCTAGACTACGTGCTTCAGAGGTATGTTGGGGTTGACCTCGTTCTTTCTTGGCAAAAGAGTCATTTTATAATGGCTCAGGGGACTTTCATTGGACATATCATCTCCAACTGGGGCATGGAGGTTGATCCAGCCAAGGTGGATATCATAAAGAAGCTCAATCCATCGTCCAATCTGAAGCAGTTACAGTCATTTCTTGGGCATGTCAGTTTATACCGGCGTTTCATTCAAGACCAGTAAAATTTCCTGACCGTTATCTAACCTTCTAGCGAAAGACACCGAGTTTATTATTGATGATAAGTGCCTTTCATCTTGTAAAACTCTCAAGAACATGGTTGTAGAGGCTCCTATCCTTTAACCACCCGATTGGTCTCTTCCATTCGAGATCATGAAAGATGCCTCCGATTTTGCAATTGGGGATATTTTAGGACTGAGGATGGATGGCCTTCCATGTTCCATATACTACTCTAGTAAGACTTTGGATTCTGTCCAACAGAATTACACTGTTACGGAGAAAAAAATACTAGTTGTAGCATTTGCCTTAGAACAATTTAGGTCCCACATTTTAGAATCTAAGGTTACCATCTTCACTGACCATACCACCATCAAGTACCTAATGGATAAGAAGGATTCCCTGTCACACCTTACCAGATGGATCCTTCTACTCTAAGAGTTCGATATTGAAATTAAGGATAATCCTGGAGTGAAGAATGTGGTGGTGGGTCACTGGCGAGTCGCTAAATACGATATTTAATTCATGCACGTTGTAGCACGTGTACTTAGCTAATCAGTCAGAACCGAGAGAAAATCTCCGTGAAGAGTGTCTCGGCTTGGTTTATATCCCGAGCAAGTCAGGGGTCGAACACAGGGATGTCTTTGCAAATTCAAAAAACAAAATTACAATGCAAATTATGTACAGGGACCTTTTTGCAATAACGGAAACATAAAATATGCACAAAGTAATTTTTACATCAAAAGAATTTCAACCTTCTTCCTCTTCTTGCTTGGGCCGTGGGGAGAAGAACCCAAAGGCCTAGGACGGTAGCGGCGGTTCGCGGCCGTGCACGGCCGTGAGGAGGGCAGAGAGTGGAGCGAGATCGTCGGCGGAGGTGGGACGGTGGAGGGCAGAGGCGCGATGGCACGGTGGCAGGCCGCTGGACGGAGGAAGGAGGCGGGGCCGCGCACGGCGGTGCGGGGGCGACGCTCCGCCGCACGCGAGGCGGAGGAGAGGCGTGCGGTGCCTCCGCGCATGGTGGAGGCAGAGTGGCCCGCGCTGGGGTCGCGGCGGCAGGCGCCGTGCGGCGGTGGAGGAGAGGGGGTAGGGGGCGAGCGGCGCTGGAGCTGTTCCCCCTTCCACCTTTTTTTTATTTTTTTTGCTGTTCTAATTTTTTTAGATTTTATTTTTTTTATTTTTTTCTTAAACAGGAATGCAAATATGTATGGAAAGTGATGTGGTGATGGTGGTAAAGATGAAGGTGGTGGTAATATGATGAAGGTGATGGTATGATGTGGTTGGTAAATGATGGGGAAGATGATGAAAATGATATGATTATGAAACAAAAAGGAAATAAAAATATTAGATAAAAAAACAACAAGATTAATGAGGAGAAATACTTACCTGAAGTTCGTCGGATTTGCGGAGCAGCTACGCTGGACTCCTATCGTTACCTCGATCTGATTGGTGAAATAAAATCGAAGAGGCTGAGCGAGCTCGATGGGGACCTCGTGATGCGGCAATGGTGGTCGCCGCGGATCTCGCCTGAAGGAGGTCGTCGCTTTAGGAAGATGATAATCCGCTGTCACCGACACCATGTTCCAAGCACTCTCCTTTTTCTATAAGAATGACGGATGTGAAAAAATGGGGATGAATGGAAGAATAAAAAGAGAAGAAGAATGGTAGTTAGAGAGAATGGGAGGTTAAGAGAAATGGTGGAGTGGAATGGAGGTTGGATGAAGACTTGGTGGTTAATGGAGAAAGGGAAGTTATTGTAGAGAATGTGAATTAAATAAAATAAAAGTAGGCTACTAAAAAGGGAGGATAAAATAAAGAGGGAAAAAGAGTGGGGTATTTACAAAATAATACAAACACTATGTACAACATTTTTTTGCTTTTCTAATTTTAATTTTCTAAATTTTTAGTAAAAGATATTTACAACAGAAAAATACAATAAAATAGTAGAATTAAAATACAACACAAAATTGATTTTTTTGGATTTTCAATGATTAAGAATAAATAAATAAAAATAGGAAAAATGTACTATATATACAATGTACACCGAGGTCCCAAAACCCAACTTTTGCAAATGAGCTCCGATTTTAGTGAAACATTTCCGTTGGATAGATAATTTTCTAACTTGAACTTTAAAAGTGAGTTTGGTAAATTCGGAGTTCATACGGAGCAGGAATTTGGCTTGGAAGTTGGACTTTACGGCTTTTTGTCTTTGGGATCTAGGAGCATTTATTTGAGGTAAAATTTGTTTTGTATTTTTGTATTTTTATATACATTTTTATGAACAAGTTAGAGAAAGAATCACTCAAAAAAGAGTTGAAATGAAATTATTAAAAAAATATGAAGTTTTGAGCTATTTACAAGTGAAAACTCCTTTATTTTTGCGGCTTTTTATTGTTAAATTATTTTGTACAATCTAATATACAATAATTATTGTGTTTTATTTACAAGAGGTATTTTGTTAATTTAATGATTTTATGTACATTTATTTGAGACTTTACTCATGGATTTTGCTAAGATCAAGATATTGAGATGATGAATCGCGGATTCATCACCCCCTATACTTAAACTTTGCTAGTCCTCGAGCATACAAAGAATGAATAAGTTGGATTAGCCCTTGACTGTGCATGTGAATACAAGACTTGATCTGTTCAAGAACTATCGGTTTTAGAGATCCTAAAATTCTAAGCTGAACCAAGCTCTAGTCAAAAGGTATCCAATTTCCCTAATCATCAGACTATCTTTGTATACATATATATATATATATATATAAAAGGGATATGACTTTAAGTGTGGACTGCAGTTACAAGAGTACAGTCGCAACGTCACCCAAGATTCCAGTCCAAGAGATTCTCCTAAGAACCCGATACTCAACACTAGGGAATAAATAATTTCTTGCATCCAATTCACCCTCTCTTTAGTTATCAGACTTAAAAATGCAGATGGAAGGCCAGTTGATGGAGGGTATAGGATTGTGTCATTTCTTCTCTCCCTCTCATTGGAACAAGGATCCTCTCGAGTGCCTTATTACGCAACGCATATTTTTGGTGTTGATCAGTGCGCCCGTCAAGAGAAGTTGGAGCCGTCTGCACTTGTTTTCCTAGGAGTACACCGGGGTGTGCCTTTTTTGAGTATCTATTATACCTTCTACACCCAGACTTGTAGCATTTACGATGCAGAGCCCTTTTTTGGTGCAAGCCCGACTCATGGTCCTAATAGCGGTGGTCCAAGTGGACACTTTGAAATGGTTGGGAGCGCTCACCTTTGGTGGAAGCTCTTTTGATAATTGACTTGGTGGAATGAGAGCTTTTCTTTATCATTTCATTGCTTTGTAGTAATTTTGGCTAGCTCCACTGCTTTTACCAAGAGTTGGCGCACACTGATCAACATTTTTTTATTTTATCACACCCTGTCACATAGGTAAATGTCAAGAGATAGTACAAGAACCATGTTCTCATACTGGCTAAAGATGCTGACACTCAGGTTTCATGAAGCCTTCATTGATTTTATCCCATCCTCGAGCATCATCAAATCAAGTCCAAACTCAAATCCCTCATCCCAGTTCCTCAAGTGAAATTTCAACTCATCTCATCATAACTGCAGTCGTGTATGTGAGGTGCTGATCATATTCTTAAGGTAGAGACTAAGCATGCAATATAGCACACAAATCTTTCAAACTAGGGAAATGTGAATAATTAAGTCAAAGACCCTAATGACTAAGGCTGATTAACTCAAAATCTCAAGAGCTCATAAACCAAGTGTTCTTGAACATCACTAGTCTTGTGTGAATGTGAAAGTGTCAGAGATCAAACCAACCTATTAGTTAGTGTTTTTTTTCTTTTGATTTTATTTATCGTTTTGTTTTCTTATTTTTTTATTTTTGTTTATTTTTGTTTTTTTTATTTTTTTTGAAAAGGAAAGTAAGAAAGAAAGATTTTTTTTTCAAAATGTTTTTTTTAAAAAAAAGGAAAAATACACATAACAAAGAAAGAAAAGAGATTTTTTTGAAAAAGTTGTTTTTTTTGTTTTTTTTTATTTTTTGAAAAGGAAAGTAAGAAAGAAAGATTTTTTTTTCAAAAAGTTTTTTTTTAAAAAAAAGAAAAATACACATAACAAAGAAAGAAAAGAGATTTTTTTTTGAAAAAGTTGTTTTTTTGTAAGCAAATAAGAGTTTTCTTTTTTTGAAAGTAAGTTTTTTTTTCAATTTTACCCACCCGTAATTATTGTATAATATATACAAAAATACATGAAAGTACAAGCTACAGGTAAAGTATATATGTAATATATACACACCCCCCTATACTTAGCATGTGTTATGTCCTCATGGCACTAGGTGACAAAAAGCCATAGCTCGTACTAAGTATAAGTGGGTGAAAAGAATAGAAGTGAAAAAAAGAAAAAAAAGAGTGTAGATAATACACAACGGACATCGGCCCCCCTATACTTAGGCTCTTGTCAGCCTAAGTATTGGAAAGAAGACAAGAATGGGGGACCAGTGAGAATGGGAAAGAATATACAAAAAGAAAATAAAAAGAAGAGATGGAGCAACTCGGGTCACTCACCCACCTATACTTAGGATCTAGCCATCCTAAGTATAGCCACAAAATGAAAACGATACGGAACTGGGGCGAGTGATGCGAATCACGGGGGAGGGAGGGAAATAAAGGAAGGAAAATATGTACAAGGATGAGTAAAAATAAAGGATCGAGAAGGTTTGTGACGGACCTTCTTGGGGGAGCGATGGGGAGGATAGTATACATGTGTGTCACTGTCAAAATAGTCCGCAGAGGAATAATAGTGAGGTGTGGGGAACGTCCAACGAGGGTCGACACATGGCTGCTTGCTCAAATATGGCTTCAAAACAGCCGAACTAAGCTCACTCATGTAGATCACCTCATCCTTACCTGATGAGGACTCCTCATAAAGTTCCTTCTCTGGAACATCGAAGGTAACCTTCTTAGTACGTGTTCTAGAACCTGAAGCATCAAGAGGAAGAGGAGATTGATACGTCTTAAGGAGTTCGGGTGAACACCTCAAGGAACCAACACCCATCTTCTTCTTACCGGATGACCGACTAGAGGATGGAGCAACCGATTTATCAAGATTGGTCAATTTGGTCCCAATTGTCTCCTTTGGTGTATGTCCTGGATGTGGTGTGTGTGAGTCTTTGACCAGAGGTTCATCATCAGATGAGTCACCATATGCATTGTAATACTCCTGCAGGGTCAGCACACGTCTCCGATAAGGCACAGTGTTCTCAGTTGACTTGACATTGTTGGGTTCTTGTGTCGGATCATAGAAATGATCAAGGCAATCCACAAAGGTCATGTCCGACTCAATGATAGCTTCTGGTCGTGAGTCCTCTCTAGAAGCTGTCGCGGTGGTGGTGCAAGCGGTAGGCGGTGTGTGGTTGTAGGAAGTCTCTAAACCAATGGTCGTCTGGACAGTCGGTATCTCAGGTGTTGTAGAGAGACGGGACTCAACTGTCTCTCGAAGGTCACAACTGTCTGCAACTTTACGGGTTACCTTGGAATATCGTGTGTCCTCAAAGATCGGGTGAGGTCGGAGTGCTCCCAATGCAGAGAAATCGATCTCCCGAGTCTCACAATCTATAGTTGCCTTAGCCAAGGCTAAGAACGGCTTCCCAAGAATGATCGGAGACTGGGTGAACTCTCCTCGGTGCTCAATGTCAATGATCGTGAAGTCTATCTTTAGTAGAGCATCTTGGAAAGTGACGATGACTGAAATGATTCTTCTCAACCGTTTAATGGTCCGATCTGCTAACTGAATGATCTCTCTTGACTTCTTGGCAGATCCAAGTTTAAGCTTGGCAAACACGGAGGTCGGGAGGATATTAATCGGTAAGTCATCATCGATTCTTGCATGGGTGAATGTGGTATCTTTGATTTCACAATCAAATCTAGGTAACCGCTTTACTCTGCAGCTCTTTGTTTTTCTCCCTATCATCAAAGATGTGGCCATAGACACTACATGTTTCTCAATCCTTGTTCTCTTATTCTTCGACCTTTTAGGCATCAATTTACTTCTCACAAATCTTTTAAGGTCGGGAAAGTGTTCAATGGCCATTATTAAGGGATGCTCAAAAATCAGCTTTCTATCCAATGCTTCCCTAAGTGCAGGATCCAATTTTTGTAAATCTTTTCTATTTTCAATTTTTATGTTGTTTTCTGAGTTTTCAAATTTTTTGGTTTTTTTGATAGGTGAAAGATGACTAGGAGAATGTACAAACTCTGGTTTGGAGGAAAAGTGGTTAGTAGAAGAGGGAGGTAGAAGGGACTCCAGCTGTACATGACAAGTGGTTAATCCGGTGTCTTCCAGGTTTTCAAGATTTAATCCGCGAAATCCATGATCAACATTCCTACCTAGACTCTTGATCGGTCTACAAATGTCATCCTCCAATAAGTTCTCATGACACCTCATGAGAGAAGTCGGTGCAATTGGAGGATACTGCTGAGAACTCGGGCTCTTATACTCAACATACCTTGACTCATGTGTGCAATACTGGGTTGAGTATGGCCCATTTGTATGGCAGTTATTGGTCGGAGCCTCATGAGGTGGAGTTAGTAGACAGGGGGTCTGTAAATTAGTCGCATGAATCCAATCCCCTGTATATGTCGGCTCTCCGAATGGGTGATATGAAGGTTGGTCAATGTAGTCTCTATCACTCAGATCAATCAAGTCAGGAAGATCGTACGGTGCAGGCCTCTCCATTCGGTTTGTCTGGTTGACCATGTTGTACCCTAAGGTTAAGTCAGGATGTGTGTATGGCAATTGTTGTTCGGTCCCAACTCGAGGTGACAATGAGGTATGTGGGGTCAACTGATTCTGCCAATCATTCATCTCAGCAGTGGCTAGCTCTTTGATTGGTTCCTTCATTCCAGCAAGCAGACAAAAATATGGTGAGTCAATACAGAGTGGTTGTGGGTCATGGGTGTAAGAATGTGGGGTAGGTGAGAAGGACGAAGAAGTGCGGAAGTCAGTCGGAGTTCTGACTTCGCGGTTGGGGTGTGGGTATGAAGAGGAATGAGAGGGTGGAGATGATCGAAATATGGTCGAAGAATAATGACGTGGATGTGATGACCAATATTCTGCCATCTTGGAGGGCAAATGGGAGAATGAAGCGGATCGAGGAAGAAAGCATGCAAGTGCACCGAATAACACACAAAACAAACAAACACAAGAGCAAACCCTGAGTTCACCTACTCAACACAGTGATGGTCGCAAAAGTCTGACCGTTAATCTTTTCAGTTTTAATTAGGTGATAAATCAAGATATCAATCTACTTACGCAAGGCTCAAAAGTAGGTTTTGGGCACTATCCTAGGGATGCGTCCTCACCTCTCAACAATCACAATTAGCCAAGCATACAATGAGGGTTTGCTCTCCCAAAATAAGTGTTTGTTTTAATCAGTTTTTTTGGTCAACTCTGATTAGCAGTCCCAATTTTAAGTTTGGTTATCACTTGATTAGTCCACCAAATAAAGCATGCCTAACGATCAGTCCCGATTTCCTTTTAACCTAAGTTTCAAAAACTAAGGGGAGGGAGTCGAGAAAAGCCGTTGTAAAAAACGAAATTAATGATGCATGCTCAGTTCGAAAGACTTACAGTGATCCTCGCGCTCTACATGCGGGATGCAAGGCAGAATTGAAATTTTATACTATATGAATGCAAACGAGAAAACCGTTCCTAGATAGGCAGTTCTATTAGCAAGTGATGAACAAGTTAGATTTGACTAATAGCCCTGTGGTCTAAGTGCGTCTCGTTAAATGTGATGTGTGGTCCTAAAAATTACGAGCACAAGCAATAAAGATATTCTAATAAAATATGCTCTAAGAGTCATGAGTGCAAGTCCTAATCTACGTCAATCAACCACACGACCACGAACAGGTCCAAAGTCCAGTCCGGATACAAACACGAGCTCTCAAACAAGAGCCGCTGGAAAGAGCGAATTACCTAAGTTATTACAATACAATAATTACAAAAATTTATAAAAATTCTCTCGAAGATAAATTGATTTTCTTGCTTTTCAGCAGTCGGCGCGCGTCGCGTCCGTCGACCTCCGATGTACTCCAAGTCCACCGGGCCCTTACAAGGAAAATGAGATTTATACTAGAGAGATAAAAACAAAATATATACAAAAATATGAAGAGAAATAATTGAAAGAAAAAATGAAGTAATTACAAGTGGCTCGGGGGTCAGACTACCTGAAAAAGAAAATATAAATCCAAATTTTTAAATTAATCCCTAAGCTATTTGCCTCCCCGACAACGGCACCATCTGACGAGTCGCTAAATACGATGTTTAATTCATGCACGTTGTAGCACGTGTACTTAGCAAATCAGTCAGAACCAAGAGAAAATCTCCGTGAAGAGTGTCTCGGCTTAAGCTATATCCCGAGCAAGTCCAGGGTCGAACACATGGATGTCTTTGCAAATTCAGAAAATAAAATTACAATGCAAGTTATGTACAGGGACCTTTTTGCAATAATGGAAACATAAAATATGCATAAAATAATTTTTACATTAAAAAAATTTCAACCTTCTTCCTCTTCTTGCTTGGGCTGGGGGGAGAAGAACCCAAAGGCCTAGGACGGTGGCGGCGGTTCGCGGCCGTGCACGGCCGTGAGGAGGGCGGAGAGTGGAGCGAGATCAGCGGTGGTGGTGGGACGGCGGAGGGCAGAAGCGCGATGGCACGGCGGCAGGCCGCTGGACGGAGGAAGGAGACGGGGCCGCGCACGGCGGCGTGGGGGCGGCGCTCCGCCGCACGCAAGGCGGAGGAGAGGCGTGCGACGCCTCTGTGCGCGGTGGAGGCAGAGCGGCCCGCGCTGGGATCGCGGCGACAGGTGCCATGTAAAGGTGGAGGAGAGGGGGTAGGGGCGGGCGGTGCTGGAGCTGTTCCTGGCGGTGGGTGCTCCCCGGCAGCGGTGCCATTTGACAAGTCGCTAAATATGATGTTTAATTCGTGTTCGTTGTGGTACGTGTACTTAGCGATTCGGTCAAAACCGAGAGAAGGATCTCCGTGAAGAGTATCTCAGCTTAATTTATATCCCGGGCAAGTCCGGGGTCAAACACAGGGAGGCAAAGGAACAACTTGGGTTTAATTTGAAAACATAGGTCTAGATTTTGAAGCGGTATATTTTTTAAATTTTTTTAATGCAAAACGAATGCCAATGCAAGTGAATTACGACACTGAGAAAGCATACAACAAGGTCAAATTAATTTTAATGTCAAAATAGTCCAATTTAACCAAATCGTATTTTTCGTAGAATCATAATCCAGTTATGAATGCAAAACACTTTTTTTGGAATTTTATGGGTTAAAATGCAATAACTAAAAATGCACACTTTTTATGGGTTTTTTCACAATTTTTAACACAAACAGTAAGCTAAAATTATGAAAAAATTACTGGAACTAAAACATAATGCAAGGAGACTACAGTAATATTTTTGCAATTTTTTGATAAAATATGAATTTTTTATGGATTTTTTAGTGAAAACAGAGTGATAGTGAGTAAATAATTTTTAATAAATCCACAATGTTAAATTAGTCAGAGTGCAAATTATCTCAAGTAGATATTTTCATGTGGCATACAGGAGACTTGAAATTTCACGAAAATGACATATGTGGATTTAATTAAAAATTAAATATTAAAAACGCTCTACAATTTATTTCAGGCACAAGACAACTCTACTTTGAATGAAATTTGGACAGTAAATTATCACTCGTTAAGGCATCACATATAATTTTTGTGGAATTTTTAGAGCAACCGTGTGTGAGATATAAATTTAGGAGCTCAACTTGGGTAAAAAATGCAATATTTCAGTTGAACAATTTTAGTTAATTACCCAAATACAACAAAAACATAAATAAATATCCACAATGTAGAAAATTAATTACTCAACACAATGCCATTTTTCATTGAATAAAAATATACAATTTTGATGTCCAAATTAAGGCACAAACACAGGGTTATCCGTGCAAAGATGAATTAAGTTAAACAGAACATAATAATTACAGGGACTGATTTGCAATAACAAGAACTTGATAGAAAATAAGTGCAAGTTTTACATAATAAATAAAATAAAGAAAAAACCTCTTCTTCTTCGTTTTTGTAGGAGTCGCACAAGGAGAACCCAAAAGGTCGGCAACCGGCGGGGGTTCGGCGGACGGCTACGCCGCACGCGAAGGTGGTCGGCGATGGACGGGCGCGTGGCAGAGCGGTGCGCGCAGCTGTGCGCGGAGGGGAGGAGCGGCGGTGGCGGTTGAGGGCGGAGGTGGCAGCCGCGGTTACGGCGGCTGTCGCGCGTGTGGCGGGCGTCGCGCGCACGGCGGCCGGCAGGTGGTGCCGCACGCGCAGGAGGTAGGCGCGGTGGCCGGCTGGAATAAGAGAGAGGAGCGGCGGTGGTGGGAACTCCCCACCGCTGCTGCAGTTCTTTTTTTTAAATTTTATTTATTTTTTTAATTTTTTTGTTTTGTTGCTTGTAATATTTTTTTTGTTTTAATTTTTTTATAATTTTTTATGTTTTCAAACATTAACTAAATATGTACATATAAAGGGGGATACTGGTAAATGGTGGAGATTGGGTGGTGGAGTGATATATAAAAATGTCGGTGTCAAAACAAAGGACACAATATTAGATAAGATAAAATAACGAGGGAAATGAAGAGGAATACTTACCTCATTCTTCGTCGGATTGGCGGAGCAGCTACGCTGGACTCCTGTCGTCGCCTCGATCCGATTGGCGAAATAAAATCGAAGAGGCTGAGCGAGCTCGATGGGGAACTCGTGACGCAGAGCGGAGCTCTGCGGATCTCACCTGAAAGAGGTCGTCGCTTGAGGAAGATGTCTCGCCGCTGTCACCAACAAAACACTCCAAGCTCTCTCCTTTTTCTATTAGAATGGCAGATGCGAAAAAATGGGGATGAATGGAAGAATAAAAAGAGAAGAAGAATGGGAGTTAGAGAGATGGTGGAAAGGTGGAGTTTGAATGGGAGGTTAAGAGAAATGGTGGAGTGGAATGGAGGTTGGATGAAGACTTGGTGGTTAATGGAGAAAGGAAAGTTATTGCAGAGAATGTGAATTAAATAAAATAAAAGTAGGCTACTAAAAAGGGAGGATAAAATAAAGAGAGAAAAAGAGTGGGGTATTTACAAAATAAGACAAACACTATGTACAACATTTTTTTTGCTTTTCTAATTTTAATTTTTTAAATTTTTAGTAAAAGATATTTACAACAGAAAATATAATAAAATAGTAGAATTGAAATACAACACAAAATTGATTTTTTTGGATTTTTAATGATTAAGAATAAATAAATAAGAAATGGGAAAAATGTACTATATATACAATGTACACCGAGGTCCCAAAACCCAACTTTTGCAAATGAGCTCCGATTTTAATGAAACCACTTTTGTTGGATAGATAATTTTCTAACTTGAACTTTAAAAGTAAGTTTGGTAAATTCGGAGTTCATACGGAGCAGGAATTTGGCTTGGAAGTTGGACTTTACGAGTTTTTGTCTTTGGGATCTAGGAGCATTTATTTGAGGTAAAATTTGTTTTGTATTTTTGTATTTTTATATACATTTTTATGAACAAGTTAAGAAAAAATCAGTCAAAAAGGAGTTTAAATGAAATTATTAAAAAAATATGAAGTTTTGAGCTATTTACAAGTGAAAACTCCTTTATTTTTGCGGCTTTTTATTGTTAAATTATTTTGTACAATCTAATATACAATAATTAATGTGTTTTATTTACAAGAGGTATTTTGTTAAATTAATGATTTTATGTACATTTATTTGAGACTTTACTCAGGGATTTTGCTAAGATCAAGATATTGAGATGATGAATCGCGGATTCATCAGTCACCTCTCCTGACTAGAATTACTTGAGACTTCTGAGTTTGATACACCTATCATTGAGACCTTTCCATATGAGGCGATTCTTGTTGTAGCCTCACTCCCATGGTACGCTGATATTGTGAACTTTCTTGTTGCCAAGAAAGTCTAACAAGGTTGGTTCAGGTAGAGACTTGAGACTTTCCTTGCGAAAGCCAAGTCTTACCATTGGGAGTATCCGATCCTTTATCATGAAGGAGCGGATTTTGTCTGGCATCTGTGTATTCCTCAGGAGGAATACCATAGTGTCCTCATGTATTGTCATAAATTAGAAGCTCGAGGACACCATTCTGGAAAGATTACAACACGTAAGGTGCTTCAATCCAGTCTGTGGTGGCCTATTCTTGTTGTAGATGCTCATGCATTCGTAAAGAGGTGTACTAATTGTTAGAGGATGGGCACTTGTGTACAAAGAGATATGAAGCCTATGCATCCGATTCACTTCTGTGAAGTCTTTGATGCATGGGGTATCGACTTTATGGGCCTGTTCCCTAAGAGTCAGGGATTTGAGTACATTCTGATGGCTGTAGATTATGTGAGTCGTTGGGTTGAGGCTATTCCTGCCCGAGCTATTGATGCCAACACAGTTTGTCAGTTCCTGAGAATGCATATCATTTCACGGTTCGGGGTCCCTCGCATTCTAATCTCATACGGGGGTAGCCACTTCATCAATGATAAGGTAAAGGCACTTGCTAACAAGTTCATTATAGACCATTGAGTTGCTACTCTGTATGATCCTAAGACGAATGGTCTCGTCGAGGTTTTGAATAAGGAGGTTAAGACGATCTTGCAGAAGGTTGTTCACCAAGACTGAAAGGATTAGTCACAATTTTTGGACTCGATTCTTTGGGCCTATAGAACATCTTTCAAGAATCCATTAGGTACATCCCCCTTTCGACTCTTTTATGGTAAGTCATGCCACTTACCTAGTGAAATCAAGCATAGTTCATGGTGGGCAGTGAAATAAGGAACCTTTGGTCTAGATGATGCAGGAGATCCGAGCAGACAAAATTGGTAGCCCTGGAGGAAATGAGAGACGAGGCCTTCATGAGTAGCCTTCAGTATAAGAAGTGGGTGAAAGATGGCATGATGGACACATAAGCCATAAGTAGTTTGAGCTCAATCAGAAAGTTTGGCTATTCGATGTGAGACTCAAGCTAATTCCAGTGAAACATCAGAGCAAATGGAAAGGCTTGTATATACTAAGAAAGGTGTATGATAACAACATCATCGACATATCAGAGTTGTCTTTTGAGTCCACCTTTCGAGTCAATGGTCAACGTTTGAAACCGTTTCTTGATCATGAGTAACCGACCATTGAGGTTACCCCTATTTATTTTTTCTGAGATGTGTTCTTCATTCCTCACATTCTTCATCTCATACTAGAGTTTCACATTCTGATTTGTACATACGTGTTTTCGATATTATTCATTCATTCTTCCGTTTTTGTCTTACACCCATAGGTCTCTCTTAGGATTTTTACTATACTTAGGATGTACTTTATCCTAAGTATGGGAGGGTGTAGACACTATGTTGTTCATATCGTTCTATTATAAAACATTTATTGATGCTTATACTTAGGGTGTACTTTACCCTTAGTATAGGGGGTAATATCACCTATTCTCGCTTTTGATTGGTTTCAATTTTGTATCGTCTGCTCTCTCGCTAGTCCCTTAGTTGTTGATATTCTTCTCTATACTTAGGGATATTTTACCCTATGTATAAGGTGGACAATCCGAGTCGTTGATTTCATTCTCTTGACCTCGATCATCTTCGTTTTTGAGTGTGCTATTCTTAGGATTATTTGATCCTAAGTATAGAGGGGATGATTGACTTCTATTCTTTTATTCGTTATTCTTTGATTCGTTGTAGTATAGAATTCTTTTCACCAATCTATACTTAGCCCGAGTTATGTCTTTCTTTGTCGCTTCTTTGGTCCCTATGAGGACATAGTTCATGCTAAGTATATGGGGTGTCGTATATATATTATATATACTTTAGAAGCCATAACTCGTACTTTATTGTATTTTTAATAATATGGCTCTAAAAGTATGTGTATATATTTTGGGTTTTTAAAAGCTGATAGAAAATTCTAAACATGACATTATAAAAAAATTGTCTTAAAATTTGTATATAAAAAGTGTATAAAATACTTGGATAAAATCCTTAAGTATATGATATTTGTGAATAAAATTGTTTTATAAAATCATTTATAAATTTTGTATAATCTTGTATATATAAAATATGTATAAAATTCTTTGTAAAAATGTACATTATTGTTGTAAATTCGTGTAAATTGATTTAATCCATTAACTCCTTCTAAATGATCAAAAATTAATAGTTTAAAATTCAATAAAAATATGCAAAAATTCTTTAAAAATCACATAAAAAGTTTAATCTGAAAAACTTACTTTGTAAAAAATTGTTGCATTCATTAGCATTTTTCAGAACAAGTTTAAATCTTGAACCGAATGGATCTAAGTCTGAGAGATGGAGCTTGGTTTAGGTCTTAATCCACTTAATTCTAAAGGAACTTTACTAGGAACTGTAATTAACACTCTTCATGTCATTTGACTTAATTCTTTGGGTTCCATGAGACCATATTCATAATTCAACTTAAAAATGCCTAAGTAGGACACCTAGTGTCATCTGTTAAACTCTTCTCCATTTAAACAAAATTAGAACTCATGCACTCTACACTTAGCTCAACTTGCATGGGGTTGCGAAGGGCGGTCCATTTTTGTGGTGCAGTCTCATCCTTGTTTAGTGGCGCAGACGTCTAAAGACGGGAGTGTGTCATTGAAATAAAGCTTCAGATGGGGGAAGGATCTGCTGACGCAACTTTTCAAAGACCCCAAGAAATAGATAGAAGAAAAGATGCTATATCCTTTGGGGTATAAAAGATCAATGCAGTGAAACAATCATTTCTACCAAAAAGAAGCCAATACACCATATACAAATATGACCACAATGATCCAAGCTTTAGAAAGCCTGCATGTCTTCATGGAGAGTTGGCTAAACTGGCCAGGCTTGACAAGGAGATGTGACTACACTGGTCACACTCCAGTTCTCTTCCCATTCTTCTTTTCTCTCTTTACTCGATTGTGGACACAACACGACCGGACTTGAGAAAGAAATACCCCCTCCTCGAGGATCGAGTAGCTGGATGAGGGCCCAATGGAAGTGTATTACTGGGATGGGCGGTTTCTTCGTTCCTTCAAGCAAGAAGAGATAACACCCTTCACATACAATACAAATTGACTTCAATGCCGAATATTTTGCATAATGGATAGGTGGTCTGAGCTGGTTGTTGAGGTTAACTTGGATAAGTATTTGTGGAACTTGAGGGTTGTTGAGACTTAAATCCTATATCTAATAAGGTACCGACAAACTATTAATCCAAAGGCCAACTCCAAGTTCTTAACTTCGGGTTAAGTGAAATTTGATTTAAAGAAACAAGCCCTTTTTCTTTTTGCGTGCGCTTATTTATAGAATAAGTGTTTGCTAAGGGACTAACAAAGGTAAAGTATAGGGGAATAATGAATCTATGATTCATCGCCTTTATTCTTTCATTTTGGCTAAAATCCTTGGTAAAATGCATGTAAATATTCATTAATTCTCACAAATTAACATTCTAATCACATTTGTTAATATTATATATTTAACACTTATTTTATCCAAAATAAAATAATAAAGAGAAAAAGAAAAATAAAAGAAAATAAGGATGTAGATATGTAATATATACAAACTGATCCTAACCTCGAGACCAGGTCAATACTGACTTGGTCGACAAAATAAATAAGTAGGGGGAGATAAGGAGTAATGAGAAAATCAAGACCACAAATGTACATAAATACATTTTTCACAGTGTAAATATTTCACCTATTTAATTTATCATCAATATCATCTCAAATTAAAATATTTTTCACAAAAGTTCTTTATAATAATATATATAATTTATAAAAAATATTAGAAAAATTATTTAATGTATAATTAATTATGATGAACCGTAAAATACAACTTCCCAAGTTCATATAAATTTATAGAAAACTCCAAATTGACCAAACTCACTTTTAAACTTCGTTATATAGATAATACTATTTATTAAAAATATAAAAAAATATCAGAATAAAATGGGTAAGTTTTGGCGTTTGGACCGCTTTGTCTATATGTACTATATATATAATCTTCCTTGTTTTCTGTTTAATTAATTCCAACTCTGTTTGACTTAAAACTTTTTCTAATGTGTTTCTAAAAATTAGTAGAAAAATATAAAAATATTACTTAAAGTAAAATATCAATAAATCTCGAAGCCACGAAGCCGTGAACCTAAATTTCCAGACCTCACAAGTCAAGCCATATGGACTCTGAATTAGGCGTGCTCACTTTTAAAGTTCATTTTATAGAATTATCTATCAAGTGAAACTAATTTAACTAAAATCGGATTTAATATGCAAAAAGTGAGTTTTGGCAACTTATTGGTATAAAATGTACAATGTATCTTAATTTTATCTTATTTAATGAAGGTTATTTCTTATATTTATATACTTTAGTAAAATAAATAAATAAATATTTATTATTTATTTATTTATTTATTTATTTATTTATTTTTTACTTATTTACTTATTTATTTATTTAATTAATTGTTTCTAATTTTATAATAAATTGATTTAATTTAATTATTGAGATGGTTATTTATTAATTATTTATTATTTAATTATTTTTTACTACGTCTTCCCGCTCCTCCCGCCCACCTCCTTCCCTGCTCCCTTTCCTCTTCCCTGTTCCCGCCTCCTCCTCCTTCCTCCTCTTCTCCTCCGCCATCCTCCAACCTCCGGCCGTTAGGCCGGTATCCTAACGACCCACCGGTGACCACACTTGACGGCGTGCTCCCCAAGCTACTTCTCCTATTTAAAGCCCTAACCCCCCTGCTACTCCGATCATTCACCATTTTTTGATCTTCACCTCCACCGAGCTCCGAGCGAATGAGAGAGTGGGTTACAACCACCCTCGACTCCTGTCGAGCAAGCGATAAGGAGAGGAGAATCAACGAGATCTCCACTGGCATTGAAGTGTTTCTCCACCACTGCGATCGGCGCACCACCGCATCGAGGCGACGAGTCCCTGGAGGTTCGTGCTCCATTCCGAGGCGATTCCACATCACCTACCATCATCTTAATCTTCCAAATTAGCATAACTTCCCTATTCCTCATTCTCTATCCATTTTCTATTCTCATTCATTCCATTATCCTTAGTTGTGTTTCAATTGAAATTCAAAAAACAATCTCAATATTCGCATTTCTCATCATCATATGACCATCTCAGATCATTCAGATCTGAGGTTTTGATCCTTTCCCCCATTCTGTCGAGGGTCGCCCCATCCATCCAATCTCCTTCCCTGTTATATTTGGACCGAGGATTTGTCCTTGAATCATATTTGTTACTTGCAGGTTGTTCAACCTCTGGAGCTTCAACATCACCATTGAGCAGCAAACCTGAACACCCACAATTAGTTGATCGTACCTAGAGATACACGCGATAGCACACATTACAGTCACGAAAGTGTCAATCGAAGAGCAGAGCATCCTTCCGTCGGCCGAGCAATCAAGTACCATCACCGCTGCACCTCGAGGATCGTTGTCGACCATCGCTACCCTCAGCTAACATCATCACCTGATCGTTGCACGACTTCACAGATCGAACATTACCAGATCAAGGATCCTGGTCTCCTACAACTATAGATTTAGGGGTTTTCCTTCCAACACTCGGATTAGTATCCTTAATCTAAAAGACACTCTTCATCCACGTGTCAACGTATCCAGCCTTTCGATCTGCTCAGATCTCACGGACGAGCCCTCACCATGTGACAACACTAAAAGTGTCCTACCGCATTGCCCCTTAATGCTCACGTGACCCGCGCGTGAGCGCGGGATATTTTGGGAGAATTTGTGTAACGCCCCGGATCTTTTATCGATTTGCATACAGGTTACGCCGCTGGAAGCAACACGTGATGACTCCCATGCTTATCTGGAGATATTACATCCATGCTACTTAAATTTTCATATTATAACATAAATACCCCTATATAGTACATAACATTATACATATGCAATACATATTAAATAAAATACATAATATTAAAAAAAAATACGATATAACATATATATACAATATATTCAGTATTTCAAAAATAAAAAATATTTTCTACTTTTAATAGTTTCTAAAACAATACTAGAAAAAAATAACAAACTCATAAAAGATAAAAAATTAAAAACACTTTTAAAAATTCTACAAACTATATCTAGTATATTTCAATATATTTTACATATTAAACCCAAAACAAAATAAAAATTGAATATTAAAATCAATAAAAAAAACAAAATGCATCAAAACTTTAAAAAAATTATAACTAATTCTAGAAAAATAATAAAAATGAGTATAATAACTCATTTTAAAGGTATTTTCATCTATTTTTGATAAAAATAAAACAAAAATATTTTATCACTGTTTACTAGTTTAAAGTTCAAAATAAAATAAGGTTTTCAATAAAATCTTATTTTTACTTTAAAAACCAAATAGAAATTACAAAAAAAATTACAAAATTACATAAAAATGATAAAATACTTAAAATACATAAAAAATTCAAAATAAAAATAAAAAATATAAAAATTCAATACCTATATTTCTACATAGGTATATTAAAATAATAAAAACAATATAAAATTCATAAGATTCACTAAAAATCTGGAAAAATGCCTAAAAACAAATAAAAAATTAGGAAACCCTTATACCTTAGTTTTTCTAATATTTTACCTTAGTTTTCCATCGTTTTCCTCCCTGAGTTCGACACTCCCGTACTTAACGCTATATTTGAGTTTAGGAGGATAAATAAAATAATAAATTTTATGTAAATTTCAACCGATCAACACAACGACAGTTGTCTATCATTTTTAAAAGACTTGATCGGTCGATATTCCATATATCATGAGTGTATATAGAGAGTTCTAAAGTGAATAAATGATCCTCTTAAATATATGAGAAAACAAGGATGTTGGTTGGCCTCTGTCTTGCTTTTAGACTAGAAGATGCCTTCCAACATCCATATGCAACGTTGACTTTTATATAAAAGCATAAAAATATATTCAGTCAACTATAAATATGACTAGTCGTTTGATTTAGAATAACATACTAGATTAAGTGATTAGTTGACTGATATTTGTAATGACCATTACTACCTATATAGCTCCCCATTAAACGAGTCAACTGACTCAAGTTAATGGCTAAAAATTGATGTTCAACTGGGATAAAATTAACTTCTAAGGATAAAAAGACCATATGCAAGTCGACTAACCCTTTGACTTTATTAGCTAAACAATATTTTTTGATGAAATGTATTTAATTAAGAATCTTTTACAAACAATCCCATGATAAATAAAATCTAACTATTAATATTATTATGAATATCACTTTCTCATGTATTACCTTATAATCCTTTCATATATAATGCTTTTCATACTGATCCAATTTTAATATTATTAATGCTTTTAGAATTCTTAGTAGTCTAGAGTTTATGCCTGAAAGAAAATTGAATTTGCAAAATATATTTATACAATATTATATTATCAATATTTATTGTCAAAACCTTAACAGGGATTTGAGAACTAATAATCCCTCCCTTTTTATATTGAAAAATATATTAACATTAATTTCACGAAATCATAACAATGCTTCCATGTCTTAAAGACAAGTAGAGATAGCCTACAAATCATAGTAGGCAATAAGCATGCAATATGTACAAAGTTTTTTGTCATGCGCATGTGCTTAGATATATTTAAATACGACATTCACCAAGTAAATCCCACAGATTAATTTGTATCTGATTACCACCTCAAAACCAAGCATAAAATCAATTAAATATTAGAAGAGGAAGAGTCCTGACTTAGAATCATAAAATCGTTTGTCAGAAAAATATTTAATTTTTAATTTAAATAAAAAATGTAATGCATAGTGATAAATGATGGAGTGTCAAACTCATGTAAGTATGAAGGTACTTAAAATGATTCATAGTTGTATTTGTGTAAAAATGATCGATTTCCAAGTACTTATTTATTTTGGCGTTCTTATCTTTTTATGCTTTCCATGTGATTTTTTGTTGTGTATATTTTATTTGTTTTAATTTTGGAAATGAAAGTAGTTTTTATAAAAAAGGTGGAATATATATAGTGCATTATTATATCAATTTATATGTAATACTATACAATATGTCAAAGTGTGTGAGTGGAAGTGGAAGTGAAAGTGGTGTGAAAAATGTTTGAATATGTCTTTCAATGACATAAGTGATGAGTGAGTTGTGAGATTAGTGAACAAGTTTGTAAAGAATATTGCTATGAAATATGCACAAGAAAGCACACGATAAGTACTTAAAAACATCACAAAAGCCTTACAATTTATGAACCCCTTTTAAAATCAAAACAAATGGATTATATATATCTAGATGCCAAGAAATCAAGGTCAACGATCAGGGATCAAGTCTACAATCAAGCCAAGTTAGATCTTCTAAAAAAACTCAGCATGTGTGTAGGGGTAGATCTACAGACCAAGACAACTCAGTCTCTAATGAGGGACCATACTACAAATAAAGAAAACATCAATGAACATATGAAATTATCAGAAACTTACACGGTACGTTGTGCAAAAAGACAAAAAATAATTGCATGTACTAATCAAATGCAATCTTCAGTTAGATTTGTATGTGATTTATCAAACATGCGAGGGCTTGAATATAAATTTCCCAATATTTTATTTAATGGAGGAGATGGAGCCTTCGAATTAATCATGGTCATCTAATTGATGCAATGTGGTGGGTAAATGGGAAATTGATGAATCTGGTTCATCGACAATATTCTTACATTTTCACTACTATTCTCAACCAATAAATGTAAATAACTATTGATTATTCACTTTTGTGAATACATGCTTCAAAAATAAATCAATGAAATAGCATTCACAAATAATACAAAATAATAAAAATAGAGAAAAGAAAGAAGTAAATATGTGTGTGTATACAGACATAACCCTGATTCAGAAACGACATTAATAACGACTTGGTCGACTCAAAAATAATTAGAAAGAGATATGAAGTGACAAGGAAAACCATAAAAAGAACCAATTTTCTACATAACCATGCCAAAATTTCACTCTATATACATTTTACAAATTTTATCTAATAATTAGAACACATTTGCAAATATTTTCATATTTTTTTTCACATTTTTTATATAATATTTTATTATAAATCTATAAAAAAATATGTGTATTAATATCATCAAATAAACCCATATTCAAAAAGATGTAAAATCCAACTTCCCTAGTCCATAGCCATCGATTAAAAACTATGAATTGACCAAACACATTCAAACGTCAAGTTGTGATTAATACTATTGACTAAAAATGATATAAATGCTCTGGGGCTAAAGGTGCTTGTTTTGACTTTCTGGCCTAGTTGTACAATTGTATATTATGTATACAAAGTTTCTAGATTTCATATAGATAAACTACTAACTCCAATTCAATTAGTTATTTTTCTAAAATGTATATAAATATCAAAATAAAAATTTTAAAGTCTGCCTTAAATTAATTGTGCATAAAATACATATGAATCTTAGAACCAAAAGGATGTGAAACCAAATTTACGAGCATCATATCTCATTCATATGAACTATGAATTGGGAAAACTCACTTTTAAAATTCAAGTTTTAAAATTATCTACCAAATGAAAATGGTTTCACAGAAAATGAAGTTAATATGCAAAAAGGAAGGTTTAGGACCCTATTAGTATATATGTACAAAAGAATTTTACGATTGTATTTATTATTTCTTGTAATTTATTTTACATTTATTATTCTATAAATATCGAATTTATAAAAATTTATTAATAAGGTAATAAACAAAAAAAAATCTATTAAAAATAATTCTAGTAAATATAAAGTCCTAGAATATAAGTATATATGACATAAACTATACATATATCTATTTATTTCTACTTGTAAATAACTTCATACAAATAAAATAAAAAAACAATTAAAATCTAAAAATTTCTTAATATATTAATATATGTAAAATACATGAATTTATAAACAAAGTTATTAACCTAAATATATCTATATCATTTACATAGGTAAAATATACATATAAATTAAAGATATATTTATTTTAACTATAAAGATAATAATATTCAATTTTCATAAAAATACCATAAAGTTGTTTATTAAATTATATACATTTTAAATTTTAGTTATTGATAATTTAAGTTAGTTCATTATTTAATTTGTAAGGTATTTTTATATTATGTTCAACTTATTTTAATTGAATGCCCTGCTTTGTTAACCGCCTCGGGGGGTGGGGGCAAGATTGGCCTTTCATCATTCGTTGACCTAGGTTAACATCTTTTTCCTCTACCTCCTCCTCCTTCTTCTTCTTCTTCCATGTTTTGTTATTCTTCTTCCTTGTTCCTCCAGCTCCTCCATTGTGGACCAGCCATTAGAGCAATTAATGAAATAACTCCTAATCCACATCAACTGATGGTCCCACTTCTGTATTAGTTTAAGACAAGCTCCTACATCTTCTCCTATATATATAGGGTTTCAAAGAGCCCCCATCCTCCATTTCTGACTTTGTCTTACATCTTTGAGTTTCGGCGATCAAGAAGAGGGTGACAACCTCTACTCCTTGCCATTGAGCACGTGAGAGGGAGAGCGAGAGGGGGAGGGAAGTAGTAAGTGTGATCGTCAAAGAGTCCATCTCATCTTCTTTCATGCTTCTACGACCCGGTCATCACATCTGGCAACAACCCTGAGGTACTCCAACCTATTGCATAGGCAACTACGTTCATTCTCTTTATTTTTATTCCATGTATATAGTTAAATAATTCTAGTTTTTAATTTGTTGTTTTAATTCTAGTTTTTACATCGGTTCTTCTTCCATTTACTTTGGTCTCCATCTCCGATCAATCTAATCAGATATCTTCTTCGTTACATTCATTGTGCTTCGATTCAACTCCATTTTGCATCCCAATTTGGATACATTTTTTTATCTTGTTCCCCTCAGAATATTATAAGATCTAAAAATAGATCCTATTTCATTTGTACATCGTGGATCATCCATTTATTCTTGACCCTTATTCCATAACTCCATGTCGAGGTCCACAAACCTCAAGTCGTATATCCTCGCTTGCAAGACCTCGTCATCTATGAACCATCATATAACATCAACACCACTAGTAGATCTACAAAAACATCCCTTTCACCTGCATTACTGGATTACTTGTTGATTATTCTCCCTTTGGTTCATCTCTATCAATGAAAAATAGAGCCCATTGCTTGAAGGTGAAGTCTAGTTTTAGCTAGAGATCATTGTTCGTCACTTGGATATAGAGCAATAATATAGAATAGAAGAGATCTAGGGAAGAACATGCCACGACCTCCACATTGTACAAATGACATCATATTAGTCGGAGGGAGTGAATCAAAATCGCTAGATCAAGCATTTGTTGACCACTTGATTGATTGACATTGGACATATTCTAGCCATTCTATGTGGCCCTTTATCATGTCTTTAGATCCTAAGCCACGAGTTTAGAACAACAATCTGTATTTGAATGATGCATTCATTCATGGCTGTCCGATTATTACCAATTCAATGCATCCCATTCATTCCTTACCACGAAGTAATCATGTACACTATGCACGTGATTGGGATTTTTACACTCAAGCCCTCTAGGCATTTGATATTATGAACAGATCCATCTAAACTCAGTCACATGTGTCATAACAGGTGATTCTAAACTTTTTGCAAATTTTCATCTCAATGTTTTCTTTTATTTATATGTGTAGAATAAGTTTTAGTAAATCACATCTAGGTTGTATTATAAATAAATAAAGTCATATTAATTCTATAATAAATATATTATATACAATAAAATAAAAACAAAAATATCTTAATATAAATATTAGTATACTACATATTATATGTTTTTAATTTTAAAAAATAATATTATCTCATAATTTTAATAAATAAAAAACTTTTAAAAAAATATATTTTTACACAAAATTATTTAAAATTAAATATATAGTAAAAGTTCCAAAAATATATATTATAGATATTATTGTATACAAACATATACAAAAATTATTTAAAGTTAGCAATATATACCTTAAAATTCGAAAATATCAAAAAAACTTATAGAAATGTTATAAACTGACAGATTTATTAGAAATAATACAATATATCATTTTAAACATACTAAAATGCTTTATAAAATAAAAATAAAATCCAAATTTTACTTACTGGTTACTATCTAAAAATCACAAAAATAGTACAATTTGACTTTATTTTATTATTTTCTACTTAAGTTAACTTTTAAAAATCCAGAAAAATATATGAAATATCACTAAAAACAATAGTATATATAAATGTACATAACAAAAACATTTTCAAACCTATTTTTTACCAATTCACATATATTTTAAAAAATAAAAGGAAGACTTTTCTTTAGGACTTTACTTTAAAAATCATAATTCATTCACTTTTTAAAAATCAATAATAAAATACAAACATTAGTTACTTTTATTCTAAAGAAAATTTCTTTTATTCCTTATATTCAGTACTTCAATCTTTATGTTTTATTATTAAAAATCCTTAAAATACAAAATAAAAACTAAATAAAAATAGAAATCAGAAAATAAAAATATAAAATAAAAAACACATGATAAATATCAGAATATAAAAATGTATACATTATTACATAGTTAGACATAAAACAACATAAAAGCAAATATATACTCCAACATTAACTAAAAACACAAAAACCCTACAAAAATACAAAAAATACACATAAAACCCTAATCACTTGAGAATTCTACCAATCCACCTTAATGGAAAGTTTACCAATGTGTGCGTTGACCCTGAAATACATACCAGGTTAAAAAATAAATTTTGTTTGTTAACATTTTGAGAGTTGCAATGACTTCATAAATTAAAATCAACTTTTAGAACTCGAGAAAACATGATCAATAAAATGGCATAATTGCTGGGGAGGTAGAGTGAGGGTAGGTGGAGGCCTTAGTTATAGTGTTATATTCACATTTCTTCATATATTTCTATTTCAAATTCTATTTGTTATATCTATTGTTGTTTCCATTACACATATGTTTCTACTACATATTTTGTTCTATTATTCAGTTTTGGAAGAATGAGGGTTTTAGTGTTATGTTTCAATTTTCTCACCTTCTATTCTTTACTTCTTCTGATTTTATTTTCTTTTTCATTATTTAGAGTTTTAAGATTATTTGCTAGTGCTAGATTTAGATCGTAAGCGTTTTTTCCAAAATTAAATAACTTCAAAATTGTGAAGGTTGATTCACTAGCTTAAAGCAATCAAATAAAAATGTTCTTCCATGCTAGAACTTCATAGGGTCTTGTTTTGATCACTATATCATATAATTGTAAACTATTATCAAATTTTTATAGATCACTTGCAAGTGGATTGCTAGACAGAATGTATGCATTCTATCCCTTCATGCATCATTGATTTATATGCACCATGTGGTTTTCTCCCTTTATTGAACCTATCTTTAATTTCTAGATAAAGGAAATTGAGCCCTTGATAGGATTCAATTGAAAAGATTAAAGATGGTGATAACCAAAAATCTTTAAAAGTAAATTTACTTTCAAAACTTCGACCCAAATAAATTCTACTTGAATATAATTTGTTATTTGACTGCAACCTCTCATTGCTTATAAGTAACCCTTCATACAAAGTGAGGATGAGCAACACACATTAAGGAAGAGACCAAAGCCTTAGGGTGAGAATCTTACTGGTTCCTCATATTCTAAGGTAGTTGAGAGTGGAAGAAGTTTACTCATGATCACTTGCTACTATAGGCACAAGAGTATAATTTGTGTACTGCCAACTATATGAAAAATAAGCTAAAACCAACTAGATTCTAAATAAGACAAAATTTTACGACTTTCACCGATTGTGTCTAAAGCATAATGAGTGAGTTTTCTTTGTGTTTGGTTGTCTTTGCTTTTTCTATTTCTTTAGCTGTTTTCTTTCTTTTTTTGTTTCCAATTCCTTTCATTCATCCCTCCCTTTCACCTTTTTTTATTATTTATGTTGAGATGGGATTTTAGAGATCCCTTATTTGACTTTCTTATGTCCATTAAAGGCAAGCCATATCTCTTTTTGGCAAGAGAACGGTTTTTTAATTCATAACATATATCGATTCTATCTGAATCCTTTTCCTTCTTGTCTTTTCGATGGATTTTCTTTGACTTTGAGAGATAATTTGCTTTTTTAGATCCCTTTTCTTTCTCTTCTTCGAGTCAAACCAATGATTTCACTCTCGTTCCTGAAGGTTATCTAATAGAGGAAGATGCTTGTTTCATGTACTTGATTTCACTCTATGAGGGTTCCTTTGATGTATCGAATGTTGAAGCCAAATCTTGTAATTTTTCTCTTCTTGATGGCCTCCTCAAGGAAGATCTTCTCTTTAAGGTATTCAGTGAATTTTGTATTTTCACTTTCTTATTTACATCAAATATTAAGTTCCACTTGGAGTCTCTTGATCTTCTCTTTATGTATCCATTAGAGGCTAGAATTAATATGAAGGGTACATTGTCTACTACTTCATTATATGCTTTTGGTTTTTTTGTTCTAATCACTCACCTCATTCTCATCTTGAAGTGAAAGTTATATTTGGATTGCTAGATTTTTATTTAGTTTTTATCTCTCTTCTTCTGATAGTAAACATCTACTTTACTTTTGATGCGGGAGTTTTTGTTTTTGTTTCTATCTTTGATTCGTTGTTATTCCTCTATGGAGACTTCAGAGAGTCCATGGTAATCACCTCACAAATGCCACGTTGAACTTGAATACGTCCTTATCCTAACCTGTGTGCCCTAGTAGGGGTGTAAAATCTAGCCTCGTTGAGCGACATCTCAACATTATATCATATTTTTCCTTCTTTTAGGTTTTGTTTATGTTCCTTCTCTCTTTCATTTTTTGTGTCATTCTTTTCGATGCCTGTCTTGTTTTAACTCTATGGATATACTTAGATGATTAGGTTCTAAATATAGGGTAGTGATTGACCACAGTTTCTCCATTTTCATTTGATCACTCTTGTTGTGTTGCATATACTTAGCATGGCTTCACCCTAACTATAGGGGTATCGAATCATGTTTGTATTCATATTCTTTTATTTCTTCTTTTATTCTCTCAACTACCCCTAAATTTTGAACTATATTTTGCATACTTGGATATCTCATACTAAGTATAAAGGGGATTAATTAACAACATAATTTCCATTCTTTTGAACATTTGTATTCACTACTGGAATTATTGATATTTATGTCATCCCATTATTGACGGTCGATGCTGGAGATGCTCATAGAAAGGACTTTTTTGATGGTTGCTTTGTAAGCCACATTAAACATGGTCCTATTTTTTTGAAATACACTGCAAAGGTGTATTCGTTTGTTGCAAAACCATCGCAACTGAAAATGTAAACGTAAATGAGTTTTTGACTATTACAAAAACTTGCAGAAATAATTGGACATAAATTCCAATGCCAAACATTTCATTTCCCTCTCCCTTGTGACCTAATTTCCCACATGTGCCTCCTCCCAGATGAACATGAGAATCAAGGTGCCTAACCTCTAATTTTGAAGGCTAGCAGTGTCCTCCAGGTCGGATCTGACAATCGCTATATCAACCGCTCTCACATCTCTCAGCACTCAGTTAATGTGTATCAACCAACAATGAACCCACAAATAGATAAGCAATGAAAGTGCAAGCTAAAAATTATTATAACACTACCAAAATATGTGTATAGAAGCAAGTGTGTTGAGTGTCAAACAACCGAGAGCAGAGGGGGATAGAGACAAAGTCAACAATCCACTTAGGTAATTTTTTGTTGTTTTTGTTTTTCAATGTTTTTGTGGGTTTTTAAATAAATTTACTTTTTATGTATTTTTTGTTGTTTTAAATTTTTTATATTTTTATATTTTTGAATTTTTATTTTCCTTTTAATTTTGTAGTTTTTAGTTTCTTTTTGTTTGTAAAGACATAATGTCAATATATAGTAGTATTGATACTATAGTTATTATAAATAATATATACAATATTTAATAACTATATATATAAATATATAAATGAACAATTCTTTTATTTTTTAAAGATTTTAAATGTAATGTATGTAGTTTTAAGTAATAATAATGATATTTAATAATATATAAGTATTATAAGGTATATACAAAGTATTTAGGTTTTATATTTATAAATATATATTTACATAGTTAAAATTCATAAAATAGAATATCATTTGTATTTTTGATATTTTTATGTATTTTTAGTGATATTTGAGTTTTTTTAATTTTTATGGATTTTTAGTAATACAAAGAAACCAAAATTTGCAAATAAAAAAATTAAGAGATTGAGACGTGCCTAATAAATATTTAACAAGTTAGATAGGGCCCAACATTAATTTTCCTACATACCAGATAATGTAAAGAAAATTCAAAAATGTAAAACACTATGTTTGGATATTGAGGATTTTTTCATGATTTTTATAAGATTTTCAGGATTTTATAATTTTTGATGCTTTGGTTTTATATTTTTTGGATTTTGGAAAATGTGTTAGAATAATGTGAAATGCAGTTACTGTATTTTTTGGGAAATTTGGAGAGGTTTTTAATTTTTTATAATTTCTCTAAGCCAAAATAGGGAAATATGCAATGTTTTTGGATTTTATAAATATGAAAATGTCTCAAAATGACTAGAAAAAATTACACGTGATAAATGTATCTAATTGGAATCATAGGTAATTTTCCATCCATTTTTAGAAGTGAAATACTATTTTAAGACTAAATATACATAGAAATAAAAATACTACATTGGTAGGAACCTATTTGCAAATTTTGAGAAGTAATTAGACAACAATTAACACAAATAAAAACTCTATGGGCATCCACACAATTATAGCTAAATAAGTTCAATTTAAAATTTACTCGAGAGGGTTATTTATGCAATATCCAAGAGTAAAAGGCCCTAACAAGCAAAAACATTGAGAATATTACAATGAGAACTTTAAGGACTAAAATGAAATAATAAAAGCCTGAGGGGGTCCTTACAGAATACACAAAATCCCCACATGGGGATGAGGTGAAGTGCAATATTCTCAAAGTTTGGGGGTCAAACAATAAATATTACAAGATCATTACACATGCAACTTAAACTTTAATACTAAAAATAAATACTCAAAAAGTGAGGGGTCTATAATGTAAAATAACCACCCGTGCGCTGACAGATGGCTCAGATTAGTCCACATAAATGCATCCAATGGTTCACAACGTCTGATATCTCTTCGTGAATCAGCGATGAAGACTAAATATTATGCAAGATCTGACGATTGATGGCAGATGGATCTGACAATGACTACTCCACTTGGGAGTTAGTTATTGATCGGACGGAGGAGAAGGGGCGAGCAAGAATAGGGGAAGAACTTCCAACATTCGAGATTTGATCTGAAGTAGATCTTTAGCACAACGATCTTTCGAGCATTAAATGGCTCTAGAAATTCCTTGGGAGTTCAGCGCATTATAGGAGGCTTCAATGGTGTCCCCATCCCATCACTAGGGATCTAGAGGGTTCCTTCATTCCTAGGAAGCTGGAGGTGAAGTTAATCATCGATTCATGCTCCAGTAACCCTTTCAAGCCTTGTTTCCTGCATAAAAGGTTATAGTGCTCGTTGGGAGCACCGTCAACTCGATTGTGAAGTTGTAGAGCAAGGGTGTGGATGGGGTGATGATGGTTCTGGCGATGGCGGAGAGGAAGCTTTGAATCACTGATTAAGGGCACGATTAGGGTGGATGATATGATCTGGACGATGTAGCCACGAAGGGATAAGGTAATGGAGGTGGTCGGTGGTTGAAATAGAGTCGTAGACATATGGACAATGACCCAGAGCTCAGAAGTTCTAGGTTTGAAATTATTTTGAGGTTTTTGATATTTAGATGAAATCAGATCAAATAAAAAACATATCTATGGTAGAAATTGAAAGGCGATGGTAAATGGCTAAAGAAAAGGACTTACTTGGTTGTGAACCAAGGAGGCAGAACCACATGGCAGAGCTCGCTGGAGATGGGTGAATCACCTCGAAAATACCTTCTCCTTGCCTCAAAATCAGTGGATTCTTTTCTGTCATGAATATCTCGCATTTGGGAGTGATCTCCAATGGTTATGATGTATGTAGAGGGATTAAGCTCGAAATGAAACACCGAGGAGAGGTTTTATAGCCGAAGAGAGGAGGTGTCTTGTGACTCATATTTCACATGAATCGATAAAGATCGATTGGATCTAAAGCTAGGGCATGATATAGGGAGATCAAATCTCCAACTTTTGTTGAGAGAGTAAATCGAAATGATGAGTTCATCAAACACAAAAAATATAGAAAAGAGGGAGTTCTGACATATGCAGGTGCACCTGGGGGCATCAGAAGGAGAGAGGAGATGTTGAAATGGGGTCAACACTCCCTAGCCTGTGAGTGGTCCATGTTGGACCACTATAGGACAAAAATCTTGTAAATTCAATAAAAATAAATAAACAATTTTATTTTAAAAAACTTAAAACATAAAAAATGTTTATTTTTATGTATTATTTTCATGATTTTTATATATTTCTACAACTTAATTTATTAGGAATTAATTTTTATATAGGTATTTACAAGTATATTTACCTCTATTTAGAGGTTATTTATTTTTATGTTGTATTCTTTACTTTATTATTATATTTACATATATTATACATTTAGAATATAGTTGAAAACATCTTTAAATTTTTTATTCTCTTTGATGAATTCATTTATATACTTAAATAAATAAATGTAGATTCTTTAAGTGCATAATATACCTATATATTTTATTCTATTATTTATTTTAATTTATATTTTTTTATTATGTTTTTATGTTTAAAATTTATTCCAAATAATATCTACAAATATATAAAATTATAAAAAAGCTAAAAATACAAAGAACGAATATATTGAATATAGTATACACGTATATAGTACAATAGGGACCCAAAAGACAATATTTGCATCTTAACTCTAATGAAACCACATTTATTAGATATATAATTAAATTGCATGGACAATAAAGTTGAGTTTGGTTAATTTTGAATATGTATGGAGGAGATACAAGTCTGTGAAGTTTTATTTACGTTTTTTTGTTTGTCATGGGTACATTGTGCATTATGTTATGTGAATTAAATTTTATATTTTTCTTTGTATTTTTGTGTATAACTTTCATGTTGATGGTTTCTTTATTTTGAGGTGTAAAAATTGAAAAATAAAATAGGGCTCAAAAAGTCTATATAAAAGGTATAGAATCAGGGTTTCTGAGATTTCTTTTGTACAATTGAGTTACCTATCTTCCCCTACTTTATTCCTTGTCAATCAAGTCATCATGATGACTTGGTCTTGGGTTCTTGGATCATTTACTGCCTTTGACACTTCATTTTCTTTTGTTTTCTTTCCTTTATTCTTTTATTTTAGAATTAAATACACATATTTATACTGTATGCATAGATCGAATACAAATTAATGTTATATACAAGTATTTAACTAATGATTTAAGGAAAAATGAAAGAATAAAGGTGATGAAATGGAGATTCATCACCCCTCTACACTTGCCTTTGCTAGTCCCCAACAAACATTTATGACAATCAGTGTAGAAAAAGAAAATAAAGAAAAGAAAAAGAAAGAACTTGGAATAATTTTGACTCATAAATTTATCTTGATAAAATTTATGCTTGGAGCTCGGTTAAGACCTTTGGATTCGAGGTTTAGAACCATATTTAGGTTATAAATTGTGATACGACATCCATAAGTTCCATGCTCCTCTATTCAGTTCAATTAACTACATGGTCAAACCATCCTTTTAGATGTATACTCTTGCAACCTTGAAATGATAGGAACCATGTGTGTGGACAGTTGATGAGCGACCAATCGATCATGGTTAAGTACCAAGAAATATCCAAGGTCATTGCGACCTCAATTAATAAGACGGGCTCAACCAAGAAGAAATAAGCCACTCAGAAGAAATCAATCAAAGCATGAAATGTAAGCAGTTCTCTATTTTATTTATCTCGTATAGCCACCAGGGTCAAACACAAGGAGCACGAAAATACTACGAAGAAGTCAGATTTCCAAAATAAGCCAATTTTTGGTGTTTTTTAATTTTGCAAATTTTTAAATTTTAATAAGAAACAAAATCAACAACAAGAAAAACAAATAAGGACAACGATCTTTTAGGATTTTTTATAAAGAAAAAAATACTCAGAAAATTAAGATAAAATATTTTTGGGCTTTTGAGGTTTTGAAATGTTTTTGGTAATTTTTTGGGGTTTTTCAAATGTTTTTATATTTTTATAAAAATCAAAAGGAGCTAAAAATGCAAACAATGCACAACCATGACTAAGTCACAAGTAAAATTATTTATAATGCCCTAAAGTCCTGTATAGTAATTTTATAATAAATTATGAATTAAAATCTACAAATTGAAACTAAAATGGAATTTTTGAAATTATTTATGATTTTATATGACTTTTATGGGTTTTAGGTGTTTTGTAATTTTTAGGGTTTTTACCAATGTTTTTCAAACAAAATTAGTACTACAAATAAAACAAACAAAAGGGGGACTACATGAATTTTTATAGAACTTTTAAAGCATTTTTCAGATTTTTATGATTTTTCTAATTTAGACAGAATACTTTTTAAGGGCTTTTGAATTTTTGAAATATAAAATGCAACGCAATTAATCCAATAAAATCACAATACATATTACACACCAACAGGAGATAATGGTAATTTTTAGGGGATTATTCGAATTAATATGTTATTTGTTAACTCCAAAATACAAGGTGTAATTAAGCACAACTAATAGGGACATGTTTGTAAATATTTCAAGTTCACAAACCAAAGAATAACACAATATAAAAGTCTGTGGTCAATACTGCAAAAATCCCACTCAAAATGTACACCACACGTGATCTAGATTCACAAAGGCAAAATTGCAAATTTAAAAATTTAGCATTCAAAGCATAATACCTTAAAAGTTCAGGCTACTTGATGCAAATAACCCAAAAGATACGTGGTAACGCACACTCTATAGGCTGAGAGGGACTAAAATGTAAATATAAAAAACAAGAGGTCCAGACTGCAAAATCATGTGACTACAGCTTTTATTAACAAGACTAAAACTAAATATAGAAATAATCAGGGTAAAAGGGAAATATACCCTTGCAGGAGCGTGCGGTGCACGTGGGACGCGTGGTAGGCTCTCGTGAAAGTGACGGCTGACGGCTCTAATCTGTTCTACTAAAGATCTGATGATCCAGGCATGTGGAGCAAGCGTACGGGTCTAATCATGTCTGATGGAATCAGACGATGTTGGGAATGTCGGCCCTTATGGCCGTTAATCGTGGATCTGGCACCTCTGAAAAAGGTGGCTGAGGAACAATGGGGATGTAATCTGGACGAGGTGGTCCTGATCTGACGACGACTGAAGATGGTGGAGGAACTCTACTTGAGCTAACTTCAATCGACCGTAGAGGATGATCCGCAAGCCTACTGACGTCGTCGAGAGGTCCAACACAATCGTGAAGCCCTCTGCATTGAGTGGTGGTCTGCGATGGGGCGGCGAACTATTGGATGAGCGATGCGGTGACGCTCCACCTGGAGCTGCTTCATCGGGTCAGCTGGTGATTCAAATGGGTGCCTTTGCGCGAACCAGCACCTGCAGAAGATACGCCGCTCGAAGGTGAAGCTCCGGTGATGGCTTATTGCATAAGGAAAGAGGAGAAGCGACATGGAATGGGGTTTTGGGTCTCCGGTGAATGCGGGGGAAGGAGACTCGACTTGATCGTGCTCCGATGAGCAGGGTTCAAGGGGAGGTTGCGTGAGAAGGTGCGGTGGGCGTTGATGGTTCGATCAATACGGGTGTGGGTGCATAACGAGTCTCCGACCTTGGGGTTGGAGCTAGCAAAATGGTAGCGGTGATGAGATAAAAGATGGAATCGAAATGGGAAGTACAGAAGGTGCAAGCTATACCTGAGGGTCCGTATCGACTCGTGAGCTTCAGGCGAAGGCGAGTGTCGAGGTAATGGCCTCAACCGGGCTATGACTGGCCAAGGAGGTTGAATGTGACGGAGGTCAGGCGACGTAGCTTGAGCCGCATCGCTGCAGCACCAATCCGATCTCCGAAGATCCCTCCAGGCAGCTGTCACTTAGTTGGAGGTGGCTAAGGGTCGAAATAGTGGTGACTAACGAGCTGAGCTACTGGCGGAGCGGAAGAGATACTTTATAGGGTTCTCCAGGATCTCGAAAGATCGGCTAGAGGCGCACAACCCTAAGGGAATCTATGTAATCCTAAGGATCCATGAGAATCTCGGATGTACGAGGATTCTTGGGTTCCGATTTCAAGTAAAGAGGAGGCCGGAGTCAGGCGAGAAAAAGCAAAGAAGAGGATCCAACAAGAGGGGTTCGACTCGACCTGGGCTGGAAGGGGATGTTGTTCGAGGTCAACGTTCCCAACTGGACCAATAGAAATTCAGTATTTACAAAAATAAAGAGAAATTCAATAAAAATATCAAATGAATTTAAAATAAAAAACATATAAAATTAAAAAATGTTTATTATTTTTCAAGTATTTTTCTATGATTTATAATTATTTTTTATGAAAAATAAATTAATGTATATAGAGTATATGGTAGTATATAAGTATATTATACCTATGTTTTATGTACAAATATTTTTATTTTATTATTTTTACACAAATACCCTTATTTTATATTTTATTTATTTACAACATAATTTTAGGAGTATAAAATAATTTTTTATTTTATTTTTACAATTTACTATATAGTAAATGTAATATGTACATATGTATTTTATATAATGAGTAGAGGGTTTTTATTTTCATTTTATTTTTCAGATTTTTATTTTATTTTTATAATGTTATTAACACTATATACAAGAATGTAAAAGAATAAAATAATTTTTATTTAATAAAAAACACATAAATAAATGATATGTACAAGTGTATGTGATATATATATATGGTAGACCCTATCACTCTCTACTTATTTTATTTTACGATCAGGTCAAGTCTTGACCTTCTCTTAGGGTTTGGGTCACTCTGTATTTATTCTAAATAGCCCCCTTTTCTTTTCCTTTATTCTTTTATTTTTTCCAAAATTGCATGCTAAATATGCAATATTAACAGAAGCATGCATAAAGTTAAGTTATTATATTTACAAGTATTTACATGGTATTTTTCTAAGAAGAAGAGCTAAAATAAAAGAATAAAGAGTGAGAATCATGGATTCATCACACCTCTATACTTTACCTTTGCTAGTCCCTTAGCAAACAATTATTTTGGAAAAGACGTAAAAAGAAAAAAAATCAAGGTTGATTATCAAACTAATCTTCATTAAATTGGAGTATCTCAGTCAGACCTTCGGATTATTAGTTTGTTGGAACCTTGTTGAGAGATATGTTTAAGACTCAACAAGCTCTAAGTTCCACTATTCTATGGTCAAGACTCCTCGATAAACTGGATCAGAACAAGTCTACATACGAAAACTCTAATGACTATGCATCTTTGCTTATGCTTTGTCTGTGATATGTAGCTCCCCACCTCAGAAATGATAATGAAACAACCTCCCTCAACAAGGTAACTCTAATTCCCTAGTCTCGCAGCTCTTTCCTCGAGGAGTGGGGTATTCCCTTCTAAGTTCAAGTTCAACCAACTCATGAAGAGGGGAAAGAAATTATGGACCGTGATCAGTGTAGCCACGTATCCTTATAGCAAAGCTAGTGTAGCTAAGTCTCCAGCTGTAAGCTTCCATGAGATGAGAAGGAGATACATAAACCTTTCCTTTATTCATATATTTGTTCTTTTCAATTTTTCAATTTTTTGTATTTTTCTAAACTGTCCTGAGAAATGTGGGAGGGTAACACAACTGAAGGAAAAATGGTGGCCTCAGTACCACCTACAACATCAGATCTAGCGACATCAACACCGCTCTCTGGCTCTGCAAATGGAATACTGGTGGCGTCACTACCCTTGTCTATATCTGGAATCACGACAGCCTCAGTACCATCGGCTGGATCATCATCCTTGGTGGCTTCAGCGCCACCGTCATCATCATCATCATGCGTGGCATCAGTACCGCTACCATACTCGTCTGGCGCTCCTGAATCTCCAAGTGGTCGTTGCTCAGATGAGGCGCCATCGGCTGACATCCTACCGCTCCTAAGTGTCACAAAATTAGCATCAAATACATAGGAAGAAATGTCATCCAAAGTATCACTAAGAGTGGTAGTCTCTGTAAACTGTACCTACTCAGATTTCCTCTTCATATTGTACAGGTTGGGTTCAATCTGAGCTGGTATGGCGGCTTTGCCTTTGATGATATCCCTCATCTTCTACCGTAACGTGTCCATCTCTCGCCGGAAGGATGCTGCTGGTCAGAAAGTAGGCGGGCGAGGTAGTCAATGGCTTGGTTCTCATAGACAAGTCCATGAGAACCAGATGTGTTGTCTTGTTGGAAATGAGGTCAAGTCTGCTGGTAATGAGGAGGAGGTTGGGAGTACTACTAATGAGGCTTCTATGGCTACCTCCAATGTTGTCCCTGGTAGTAGGGATGAGGACCCTGCTAATGCTGCTGTGGGTACTGTTGGGTGTGATGGGGTTGTTGCAGCTGTTGGCTGCTCTGTTTGCCCTGAGCTAGAGGCTGCTGCTGGGATGAGGTGCCTCCGGTGGACCATCAGAATCCCGGGTGATCACGACAGATCCCAGGCTATTGTTGGTACCAGTCGTACCAAATCTTGTTGACTTCCATCAACGGCTCCTGCTCGAAAGGTGAAGGGGGAAGAACTATCATGGGCTGATCCAGCTGGTAGACCACCATCAGAGTGTCCTGAGATGGTGGTGGCTCATAGTGTTGCATCTACTGGACTGGCTTTGCCTGGATGTGGTGAACCTGACGGTATGTGGCAGAAGGCTGGGTGGAGCTGCTACTGCTAGGATCAGCCCGTGACCTGAGATGGGGCTGTGAAGTCGTCTGTGCCTCCTGGAGATACATGATCTGAGTCTTCAGGTCACTCAGTGTCTGTGCCAACTGGTCGATCTGTGTAAGTCCCTGGCACTACTTCTCAATAATCTCAATGCGATCTAGCTTCTCGCTAATGATCCTCATGTCAGCGGCTGAGGACTCGGCTTGAGCTGCTGCGAAGGAAGTAGAAGGACCGGCATTGACCCGTGCAATCCTATAATAAGACACGGCCGGTGGGAGGGGCTTCCTCTGAGTATAAACCCTAGTATGGGACATCACCGGGTAATTCTCTACCATCTCCTCATAGATGGCCCAGACTTGGTCCTCATCGTTGGCGAAATAGGACCCCCCACATGAGGCATTCACTAGCCTCTTAATGAATCCCTGATTCTCATTCTTTATTCTTTTATTTTAGCTACTTATCTTGGCAAAGCATCATGTAAATAGGTGTAAATACAATAACATAGCAATCATCATGCATATGTTAATATTTCATAATTAGCATGTATTTGTACAAAAATAAAAATTAAAGGAAAAGAAAAAGGAAGGAGGTATTCAGAACAAATACATAGTGGCCCGAACCCCAAGAGAGGGTCAATCCTTGACCTGATCGCCAAAATAAAATAAATATAGAGAGATAGGGCCTACTCTATGCTGTACATATTACCTATACATGCAAATAATTATTTTTCATAAAAAAATAAATTATTCTTTTACCTCATTGTATATATCCCTAGAAATAAAACAAAAATAAATAAAATATGAAAAATTAAAATAAAAATAAAAATAGAAATAAAATCTCTCATTCATTGTACAAAACACATGTATATATAAAACACTCTCAATTTATTATGTACCTGTAAATAAATAATAAAAACAAAATAAAAATGGTTTCATGCTCCTAAAATAATGAGGAAAATAAATAAAATACAAAATTGAGGTAGTTATGTCAAAATAATAAAATAAAAATACCTATACAAAATACATAGGTATATTATACTTGTATATAATACTATATACTGCATGTACACTATTTTATTTTTTATAAAAAATATTAAAAAAACATAGAAAAATAGTTTGAAAAATAATAAACATTTTTTATTTTATACACTTTTTATTTTTACTTCATTTAAAAAATTTTTGATTTTATAAATAATTTGTAAATTCCATTTTTTTGATTGGTCCAACCGGATGTTGACCTCCGATAAATGCCCTCTTCCAGGCTTGACCCGACCCGACTCCGTTCGCCGGAGCTTCTTCTCCCAATTTTCCCGGTCGGATCATGCCACATCTCGCCCCGATTTTTAGCCCATTGCTTCTCCTAGGATCCATCACCTTCACGGATCCCTAGGAAGGCACGGATCTTCCTAGGGTTGCATGATTTTACCCAATTATCTCACCCTCCTAGGAAGCCTATAAAATGTCTTCTCTGCCCCACAGCAGCTCAGCTCGTTCCTCGCTCCCACTTCGACCCCTAGCCACCTCCAGCTGAGTGACAGCTGCTCAGAGAGACCCTTGGAGGTTGGTTCGGTGCAGTAACGACATAGCTCATCCTTTGTGGCTGGAGATTCACCACGAGCAGCCTCCCCATCTGCCGCAACATGGTTGAGGCCATAAACCCGACGACCATTGCCGCCTGGAGTTCTAGAGTCCATCCAGATCCTCGTGTATCGATCCTACCCCTTGCTTTTTGCTTTTGATTCAATTCATTCCATCTAGCACCGTTGCATCTCCACTTGCTCCGACCAATTGGTCGGAGCCCCGATATCGACACCCATCCGTTCAGATCGACTCGCCATATCACCCTTCATCTCCTCATGCAACCTGATCACCCTACAATTCAACCATCGGGTTGAGATTAGGCTCAATCTCCCTCCCTCGCATTCGCCGGAGACCCAAACTCCACATCACTTATCCTCTTTTTGTATGTAATAAACCTTAGTCGGAGCTTTGCCTTTGAGCATTGTGTCCTTTGTAGGTGTTGATTCACGTGAAGGCTCCAATTTGACCTGCGAGTTGACCCGACGGAGCAGCTCCAGGTGGAGCATCATTGCCTAGCTCCTCCAACCATTCGCTGTCCCATCGGAGACCACCAGTAGTCGCGGAGCATCACCACGATGCAGCAGGGCCTATCTGATCTTTCATCAGAGCATTAGAGTCAATATGGTGCTTTATTGAAGGTCGTCCAGGTCCAGTTCTTCAAGCACCTTCAGCTGCTGTTGGATTTGGACCATGTCGCACAGATTGCATTTTCATCGTCCACTCATCCCCTTTTGTCAGAGGCATCAGATGCACGATTAACGACCATCAAGGCTGACATTCCCTACACCGTCTGATCTGGTCAGAGGACATCATACCCGTACGTCTGCTCCACATGCCTGAGCCATCAAATCTAGAGCAGAGCAGATCGCCACCATCAACAGCCGCCTTTACAGAGCTTGCCATGTGTCCTCACGTGGACCGCATGCGCCCTGTAAGGGTATTTTTCCCTTTTACTCCCATACTTTTATGTTTTATTTTATAGTTCTGTAAATAAAGTGGTAGTTTAGACTTTTATAGTTTAGACCTTAAGGTTTCTAGTATTTGCACTTTAGTCCAGTCGAGTCGCAGTCACGTGCCGTCCTACGTGTTTATCTTGTGTTTTGCATTTAATGCCTCCAACTTTTGCTATGTTATGCTTTGAATGACATATTTTTGATATTGCACTTGTTCCCCTGTCCGTGGTTTATTGAGCATGTGCGAGAATTAATTGGATAAATTGCAATCATAGCCTTGAGTTTTTTTTATATGTGTTATATTTTGGTCTGAAAATGTTAGGATAATTTCATATAGGTCCATGCTTGTTGTGTGCTTTACTTTTAAACAAATTTTACCAAATTAACTCCAAAAATCCCATAAAAATTAGTGTTAGCTCCTGCTAACACGTATTATTTATGGTAATTTTTGTGAATTAATTTAGTTTTATTAGATATGTTCTAAAATAAAAAAACCTAAAACTGCTCTGGCTATTTTCTAAAATACTAAAAAAATATAAAAATTTCTTTAGAAATTACAAAAATTAGTATGTGCTTGTTTATGTATGTTTTAATTCCAGTAGCATTTTTGTTTTAAGAATCCTTGTAAAAACCCTAAAAATCCAAAAACTGTAGAAAACATATAAAAATCATTAAAAATTCCAAAAATTCAAAAAAAAAAGAATTTCACTTTCTGTCTTTGTGTTTTCTAAGGGAAATCTGCTCATTGTCCCTCCCTCGTTCGATCCAATCTACTTATCCTCAACCTAATGGACCGTTAGGTATATTTGTTTACTTTTTCATAAAACTCACAACTTGGACATTAGTGCATTTTTAGTGTTTTTAGTTTGCCTTGTAGTCCAGACTGTACATTATTTTCCATTTTCATCTTTGTTTTATTTTTATAAAATCATATAAACATGGGAAAATCCCATAAAATCATCAAAAACATTTGAATATTTGAAAAATAAAAAATATTTTTATTTTTGAATTTTGATCATTTTTAGTCTTAATAAAAATTGTTGAAGCTTGCTTGTCTTTATTTCTTTCTCTTGCTTTCTTATTTTGAAAATATACAAATTGTAAAATAAAAAACCTCAAAATATGCTTTTTATTCTCCGAGTAGGACTACTTTGTACATTTCTGTGCTCCTTGTATTCGACACTGCTCTCTATACCAAGTTAAATAAATATCGGAGACTGTTAACATTGCTTTGAGTGCTTTATCTGTTGTTTGTGTGGTTTCTTGTTGAGTCTGATTCACTGATTGGGGGTCACAACGACCTTGATTTACTTTGACACTTAACCCTATTTGGCCACGTCGCTCATCAGAATGGCGCCATTGCCGGGGAACACGACTTAGTAGTTGCTTTTTCAGAATTTTGTTTATTTTTTATCTCTAAGTTGTTATAATTGTTTTCTGACACTCTCTCTATTTCAATTTTCATGCGAGGAACCATCCGAGGATACTTTGGAGGAGACCCGCACTTGAGGAGGAGCAAAGGAGGAGCAGAGAGCAGTTATATCATTTAGAGTAGCTTAGTTTACTTTTTAGGAAACTCCTTATTAATATTGTTGTAATAATACATGACCATCAGACTCTGGACACTTGGCAAATCGGGGTTTGATTCGCCGAGCACTAGTGTGGTCGAGGGACCTCACCACGGTTTTTCACCGGTTTTATTTTCTTTGTCTTTGTTTCTATATGATTCTCGAAGATTTCTGCCCTTATATTTAGGATTTTCTATTGATTGCGACAAAAATCATTAAGTCTCAACCCCTAATAGACTGCTTGCACCTATAGATTAGTAATTAGACCTTAATAATAATCCATAATAAAAAGTTAATCTGATTGATTGAGAGGTCACGTATCGCTAGAGGTTGTATACAACGCGTGCAGGATCTGTAGTAGCAGACACCGATCGGCATCAGAGATCGAACATCGGCCTCTCTCTCTGATCAGTTAGCTATTGATCTTCGCGATTATAAAAATTGCTCGTCTAAGGCCATTTTCTTCTTGCATCATTTAGATTAGTTTGCATTTTTGTCTTTAAATTTATGTGCAGATCACCCTACATGTAGAGTGCTGGAGTCAGGTACGCCTTTCTTACTTTGCATGCAACATAAGTTTTGATCGTACATCAGCTTTTTCGACTTCTCCCCCTATTTTTGGACTTTAAATAATCAGGAGATCCGAAAATTTGTTAGGTGTTTGTTTGTTATTGAAAAAAATACCATATAAATGAAAACCATAAAATTGGGATTGTTTAAGCATATTTGATCATAAAAGACACCGCACTGTCTTGGGAGAGTCTTCCCTTCATTGTTTGGTTTGCTTGCACGAGAGAGTGACACACACACTAGGCTAGAGCCATACCTGAACTTTCACTTGACTATAGGTCTTGGGGTTACTCGTTCTCCAGTGAGAATCACTCCGATCTCCGATAAAGCAGGTCGAAAATATCCTTAACATAGCGAGTTGATCGGGTAGCCAATAAACGGTCCACAACTTGTGCTGGCTGGGAAAGATCTAGCTTTGGGATTGGTTCAGTCACTTAGGAGCATCGGGTTCCTAGTAGATCGCTTAATTGCTCTGCAAGACTGACTTATCACCTAAATAAAATTGACAAGATTAACGATCGAACATTCACAGTCATCAGCTCAACATTACGTAGGTGAAATTGGGATTTGACTTCTGATCTTGTTTGCTTACCAAATCTCATACACATTTTTTCCACATCACGATGATGGGCCGGAGGTCCCTTATGCTGCCTTTGACAGCACCACTCTCGAGCACTCCGACCCACTCATCTAGGGAGGTTCTGGGGAGCTTGACCCGCTCTCCGAACCTGAGTTAGATTCCACCATGTTCCCCACGATCACCCTTCTTCTAGTCCTGAGGTGCCCGAGGAGAGAGCAGCAACACAACCATCGGTTCATATGACGACACCTGAGTTCGGGTCTTTTTCCTTTGCAGAGAACCACGAGATGGACATCAGTGATGAGCACACCGATGTACAACCCCAGGGTTCGACGTACGTTTTAGATCTGGGCGCCATCAACAACATACTTCTAGCCTCCCTGGAGACGATGCAGAGATAGATTAGAGACCAGGGAACTTTCATGGCAGAGTTGCGTGAGAGATAGCATAGATGCGATCCGACAGAGGAGATCCGAACCCAACAGGTGGTGGAGAGATTCTAGAGGTTGGAGGAGGAGGTGGAGGACAGCCAGACGAGCCGCAGGAGACCTGCTAGGCCGATAAGGGAGTTGCACAACCCTGATGCAACCCTTACACACCGTTGTATCCAGCTTCTGGCAATTTTGGGAGACTTCAATCTCCCTCCCCAGACTATTCAGCTCTTTCCCAAGTTTCATGGGCTTGCCACCAAGGAGCCGCGTCTACACCTGCAAGAGTTTGAGATGATCTGCAACAATGTCTACGACAGATTCATGGGCTGATGAGTCTGTGATTCATCACTCTAAAAGTTGAAAATAGAGCCTTGTTCCCGAGTAAATAGAGGCATATTTCCACCTATATTGCATAATTAGCATTCAGGCATGCATTGAAAACATTTGCATTTTCACATTTGCATTAAATAAGAAGGCAAATCCACTGGTAAAAATCACTCTTTTATATATTTTATACTGACTCCAAAACCCATAAATTCAACTTTATACTGTATATATTACTAACACTAATGCAAGAAAAATACCAAAAAAATTACTAACTTGTATAATTGACCAATAAAACCCCAATCCAAGTTTGAGACCATGGATCTTAAAATACATATATCTCTCTCATATGATGTCCGATTTAGGTCTACTCACTTCTAAAATAATATATATTCAGAGACCTTCAAAATGAGACTAGTTTCATTAAAATCGAAGCTCGTATGCAAAACTTGGGTTTTGGGCGCCTATTGTATACTATATGTATTTGTAATTGTACCCATGTATTTTATCACTTCATTTGACTTCGTTCCCGTTGTCGGTCAACATGAAACTTGTAGATCTCATTGAGATCTACAACTTTCATTTTTTGAGTTTTTTTTTCCAAATTCGGCCATTTTGCCGATCTTATTTCACCTTCTTTTCTCGACCAATCTGATTGGGCCACGTGGTGCCTTCTGGTTGCGACAAGCGACCCATCTACCCGCTCACCAGCGCCTTCAACTCCTTTGGCCACGTGTAGTGCTCACGACCGCTGGATCGTAGCCCCAATGATCAAATCGTAGCTGCTCATTCCCGCTTCATCGTCAACCCTTCGATCCTCACTTCTGATTCCATCTACACCGTTAGTCCGCGCCTCAAACTAAGCACTCCAAATGGCGCTCTCTGTGCCTCTCGATCCTCCAATCGTCGATCGCATCCCCGCCTTCGATTCCCGTGAGATCGCCACCCTCCGATCAAACTCCAGATGCCATCTCCACCGTTAACCAGCACCGTACCCACATCCGACCAAGTGGCGCATCCATCGCCCTTCGATGGCGCTGCTGGAATCTAATCCAGGCCTTTCCTTAGCGCCGCGCTCTGAGCCGTTGGATCTCTAGATCCAATGGTCCAGAGTTCGTCTTCCACCTCCAGCAGTCTTACCCACATCGCCCACCTCACGTCGTCTCTGCCCCCTTTATATTTTCGTCGCCATCAAAACCACCATCTTCGCACGTTGAGCACACCACGATGAATACCCGACGTCCCTCATCTTCGCTAGAACCCACGATCGCCATGACCACCTCTCCCTTACTCTACAAACCCCACTCAAACCACTCCCTCCATCACCTTGACCACCACCTTCTCCCTTTAAATACTCTGCCTCCGGCCACTTTCACCGCCATCCGCCATTCTACGATTGAGAAAAACTCCAGCTCTGCCAAGGTTTCGAGGTGACAACTCGTCCATTGGTTTTGAGCGATGACGAGACCAGGCGAGATCCACGAGCCTTCTTTACGTAGCATCCCTCCACAAGGGGATTGCCTAGCTTCTCGGTTTTTCGCCAAGCTGATCGAGGCCACGATGGAGGCTGCACATCGCATCCCCACCTTCAGCGACAATACAGGTAAATATTCTATCTTTATCTTTTCATTTTATTTTTATCTAACCATTTTTTTTCTTTTGATTCATATCACGGTCACCATTATCATCATACACAAACCACCTCATAATCATCATTTTTATTTTTTTCACATCACCATATCATCACCTTTACTAAATCACCGCATTTTCACCTCTCATTTTATTTCCACATTTTCCCCTACATCTTCATTCTTGTTTAAAAAAAGAATTACAACAAAAAAATTGGCAAAAAACATACAAAAAAAGTTACAGGCCGTGCGTCTCGTCAGCAGCTCCCCCTCGGCTGGCCTCCACCTCTAGGCCGGCCACCGCCTGTGACTCCCGCGACCGTGTCGTCGGCCCCTACTCCTGGTCGTGCGGTGACTAGCCCCGTAGCAGCCAGCCCACTCCGCACCAGCCCCAGGTGCGTCGCCCGCGTGTGTCGGTCTCGCGCTGTCCATCCATCCTCCAACGGCACCCAGACGTCGCCGCACACCGCGAAGCTCCAGTCCTCCTCATGCCTGCATGCGTGCCTCTAGGCTACCGTGACACCTCCACCGCCTCAGCGCCCGAGCACACCTCCAGCCTGCCATCTACGCATCCAGTGCCTCCACGTCCTGCGGCCGGGCCCGCACCGTCCTCCGCCGAAGGCTGCCTCTACCTGCGACGCCCGTGCGGCCGTTCCTGCCCATCTCCTCTGCTCCAAGCCCTTTGCGGTGCCCCACGCTGCCGCTGCCACGACGATCCCGCGGCCCGTGCCTCTCTCTGCTAACTTGTCGCGCTCCGCAGCGCCATCGCGTGCACCTCCACGCGTGACCGCCGCCCACTCCGCCAGCCAACCGCCGCCGTTGTCCCATCCCTACGCATGACCTAGCATGGGGAGTGGGAGAGTCCCACGATCAGGTCGATTTTATTTTATTTTATTTTAGTTGTAAAAATTGCATAGTCTACCCCATATGTTCTGTTAATTGCAAAAATGTCTTGATGTACAGTGTGTTCATTTATTTCACTTTCAGTTTTGCCAAGACACCCCTGCCTTGTCATATTAACTTGGATAGTATTTTTGCATTAATTTTTAATAAAAAACAACATTTTCTAGAGCATTTAATTCTTTATCTCGTGAATATTTAATTGTATTTTGTGGGCATAGGATAATTTACTAAAAATCAGAGTTTGACATTTAGTGATATTTCTACAATTAAGCTCTGAAAATCGCACATATTTATTTATCGCTCCAAAAATTGTGGAAAAAATAGAGATGATGCGCATGAATTTGTTTTAATTACTCCAAATTTTATCTATATTGGAGTTGTCTTGTGCATGAAATAAATCTTAGGATGATTTTTGTAATTAATTTTTAACTAAATCCACAAATAACATTTTTACGAAATTTCAATTCTCAAAGATTTCTAATGAAAATATCATTTTGAGATAAATAGATCTCTAGAAAATTTGATTTGTGGATTAATTAGGAATCAAATACCCACAATCACTCTGTTTTCAGTAAAAAAATCCATAAAAAATCATAGTGTTAGAAAATTCTAAAAAAAAATAGTTAACTTTCTTTCATCATTTTTCATTTCCAGTAATTTTTTTGTTTGCATTTCTTTTGCATGAAAAATTGCATAAAATCCCCCAAAAAGTTTGCATTTTTCATTTGTGCATCTTAAGCCCAAAAATTCCAAAAAAAATACATTTTTCATTCATCGTTAGATTAGGTTTTTAGGAAAAATATAACTTGGTTGATTTGGATTAATTTCACATTAAAATCAATTTGGCTAAGTTACTTGATTTCTTAATAACCTAATTCAATAGTATTTGTGCATTGGTATTTTTTTATTGCATAAAAAATTACAAAAAAAAATCCCACTTGGAAAACCATGATCTAATTCATCTAACTTGATCCGGAGTTATTCCCTTGCCTCCTTAAGTCGACCTTGGGGCTTGCCCAGGTTAAAAAAACATAAAACCGCGCGTACGTTCATTCGTTGATTATTCGAATCGTACGGTTAATTTTTGATCAATTCGGATTTATTTGACTGCAATGAAATCGTTATTTCGATACTTTTAAAAGGATAGAATTCTGGCTTAATAAAATGGCGTCGTTGCCGGGGAGGCACGACTTAGATTATTTTTTAGGAAATTTTGATTTTAAATTTTCCATCCTCGGGTAGTCTGATTCCTGGCTTTTCTTGTGAATATTTCTGTTCAATTTATATTCGTTTATTTTGTGTCGTCTTTTATCTGACCTCCATTTATTTTCGTGCGAGGAATACGAGGAGTCGAAGGCACTTCGCCAAGCGAGTCAAGGAACCTGTACTAAAATAATTTGTGTGTTTTTGTGAGGACTTGTATTTTTTTCCTTTCTTTGACATTTTCCAGTCGTTCCTGTTTGAGTTCTCGTGCATGTAAGTCATAATAAAACGAGTCCCCCGCGTGCTGTGTGGTTGGTTAACGTAGATTAAGACCTGCACTTGCGACTCTTAGAGCTCTCTTAGGACTGTTTGTGTTAGAAAATTCTAGGACCACACTTTACACTTAAAAGACGCACTTAGAACACAAAACTTTAGCAAAATTTAACCGGTTCTTCATCTCTAATAGAACTGCTTATCTAGGAGCGGCTTTTTGCTTGCATTTCATATAGTGTAAAATTCAATTCTATTTTGCATCTCGCATACAAAGCGTGAGGATCAGTGTAAGTCTTCTAAACTCGGCATTCATCATTGTTTTATCATGCATCGCCTTTTCTCGACTCTTTCTCCCTTGGTTTTTTAAACTTAGGTTTAAAGAAAATTAGGACTGGACGATAGGCGTGCCTTGTGGTTGAACTAATCAAGTGATTACCTAACTTAAAACCGGGACTGCTAAACAAATTGACCAAAAAAATCAATAAAATCGGAAATTCTGTTTGTGGGAGATTAACCTGACCTTGATTTCAGGCTGAGTGAGGGTACAGGAGTGTGTGCACACCCTAAGGCAGAGCCAAAATCCCCGCCTTCCATATCATGCACCCCGATCCGAGCAAGTATCACTGGATGAACTATGGGTTCAAGTGACTAGTGCCAAGTAGCCTCCGCCTACTCTGGTAGGTAGATATGGGTGAAATTGCGGTGTGCCATGACAAGTTGCTAGTAGCCTTCGCCTGCTCCGGCAGGTAGATAGGGGCGAAGTTAAAGCCTTTTTCGCCATAGCCTACTTCGGTAGGTAGATGGCAAGTATATATTACATATATACTTTATCCATAGCTCGTACTTTCTCGTACTTTTTGTATATACTATACAATAGCTACGGATGGTAAAAATAAAAAAATAGTAGAATACATGTATATTTGTAATACTCTTGTATATTTTGGTGAAAAAAATAAAAAATAAAAATCAAAGGCTTCTTATTTGCTCTTGCATATCATCCCTGCATTTAAAAAGAAAGTAAAAAGAGCCTTGCATTCATCTACATAGCATGTCATCTAAACCTCATCTGCATATCTAACATATGCAAAGTGAAAAGTTAGTGGGTTCTAAACCCAGTAATGAATAGATGTTGAGGAGGGACTTGATTTGACCTTAGTCTACCTAATTTCAGAGGAACCTTATAGGAACTGGAGTTAAGATTTTTCAGGTCAAGTGACTTAATTCTTTGAGTCCGCAAGTCTATATTCACATGTCATCTTGAATGGTCTAAGTAGAATATTTCGAGCACACGCATGATTCTTTTAGATAGTGACCTAACTTGGACAAGCACTATCCACGTAGATCTTAATTGATGAGGTGGTGAGGAGGTAGAATCCTTTAGCTTGGAGTAGCACACGAGTGGAAATATCCGTCCTCCTCTAGGGAGGGAAGTGCATCTCAACCTAGTCTGGTGGTGCTGAAATCTAAGGACGGGATGTTGTGGGTTGCAATAATGCTTCAAAAGAGGGATAGTCTACTGGCTCAAGAGGAAAAACTCCTGATGTGCATGCTGCACCTTGTGTATAGTTCAAAAAAACAATTGCAAGAACTCCAAGAAAAATAAGACAGGCCTGAGTGAAAATAAAATACTTGTCGGAGTATGTATATTAGCAAGAAGTCTACAGCTAGATAATTTGGCTACACAGGTCAGGCATCCTAGGATAGGTACATACATTGGCTACCATCCATTCTTTTCTCCACCCCCTCCCCTTGAGCTGGAGGCACTTGAACTTAGAAGGGAATACCCCGCTCCTCGAGGAAAGAGTTACTGGACCGGGTAATTAGAGTTACCTTGTTAGAGGAGGCTGCTTCTTAGCCATTTCTAATGTGGAGAGCTATTTTTCACTTACACAGTACAAGTAAGAATCATAGTCATCAGAATTTGTGTTTGAGGATTTGTTCCGACCTGACTGTTGAGACGTCTTGAATAGAAGACTTGTGGAACTTAAAGTCTATTAGGTCTTATGTTCAAGTCCCAATAATGTTCCGCCACACAATTAATCCAAAGGTCAAGTCTAGCTCCATTTTCAAATTTTGTTCATGACCTTGGTATGGAACCGAATTTCATTTCACTTTTGCATTTCATTTTAGTTGCTCGGGGACGAGCTAGGTTTAAGTATAGGGGGTTGATGAATATGTGATTCATCACTCTAAAAGTTGAAAATAGAGCCTTGTTCCCGAGTAATTAGAGGAATATTTCCACCTATAATGCATAATTAGCATTCAGGCATGAATTGATAACATTTGCATTTTAACATTCACATCTGCATTAATTAAGAAGCCAAATCCACTGGTAAAAATCACTCTTTTATATATTTTATACTAACTCCAAAACTAATAAATTCAACTTTATACTATATATATTACTAACACAAATGCAAGAAAAATACCAAAAAATTGCTAACGTGTATAATTGACCAATAAAATCCCAATCAATGTTTCAGACCATGGAACTTAAAATACACATATCTCTATCATCTAATGTCCGATTTAGGTCTACTCACTTTTAAATAATATATATTCAGAGACCTTCAAAATGAGACAATTTCATTAAAATCGGAGCTCGTATGCAAAACTTGGGTTTTGGGCCCCCATTGTATACTATATGTATTTGTATTTGTACCCTTGTATTTTATCACTTCATTTGACCTCGTTTCTGTTTTTTGTCAACATGAAACTTGTAGATCTCATCGAGATCTTCCGCTTTCATGTTTTGAGTTTTTCCAAATTCGGCTGTTTTCCCACTCTTATTTCACCTTCTTTTCTCGACCAATCTGATTGGGCCACGTGGTGCCTTCTGGTTGTGCCACGTGGTCCATCTACCCACTCACCAGCGCCTTCATCTCTTTTGGCCACGTGCATCTCTCACGACTGCTGGATTGTATCCTTGATGATCAGATCGTAGCTGCTCCTTCCCGCTTCATCGTCAACCCTTCGATCCTCACTTCTGATTCCATCTACACCATTAGTCTGCGCCTCAACCTAAGCGCTCCACGTGGCGCTCTCTGTGCCTCTCGATCCTCCACTCATCGATCATGTCCCCGCCATTGATTCCCGTGAGATCACCATACTTCGATCAAACTCCAGATGCCATCTCCACTGTTCGCCAGCGTCGCACCCACATCCCGCCACGTGGCGCATCCATCGCCCTTCGATGGCGCTGCTGGGATATAATATAGGCCCTTTGTTAGCGCCTCGCTCTGAGCTGTTGGATCACTAGATCCAACGGTCCAGAGTTCGTCTTCCACCTCCAGCCGCCTTCCATGCACATGTCGCCCACCTCGCATCGTCTCTTCCCCCTTTCTATTTTCATCGCCATCACAACCACCATCTCCGCCCGTTGAGAACCCCACGTTGAAGACCCGACGTCCCTCATCTTCGCCAGAACCCACGATCACCATGACCCCCTCTCCCTCGCTCCACAAACCCCACTCAAACCACCCTCCATCGCCCAGACCACCACCTTCTCCCTTTAAATACTTCGCCTCCTGCCACTTTCACAGCCATCCGCCATTCTACGAGTGAGAAGAGCTCCAGCTCCGCCAAGGTTACGAGGTGACAGCTCGTCCATTGGTGTTGAGCGACGACGAGTCGAGACAAGATGTGCGAGCCTTGTTCGCATATCATCCCTCCACAATGGAATTTCCTAGCTTCTCGGCTTTTCACCAAACTGATCGAGGCCACGACAGAGGCCACACACCCAACCCCACCATAGGCAATGATGAGTCCGGGATTGCCTGTGTTAAATGAATGTAAATGTGTATTTGATCATGTGTAAAAATGATTTCATTTTGTCGTTTCGTTGTAGGCGGCAATCGGAATCGATCAAGAAAATAACCACACAAAATATTTGTCAATTTTAATGAATGCGGTTTTATGTTAATTTTACTTGGGCAAGTCCCAAGGTTGAACACAAGGAGGCAAAGGAATAACCTGGAATTATGTCTATCAAAATTCGTGCACGATTTTCGAGGCGATTTTTTTGTAATTTTTAATGCAATAAAGGATGCAAAATGCAATTTTAGCCTATTTTAGGGACTAAAATGTAAATTATGCTCACACGATGTCCGAAAAATATGAAACTTGGCCAAGATGTTATGATGAAATGAATGCACTTTGATTTTTTTGAAATTTTTGGATGCAATATGAATTTTTATGAATTTTTAAATGCAAAAAAAATGAATTTCAATATTTGATTATAATAAATTTTAAATCTAATTATTTTCAAGGAACAAAATTATCTAAGATCTACCACTAGGTGATTGATCTAAGAAAAATCCTAAACCTCGAAAATACTTGTTCCAATTCCTATTAAAAATCAAACATTGAAATATGAAAAATGATTTTTACAGGATAATCTATGCATGCAAATGCAATTCTTTTTAGTCACAATGTCAAGCACAATTAATTCTACGATATGTGATTTTTCTAGAATTTTTAGATCAACGGTTAATCAAATATAATTTCAGAGCAATAAATGGGCAAAGTACACAATTTTCCACAGAACAAATAATTATTAATTAACCATCGATCACAAAAATGTCCACAATGTGTCAAACTGTAGAGAATTAAATGACAAACATCACGCTATTTTGGATAATAAAATAAAATCATGTAGAGGTCTAAAATTACTGGGGAACACATGGATGTTTATGCAAATAATATAAAATACAATAAATATAAAGAAATGTAGTGGGGGACCTAAGTATAATTACCAATAAAGAGGAGGGTGTCTTTGCAAAATTGCTAGAGGGGCACGTACGCAGCATGTGCCCTCTGGTCGGCAGGGGCGGAAGCGTGAATATGGAAACAACTGGGGGTTCTACGCAAAATACCCACGCGGTCACGTGCGGAGCACGTGACTTGTGGGGATGATGTCAGCTAACGTTTCCCTACGCATGTGCGAAGCACGTGCATGGGACCTCAGGTCTGCCGCCCGGTCCTGGCGGTGTTGGCAAGGGACGATGGGGCCCTGGTGTTGCTGCTACGGCGGAGGGGGGGCGGAGGTTCGGCAGCACGGTGGAGCGATGGAGTGGTGGAGATGGAAGGCTGGGCTCTTTGCTGGTGGCGATGGTCGTTGATGCCACCGTCAGCGTTGGAATCGAAGAAGCTTGGAAGCACCACTGCGGTGGCTCGTCGATGGCGTGGGCGTCGATGGTGGGTTAAGTTGATGGTGGTGAATTGATTGAAGAAGAAGCCATCAGTGGCATAGTGTCTATGGTGGTGAAGATGAACTGGGCGTTGGCTCTATAGCGACATGGTCGGAGCAGAGCTTGAGGGCCTGGCGGCGCTGCGACGAGGCTGAAGGCGCCTCGGATCTCGTCAAGGAAGAAGAATGCCCGGGTTGTCACCCCGGTGTTCGTTAAAGTGCGACTCGACGGATAATGGTGGTCGGGGCGGCGGAGGTTCTTAAATAGGGAGATGTGGTTAGTCGAAGATGGAAGGTTTGGGGTTTGGAATTTGGGATCAGTGATTGAGTTGGTGATCGAGATGGCGTTAGCCGAGATTCACCGAGGGACGGAGAGATTTGATGGGGATCTGATCAGGCGGCGTGGCCATTAATGGAAGGCGGCGATGCCCGTAATATCACGGGAGGTGCAAAGATCACAGACAGTAGAGATTCTGGTTTTGGAATGGAGTCGTGGTAGGACGATGACCCCTGACCGTCCAATCGGCCGAGATCGGGCAACCAGATGAGTGCCATGTGGCGGCCTGGGGAGTTAGATGGGGCAGCATGTGCGTGGCACGTGCCTGAGGGCACGTGCTCCGCACACGTGGCTGTTATTTTTTTATATAAAAACGAATTGAAATAACCCCAAAAATGGCTGACACGTGGCGGCTCCAGGAGCGGCCACGTGTCAACACCACAAAAATCGAGAAATAAATCATCAGTAAAATACAAAATAAATAACAAACGACCTCGGATCGAAAAAGATCTTTCACAAAAATTGCTCGTCTTGATGATATATATAACTTTCATGAAGACATCAAAACCAAAATCGATCAATTGCACAAAGTGATATTTTTGGGGTATCCCATGTACAAAGAATACCTATATTTTTGGGTTTATAATTTTTTGTCATTTTTAAACCATATAAAAATCCGGAAAAAATATGGTAGAATCAGAGATAAATAATTACACATTAATTTAATTTTTTTGGATTTTATTAATTAAGAAAAAGATGAAATAAAATAAAAAAATGAAAAAGATACTTTTTGTACAGATAGTTAGGGAAGACTTGGACTCGATTTGTTTCTTTGATTTCAAGCATAGTTTGGATTTGAATTTTTGTGCATTTTAATAAAAATTTTATTAAAGAAGACAAATGAAAAAGCAATAAACTAAAATAGGTTAATTATTTACATAAAATATCAGGTCAAAAATCGCTAAAATACAAAATGTACACAAGAGGCCCAAAACCCAACTTTCACATACGAGCTCCGATTCACTTGAACTTGGTCTTGTTTTGAAGGTAATTGAATGTACATTAGTTCAAAAGTGAGTAGGATTAAAACAGACATTGGATGAGGAAGATGTGGGTTTTAGTCTGGAAATCCTGAAACTAGGTTTTGGGTTTTTGGTCCACTTATTTGGATTAGAGATATTTTTGTATTTTTCATTTATTCTTGTTAGTGATTTGTACATAGTGGAGTTGGTTTTGGATCATTCAGAGTTAGCATGAATTAGTTAAAAATCAGGAAAGTTAGGCTATTTACAGGTCAGGTTTGGATGGGATTTTTGGCTTCTTATTTTGTGCAGAAATAATGGATAAAATGCAATTCTTATCAAAACATGCATGAATGCTAATTATGCAGAATAAATGAAGTAATACTGATGATTTTGAGGGATTTGAGCTTAATTAATGAGATTTAGAGTGATGAATCTGAGATTCATCATCCCCCTATACTTAAACCATGCTCGTCCCTGAGCATCAAAAAGAAATGCCATGAGGTGAAATGAGATTGGGTTCCATACCAAGACCATGAGCTGAAGGTGAAAATGAAACTAGACTTGACCTTTGGATTAATAGTTTGGCAGAACTTCTGTGAGACTTAGAATTTCAAAATCAACAGCCTTCAAGTTCCACATATCATTGCTATAGTTTCGGCTCAGAAGTCATCTTAGATCAGTCATCTTCCCAAAGTATAACCTATGAATATTGAACAGTCGACTCATGTGTGTGAAAAGGATTTAGCTCTTCCCATCCAGAATGCGGGACTACCATGCTCCTCTCCAGTAACTCGTCCTCGGGGAGTCAGGTATTTCCTTCTTAGGTCTGTCGCATTGTGTTCATAATCGAATTGGGAGGAGAAGTTAGATGAAGGGGAAAAGAACTAGAGGATGGCCAGTATAGTCATATCTCCTTGTGTAGATGGCCAGTGTAGCCGAGTCTTCACCAAGATTTGTAGGTTTTCTTGAAGCTTGGATCTTTTTTTTGTCAGATTTTTATTTGGTAGAATGCTTCTTTGTATTTGGAATTTTTGGTGATTCTGCTTGGATCTTGTTATGCCCCCAGGGATATAGAATCTTTTTGTTTCCATACATTTTTTGGGGTCTTAGAAAAAATTGTGCCCAGTCTTCCATCCCTTTTCCGAAGCTTTATTTCAACCCATACTCCGGTCTTTAGATTTCCATGCTGCTAGAAAAGAACTCACAGAGTCTTCCAACATCTCATCTGAGTTGAGCTAAGTGCATAGTGCGAGAGTACAAATTAGTTCCCTATTCAAGAGTTGTACCCAGAATGAAGAGACCAGGTTAGACACTAAGAGTCAAACGCTGCACATTGTCATGTGGAACTTAAAGAATTAAGTCAAAGACCTAAAGTTTCTAAAGTCCTATTTCTCGGTGAAGTTCCTCTGAAAATTAGGTTAATTAAGGTCAAGTCTAGACCACTCTCGATTTCTACTCATAACTCGGTTCAGAACCCAAAGACTTTTCACAGATGCGAATGAATGCGATGCTGGATGAAGTACAGGTGTGTGAAATAAAACACATTTTTTTGTGAATTGTTTTAATTTTTATGCAAGGGATTTTTGGATTTTTTATGGAAAAATGAATAAGAATCCATTTGTTTTTTCAAAAATTTTGGGCACAGTTAGTAGCCAAACTCTTTTTCTTTTTCTTTTCTTTTCTTTTTGTTTTTTTTCAAATGAATTACCCAGCCCGTAAATACATATAGACTTATGCGAAAGTACGAGATATAGGTAAAATATATACACAGACCCCCTATACTTAGCGAGTGTTGTGTCCTCATAGCACAAGAAGCGTAAAGAAGACATAGCTCGTGCTAAGCATAAGAGAGTGAAAAAGGAAAAGAAAAAGAACAAGATATACAAGTCCGCCCCCTATACTTAGACTGTGAACAGTCTAAGTATAGAAGAAGAGAGGAAAAAATGAAGCGGTTGGGATATGTGGATGAAGCGAGTATTTACAGGTGGGCATCGGTTCTCCCTATACTTAGGCTCTGGTCAACCTAAGTATGGAAGAAGGGTGGATAAGGAGTTATTGAGAAGGAGTGTGATGAGGGAAATGTATATACAAATGGCATCGGTTCCCCCCTATACTTAGGCCTTGGACTAAGTAGAGGAAGAAGTTTTACAAGGAGACTGATGTGATCGGGAGGGAGGGTGGGTAGCCGATGATTAAGGTGGTTTTCGACTGATCTTTTTGGGAGCATGCGGTGGGAGATCGTAATGACGAGATGAAGATGAAGCATATGATTCCCAACTATTATTAGTGTCATCCTCAGAGAAATCATGATGGATAGTGGATGAAGTGTTTGAGTCAGATGAAAGATATCCATCATCGGAATTATCCTCAGAGGAATAGAATTTGAAAGTATACATACTCCAAATATTCTGGTCTTTTTGTTTCTTCAGTGGTTTTCTCAGAATTCGTTCCTTCCTGGGATCCAGCAGTTTGTCATCGGATGAATACTCTGAAGCACCAGTCCTAGTTAGCTCATAAGAAATAATTCCAGTGTATTTGAAGAGGGCCGGAGCATCAGCTTTGGATGAATAATAGTGAGGAACGGGAGTTGTCCAACAGGAATTGAAGTTTTTATCCCTGCGAAGATATGGTTTTAGAGCTGCCAAATAGACTTCACTAATGTAGATTACCTTTTCCGGACCTGATGAGGAATCATCAGCTGATTCCTCTTCCGAAAGGTCAAAGGTGACTTTTTTTTCTTGTTTCGTGAAGGCGTCGGTTCACTTGAGTATCCAGATGAATAACCATTGAAATTCTTCTCCTTGGTCGGTGTTCGGGCTACGTGTTTGTTCTTAGTCTTCTGAATGTTGGTGCACTCTCGATTTGGGATGATTTGGTCAAGGTATTCAGAGAAGGTTGCTCCAGGGTGCAACCATGCATATGTCTCAAAATCATAGAAGAAGGATTTGTCTATTTTGAGATCCGCGGGAATTGAAAAACTGGGGAGAGTCTCTGCATGTTCGTTCTCATTGATTTGACATTGGAACATTCCTGTGTCAAATTGATGTAATCCATGTAGTCAGAATAGGTTGACCCAGGGTGTTCCCATGCATAAGTATCTGGATCATATAATTCATATTCTTGATTCTCCATGGTGAGGGCAGCTAGGAATGGAGCAGGGGGGAGATTCTCTAAACCAATAGTCTCATCAATAACCGCCATCTCAGGTGTAGCAGCGGGGTAGGGCTTCTACCGCTTCATGATTATAGTTGTCGGGGACTTCGTGGGTTGCCTCAGAAAATTGTGGTTCCTCAAAGACTGGGTCAGATCGAAGTGCTTCTAATGCTGTGAAATTGATTTCCCGTGTCTCACAATCAATAATTGCCTTAGCCAATGCCAAGAATGGCTTTCCGAGAATAATTGGAGACTGGTTGAATTCTCTTTGATGCTCAATATCAATGATCGTGAAATCTACTTTGAGCAGAGAACCTTGGAATGTCATGATGACAAAAATGATTCCTCTCGACCGCTTTATCGATCGGTCCGCCAATTGAGCAATCTCTCGTATCTTCATGATTGATCCGAGTTTGAGTTCGTGAAATACAGAGGTCAGGATGATATTGATTGGTGAATCGTCATCAATTCGAGCATGGGTGAAAATTGTGTCTTTGATTATGTAGTCAAATCTGGGCAATCTCTTTACAATGCGGCTCTTGGTTTTTCTTCTCAACATCAAGGAGGAGGCCATTGACAAGATATCTCTTTCAGTCTTTGTCCGTATCCTGCCCAACTTTTTGATCATTAATTTGTCCATTACAAATCCTTTAAGGTCAGGGAAATATTCAATGACCTTTATAAAGGGAAGTTCAAAAATCAATCTTTTCTCCAGTGCTTCGCGTAAAGCAGTATCCAAATTCTTCAAATCTTCTTCAGTGTAAATTATTATGTATTTTTCGAGATTTTCATTTTTTTGTGGTTTTCAAATATTCCAATTTTTTTGGTATTTTCTGTGTGGTGTGGTGATGTGGTGTGTTCCTCGAATTAGAAGGGGCTTTGATGTTCAGAGTACGAGTCAGAAGCATAGTCATTTCTAGGGGAATAATATGCAGAAGTGTTACTGTCAGAATCGTCCCCAGATTTTTTAATATCCTCAAAATCTTCAATCTTAGATCCAATCATTTCCTCATTCCTTTTAACGTTTGAGCCACATATATTGAAATTAATTGATCGGTGAATTTTTGAAATCTATCCTCCATAAAATCAAATTTCTTGTTTATCCTCGATATATCATCCTTCAAAATCTTTTCATGACTCATTATGGGAGCAGTCGGGGTGTATTTTTTGAATTTCAATAATTTTCTCTTCCATTTTCCTGTATGTGTTAGGAGAAGAGTTTCTCGGAATATCTGACATATGATTATTATTTTCTGAAAATTTCCCCTAAAAAATTATGGAAGGAGGCTGCTCATATGGTCCAAGCATGTGGAGTTGGTCCGAGTAGAGTTCAATCCTTTGATCATGAGTAGTTTGAAACTTGATATTGTGGAGTTAGCATACAGGGTTGATGTGTTTCTATGTGGTAAGTCCAATCCTCTGTATGAGTATCATGTCTGAAGAGGGGGTTGTCATGGTCAATCCAAAATGATGGTTGTTCATTCATGTTCAAAGGTGGGAAAGACGGGAGATGTGAAGAAGTGTTGAGTTCAATCATGTGGTTATAATCTCCCATGAATGATGGATTGACATTTACCAAATTTGAAGGATGAATTGTACGATCGGAGTAGAGTGGATTGACGTATGAAGAAGTGGAGACCTCAGTCGGTTGTTGATTTGTCTGGTCTGAATACAAAGGGTTGTCATTCATGAAGCAGATCGGATTTGTAGAGAGTCTTGAAGGTTGAGAGTCTCTTGTTGAAGTTAGAGGAGGTGTTTTGAGTCTAACCGATACGAATTTGTTTTCATAGTATAGCACTGATGGATTCTCAGATAAATGTTCGACCATTTTTGAAATAGCTAAAATGAATGATGGATCGGGTTTGTTTGAGACGAATAGATTTTTATTATCCGGATCAGGAGAGTTTTCGGACAAAAGTTCCATGATGAGGTTTAAATCAAGAGAGGGGAGAGATGATTGCACGAGATAGTCAAAAAAATTTATCAAATGTGCGACTTTTGATCTTCGATATCGGTTCATGCACATTAATGCAAACACAAATCAAACCCCGGGTTCACCAACTCACACAATGAAGCCGTAAAAGTTCGGCTATTATCTTTTTAATTTTAATTAGTGACAAAATAATCTTGGAAAATAATTAAGCGAGATGTTAGGTGCTGGAGATTTTCGTAATGACTGCCTGAATTCTTATGACTAGTTGCACCTACTTTCATCCAGTATGGGTGTAAGTACGGACCGTAAAACGGCTACCTATGTTACTTGAGGACGGAGCCTTACGCAGTGTCCTCTAAACCACCCACTCTGCTAAGGAAATTCGGACTGTTTACCGACTACCTGTTAGATCCTCACTGAGAAGTAGCTAATCGTTTTTGGTAGAATCAGTAGTCAATATGAAAATACGGGTTTGGGCTCTAGCCTTAAGTGTCGTCTCTCGCTCACTCAGAAAAATAAAACAATCCAAGGTCGGGGTTGCTCTCCGCAAGAATTCTCGATTTTATGGGTTATTTGAAGTCGGCTATATTTAGCAGTCCCAATTTTAGTTAGGCGATCACTGAAAAATTAAATGAGCACAAATGCACGTCTACCATCCAGTCCCAATTTCCTTTATAAAACAAGAGGGAGAAGTTCGGGAAAAGCCGATGCACGTGAAAAACTATGATGTATGCTCAGTTAGAAGACTTACAGTGAATCCTCGCAATCTCCATGTGGGATGCAATTCAGAAATTGAAAATTCATTCTATATGGATACAAGCCGATGAAAAACCACACTTAGCAGAAATTTCTATTAGCGGGGAAGAATTGAGTTGATTTTTAGCTAAATTGAACGATCTAATGTCCGTCTCAATTAATAGTGAAGTGTGGCCTAATTCCTACGAGCACAAACACAAATTAAAATGTTCTAAGCGTCGTATGTACAAGTCTATCCTAATCGCCACTCAATTCGGGCCCCACCCTCACCAGATAGTGAAACAGGCTACCACAAACCAAGAAGGAGTTCAAAGTCTTTTACACACGCGAGAGTCCAAACGGACATCGCTATAAATGAGTAATTAATTACAGAAATTTAAAAGTTTGCAGAAATTAAAATCCTAGACTTTACGCTCTCTCACGACTCGACTCGATCTTAATTTATTTGTGGATTTTTCAGAAGTCGGTGAAGATGCATCGGTTCCTGAAAAACCGCTCCACGTACGCCAGGTATCGCGTAAGAAAAATAAGAGAGATTTGTGTAAGAAAGTGACTCAAAAATAAATTAAAAATAAAATAAGAACAAATAAATGCTGAAAATAAGATAAAATAAATGCAAGAAAAAATGGAATTTACAATGAGAAATTCGGGGGTCAGACTACCCGAATGCGGAAAACCGAACAAATTTTTTTAAGACAAAAATCTAAGCCGTTTGCCTCCCCGACAACGGTGCCATCTGAGAAGTTCGTGATTGCCTGTGTTAAATAACTGTAAATGTGTATTTAATCAAGTGTAAAAATGATTTGATTTTGTCGTTTCTTTATAGGCGGCAATCGGTATCAGTCAAGAAAATAACCACACAAAATATTTGTCAATTTTAATGAATGATGTTTTATGTTTATTTTATTTGGGCAAGTCTCAAGGTCGAACGCAAGGAGGCAAAGGAACAACCTAGAATTATGTCTATCAAAATTCGTGCACAATTTTCGATGCGGTCTTTTTTGTAATTTTTAATGCAATAAAGGATGCAAAAAGCAATTTTGGCCTATTTTAGGGACTAAAATGTAAATTACACTCAAATGATGTCAGAAAAAAATGAAAACTTGGCCAATCTGCAAATTATGATGAAATGAATGCATCTGATTTTTTGGAATTTTTGGATACAATATGAATTTTTTTATGAATTTTTAAATGCAAACAAAATAAAATTTAATATTTAATTATAATAAATTTTAAACCTAATTATTTTCAAGGAACAAAATTATCAAAGATTAGGTGATTGATCTCAGAAAAATCCTAAACCTCGAAAATACTAGTTTCAATACCTATTAAAAATCAAACACTGAAATTTGCAAAATGATTTTTTACAGGGCAATCTATGCATGCAAATGCAATTATTTTTGGATATAATGTCAAGCATAATTAATTCTACAATATGTGTTTTTTCGGGAATTTTTAAAGCAATGGTTAATAAAAAATATAATTTTCAGAGCAAGAAATGAGGAAAATACACAATTTTCCACAGAATAAATAATTATTAATTAACCATCGATCACAAAAATGTCCAGAGTGTGTCAAACTGTAGAGAATTAAATGACAAACATGATGCTATTTTTGGATAATAAAATAAAGTCATGTAGAGGTCTAAAATTACCGGGGAACACAGGGGTGTTTATGCAAATAATAATAAATACAATAAATATAAAGAAATGTAATGGGGGACCTAAGTATAATTACCGATAAAGAGGAGGGTGTCTTTGCAAAATTGCCAAAGGGGCACGTACGCAACACGTGCCCTCTGGTCGGCAGGGGCGGAAGTGTGAATATGGAAACGGTCGAGGGATCTGTGCAATTTACCCACACGGTCATGTGCAGAGCACGTGACCCGTAGGGATCATGTCAGCTGACGTTTCCCCACGCACGTGCGTAGCACATGCAGGGGACCTCGGTTTCTGGCTCCCGATCCTGGCGGTGTTGACGAGGGACGGTGGGGCCCTGGTGTTGCTGCTAAGGCAGAGGGGGGCCGGAGGTTCGGCGGCGTGGTGGAGCGACATAGTGGTGGAAACGGAGGACCGGGCTCTTTGCTGGTGGCGGTGGTCGTTGATGCGACCGCCGGCGTTCGAGTTGAAGAAGCTTGGAAGAACCGCCGTGGTGGCTCGTCAGTGGCGTGGGTGTCGATGGTCGGTGAAGCCGATGGTGGTGAATCGATTGAAGAAGAAGTCATCAGTGACGTAACATCTTTGGCGGTGAAGATAAACTGGGCGTTGGCTCTACGGTGACACGGTCGGAGCGGAGCAGAGGGCCTGGCGACGCTACGACGAGGCTGAAGGCACCTCGGATCTTGTCGAGGAAGACGAATGCTTGGGCTGTCACCCCGGTGTTCGTTAAAGTGTGACTGGATGGATAATGATGGTCGTGTCGGCGGAGGTTCTTAAATAGGACAATGTGGTTAGCCGGAGTTGGAAGGTTTGGGGTTTGGGATTTGGGATCGGCGATTGAGTTGGTGATCGAGATGGCGTCAGGCGAGATTCGCGGAGGGTCGGAGAGATTTGATGGGGATCTGATCACGCGATGTAGCCATTAATGGAAGGCGGCGACACCGGTGATATCGCGAGAGGTGCGAAGATTGCGGGCGGTGGAGATTCTGATTTGGAAAGGAGGCCTGGGAGGACGACGACCCCTGGCCGTCCGATCGGTCGAGATCGGGCAGCCATATGGGTGACATGTGGCGGCTTGGGGAGTGAGATGGGGCAGCACGTGCGTGGCACATGCCTGAGGGCACGTGCTCCGCACGTGCGGTCGTTGATTTTTTTGACAAAAATGAATTAAAATAACCCCTAAAAATGGCTGACACGTGGCGACTTCAGGAGCTACCACGTGTCAGCACCACAAAAATCCACAAATAAGTACTTTGTAAAATACAAAATAAATAACAAACAGCCTCGGATCGAAAAACATCCTTCACAAAAATTGCTCGTTTCGATGAGATATACAATATTCATGAAGGCATAAAACCAAAATCAATCAATTGCATAAAGTCATATTTTGGGCTATCCCATGTTCAAAGAATACCTATATTTTTGGGTTTATTATTTTTTGACATTTTTAAACCAGATAAAAATCAAGAAAAAATATGGTAAAATCAGAGATAAATAATTACACATTAATCTATTTTTGGATTTTTATTAACTAAGAAAAAAATGAAATAAAATAAAGAGATGAAAAAGACACTTTTTTGTACAGATAATTAGTGAAGACTTGGACTCGATTTGTTTCTTTTATTTCAAGCACAGTTTGGAATTGGATTTTTACGCATTTTAATAAAGCTTTTATCAAAAAAGGCAAATGAAAAAGAAATAAACTAAAATAGGTTAATTATATACACAAAATATCAGGTCAAAAACCGTTAAAATACGAAATGTACACAAGAGGCCAAAACCCAACTTTCACATACGAGCTCCGATTCACTTGAACTTGGTCTTGTTTTGTGCACATTAGTTCAAAAGTGAGTATGATCACTGGATGAGGAAGGTATGAGGGTTTTAGTCCGGAAATCCTGGAACTAGGTTTTGGGTTTTTGGTCCACTTATTTGGATTAGTGATTTTTGTATTTTTCATTTATTCTTGTTAGTGATATGTACACAGTGGAGTGGGTTTTGGATTATTCGGAGTTAGCATGAATTAGTTAAAATTCAGGGAAGTTAAGCTATTTATAGATCAGTTTTGGCTGGGATTTTTGGCTTCTTATTTTGTGCAGAAATAATGGATAAAATGCAATTTTTATCAAAACATGCATGAATGCTAATTATGCAGAATAAATGAAGTAATGCTGATGATTTTGAGGGATTTGAGCTTAATTAATGAGATTTAGAGTGATGAATATGAGATTGATCAGGCAACAACACAAGTAAATCTTCTATCTTTATCTTTTCATTTTATTTTTTTATCTAACCATTTTTTTCTTGTTGATTCAAATCACGGTCACCACCATCATCACTTGCACATGGCCTCATAATCATCATTTTTATTTTTTCACATCACCATATCATCACCTTCACTAAATCATCACATTTCTACCTCTCATTTTATTTTCACATTTTTTCCTACATCTTCATTCCTGTTTACAAAAAAATACAACAAAAAATTTTCAAAAAAAACACAAAAAAAGTTGTAGGTCGTGCGTCTCGTCAGCAGCTCCCCCCCGGTTGGCCGCCACCTTCAGGTCGGCCACCGCGTGTGGCTCCCGCGCCCGTGCCATCGGCCCTTACTCCTGGCCACGCAGCGACCATCCCCACGGTGGCCAGCACTCTCCGCACCAGCCCCAGGTGCGCCGCCCGCGTGCGCTGGTCCCGCGCTGTCCATCCATCCTCAAGCGTTACCCAGACGTCGCTGCGCACCACGAAGCTCCGGTCCTCCTCATGCCTGTGTGTGTGCCTCCAGGCCGTCACGACACCTCCGCTGCCCCGACGCCCGAGCGTACCTCCAGCCCGCCCTCAGTGTGCCCAGCGCGTCCACGTCCTGTAGATGGGCCCCTACCGTCCTCCGCCAAAGGCTGCCTCAGTCCGTGATGCCCGCGCGACCGTTCTACCCCCCACCACGATGATCCTACGGCTCGTGCCTCTCTCTACTCACCCGCCACGCTCCGTGGCGGCATCATCACGCTCACCTCCGCGCATGGCCGCCGCCCACTCCGTCAGCCAACCGCCGTTGTTGTCCCTTCCCTATGTGTGCCCTAGCGTGGGAAGTGGGAGAGTCCCACGGTCAGGTCGATTTTATTTTATTTTATTTTAGTTGTAAAAATTGCATAGTCTGCTACATATGTTCTGTTAATTGCAAAAGTGTCTCCATGTATAGTTTTTCATTTATTTCACTTCATTTTACAAAGATACCCCTGCCATGTCATATTATATTGGACAGTATTTTTGCATTATTTTATAATAAAAAAAATATCATTTTGCAGAGCATTTAATTCTTTATCTCGTGGATATTTACTTGTATTTTTATGATCATTGGATAATATACTAAAATACAAAGTTTAATATTCAGTGATATTTTACCCAATTAAGCTCTGAAATTCGTACATAATCATTTATCACTCAAAATTCGTGAAAAAATAGAGATGATGCACATGAACGCGCTTTAATTTCTGTCCAAATTTTATCTAGATTAGAGTTGTCATGTGCATGAAATAAATCTTAGAGTGATTTCTGTAATTAATTTTCAACTAAATCCACAAATAACATTTTTATGAAATTACAATTCTCCTAGTTTTCTAATGAAAATATCTTGTTGAGATAAATATCACTCTGGAAAATGTGATTTCTGGATTAATTGGGAATTAAACACTCACATTCACTCTATTTTTAGTAAAGAATCATAATAAAATCATAAACTGTCAGAAAATTCTAAAAAATAGTGTAACTTTCTTTCATCATATTTCATTTCCAGTAAATTTTTTCGTAACTTTGGTATTTCGTTTGCACGAAAAATTGCATAAAAACCCCAAAAAAGTTTGTATCTTTCATTTGTGCATCTTAAGCGCGAAAATTCCAAAAAAAATACATTTTGCATTCGTCGTTGGATTTGGTTTTTGGGAAAAATATAACTTGGCTGATTTGGATTAATTACACATTAAAATCAATTTGGCTAAGTTACTTGATTTCCTATTAACCTAATTCAATAGCATTTGTGCATTGCCATTTTTTTATTGTATAAACAATTACCAAAAAATCCCACTTGGAAAATTGTGATCTAATTCATCTAACTTGATCCGAAGTTGTTCCTTTGCCTCCTTGAGTTGACCCTAGGGCTTGCTCAGGTTAAAAAAAACATAAAACTGCACGTACATTCATTCGTTGATTATTCGATTTGTGCAGTTAATTTTTGATCGATTCAGATTTATCTGACTACAACAAAATTGTTAATTCGATACTATTAAAAGGATAGAATTCCGTCTCATTCAAAATGGCGCCGTTGCCGGGGTGGCACGGTAAGTTAATTTTTAGGAAATTTTGATTTTAGATTTTCCATCCTCATGTAGTCTGTTTCTCGGCTTTTCTTGTGAATATTTTCTGTTCAATTTTTATTCGTTTATTTTGTGCCGTCCTTTATCTAACCTCCATTTATTTTCGTTCGAGGAATACAAGAGTTGAAGGCACTTCGCCAAGCTAGCCAAGGAACTGCATTAAAATAATATGAGTGTTTTTATGAGGACTTGTAATTTTTCTTTTCTTTTACATTTTCCAGTGATCCCCGTTTGGGTTCTCGCGCGTCTAGGTCATAATAAAACGAGTCCCCCACGTGCTATGTGGTTGCTTAATGTAGAATAGGACCTGCACTTGCGCTTAGAGCTCTCTTAGGATTGTTTGTGCTCGTAAATTCTAGGACCACTCTTCACACTTAAAATATGCACTTAGACCGCAGGACTTTAGCCAAATTTAACCAGTTCTTCATCTCTAATAGTTTAGCTTGTCTAGCAGTGGCTTTTTTCACTTACATTTCATATAGTGTAAAATTCAATTCTGTTTTGCATCCCGCATACAAAGCGCGAGGATCACTGTAAGTCTTCTAAACTTGGCATTCATCATTATTTTATCGTGCATCTCCTTTTCCCGACTCTTTCTCCCTTGGTTTTTCAAACTTAGGTTAAAGAAAATTGGGACTGGATGAGGAGTGCCTTGTGGTTGGACTAATCAAGTGATCACCTAACTCAAAATCGAGACTGCTAAACAATTTGACCAAAAAAATCAATAAAATTGGAAATTCTGTTTGCGGGAGATTAACCCTGACCTTGATTTCATGTTGAGTGAGGGTACAAGATTGTGTGTGGATACCCTAAGGCAGAGCCAAAATCCCCGCCTTCCATATCGCATACCCTGATTCGAGCAAGTATCACAGGTTGAACTATGGGTTCAACTGATCAGCGACAAGTAGCCACCTCCTACTACGGTAGGTAGATAGGGGCGAAATTGTGGTGCACCGTGACAAGTTGCTAGTAGTCTCCGCCTGCTCTAGTAGGTAGGTAGGGGTGAAGTTAAAGCCTTGTCAGCCTCTGCCTATTACGGTAGGTAGATAGGGGCAGGTTCTTGAACTCTCAACTAGTGATAGGAGCGAAGAAAGGAAGGGCGTTGGTATCTTAGAAGACAGGTTAAATAGGAGAGCCGCATCCGGCTTTGAGCCAACTCCCCTATAGGCCATATAACCTTTTCTACTTGCTTAAAAAAATACACTTAAAATCAACCAGACTAATCAGACTCGGTTTCGGGTCCTTCACCATGTTGAGTGTGAAAATCAAGGTTTGTGATTCACTTGCTTACTTCAGGTAGAAGTAAAATCCTATCTTCATTTATACTCTTGATTCTTCTTCTTGCCATCCAAGATTACCGATTAGGGGGATATCTACTCACGCTTCGCAATTCTCTCCTTGAGCTCCTCACAAAATTTGTCTTCATTGGCCCAAGAGCAACTTGGTCCAACTCGATCTCATGACCCTCTTGAGTTCGGGATCCATCACTCTCAGGGTGGTTACCCTCAAACCAACCCTTTTCTCTCCTCTAATCTCACCGAGGAAAACTATTGCCTCGGTGAGAATGTCTTCATTAATACATCCTCTAACCTAGACCACCTTCTTTACTCAGGAGAAGAGGACGAACCAGATACCAAGATTCTGAAGAAACACCCAGACGAAGATGAACCCATAGATGAGCACATGCACCAAGTCCTGGCCCGATTAGCTAGAGTCAAGCAGCTGAATGCAGAACTAATGGATACGATGGGACAAGTGATCGAGGCGGGTGGAATTGACCGACCGATGGTAAATGCCTACAATCCAGTCGAGAATGAAATACATAGTGGGCTTGTACCTGAGGTTCCCCCTGAAGCGTTCTAGCTAAAGCCCCATTTTCTGAGTCTACTACTGAAGTTTAATGGGAATGCCAACGAAGAACCATATGCTTTCCTGAAAGACTTCGAGATGGTTTGCAACAACCTTAGTCACCCTTGGGTTGGACAAGACTACCTCAGCTGAAGGCTACCCCGTTTGCCTTAGGAGATAAGGCTTCTCATTGGCTGAAAAATATCGGGGTAAGATGTACAACCTTGATGTAGTTTAAGGATTTATTCTTGAAGAAGTTCTACCCACTCAGTAGGACTAATCAGATAAGGACCAAGATCGCGAGTTTTTGCAGGGACCCAACGAACCATTCCATGAAGCCTGGGATAGATTTAATGACTTAACTCAAAAATGCCCCTCACATGGCATTACCAAAGCGATCTTAGCCCATACCTTCTTCTGTGGCATGACCCCGAAAATGCAGGGGTTAGTAAGTGCATCCAGTGGAGGCAGTTATCTAAATAAAAAAGAAGATGCCATGGAAGATTTTGGAGCAGATGGTGGAAACAAGCAGATCTCAGGCCACCAGGGCCTATCAATTGTCTCCCTCAAGCCTATCTAATGAGACAACTAGGAGGACTATAGCAGATCTTACAGATAATTTCATCCCCAACATGGGGATAATATTTGATAAGCTCACCATGGTTGAGAAGATCCACAAGAGGGTCACCGACCTTGAGGTGCTTTCACGATTTCTGAAACAAGTGGAGGAATTGACTGAGAAGGTAGCCAAGATACGACTACATGCCCCTTCTACACCACCTATGCTTGTACGTGGAGTACATCTTCTACAGGAGCAGGTACAGGGGTCTTAGAGTAGTTGGGTTGAGGAGCAGCAGTACACTCAACAAGAGCATCACACATCCCCATAGGTGGAGACAGTCTACAAGGAGCCTCCGTAGGTGTTCGAGATCAACGGGCTGTGGTACAACCATGACCCCGTCGGCAGACAGTCGGGTATAGGGAACGGTCAGCTACACCAACCTTCCCTAGCTTACCTGAAAACCAGTTCCGTCCCCACACCGCGCTTTGTACAGTCCCGGCCCGGACAAGGGTACCAGCCTCAACAACACCAACAACATTGCACATTCCACTTAGGCCAGTAGGTCCCCCCACCACCTTCCCACTAGTAGCAGTATTGGCACGACCAACAGGGCCAATACATACAGCCAAATCACTTGTCCTCTAGTCAGCAGCAGCAAGCCTCGTCCACTAGTGAATTGGAGTCTCTCACCTTCGCCATACAGACCCTGACTGATAGGGTCCAGCAGATACAAAATGACTACCTGGATATCAGGGCCGATTTGAACCACGTTTCACGTACCCACGACCAGCAGATGGCACCAAAGACCCCAATTACCACCTAGGTTCAGGCTATCCCTAATAGCCTGAATCAGGGCCAGCAGCGACCACGCGATCAGGTATATAATTCGGACTATTCTCTACCTGAGCACGAGATCCTTTCGTATGAAAATGTAAATCATATGTCCCTCAGGAGTGGAAGGACCGTGACCGTACCTGATCGAGCATGGGGATAAGAAGAAGATGCTGCCAAGTCTCTACTTGAGGAGAACTTGGAGGCAGAGGTGCAGCATCACCCCCACCCCCACCAGAATAAGAGGATTCACAAGTCCTCAAGAAAGAAGAAGGAGAGGAGCACCAGTAGTGAATCTAGCGAACTAGATGAGGAGCTCGCACCTCCATCTGAGGAGGATGTCCCAGCAGTCATGGAAGACGCATCACCTGTTTCACCAAAAGAATTTTTCTTTCGTCCGAGTCCATGTCAAAGTCAGAGTCAGAGTCTTGTAAAGAACTCAATTTCCCGTCTTAATGAAAATCTTTCAGTTTCAATATCTGAGTTGTCGTCAATAATCCCTTTCCCCCATGCTCTTAAGGTTGGAAAGAAGAAAACAAAGAAAATCCAAAAAGATGACCCTGAGATGGTAGAGTTCTGCAATAAGTACATCAAGATCGCAATCCCCTTCGATAAGTATGTGGACATGACACATGCATTCCAGAAGTACGTTAAGGTGAGATGCACACCTACTAGGGTAAGCAGGAAGACCAAAAGTCGTGTTGAGAAGCATGTTTTGTTCGTAGCCACTACTCGCGCCATAAAGAATGCTTTTCCAAGGAAACGAAGGGACATGGGGGCCCATTACGTGGTGAGTCATGTCGATGACACCGTGTTTGCACGCACTCTCCTAGATAATGGATCTTCAATTAATCTGATGCCCACGACCCTCTATGAGCAGCTAAATCTAGGACCTCTTCGGAAATCCAGATCTTTAGTCCAGTTCGCAGACAAATCAATCAAGAGGTCCCACAGAGAATAGAGGAATGTTATCATTAAAGTCAAGTTTGGGGATTACATGGTGGACTTTACAGTCCTTAATATAGAGACCCTTCAAAATTGGAGAGATTCTCAGATAATTCTAGGAAGGCCCTTCCTTAGAACAGTGGGGGCCTTATTTGATTACAATATCAGGAAGATTCATTTCCAAACTCTAGGCAGAGATGAGGAACTTGAGATGAAGCAAACAAGGTGGCAGAGGCCATATTCTGAATCTAGCATCGAGTACTCTTCATTAGAAGTAGATTGTGTTCATGTATACACCATTGGGCCATGGAGATAGAACCCAGCCATTACCAATGAGTCCCTATCCTCCGGAGAAGATCTTGTGCATGACACAGTTTGCGAGAACCTTAGGAACGAGTACATCGCAGAATTTGCATCCCCCTACATCATCGATGGCGTAGAGGCCCAACTGGGTCTGTTAGTCCTTCCCTCTTTAGGACAATCAGAAGATGAGGATGATGAGTCGGACGTGTCTTTTGTCGATTGCTTGGAGACATTTAACGATCCGAAACTAGAGCTGAATGAGTTGGTGGAAGTTACTTCAAAGATAGATCCAGCCACTACCAGCACAGAGGCAAAACTGATTGATCCAGACTTTGTCCTTAGATTGATTAAACCTTACCTGAGCTCAAACCATTACCCACAACCCTTAAATATGCCTCCCTTACGGGACAAGAGAAGAAGTATCCGATCATCATCAGTTCGCGATTGACCGAAGAGTAGGAATCTCGCTTGCTAGAGATCCTGGAGAAAAACTGCAAGGCGATAGGCTGGAGCATCTCTGATTTCCACGAGATAAATCTCTCTCTGTATGCGCACTATATCTACTTAGAGAAAGAAGATAAACCCTCCCGTGAATTCCAACGTCGGTTGAATCCTAATTTACGAGAGGTCGTGAAGAAGGAGATTGAGAAATGGTGTGACGCGGGGTTTATTTACCTCATCTCCGATTCCAAGTGGGTGTCACCTATCCATGTTGTCCCGAAAGTCGGGAATTTAGACGACCACCAATGGGGACAGAGAGGAGATCGTGACACGAGTACCCACGTCGTGGTGTGTCTGTGTGGATTACAGATGCCTGAATGTCGCGACGAAGAATAATCATTTTTCCTTACCCTTCATTGATCACATCATAGAGAGACTAGCAGGAAAAGAGTTCTTCTGCTTTTTAGATGGGTTCTCAGACTACAACCAAGTAGCCATTGCTCCTGAGGATTAGGAGAAAACCACTTTCACATGCCCCTTTGGTATTTATGCTTTCAGGTGCATGCCCTTTGGGTTATGCAATGCTCCCTGTACATTTCAAAGGTGCATGATTGCAATATTCACCGAAATGGTCGGTGAATTCCTGGAAGTCTTCATGGATGACTTTTCGGTCTACGGAAATTCCTTCGATTCTTGTCTTAGGAATCTAGACCGAGTCCTCAAAAGGTGTTCTGCGGTCAATTCTGGTGCTCTTTTGGAGAAAAGTCACTTCATGGTGACAGAGGGCATTATGCTGGGCCTGTCATCTCCAAGAGAGGAATGGAGGTTGACCCTGCCAAGGTGGACGTGATCAGACGACTCCAGCCACCAACCAACGTGAAACAATTGCGGTCATTCCTTGGGCATGTTGGATTTTATCGAAGATTTATCAAGGATTTTTCGAAGATTGCTGACCGCTAACTGAGCTTTTACGCAAAGACATGGAGTTTATTGTCGATCATAAATGTCTTGAGACTTTTAAGCATTTACAAGGGATGATCATGGACGCCCCAATCCTACAAGCCCTAGATTGGTCTCTTCCATTTGAGATCATGATGGACGCCTCAGATTTTGCTGTTGGGGATGTGTTAGGACAGAGGAGAAATGGCATCCCATTTGCCATACACTACGCAAGAAAAGTGCTTGATACTGCTCAACGTAACTATACAGTTACCGAAAAGGAGATGCTTGCGGTAGTGTTTGCCTTGGGTACATTTAGATCTCATCTAATTGTATCTAAGGTGATTGTGTTCACGGACCATACAACACTACGATACTTGATGGAAAAGAAGGACACGAAGGAACGTCTTCTTAGGTGGATTTTGCTCATCCAGCAATTTTATTTGGACAATAGAGATAAACTTGGAAAGAAGAATGTAGTGGTTTATCACCTCTCCCATCTCGAAAATCATGATACTTCTGATGATACATCTATTCGAGACTCCTTCCCTGACGAGTCGATTTTTATTATCGACTCACTCCCATGGTACGCCAATATAGTAAACTATCTTGTCTCTAAGAAAGTTCCCGAAGATTGACCCAAGAGCTACATAGACTGGCTTAAGTCGAATGCAAGACATTACCATTGGGAGGATCTGATCCTTTTCTTTAAAGATCGGATTGTGTCTAGAGGAGGTGTATTCCTCAGAAGGAATATAAGAGTGTCCTTACTTTATGCCATGGTCTGGAGGCAGGAGGACACCATCAGAGAAGAGGACCGCATGGAAGGTACTTCAAATTGGCTTATACTGGCCGACTCTATTTCACGATGCGCCTCACCTTTGCGAAGTCGTGCCCAGTATGCTAGTGAATGGGAGGAACCGTTGGTTCCAAGGATGAGATGCTGATGCAACCTATCATCATTTGTGATGTCTTTGACGCCTGGGGCATCGACTTCATGGGCCCATTCCCGGTTAGCCGTGGATTCGAATATATCTTTCTTGCGGTAGATTATCTGTTAAGGTAGGTGGAGGCTATCCCGACCCGAGCCGTGGATAGAAGGACTGTCTGCAAATTTATTAGAGATCACATCATCTCTAGGTTTGGGATCCCCAATGTATTTAAATGTTATAGGAGTAGCCCTTTTGTGAACAGATAAGTGAATAAACTCTTAAAGGATTGTGGCATCGAACACTGTGTCGCTAGTCCTTACCCACCCACAGACCAATGGCATGGCAGAGGTGTCCAATAGGGAGGTGAAGACCATATTGCAGAAGCTTGTCCGCCCAAACAGGAAGGACTAATCTCAGATTTGGATCAAGTCCTTTGGGCTTACAGGAAAGCTTACAAGACACCTTTAGGAACCTCCCCATTCAGAATGGTGTTTGGAAAGCCGTGCCATTTGCCCGCAAAATTAATGCACAAATCCGAATGGGCAATCAAGAAGGTCAACTGTAACACACACCTAGGGAAGAATAGAGAGAGATGGATCTGAATGAACTTGTGGAAGTCAGAAACTGAGCATATGATAACAGTTTGGTGTACAAGGACAAGGTAAAGCATTGGCACGATAGATATATCAGACGAAAGACCTTTGATCCTGGAAAGAAGGTATGGTTGCTCAATGTGAGGCTTAAGGTTTTCCAAGGTAAGCTGAAATCCAAGTGGAAGGGCCCGTTCATAGATCGTGTTGTGCATGATAGTGAATGCTTAGAGATCTCAGATCTTACAGATGGAGCACAGACATCCCTAGTTAATGGACAACTGCTGAAACACTTTGTCGAACCCAATGAATAGTTATTCCATGTTGAAGAGATTGTTTTCATACGCGAGACAGACTCAGTAGACACACATAAAACCGCACATGAGACCTTGCAACGATGAGCTCTCGCCATTAGTAGCAACGAAAAGATTCAGATCACAATCCTTGTATATACTCACCCTTCCTGTATATATTTTCTTTCCCTCCCGTTACTATAATCACCCACCCCAACTTCATATCTTTTCATTTTACGACTGTACTTAAGATGACCAGATCCTAAGTATAGGAGGGAGAGTGATCTGAGTCTATCCACCATTCACTGTACATCCTCCAGATCCCATCGGTTCTCACACTTACTCCTATCCTATACATAGGCCGACCTGAGCCTAAGTACAGGGGGGGCCGATGCGCATCATGTATATATTCTCATCCATTTCCCTCTTGGCCTCATCCGCCGCATTTTTGATCTTCTTCTACACTTTAGCTTGGAGTAGCACACGGGTGGAAATATCCATCCTCCTCTAGGGAGGGAAGTGCATCTCAACCTAGTCCGGTGGTATTGACATCTAAGGATGGAATGTTGTGGGTTGCAATAATGCATCAAAAGAGGGATAGTCTACTGGCTCAAGAGGAAAAACTGCTAATGTACATGCTGCACCTTGTATGTAGTTCAAACAAATAATTGCAAGAACTCCAAAAAAATAAGACAGGCCTGAGTGAAAATAAAATACCTGTCGGAGTATGTATATTAGCAAGAAGTCTGCAGCTGGATGACTTGGCTACACTGGTTAGGCATCCTGGGATAGTTAGCTACACTGGCTACTGTCCATTCTTTTCTCCTCCCCCTCCTCTTGAGCTGGTCGCACTTAAACATAGAAGGGAATACCCCGCTCCTCGAGGAAAGAGTTTCTGGACAGGGTAATTAGAGTTATCTTGTTAGAGGAGGCTGCTTCTTAGCCATTTCAGATGTGGAGAGCTATTTTTCACTTACATAGTACAAGTAAGAATCATAGTCAACAGAAATTTGTGTTTGAGGATTCGTTATGACCTTACTGTTGAGGCGTCTTGAAGAGAAGACTTGTGGAACTTAAAGTCTCTTAGGTATTAAGTTCATATCCCAATAAGGTTCCTCCACCCAATTAATCCAAAGGTCGAATTTAGCTCCATTTTCAAATTTTGTGCATGACCTCGGTATGGAACCTAATTTCGTTTCACTTTTACATTTCATTTTAGTTGCTCGGGGACAAGCAACGTTTAAGCATAGGGGGTTGATGAATCTATGATTCATCACTTTAAAAGTTGAAAATAGAGCTTTGTTCCTGAGTAATTAGAGGCATATTTCCACCTATATTGCATAATTAGCATTCATGCATGCATTGATAATATTTGCATTTTAACATTCACATCTGCATTAAATAAGAAGCCAAATCCATTGGTAAAACTCACTCTTATATATATTTTATACTGACCCTAAAACCCATAAATTCAACTTTATAATGTATATATTACTAACACTAATGCAAGAAAAATACCAAAAAATGCTAACTTGTATAATTGACCAATAAAACCCCAATCCAAGTTTGAGACCAAGGACCTTAAAATACACATATCTCTCTCATATAGTGTCTGATTTAGATCTACTCACTTTTAAAATAATATATATTCAGATACCTTCAAAATGAGACCAATTTCGTTAAAATCAGAGCTCGTATGTAAAACTTGGGTTTTGGGCCCTCATTGTATACTATATGTATTTGTATTTGTACCCTTGTATTTTATCACTTCATTTGATTTAATTTCTATTTTTGGTCAATACGAAACTTGTAGATATCATCGATATCTACAACTTTCATGTTTTTAGTTTTTTCAAATTTGACCATTTTCCCACTCTTATTTCACCTTCTTTTCTCGACCAATCTGACTGGGCCACGTGGTGCCTTCTGGTTGCGCCAAGTGGCCCATCTACCCGCTCACCAGTGCCTTCATCTCCTTTGGCCATGTGTAGCGCTCACGACCTCTGGATCATAGTCCCAATGATCAAATCACAGCCGCTCATTCTCGCTTCATTGTCAACCCTTAGATCCTCACTTCTGATTCCATCTACACTGTTAGTCTGCACCTCAACTTAAGCGCTCCACGTGGGCTGTCTGTGCCTCTCGATCCTCCACTCATGCATCCCCGCCTTCGATTCTCGTGAGATCACCACCCTCCGATCAAACTCCAAATGCCATCTCCACCGTTCTTCAGCACCGCACCCACAGCTTGCCACGTGGAGCATCCATCGCCCTTCGATGGCGATGCTGGGATCTAATCTAGGCCCTTCCTTAGCGCCTCGCTTTGAGCCGTTGGATCCCTAGATCCAACGATCCAGAGTTCCTCTTTCACCTCCGGCCGCCTTCCTCGCATACGTCGCCCACCTCGCGTCATCTCTTCCCCCTTTCTATTTTCGTCTCCATCACAACCACCATCTCCGCCCGTTGAGCGCCCCACGATGAAGACCCGACGTCCCTCATCCTCGCCAGAACCCAAGATCGCTATGACCGCCTCTCCCTCCCTCCACAAACCCCACTCAAACCACTCCCTCCATGGCCCAGACCACCACCTTCTCCCTTTAAATACTCCACCTCCAGCTACTTTCACCGACATCCGCCATTATACGAGTGAGAAGAGCTCCAGTTTCGCCAAGGTTCCGAGGTGATAGCTCATCCATTGGTGTTGAGCGACGACGAGTCCAAGCGAGATCCGGGAGCCTTCTTTGCATAGCATCCCTCCACAAGGAAATTGCCAAGCTTCTTGGCTTTTTTCCAAGCTGATCAAGGCCACGACGAAGGTCGCATACCGCAGCCCCATCTTCGGCGACAACACAGGTAAATTTTCTATCTTTATCTTTTCATTTTATTTTTATCTAACCATTTTTTTCTTGTTGATTCATATCACGATCACCATCATGATCACATGCATACAACCTCATAATCATCAATTTAATTTTTTCACATCACCATATCATCACCTTTACTAAATCACCACATTTCCACCTCTCATTTTATTTCCACATTTTTTTCCTACATCTTCATTCTTGTTTACAAAAAAATTACAACAAAAAAATTGCAAAAAAACATAAAAAAAGTTGCAGACCGTGCGTCTCGTCAGCAACCCCCCTCAGCAAGCCATCACCTCCAGGCCGGCTACCGCCTACGACTCTCGCGCCCGCACTGTCGGCCCCTGCTCATGGCCACGTGGCGACCAGCCCCGCGATGGCCAGCCCACTCTGCACCAGCCCAGGTGCGCCGCCCGCATGCGCCGGTCTCGCGTTGTCCATCCGTCCTCCAATGGCACCTAGACGTTGTCGCGTATCGTGAACCTTCGGTTCTCATGCTACCCGTGTGCGTTCCTCCAGGCACCCGCGACACCTCCGCTGCCCTGGCACCCGAGCGCACCTCCAGACCGCCCTCCACGTGCCCAGTGCCTCCACGTCCCACTGCTGGGCCCCCGCCGTCTTCCGCCGAAAGCTGCCTCAGCCCGCGACGCCCGTGCAACCGTTCTTTCCCATCTCCTCTGCTCCAGGCCCTTCGCGGTGCCCTGTGCCGTTGCCGCCACGACGATTCCGCGACCCGCACCTCTCACCTGTCGTGCTTTACGTCGGCAGCATCACGCGGACCTTTGCATATGGCCACCGCCCACTCCGCCAGCCAACCACCACCGTTGTCCCTTCCCTACGCGTGCCCTAGCGTTGGAAGTGGGAGCGTCCCACGATCAGGACGATTTTAATTTATTTTAGTTGTCAAATTTGCATAGTCTGCCCCGTAAGTTCTATTAATTGCAAAAAATGTCAACGTGTACAGTTTGTTCATTATTTCACTTTCAGTTTTGCAAAGACACCCATGCCTTGTCATATTAATTTGGACAATATTTTTACATTATTTTTTTAATAAAAAAATATCATTTTGCAGAGCATTTAATTCTTTATCTAATGGATATTTAATTGTATTTTTGTGAGCATTGGATAATTTACTAAATATTAGAGTTTGGCACTCAGTGATATTTTACCCAATTAAGCTCTAAAATTCGTACATATTCATTTATCGCTCCAAAAATTGTGAAAAAATAGATATGATGCGCACGAATGTGCTTTAATTTCTGTCCAAATTTTATCTAGATTGGAGTTGTCTTGTGCATGAAATAAATCTTAGAGTAATTTTTTGTAATTAATTTTTAATTTAATCTCGAATAACATTTTTAGGAAATTTCAATTCTCTTGGATTTCTAATGAAATTATCTTTTTGAGATAAATAGCTCTCTGAAAATTTGATTTCGTAGATTAATTAGGAATTAAATACTCACAGTCTCTCTGTTTTCAGTAAAAAATTCGTAAAAAAATTATAAAGTGTCAGAAAATTCTAAAAAAAGAGTGTAAATGTCTTTCATCATATTTCTTTTCCAATAATTTTTTTCGTAATTTTTGCATTTCGTTTGCATGAAAAATTACATAAAAACCCCAAAAAAGTTTGCATTTTTTATTTGTACATCTTAAGTCTAAAAATCCAAAAAATACATTTTGCATTTGTCGTTGGATTAGATTTTTAGGAAAAATATAATTTTGGCTGATTTGGATTCATTTCACTTTAAAATGAATTTGGCTATGTTACAATAGCGTTTGTGCATTGGTATTTTTTTATTGCATAAAAATTACAAAAAAATCCCACTTGGAAAATCGTGATCTAATTCATCTAACTTGATCCGAATTTGTTCATGTGCCTCCTTGAGTCGACCCTGGGGTTTTCTTAGGTTAAAAAGACATAAAATCGCGCATACATTCATTCGTTGATTATTCGATTCGTGCAGTTAATTTTTGATCGATTCAGATTTATCTAACTGCAATGAAATCGTTATATCGATACTATTAAAAGGATAGAATTACGGATCAATCATGGACGAGGACACCATCATGATGATGGCATTTCCATTCTCCCTCGTCGATAGGGCAGGTGACTGGCTGAAGCATTTAAGGAGATATGTGACTTCGTGGGAGCAACTCCGAACCGAGTACTTGAATAAGTACTATCCACTCGGCTGGACGAACACAATGCGAGCTCTAATCAATATATTCTCCATGATCCCAAATAAGCAGTTCCATGAGGCGTGGGATCGATTCCATGAGCTCATCGACCGGTGTCCCCATCACGACATATCCAAGCCCAACCTAGTACAGAGCTTTTTCTATGGGCTGACACCAGAGCTGCAGGGGCTAGTTAATGCTTCTTGTGGTGGCTCCTATTTCACCAAGGATGAAGACCAGGTCTGTGCCATCTATGAGGAGATGGCCGAGATATATATAGTGATGTCCCAGACCGTGCTCTACACTCAGGGGAAGCCTCCACCCCATGGAGTGTCTCATCAGAGGAGCACGAGTTGATGCGGGTCCATCCACTTCTTCGTAACAGCAGCAGCAGCACAGGAAGAATCATCAGTCGCTGACATGGGTATCAGTAGCGAGAAGTTGGACCGTATAGAGATCATAGAGAATAAGCAGTTCTAGGGCTTGACGTAGATTGATCAGTTGGCGCAGACCCTGAGTGACCTAAAGATCCAGATCATGTGTCTTCAGGAGGAACATATGACTTCTCAGCCCTTTCTCAGGTCACTAGTTGATCCCAGCAGCATTAGGTTGTCCCAGCCCTCCGTCTAGTATTGACAGGTTCACCACATCCAGGCAGAGGCGGTCCACTAGTTGCAGCACAAGTATTCTCAGCTACTGCCATTTAGGACACTCAGATGGTGGTGTACCAGCAGGATCAGCCACTGGCAGTTCTCCCCCCATCCCCATAAGAGTAGTAGCCCTTGATAGACTTGGCCTTCGCAAGGAAGGTCTCAAGTTGCTGCCTGGGCCAGACTTATGGAACTTTCTTGGCAACTTGTTCACAATGTCAGTATACCATGGGAGAAAGGCAATAGCAAGGATCGCCTCATATGGGGAGGTCTCAGTAGTAGGGTCAATCTGCTCGGATTCCTCAAGATTTTCGAAATGGGAGATATGATCCGCCACCACATTCTTAACTCCAGGCTTATCCTTAATTTCAATATCAAACTCCTGGAGGATCCCATCCTTTATCATGAAGGAGAGGATAGCGTTTGGCATCGGTGCATTCCTCATGAGGAGCACCACAATGTACTCACATACTGCCACAAGCTTGAGGTAGGAGGGCATCATTCTGGGAGGAGGACAGCACAAAAAGTACTCCAATCCGGTCAATGGTGGCCAACCCTCTTCAAGGATTCTGATGAATTCGTGAAGAGGTGTACTGACTGTAAGAGGATGGGCACTTGTGGACATCATGATATGATGCCGATGCAGCCCATTCACTTCTGTGAGGTTTTTGATGCATGATCCATTGATTTCATGGGTCAATTCCCTAAGAGTCAAGGATTGAGTACATACTGTTGGTTGTGGACTATGTGAGTCGTTGGGTTGAGGCCATTCTCGCCCGAACCGCAGATGCTAAGATTGTTTGCAAATTTTTGAGGAAAAATATCATTTCACGGTTCGGGGTGCCTAGAGTATTGATATCTGACAGGGGGTCTCATTTTATCAATGACAAGGTAAAGGCCCGTGCTAACGAGTTCAACATAGACCATCGAGTATCCACTCCATACCATCCTCAGACCAATGGTCTTGTTGAAGTAGAGATCAAGACAATACTGTAGAAGGTAGTCCGCCTAGACCGAAAGAATTGGTCACAGCTTTTGGACTTGATCTTGTGGGCATATCGGACTTCCTTTAAGACTCCTTTGGGTACATCTCCCTTTCATCTCGTTTATGGCAAGCCATGCCATTTACCTGTTGAGATTAAGCATAAGTCACTATAGCATGTCACTGAGATATTATTGGATACATAGAGTACAGAATTTAAGGAAGGCAGAATTGGCAGCCATGGAGGAGCTTAGAGATACAACCTTATCAAGCAGCTACAATATAAGTAGCGAGTAAAGATATGCCATGATTCTCATATCAGCCATAAACAGTTTGAGCCAGATTAGAGAGTATGGTTGTTTGATGCCAAGCTTAGATTATTTCCAGGGAAATTACAGAGTAAGTGGAAAGGACCATACCTGGTCCGAAAGGTACATGACAATAGTAGTATCAACATATCTGAAATGTCATCTGAGCCCACCTTTCGCGTTAATGGTCAGCACCTCAAGCCATATCTAGATCATGATCTGTTGATCGTTGACGTAGTCCCAATTTATTTTGCATGAGATGCGGTCTTTTGACTCACATCATTTGCATCTCATGCCTGATTATCATTGTTTTCCGCCCTTGTATAGATCCCGATGTCCATATCACACATTATTTTGTCTAACACCCCATTTGCATCTTATGATTAAGCTATACTTAGGGTGTACTTTACACTAAGTATAGGGGGTTGTCAGATTTTTGATTTATTCTTTTGATTATTTCTACCTCTATTTTGATGCCTATACTTAGGGATATTTTACCCTAAGTATAGGAGAGGTAGACCATGTACATTCTTTGACTCGGTTTTCCCTTTGTGTACAGTCTGCTATACTTATGATTACTTGATCCTAAGTATAGGGGGATCACTGACTTCTTTCATTACATTCTTTTATTCATCATTGTAGTATAGCATTTCTTTTCACTTCCTTATACTAAGCACGAGTTATGTCTTCTTCATTGCTCTTTTATCACTCTGAGGACATTGTTCGAGCTAAGTATTGGGGGGTTTCGTATATATTACATATATACTTTAGCCATAACTCGTACTTTGTGTGAGTATGTTAATAAATAAAATGGCTAAAATTCACAAACTAAAAATCACAAAAAATTAAATTTTTTTCCTGTACATAAAATTCTCTTTTTTGGCACATACATAGCAATTTATAAAAACTATTTTTGTACAAATGTTTGTAAAAATGTTTTGATTACGAAAAGTTTGTAAATATTTTTGTATTGAAATTATGTATATAGTACAAAAGTTTTGAAAAATGTTTGAAAAATAAAAGTTTGAAAAACCCTTGTGTAAATGTTTGTAAATAGTCTGCAAAACTCTGCATTCATGCATGCAATCAAACATTTTCAAAAAAATTTCACATTTTCAAAATTTTGCATAAAAGATTTTTGTATATACTTGTATATTCTTGACATTTAAACTAGTATGGAATTAAATTAGAAAATAGAGCTTTGTTAAGACCTTAATCCACCTAATTCTCAGAGGAACCTTATATGATTTGGGGTTAAGACTTTATAGGTCCATTGGTGACTTAATTCTTTTAGTCCACTATGATATGTTCACATGTCATCTTGATGAGCCTAAGTAGAACACTTAACACTGCATGCATGAATCTCACAGACAATGGCTTTACTTGGACCTGCACTTTACACTCAGCTCCACACAGATGAGGTGGTGAGGAGGCAATTTCCTTTGTCTTGGGGTAGCATACGAGGGTAGTATTTCTAGGCGGAACCTCTCGTCTTCCTTCAGGGAGAGAAGTGCGTTTCAACTTGGTCTGGCGGTGTTGAGGTCTGAACACAGGAGTTATGGGTTACAATAATTCTTCAAAAGAGGGATAGTCTACTGGTTCAAGAAGAAAAAGTCCTTATGTATATATGTTACACCATGTAGATATGTTGTACATACGTACATGTTAAAAAAATGTGCAAAAGAAAGAAAAACTACAAAAAAGTAGTGGGCCTGATAGAAAATAAAATGCATGCCATAGTGTATATAGTCAAATAAAGCAAAGCTTATGTTACACCTTCTCATCTCATGAAGCTTGCAGCGGGAGACTTAGCTACACCGGTTGGGCTGCCAGGGATACGTGGCTACACTGGCCATAGACCATTCTCTTCTTTCCCCCTCTTCTTGAGCCAGTTGAACTTGAACTTAGAAGGGAATACCCCGCTCCTCGAGGAAAGAGCTGCTAGACTAGGAAATTAGAGTTACCTTGTTGAGGGAGATTGTTGCCTTGTCATTTCTAAGGTGGGGAGCTACATATCACTTACACCATACAAGAAAAGAAATATGGTCATCAGAGTTTGTGTATGTATACTTGTTCTGATATGGATTATTGAGGAGTCTTGACCATAGATTGGTGGAACTTAGAGGTTGTTGAGTCTTAAATTTAAGTCCAAATAAGATTCCGATAAACTAATAATCCAAAGGTCTGACTGAGCTCCGTACTTCAATATAATGAAGACAAGTTTAATAATCGAACTTGACTCTCCTTCTTTTTCTTTTCTTTCTTTTCACTTCTTTTTCTAATAAGTGTTTGCTAAGGGACTATAAAAGGTAAAGTATAGGAGGGTGATGAATCCCTGATTCTCACTCTTTATTCTTTTATTTTAGCTACTTATCTTGGCAAAGCATCATGTAAATAGGTGTAAATACAATAACATAGCAATCAACATGCATCTATTAATATTGCATAATTAGCATATATTTGTGCAAAAATAAAAGAATAAAGGAAAAGAAAAAGGAAGGAGGTATTTGGAATAAATACAGAGTGACCTGAACCCCAAGAGAAGGTCAAGCCTTGACCTGATCGCCAAAATCAAATAAGTAGAGAGAGATAAGGCATACTCAATGTTGTACATATTACCTATATATGCAAATAATTATTTTTCATCACAAAAAAATTATTCTTTTACCTCCTTGTATATTTCCCTAGAAATAAAACAAGAATAAATTAAAAATGTGAAAAATTAAAATTAAAATAGAAATAAAATCTCTCATCTATTGTACAAAACACATGTATATATACATTATTCTCTATTTATTATATACCTGTAAATAAATAATAAAAATAAAATAAAAATGGTTTTATGCTCCAAAATTATGGGGAAAATAAATAAAATACAAAATTGAGGTATTTATGTAAAATTAAAAAAATAAAAATACTTGTACAAAATACATCGGTGTATTATACATGCATTTAATATTATATACTACATATACACTATTTTTATTTTTTTATAAAAATATTTAAAAATCATAGAAAAATAGTTTGAAAATAATAAACATTTTTAATATACTTTTTATTTTTACTTCATTTATTAATTTTTATTGATTTTATAAATAATTTGTAAATTCTAATTTTCTGATTGGTCCAGCCGGATGTTGACCTCCGGTCAACTCCCTCTTCTAGGCTTGATCCGACCCGACTCCATTAGCCGTAGCTTCTTCTCCCAATTTTCTCGGTCATATCATGCCGCCTCTCACCCTGATTTCTCGCCCGTTGCTTCTTCTAGGATCCATCACCTTCGCGGATCCTAGGAAGGCACATATCTTCCTAGGATTGTACTCTTTTGCCCGATCATTTCACCCTCCTAGGAAGCCTATAAAATGTCTCCTCCAACTCCACAACAGCTCAGCTCATTCCTCGCTCCCACTTCGACCCCTAGCCACCTCCAACTGAGTGACATCTGCTCAGAGAGACCCTTGGAGCTTGTTTTGGTGTAGTGATGACGCATCTCATCCTTCATGGCAGGAGATCCGCCACGAGCAGCCTCCCCGTCCGCCGCAATGTGGTTGAGGCCATAGCCCCAATGACCATAGCCGCCTCGAGTTATGGAGTCCATCCAGATCGTCAGGTATCTATGCTACCCTGTGCTTTTCGCTTTTGATTCCATTCATTCCATCTAGCATCGCCGCACCTCCACTTGCTTTGACCAGCTGGTCAGAGCCCAAATATCTACACCCACCGATTCAGTACGACTCACCATATCACCCTTGATCTCCTCACGCAACCTGATCACCCTACAGCTCAACCATCGGGTTGAGATTAGGCTCGATCTCCCTCCCTCGTGTTCGCTGGAGACCCCAACCCCACTCCACGTCGCTTCTCTTTCTGTATGTAATAAACCTTCATCGGAGCATCGCCTTCGAGCGTTGTGTCCTTTGCAGGTGTTGATTCGTGTGAAGGCTCCTATTTGACCCACTAGTTGACCCGGCGGAGCAGCTCCAGGTGGAGCGCCACTACCTAGATCCTCCAACCGTTCATCGTCCCATCGGAGACCATCAGTAGTCGTGGAGTATCACCACGATGCAGCAGGGCCTATCTGATCTTTCATCAGAGCATCAGAGTCCATCTGGTGCTTGATCGAAGGTCATCTAGGTCCAGTTATTCCATCACCTTCAGTTGTCGTTGGATTGGGACCCCGTCGCCCAGATCGCATCTTCACCGTCCACTCGTTTCCTTTTATGAGAGGCGTCATATGTACGATTAACGACCATCAAGGCTGACATTCCCTGCACCTTCTGATCTGGTCAGAGGACATCAGACCCGTACGTCTGGTCCACATGCTTGAGCCGTCCGATCCAGAGCAGAGCAGATCGCCACAGTCAGTAGCCGCGTTCACAAGAGCTTGCCACGCGTCCTCACGTGGACCACACGTGCCTTGCAATGGTATTTTGCCCTTTTACACCCCACACTTTTATGTTTTATTATATAGTTCTATAAATAAAGTGGTAGTTTAGACTTTTTGCAGTTTAGACCTTAAGGTTTCTAGTATTTGCACTTTAGTCCAGTTGAGTCGCAGTTACGTGTCGTCCCACGTGTTTATCTAGTGTTTTGCATTTAATGCCTCGAACTTTTGCTATGTTATGCTTTGAATGACACATTTTGATATTTGTACTTGTGCCCCTATGCGTGGTTTATTGAGCATGTGCAAAAATTAATTTGATAAATTGCAACCGTAGCCCTAAGTTTTTTATATGTGTTATATTTTGGTCTGGAAAGTTTAGGATAATTGCATATAGGTCCCTACTTGCTGTGTGCTTTATTTTTCATCATATAATTACCAAACTAACTCCAAAATCCCCTAAAAATTACTGTTAGCTCCTTCTAACAGGTAATATTTATGGTGATTTTTATGAATTAATTTAGTTTTATTTGGTATTTTCTAAAAATAAAAAACACTTTAAAACTATTTTTTCTATTTTCTAAAATACTACAAAAATATAAAATTTGCTTTAAAAATTATAAAAAATTATTGTATGCTTGTTTATGTATGTTTTAATTTCAGTAGCATTTTTGTTTTAAGAATCCTTATAAAAACCCTAAAAATCCAAAAACTGTAGAAAAATTATGAAAATCATTAAAAATTCTAAAAAAATTAGAAAAATAATAAAATTCCAGTTTCTGTAGTTAGGTATTTTTATTTTCTTTTTCATAAATTCACACCCTAGACATTAGGGCATTTTAGTATTTTAAATTTGCCTTGTAGTCCAGGATGTACACTGTTTTCCATTTTCATCTTTGTTTTATTTTTATAAAATCATATAAAATTGGAAAAATGCCCTAAAATAAAAAAAACATCTGAAATTTGAAAAACATAAAAATATTTTTATTTCTGATTTTTGAGCATTTTTAGTCTTAAAAAAATTTTGAAGCTTGTTTGTCTTGATTTCTTTCTCTTGTTTTCTTATTTTGAAAATATAAATATTGCAAAATTGAAAATCACAAAAATGTGTTTTTCATTCTCTGATTAGGACTACTTCATACTTTTCCGTGCTGCTTGTGTGCGACCCTGGTCACTATACCAGGTTAAATAAATAGCGGAGACCGCTAACATTTCTTTGAGTGCTTTATCTATTGTTTGTGTGGTTTCTTGTTTTCTTGTTGAGTCTGATTGGTTGATTGGGGTCACAATGACCATGATTTACTTTGGCATTTAACACTAGTCGGCCAGGTCACTCATCGCTCATGCAGCTCCAGTATCATCCCACAAAAGAAACTCTAGACTAGGTTGGCCTCGGGTATCTCATGATGTGGACACCGGTCGATGAGCTCTCTAAATCGATCACATGCCTCGTGAAACTACTCATTTGGGATCATGGTGAAGTTGTTGATCATAGCTCATGCTATGCTGGTCCGACCGAGTTGATAGTACTTGTTCAAGTACTTGGTCCGGAGCTGCTCCCAGATGGTGACATACCTCACCAAATGTTTCAGACAATAGGCTACTCTGTCAACTAAGGATAAAGGGAAGGCAATCATCTTGATCGTGTCCTCGTCCACGAATCTAACATGGACAGTACTACAAATCATCTTGAACTCCTGAAGATGGAGGTGCAGCTCCTCGGTTGCTAGCCCCTGGAACGTGGGCAGTAACTGAATGGTTAGGGGGCAAAGCTCGAAGTCGCCCAGGATCGCTGGAAGCTTAATCCAATGGTTGGAGAGAGTTACACCAGGGTTGTGCAAATGTCTCATCATCCTTGGCTGTATGGCTGGCTCATGCGGCTCCTTTGATTGTCCATCTCCTCCTCCAGCTTTTGGTATCTCTCCACCGGCTGGTCTCTGTTGCTCTCCTCTATCGACTCGCATCTCCATCAGTTCTCCTCGTACCTCTATCATAAATGCTCCCTGGTCTCTAATCTGGTGTTGCATCATCTCTAAGGAGGCTAAGAGTGTGTTGTTGATGGTGACCTGGTCAAGTACGTACGGTGATCCATGAGGCTACTCATCGGTGCATCCCTCACTGTTGGACATCTTTCGAGTCTCTGCAAAGGCAAAAGACCCTAACTCAGGTGTCGTCATGTGAACATAAATCTATGCTAGACTCTGCTCTGGAACCTCAGGATTGGAAGAAGGGTGGTCGAGGTGGAACATGATGGTAGCGAACTCAGGTTTAGAGAGCGGGTCTAGGATCTCTTTAGTGGACCTAGATGAATGGAAAGGAGTGTTCGAAAGCGGTGTTGTCAAAGGTAGCCTAAGGGACCTCCTTCCCATCAGCCGTGATTTGAGGATTTATGAAGATGATATTTGAATGCAAACAAGATGAGAAGACAAACCCCTTTTTCACCTACTCAAATATGAGCTGATGACCGTGAAAGATTGGTCGTTAATCCGATCAATATTTATTTAGGTGAAAATTCTAGATATCAGAGCGATTAAGCAAGTTGTTGGGAATCCAATACTCCAAGGAGACTGACCAAATCTTGCAACTAACTTTTCCTAGCCAGTATGGGTGCGGACCGTTTACTGACTACCCAATCTGCTAAGAAAGTCCCGACTTATCAGCGGCTACCTAGTAAAATATTCACTGGATAACAATTAGCTATAAAACTAGTAGTCTGAAAGGAGTTCAGATGTGGCTCTAGCCTAGTGTGAGGGTCTCTCTCTCTCACTGTAGATATAACAATCAATGAGAGGATGACTCTCCCCAAAATAAGATTTTTGAGTGAAGTGTATTTAGTGTTAGGTTTGCATTAGTAGTCCCATTTTTTTGTTTTCACTTTTTAGGTATTTTCTTAAATAAAAAATCTCTTAACGAATTTTTCGATTTCCTTGGTTATTTTGAGTCCGATAAAACAGGGGGAGGAAGTCAAAAAAGCTTGTTAGCGATCAAACACTATGATGCATGCAGAGATAGAAATGCATACTTGTCTCCAGCACTCTACATGCAGGGTGATCCACGCATAAAAGTAAATAAAGGACAGAAATAAAACCTACCTAATGATGCAATGAGGAAATCGGCCTTAGATGACTAATTTCTATTAATCTTGAAGGTATAATAGTTAACTATAGGGAAGAGAGTCCGGAGTCCGGTCTTTGATGCCAATCGATGCGCACCACAATGGGCCCTGCCAACGCTGTATATGATCTCTCTCGGAATGTGGACTCTAATCCCAATATGTCAACTTATAATTTTATTTTTAGCTAGGTCCAAATAAGATCTATAGCAACAAATAAGCAATTAGGTGCAGGGCCTCAGCTTATTACTTCACAATCAACAAAAATCCTAAGTCTAGGGGCTAAATCCTCGAGAATCAAAAAGAAAATAAAAGGAGATAAAATGAAAACACGAAAAAGCCACGGTGAGGTCCCCCAAGTACACCAGTACTCGTCGAAACATACCCCAAAATGTCTAAGTGTCCAAGAGTTGTAGAGTCTAATTATTACAATGAAAATATGGTTCTGCACAAATAAACTACTCTATAAGCTAGGAGTGAGTAGTTTGTAGAGTGATTAGTTGGAACTAATCTCTAGCTCCTTTGCTTCTCCTCTAGTACTGGTGTCTCCGAAAGACAATTCGAAGCATCCTCAGGCAGTTCCCTGCACAAAAGTGAAACAGAAAGATATCAGAGAATAGTTATAACAAATAGAAACAAAAATAATGGATAAAAGTGAAAAATGACTACTAAGCCATGCTCTCCGACAATGGAACCATTCTGATGAGTAACCGATGAATCAGGGTTAAGTATCAAGAAATATCCCAGGTCGTGCGACCCCAGTCAATTAGACGAGCTCAATCAAGAAGAAATAAACTACTCAAAAGAAATCAATCAAAGCATGAAATGTAAGTGGTTCGCTATTTTATTTAGCTGGTATAACCACCAGGGTCGAACATAAGGAGCATGAATATACGGAGTTGGCAGATTTCCAAAATAAGACAATTTTTGTGGTTTTTAATCTTGCAAATTTTTAAATTTTAATAAGAAACAAAATCAACAAAAAGAATAACAAACAAGGACAATAATCTTTTGGATTTTGTAAAGCAAAAATATTCAGAAAATTAAGATAAAAATATTTTCGGGTTTTTGAGGTTTTGAAATGTTTTGGTAATTTTTTGGGGTTTTGCAAATGTTTTTAAAACTTTATAAAATCAAAAAGAGCTCAAATGCAAAATAGTGCACAATCAAGACTAAATTGCAAGTTAAAATCATTAAAAATGCCCTAATGTTCGGGATAACAATTTATAATAAATTATTAAGTAAAATCTACAAATAAAAACTAAAAAATGGAATTTTTGGATTTTTGGATTTTATATGATTTTTATGGGTTTTGGGGTGTTTTTTAATTTTTAGGTTTTTATAAGTGTTTTTCAAACAAAATTTACACTACAATTAAACAAACAAAAGGAGACTACATGAATTTTTATAGAATTTTTAAAACATTTTTGAATTTTTAAGATTTTTTTAAATTTAGACAGGATATTTTTTAAGGTTTTTTGAATTTTATAAATATAAAATGCAAAGCAATTAATCCAATAAAATAATACACACCAACAAGAGCTAATAATAATTTTTAGGGGATTTTACGAATTAATATGCTATTTGGTATGTCCAAAATACAAGGTGTAATTAGACACAATTAATAGGGACATGTTTGCAAATATTTCAAGTTCACAGACCAAAGAATAGTACATATAAAAGTATGGGGTCAATACTGTAAAATCCCACTCAAAATGTGTGCCACACGTGATCCAGATTCATAGAGGCATAATTGCAAATTGAAAACTTTACATTCAAAGCATAACATCTTAAAAGTTCAGGCTACTAGATGCAAATAACCCAAAAGACACGTGGTAACGCATGTGCTACAGACTGTGAGGGACTAAAATACAAATATAAAAAATAAGAGGTCAAACTGCAAAATGTACGTGACTATAACATTTATTTACAGGACTAAAGCTAAATATAGAAACAAGCAGGGTAAAAGGGGAAATATATCCTTGCAGGCGCGTATGGGGCACGTGGCAGGCTCTCGTGAAAGTGGCGGCTGACGTCTCTTATCTGCTTTGCTAAAGATCTAACGGTCCAGGTACATGGAGCAGGCATAAGGGTCTGATCGTGTATGATGGAATCAGATAGCACAGGGAATATCTTCCCTAATGACCATTAATCATAGATCTGGCACCTCTGAAAAAGGGGTCTAATGGACGGTGGGTAGTAATTTTGACGAGGTGGTCTTGATATGACGACGACTGAAGATGGTGGAGGAACTCTACTCGAGCTAACTTCAATCGACAGTGGAGGTAGATCTGCAGGCCCACTGACGTCGTCGAGAGGTCCAACACGGTCCTGAAACCCCTCCGCATCGAGCGGTGGTCTCTAATGAGGCGATGAACAGTTGGATGAGCGGGGCAGTGACGCTCCATCTGGAGCTACTCTGCCGGGTCAGCTGGTAAGTAAATTGGGCACCTTCGCACAAACCAGCACATGAAAAGGATACGCCGCTCGAAGGCGAAGCTCCGGCGATGGCTTATTACATAAGGAAAGAGGAGAAGCAATGCAAAATGTGGTTTTGGGTCTCCGATGAACGCTGGGAAAGGAGACCGGACTTGATTCTGCTCTGATGAGCAGGGTTCAAGGGGAAAGGTTGCATGGGAAGGTGCGGTAGGCATTGACGGTTCGATCGATACGGGTGGGGGTGAGTAATAGGGCTTTGACCTCAGGGTCAGAGCTAGCAAAATGGTGGAGGCGATGAGATAAAAGATGGTATTGAAACAGGAAAGATGGAAGGTGCAAGCTATACCTGAAGGTCCGGATCGACTCTTGAGCTTCAGGCGAAGGCGAGCTCGAGGAAATGGTCTCAACTAAGCTACGACTGGCCATGGAGGTTGAACGCGATGGAGGTCTGGCCACGTAGCTTTAGCTGCGTCGTTGCAGCACCAATCCAGTCTGTAGAGATCACTCCAGGTAGTTGTCACTCAGCTGGAGGTGGCTAAGGGTCGAAATGGTGGCGAGGAACAAGCTAAGCTGCTGGTGGAGCGGAAGAGAAATTTTATAGGGTGCTCTAGGGATCTAGAAAGATCGGCAAGATCCGCACAACCCTAAGGGGATCCGGGTGATCCTAGGGATCCGTGAGAATCTCGGATGTACCAAGATTCTTGGATCCGGATTTCAAGGTAAGTGGAGGTTGGAGTCGAGTGAGAAAAAGCGAAGAAGAGACTCTGACGAGAGGAGTTCGACACGACCCAGACTGAAACCAATAGACATTTAGTATTTACAAAGTAAAAATAAATTCAATAAAAAATAGCAAATGTATTTAAAATAAAAAACATATAAAATAAAAAATGTTTATTATTTTTCAACATATTTTTCTATGATTTTTAATAATTTTTTCGAAAAATAAATTAATGTATATACAATATATAGTAATATATATGTATGTTATACCTATATTTTATATACAAATATTTTTATTTTATTATTTTTACAGAAATACCCTTATTTTATATTTTATTTATCTACAACATAATTTTAGGAGTGTAAATTAATTTTTTATTTTATTTTTACAAATTATTAAATAGTGAATGTAATATGTACATATGTATTTTATACAATGAATTGAGGGTTTTTATTTTTATTTTTATTTTTATTTTATTTTTCATATTTTTATTTTATATTTATAATGTTATTAATACTATATACAAGTGCATAGAAGAATACAATATTTTTATTTAATCAAAAATACGTAAATAAATTATATGTACAAGTGTATGTGATATATACATGGTAGACCCTATCTCTCTCTACTTATTTTATTTTGTTATCAGGTTATGTCTTGACCTTCTCTTGGTGTTTGGGTCACTCTGTATTTATTATAAATACATATTTTTCCTTTATTCTTTTATTTTTTCCAAAAATGCATGCTAAATATGTAATATTAACAGAAGCATGCAAAAAGTTAAGTTATTATATTTATAGGTATTTATAAGGTATTTTTCCAAGAAGAAGAGCTAAAAAAGAATAAAGAGTGAGAATAATGGATTCATCAACTGTGTTATCACTTCCCAGACAAACCACCAAACTATCAAGTGGTCCCCTCCTCTGGTAACTCCTCATTGAGGAGATGGATATTTCCTTCTATGTTCAGGTGCATGCTACTTCACAATCAAATGAGGTAGAAGCTAGAAGAAAGGAAAAAAGAAATGGAAATGGATCAATATAATCACATATCCTTGTTAAGATCGACCAGTGTAACCGAGTCTCCACCACGAAGCATGCATTTTCTGGAAACTTGAGATTTTTGGAATTTTTGGTGTAGGCTTATTTTTTAATATTTCCTTTGTATTATATTGTTTTGCATTCTTGTTTTTCCGTGATGGATATAGAATCTTTTGTTCCACCCATGTTTTGGTGTCTTAGAAAAAGATGTGCTAGCAGATCATTCCTCATACGAAGCTTTATTTAAATCCACTCTCCAATCGTTAGATGTCCATGCTACCAGAGGAAGTGGGTTGAAGTACCGGTTTTAGCAGTCCCTAAGAATGGTTCTTGAGCCACCCTTAACAAAGCAGCTAAGTATCGTCCTGACTTAGACTCCAAGATCTTTCAATAATCCATCTGGGTTGAGCATAGTGTTATGTGTGAGGTCTCTTGTCAAGCCATTGTCTCAAGAGTCGTACCAATGACATGAAGGGTTCTAGCCAGACACATTGAATGGACTCAAGGACACTGTCTCATGGAATCTAAAGAATTAAGAGAGTGACCTGAAACGTCTCAATTCCAGTCCTGAACCGGTTCCTCTTTATTAAGTGGATTTAGGTCGAGACCACGCTCCAATCTTCTGACTTTATTTAGACTTGTTCAATTTTCATGATCATTCTGCAAAATGTAGATGTACATGCGATGTAAAAAAATCTTTTTTGTGGTAATATTTTTTAATTTTCAACATTTTATAGGTTTTCGAAAAAGTTTTATCAATTTTTATGTACTTTTTGAAAACATTTTGCAAATTTTGTTGAGTTTTGAAAATTTTGAAAATTTTAGGGTTTTTCAATAAAGGTTAGTGAAAGAAGTACATATAAATTTTTACAAGAGAGTGCATGCATATTTACAAGAATTGATTGTAAAATTTACACTTGGAATTTATACATAAGTTAGTTGATTACATATATTACATACATGGGATATATATGTTTAAAGAATTTTATTTCAGAATTATATACAAGATCCAAAAAAACATTTGAAATTGTTTTTGTACGAATACTTTGAAAACCTTACTTTGCATGTAGTTTTTACAAACACCTTATAAACATCTACAAAGTTTGAAATTCATTTTGCAAAGATTTTTCATAGCTATAGATAGATTTTTCAAAGTATTTTTTAAATAATTTTCCAAATCATTTGTAATGCAAGTATTTACAAAAGACTTTTACAAAGGTTTGAAAACATGTTACAAAAGTTTTTTCCCAACGATTTTCAAATGATCTTTCAAGATATTTTCCAACCATTTTTCTAATCATTTTACAAAATATTTTTAACCAATTTATTAATCAAATTCATAACAAATTTTGAAAAAAGTATACATAATTAGGGTGTATTCTTTACACTTGATTTATTGTATACCCTAATCCCACTATAGTATTTTAGACATATTATTAAAAATAGGAAAGTACGAGTTATGGATAAAGTGTATACAACGTATATATGACTCCCCTATGCTTAACTTGAGCTATGTCCTCATATTGATAAAAAAGAAAAAGGAAGATATAACTCGTGCATAGTATAGGAAATCTTATACTACAATGACTAAAATACTGAGAAGTTGATCGTCCCCCTAATACTTAGTATTAACTAATTCTAGGTACAATAGACTTTACACCAAGCGAGGACAATCGAGGATTAGAATTTATGAAAAAATCAACATTTCTGCTTGCCCCCTATACTTAGGGTGGAATATCCCTAAGTATAGAAAAGAAATATCAACAAGTTTGGAAGAAAGCAAGAAAGTACAATACAGAATAACTCGAATACACTCATCCCCCCATACTTAGGATGAAGTATATCCTAAATATAACACAGATGAATGGGATGAATGAGATAATGGAAGAATGAAAGAAATAAAACATAAATTAAAAGAAGAAAATAAAAGATGTTTTTGAACCTTATGTGTCTGATTCTTCTTCCTCTAGAAGCTCATCTTGAAATACGACCTCTATTGAATCCATCATGGAGAGGAATGTATCATGATTGGTATATGATTTCATCAAATGTCTATTCACGATGAATAATTGTGCATCAGCTTATAATCCATATATAATAATGATGTCATTGTCACACACATTTTTTATAATAAATGGTCATGACCAATTGATTTTCAGTTTGCCCGAAAATAATTTCAACTTTGCATTAAACAACCACACTTTCTGATTCGGCTCGAATTTCTTCTTCTGATATGCTTGTCATGCAATCTCTTGACTTTCTCTTTATGTTGAGGTTGTTGTCATATGCAGCTTCTCCGAATTTTAACAATCGGTTCATGTCAAGCTTTTGCTTCTTTCTAGCTTTCTCTCTATCCAGATTGCATATACTTACTGCCCACATTGAATTATGAAGGAGTTCCATGGGCAAGTGACATGTCTTGTCGTACATCAAATGATATGGAGACATGCCTAGAGGAGACTTGTACATTGTGCAATAAGCGCAAAGAACTGAGTTAAGCAAATGCAACCAATTTTTTCTTTTAGGATGTACAAATTTCTGCAAAAATAGATTTGATCTCCCTGTTAGAACTTTCGGCCAAGCCGTTAGTCTGTGGCTGGTAAGGAGATGCACATGGTATTCAATGCATTATTCCTTAGTCAACTTCTTCACGTATTTGTTGATAAAGTGACTACCTCCGTTTGATATAAGGATTTTCATGATCCCGAACTGTGTAATGATGTTGTCTTTAAGAAAGTCACACACCGTGCAATTGTTTACAGATTGAGCTGGGATAGCCTCCACCCATCGACTAATATAATTGACAGCAAGTAGGATGCACGCATTACTCTGATTATTAGGGAATGGGCCCATAAAGTTGATCTTCCATGCATCAAAGACATCTGATATCTGAATGTACTTGAGAGGCATGGTGTCTCTTAAATTGATGGTACCGTCCATCTTCTGGCAGTCAGTACAACCATTAATGGATTCCATAGCATCCTTGAAAAGTGTTAGCCACCACAGACAACATTGAATCACCATCATTGTCGTACGCTTTCCAGAATGGTGTTCTCCATATTCTAATTTGTGACAATGTTTCATAACACTTGTGTACTCCTCCTCAGGAATGCATCTTCTCCAGATACAATATGCTCCCTCATGAAACAAGTGTGCATCCTCCCACTAGTAAAAATGTATTTCAAACATGAACTTGTTCACTTTCAGCTTTATCCAATCCCGTGGAACTTCCTTGGAGATAAGATAGTTTACAATATTGTCTTACCAGGGGAGAGAAGTGACTTCCAGGATAGCTTCATCTAGGAAGGTTTTAGTGATTGGAATGATTTCCTATTTAGGAGTTTCTCTCTCACTGATTCTGGAAAGGTGATATGCCACAACATTTTTAACTGGAGGTTTGTCACTTATCTCTAAATCAATCTCCTAAAGTAGGAGGATCCAACACAATAGTCGTGACTTAGCATCCTTCTTGCTTTGCAAGTACCATATGGGAGAGTCGCCAGTATACACAATAACTTTTGATCTGAGCAGATGTGACCAGAATTTCTCTAGTGCAAACACCACAACTAACAACTCTTTCTCTGTGATAGTGTAATTTTTTTGTGCATCATCCAATGTTTAGCTAGCATAATGAATCATAAATGGCAATCCATACAATCATTATCCCAACACCACCCCAATAGCATAATCAGAAGCGTTTGTCATGATCTCGAATGGTAGAGACCAAACTGGTGGTTGTAGGACTGGAGCTTGGGTGATGATTTCTTTCAACTGATTAAAGGCTTGGAGCATTCTGTCATCTACAATGAATTCGGTGTCCTTGCCTAGAAGCTCTATCAGAGGTCAGACGTCTTTGTTGAAATCATTGATAAATCTCTTATAAAAGCCTATGTGCCCCAAAAATGACCTAACTTGCTTCAGTGAAGTAGGTGGCTCGAGTTTGGATACGACTTCCAACTTGGCTGGGTCGACCTCCATGCCTTGCTTGTAGACAAAGTGGCCCTATACGATTCCATCAGTCACCATGAAGTAAATCTTCTCCCATGACACCAAATTGACTTTGCAACAACATCGAAGGACTCGGTCTAGATATGTTAGGCACTGATCAAAGTTGTCTTCGTGGATCGAGAAATCATCCATGAATACCTCGAGGAAACTTCCCACCATATCTGCAAATACGGATATCATACATCTATGAAATGTAGCAGGGGCGTTACACAACCCAAACAACATCCATCAGAATTCATATGTCCCAAGTGGAAAGGTGAACGTGGTCTTCTCTTGGTCTTCAGGTGCAATTGAAACTTATATACCCCGAGTAGCCATCTAAGAAATAGAAGTATTCCTTTTCAGCCAACCTTTTGGCTATTTGATTGATGAAAGGAAGTGGAAAATGATCCTTCTTGGTAGCTAGGTTCAGGCGTCGGTATTCCACAAAGATGCGTTATGATGTTGGCATTTGGGTCGGAATCTCCTCTCCTTTGTCATTAATCACAATCATGAATCCCCATTTCTTAGGAACCACATGTAACGGACTCACCCATATGGAATCTAAGATGGGATAGATGAAAACTACTTTGCATAATTTTGTGATCTCTTTCATTACAACGACCCGGAGGTTAGGGTTCAAACGACGCTGAAATTCACTGGAAGGCTTATTGTCTTGTTCCAAGTAGATGTGGTGCGAGTACAATGAAGGGTTAATCCCATGGAGTTCTGATATTTTCCAGCCAATTGCCTAGAGGTTTCTTTCTAGAACCTCAAGCAGATGATATTCTTGGTCTTTGGTCAGTTGAGCATTGATAATGACCGGCAACATGTTTGTTTCTCGCGCAAGGAAGGCATACTTCAGGTTGACAGTAATTGCCTTAGCGTTGGAGGAGTATGACTCAAATCAGTGGAGACCTCTGCAACATCGATAAGTATAGGATCATTCAACTTGATATTGTCCACCATGGTGACATTCGACTCTGAGTTCAATGTCTCATAAAGATTAGTAATGAATTCCTCCCACTCTAATGGGAATGGAGGTTTTTTAATTAGCTCAGATAGAACAACTACATGCAACTTATCTTTAAGGACTACAAGGAATTCGACTGACTTTCCAGGAGCTCCTCCTTGGACAGGAACTCTCGAGTTTCATCAGTTTCCAGAATTAATGCAATGTCTCTATATTTTTCCAAAAAGTCGCAGTCATTTGTTTCATTATGCTTGGGTTCGTTCTCGTCTGACACGGATTCTGCAGGCTTTGTTACTTGGATCGTCTGTATTTGGTCCTTGTCGCTACTTGATAACGTGGTCCCGACCCTGCGGTTAGGAGATTGTTGGTGTAGAAAGTGAAGCCGTAGAGAGGGAACCATGTTGAATCAAACAAAAAGTACGATAAAACTGGAGACAAACTCCTATTCTATTGTTCACTACTAATTTAACCAGGTTAGTGTGCTTGGGTCGAACACAAGGAAGCAGAATGTTTAAACCACGGTTTTCGAGTCAAGGAATAAATTCCAACAAAATCCTCTTTTATTCTTGATTTTACAAGGAAAGAAATTAAGAAAAAATTCGGCCCAAGACAAACTCAAGAAAACAAAAATCAAAACCACAAAATAAAGTGACAAAAAATACAGGAAAAATGTTCGAAAAATAGCTTGGGTAGTTATCGAGCTACCCTAGAGAAATCGCGGAAAAATGAGGAAAAGTACGAGGTTCAAATGGACCCTACAAGCTAGGAGCCAAACTGCAAGAAAAGTACTTAGTTTTTATTACATAACGGTCCCTGTAGGGACTAAAATGCAAAAGAAAATAAAAGAATTACAATTAGGTCCCTATGCAGGGACCTAATTATAATTTCTAGAAACTCTGGATACGTGCTTGAATTTCTGGAACTCGGTGGGGCTTATGATGCAATTTCCCATCGTTTCATGTTGAAGGATCGTGATTAGATATCAGCATGTGATTTGGACCGTCCACATGCGCCACGTGTCGACAACCTGTAAAGTTTGGAAGCTCTTGGTTGTTCTTGAACATGATGCATGACCGACGACGAAGCCTCCTTCTCCGGCCGGTGACTGACGATGATCTGGGGTCTCCGGCGAGGCCAGAGGGGTGACTCCTTAACCCCTCGAGCTCGCCCGCGGGTGAGCTTAGTCGGAGGTGGTCGTGATCGGCAGAGATTAGGCGATGAACTTGTTGGTTCAAATGCTCCTGGAAATTGATGACTGATCTGCTCCTTCTTCGAATGGCTCATTCATTGCGCTTGAGAGTTTCATTTTCCTTGGATTTGCTCCAGATGAAAGATGGATCTACAAATGACGAAAATATATGCTCGATTCGCTCAATAATCAACCGAATTATTAAAGATCGCAAGATCAATATTGTGTTTCCAGAACAAATGAAGCTTAGTGTCTGAACAATGGCGTGTGAATGGAAAGGAATCCGAGTGAAACGAAATGGAATGGAAGATGGAGATTCAATTCGCGTTGTTGATGGATGATTATGATATATAATTACGTAATTAGCTAACCTAATCGAGGCATGCTAATCGAGAAATAAAAGGTTGAAAGGTGAATGAAATACCTCGGGAGTAGTAGGTATACAACCTCCTAGTGATAGCTCGACGAAGTAGCTTCCCGAAGCTCGACGCTGCGCAAGGCGGTGATGCAAGGTGGCGATGCGCCTTGGAACGTCTCCTCCGACGATCTTCTTCCACGATGGGCTTCTCCTAGGCGCTATCACCACCTCAGATGGACGGGGCAAGGCTTGAAAGAGAAAAGGGTGAGCTGATGATCTGGAGTTCAGAGTCAGTTGAGGAGAGTTAGTTAATGGCGTCAACTTGATGAGTTTTTTATAGACGGAATGGAGACGATCTAAGGAGGATCTAATGATGGGGGTGTAGGAGGTTAGTTAGGAGGAGAAGATGAATGGTTTAGATCAATCAAAGGCATTAGAGGTTAGGCGGGAAAAAATCAGTGAAAACGGTCGGGCAAACCAAACTCTTCACTGGCTTTTTGAGGAAGAAGAGCCAGGTGCTGACACGTGTCAGCACCTGGTTGGCCAGATATGTAAATTACTTAAAAATTATATAATAAATAGTAAATAAAGTTATTTTAAAAATGTATAAACAAAAAATGTAAATAATTAAATTATCTAAATTATGGTATAATTATTTTTTATAAATAGTAAATATTTATTCGAAATATGAAAATTATGTAACACAGCCATGGCCGGTCCCAAGCCCGGGTAAATGAGGAGGGTTGCATTAGGTAGCCGACAGCCAGCGTAAAACAATCAGAGACAACTTCCTAAATAGTACTTTTTTAAAAAAATACTATTTAAGAAGTTGCCTCATGAGAGTCGGATCTTTTTAACATGGATTTAAGCAAACATACAGATTTCGTTTGGGCGTTCCCTACTTACGATGCATTGCATCACCCAAATGCAATGAAAAATGAGCAAGGGCCGCTACATCACAGCCTGGATGTAGTTCAAAATTTGCAAGGGTTCCCGCATGAAGAATGCATGCGGGTAATTAAGCTAGTTCCACTGCATCGCCGCCCGGATGCAGTCCAAAATTTACAATGGTTCTCGCATAATGGACGCATGTGAGTAAAGAAGTTAGTCCAAAAGAGATTGCAACAAAAGTTGCGGATTGGTAGTTTGAATATTGGCATTTTAACTGGAAAATTGATAGAGATAGTGGATACGATGGAAAGAAGGAAGATTCATATATTGTGTCTTCAAGAGACTAAATGGGTTGGAGATAAAGCAAGGGAGATTGAGAAGACAGGCTTTAAACCTTTTGTATTCAGGTAAAGATAAGGGTAGAAACGGTGTTGGAGTGGTTGTTCATAAGGATTTGAAGGATTGTGTGGTTGAGGTGAAAAGATTCGGGGATCAGATTATTTTGCTAAAATTGATGCTTGAAGAAGAAATTATGAATATCATCTCAGTTTATGCACCGTAAATTGGTTTAGATGAAAGTACTAAACAAGTTTTTTGGGAGGATTTGGATAAGAGTCTACAAGGAATCCCACAAAGAGAGATGATTTGCATCGGTGGAGATTTTAATGGACATGTGGGAAAAGATGCTTTAGGGTATGCTAGTGTTCATGGAGGACATGGTTTTGGGGATAGAAATGAAGAGGCAAAAGCCATCCTGTATTTTGCAACGGCTTATGATCTATTCATAGCAAACACTCTCTTCAAGAAGAGGGAGGAACATTTGATGACTTATAAGAGTTGGCCAACTATAAAACAGATAGATTACATTGCGTTGAGGAGAAGAGATCGGTTGTGTTGTAAAGACTGCAAAGTAATCCCAGGAGAAAGTTTGACAACCCAACATCGTTTGTTAGTCTTGGATGTACAAATTAAAGAGCTGGTAAAGAAAAGGAGGGTTTCTAAGATAACTAGAGCTCGATGGTGGAATCTTCCCCTGAAGCAAGCGAGCTTCAGGGAGAAGGTTTTAGAAGACTTATCTTGGGATTGTAGCGGTAGTGCAAACGAGATGTGGGAGGCAGTAGCATCTTGTATCCGAAAGGTAGCCAAGGAGATGCTAGGCGAGTCAAAGGGAGGAGCTCCAGGTCAAAAGGAGGCTTGGTGGTGGAGTGAAGGGGTGCAAGAGAAGCTAAAAATAAAAAGAGCTTGCTTTAAAGCTATGTCTAAGGATAACACAGAGGAAACTGTCACAAACTACAAAATAGCGAAGAAGGAAGCAAAGAAGGCCGTAACTGAAGCTAAGTCAAAATCTTATGAAGTTTTGTATAAAAATCTTGACTCTAAGGACGGACAGAAGGATATATTCAGGTTGGCCAAAGCAAGAGAAAGAAAGACCAAAGACCTTTCTTAAGTAAGATGCATTAAGGATGAGGAAGGTCGTGTACTTGTTACTCAGAAGGATATAAAGACTAGGTGGGAGCAGTACTTCCATAAACTTTTCATTGGGTAAGGAAATAGAGAGATCACTTTGGGTGATCTAGCTTGGAGTGAAAGTTACTTGAATCGTGCAAGCTATAGATGGATACAAAGAACGGAAGTAGAAGAGGCTTTGAAGGTTATGAGACCTGGAAAGGTGTAGGACCGGATGACATCACTGTAGAAGTATGGAGAATTTTAGGTGAGCATGGTTTGACTTGGCTTACGAATCTATTCAATGTTATTTGGTGAAGCAAGAAAATGCCTGAAGATTGGAGGGGGAGTATCGTGGTGCCTCTTTATAAGAATAAAGGAGACATTCAAAATTGTTCAAATTATAGAGGTATCAAGATGATGAGTCACACTATGAAAATTTGGGAACGTGTGATCAAAAGAAGGTTAAGGAAAGTTTCCAACGTAAAAGAAAACCAATTCGGATTCGTGCCAGTTCACTCAATGATTGATGCCATCAATTTGCCGAGGAGAACAATGGAGATTTATAGAGCTAAAAGGAAGAACCTCCACATGATCTTTATTGATTTGGAGAAGGCCTATGAATCTGTCCCACGAGAGATATTGTGGAGAGTGTTGGAGAAGAGACAAGTACCTGTCTTATACATTAACCTCATAAAGGACATGTATGATGGGGCTTTATCTTGTGTAAGGACCCCGTCTGGGAAGACTGGATATTTTGACATCAACATTGGTTTACATCAAGGTTTTGCTTTGAGACCATTTATTTTTACTTTGATTATGGACGAGTTGACAAGTCACATTCAGGATGAGTTACCTTGGTGTATGTCATTTGCTTATGATATTGTGTTAATTGACAGGACTAGAGATGGAGTAAATGAGAAGCTTGAGGTTTGGAGACATGAGTTGGAGACTAAAGGATTTCGTATAAGTAGGGCCAAGACGGAATATATGGAGTGCACCTTTGATGGAAGCAATGGTCAAGGAAGCGAGGTGAAGATTGGTGATGATAACATTCAGAAGAGAGATTCCTTTAGATATCCGGGATCTATTCTACAACATGATGGGGAAATTGATGGAGATGATACTAATAGAATAAATGCCGGCTCGCTAAAGTGGAGAGGAGCCTCTGCTGTTCTCTGTGATAAGAAAATTCCTTTAAAAATTAAAGGAAAGTCTTACAAAGTAGTCGTGAGACCTACTATGCTTTATGGATCCGAGTGTTGCCCTGTGAATCATAAACATGTGCAAAGAATGAATGTAGCAGAAATGAAAATGCTAAGGTGGATGTGTGGACACACACGTAACAATCGGATTCGTAATGATGTAATCAGAAAGAAAGTTGGTGTAGGTCCGATCAAGGATAAGATGCGAGAAAATCTCTTAAGATGGTTTGGACATTTGCAAAGAAGATCGATTGATGCACCAGTTAGGAGATGTGAGGGTTAGGATGTTGAGCCGGCTAAGAGAGGGCGAGGATGACCCAAGAAGTGTTGGAAAGAGACCATATGAAGGGATCATAGTTTTGTGCATATAAGCCCGGGATTGACTTAAAATAGATCTGAATGGAGGCGAAGAATCCATGTAGCCGACCCTACTTAATTATGGGAAAAAGACTTTGTTGTTGTTGTTGTATGAATATTATATTATTAGATAAGTATAAATAATACTTAATAAATATGTATTGAATTTTTAATTCAATAAATAATTAATTATTTGTTAATTTTATATTTTCTTAATTATTAGAATAATAAATAATGTCTTTAGGAATTTTTGTCGATTTTAAAAAATAATTGAGATATATTAATAAATATAGTTATAGGATAGACAGTTCAATTTTATCTATAAATTAGGGTTTTGTATTTTATTAAAATAATAAATAAGCTTCAAAAATTCTAAAATAAATCATGATGAAAATACAGTATCATGGAAATAATTAGAAATTATAAAATTAATAAAACTTTAAATAAAGGGTTCCAAATAAAATAAGTAGCCCAAAAACCCCTTTGTCATTAGGTCCGAAAACTGACTTTTTGCAAACAGACCCCGATTTTAATGAAACCACCTCTATTAATTAGAGAATATTATTTTATGAACTTTAAAGGTGAGTAGAGTGAAATTGGAGTTCGTATGAGGAAGTTATGATGTTCGGAAGTTGAGATTTTGACAATTTAAAAGTTGGATTTCTTAGCATATATACAAGATAATATTTTGAACTTATTTTTATATTTTTATATACATTTTTAGAAATACTTAGGAAAAGAGTTTGGTGAAAAATATGTTCATATGGATTAATTAAAAATCAATGAAGATTTGATAATAATTTGATAATTAATGAATAATGTGTGGAGTGTTATTTAATTGTTTTTTTATGATTTTCTTCTCTTATCTCCCCCACTTGTTGTTTTGTCAACCAATCCATACTGACTTGGTCTCAGGGTTTAGGTTATATAAATATATCTTTCAGCTATATTTATATTATCTGAGTCATATTGTGCATATATACATATCTACAATCTGCCTTCTTTTCTTTTGTTTTTATTTTTTAATTCTTTACTTATTTACATGTTTTTGATGCATAAAAGTGCATTTTTATTCATGAATAGGACTTGGATAAAATGTCGAAATTAATGAATACCTGCATGTATTTGTTAAGGGTTTTAAGACAAAATACGACAGAAAAGTTAATGAATCATGGATTCATCAACCCCCTATACTTAAAGTTTGCTAGTCCCTTAGCAAATACTTATTTGAAAAGTAAGTGAAAAAGAAATAAAGTTAGAATGAATTTGTTTTCCTATACCAATTCATGAGAACAGACAAAGGACAGAGCTCGATCGGGCCTGAAACAAGCATTTTGTCAGAGCCTTAACTAGGATTATGACTTTATCCTCAACATTCCTCAAGTTCAACAAATCCTTATTTAAGATCACCTCATCAGTAGTTCAGACACACTTATTCATAACGCAAACTCTATAATCCTTGAAGTCAATTTGTACAGTGTGTGAATTGATTTAGCTCTTCCTGCTTAAAGAAGCAAAGAAATTGTCCATCCCAGTTATATACTTCCATTGATTCCTCATCCAGCTACTCTTTCCTCAGGGAGGGAGGTATTACCTTTCTGAGGTCAGTTCGTGCTATGTCCACAATCAAATATAGAGAGAAAGTATAAGAATGAGAAAAGAAGTGGAGTGTGACTAGTGTAGACGCATCTCCTTGTGAAGCTCAACCGGTGTAGCTAAGTCAACACTAAGATGTTTAGGCATTTTTTTGTGGAAGGTTGGACCATTGTGGTCGTATTTGTATTTGGTGGCTTCTTCTTTGAGTTGGCTTCGTAATTTGCTTGCACTGCATTCATCTCTTTATGCCTTGACGAATATAGCATCTTTTGTTCCGTCCCTTTTTTGATGTCTTAGAGAAAATTATGTCAGCAGATCCTTCCCTCATCCTAAGCGACTATCGCAACCCCAATCTCTCCCGTCTTTAGACATCAATGCTGCAAAGACAAGGATAGAAACGTACTACCAAGGTGTACTGCCCTTCGCAACTCCATGCAAGTCGAGCTAAGTGCAGAGTGCATGTGTCCAAGATTGGTTCACTGGTGCAGAGTTTTATGGATGACACCAAGTGGTCTACTTAAGCACATATGAGTTGTTTTCTCAAATATGGTCTTATGGAACCCAAAGATTTTAAGTCAAAAGACCTGAAGAGTCTAAATTCCATATCCTAACTAGACTCCTTACAACGAAAGTTAAAGGCCATAATCAAGCTCCATCCTTTAGACTAGACTCAATCCGTAGTTCGAGAAATCAAACTTATTCTGAAAAATGCGATTGTAAATGCAACAATGTTTTTGTGAAGTATATTTTCTGGAGTTTACTCATTTTTATGGATTTTAAGGCTTTTGTAATTTTTATGATTTTTAGGACTTTGTATATTTTTTATATGGATTTTCTAAATTTTATTAAGAAATATTTGTACAAGAATTTTACAAGATATATTTTATTTGAATTAAATATCTATTGTATTTTACAGATTTTATAGAGAATTTTACAAGGATTAAATGATTTTTACACATGTTTTAATAAATAGGATTTTAAATAAGTATTGTACATATTTTAAATACATATATTAATTTAAATCTTTTAAATACATATTTTAGACATATTTTACTTGTTTACAAGGACTATATAAGTAATAGATAAGTAGATAGATGGATTTTAAAATAACCCTCACCCACTTTTTATGGATTTTATAGATATAAAAAATACATAAAAGTACGAGTTATGGACAAAAGTATATATACAATATATACGCACCCCCTATACTTAGCTTCTGCTATGTCCTCATAGCATCAAAAAGAGAAAAAGGAGGACATAACTTGTGTAAGTAAAAGTGGGTGAAAAAAAAAAGAGAATACAAGTTAGTCAACCCCCGCCCCCCCTATACTTGCGATCTGGTCATCGTAAGTACAACGGGAGAGCAAAAATGAGGTGATTGAGTGAAAAGAATATACAAAAAATGAACAAAAGAAATAACGAAAACGAGATCATCGAAATCACTCGGTCCCCCCTTTACTTAGGATAAGGCATCCTAAGTATAGAAAAGAATGTAACCAAAAATTAGGGATCAGTGATTTGTTAAAAAGAAAGGATATACAAAAGAAAAAGAACAAAATAGAAAACACAAATCAACGAACAATCAATCCCCCCTATACTTAGGATCTGGTATCCTAAGCTTGGAAGACGAGAAAAAATGGGGACGATTGTGGTTTACGAAGAATATACAAGTGTTGTGGATCTCCAAAAAATCAAATGGCTCAAAAGTCTTTGTACATGATGAGATAAATTGAAAGACTACTCATGAGTCCTGTACAAAATAGATCACTTCAACCAGGGTCATACTGAATCTTCTGCTTTTTATGTGTATTGATCCCTAGCTGTCAGAGTAGAGCTGCCTCTGTAAATGAACTCTGTACATGGCATGTCTCTTTGTTGAAATACACGTCTTTGGAGTCGGACTACATAAGGTGTCTATATGTGTAACAATCACACCATCCGACTCTCTACGCTGAATAGAATGTATGATCTATGAAATGTAATCAACTGACTCTCGTGCTGTAATATGTGTACTATCAATCTGCGACACTGAAATGTCTATTGCAAGTGATTGTTCATCTGAATCTGATATGGAATATGTCTCTGTATGTGAACAATCATCTGGTGAATTAGGTACCATGTGTTCTACCCTATCCTTGTGTAGGATATTGTGGGTATCAAAATAAACGCTCTTAAGATCAAGAGATTGTGTTTCATCTATGTGTTGGCAATCGTCTGCAAGACTGGTGTCCTCTGAAGTAAATGACAATACCAATCTGGGATTGCTACATCCTCTCTCCATCTCAATGAGTATCTCTCCATTGTCTGTGTGAAATGATACTCTCTCAGCATCATAATCAAAGAGTGCTCTTGATGTCTGCAAAAAGTGCCTCCCGAGAATGATTGGAGCAAGGTGTAACTGTGTAGGGCATGTCATGTCTAGGACAGTAAGTCCACTAGAAATTGCAAGCCCTGAATAGTTACAATAATGTTCCTCAGTACACCTCTAGGTCTCTTCACATATTGATCTGCAAACTAAAGTATCGCTCATGATTTGTAGAGAGGTCCTAGCTTGAGCTTATCAAGCAAAGAGGATGGAAGTAAATTGATCGAGGAACCATTATCTAAGAGTGTACGATGGAATGCGGCATCTTCAATCTGACAAGTGACATAGTGAGCTCCAGAATCTTTCTTCTTCTTGGGTACCTTGTTCCCAATAGCACATGAAGTTGCCTTGGTCAATATATGCTTCTCAACTCATGATCTCTTTTTCCTACGTGTAGTGCATTTGTTCCTCTACTAATTTTTGAGTGTAGGAAAATGATTTAAAGCATCGTGAAGTGGAATCTTCAGAATGTGATCTTTCAATAATCTTTCAGTCTCTGGAGTCACAACATTCTTTTTGTTATTTTTCTTTCCTTTTCCAAACAAAGCATCAAGAAAAAGAACAATATCGGGAATGAGAAAATCAGACTTTTTATTCAATTCAGAATCATCTTGTACATCGAGAGTTTCAGAATTATGTACAAACTCTTTAAAACAGGGGAAGAAATATTTTTATCATGAGTATCTGCAAGGTCTGGTGTGATATCATCGTCTGACTCGCTGATGTCCATGTCAATAGATTCGGCATCGCTCCCTTCTCTCTGATCTTCATGATGGTCCTCATTAATGTGTTGGTTCTCCTCCTCAGCATCAGACTGTAGTTGTTCATGAATTAGCTCTCGCTCCTCATCAAGTGCCCTCCCCTCTACTCCATCAAGTGCTCGTAGTGATCTACCGCTCCTGAGACGAATGAAGTTAGATAAAAATTCAGGAAAAGACATCATACCTATAGTGGTGTCTACCTGATCTAGATGCCTCCTCTTGTTATTCAGATTCATCTGAGGCTAGGTTGGGAGAGTGGTCTTCGACGTAGTTAACTCATCTAGACAGTAGTTAACCTGCTCCATCTTTGTCTTATGTGCAAATTGGAGCATACTCAACATATCCATGATTTGATTTAGAGCCTGGGCCTGTGAAGACATCTCAGGTTCGGTGTGGTGACCGTGGCTTTCTACTTTCTCCTACCTTGGCGTGTACTGCTATGATGTGTAAAGCTGGGAGGATTTCTGCGGTGTAAAGGACGATTGCTACTGCTGCTGATAATGATATGGATGTGAATGGTTAGCAGGATATTGATATGAATGTGGTCTCTGATATGTATGCTGGTGAGACTGTTGCTGTGTGAATTGTTGTCAGTGCTGGAAGTGTGGACATCCATGCTGCGGGTGACTATATTGTTGTCGTTGATGTTGATGAGGTACACTCGGTTGCTGAATCGGAGTAAACCAAATCCTGTTGATCTCAAGAGTGGCTTGAGGCTCAACATCTATATCCGTAATACTGTTGATCTGACCAGGGTTGGCATGAGACGGATCCTCATGCCAATCAATCTGCGGAGTCTCGGGCTCGCTCTGAACAAAATGTATCTTCCGGGTGGATGGAACAGGTAAAGTCCTCCATGCAGGTTGTGCAGTCGAAGAAGATTGGGCTTGATGGTACTGATGTTGAAGCTCTGAAACCTTCTTCGTGAGATCACTCAGCTGCTAAGGCAGAGATGAGAGTTTCCCCAGCTCTCGCAACGGCTGTAAGTCCTGAACTTGTTTCTGAATCACATCCACTAACGTTAATTTCTCACTAATGAAGCCCATGTTGGTGTTGGATTCAGACTCTGAAATATTAGACACCTTATGATGCCCTCGGTGATGTGGCTAAAGGGCCTTCTGGAATGCCCGAGTAGAGTCGACGACTCTCGAGTTCTCCGCCATCCCTTCGAAGATGGACCAGACTGACTCGGCATCCTTATTCAAATAACTGTCGCCACATGCGGCACTCACCAGCCTCTGAATGTCCGGCTGGAGTCCTCCAAAATAGTTTTGCACAAGCACCTTCATCGGTATCTCATGATGCGGGCATCTCTCCGTAAGATTCTCGAATCTATCCCATGCCTCATGTAAAGATTCATTCGGAAGCTGTGCAAAGTTGAAGATCTGACTCCTCATCATGTTCGTCCTTCCCAGAGGAAAATACTTACGCAGGAATGTGGACTTTAAATCATCCCATGTAGAAACTTCCCTTCCTAGATGACTCAACTAGTACAATGCCTTATCTGCTAAGGCGGAGGGAAAGTCTTTGAGGCGCACAACCTCCTGTGTAACTCTTGGATAGCTTGCCATACCACAAATCATCTTCAACTGCTGCAGAAAGGTAAAAGGCTCCTCTGTAACATTCCCGTATAACTTAGGAAGCAATGGGATAAAGGACGGTCTCAGTTCGTATGGCCCTTGATTCGGTGGTAGCCGAATCCAATGATTTAGTGTTCTCGCGCCCGGGTCATACTCATCTCGTAAAGTGCCGGGAACAACTGCAGGCGGTAAAGGGTTCCCGACTCCTACTCTCAGTGCAGCTAACTCAGCTCGCAACTCATTCTAAGTTCTGAATTGCTCTCGTATATGTAGGTTCATCTGTTGTAAGGTATCGAGAATTCCTGTCGTTATATCTACGGCTAGAGCTGGTCTTCCTTCGGTATGGTGATCCTCAGTTGGCCTCTCCTCTACTGGTCCTTTGCCATGAGCCATTTGCTTCAGGTCTTCTGTGAAAGATAATTTCTCTTAAGAACTCAGTGAAAAATCAGCTGGATAAATAGATGATGCATTGAGGCAAGGGTCTACCTCAATAGACTGGCCGGGAGGCGAGGGAGTCTTGGTCTGACTATCCTTGAGATCAAATGGGACCAACTCCAGAAGAGGGTCATCCCGATCTTGTGAAGATGTACGACGGACAGTGGACGATCGAGAGCTCATGGAGTCTGAGCAGAAAAGCTGTCGAGTCGTCATCTTCGATGTCAAGAGAATGATCGGGTTACAATTCAAGAAAGATGGGAAATGCGTAAAAGTCGCGATAACTCACGCCTCACAAGAAAACACAAAGCAAACCCCATTTTCACCAACACAACCCGATGATGACTTTATGAGTTCCGTCTTTTATCTTGTCGATTTTAGGGTTGTATTAGCAAACAAGTCTAATCCCAATTAATGTGAGCTGATAGGTGCCCAAAGTTTCCCTGAAATACTGTCTCGAGTCTTTACAGAGAACCACTTGCTCTCAGCCAGTATGGAAAAAAAGGGGGTAAGTACGTACCGTTTCTGTCTACCCGTGTTACTTGAGGACGGAGCTTTATGCAGTATCCTCTAAACCCCCCACTCTGCTAAGTAAACCCGGACCGTTTCCGGCTACCCGAGCGTACCCACTGAAAAGTGGTGATTAGGTGTATAGACTAAGTAGTATCTCGAAAGAAATACGGGTTTTGGGTTCTATCGTTATGGTTCGTCTCTCACTCGCGCATTCTGAGAAGAACTTGTGCGGAGATTACTCTCCCAAGTCAATTGAATCTTATGTTTGTTTTAGATCAGATACTTTAGCAGCCCTGATTTTTTTTTTGGGATTTTATATTTTTTTGGGTTTTTTCAGACAAACGTCTACCGAGTGTCTTTATTATTATTTTTTAAATCCTATAATCATGTATCTAGGTTGCAAGTCCTAAGACTAATTACGAAAGCGTAATCAGATAGGAAAAAGAAAACTCCTAAGCAAGCACCTATCCTCGTAAAAAGCCACAAAAACCTGACGATGCGAGAAAAACCGCAGTAGGTACCCTGATCCCCCGACTGTACGGCACTCGGTGAATCAGACCCCGAGAAAAAATGGGAGGAGAGGTACAAGACGGGATGCCCTTATTGGGCCGCTTTCTAAGAAAATAAAAACACGGGCAAGTGCCCTTTCTTTTTTACAAGAATAAAAGAAAAGTATCATAACTCGAACCCTAACTAACCCTGCCCTCAGCAACTGAGAATCTCAGTCTCTACACTTTCAACTGTTTGCGACTTTCGAGAAAGCCGGCTGAACCTGCAGGCCCTACAAGGATTAGTTAAGAAAGAAAAACAAAAAAAAAGTCGTAAACAGAAATTTAAAAGACACATGAAAAATCGTAAAAACCGAAGAAAAACCATAAAACAAAAACCAAAAGAAAATTTGTAAAATCAAGAATAACAAAGAAATTAGGTTCAAAAACCGTTGTAAAAAAATGCTTCCCTGGCAACAACGCCATTTTGATAACGTGGTCCCGACCCTGCAGTTAGGAGATTGTCGATGTAGAAAAAGAAGCCGCAGAAAGGGAACCGCGTTGAATTAAACAAAAATTATGATAAAACAGGAGATAAATTCCTATTCTACAGTTCACTACTAATTTAACCAGGTGAGTGTACTTGGGTCGAACTCAAGGAAGGAGAATGTTTAAACCACGGTTTTTAAGTCAAGGAATAAATTCCAATAAAATCCTCTTTTATTCTTGATTTTACAAGGAAAGAAATTGAGAACAAATTCAGCTCAAAACAAACTCAAGAAAACAAAAATCAAAACCACAAAATAAAGTGACGAAAAATAAGGGAAAAATGTTCGAAAAATAGCTTGGGTAGTTATCGAGCTACCCTAGAAAAATCGTGGAAAATGAGAAAATTACAAGGTTCAAATGGCCCCTACAAGCCAGGGGCCTAACTGCAAGAAATGTAATGTATTTTTATTACATAACGGTCCTTGTTGGGACTAAAATGCAAAAGAAAATAAAAGAACTATAATTAGGTCCCCGTGCAGGGACCTAATTGTAATTTCTAGAAACTCTGGAGGCGTGCTTGAATTTCTGGAACTCGGTGGGGCTTATGATGCAATTTTCCCAACATTTCGTGTTGAACGATCATGATTAGATATCAGCATGTAATCTGAACCATCCACATGTGCCACGTTTCGACAGCCTGTACAGTCTGGAGGCTCTTTGTTGTTCTTGAACAGGTTGTACGACTGACGACGAAGCCTCCTTCTCCGCTTTATCATCGGCGACTGACAATGATCTGGGGCCTCCGGCAGGGCCAGAGGGGTGACTCCTTCACCCCTCGAGCTTTCCCGCGGGTGAGCTTGGTTGGAGGTGGTCATGATCGACGGAGATCAGGCGATGAAGTTGTTGGTTTAAATGCTCCTTGAAACTGATGACTGATCTGCACCTTCTTCGAATGGCTCATTCACTGCACTAGAGAGTTCCATATGCCTTGAATTTCTCCAGATGAAAGATGGATCTGCAAATGATGAATATATATGCTTGATTCGCTCAAGAATCGGCCAAATTATTAAAGATCACAAGATCAATATTGTGTTTCCAGAACAAATGAAACTTACTGTCTAAATAATGGCATGTGAATAGAAAGGAATCCGAGTGAAACGAAATGGAATGGAAGATGGAGATTCATTTCGCATTGTTGATGGATGATTATGATATCTAATCGTGTAATTAGCTAACCTAATCAAGGCACGCTAATCGAGAAATAAAAGGATGAAAAGATGATTGAAATACCTAGGGAGTAGAAGGTATACGACCTCCTGGTGATAGCTCGACGGGGCGGCTTCCCGGAGCTCGACGCTGCGCAAGGCGGCGATGCACCTTGGAACATCTCCTCCGACGATCTTCTTCCACGTTGGGCTTCTCCTAGGCGTTGTCACCACCTCAGATGGCCGGGGCAAGGCTTGAAAGAGAGAAGGGTCAGCTGATGATCTGGAGTTCAAAGTCAATTGGGGAGAGTTAGTTAATGACGTCAACTTGATGAGCTTTTATAGACGGAATGGAGACGATCTAAGGAAGATCTAATAGTGGGCGTGTAGGAGGTTAGCAGGAGGAGAAGATGAATGGTTTAGATCGATCAAATGCGTTAGAGGTTAGGCGGGAAAATTCAGTGAAAACGGCTGGGAAAACCAGACTCTTCACCGGCTTCTTGAGGAAGAAGAGCCAGGTGCTGACATGTGTGAGCACCTAGTTGGCCAGATATGTAAATAACTTATAAATTATATAATAAATAGTAAATAATGTTATTTTAAATAGGTATAAAAATGAAAAATGTAAATAATTAAATTATCTAATTTATGGTACAATTATTTTTTATAAATAATAAATATTATTCGAATTATGAAAATTATATTAATAGATAAGTATAAATAATACTTAATAAATAGGTATTGAATTTTTAGTTCAATAAATAATTAATTATTTACTAATTTTATATTTTCATAATTATTAGAATAATAAATAATATCTTTAGGAATTTTTGTGGATTTTAATAAAATAATTTATATATATTTATAAATATAGTTATAGGTTAGACAGTTCAATTTTATCTATAAATTAGGATTTTGGATTTTATTTAAATAATAAATAAGCTTCAAAAATTCTAAAATAAATCATGTTGAAAATACAATATCATGAAAATAATTAGAAATTACAAAATTAAAAAATCTTTAAATAATGGGTTCTAAATAAAATAAATAGCCCAGAAACCCCTTTGTCATTAGGTCCCAAAACCTACTTTTTGCAAACGGACCCCGACTTTAATGAAACAATTCTATTAATTAGAGAATATTATTTTATGAACTTTAAAGGTGAGTAGAGTGAAATTGGAGTTCGTATGAGGAAGTTATGATGTTCTGAAGTTATGATTTTGACAATTTAAAAGTTGTATTTAATGGCATATATACAAGATAATATTTTTAACTTATTTTAATATTTTTATATACATTTTAAAAATAATTAAGAAAAGAGCTTTGGTGAGAAATATGTTCATATTAATTAATTGAAAATCAATGAAGATTTGATCATTATTTGATTTTGTAGTGTTATTTAATTATTTTTTTATGATTTTCTTCTCTTATCTCCCCCTACTTATTGTTTTGTCGACAAATCCATACTGACTTGGTATCAGAAGTTAGGTTATATAAATATATCTTTCAGCTATATTTATATTATCTGAGTCATATTGTACATATATACATATCTACAATCTGCCTTCTTTTCTTTTATTTATTTTTTTATTCTATATTTATTTGCATGTTTTTGATGCATAAAAGTGCATTTTAAATAGTTAATAGGATTTGGATAAAATGTGGAAATTAATGAATATCTACATGTATTTGTTAAGGATTTTAAGACAAAATGCGACAGACAAGTTAATGAATCATGGATTCATCACTATTGGAGCTGAAGGTAATCTTGCTAGTGCCATAGTCCACAACTGCTTCGGCGGTTCATAGGAATGACCATCCTAATATGATCAAGGTCTAGAGAAAGGGCACAAAGGTTTCCATATCTAGGATAATAAAGTCCATAAGGAACTGCATCCCTTTTATTATGAAAAAAACATCCTCTAAAATACCCCTCGACCACTTAACTGAAGTATCCGCAAACTGGTCGATTCATTCTAGTGAGTTTAAGTGGTCCTAACCCAATTTTCTTGAGTAGCATTGTAGGCATGAGATTGATAGACAACCCACTGTCAAAGATCATTCCTTCAAACTCTTGGTTGAAAATCATGCATATGACGAGGGGTTCTCCCTTGTCCTTCTTCTTGTTGGCGAGGTTGTTGATGACGCTTAAAGTAGCCATGGTCAGAATATGTTTTTCGGCATGATTGTGTCTATTTTTGCGCGGTTGATGCTTCGAAGTATATGCCTCATTTAGACCTTTCTTCATGGTTGGCATGTATTCAATGGCTTTCAGAAGGGGCATTTTCAGGACAATATTATGCAAACTTTCAATCACACCTGGATCAGACAAAGCATTTTTATAATTTTCTATTTTTGTATTATTTTTCATTTCATCTAGAAATGTCATATTTACATCATCATTCAAAAATTATTCAGGTGAATCAGCTTTTAGATGCAAATGATTAGAAGGGATACAATCATTTACCCTAGTGGAAAATCTAACAAAAGGAACATATGCTTCGTCCGCTCGCACGGGACTCATTGCGGGTGCTAGCGTCTCCTTGGCAGAATCAGCTCTCAACCTTGGCTTTTATTTCTTGAATTTGATTTTTGGGTTTCTTCATTTTCTTTCTTTTTTATGCATCTGGTACTGCATGTTTTCTTTCCCCTCTCCTCCTCTCGAACTCGACACAGGCACAACTGATGAAGATTTGCCATGTGAGGCTTTATTCTTGCCCTTTTCACTAGTAGACGGTTGCAATGTCGTATTTCTCTTGAGAGTCAAAGAATTAGATAACACAATCACATCATTCATACTTGACTTGGTTGAGGATTGAACATTGCAAACTACTAACTATTTGTATCAAATTTATTCGGATTTGCCTCCACCTGTCCTAGGATAATCATCTTGATGATGGTAAGGTTGTCCAGCTTCTGACTCATTTCATTGAGGCATTTTAGCGACTGTGACAGATAATGAAGGGTGAGATTCATGGGAGTTGCCTCTTAATTCTCAACGTGATGCAACAACTGAGGTTGGTACTATGGTAGAGGATGCATGAGAAGAGGGAAGGACTAGTAATTATGCTAAAAGACTGAAACTTGTTCTGTTAGTTAGCACCCGGCTGCTGATGGTACTACCGGTATGCTTGATGCGGATTTTGGAAATTAGGTCTCCATGGTTGGGTGTGCTATGGAGACTAATGGTTTTGATTCTGCTGGAAGCTCATTCCAACCAGTTGTAGGTGATATGGCTAAACCTCCATGTTCTGACCCTTATTTTGTTTGCTAGGACGTGTCAGTCTGATCATTGGTCCAAGCGGTGTTCACCTCCTGGATCTGCAGTGGAGGTGGATAGAAGGGTTCAACAAAAATCGGGGCCTTGCGGTGATACACAACCATCTACATCTGTTGTAGAGACAGTGATCCCTGGTTTATTGCTTGCGCGTAGTACACATGTATGACTGACTAGGGTTTCTCTTCACTCAGTTGTACGAACTGCTATGGTGTTGGTTCTTTAGGCTCAACAGGAGTCTCGTCTTTTCATGCCACATAGTTTTAGGAATTAATGGTACTCACCAGAAGCTCTAGTTGCTTTGAGATCTTGTCCAACTTTTCCCATCGCTTGATCCTTTGTTCGATCGCATTCTAGATCATGTGACTGCTTCTTGATGATGTCAACCTTTGAGAAATGGTTCCCAGTGATGCTGAGGTTGGAACTCTCTTCTCTCTCTCCTTCATACGATGCTACCATATGAACATGCTAGGGAGGAATCTATAGGTGCATTTGAAAGGCATGCGATGAAGACAAGGCACCCGATCCCTCAGTCATGTCCTCAAAGATTTGCCATACAAAATCCTCATCTTTATTGAAGTGAGATCCTCCACATGATACATCCACCAACTTCTAAGAGTCTTGATTCAACACACCGAAAACGTTTTGCATGAAAATGGTCTTGGAAATTTCATGGTGGGGGCACTTCTCCTATAGGTCTTTGAACCTTTCCCATGCCTCATGGGATAACTGGGAGAAATTGGATATAAGAGCTTGCATCTAATTCAGATGGCCCAAAGGATAGTACTTGTGCAAGAAGGCATACTTGAGGAACTCTCATGTCGTCACTACTTTCCCAATATGGTTTATCCAGTAGAGCACTGTGTTTTGAAGGCTGAATGGGAAAGCAGTCATATTTACTACCCCCAATAGGATGTTGGGGTAGTGCATGGTTCCACAAATGAAGTTGAACTGCTGGATGTTTATGTATGTTTCTTCAATCGTATTCCTATGGAAAACGGGAAGAAGTGAGAGAAGTTGTGGTTTGAGTTCAAAATGATCGTGGATTATAAGAATTTGGATCCACTCCGTGATTTGATCAGCTCCAGGATTGTAGGTCTCTTTGAGAGTCGACTTCAATTGCTCTCTCACTTCATCATCACCTCCGGGGTTTCCTCCATCTTTCCTATATTCTCCACCATGATGATATTCTCCTCCTCTATTTCCTCTGCCCCTCCTCGAATCATTCAGCATATATTATAGCACAACCTAGGCAAGAGTTTGATCTATCAAATATTGTTGGATTGCCTGAATGGAAGCAAGATGTTGGTTATTGAATTTGTTCTGATCGGCTTGTTGTTACATGCCCTTGGGAGTCATCCTAGGTTATGAGTCCGACGAATTGATCTCCATATCAAGGTCAATATCTGTAATTGTATAATTTACCCCGACTAGTCTTGAAATAGTCACCATATGTGGAGAAGAGTTCATAATCAGGGTCGATTCTAACTTTATTACAGATGGGGATGCATATGGAGTGAAATTTCTCTCCATTAAGAAATGAATTTGGGACAAGAGAGATCCTAGTTTATTGGAGAAGGGTACTGGTAGTCTTGGGAGTGGTTCGTAAGGTCCAAGTTGAGCTTACGAGAATTGCCCTGAATTATTGGAGATGTCAGCATGGGAGACTCGATGTGGGTGTTCGCAAAGTCCAAACAAAGCCATCTTGAATGCAACATCGTAGAAGCAAAAAGGAGTGAGATGATGCAGAACTGGAGCACGGACTGACGAAGAAGTACAAAAAAGAAATAATTGAATAGCTCGAATGGAGAAAAGAAGAGGTGTGAAGAGAAGTGTAAAGAAATGGTGCAAGTGTGCGTTGTTTGTGATCTTGACCAAAGTAGCAATAGTTAATCAAACCTAGGTACAATGGTGACTCCACCTACTCATCATAATGAGCCATGAATGCTCGACAATTATCTTGTTAATTTTATTGGTTTTCAAGCAATCTTTTCAAGTATAGTCCTTAGCGATTATCCCTATAGACAAGTGAGTACTACCAAACAATCTTCTTGTACTTCTCACTTCTTTTGTAAGCATAGCCTGTACTTTTTTAAGGTCCTTATTACTTGAGTCTGGATCCACTACTCAACCAAGAACAAAGGAGGAAGTTGATAGGCAAAACCACTACTTTGGAATTGAGTCTATAAGCAGACAAGGCCCTACTCGAACGTCGAATGATGATACATGCACCTTCGTGAAAGGATGGCCTATGCTCAATACTTTCAACTAGGTCTGCAAGAAGACAAAGCCCTACTCACCCATGTATGATAGAAGCATCAATATTTCGTTAATCCCGTCACTAATAAGGAAGTATCCAGGCTAGAATTTGGTCTCTATTCCTTAAGGGACATGTTTCACTTAGTTTTGAGTGTACTTGAAAACAATGAGGGCATTTCTCACCGAATAAAATGAATGTTCAATTAATCAATTTTATTTTGATCAAGTTTTCTTTAACAATCCCTTTTTGAGAAAATTTGGTTGTCGCTTTTTTGGATATTTTCTTGCATAGTCCCATTGACTTTGTCAATTCTCTACTTGACCTACTTACTATACTCAAAATCATATGGAGAGGACAGAAAAACAATGCAAGGTGAAAAATAATGATGCGATGCTCAATCAGAATGCTCACCTTGCTTCCCATCTCTCTCCATGCAGGATGCATAACAAAATTGAAATTTACACTATATGAATGTAATGAAGAAATCACCATATGATATGAGCTTCTATTATAGTAAAGAACTTGTTTAGTTTGACTAAATCCAAGCATGGAACTATAGGCACATGGAAGATATTTAGGCTTTGGACCTAGGTAATTGAACATACACTCTTATGATCTAAGGGCTCAATAATGAAGATGTGAAATGGGAAATAAGGCAGAAATCTCAAAAATCGAGAAACAAATAAAAAATAAGAGTTAAAATAGGGAGAAATAAAAGTAGAAGGCGAAGAAAACTGCGAAAAACCCCGCAGACGCCCAAGTGAACAAATACTTCGTAAAATATGCCCAAAGAGTTTGACTATCATTATCATGTATTATTACATATTAAGTAATAATAACTCTCTCACAAAAGTTAAACTAAGTCTATACTAATCCGCTCCAACAAATTCCTTGTCCTCTTATAATGCTCTCGCTCGCTCATGGCTGAGGAACCACCGGCCTTTACATCTTTCGGGTGCCTTGAGCCTCCTAAGAAACTCTCCCTCGATAAGCATGCTCTCACAACAAATTCAAACAATAAATATGATTAGATATATTATATAGACAATAGACTAAAAGAGAGGAAATTATATAATGTGGATAGAACAAATAATGAAACAAATACTAAACAAACTATTCTACTCTACTCAACCATTGCTCCCCAACAGATGCCATTTAACAAACGCGAGAATCAGTAATCATTCCATTTAACAATGGTGCCACATAATGTCTAGTATTGGAGGCCAGTGGTATCTGACGGCTCGTATTTTGTAATCCTTGTATCAGCTTCTCTCACATCTCTTGGCACTCAATCAATGTGTATCAGTCAACAATCAAACCATGAATAGATAAGCAATGAAAGTGTGAGCTAAAATTTCGTATAACTCTACTTAATTGTTTGTATAGAAGTAAGTGTGTAGAGTGTCGAACACTAAGAGCATAGGGGAATATCCACTTAGGTAATATTTTAGTGTTTTTGTTTTTCAATGTTTTTGTGAGTTTTAAAGTATATCTAATTTTTATGTATTTTTAATTAGTTTATATTTTTATATTTTTGAATTTGTATTTCCTTTTAATTTTGTTTCCTTTTGTTTTTAAAGATAAATTTCCTATATATACAATAACAATAATACTATAGACATTATAAATAATACATAGAATATATAATAACTATATATAAAGGAATAATCATTTTTATTTTTTTTAAAGGTTTTAAATTTAATTTATGTATTTTTAAGTAATAATAATCGTAATTAATAATATATAAATATTATAAAGTATATACAACATATATAGGTTCTATCATTTCAAATATATATGAAATAGTAAAAATTTAGAAAATAGAATGTTTTTTTTTGATATTTTTCTCATTTTTTAGTGATTATTTAGGAACTTTTGCTAATTTTTATAGATTTCTAACAACTAAAAACACAAAATAGTGCAAAAAAACATGAGATTGAGATGGGCCTAATAAATATATAACAAATTAGATAGGACCTAACGTCAATTTTCTTGCAATCTAGATAGTGTAAAGAAAATTCAAAAATCGAAAACACTATATTTGGATTTTTGAGGAATTTTTCGATTTTTATAAAATTTTATGGGTTTTGCAATTTTTAGTGCTTTATTTTAACTTTGTGGTTTCTGGATTTGTGTTAGAATAATTTAAAATATAGATACTATAATTTTTGGGATTTTTGGAGAGGTTTTGAATTTTTATAATTTTTGTAAGCTTAAATAGGGAAATATACAATGTTTTCGGATTTTTGTAAATCGAAATATGTCTCTAAATACCTAGCAAAAGTTATATGTGATAATTGTAGCTAATATTCACCTTAAGTAATTTTCCTACAATTTTAAGAAGTGAAATACTATTTATAAAAAGTTAATATACGCAAAAAAATAAGATACCGGTGGGATCCTCTTTGCAAATTCTTAGAATTAATTTTTCAACAATTAACATAAATAAAACTTCATGGGCATACACGCAATTGTACCTAATTAAATTCAATTTATAATCCACATGGGAGTGGTATTTGTGCAATTTCCATGAGTCCAAGGACCTAATATGCAGATTCATCGAGAATATTACACTGAAATTACAACTTTAAGGATAAAAATGAAATATTAAAAGACTGAGGGGACACTTGCAAAATACCCAAAATCCTTACGCGGAGGTCATGTGAGGTGACCTTATAAGGATCGAAGTGCAATATTCTCAAAGTTTAAGCGTCTAACAATAAATATTACAAGAATATTACTCTTGCAATTGAAAGTTTAAATATGAATAATAAATACTTAAAAAGCAAGGAGTTTATAATGCAAAATACCCACTTGCGTGATGATGGACGCCTCAGATCAGTCAACATAAGTGCATCCAATGGTTCAACTTCCGATACCTCTTCACGGATCAGAGGTCACGATTATATCTTATGTGAGATCTGACGGTTGATGGCAGCCGGATCCGATGATGGCTGCTCTACCTGGGAGTTTGTTCTTGATCGGATGTAGGAGAAGGGGAGAACAAGAACAGGGGAAGAACTTCCCACATTCGAGCTTTGATCTGAAGTAGCTCCTCAACCCGGTGATCTTTCGAGCATCCAATGGCTTCAGTAGTTCCTTGGGAGTTCTGTGTGTCAGTAGGAGGATTTAAGGGCATCCAGATCCCATTGCTAGGGACCTGGAGGGCACCTTGGTTTCTGGAAACACGGAGGTGAAGTTGAGTGTTAATTCGGGTGCCATGCACCCTTTCAAGCTTCATTTCCTATGTAAAATGGTTATAGGGCTCGTGGGGAGCACCCTCACCCGGTTGTGAAGCTGTAGAGCAAGGGCGTGGATGGGGAGATGATGCTTCTGGCGATGGTAGAGAGGAAGCTTTGACTAACTGATAAATGGCACGATCATGTCGGATGATATGATCTGGATGATGTAGCAACGAAGGGAGAAGGTAATGGTGGTGGTCGGCAATTAAATATAGGCGTAGACCGATGGACGATGACTCAGAGCTCAAAAACTCCAAGTATGATTTTTTTTGGGGTCTTAAATATTTAGAAAAAATTGGATCAAATAAAATACATAGCTACGCTAGAAATTGAAAGATGATGTTAAATGGCTAAAGAGATGGAATCACATGGTCGTGAACCGAGGAGGCAGAACCACACAACGGAGATGCCGGTAAAGGGTGAATCACCTCGAATAGACATTCTCCTTGCTTGGAAATCAATGGAGGCTCTTCCTATCACGAAGATCTCTCTCCCAGGAGTGATCTCCAAGGGTTATAGTGTATGTAGAGGGATTAATCTTGAAATAAAGCACATAGGAGAGGTTTTATAGTCGAAGGAAGGAGGTGTCTTGCAACTAGGATTTCACATGAATCGATAAAGATCGATTGGATCTAAAGCTAGGGCGTGATTTAGGGAGATCAAATCTCCAACTTCATTCAGAGAGCCAATCAAAATGATGAGTTCCTTGAGCACAAAAGATGTAGAAAAGAGGGGATTCTAACATACGCAGGCGTGCCAGGGGGCATGGGAAGGAGAGAGGGGTTGTTAACCGGGGGGTCAACACTCCCTAGCCTGTGAGTGGTCCACGTAGGACCACTACAGGACAAAAAAATTTGTAAATTCAATAAAATTTAATATATGATTTTATTTCTAAAACATAAAACATAAAAAAATGTTTGTTATTTTATGTACTATTTTGTCATGATTTTTATTTATTTTTACAACTAAAGTTATTAGGAGTTAATTTTTATATATGTAATTACAAGTATATTTACATATATTTCGCAGTATTTTATTTTTATTTTTTCATTTTTAGTTTATTATTAAATTTACATGTTTTATAAATTTAGAATATATTTGAATACATGTATGCATATTTTTATTCCATTTTGATGAATTAATTTACATACTTAAATAAATAAATGTAGATTCTTTATAGGTATATATACTTATATATTCTATTATATTATTTATTTTAATATTATTTTAATATTTTTATTATGTGTTTGTGTTTTAAATGTATTTCGAATAATATTTACAAATATATAAAATTGTAAGAAAGGTAAAAATATAAAGAATGAATATATTCAATATAATATACACGTATACGGTACAATAGCGACCCAAAGGCTAACTTTTGCATCTTAACTCATTTTTAGTGAAACCATATTTATTAAATAGATAACTAAATTTTATGAACAATAAAAGTGAGTTTAGTCAATTTTGAGTTTGTATGGAGGGGATACATGTCTGTGAAGTTTTCTTTGCGGTGTTTTGTTTTGTGTGTCTCGGGTGCACTTTGCATTATTTTATTATGAAATAAATTTTGTATATTTCTTTTTATTTTTCTGTACAACTTTTTTTGTTAAGGGTTTCTTATTTGAGGTGTAAAAATTGGAAAATAAATAAGGGCCATAAAATGTTATATACAGGTATAGAATTAGGGTTTCTAAGATGTCTTCTGTACAATTGAGTACCTTTTCTCCCCTTACGTTATTCCTTGTTGACCAAGTCATCATGATGACTTGGTTTCGAGGTCTAGGGTCATTCAGTGTCTTTGACACTTTATTTCCTTTTCTTTTTGTTCCTCTATTCTTTTATTTTTGAATTACATACATATATTTATACAATATTTATAGATCAAATATTGGATGTTATTTTCTACAAATTAAAGTTATATACATGAAAGAATAAATACGATGAAATGGAGATTCATCACTCCCTCCCTATTCCTACGCGACAGATCATAACTGCGCCTCCTCCTCCCCTCCACGTCCACCCCTTTGCCTCCTCCTCCCCACCTCCGCCACATCTACATTGCCGCCACCACCTCATCCTCCCCTCCACAGCCTCCGCTCCAGCTCCATCTCCCCATATCTACCTCCACCTCCCTTCCACAACCTCATCCACACTTCCTCCTCCCTATCTCTACTACCTCATACATGCCTCATCCCCCTCCCTTCCACCGCCTCTTCCTTGTATCCTCCACCTCCACTTTTCCTCCTCCATGCCTCAACATGTTTGTATCTATGTGTATATGTATATCTAATGTATGCATGTATGTGTATACCTATGTATATGTATGTGTATGTGTGCATGTGTGTATGTATGTTTGCATCTTTGTATCTATGTGTATTTGTATATCTAATGTATGTATGGGAATTGGTATGTATGTATGTATGCATATGTATGTATGTGTGTGTACGTATGTCTCCATCTACTTTTAGTTTGTGTGTGTGTATCCGTGCCACATATTTCCATATGTGTCATATTAAAAAATCAATTTGTGATAACCAAGCTATCACATAAAACTATAATTAAAAAAAGAATAATATGTGCCACATTAGTTTCTAGTTAGGTAATTAAAATTAGGTTAAAATACTAATCATATGTAAAATCGCACGAAACAAATGGCACGCCGTGCATCCCTTCCGCATCAAGTTTGTGTATGGCCGTGCACAATAAGTGGGTGTGCAACACAATGGAATATTTCATCACTTCCGATTGTGTTAAACTTTTTTTTTATTTTTTTCACAAAAAATATTAGTGATGGAGTAAAAAAACCAATCTCATTGGTCAAAGCTTCCTTCTGATGATGTACAAAAGGTTCTTGTTATGCTAATGAAATACATGGTGGTTATTGAAGCTGTGATTTTTGTAACCATTGCTACATCTCCAAATCTTGTGAAACACCCCCTGTTGTCACTTCTACTATGGCGTCTGAGATGGAATTTCCAAAGCTAAAAATGGAGATTGATGATGAAGTACATGTGCAGAATATTTCTGGCATGGAAGTAAAGTAGCAGATGATCTCTTATTATAATTGGAGGTTTCACCTGCTGATTAGAGGCTTTCTTTTTATAAAAGTGCCATCTCAATTCTTCAAAACAAAGGAGCCCTTTTTCAGCTTCTATTGTAACGAGAACCTTCACCTCCTAGAAATGAAGAGGTTATGTCATCTATTGCAAATCATCAGCTTCATGTTTATTTTGAATATGTTCATTATCAACAATTTGGCTCTTGGAATCCTTGATATTGCTTGGATTTTGGTTAAATATTTTCCAAACCCACTATGTAAGAGTAGTACATGAGAGGAGAAGGAGCAGTTGCTGCAATATTTTTTTCAAGGACAGGTTTCGGCAGTAAGACAATCATTGAGTAAAGTATTTACTATTCTCGGTGGTTGTAGTGTCCGCTAAGAAATATATTTTCGGTCGTGGTTTACTTCCACTAGATGTTACATATTTTGGACGGTTCACCTGTTTGAGACGGTCGATTTACTTGGCGTTTACTTTGTAACCGACACAAATGTCTTTTGTAGTGCACCCTTTTTCGATGCTTTTTTTTCAGTCCATATGTGTTACTTTCGACGTTTACTGAATGTTGAGTAAGCCATACATTCTAGTAGTGTTCTTTTCGTCGACCACTCTCTTTTTGCCTTCTTTTATATGTAAAGTTTATGAAGTACAAGTGTTCTTTTTAAATTTCTAAAATATACCGAAATTTCTCAAAAAATATGTTTTAAATTGTTTATATGTTATATGTATTATTGCTTTTAGTGATTTTTATGGAATTTATATGTTTTTTATTGATTGTAGGAGTTAATTTAATTAGAAATAATGAAATATAGCCAAACCATAATGTTTTTGTTTAGTAAACAATAACAAGACCACCTCTGTTATTAATCTAAATAGAATATATTTGCTTCCTCTACACAAGATAATATAAGTAATTTCATGGCGTGTTTAGTCCCTCTATTTTTTCCCTTAAAATAATTATCAAAAATCAAAATAAAGACAAAAAACTCAGAGATAACATTAGAAAGTAATAAATAAATTAATAAATAAAATAATATTTGTACTCACATTTTCTAAATTAAAATATAATAATAAATAAAAAGACATTTCAAAAATATATTAAAAAACTGATTTACTTCTAGCATATAAAATCTATGGAAGTCATGAATAATTTGGAACACTGAATTAAATTTATAAATAATCCCCTAAAATTAATTAAAAAACCATAGCTCTTTACTCTTTATCAATCCTAATGATGAAATGGATTACTTATGTTCAACCTTAGACCAAATTAGGTTAAAAAGTCAAATCTAAATATTGTATTAAGCACAATTCAATAATTAGTCGACCATATTCATTAATCAATCACTAAATTTGTATTATAATTTAGTCTCCTAGAGGCTCGAGATGGAGATTTTTATAGCTCAATCTACCTTTAAGGATGAGTTGTGCACTTTGATCACCATTGGCATTAAGGTTGAATGGCTAAAGGAACTTCTTTCTTAAATTCCTATAGTTGGCAAGATAGTTCATGTAATCTCAATGCATTGAGATAATATGACAATAATTTTCAAGATTAGAACTTCAAATTATAATAGAAAAATAAAAGAAAAATTCAAATATAGCTTAAGATCTTAATATATTTATTATTTCGGGGTGTAATGTGAGTGTATGCATAAGTGGGGAAATTGTTAGTATGTGCATGAACATTTTCATGCTTATAACTAGGTTAAGAGAAGGAAAGATACTAGACTAGGAAGAAGGAGATCAAGCTTAAATGAAGAAGAAGCCAAGAATCTAAAAGGCATTCAAGGCTACAAATCTTCACCTCAAGCTCAAGGAAGGATCTCAAGCTCAAGAAGAAGACAAAGTCATTTCTTTTATTGAGTCTTGCATTCTAGTAATTGTCTTAGAAAGTAGAAGAACTCAAATCATGCATATTATATTTCAACCCTTTGACTTTGTCTTTCAGGTCAAAGACTCAAGTTGATCGATCAATCATTCCGACATGATTGATCATACCTGATCGATCCATCATATTTACTGATTGATAATTATTTGAAATACAAAGGCTGCATTTTTTATTGACCAATGTTGATCGTTGATTGATCGATCATCCTTTGTATCTAATCAATCATATATTTCATTTCAGGATGATTTTTTGATGGCGATTTCTTTCATCATTTGTTCACAATGGATACTTTTTGAGAGTCAGTCTCTATGGTGCTCTAAGACCTATAAATATGACTCCATACCTCATTCTACAACACACAACAAAGAGTACCAAGCTCTCATCTCTCTAGTTTCCACTTTATACTCTAAGCAAAAGATTCAAGAGCTATTTTAAGTTATGTTCTTCATTCCAACAGCTCTAGTTCTCTGTGATTAATTTTACTATCGTGCTTCTCACTCTGTATGATCATTTCAGTTTTACCTCATATTCATTTTGCATATTTACTTTGATATTGAGGTTATTAGGATTGTTTACTTGTGTATGGTTGAGGTTGCGTAATCAACTCAGGTTGTAATACGGGTTGCCTGTGTAAATAATTCAGGTTAGTGGAAGACCTATGTAGTCAGGTTGAAAGCTCTAGTCAGGAGATTCAGGTCATGGTTTCTACTCAAGAGGGTTTTCACGTTAAATACATATGCAGATATGGTTTGGTTATTTATTTGCAATTAAAAGTTATACATAATGTTTTTCTTTTATTAAAATTTGTGATTGCATCAATATAGGTCATTTAGTCCGATCCACTCACACCCTCAACAAGTGTCTGTGATATATATAAAACCAACATTTGGTATCAGATCCTTGTCCATGTGAAGGAAGTTATTCTCCAACACGCATGTGTCCGAAATTTCATGATCACGATTGGAGGGAAGCTCTATAGTTCATCCACCTCTCTTCAACGAGAAACACTACTCAAGCTGGAAGATGAAGATGATGATCTTCTTACAATCTCTAGATTTCTCTATCTAGAATATGACAAGGAAGGAATTCAAGTTTATCAAGTATAAGGAGATAGGCTACACCACCACTGAGTTGGCTTAGATCAATTCGAAGGCGGTGAACTTCATATACCGTTCTTTGTCGAAAGCCAAATTTTATCATGTATCTCATCTAATGACAACTTATGATATACATAAGTGTCTAAAGATAACACATGAAGGCACATTAAGGTAAAGGAGTCTCTATTCAGGATGTTTAAACTTGAGTATGAGGCATTCAAGATACATAAAGGGGAGAAAATCAAGGGTATGAATGTTCAGTTCACCGTTATTATGAATTAGTGAGGAATCAACAGACTTCAGCAAGACATCTTTGGAAAATCTCATAGGTAATCTTTGTGCCTATGAAACAAATATAGAGATAGGAAGAAAGGAGATGAGAGTCCATAGAAAAATCTAGCATTAGGAGCAAAGAAGGAATCAACTAAAGAGTATAACAATGATGATGATATCGCATTCAGGACGCCACTGTTCAAGTCTTTACTCAAAAAGAGAAGAAGGAGAGAAAGAGAAATAAATTGTTCCCAATGCAACAAAGTGGAGCACCTAAAGGACGACTCTCATCTACAGAAGAACTTCATGTGAGAAAAGAAGTTTGAGAAGAAATCCAACAAGAAAGTTATGTTTGTATCATGGGACGGAGACTCAAGGAGAAGTGAAGAAGAAAGTAAAAGCATGTGCTCGGGATTCTTTGTAGTGATCGAGTTTGACCCATCCAACTCTAATTCAGACACTGAGGTAATTGAACTTTCTTATTCTCAACTTTATAATACATCACTAGATCTTTTAAGACAAGTAATGAAGTTATAAAAGGTTAACAAAAAGCTAATTGAAGATAAATCTCTTTAATGACTTAGATATGCTAAAGAAAGAAAATGAGTAGCTAAAATTGGATCTAAGTAGTTTCAAAAAGAAAATTACATGTTTAGAAAAAGAGATTATTGAGCTAAAAAAGGAATGTAATTTTGTAACTTCTTTTGTAGAAGGAAAGCTAATTCTTTCCAGAAAAGGAAATGGGTCTGGAGGAAGAAGGGTAATGTGCAGCCTAACCCTAAAGGATCCAAAAAAGAAAGGATTCAAAAAAAACTACTTTCAAGTGCTAAAGGACAAAGAAAATGGAGACCGCATCAAGAACAATGGTGGACCCTTCAAGGTCAAACGACTTTCTGAACCATAATTGGATGCTATCACCATAGAGAAGCTATTAAGATTGGAGGAGTTCACCACCAATAACCTTAGGTGACTTCTTATCTTTTTTGTTTACTTGATCATGCATACCATGCATTTGCGATGAGCCCTCAACTCTTATGAGAGACTTTAAGAAAGTATTAAGGAGGATCTCTATTTTAGGGGGAGATCAGATAAAAAATTGCTTTCAAAGAAAAAAATAGAGATATTTTAGTCTTCTCGTTAAACAATAATTAGTGAAAAGGGGAGAAAAGATTGCTTACAAAAATTATTTGCTCACACATACACACTTTTTTTTTGTAAACAAATAAAATATTTATCATCATCAAAAAAGGGGAGATTGAGAGTGCATATATTGTGAGTCCAGCACAAGAGGGTGAATTATGCAATAAACAATTATCCCATAATAATGTCCAAATAAAAACTTATTCACAAATCACATAGAAAGAATAATATCAAACCACAAAGTGCACATGCATTTTTATGTCGAAACCCAAGTGGGTGAAAATCATGACCTAGAACCATATTCTAGGATTTCACCATCTCTCTCTCTCAATAAAGCATGTTTTCACTATTCTGGCACAATTTTTAAATCGAGGGTAGCACAACCTCTCGTACAATTTATACCCTTCCTTTTAAAACACCCAAAGGAATATTTTATCTCTCATAGATAAAGGAATCCACAATTGAATACCTATACTGAAAAAGTTATGCATGATATAGTTAATCAGTGAAACTTGAATTCATGAGCTTACAGACGTTCAATGCAAAATATGCTCAAGAATGATGATGAAGATCGTAGTAGAGCACAGAGAGCGTAAACAAGTTCAATAACAAAAAGCTTTGGATTGAAGAGATCTCTATAGCACAGAAATACTGTAAGAACTAGAATACTTCGCAAAAAGATTACTCTTTCTTTTATTTTTAGTATAGAGGATATTTCTCTTAGTTGTGTTTCTCAAATAATGAGCCATAGGGTCCCTTATATAGGGTTGGACTCAAAAGAACCATTTGTATCTAAAGGAATTTCATGGTTTTGATTTCCAAAATCTGTGAAATGATTGATCAAAGAAACAAGGTAATCGATCATAGGTGATCGATCATGTCACAAAAGTGATTGATCATATTTGACTGTTGGTCTGAATTTCAAAAAGTGATTAATATTGGTAAAAAGGATTGTCGATCAGGTTTGATTGATCGTGAAAAATAAAATGGTTGATACTTGGTGATCGATCATGGGTATCAAGGCGATCGATCATATGTCCAAAAATTGATTTTGTGCAAATGATGATTCTGATGTAAGTTTTCTTCTTATCTAGAATTTGCAAAAGCTATGATAGTTTTTAGCATAAAATAAAAATTACGTAATTTGTCGCATTAGCATCCAAAGTCATCAAAAATTGAGCTTTGGAAATGAGTCTTTCTTCAACTATTTCATCAATCTGATTCTGAATCTTGAACCTTCAAGTAGAGTCTTTTAGAATCACTTTCAGGCCTTGAGTCGGCTTTATGGTATTCTACACATTTCATCAAAGAGCATCTTTGAGCTTCTACCTGAAAAGTTAATCTTGCTGCAAAATAAATATGCAACTGAGTTATAGCAAAATCTAAGTCACTAATTGTCTCCTCCTTTTTGTTAATGATAAAACTTATATTTATTTTTTCTAAACTTTTAGCTATACGTGTTTTTATCTGATTCCAAGTATTACCCCCCCTCCCATTTTTTTGTTTTAAATCTTTTTTAAACAGTGCACTTTTCTCGTAATAGTTCTCCCCCTTTCTTTTGAAACCTCAGTAAAATAATAACACTTCTTCTCTCCCTTTGTGTTGTAGTCAAAAATATATTATCACTAAACTTCGCCTCTTATCTTAAGGAGGTCTTGCTCCTCCCTTTTTCTCTCCCTTTTGTAAAAATCAAAGGATGACTTACCTCCCCTTTTGGTAGAAGATTGTTATAAAGGGTATTTTTTAGAGGATGTCACTAGGTTGGCATAAGCCTAAGTGTCTTTTGAGATAGATAAATCTATCAAGGTTTAAGGATTTGGTAAATATATCAGCAAGTTGATCTTCCATGTTAACAAAGTTTAGGTAATTTCTCTTTTTAGAACACATTCTCTTCGGAAGTGATTTCTAATGTCAATGTGTTTAGTCCTAGAATCTAAGATAATATTCTTTGAAAGATTTATAGCACTTGTATTATAACACAAGATTTTAACTTTTTCAAACTCTAATTCAAAGTCATTCAAGGTCTGCTTCATACAAAACACTTGCGAACATGCAAGAGAGGTAGATATGTATTCAACTTCTGTTGTTGATAGAGCTACACTATTTTGCTTCTTGTAGAACCAAGAGAACAATGCATTTCCAAGGAAATGACACATTTCACAAGTACTCTTTCTATCAGTTTTGCTTCCAGCATAATCAGCTTCACTATAAGATTTTAATTCAAGGTGTAGTGATCTAGGGTAAAACAAGCTATAATTATAAGTATCATTTAAGTTTCCTTTTTACATCATTTAAGTGACTAATTTAGGGGTCGATTGGATTTTAACCTAGCACATAGACAAGTGCTAAAATTATGTTCGGTCTAATAGCAGTAAGATATAATAATGAACCAATCATACCTCTATATTGAGTTGCATTAATATCCTTAGCATTTTCATCTACATCAAGCCAATCTTGAGCTCCCATTGGTGCCATCTTTCCTTTTGTACTCTCCATCCCGATTCTTTTGAGAAGATCCTGAGTGTACTTCATTTGACTTGTGACAATCCATTGTGGCAACTATTGAAGCTGCAAGCCTAGAAAGAAATCGAGTTCTCTTAAGAGACTCATTGCAAACTCCTCCTACATCAATTTAGCAAAATATTTGCACAAATTTTCATTAGTTTCTCCAAAAAAAATATCATAAATATATATTTGAAATATTAAAAGATCATTTGAATTTCTAGTGAACAAGGTTGAGACTAATTTTTCAATTTCAAAGTTAGCAATTAAGAGGAAAGATTTTAATCTATCATACCAAGCTCTCGGTGCTTGTTTTAGTCTATATAAAGCTTTGTTCAATTTAGAAATAAACTCAAGGTGATCTTTATTAATAAAACCAGGTGGTTGTTTAATAAAAAATTCCTCTTTTAGATAAAACATTAAGAAAATCACTTTTACATCCATTTGATAAAGTGTTATGTCTAAATGTGCAACATAAGCAAGTAGCATCGTAATTGACTCGAGTTTGGTACAAGTGCATAGGTTTAATCAAAGTCTTTAACTTCTCATTGATTGTAACCTTGAGCAACTAGTCTAGCTTTTTTCTTAATTACTTGACCTTCCTAAATTGATTTATTTCTATAAACACATTTAGTTCTAGTTATTGTGGTGTTTCAGGTTTAGATACAAGTTCTCAAACTTTGTTTCCTGAGAATTGATTAAGTTTCTTCTTGCATCACTATTATCCAGGATGCATCTTTTAGTGCATCTTCTATCTTATTAGGTTCAACTTATGATACATGCTTCAAGTACAAAGTTAATGTTAAGTTGAGATCTTGTATTTAACATTATCTAAAATTTCTCTAGTTACATGATTTTTAGGATGTTCTCGTTAGATATACATTCTTTAGGAAGATTACGTGTATTTGTATATATTATCTTAGTTATATCAATGGGTGTTTATTTTTCATCTTCTTCATCTTCAATAACATTTTCTTTATTGTTTAATTCTTGCGGATTTTCATAAAATTTTATGTGCATTGATTCTTCCACAACAAGTGTGTTCATATTAAAAACTCTATAACCTTACTACGTCTTGAGTAACCAATGAATATGCATTCTTCGTTTTTAGCATCAAACTTATCTACGTTATCTTTTCTGTTTAGAGTAAAATATTTACATCCAAAGGCTTTAAAGTGGCTTGTTCTAGGAATTTACCTTTACGAAGTTCATAATTTATATTTTTAAGGATTAGTCTAATTCATGCTATGTTTAGTACATAGCATGTAGTATTAGTAGTTTTTTCTTGAAGCATTTAGGTAGACCACACTCTATTAATAAAGTTCTAGCACATTCTTGTAAAGTTCTATTCTTTCTTTCTACAACTCCATTTTGTTGAGGTGCTCTTGGAAAAGAATATTCATGTTCTATTCCATATTTTTCACAAAACTTAGTGAATTTTTCAATTTTAATCTCTCATTCATAATCTGTTTGAATTTTAAGGATTTTTCATTATTTTCTTTTTTAACCAATTTTAAAAAAAGTTTATAAAAGCTTCTATAGTTTTATCTTTTATTTTTAAGGACGAAGTGAATCTAGATAATCATCTACTATTACAATATAGTAATTATATCCACTAAGGCTTCCTACTCTTGTTGGTCCAAACATATCTAAATGAAGTAGTTCTGGGAGTGTAGATGTTGAAATTAAGTTTCTTTAATGAATTCTTGTGAAGTTTTCCTAGTGAGCAAGCATCACAATGTGTTTTTGGATTTATCATTTGGATAGGCAGTCAGTCCACTTACTAAGTTATTCTTAATCATGTTTAAGTACTTGGGCATAAGTGACCTTGTCTTATGTGCCAAAGATCAACCTCATTATTACTAGCTACCAAGCAATCATAAGCATTATCTTTGTTTAACTCAACAACATAAATATCTTTAAACCCTTTTCCAATTAGCAAGAATTCATTACTAGATTCATCAATAATTTTAAAGAAAATTGATGAAAATAAAACACTAAAAACTTTATTACAAACTTGGATTACACTAAGTAAGTTATGCTTTAAACCATTAGCTAAAGAGACACTATCAAAAGTAGCTTTACCCTTACCAACATGAATAATACATATGATATGGCTCTTGTGGTTGTTCCCAAATGTGACTGAACCTTCTTCTTTGCATTCCAGAGTGGTAAATAGCTTCTTGTATCATGTCATATGCTTTGAACATCTGGAATCCATGATCCATCGATTTCCTCCATCTTTCTCCTACAACAACTAAGGTTGGTGTCATTCTTGATTCAATTATCTTTGAAGATTTTATTCCAATTTGAGATAGTGTGTGTATCCACTTCTTTTGATCTACATTCTCTCCACCTATAAAAGTTTAAGATAGTGTTAATTTAAAACTATAAGTTTCTTTTTTAAGAAAATACTATTTTCATTTAAGCAAGATGATTCTTCACTAAAGGTCTCTTTTTCAAGAACTAATTTGTTTATATTTTTAGCTAATGTTTGATTCTCTAACTTAAACTTTTATAATTTTGTAAAAACTTCATGAAAGTTATCTAAAAGTTTAGCACAAGTTTATTAAGTTAGCTCATTTTCCAGAGCCATCAATCTGAGGCGTTGATTCCACTTCGCCTAAGTTTGAGGCGGAGTCTCTTGAATATGTGTCACTCCATGTGGGTTGCAATGCTCTCTTATATGAATCTTCTTGATCTTCTTGTTGGATCTCTCCTTCCTATTTTCCTTTTCATGCTTCAATAAAAGGAAAATCGCTTCTCAGATGTCCCTTCTCTTTACACTCATAGAATGTTCGTACATCTTCATTGTCTCCTCTGTTTTACTTGAAGCTCTTCTTATTTCCCATAAATTTCTTGAACTTTCTTACAAGTAGGACGCGATATTTGTCATTCATCTCTTCATCAAATGAGTCTTGTCAGTTGACCTTGAAAGCTAGAGACTCTTTGTCTCCTACATTAACTTCTTGGTCTTGTTTTTAACTTCATAGGCCATTGAGTTTCCTATGAGGTCGTCCATCTCGATGTTTTCCACAACATTTGCTTCTTCTGTCATTGTTACATTTTGTTCCCATTCTCTTGAAAGTGAATCAATGAATTTTCTTTCCAGTTCACCCTTTATGAAGTTCTTCCCCAGAGCCTTGAGGATGTCCATGATGGTAGTGAACCTTGTGTACATCTCCTTGACAGTTTATCCATCCTTCATCTCGAAATTCTCATACTCCCTAGTAAGAATAGTAACTGTAGAATTCTTAACTTTACATTTATCTTCATATGTAAGCAGGAGTGTCTTCCAAATTTCATGAGATGTCTTGGACTGAGAGACATGATTGTAGTCATCTACAAAAAGAGCACAACACAACACATTTATTGCTTTGGCATTCCTCTCAAGATCCTTGATCTCTGCATCGATGAATTATTCTACACCTTCCTTCAGCATCGACTTCACACATATCTTTGTTGTGCATGTCTACATCTTAAAATCAATGGATTGCATGTAAATTTCCATGTGGTTTGCCAAGTACTGATAGTTGGTGTCGTCTAAGTAGGATGGATTCATCATTGAATAGGTAGTTCCACTTGAACTAGTGGATATGTTGCCTTGGGCCATCTAGGATCTGCAAGTAGGTAGTTACACCTACAAAACTTGAACCATATCTGATACCCAAATGTGAGTCCAACACATAGGGAAATGGGAATTATGCAAGAAACAATTATCCAATAACAATATCCAAATAAAAAAATTTTACAAATCATAGATAAAGAATAATGTCAAACCACAAATTGCATAATGGTTTTTACATGGAAATTCAGGCATGTGAAAATCATGATCCATATCCCTATTCTAGGATTTCCTTTTAGCTCTCCCAGTGAATCCACTATTCCAACACTACTTTAAATGAGGGTAGTCCAACCTCTCGTACAACTTGTACCCATCCTTAGACACCTCACAAAGGAAGATTTTATCTCCCATAGAGAAAGGAGTCCAAAACTCAGAAACCTATCTACAAAAAATTATACATAATATTGTTAAACTCGAATTCACAAGTTTACAGACTATCGGTGCAGAATATGCTCGAGAATGATGATGAAGATTAAAGTAGAGCACAGAAAGCACAAACAAGTTCATCTGCAAAAAGCTTTGGATTAAAGAGAGCACTAGAGCGTAGAAATGCTGTAAAAACTTATCGCACAAAATCATCACTCTTTCTTTTCTTTTGAGAGTAGAGGATATTTCTCTTGGTTGTATGTCTCAAAAGATGAGTCATAGGCTCCCTTATATATAGTTGGCCTCAAAAGAGTATTTAGTGTCCATAAATAGAATTTCCAATGTTTTGATTTCTAAAATTCATGAAATGATCGATCAAAGAAACAAGGTGATCGATCATGGCACAAAAATGATCAATCATATTTGATCGTTGGTCTAGATTTTAAAAAGTGATTGATCATGGTTAAAAGGTTTATCGATCAGGGTTGATCGATCATGAAGAACAAAATGGTCAGTCATAGGTGATCGATCATATGTCCAAAAATCGATTTTGTGAAAATGATGACTATGGCTTAAGTTTGCTTACTGATCAAGAATATTCAAAAACTATAAAACTATTTTTAGCATAAAATAAAAACTATGTAATATGTCGCACCAGCTTCCAAAGTCTTCAAAACTTGAGCTTTTGGAAATGAATCTTTCATTGATTATTTCATCAATCTGATTCTGAATCTTAAACCTTTAAGCAGAGTCTTCTAGAATCACTTTTAGGTTTTGAGTTGGCTTCATATCTTTTCTACATATTTCGTCAAAGAGCTTCTATGAGCTTCTAAGCAAAAAGCTAATCAAGCTACAATACAAATATGCAAGTGAATCATTAGCAAAATCTAAGTCACTAACATGCATAAGTGGGGAAATTATTAGTTATGAGCAAGTATGTTTTGATGATATCAAAACTTGTACGCAAAACTTGTAACTAGGTCAAGAGAAGAAAAGCCATTTGACCCGGAAGAAGGAGCAAAAGCTTAAGTGAGCCATGAAGCTCAAATGAGTTCAAGGCTATGGATCTTTATCTCAAGCTAAAGGAATGATATCAAGCTCAAGAAGAAGACAACGTCTTTTCCTTTATTGAGTCCAACATTCTTGTAATTGTCTTAGAATTTAAAAGACCTCAAATCATGCATATTATATTTCAATCCTTTGACTTTGACTTTCAGATCAAAGAGCAAGGTGATCGATTAATCATTTTAACCTAATGGATCATACATGATCAATCAACCTTATTACCTAATCGATCATTATTTGAAATACAACGGCTTTATTTTTTATCGATTGATTTTGATCCTTGATCGATCATCTTTTGATTATGATCAATCACTTAAATCTTCATTATCGATCATTTTAATGTGATCGGTCATCCATTGTATCTTGATTGATCATATTGAATGTCGGGAAGATTTTTGAAGGTGAATTCATTCCTAATTTATTCACAATGTTTACTTTTTGATAACCAACATATATGGGACTAAGAATTATAAATAGGACCTTATACCCAATTCTACAACACACAACGAAGAGCAGCAAGTTCTCATCTCTCTGTTTTCCACTCTATACTTTTAGAGAAAGATGTAAGAGCTATTTTCTAATGTGTTCTTCATTATAATAGCTTTGGCTCTCTGGGATTGATCTTATGAGCCCACTCTTTGGTCTATAAGGTAGTTTTAGCTTTGCCTCGTACTCATTTTTATAAATTTACTTTGATATTGAGGTTATCAGGATTGTTTACTTGTATACAGTTGAGTTGACCACATAATCAACTCATGTTGTAATATAATTGGGTTGCTTGGGTAAGCAACTCATGTTAGTGGAAGACCCGTGTAGGTCTAATTGAAAGCTCAAGTTGCAAGACTAAGGTCGTTGTTTTTTACCCCATAAAGTTTCTATGTTAAATACCTATGCACTTGTATTTTGATTGTTTGTCTGTGATCAAAAGTGATACATAATATTGTGCTTATTTTATATTTTTGTGATTGTGATATTCCAGGTTATTTAGTCTGATCCACCTTAACCATTAGCCAGTGTTCGTTGTATACAAAAAACCAACATATAAAGGTCATGGATTTCATTGGATCTAAAAATAACACAACTAATCCACTAAATAAGGGACTTAATACATCCATAGTCCTAGAGACAAGATTTGGGATGAGATTAAGATTCTTTAGAAGGCCATGTGTAACAGCAACCTTACAAATTTGAGTGAAGATCGCATAGAATAGGTTCGATGAGTAATAACAAGATGTCGGGAGATCTGGTTGGTTCTATTATTTCATACATGAGTGTCTAATCCTTGGAAGCATGGGTGACTTTGAAATCTGCAAGTAAATAAATATATCCTTGGAGATTTCTACCTATCGGAGTGTTATTGTGTGCTACAACTAAAGGATCATAGTCTCTCCCGAACAACCTCGTGAAATAATCAAGGGTGCATGGCCTTAACCTATCTTAAATCTTATCACCAAGAATAACACTTTTTTACTGCAATAATTTCATATACATCCACATTACGTTGTGAATTTTAAGATATAGTTAACTTCATTTATGTGAGAGTCAAAGAAGTTAATCTCAAGTAGAGGGTCAACATAAAAGTTAACTTTTACTGAGAGCAAAGAACAAAAGTCAAACTATGTTTTTATCTTAATATTTTGTTTTTAAAATAGTGCATTCATATGGGATTGTTGTTAATTGAGGTTAATAGCACCAATTGGGGTGCTCATAGATAGAAATTCTAAATCTGGAGCATGGATGTATCAAGGGAAAAACCACCAAGGTTGAACTAATTTATAGGATCCATTGAGAACTTTTAAAAGATGGTTAAGGGAGATTTTGCATGATCTACAACCCTTCCAATATGTAAACATAGTGTCATATTGTGTGGCAAAAAGTTTTAGTACGTTCATGTATGAGTTCTCCTCTGAGTTGTTATACAAAAAGACAAAGAACGATGGAAGTGCCAACACGTGCATGCATATGTATGCTCTGGCATTAACTCCGTCTCTAGCTCGAGCTCGAGCTTAGGAGAGTTAGTTTGGATCTCAATAACTTTGCTATTATTCTTTTCAGTTGTTTTTGCAATATTATAATCCAAACATTTGAACTTTGATGAATTGCTAGGTATTCACATCTATGATTCAAGAACACACATTCCGTTGGATGCAAATATGGGGAGACACGATCTTATTATTACAACATAAAATGTTATTTCATCCTCTCTTATAGAACATGGAGTTTTGCACTTTCTATGTTGTTATATTCCTTCCATTAAACAACCCTCCATCTTTATCAACTATTGGTTCACTGAGGTATTGAGGATAATCAGTTTTGAAGTGTGTCGACTACAACATGTACTGCCTTATTCTAGTAGTAGATTGATAGAGCCAACACACGTATATGGGGACTTCTTCTTGAAGGGAGTCTATTTAAATAAACTGGCTTGCACATTACGGAAGCTTGTAGATTGCATCATCTGCGATCTAGGCCAACTAGTCATACTCGTCGATGGGGTAGCGGAATATAAAAAAATTCGAAAAAACCACATGACATGGGAATCATTCTCATGTCATTCCATATTTGTCACACGAGTTTAAGCTCACCTTTTGAAGCATGGTTGTGATCACAATAGCCTCTAAACGAAGAGGTCTCTTGACTCAGGTTCGATCCGACGAGAGTGCACTTATGGACACATTGATGAGACACGTGCTTCTCACAATCCCAAGCAATGATCCAAGCAAGGAAACTCTTTATTTGTCTTAGGAAATCCATCATCTTCTTCACATGCATGAAGCACCGAAGGAAATGAAGTTCCTCAAGCAATTGGTTCGGCAAAACGACGGCAGCACAACGACAATTGCAGTCTCCACAACCCAGATAGGGGACGACCAAGTGTTGGAGGTGATTGTGTAGACGTGGGGTGTAGAGAATGAGAGAGAGATAGAGAGAGAGAGAGAGAGAGAGAGAGAGAGAGATCAATTATGTAACAATTGCATACTATTAAAGAGTGATAGGGTTAGCCTTTCTTTTATAACAAATTGGATTTACATAGATCCCAATCCATGTGCACACTTAATCAATGGTGTAAATGAATTCGTGCTTTCTCAATCAATGGTTTAGATTTAATTGCAACAATTTTCAACAATAAATAATTAATATTAAAAGAAAAAAATAATTTGAAGACATTCATAAAAAATTGATTTCAATTAAAATTAATTTGATTAATGAATAAAGAAGAGAGATAGAAAGATACTATTTCCATACAGGGGGAAAGAAGATATCCTCCTTTCACTTTTGCCATGGATGGCATCACATGTGGGATTTGGAGAGAGATTTTCTCTCTCTATTCTCCATAAATGTAATCCCATTACATTGTCTCTTTATTCAAGAATTATTTTTCAATAATATATATTAAACTAATTTGCAAATTATTCATGACAGTTGCAAATGAGTCATTGATTAATTATGAATCATATCTATTCATCCAATATTAAATGTAAATCATATTTACATTAAATTATGCAATGTGAATCCAATTCACATTAACATATTAATTATAAATCTCATTCACAATTAAATCTCTCTGTAATTATGGATCATATCCACATTATCCATGATTATTGTGGATAGCGTGATCCACATTAATCCTATCCATAGTAATAAAATCTAATTTAACTATCCAAGATATTTTTCCACACATGTTAAAATAATGTAAATCATATCCACATTATTTGTGATAATTAAATCCTATTTAATTATACAATTTTTCAATGCTTAAATAATATTGCTTATGGAAAAATTCTCGAACTCTTTCAAGAATTGTGCGCCTTCTCCTCAGATACTTGGAGACAAGGTCATAGCGATTGTTTAGTCCATGTATAGTGACTTGGATAGTGGTATCTAATCTCGCATCTAGATCTAGAAGATCTTTCAGAGATGTTTAATCATGTCAGACATAATATTGATGAATAGCCATTCATCTACCTTTATTCTTCCATTTTGTCTTTAAATCACTATCAAAACACATGGAGGTCCAAATAATTTGTACAAATTAACATTCAATATTCATATGTAATTTGTTTATAAATAGCATGTAATTATCTGTATTTAAATATAAAATTACAGAATAAAAAAAGAAAAATAGATGAAGTATCATAGATACTGAATGACCCTAAACTACGAGACGAAGTCATTATTGACTTGGTCGACAAGGAATAAAGCAGGGAGAGATCAGTGTCCATATATTGTCAAAAACACTAATTCTATACTATGTAAATAGCCATTTTAACACTATTTTATCTACACATACACACACCTCAAATAATAAAGTTTTCAACATGAAACTTGTACATATTCATGTATAGAAAATTACAAAGCTATTACTAATAAAAATAATGTACATACAGATGAAAAAGCCCGCAAATCGAACTTCACAAATTAATATCTCCTCAATACAAATTCAAATTGAACCAAACTCGCATGTACTATATTCCAACAAGGTGGTTTCATTTGAGATGGAGTTACGATGCAAATGTTGGGTTACTAGTGTACTATTGTGTTGTGTATCTGTAGATTAAAATAATATATTTCATTCTTTATATTTTCCCTTTTTATATTTTTAAATAATTGTATATATTGAATAATACATATTAAAAAGGGATTTTTTACACCCATAACCCTTAGTAACCCTGCATAATCATGAATTACATGAGAAATCATGGATAGTCACTCCGCCTAACAATCATAACCCTCCATTAGTTTAATATATTAACTCAAACATATGAATGAGTTAATCTAACTCATCCTCAATCCAACAGTAAGGAAATAAACATAAAAAATACTCATCTCCCTTCAACCTCCATCCACCTTCCTCAGCTCACACCCCTCACCCTCCATCCACCTCACCGCCCCCCCCCCCCTCTATTCGGTAGGATGGTGCTAATAAAAGCGCCGAGCCAGAGGAGCAACGAACTGGACAAGGAAGGGGGCTGGAGGATTGCGGGTTGTGGGCTTCGATCAGTGGAGGACCAAGGGGTGTTCAAGCAGGGTTGTGGGCTTCGAGCAGGCGGGGGGGTGGGGGGGGATATAAAGCTCGTTGCTTCTGCTTGGTAGGGGTCTTGAGGAGGAGCTAGGTACGGGCTTCGAGCAGGGGGCTCGAGCTCCTTGGAGTCGGGGGGGGGGGGGGGGGGGGTTCCGAGCAGGGGAGGAGTGGGTTGGTGGGGGGTTTGAGCAGGGGAGGAGGAGCTGGGCAGGAGGGGGGCTTCAAGGAGGGGGCTTAGCACGGTGGGGGGATGGGGTGGGGGATTCCGAGCAGGGGAGGACCGTGGGTGGGGTTGGTTCGAGCAGGGGAGAGGGGGGGCTTCGAGGGAGGGGAGTTCCGAGCAGGGGAGGATAGGGGGAGGGGTTGGTTCGAGTAGGGGAGAGGGCGGGCTTCGAGGGAGGGGGTTTCGAGCAGGGGAGGAGCAACTCAATGGGGTGTGGGGGGGCTTCTAGGAGGGAGCTTGGTGCCACGCTCGGTGCCGGGGTGGGGATTCATCGAGAAGGAGCTTGGGGGGTGGGGATCTTCGAGGAGGAGTTCAGCGGGGGGCTTGGAGAAGGGGCGGAGCAGCTCTCGGCATAGGGGGGCTTCCAGGAGGAACTCGGGGGGGGGGGGGGGGCAATGTCATGTTATTGCAAATAAGAATGAGCTTTAGGGGCAGTTTCATCTTTTTTCAACAGAAACTGTCAAATATAATGGGTATCCCAAACGAAATATAACATGGGGTTATGTCATGTAAGAGTTAAGCATTACTCGGGGCTTCTCATGTAATTCATGATTATGTAGGGTTATGATTATAATTACGGAATTGCTCAGGGTTATGGGTGTAAAAATCCCTAATAAAAATACAAATATAGATTAGAAAGCAAATAAAAACACCTAAATAAACACTAAACTAAAATATATAGGTATACTATACTTATAATGTTTGTATATGTATTTACTTGTATATGTAAATAAAATTAATAAAATAAAACAAAAAGTATGCAAATATCCAGTTAATAAAAAGGAAAATGGGGTTGCTCCCTCGGGGCAGCCAATGGGTTACTCTTGCCCCATTTTTCCATATATTTTTTTCATTTTTTGAAAAATGTTGTCATGCATATTCATCACTTTATCCCTCTAATATGGCATTCTAGTTTCGTCAGAAATAGAGACACATATGCCCTCTGTCAAGAATAGGTAATTTTAACGGTCTCAATATTGCTGTAATCGATCTATTCTAGATGGAGGGCATATGAGTATCTATTTTTGACGAAATCTGAATGGTATATTTGATGAATCTCAGATTCATCACTGTAAGTCTCATTAATTAAGCTTAGATCCCTCAAAATCAACAGCATTTCTGCATTTATTCTGCATAATTAGCATCCATGCATGTTTTCATAAGAATGGCATTTTATCCATCATTTTTGCACAAAATAAGAAGCCAAAAATCCTAGCCACAGTTGACCTATAAATAGCCTAATTTCTCGGAATTTTAACTCCTTCATGCTAACTCTGAATGACACAAGACCACCTCCGATGTGTGCATATCACTAATAAGAATAAATAAAAAAATACAAAAAAAATCACTAACCCTGTTAAGTAGACCAAAAACCCAAACCCTAGTTTCAGGATTATCGGGCTAAAAGCCCCATATCTTCCCATTCTAGTGTCTGATTTGATCCTACTCATTTTTGAACTAATGCACATTCAATTACCTTCAAAATAAGACCAAGTTCAAGTGAATCGGAGCTTGTATGTGAAAGTTGGGTTTTGGGCCTCTTTTGCACATTGTATATTTTAGAGGTTTTCTGACCTTTATTTTGTGTACATATTCTCTTTATTAATAAAAATCCAAAAAATCGATTTAGATGTCTTTTATTTATATTTGATTTCTCTATATTTTTCCGGATTTTATCTTGTTTAAAAATGAAAAAAAAAATAGAAAACCCAAAAATCAAGGTATTCTATGTACATAGGATACCCCAAAAATTCACTTTTTACATTTGATCGATTTTAATTTTGACGTCTTCATGAAAGTTGTAGATCTCATCGAGACGGGCATTTTTCGTGAAGGAACTTTTTCGATCTGAGGTCGTTTACTATTTCATTTTTATTTTACAAAGTCTTTTATTTTCGTTTTTCTAGGGCTGACACGTGGCCGCCCCTGGGGCCGCCACGTGTCAGTGATTTTTGGGCATTTTTTATTCATTTTTATAAAAAAATTAAAAGAAGACGCACATGCGTCGCACGTGCCCCCAGGCACGTGCTCCACCCTCTCCCAGTACACCGCCACGTGGCACATGCGTGGACGTTCGATCTCGCTTGATCGAACGACCCAAGTCCATCGTCCTCCTCTGGAGCCGCCTCCCCCAATCTTTGCAACGGCCACCGCGCCGACCACCCATAACCTCCGCTCCTACCTTCGCTCGCCAACCGTCACCCCGCTATCTCCGTAACCATCGCCGACTACCCTCCCCTCTCATCCTATTTAAGGAGCTTCACCGACCCCATCACCCCTTATCCACTGATTCACCCCTGCGACGAGGTCGACGGTGACAGCGTCACCTTCTCCAGATGGCGAGATCCGAGGGGAGCCTCCCTCATTGCAGAAGCAGCAGCGCAGCCGCTCTTCTTCTGCTTCGCTCTGGCCAGCCGTCGAGCCCGCTACGATTCGATTCCAATGTCATCTCCTCCACGCGTTATCAACATCGACTCCAGCCACTTACGTCTTCTCCGACTTCGACATTCGCCTTCTTCTAGACTTCCCGCCTCCATCGTCGCTATCTTCACTGACCATCTTCATCTCCAGATACGCCACCGGCATCGACGACTCCAGCCAGCCTTCGTCGGTCTCCGCCAACCACCGTATGCCTGATCTCCACCGACAACGTCCATCGTCAGCTCCAGGCAACCTCCACCTCCGTGCCTACGTCTCCAGCAACGACGTTCATCTTCAGCAATGTCGACCGCCTCGCCACCTCCTGGCCGGAGCCAGGAGTCGGCTCCATCGACAACAGCCGGAGCTCCGCCCCTGCCTGCTCCACCAACACTTCCGCGCCTCGTCGGCCGGGCCACGGACCCGAGACCTCCGCCTCATGCCTTGCACGTGGGTTGGAGGGATGTCCTCATCCCCACGGGTCACGTGCCGGGCACGTGACCACGTGGGTTATTTGCAAAGACCCCCAAGCTTGTTCACTATATTGCGCATAGACTCCTGCCATCCAGAGTTACGTGCATAGCACGTGCCTAATGGAACTTTTTCGGAAATGCCCTCTACTTTATCGGTAATTAACTATAGGTCCCTCAGTGCATTTATTTTTATAGTTATTTATATTTATTTATTGCATAAAGACCCCTGTGTTCCCCATTTATTTTAAACATCTACATGACATTCATTTATTATTTAGAAAATAGCATGTTGTTCATCTCTTAATTCTCTACATTTTGAGATATTGTGGATATTTTTGTGATTGACGGGTAATTAATAAATAATGATTTTGTGGAAATTTACATATTTTGCCCATTCGATGCTCTAAAATTCATATTTGATTAACAGTGACTCTAAAAATCCCCGAAAACTCACACATTGTAGAGATTATTGTGCTTAACATTGTGCCCAAAAATATTTGAATTTACATGCATAAATTGCTCTGTAAAAATCATTTTGCATATTTTAGTATTTATTTTTTTAATAGATATTAAACCCTACATTTTTAAGGTCTAGGATTTTTCTGAGATCCATCACTAGTGATAGATATTAGATAATTTTATTTCTTGAGAATAAGTAGGTTTAATATTTAAAAATCATTTAAAAATTCATAAAAAATTTGTATTGCATCCAAAAATTCCAAAAAAAAATTACAGTGCATTCAATTCATCATCATTTACATTGTGGCCAAGTTTCATATTTTTCGAACATTGTTTGATCGTAATTGATATTTTAGTCCCTAAAACAGGCTGAATTTGCATTTTGCATCCCTTATTGCGTTGAAAATTTCCAAAAATAAACCGCATCGAAAACCGAACATGAAATTGGATAGACATAATTCTAGGTTGTTCCTTTGCCTCCTTGTGATCGACCTTAGGACTTGCCCAAGTAAAATAAACATAAAAAACACTTGATTAAAATTGATTAAAAATTTGTGGTTAATTCTTGACCGTTTCCGATCGCCGCCTACAACGAACGACACAGTAATTATTTTCACGACAAATAAAAACAACTCCTTAACCCGGCGATTCCGGAGACGTCAGATGGCGTCGTTGCCGGGGATGCAAACGGCTTAGTTTTTTTGTTTTGAAAATTTTCGTTCGGTTTTCGCATTCGGGTAGTCTGACCCTCGAATTTTTCATTGTAAATCCCATAATTTTTTTTCCAGCATTTTCTTATTTTATCATTTTTTGAGTCACTCTCTTACATTGTCTCTCTTATTTTTCTTGCAAGGTACCCGGCGTACGTGGAGCGATTTTTCAAGAAACCGACGCATCTTCACTGACATCTGAAAAGTCGCAATTAAATTAAGATCGAGTCAAGTCGTGAGATGGCGTAGAGTCTAGGTTTTAAATTTCTGCAAATTTCAATTTCTGCTCATTTATAGCAGTGTCCGTTTGGACTCTCGCGTGTGTAAAAAAACTCTGAACTTTTCTGTGGTGTGTCGTGGCCTGTTTCACTCTCCGGTGAGGGTGGGGCCCGACTTGAGTGGTGATTAGGATAGACATGCACATACAGCTCTCAGAGTATTTTTATTTTATTTATTATGCTCGTAGGATCTTAAGCCACACTGCACATTAATTGAGACACACATAGATCGTTCAACTTAGCCAAAATTTAACTCAATTCTTCCCCGCTAATAGAACTTTCTGCTTAGGTGCAGTTTTTCATCGGCTTGCATTCCATTTAGAATAATTTTTCAATTATGTCTAGCATCCTATATGAAGATTGCGAGAATTCACTGTAAGTCTTCTAACTAAGCATTCATCATAGTTTTCCGCATGCATCGGCTTTTCCCAAATTTCTCCATCTTGTTTTATCACATAATTCTAAAGGAAATTGGGATTGGACGGTAGACGTGTATTTGTGCTCATTTAAATTCTTCAGTGATCACCTAATAAAATTTGGGACTGCTAAATATAGCCGATTTCAAAATAACCCATAAAATCAAGAATTTTTGCGGGAGAGAAACCCCGACCTTGGATGTTTCTATTTTTCTGAGTGAGCGAGAGACGACACTTAAGGCTAGAGCCCAAATCCGAAATTTCGGCATCTAACAGCTCGCTAATTTATTTTCCAAGATTGATTTATCACCAACTAAAATTGAAAAGGTAATAGCCGAACTCTTACGGCTTCATTGTGTGAGTTGGTTGGTGTGCGTGAACCGATTTCAAGATCAATAGCCACACATTTGATTTCTATTAACTATCCTGTGCAATCATCTCTCCTCTTTTCGTGATAATGGAACTCTTATCCAAAAACCTCTCGCAGATCCAACCCCCCATTCCTTTCAAAAATGACCGAACACCCATCAGAGCTATACTATGAAAATGAATTTGTCTCGGTTAGGCCCAAATCAACCAAACCCTCTTCTTTCAATAATCCTCCAACATTTGTGGAAGACTTTCACCCGCGGATGAATTCAACCTCCTCATTGAATTTCTATTCGAAACATCCAACCACACATGACCATCTACCATCTTGGACTGAACCGCCTTATTCTCAATTTCTCGCCAATGAAACATTTCAAAATCAAAACCCCTTTGAGTCTCATGACTGGCGAAGAAACCCAACCCAGATGGAAAGACATGCACGGAATGATCATCGGCATTGGATTGACCATGATAGACCCCTCGTCAGACATGAAACTCATACAGAGGACTGGACTGACCTCCTAGAAAAACATAAACCATGTATGCTGACTCCACAATATCAAAGTCTGACCAATCATGATCAAAGGATTGGACTCCACTCAGATTAAATACACATGCCTGGACCATATGAGCAGCCTCCTTCCATTATTTTTGAGGAGAAATTTTCAAGAAAATAATGATCATATGTCGGATGTTCCAAGAAATTCTCCTCTCAGCACAAACGAGAAAATGGAAGATGAAAATATCGAACACACACCGACTGCTCCCATGATTAATCATGAACCGAATTTTGAGGATGATATTTTGAGGATAAATAAGAGATTCAATTCAGACCGACCGATTAATCGCATTCTATGGTAGCTCAGACATTAACATAAATGAGGAAATGATTGGATCTGAGACTGAAAATTTTGAGGATATTCAGGGACCTAGGGACGATTCTGACAATATCACTTCCAATTATTATTCCCCTAGAAGTGACTATGCCGCTAACTATCACCCTGAACACCAGAACCACTGCTCATCTGAAGAACACACCACACCCCCACACCACACAGAAAATACCAAAAAATGGAAATATTTGAAAACCACAAAAAAATTGAAACTCCAGAAAAATTCATAAAAATAGAAACTGAAGACGATCTGAGGAATTTAAATCCGATTGTACGGGAAGCACTGGAAAAATGCTTGATGTTTGAACTTCCCTTTATATAGACCATTTAACACTTATTCGATCTTAAAAGATTTATAACAGATAAATTAATGAACAAAAAGACGGGTAGGATACAAACAAAGACTGAAAGATATATCTTGTCAATAGCCTCCTCCTTGTTGTTGAGGAGAAAAACCAAGAGCCGCATAGTGAAGCGGTTGCCCAGATTTGATTGTGAAATAAAGGACACAATCTTCACCCATGCTCGAATTGATGACGATTCACCAATCAATATCCTCCCGACCTCTGTATTTCACGAACTCAAACTCGGACCGATCAGGAAATTACAAGAGATTGTTCAATTGGTGGACCGATAGATAAAACGGCCGAGAGGAACCATTTCTGTCATCATGAAGTTCCAAGGTGCTCCCTCAAAGTAGAATTCACGATCATAGATATTGAGTATCAAGTAGAATTCTCCCAGTCTCCAATTATTCTCGGAAAGCCGTTCTTAGCATTGGCTAAGGCAATTATTGATTGTGAGACTCGGGAAATCAATTTCACAGCATTGGAAGCACTTAGATCTGACCCTATCTTTGAGGAACCACGATCTTCTGAGGCAACCCACGGAGTCCCCGACAACCGTAACGATGAAGCGGTAGAAGAGCCCTACCCCGCAGCCACACCTGAGATAGCGGCTGTTGATGAGACTATTGGTTTAGAGAATCTCCCCCCTGCTCCATTCTCAGCCGCTCTCACCATGGAGAATCATGTATATGAATCATATGATCCGGAGATTTATGCATGGGCACACCCTGGGTCAACCTACTCTGACTACATGGATTACATCAACTCGACACAGGAATGCTCCAACATCGAATTAATTGAGAAAGAACATGCAGAGACTCTCCCCGGTATTTCAATTCCAGCGGATCTCAAAATAGACAAATCCTTCTTCAATGATCCTGAGACATGCATGGTTTACACCCTGGAGCAACATTCTCTGAATATCTTGACCAAATCATCCCAAATCGAGAGTGCTCAAACATTCGGGAGACTAAGAACAAGCACACAGACCGAGCACCGACCAAGGAGAATTCCAATGGCAATTCATCTATATACTCAAGTGAACCGACACCTTCATCACGAAATAAAAAGAGAGTCACCTTTGACCGTTCGGAAGAGGAATCATCTGATGGTCCCACATCAGGTCCAGAAAAGGTAGTCTACATGAGTGAAGTCTGTTCGGCAGCCCTAAAGCCATATCTTCGCAAGGATCCAAAATTCAATTCCCGTTGGACAACTCCCGTTCCTAACTACTATTCATCCAAAACTGATGCTCTTGACCTCTTCAAGTACACTGGAATTATTTCTTATGAGCTGACTGAGACCGGTGCTTCTGAGTACTCATCTGAGGACAAACTGATTGACCCCAAGAAGGAAAGAATTCTAAGGAAACAACTGAAGAAACAAAAAGACATGAATACATGGAGTATGTCCACTTTCAAATACTATTCCTCTGATGATAACTCTGATGATGGATATCTTTCATCTGACTCAAATACTTCATCTATTATCCATCATGATTTTTCTGAGGATGACAATGATCATAGTTGGGAATCATATGCTTCATCTCCATCTCGTCATTATGATCTCCCACCGCATGCTCACAAGAAGATCATCCAAAAACCACCTTAATCATCGGCTACCCACCCTCCCTTCCGACTACATCAGTCTCCTTGTACAGCTTCTTCCTCTACTTAGGCCAAGGCCTAAGTATGGGGGGGACCGATGCTATCTGCACATACCATCCTTCTCCTTCTCCCGATCACTTCACTTCCACCCTTCTTCTATACTTAGGCTGACTAGAGCCTAAGTATAGGGGGAACCGACATCCACCTGTTTATACTCTCCTCATTCACATATCCCTACCGCTTCATTTTTTCATTTTCTTTCACTCTCTTACGCTTAGCCCGAGCTATGTCTTCTTTACGCTTCTTGTGCTCTGAGGACACAGCACTCGCTGAGTATAGGGGGTCTATATATATACTTTGTATATATTTTATCCATATCTCATACTTTCGCGTAAGTCTATATGTATTTATGGGATGGGTTACTAATTTGGAAAAAAATAAATAAAAAAAACAAAAAGAAAAGAAAAAGAAAAGAGAAAAAAAGAGTTTTGCTACTAACACTGACTTGCCCAAAATTTTTGAAAAAAAATGGCTTCTTATCCATTTTTGCATAAAAAATCCCTTGCATAAAATGTCAAAAAAAAGAGTCAATCAAAAAAATTTCACAAAAAATTTGTGTTTGCATTTCACACAACTGCACTTCATACAGCATCGCATTCATTTGCATCTGCATTTCACACACCTGCACTTCATCCAACATCGCATTCATTTGCATCTGTGAAAAGTCATCGAGTTTTGAATCGAGTTATGAGCTGAAACTGAGAGTGGTCTGTACTTGACCTTAATCACCTAATTTTCAGAGGAACTTCACCAAGAAACAGGATTTTAAGAGCTTCAGGTCTTTTGACTTAATTCTCTAAGTTCCACATGATAATGTGCAGTATTTGACTCTTAGTGTCTAACCTGATCTCTTCATTATGTGTACAACTCTAGAATAGGGAATTAATTTGTACTCTCGCACTATGCACTTAGCTCAACTCAGACGGGATATTGGAAGACTGTGTGAGTCTCTTTTCTGGTAGCGTGGAAATCTAAAGATCGGAGTATGGGTTGAAATAAAGCTTCGGAAAAGGGATAGACAGCTGGGCACAATTTTTTCTAAGACCCCGAAAAATGGACGGAACAAAAAGATTCTATATCCGTAGGGGCACAACAAGATTCAAGCAGAACCACCAAAAATTCCAAATACAAAGAAGCATTCTACCAAATAAATATCTGACCAAAAAGGTCCAAGCTTTAAGAAACCTGCAGATCTTGATAGAGACTCGGCTACACTGGCCATCTTCACAAGGAGAGGTGACTACACTGGCCACCCTCCAGTTCTTTTCCCCTTCTTCTAACTTCTCCCTCATTCGATTGTGAACACAGCGCGACAGGTCTTAGAAGGAAATAACTGATTCCCCGAGGTCGAGTTACTGGAGAGGAGAGGAGCATGGTAGTCCGGCATTCTGGATGGGAAGAGCTAAAACCCTTCACACACATGAGTCGGTTATTCAATGTTCATAGGGTATACTTTGGGAAGAGGATTGATCTAAGATGACTTCTGAGCCGAAACTATGTCAATGATGTGTAGAACTTAAGGGCTGTTGATTTTAAAATTCTAAGTCTCACAGAAGTTCAGCCACATTATTAATCCAAAGGTCGAGTTTTGTTTCATTTTCACCTTCAGCTCATGGTCTTGGTATGGAACCCAATCTCATTTCACCTCATGGCATTTATTTTAGATGCTCAGGGACGAGCATGGTTTAAGTATAGGGGGATGATGAATCTCAGATTCATCACTCTAAGTCTCATTAATTAAGCTCAGATCCCTCAAAATCAACAGCATTTCTGCATTTATTCTGCATAATTAGCATCCATGCATGTTTTCATAAGAATGGCATTTTATCCATCATTTTTGCACAAAATAAGAAGCCAAAAATCCAAGCCACAGTTGACCTGTAAATAGCCTAATTTCTCGGATTTTTAACTCCTTCATGCTAACTCCAAATAACACAAGACCACCTCCACTGTGTGCATATCACTAACAAGAATAAATAAATAATACAAAAAAATCACTAACCCTGTTAAGTGGATCAAAAACCCAAACCCTAGTTTCAGGATTGTCGGGCTAAAAGCCCCATATCTTCCCATTCCAGTGTCTGATTTGATCCTACTCACTTTTGAACTAATGCACATTCAATTACCTTCAAAGCAAGACCAAGTTCAAGTGAATCGAAGCTTGTACGTGAAAGTTGGGTTTTGGGCCTCTTTTGCACATTGTATATTTTAGTGGTTTTCTGACCTATATTTTATGTACATATTCTCTTTATTAATAAAAATCCAAAAAAATAGATTTTGATGTCTTTTATTTATATTTGATTTCTCTATATTTTTTCGGATTTTTATCTTGTTTAAAAATGACAAAAAATTTAGAAAACTCAAAAATCAAGGTATTCTATGTACATAGGATACCCCAAAAATTCACTTTTTACATTTGATCGATTTTGGTTTTGATATCTTCATGATAATTGTAGATCTCATCGAGACGAGCATTTTTTGTGAAGGAACTTTTTCGATCCGAGGTCATTTACTATTTCTTTTTGATTTTACAAAGTCTTTTATTTTCGTTTTTTCTAGGGCTGACACGTGGCAGCCCCTGGGGCCACCATATGTCAGTGATTTTTGGGCGTTTTTTTATTCGTTTATATACAAATAAAAAGAAGACGCATGTACGTCGCACGTGCCCCCAGGCACGTGCTCCGCATGTGCTCCGCCCTCTCCCAGTTCACCGCCACGTGGCATATGCGTGGTCGTTCGATCTCGCTTGATCGAACGGCCCAAGTCTATCGTCCTCCTCTGGAGCCACCTCCCCCAATCTTCGCAACGGCCCCTGCGCCGACCACCCGTAACCTCCGCCCCTTCCTTCGCTCGCCAACCGTCACCCGCTATCTCTGTAACCATCGTCGACTACCCTCCCCTCTCATCCTATTTAAGGAGCTTCACCGACCCCATCACCCCTTATCCGCCGATTCACCCCTACGACAAGGTCGACGGTGACAGCGTCACCTTCTCCAGACGGCAAGATCCGAGGGGAGCCTCCCTCGTTGCAGAAGCGGCACCGCCTCTGCTCTTCCTCTGCTTCGCTCCAGCCAGCCGTCGAGCCCACTACGATTCGATTCCAACATAATCTCCTCCACGCGTTATCAACATCGACTCCAGCCACTTACGTCTTCTCCGACTTCGACATTTGCCTGCTTCTCCGACTTCTCGCCTCCGTCGTCGCTATCTTCACCAACCATCTTCGTCTCCAGACGCGCCACCGGCATCGACGAATCCAGCCAGCCTTCATCGGTCTCCGCCAACCACCGTACGCCTGATCTCCACAGACAACGTCCATCGTCAGCTCCAGGCAACCTCCGCCTCCGCGCCTACGTCTCCAGCAACGACGTTCATCTTCAGCAACGCCGACCGCCTCGCCACCTCCTGGCAGGAGCCAGGAGTCGCCTCCATCGACAACAGCCGGAGCTCCGCCCCTCCCTACTCCACTAACACTTCCGCACCACGCCGGTCGGGCCACGTACCCGAGACCTCCGCCTCGTGCCTCGTACGTGGGTCGGAGGGACGTCCTCATCCCCACGGATCACATGTCAGGCACGTGACCGCGTAGGTTATTTGTAAAGACCCCCCGGCCAGTTCACTATATTGCGCGCAGACCCCTGCCATCCAGAGGCACGTGCATAGCACGTGCCCACTGGAACTTTTGTAGAAACACCCTCTACTTTATCGGTAATTAACTATAGGTCCCTCAGTGCATTTATTTTTATAGTTATCTATTTTTATTTATTGCAGAAAGACCCCCGTGTTCCCCATTTATTTTGAACATCTACATGACATTCATTATTATTCAGAAAATAGCATGCTGTTCATTTCTTAATTCTCTACATTTTGAGATATTGTGGATATTTTTGTGATTGACGGGTAATTAATAAATAAATATTTTGTGGAAATTTACGTATTTTGCCCATTCTGTTCTCTAAAATTCATATTTGATTAACCGTGACTCTAAAAATCCCCGGAAAATCACACATTGTAGAGATTATTGTGCTTAACATTGTGCCCAAAAATATTTGTGCTCTGTAAAAATCATTTTGCATATTTTAGTATTTAATTTTTAAAAGATATTAAACCCTACATTTTTAAGGTCTAGGATTTTTCTGAGATCCATCACATAGTGATAGATCTTAGATAATTTTATTTCTTGAAAATAAGTAGGTTTAATATTTATTATAATTAAATATTGAAAATCAGTTTGTTTGCATTTAAAAATTCATAAAAAATTCATATTGCATCCAAAAATTCCAAAAAAATTACAGTGCATTCATTTCATCATCATTTACATTGTGGCCAAGTTTCATATTTTTCGGACATTGTTTGATCGTAATTGATATTTTAGTCCCTAAAATAGGCCGAATTTGCATTTTGCATCCCTTATTGCATTGAAAAATTCCAAAAATAAACTGCATCGAAAAACAAACACGAAATTTGATAGACATAATTCTAGGTTGTTCCTTTGCCTCCTTGTGATCGACCTTGGGACTTACCCAAGTAAAATAAACATAAAAACCACTTGATTAAAATTGATTAAAAATTTGTGGTTAATTCTTGATCGTTTTCGATCGCCGCCTACAACGAACGACACAGTAATTATTTTCACGACAAATAAAAACAACTCCTTAACCCGGCGATTCTGGACACGTCAATATTAAAGGGATATAGTGATAAATATACATGGCTAGTTTTTCCAGAAAAACAAAAGATATTAAACAAATGGGGCAAGAGTAGCTTGTTGGCTTCCTCTAGGGAGTAGCCTCATTTTTCCCTATATTAATAATATTATAAATATAAAAATATGTAAATATGACTTGAAGTATTAAAATACAAATGGAAAATATAATCCATAGAATACAGTTATATATACCTATATTTATACATGTACAGTTATATATACCTATATTTATACATGTAAATAATAACATCTCGCAAATAATGTGGTAAAAATGAATCAAAATCATAGAAAAATAGTTTATAAAATTATAAACATTTATGTTTTAAGTTTTATTAATAAAATCATTTATTATTTTTTATTAAATTTATATGTATTTTCTTTTCCTATTTTATCTGATTCAGGCTGAGGTGGCCCAATGGGGCACCTCCATATATTGTCTTCAAGAAAAGCCCATGAGATTGACTGAAGCCGAAAGTGGACAAGTTCATATCCGACATACATTTCTACCAATGGGAGGATCTATACATGTTTCGTGAAGGTGCATATTATATCAGGTGAAGATGCATTCCTGAGGAGGAGTATACAAGTGTCATGAACCATTGTTACAAGTTAGAATCTGGTGGACACCATTCTAGAAAGCAGACATCAGTTAAAGTTCTTCCAGGAGTCCTCGGGTGGCTGACTCTTTATAGAGATGCTACATAATATGTCAAAGGTTGTACTAACTGCTAGAAAATGGGAGGTACCATCAGCTCCCGAGATACAATGCTTCTCATGCATATCCAAATATCAAATGTCTTTGACGCATGGGGTATCGACTTCATCGACCCATATCCAAATAGTCGTGGTTTTGAGTACATCTTGCTTGTTGTTGATTATGTTAGTCGATGGGTGGAAGCTATCCTTTCTCAAGCCGTCGACAATCACATTGTTTGTCAATTTCTCAAAAATAGCATCAAAGCACGGTTCAAATTCCTTATGACTCGGATTTTGCAAGGGTCAAAAATAATATCCTCATGGAAATGAAGATATATTGTCGTTGAGGCGACCACTAATAAAGCCCGAGGTCAATCAACAATCAACCCACATAATGTGTAAATCAAGCAAAGCAAGCAAGTGTGAATCAAAATTTATTATACCTTACAAATAGATGTCTAGTGACAAGTAAAGTCGGGGTCGAACACAAGAAACAATTGAGGACAGACAGTCGAAAATTTGCCAAGAAAGACAATAAATGATTTTGGGTATTTTTAGGATTTTTATATTTTTTATTGATTTCCAATTTTTTTTTTGTGGATTTTTGTTTTATATTTTTTATGATTTTCATTTCCCGATTTTTAAATTTTTAGATTTACAAATAATAATAATATGAGTAATATAAGCATATATAAGTATAAATAAAATATATAATCTAGTATATTTATATAAATACCTACAAATACTCAAAATTCCCCAAATAAAAGCTTTTTATACTTTTTTATTTATCTCTATTTTTGGTTTTTTCTGATAATTTTTACTAATTTTTGTATTTTTTTTATTAAATAAATATGGTAAAATAGTGAGTAGGATAAATAGGCTGGATTGTTTTGGATATTAAAAATATCAAAAGACTCAAAAATTCCCAAAACTATTTTTAACAACAACAATATGGTAAACAAAATTTAGAAATAGAAAACATAAATTTTGGATTTTAAAGAAATTTTTATGATTTTTAGTTAGATTTTTGGAGCTTTTTTAATTTTTAGGCCTTTTATTTTGCTATTTTTAAGGATTTTTGGTCTGTAGGCTCAAAATGCAATAATAGAGAGAATCTATTTTTTTATAATTTTTCCTATTGTTTTTATATTTTTATGGGTATTTTACTATTAACAGGGAATTATAGCTCGATTTTTGAATTTTTTTATATATAAAACAAAATCAAAATATCCAACCAAAAATATATGTGATAGAAATATATGTCAGGTATTTAAGGTAATTTTGCTCAGTTTTTTATAAATCAGGCACTATTTTTACAAAATGAAAGCTAAAAAAAGAAAATACATTCTATTAGGGGTATTTTTGCAAATATTGAGAGTTCTGGAACTGGATCTAAACACTTTAGAGAAATCCAGGGGATAAACATGCATTTTTTTCTAAAAACATTCAATAATATATGCCTAGAGGGGTATATTTGCAATTTAATACAAGTGGGGGCCTAAATGCAAATATCCACAAAGTATTACACTACTTCTTTGAATCTATGGACTTAAACAAAATATCAGAAAGCCAGGGGTCCATATGCAAAATACCCTATACAAAATACTTCTTTGAATTTATGGACTTAAACAAAATATGGCATGTGAGGTGACGTGGAGTGGACCTAAATGTGAATATTAAAATTACAGGGATAATATGCAAAATATCCAAAAAAATTACACTATAGACCAATATTTATGGATTAAAATCTAAAAACAAAAAGGTGTGAGTTGAGATCTGCAATATACCCAAATATTGGGTGCTCTAGGACGGCTCTAGACGTGACACTTATCTACATGGTGATTATCCAACGGTTGATATCCCATCGTTCTTCGATGATGGAGATTAGATCTCATTGAGTGATCGGGCGGTTGAGGCTTGAGCCATCGGATGACAATTGTATCTCCTGGAGGAGGCGCTCAATCGGAAGGCGGAGAGATGTAATCGAAGAACATCTGAAGAAAAGCTTGAAGCTGAGCATCGATCCGGTCTCCGACGTAGCTCCTTCCTTCTTCCTTGCATCTGAGACGCTCAATAGGTTCCTGAAGGCGATCCATGTCTGCTGGGCTCCACAAAATGACACGACAATGCCGGAGATGCTCCAGCAAAGTTCGATGTCTGGAGCCTCTGTTTGAACTTCGAAAACCCCTGCAAAGTCGGCTTCTCTCTGTTTCCTACAGGAATACATTAGGGGCAAAAAGACGAAGCCTTGAGTGGTTTCAAATGATGAAATGGACACGAGATGCGGTGGTGCGGTAATCTCCAACAACAGGTAGAGTATGTAGATTCGACTCCTCGATCTATGCAAGGTCGAGGTGAATGGGGGTACTTGGGGTGATCAGAAGGCGAAGAGGAAGGGAATGAGGGTGAAAGGCAAGGCGGAGCAGGTTGGTTTGGAATGGCGGAACAAAGGGGGCGAAGCCGGAGCTCTGGCGAGGCAAACTTTTTGATTTTACAAAATATTCAATGGAATTAAACAAAATAAATGATGATTCTACACTACTGTTGTTCAAAAGAAGCAATAGATAGAGAGAAAAGAGAAGCTACATGACTTTGGCGGGTTCGACAGAGCTGGCAACGGCGACTCAGATCACTCGATTCAACGCTTTAAGAAGATCGATGAAACTTGGAGAGGAAAGTTGCTGTCACTAGAAACCTCGATCCGGTGAGGGTTAGGATTTATTTGGTGCAGAAGAGGATCAAATTTCAAAATGGGGTGAAGGAGATGCTATACACTCGGGATCTTTGACCTCAGATGGTGCTCGACCCGATGCGTCGTAGATCGAAGAAACAATCCTACATGAAAGAGTAGTGGTTGAAATAAAAAGTAATGAAGAACTCGACCCCAAAAGATGCAAGGGTCAAAGGGAAAAGAGGAACATCGAGTCCAATGCCCTATCAGGCGGGTCAGCAAAGAAGATGAAGAGTTGACCTGGGTCAATCACGGGCGCACCCAGATTGGAGCACACCGACTCACTACGAAACAAAACCAACCTAATAAATATCATTAATCAAATTTAAAATAATAAATGATTTTATTAATTTTTGGTTAAAACATAAAAAATGTTTATTATTTTATGTAGTTTTTTAATACTATTTTTTATGAGTTGTTTTATTATGAGTTACTTTTTAGGGCTCCATTTATAAGTACATTTACCTATTTTGCTTATTTTATTTTTATTTTGTATTTATGCTTTTATTATTTTATTTTTCATATTTTATATATTTAAAACTTATTTTTATATGCAAAAATATTTTTTTGCTATATTTTTCTGATATAATATGTACACATAATTAAATAGGGGTGTATATTTTGTAGGTATAAATATAGGTATTTCATCTATGTATTCATATAGACTATTTTATTTTTGTGTTTTCTTTATGGCTTTATTCTACTCCAAATATGTAAATATACTATAAATAATATTTGCAACATTATAAAAATATAATATTATAAATATTATAATGATAAATAAAATGAATATTTTATTCAGGTATATTGTATAATAGTGTCCAAAACCTGACTTTTGCATCTTAAGTCCAAATTAAATGAAACCGTGTTCAATAAATAGCTTATTAAAAATTATATACAATTAAACTTATCTTGGTACATTTTGATTTCATATGGAGAAGATATGGGTCTGGGAAGTTTAAGTTTTGACTTTTTATTTTCAGTATAAAAAGTACATTATATTTTATTTTTGTGTAAACTCAATTTTGTATTTTTATTTGTATTTTTATCTACAACTTTAATGTACAAAGTTTCTTTATTTGAGGTATAGAAAATATAAAATAAAATAGGTCCCAAATAGGACTTGTTGATGAATAAATGAATAGGAATTTTATTGTATTTTTTGCCCTTATCATCCACTAGATTATTCCTTGTCGACCTAGTCATCAAGATACCTAAGCCTAGGGGTTTAGGGTCTTAAAATACCTTTAGCACTTTATTCCTTTTCTTTTCTGTCTTATAAAATTTTGGCATTAAAAACTATATTTTATCTATAATAAAAGCAATTAATCATGAATGTTAATTTGTACAAAATAATGCTTTTTACATGCATTAGCTTGGGTTTTTAAGGCCAAAATGATAGAATAAAGGTGATGAAATGGAGATTCATCACCCCTTCCACTTGCCTTTGCTAGTCCCTACCAAACACTTATGCAATAAGTGTAGAAAATGAAAATAAAGAAAATAAAAAGAAAGAAATTGGATTGATTTTAATTTCAAACTTGTCTTCACAAAATCAAAGTTTAGAACTTATGTCGGATCTTTGGATTTTAGGTGCGGTCGGAACCTTTTTGAGAAACGGATTTGAAACGCAACAGCCTCTGAGATCACAAAATCCTACTTAAGTCTCCTCAATTGCCAGGTCAGAATAGTTCATATCATATGCAGTCCCTTATAACTATAAATCTATCTTGGACGGTGTGTGAGATATGTAGCTCTCCTTGGTTGAAGCGCTAAAAGTCAATCTTATCCAACCTGGTGACCCTAATTCCCCAATCCAACGACTCTTTCCTTGAAAAATAGGGTATTCCCTTCTAAGTTCAAGTACAACCAGCTCAAGAAGTGGAGGTGGAGAGAAGAATGGATGGTAGCCAGTGTAGCTATCTATTCTAGGATGCTTGACCTGTGTAGCCAAGTTATCTGACTGTAGGCTCACAAATCTGACTTTGAAGCTCAAGCTTGCTTATTAACTATAGAAATATGTATACTCCGACATGCATTTTATTTTCAATCAGGCCTATCCACTTTTTTGGAGTTTTTTTATTTTTTCCATTTTTTCGAATATTATAGACAACAACATTTGCATAAGGACTTTTTCTTCTTGAGCTCGTAGACTATCCCTCTTTTCAAGCTTTATTGCAACACACAACTTCTGTCTTTAGACCTTGTCGCCATTGGATTGGGTTGAGGTACAATAGCCACAAATCTGTGACTTCTGATGTTTCCATTAGCTTGTGTCTAGTGCCAGCAAATTCAACCCTCTACCACTTCAAATGATGTGAACAAAGTGAAATATGCTGGTGAACAAGCAGGGTTATTATCAGAAAGAGTCGTGCATGTGGTTCGAAATACTCTACTTAGGCAGTCAAGATGGCATTGAACCAAGTCTCACAATCTCAAAGAATTAAGTCAACTAGACCTGAAGTACCTCAATTCTAGTTACTATAAGGTTCATGTTATTAAGTATATTTAAGATCCAACCAAGCTCTAATCTTCGGATTTTACATAGACTTGTTCAACTATCAAACTCAATCTGAAAAATGCAAATGCTATGCACAATGAAGAAAGTATTATTGTGAAATAATTTTCAAATTTTGAACTTTTTTATGGATTTTTAAAAAAACATTTTGCAAATTTCTATGCCACCAAAAAGATTGAGCAAATGTTTTGGGGATTTTTAATTTTGCAAAATTTTAGGGATTTTTCAAAATAGAAGATTTTTTTGGAAAAGAAGTACGTACGAATATTTACACGGGAGTGCTTCTTGTTGTTTACAAGAGTTGAGCTTTAGGAATTTACAGATTTGTAGATATACTATTTTTAAAGAGTTTTATTTGTTGGAGTTATGTGCATAGTACTCAAAACAATTTGAAAAGATTTTTGCAAACATTTTGAAAACTTTATTTTTGCAAACTGGTTAGACAAACAAATTTTAGATTCATTTACACAATTTGAAAATCATTTTGCAAAGATTTTTCAAACAATGTATATATATTTTTCAAAAATATTACTGCAAGCATTTTTCAAATCACTTGCAAATAGATTTTCAAAACATTTTATTTCACACAAATAAAAGAAATTTTTTAAAAAAAACAATTTTACAGAGGTTAAAAATATTTTATAAAACATTTTCCAAAATGTTTCCAAAAGATTTTTCAAAGATATCTTCATATCATTTTCAAACATTTTGGAAAACATTTTAACCTGACTTATTAATAAGTATATATAGGGAATGAATTTTATATAAGTATTTTCTTTACATCTAATTAATTGTATTTTAGCCATATTTATCGAAAATACAAAAGTACCAGTTATGGCTAAAGTATATACGAAGTATATACGACCCACTATCTTAGCTTGAGCTATGTCCTCAAAGATAAGAGAGAAAAAGAGAAGACATAACTCATACTGATATAGACAAGCTTATACTACGACTAAAGAATCAACGAATGAGAAGTTGACCACCTACCTTATACCTAGGATGAAATAATCATAAGTATAACAGGATGTAGACAAGGCAGGGAGGGTCAAGGGTGGGAATGTACGAAATCATAGGCTCCACCTATCCCCATTTATACTTGGGTAAATATCCCTAAGTATAGACAAAGTATCAAGAGTTGAGGGGACATGTGAGGGATCAGAGAATGAACAACCCTCAGTGTACACCCCCCCCTATAATTAGGACAAAGTACATCCTAAGTATAGTACTGATGAAAGGGGTGACACCTTTTTGGAAAAAAATAAAGAAAGAAAAGAACAAAAGAAAAAAACAAAGGTCATTCAAAAATATTTTGTTTTGCTCTGTCTAAAACTGCAGAAGTGGTTGATTTCAGTTCTTCTTCGTATATAACTTGAGTAGAGAACACGATAGACGAGAAAGTACCATGATCTAAGTAAGGCTTTAGTAGTAGTACATTGACTTGAAAGGGTTGTGCATCAGCTGACAATTCAGATATCATCATGCTACCATTGTCACGTACATGTTTCGCTATAAACATATCGGTCTATTTTCTCTTCAACTTTTATGGAAAGATTTTCAATTTTGCATCAAACAACCAAACCATCTGACCTGACTCAAAAATCTTTCTGCAGATGTGCATGTCATGCCACTTCTAGACCTTCTCCTTGTACATCAGTTTGTTGTCATATGTGTAATCTCTGAATTCGAGTAGTTTGTTCAGATCCACTTTTTAATTCTTCATAGCTTTCTTTGAGTCTAAATTGTAAACATTGATTGCCCACAAGGATTTATGAATTACTTCTACTGATTGATGGCATGGCTTGTCGTAGATCAGGCGGTAGGGGGACATTCCCGAAGGTGACTTGTACATGGTTTTTAAGCCCAAAGATCCGAGTCAAGCAACTGAGAATAGTTCTTACGATCTAGACGCATAAGATTCTAAAGAATTGTTTTTATTTCCCTATTTGAGCATTTAACCAAGCCATTGGATTGTGGGTGGTAGGGAGAAGTGGCACGATGTTCATGCAGAATTCTTAAGTCGGCTTCTTCATCTCTCTGTTGATAAAGTGGCTACCCCCATTTCATATGAGAATCTTCGAAATTTTGTACCTTGAAATGATGTGATCTTTAAAGAATCGACAGACGGTGCGACTTTCGGTGGCTCGAGTTGGGATAGCCTTCACCCAAAGACTAAAGTAATCGACAGCAAGCAAAATGTTTTCATATCCCTGACTATTTGGAAATGGTCCCATAAAATCAATGCCCCAAGCATTGAATACATCTGAAATCTAGATAAATTTTAGGGGCATTGTGTCTGTATATTCCAATTTTTCTACCCATCTTCTAGCAGTCAGTGCAGTGCTTTACATAGTCTTCTGCATCTTTGAACAAGGTTGGCTACCCGAGTACTTTTGATGTCATTCTTCCACCTGAGTGATGTCCTCCAGCTTCTCGATCATAACAATGCACGAGGACACTCATAACTTCCTCCTGAGGGATACACCTTCTCCAGATACAATCTCCCCCCTCACAAAAGAGATATAGATCCTCCCACTGATAAAAGTGGATGTCAGACAAGAATTTGCCTACCTTCAGCTTGGGCCAATCTTGTGGAGTTCTCTTGGACACAAGATAATTCACAATATTGGTATAATGAGGGAGAGAGGTTACTGACAGAATTGCCTCGTCTAGAAAGTTCTCACCTGACATTGTGAATTATCGAGCTGGAGTTCGGTGGGCGGGGGTCATCAAGAACGAGCTCGGGGGGTGGGGATCTTTGAGGAGGAGCTCAGCGGCGGGGGGATTCGAGAATGGGCGGAGCAGCTCTCGACGTAGGGGGCTTCCAGGAAGAGCTCGGGGGGGGGGGGGGCAATGGCATGTTATTGCAAATAAGAATGAGCTTTAGGGGCGGTTTCATCTTTTTCAACAGAAACTGTCAAATATAACGGGTATCCCAAACGAAATATAACACGGGGTTATATGATGTAAGAGTTAAGAATTACTCGTGGTTTCTCATGTAATTCATGATTTTGTAGGGTTATGGTTGTAATTAAGGAATTGCTCAGGGTTATGGGTGTAAAACTCCCTAATAAAAATACATATATAGATTAGAAAGAAAACAAAAAGACCTAAATAAACACTAAACTAAAATATATAGGTATACTATACTTATAATGTTTGTATATGTATCTGCAAAATATCCACAAAGTATTACACTACTTCTTTGAATCTATGGACTTAAACAAAATATAAGAAAGGCAGGGGTCTAGATGCAAAATACACCATACAAAATACTTCTTTGAATCTATAGACTTAAACAAAATATGGCATGTGAGGTGACGTGGAGTTGACCTAAATGTGAATATTAAAAATGCAAGGATTATATGCAAAATATCCAAAATAAATTACACTACAGACCAATATTTACGGACTAAAAATTAAAAACAAAAAGGTGCAAGGTGAGATCTGCAATATATCCAAATATCGGGTGCTCGCGGACGGCTCTGTATGTGACACTTAACCACATGGTGATTATCCAACGGTTGATACCCCTTCATTCTTCGACGATGGAGATTAGATCTCATTGAGAGATCGGGCAGTTGAGGCTTGAACCATCGAACGACTGTTGTATCTCCTGGAGGAGGCACTCAATCGGAAGGCGGAGAGATGGTATCGAAGAACATCCGAAGAAAATCTTGAAGTTGAGCATCGATCTGGTCTCCGACGCAGCTCCATCCCTCTTCCTTGCATCTGAGATGCTCAATAGGTTCATAAAGTTGATCCATGCATGTTGGGCTCCACAAAATGACACGACAATGCAGGAGATGCTCCAGCAAAGCTCGATGTCTGGAGCCTCTATTTGAAATTCAAATACCCCTGCAAAAGTTAGCTTCTCTCTGTTTCCTACAAGAATACATTAGGGGCAAAAAGACGAAGCCTTGGGAGGTTTCAAATGATGAAATGGACACGAGATGCGGTGGTGCAGTAATCTCCAGCGACAGGCAGAGTATGTAGATCCGACTCCTTGATCTATGCAAGGTCGAGGTGAATGGGGGTGCTCGGGGTGATCAGAAGGCGAAGAGGAAGAGAATGAGGGTGAAAGGCAAGGCGGAGTGGGTTGGTTTGGTATAGCGGAACAAAGGGGGTGGAGCCGGAGCTTTAGCGAGGCAAACTTTTTGATTTTACAAAATATTAAACAGAATTAAACACAATAAATGATGATTCTACACTACTGCTAATCTAAGGAAGCAAAAGATAGAGAGAAAAGAGAAGCTATCTGACCTGGGCCGGAGTCGGCAGAGCTGGCGATGACGACTTAGATCACTCGATTCAACGCTTCAAGAAGATCGATGAACCTCAGAGAGGAAAGTTGTTGTCACCAGCAACCTCGATCCGACGAGGGTTAGTGTTTATCTGGTGCGGAAGAGGATTGAATTTCAAAATGGGGTGGAGGGGATGCTATACACTCGGGGACATTTGACCTCAGATGGTGCTCGACCAGATGCATCATAGATTGAAGAAACAATCCTACATGAAAGAGTAGTGGTTGACACACAAAAATCGCGAAGAACTCAACCTCAAAGGATGCTAGGGTCAAAGTAAAAAGAGGAACAACGAGTCCAATGCCATGTCAGGCGGGTCATCTAAGAAGATGAAGAGTTGACATGGGTCAGTCAGGGGCGCACCTAGATTGGGGCACATCGACTCACTAAGAAACAAAACCAACCGAATAAATATCATTAATTGAATTTAAATTAATAAATGATTTTATTAATTTTTGGTTAAAACATAAAAAATGTTTATTTATGTAGTTTTTTAATCCTATTTGTTTCTGAGTTACTTTTTAGGGCTTCATTTATAGGTATATTTACCTATTTTGCTTATTTTATTTTGTATTTATGCTTTTATATTTTTTTCATATTTTATATATTTATAATTTTTTTTATATGCATAAATATATTTTTATTATATTTTTCCAATATAATATGTACACATAAATAAATAGGGGTGTATATTTTGTAGGTATAAGTATAGGTATTTCATCTATGTATTCATATAGAATATTTTATTTTTGTTTTTTCTTTGTGGTTTTATTCTACTCCAAGTATGTACATATACTATGAATAATATTTACAAGATTATAAAAATATAATAGTATAAATATTATAATGATAAATAAAATGAATATTTTATTCCGGTATATTGTACAATAGTGTCCAAAATCTAACTTTTGCATCTTAACTCCAAATTAAATGAAACCATGTTCATTAAATAGCTAATTAAAAATTATATACAATTAAAATTATCTTGGTACATTTTGATTTCATATGGAGAAGATATGGGTTTGGGAAGTTTAGGTTTTGACTTTTTATTTTGAGTATAAAAAGTACATTATATTTTATTTTTGTGTAAACTCAATTTTGTATTTTTTTGTATTTTTATCTACAACTTTCATGTACAAAGTTTCTCTATTTTAGGTATAGAAAATATAAAATAAAATAGGTCCCAATTAACACTTATTGATGAATAAATGAATGGGATTTTTATTGTATTTTTTGCCCTTATCTCCCCCTACTTTATTCCTTGTCGACCCAGTCATCAAGATGCCTAAGTCTTAGGGTTAAGAGACAAAAAATACCTTTGGCATTTTATTCGTTTGCTTTTCTTTTCTTTCTTATAAAATTTTGGCATTAAAAACTATATTTTATCTATAATAAAAGCAATTAATCATGAATGTTAATTTGTACAAAATAATGCTTTTTACATGCATTAGCTTGGGATTTTAAGGCCAAAATGATAGAATAAAGGTGATGAAAAGGAGATTCATCACCCCTTGAACTTGCCTTTGCTAGTCCCTACCAAACACTTATGTAATAAGTGTAGAAAATGAAAATAAAGAAAATAAAAAGAAAGAAATTGGATTGATTTTAATTTTTAAACTTGTCTTCACAAAATAGAAGTTTAGAGCTTATGTCGGATATTTGGATTTTAGGTGCGGTCGGAATCTTTTTGAGAAACGGATTTGAAACGCAACAGCCTCTGAGATCACAAAATCCTGCTCAAGTCTCCTCAATTGCCAGGTCAGAATAGTTCATCTCATATGCAGTCCCTTATAACTATAAATCTATCTTGGACGGTGTGTGAGATATGTAGCTCTCCTTGGTTGAAGCGTTAAAAGTCAATCTTATCCTACCTAGTGACCCTAATTCTCCAATCCAACAACTATTTCCTCGAGAAATAGGGTATTCCCTTGTAAATTCAAGTACAACCAGCTCAAGAAGTGGAGGTGGAGAGAAGAATGGATGGTAGCCAATGTAGCTATCTATTCTAGGAGGCTTGACTAGTGTAGCCAAGTTATCTGACTGTAGGCTCACAAATCTGACTTTGAAGCTCAAGCTTGCTTATTAACTATACAAATATGTATACTCCTACATGCATTTTACTTTCAATAAGGCCTATCCACTTTTTTGGAGTTTTTTATTTTTCCATTTTTTCAAATACTATATACAACAGCATTTGCATATGGACTTTTTCTTCTTGAGCTCATAAACTATCCCTCTTTTGAAGCTTTATTGCAACCCACAACATCTATCTTTAGACCTCGTTACCAATATATTGGGTTGAGGTACAATAGCCACAAATGTGTGACTTATGATGTTTCCATTAGCTTGTGTCTCATGCCAGCAAATCCAACCCTCTACCACTTCAAATGAGGTGAGCAAAGTGAAAGATGTTGGTGAACAAGCTGGGTTGTTATCAATAAGAGTCATGCATGTGCTTCTAAATACTCTACTTAGGCAGTCAAGACAACATTGAACCTAGTCTCATGATCTCAAGAATTAAGTCAACTAGACCTGAAATACCTCAATTCTAGTTCCTATAAGGTTCATGTGATTAAGTGTATTTAAGATCCAACCAAAATCCAATCTTCAGATTTTACGTAGACTTGCTCAACTATCAAACTCAATATGAAAAATGCAAATGCTATGCACAATGAAGAAAATATTGTTGTGATATAATTTTCAAATTTTGAACTTTTTTATGGATTTCGAAAAACATTTTGCAAATCTCTATGCAATTTTCAAAAATATTTTGCAACTATTTTGGGGATTTTTGATTTTGCAAATTTTAGGGATTTTTCAAAATAGAAGATTTTTTTGGAAAAGAAGTAGCTATAAATATTTACACTGGAGTGCTTCTTGTTGTTTACAAGAGTTGAGTTTTAGGAATTTACAGATTTGTGTATATACTATTTTTAAAGAGTTTTTATTTGCTGGAGTTATGTGCATAGTACTCAAAACAATTCGAAAAGATTTTTGCAAACATTTTGAAAACCATATTTTTGCAAACTGATTTGACAAAAAAATTTAAAAACATTTACAAAATTTGAAAATCATTTTGTAAAGTTTTTTTCAAGCATTGTATATAGATTTTTTAAAAATATTTCTGCAGCCATTTTTCAAATCACTTTCAAATAGATTTTCAAAACATTTTATTTCACACAAATAAAAGAAATTTTTACAAAAAACAATTTTACAAAGGTTAAAAATATTTTATAAAACATTTTCCAAAATGTTTCCAAACGATTTTTCAAAGATATTTCCATACCATTTTCAAACATTTTGGAAAACATTTTAACCTGGCTTATTAATAAGTATATACAATGAACGAATTTTATACAAGTATTTTATTTACATCTAATTAATTGTATTTTAGACATATTTATCGAAAATACAAAACTACGAGATATGGCTACGTATATACGACCCACTATCTTAGCTTGAGCTATGTCCTCAAAGATCAAAGAGAAAAAGAGAAGACATAACTCATACTGATATAGACATGCTTATACTACGACTAAAGAATCAACGAATGAGAAGTTGACCACCCGCCTTATACTTAGGATGAAATAATCTTAAGTATAATAGATTGTAGACAAGGCAGGGAGGGTCAAGGGTGGGAATTTACGAAATCATAGACTCCACTTGTCCCCCCTTATACTTGGGGTAAATGTCCCTATTTATAGACAAAGTATCAAGAGTTGAGGGGACATGTGAGGGATAAGAACAACCCTCGGTATACACCCCCCTCCCTTATAATTAGGACAAAGTACGTCATAAATACAACACTGATTAAAGGGGTGACACCTTTTTGGAAGAAAAAAATAAAGAATGAAAAAAACAAAAGAAGAAAAATAAAGGTCATTCAAAAATATTTTGTTCTGCTCTGTCTAAAACTGCAGAAGTGGTTTCTTTCAGTTCTTCTTCGTATATAACTTGAATAGAGTCCACGATAGACGGGAAAGTACCATGCTCTATGTAAGGCTTCAGTAGCAGTACATTGACTAGAAAGGGTCTTGCATCAGCTGACAATTCAGATATCATCACGCTACCATTGTCACGTACATGTTTCACTATAAATAGCTTGGTCCATTTGCTCTTCAACTTTCATGGAAAGATTTTCAATTTTGCATCAAACACCAAACTATCTGACGTGAATCAAAAATCTTTCTACAGATGTGCATGTCATGCCACTTCTTGATCTTCTCTTTGTACATCAGGTTGTTGGCATATGCGTAATCTCTGAATTCGAGCAGTCTGTTCAGATCCACTTTTTAATTCTTCAAGGCTTTCTTTGAGTCTAAATTACAAACATTGATTGACCACAAGGATTTATGAATTACTTCTACTGATTGATGGCATGGCTTGTCGTAGATCAGGCAGTAGGGGGACATTCCCAAAGGTGACTTGTACATGGTTCTATAAGCCCAAAGATCTGAGTCAAGCAACTGAGACCAATTCTTACGATCCAGACACATGAGCTTCTAAAGAATTGTTTTGATTTCCCTATTTGAGCATTTAACCAAGCCATTGCATTGTGGGTGTTAGGGAGAAGTGACACGATGTTCATGCAGAATTCTTGAGTCAGCTTCTTCACCTCTCTGTTGATAAGGTGGCTACACCCATTTCATATGAGAATCTTCGAAATTCTGTACCTTGAAATGATGTGATCTTTCAAGAATCGACAGACGGTGCGACTTTCGGTGGCTCAGGCTGGGATAGCCTTCACCCAAAGACTAACGTAATCGACAGCAAGCAGAATGTATTCATATCCCTGACTGTTTGGAAATGGGTCCATAAAATCAATGCCCCAAGCATCAAATATGCCTGAAATCTTGATAAACTTTAGGTGCATTGTGTCTCTCATTACAATGGTTCTACCCATCTTCTAGCAGTCACTGCAGTGCTTTACATAGTCTTCTGCATCTTTGAACAAGGTTGGCTACCGGAGTACTTTTGATGCCATTCTTCTTCCTAAGTGATGTCCTCTAGCTTCTCCATTGTAACAATGCATGAGGACACTCATAACTTCCTCCTGAGGGATACCCCTTCTCTAGATACAATCTTCCCCCACACGAGAGATATATGGATCCTCCCACTGATAAAAGTTGATGGCAGACAAGAATTTATCTACTTTTAGCTTGGGCCAATCTTGGGAAGTTCTCTTGGACACAAGATAATTCACAATATCGGCATACTAGGGGAGAGAGACGACTGGCAGAATTGCCTCGTCTGGAAAGGTCTCAGTGACAAGCTGCAGGTTCAGCTCAGGAGTTTCTAGCTCAGGAAGTTCGGACAAATGATCGGCCACCACATTCTTAACTCCAGGATTATCTTGGATTTCAAGGTCAAACTCCTAGAGCAGAAGGATCCACCTGATGAGACGTGGTTTGGTGTCCTTCTTTTGTTGTAAATATCGGATGGCCAAGTGGTCAGTAAAAATATTCACCTTGGATCCATGGATATGGGATCTAAACTCTTCCAAGGAAAAAACTACCACTTGCAGCTCTTTCTCTATAATTGTGTAGTTATTCTGAGCATCATCTAAGGTTATGCAAGGGTAGTAATTGCAAATGGCATGTTATCTTTTCTCTGTCCCAATACTACACCGTTGGCATAATCTGACGCATATGTCATTATCTCGAATGGAAGTGTCCAATCCGATAGTTGCAAGACAAGGGCATGGGTGATCAAATCTTTTAGTTGATTAAAGGCTTGGAGCACGCAATCATAAATAATGAAATATGTCTCCTTGCCTAACAATTCAGTCTATGGTCGTGCCAATTTGTTGAAATCTTTGATAAATCATCGGTAGAAATCGATGTGCCTTAAGAATGACCGGACTTGCTTGATTGTAGTCGGTGGTTAAAGTTTAGAAATCACATCCACCTTGGCTAGGTAAACTTCCATGCCACATTTTGATACAACGTGACCCAGCACGATTCCTTCGGTCACCATGAAGTTGCTCTTCTCCCACTAGAGCACAAGATTAACTTCACAGCACCACTATAGAACTAGATCCAAGTAATCAAGACATTGATTGAATGAATATACATAGACCGAGAAATCGTCCATGAAAACCTCCAGAAAACTGCCCACCATGTCGACAAAAACTGCAAGCATACATCTCTGGAATGAAACTGGGGCATTGCATAGCCGAACGACATTCATCAGAAAGCATACATCTCAAATGGACATGTGAATGTGGTATTCTCTTAGTCTTCAGGAGCAGTATCCACTTTATTATATCTAGGGTACCCGTCCAAGAAACATAAATATTCCTTCGCAACCAGTCTCTAAAGAATCTGGTCAATGAAGGGTAGTGGGAAGTGATCTGTCTTGGTGGAGAGATTCAATCTTCTGTAGTAAACGCACACTCGCCAAGAAGTGGGTACTCTGGTCAGAATCTCATCTCCTTTGTGATTTGTCATGATGGTGATCCCTAATTTATTCGGCACTATGTGCAGGGGACTCACCCATTTGCTTTCGCAGATGGGATATATGAACCTCGCATCACACCATTTCTGAATTTCTTGCATGACGACCTCCCAAAGGTTTGGATTTAGTCTTCTCTAGAATTCCCCAGAAGGTTTGTTGTCTTCCTTGAGGTAAATGTGATGCAAGCACAATGAAGGGTTTATCCTATGGAGATCCAAAATTTTCCACACTATCGCCTTACGGTTACGCTCAAGAACCTCCATCAGATAGAATTCTTGGTATTTGGTCAGATGTGCATTGATAATGGCCGGGTACATATTTGGATCTCCCGCACGGAAGGCGTACTTCATGTTGGAGGGTAATGGTTTGAGTTCAGGCGGAGTTGGAGTTGCTTCACTGGTAACCTTGAAAATAACTATAGGTGAAGGTTCTTTCATCTGTTCAATATACACCTTTGGCAATTCATCTCTTTCAATCACAGGTTCAAAAATATTATCAATCAGATCCACATTATTGCAGAAATTTTCAATAATTGGTTCTTGGTCTTCAAGGCTCAATGGGCCCACACGAAATTCATCAAGTACCTCAATAAAGATCTCATTCTCATCGATAGAGGGAAATTTAACTATTGTATCCACTCCTTCTTCGGGGCATAGGAATTTATGGATATCAATGTAATCCATAAATAGATTTGTATCTTGAATTTTAGCTAGAAAATCGTAGTTTTCTTGGCAGTTTGGTGGAAGCACACTCACTTCAGATGCTCCCACTACTATTTTTTACTCTAAGATGGTCTATGTCTGCACTTTATTACTGCTAAAGTTGAATGTGATTTCTCTAGTAGCGTAATTCTCTACTGCTTTGGTTGAAGGAATGGCTGGGCAAGGATGATAGGGTAGGGAGCAGAGGTGTGGAGACATCCATGTCTAGCACGACAAAATCACTAGACGTCCATGTGCTTTTCATGCTTGCCACCTTGACTTCTTGGATTGTGGGGACGAGGCATGTGCCTTATAGTAGATACATCTTTCAATCTTTTCTTCACACTAGGCATGTATTCGAGAGCTTTCATTAAAAGCATATTTAAGATCGAGTTTTATATAATTTCCACAATAGTAGGATCAGACAAAGCATTTTTCAAACTTTTGATTTTTTTTATGTTTTCCCATTGCTTATAGTAAAGGTATTTACATAATCTGAAACTATATCATTCAAAATTTTATCCATTTCATGATATACAGGTAGATGGCGAAAATGTAAAGAATCATCTACAAGTGATGGACCAAAAAATGTTGCCTCGGCTTCGTCGAATGGCTTCGGATCTGCTGCTGCTGGCATCTCATGGGATGGCTAATGTCCACCGAGGCTAGTGTTGCTATCTTCTTTTTATATTTTTTGAATTTTCTCGATTTTTTGGCTTTTTGTTCCTGATGTTGTAACTGCTTGTCCCTTATGTTGGTCGTGTTGATGACTCGTCGTCAGATGCAATGTTCTTCCCTTTCACTGTTGCTGATGGTTGAAGTGTCCTACCGCTCTTGCGAGTAACAATAATAGATAACAAATAATTAAGATCACCTGAATCAGGTTGGACACTACCAGCTACCTGGTCCTTGTGATGGAAGTTGATCGGATTTGCCTCAACCTGAGCTAGTATGACAGTCTTTGCAGATGTCAGGCCATCGATTTTCTAGCTCATCTCAGCCATGTTCTTGATTAGCTAAGCCAGACAGTCCAGGGTTGGGTTAACTGGCACAACCTCAGAAGAGTCAACCTGTGTGGTCCTTTGGTGTTGCAGGGGAGGTTGTTGTTAGTAACCCTCTTGGTTCTGATAGTGAGGAGGAGGGTATGAGGAATATTGAGGAGGACCAGAGTACCGCATCTGATAGTGAGCAGACGGCTGCTGTTGCTGGTAACTATGCTGCTTTTAGTCGGACTGTTGCTGACCCTGCTAGTATCCTTGCTCTACTTATTCCCGTAATGTGGCGGTTGCTGCTGATGAGAGGGTCGGCAAGGTCTTTTACCTTGCTGGTGCTGGTGATAGGGCATGTTATGAACGTTCTGACGTTGGGGTTGTCCCTGAGGATGGGTCAACTGCACTTCATTGTTCCAGACACCATTTATCTCTTGGAAAAGTGGCCATTTATCTCTTGGAAGAGTGGCGGGGGTCGACAGAATTGCTCGTGATAAGCAGATTAAGGCTCTGGCTAGTAAACAACCATCTGTGTTGGGATTACGGGGGCTGCTCCGGGGTGTGCACGTAATACACACGCTGGATGGGTTGGGAGGTAGGAGACTCGGTTGAGGAGGTCGTTTCGATGTCGGCTCCTTCTGGTAAGTAGGAGTTTCGGTAGTGGTAGATACGAAATTACAAGCATTGGCATTCAATTCCTGAACCAGCTTCTCCAGCTATTGGGAAATCAAATAGAGCTTCTCCAAGCCCGGGGTCCTCTTCTTAATGATTCCAAGTTTTTTGAGGTTCTTGATGATGTCTACCTTAGACAAATGGCTCCCGATGATGCTGAGGTTGGATCTCTCATCTTTATTTTCGATGTGAGCTACCATGTTAACAGGCTTGTGCCCGATGGTGGGCATCTTCATGTATGCACGGGATGAGGATTAAGTGGCCTATCCTTCGAGCATCTCCTCAAAAATGTCCCAGACGACATTGTCATCCTTGTTAAAATGCGAGCCACTACAAGCTGCAACTACTAGCTTTTGGCTTTCTAGTGTCAACCCACCGAAGAAGTGTTGGACAAGACTAGTCTTTGGAATGTCATGGTGGTGACATTTCTCTTGCAGATCTTTGAATCTTTCCCATGCTTCATGAATCGTTTTGTGGGGTTGCTGGACGAAATTGGAGATGCGGTCACGCATCTGATTCAAGCAACCGAGAGGGTAGAATTTGTGCATGAAGGTAGACTTTAGCTCCTCCCTTGTGGTCACTACCTTCCCTAGATAATTCAACCAATAAAGGACCTTGTCTTGGAGGCTAAAGGGTAAAGCAGTCATCTTGACTACTCCTAGAGGGATATTAGGGTAGTGTGTTGTTGTACATATGAAGCAAAATTGTTGTAAGTGGAAGTACGACTCTTCTATTGTATTCCCGTGGAAAGATGGGAGTGGAAACAAGAACTGCAGCTTCTTCTCAAAGTGGGTGTGGATGGGTGGAATCTAAATCCACTCTGTGACATGGTCCGCCCTAGGATTGTAAGTCTACTTCAATGTGGTCTTCAGCTATGGTGGTATTGTCTCTCCTTCATTACGGGGTACAACTACTGACATGTAGTCTTTTATCTCCTCTCTGTCCGGATCTTGATTTTCTCTGTGAAAATCACCCTCTCTCTTGGCATCTCTCTCGTCAGCCCTCATCCTCAAATCTTTCAGCATGCCTTGGAAATTAGCCTGGGCTAATCCGTGGTTAGTCAACTGCTATCAGATTGCTTGGATAGATGCAAGGATCCAAATGTTGACTTCATTCTGCATTATGTGTTGCCCTTCCCCCTGATCAGCCTGCTCGGCTGGCTGGTGTTGTGGTCCTTTTTCCTCTTCCTGTAGGAGCCATCTCGGGATCTGGTTGAAGTTCTAGCTCCTGATCGGATTGATGATCTGAATGATGGAATAAAACTTGATCAGTCTTTGTTTGAGCATCAAATGATAAGAGAAGTCCGGGATTAAGGTCAGTCCCAGATGGTTGTGAATAAAGCATAGGATATTAACTTAAACCAATCTCCATCCACAAGGGATCGGTTCGGGGACAAAAGTAATCCCGGTTTATTTGAAGAGGGAGCGCTAGCTTGGTTGTGAGTCCATACTGAACAACAGATTTATTGGAGAAATGCAAGTATTGAAAGAAGAAAGGATCAGGGAGTCCAACGAGAAGTTTGCAGGGTCCAAACCGATTTGGAGATCACCCCTCATTATTGGATATATTGGCGACACAGAATCAATGTGGGTGTCGGTGGAGTCCTGACTAAACCATACATGGTATGACATCTTGAGAGGGTCAAAAGGAGATAGATGATGGTTGAAGAGCAAAGAAATAAACTGAAATAAATGGAATGTAAAACAATAGAAGACTCAAAATGAGCAAGGATCAATGAGGAAATATGCAAAATGTGACAAAATGGCACAAAGGCACGGTGTTTTTGATCTTGACCTTAATAAAAACTAATCAATCATACCTCAATACAATGGATTCATGATGAATCCATGATTCACATCCTTTATTCTTTTATTTTAGTAGAAATCCTTTGTAAAATACCTATAAATCTATATTAATTCCAATAAATTAGCATTATGCATGCTTTTGTTAATATTGTATATTTAACATTCTTTTTAACCAAAATAAAAGAATAAAGAAGAAAAGAAAAGGAAAAGAAATAAAAGAAGGCCGTAAATAAGTACATACTGATCCAAACCCTAGAGAAGGTTAAATATTGTAATGATCGACAAGGAATAAAGTAGGGGGAGATAGGGTCTCTATTTGTTCATAAAATACAAAGAAAAATCTTGTTGATATTATTTATTCTTTATTTAGTAAATATCTATCACTGTTCACTCATCAATAAAAAGATCTCAAAATGCTTTGTAAATAAAAATGTGTATTAACTAATAAAAATTAAATTGTGAACAATGAACAATACATATGCAAGTTTTTGGTTATTTATTTATTTTGTGTATAAATTGCATATATATATATATTACATTTTTAAAAACTTATATATACTCCTAATAATTATATAAAATTAAGTACAATTCATAAAATACAAAAAAATAAAAATAAAATCAATTTCTTCATTGTACAATAGCATCAAGTGTATATTCATTGTACATAATACTAATTTATTAACCCATATTTTTAACTTGTAAAAATATAAAAAATATAATATAATGTATTTTTGTAAAATTAATAAAATAAAAATATATGTATAAATATATAGATATATTGTACCTTTACATACTAACTTAAAAATGTATATAATATTATATATATTATTAAAATTATTAAAATAAAAAATAGTTTGTATTATTATTTTTTATTTTAAAATCATTTAATATTTTTAATTAATTTTATTTATTTTGTAAATTATTTTTTTCTGATTGGTCAACCGAGTCTGTTGACCTGGGTCAACCCTTCCTCTTCCCAGTCCGAACCCGGTTGGGCTTTGTCGGACCCGTTTTCTTCCATTTCTCCAATCAAGATCTGGCCACATTTTCCCTCAAATCTTGCACCCGATTGTTCTCCCAGGATCTAGGATCCCTAGGCTTCACTGGATCCACCTCAATGCATGTGAAACCTCTCGATCCTTCCTGATTGTCGTTTTGTGAGAAGGTGGTCAGCAATGTGGACGAGATATCGATGCAGTTTGATGTTCGAGATGGAGTTCCAAACCTGATTGTCGGAGAAGAGATAATAGAAGGTGGCAACAAAATACAAATCAAAGAAAGATAATGAAATAGGAGCACTATAAGGTACATGAGCATATGAAGATGGATGGTGAAGGAAGGCAGAGTAAATGGCAAGATCGTGGCCTCAACCCAGCTACGAGAGGCTGAGGAGGCTGGTCGTGGTAGAGGGCTCTGGCCACGAAGTGTGTTCCTCCAGCACATCTCATAGCCGTCGGATGAGCAGTCCACATCACAAGTCTGATCACGATCATATAAGCACGTCGAAATTCTAATGGTTTGATCAGATCTAGGGGTGAATCTGACACGCACGTCCTATCCCAGTCTCCAGACCGTTAGATCTTTTTCCTAGCATATCCGAGTCGTACGTAAACGTTACTTGCCACACGCATCGGAAGGGTATACTTTACTTTTTACCATGCGCTTCCTTTTTTGCTTTTAGCACAATAAATGTAATATTTAGTTAAGAACATTTGCAATTAGGACCTCATATTGTTAATATTTGTATTTTAGTCTAGCTGAGTTGAAGTCATGTGCCTGCACACGTGTTTTTGTGGGTCTTTTGCATATTCGAACATGCGCTTTCATTTGTTATCTGAATCAGAAAAGGTTTACAGTATTTGCATTTCTACCATCATGAGACCATGTCACGTATAGCACACAATTTTTCTTAGATATTCGCTTCTTTGGCAATGTACCTTTAGTCCTTGTTATTGTTTGGCCTTAGAAGTTAAAACAATTACATCCAGGTCATTTGTGCACTATTTAATTTCTTTCAATTGTAATAAATAGCAATTAAATCCAAAAATCTTCTAAAAATTACTTGTAGTTCGTGGTAGTGTTTTCTTTGCATGGTTATATTTGGTTGATTTATTTCTTTTATTTCATATTATTAAAAATTCAAAAATAGTACAAAAACTCCCTGTTTGACTTAGAAAATTCATAAAAATTTGAACAATTCTTCAAAAACATCTAAAAAATAAATTAGCTTTATTTTTATATGTTTTAATTTCTATCTAAAATTCATCTTATTTGATTTTATAAATCCTTAAAATTTTACAAATCATTTAAAATACCGTAAATTTTATATAAAATCATCGAAAAATCTAAAAATTGTGATTTCAGTTTCTGTTTGTAGATATTTAAATATACTTATTGTGAAAAATTGGTTTTCAGGAGTTTTGATTTGATTTTTTTATTTAGCTTGAAAAATATTCATGGATGTGCACTGTTTGTATTTTTCTTAGTTTTTTATTTTTATAAAATCTTAAAAAATCTAAAATTCCCTGAAAAATTACAAAAATATTAAAAAATTGTCAAAAACAAAAAAAACTTGAATTTTCTAGATATTTTTACCATATTTCAAAAATATAAAAATAGTGTTGTGTGTCTTTTATCTCATTATTTTTTATTTTTACTTTGTTTGAAAAACTAAAAGTATAAAAAATTGCAAAAGTAAAAATCATTAAAAAATTAAAATTAAAAAAACCTAAAAAATATAAAAAATAAAAATCTATAAAAATTTGTAAAGATAAAAAAATCAAAAAGCCGAGAGTAGTGTGCCTTGATTGCTTCTTTCTTGTCTTTAATTTTTCTCACTGACTTGATTGATCCTCGTAATAACAGGTGCCTCTTTGTGTTTGACCCTGGTTGCTATACAAGTTAATAAAAGTTGCTTAGACCACTTGCTTTATTTGCTTGATTCGTTTCGTGGTTGAATAAGATTTTCTCAATTACTAGCCTTAGTTATGAGGTGACAACGATAATTTAATTAATCAACTTAACCCTAGTAGTCCGGGCACGTTATCGGAATGGCGTCGTTGTCGGGGAGACGTGGCTCGGGTAGTTAAGTAGTCTTTACTTGCTATTCTTGGTCTTGTATATATTTTATTTTCTTGTTATCTTTTCTTCTCTTTCATTTTCTTACATTTTTCATAATTACTTCTGGCATTATTCTTGTTTCACCATTGTTGTGAGGTCTCGCAGAGCAATGGAGGCTATCTTAGGAGATCTGAAGCACCCAAGCATGGTGGAGGCCGAGCATTCTACACCGACCAATAAGAAAGAGTAGCCTAGGAGGAGAAGAAGGAGCAGAAGACAGTCTTCACTTAGAATTCTTTTCCAGGCATTTTTGTAATTAATTTGTAAAAATTATTGGCACTTGCCCTTTTTTTCTATTTTCTAGGACTTGAGACTCTGAACACTTAACCTTATTCGGGGTATGTTTTGCCAAGTCCAGGTGCACTTGGGGGACCTCACCAAATTTTTTGTTTTCATCGTTTTATTTTATTTTATTTGTTTTCTTGTTGTTTTCGTGTGCTTGAACCCCTAAACTTATCCCTATTTGGTTGAGCTAGGTAATGATTAGGACTACAACCCTAATAGAATATATGTTCCTAGAGAATTCAATTGGACTTAGTCAAAATAAAGTGGTTCTTTCTGTAATAGAAGCTTCTATATAGAATGGTTCTCGCCTTTGCATCATATAGCTTAGTTTTAATTTATGCACGGGTCATATTGCATGTAGACTGTTGGAGAAAGGTACGCCTTATATCTTGTGCATGCATTCATAGTTTCTTGCGCAACAGGTTTTCAATCCCCCCCTATTTTCTTGGACTTAGGAATAAAAGGAAATCGGAAAATTCGTTAGACATGTTTTTATTCAAAAAATACCAAAAATGTGATAACCCAATAAAATCAGGACTGCTAAACAAACTCAATCCTAAAATAAATATAAAGATTATCATTTCTTGAGGAGAGTAGCCCCCTTATTGTTTGCAGGTACTTACCTCTAGACAAAGGGGGGTGAGGATGTAGCCGCTAAGGATTACAACCCAAATCCCAGGAGTTGTGCCATATGCTTCTGTACATTACTTATTAATGTATGGTTGAGATGCAAGCACTTGCCTTCGATCCTTAGTATAAGTAGTCTTGTCCAAGTTGATGTGCACAGCCAGCTTGGTTAGGTTCTACCCCAGGTGATCTCACTCGTGAGGTTGATTAATAACTGCACTATCACTAAACTCTAAAACATAAAAGATTAATGATCGGGCCTTGGCAGTCTTCATTGCATTGAGTTGGTGAATTGAGGGTTTGTTTTCTCATCTATTGTTTTTCAGTCCATTCTTCACTTCTCCCACATCATGATGATGGGTAGGCAGTCTCTTAGGCTACCTTTGGTGGCACCTCTTCACAGCACACCTATCTGTTCATCGAGGGTGGTTCCTGAGAGCTCAGACCCACTCTCGAAACTAGAGTATTCCACTTCCTTCTTCTTTGACCTCCCCGATACATTACCTGAGGTACAACAACAGCAGTCAGAGCAGATTTTTGTTGACTAGTGACACCTGAGGTCCTCTCTTTTTCCTTTTCAGAGTCTGACAAAATGGCCCAAGATCATAGAGAGGATGAGTAGCCAGACATTTACGATGTATTTGATCAGGATACGATCAACAACACCCTCCTAGTATCCCTAGGGGAGATGCAGAGACAGTTAGGGAACCGGAGTTGCTCATGACAGAGGTAAGGTGTGAGTTGACACAGATGTAAGATGTGAGATCAGATGCCAGAGTTGAGAGACCCGATGGTGGAGGAGATATTCTTAGACATGAGGACCGAGCATATGCAACAGCAGATGCGAGACCATTGCGCACCAGGAGGGCATTGCACAATCCTGGTGCGACTCTCACTCATAAGTGGATTCAGTTGTCAGCCATTCTGTGAGATTTTGAGCTCAGGCCCCAAACGATTCAGTTGTTTCCCATGTTCCATGGGCACACCACCGAGGAGCCCCATCTACATTTCTAGGCGTTCGAGATGATCTGCAACACCGTCCACGACAAGCTGGTGGACGAGGATACCATCAAGTAGATAGCCTTCATATTTCCTTGGTTGACAGAGTAACCTACTGGATGAAGCACTTGGGGATGGTTGTCACTACCTAGGAGCAGTTGAGGATTGAGTACCTCAACAAGTACTATCCACTTGGTCGAACTAATGCAGTGAGAGCCATGATCAACAACTTCGCCATGATACCAAATGAGTAGTTCCATGAGGCTTGGGATCGATTTTGAGAGCTCGTAGATATGTACCACATCATTATATCAGCAAGCCCAACTTGATCCAAAGCTTCTTTTGTGGGATGACACCAGAGCTCTAGGGGCTTGTCAACACATCTTATGGAGGATCCTATTTTTCTAAGGATGAGAATCAAGTCTGGGCCATTTATGAAGACATGGCTGAGAACTACATAGTGATGACCCCGACCCGTGTCTACACTCAGGGGAAGCCTTCCCACCACACATTGACTCACCATAGAGTTGCATGTATAGAGGTCAGTTCATCTTCATCTTATACGTCAGCAACACTAGCAGAGTCATCAGCTGCAGACAAGGGTATTATTAGCCAAAAGTTGGACCGCATAGAGCTCGTAGAGAAGAAGACGTGCTAGGGCCTGGATAAGCTCAACATGATTGATGAGCTTGCCTAGAATTTGAGTGACCTAAAGACGCAAATCATGTGCCTTCAAGAGGCGCAAACAGCTTCTTTGCCACAGTCTAGGTCACATGCTGATCAGGGGAGCAGATCTTCACAGCCACCTGCCTCATATAGACACGTTCATCACATTTAGGCAGAGCATGTTCAGCCACCCCCACAGTACCAATTGCCACCACCACCTTCACCATACACACAGATGGTGGTCTATCAGAGTGATAATTCATTGACATCCCTTCCCCTACTGTTGCACGAGCAGACAAAGATGTTGATGGAAGTCAATGGGATTTGGTATTCCCAGTACCAGCAGCAGCCTGGTATCCATAGTGATCAACTAGGCATCAGATGATCTAGTGGAGGTGTTAAGTCCCAACCGCAACCTCCGATACAGTCAAGAGAGGGTACACAACAACAACAGACCCAATATTTCCAACACGTCGTTCCTCGACCCCAGTACCAAGGTCAGTAGTGGAGGTTGCAACAACCTCACTCCCACTTTCACTAGCCTCACCCTTACTCATACCAGCAACAGCATGGCCAGCCTCAGCACTTTCATAGAGGTAATCCATTCGGTTCCCATACACCCTCATTTGAGAACCCAACTTTAGAGGATATCACTCGCATTCTTGCAGAGCAGCGGACCACTTTCAGGCAACAGATGGATGAGTTTAGGCAAGAGATGAGAGAAATCATCAAGGGCTAGGTCGTCATACCCGCACAGATCGAGCCAAATCCGAACAATCTGAAGAGGAAATCTGAGCAAGTACCGTCAACAGAGTCTGCCACTCCTAGTGAGGTACTTGATGATAAGCATTATTTATTTGATGTTGTTTTTGTGACACATAGGAGCGATAGGAATCCAGCAGGTGGTACTCATCTGGGTGATAGCAGGAAGACCATTCAGGAGTGCCAAATGAGCTAGAGAGCGGTGCTGATGCCATTGATTTTGATGATGATGATGGTGGTGCTGATGCCACCAAGATGGATGATCCAGATGTTGATGTTGATGTCGTCAACTCTCCAGATGTTGCAGATGGTGGTTTTGATGCCACCAAGTTCCCACATGATGAGCCATAGCACGGTACTAATGCTGCTTCTTCAGATGTTGTCAGTGGTGTTGAGGCCACCAAGAGTCCATGTATAGACACTCTAATTGTTTTGACTTATATTCCTGTACTTGAGGAGTATGTCCTTAGAAAATACAAAAAATGGAAAAATTTTGAAAAACAAAAATATGAATAAAGGAAAGGTTTGTGATTCTTCTGTTGGTCCATCTGATGTGACACATGATGATGCTTTTATCGATTCAATCCATTTGTATGCTCAGAGACCTATTCCTACCTCAAACCCTCTAGATCTTGATGAGGGTGCAACCATCCCCTTCCCTCAATCACTCTGCTTAGAGAAGGACCAAAAAATAGAAAATCCCAAAAAGAGATGGCAGTTAGAGTTCAACGAGAAGATCATAGATCGATTCCATATCCAGTTGACTCTCCAGGAGGCATTGGAGCACATCCCTCTCTTCCAGAAGAACATTAGAGAGAAGACCACAGACTGTAGGAAGAAGAGGCGCAATCATAGTGCAGAAATCCATGTGCTCACCCATGCCACATGCTTCGCCATCCAGAATCGCTTGCCAGCCAAGAGACCAGATGCATGGGCTCCATATGTCAGATGCCACATTCACAAGCAGTGGTTTGATCGTACTCTATTAGACAGCGGGTCTTCGATTAATCTTCTTTCAGCAACATCACTTGACCATTTCAAGTTTGGCCTTCTTAGACATAGTAGGATAATATTTAGTTTGCAGTTAGATCTGTCAAGAGGCTGAAGGGGTTACTGAAGGATGTTGTCGTCACCATTCAGGGCCTGAAATTCCCCGTGGACTTCGTTGTGTTGGTCATGGAGATCCCTGAGTACGTGACAGATGCCCCAATCATATTAGGCTGACCTTTATTGGCGATAACAAAGTCCGTTTCTGACCATGATAGAGGGAAGGTATACTTTCGCATCGAGGGCGAGAGTATACAAATAGATATGATTGAGGAGATGAGAGCCCGAGATTCAGCCAGCTCAATGCAGACGACAAATTCAGAGCCAGACATCCACCACGAGTGTGATTTTGTGATTACAGATAATGAGGCAGTTTGGGCAGATGAGGATTTGCGAGCTCTAGTTACACCTTCTGAGTTAGCATATTTACTGTTGACAACTGATGAGAGTTCGAAGAGTGCACTTGAGGAGCAGGATACCATAGAGGCTGGTGATAGCGATTCGGTTAGCGAAGCTGATTTCATTTCTTGTCATTCTGATCCCTCCGATTTAGACATGCACTTTGACTGACAAGAGTTTTATGAATACCTTCAGTTTTGATTTCTGCATTGCCTACAGCTAGGATGGAGATAGTGCCAGTGCAGTTGATAGATACACCAGTAGGGCCATCTTTGTCGAGTTTAGATGAGCAGCGAGAGTTCTCACATTCAGATCTGGTAGCTTTCACGCAGACATTTCAGAGGCCAGATTTACCAGCTCCCACAAGCTTCGAATTGAAGACCATACCGCAGAGCAAGAAGTATAGATTCCTTACGGTGAGCATGATATGTTTCCAGTCATTATCTCAGTAGATTTGACTGATGATCAAGAATCTCATTTGATGGAGGTTCTTGAGAGGAATTCCAAGGCAATCGATTGGTATGTAGCAAGTCTCCAAGGTTAAGCCTGGCCATGTACTCCCACCACATCTATCTCAAGGATGACGCTAAGCTTTCGTGTGAGTTCCAGCGCAGGATGAACCCGAATCTTCAAGAGGTAGTTATGAAGGAAATATCCAAGCAATGGAGCGTGGATTTTATCTACCCCATTTCTGACGCTAGGTTGGTTAGTCCATTACATGTGGTACCCAAGAAGATCGGTATCACTACAGTTGTAAATGAGGACGGAGAGGAGATTACTACCTGTGTGCTCACTTCTTAGATGGTCTGTGTGGACTACAAACGATTGAATCAGGCCATCAAGAAGGATCACTTCTCGCTACCATTCATCGCTCAGATTATTGAGAGATTAGCTAGGAAGAGTCATTACAGCTGTCTTGACTGGTACTCAAGGTATAATCAGGTGTCCATTGTACCCAAAGAACATGATAAGAAGACATTCACATGTCTGTTTGGGACATACGGTTTTAGAGGGATGCCCTTTGGATTATGTAATGCCCCAGCTACATTCCAAAGGTGCATGCTTTCCATCTTTTCGGACATGGTGGGTGAATGTTTAGAGATCTTCATGGATGATTTTTTGATCTACGGCAATGGGTTAGATGCTTGTCTTGCCTAGATTGTTTGCTTCAACGGTGCATTAGGGTCAATCTTGTTCTATCTTGGGAGAAGAGTCCATTTATGATGACTCAAGGGACAGTCCTTGGTCATATCATCTCCAACAGGGGTAAGGAGGTCTATCCGACCAAGGTAGATATCATCAAGAAGCTTACTCCACCATCCAATCTGAGGTAGTTACGGTCTTTTCTAGGGCATGTCGGTTTCTATCGACGGTTCATTCAGATCTTCAGTCTTATTGCTCGACCGCTTACTGATCTTCTCATGAAATATACCGATTTCCTTGTAGATGATAAGTGTCTTTCATCATTTGAGACCCTCAAGAATCTGGTTGTGCAGGCTCCTATCCTTCAGCCACCCGATTGGTCTCTCCCATTTGATATCATGACAGATGCTTCTGATTTTGCCGTATGGGCTATGCTAGGATAGAGGAGGGATGGTTTGCCTTTTGCCATTCACTATTCTAGCAGGACTTTGGAAGCTTTCGAACAGAATTACACTATTATAGAGAAGGAGAAGCTAGAGGTAGTCTTTGCTTTGGATAAGTTCAGATCTTACATTCTTGGATCTAGATTGACTATTTACACTGATCACAATGCCATCTGGTACTTGAAGGCTAAGAAGGATGCTAAGGCATGATTGACTATATGGATCCTTCTACTCCATGAGTTTAATATTGAGATTAAGGATAAGCATGGAGTCAAGAATGCGGTAGCAGATCACCTCTCTCGATTAAAGCATCTTGAGGATTCATAGACAACCACGCATATTACTGAGACTTTCCCAGAAGAGGCGATTCTTAATATCACCTCTCTCCCTTGGTATGTTGACATTGTGAACTATCTTGTTGCCAAGAAAGTGCCACAAGGTTGGACCAGGCAGCGACTTGATACTTTCCTAGTGAAGGCCAAGTCGTACAATTGGGAGGATTCCGTCCTTTACCATGAAGGAGGGGATAGTGTCTGGCATCGGTATATTCCTCAGGAGTACCATAGCGTCCTCACCTATTGCCACAAGCTTGAGGCATGAGGACATCACTCTAGGAGAAGTACAACACAAAATGTTCTCCAATCCTGGTGGCCAACACTCTTCAAGTATTCAGATGAATTCATAAAGAGGTGTATTAACTATCAGAGGATGGGTAGTTGTGGTCATAGAGACATGATGTCGATGCAACCCATTCATTTTTGTGAGGTTTTCGATGCATGGGGCATCGATTTTATGGGCACATTCCCTAAGAGTCAGGAATTTGAGTACATTTTGTTGGTTGTAGATTACGTGAGTCGTTGGGTTGAGGCCATCCCCATCTGAGTCATTGATGCGAGGACTGTTTGCATATTTTTGAGGAAGAATATCATATCACGGTTTAGGGTTCCTAGAGTTTTGATTTCTGATGGGGTAGTCATTTTATTAATGATAAGGTAAGGGCCCTTGCTACCAAGTTCAGCATAAACCATAGAATTGTCGCTCCATATCATCTACAGACGAATGGTCTCGCTGAGGTTTCGAACTGGAAGATCAAGACGATATTGTAGCAGGTTGTCCGCCTAGACCAGAAGAATTGGTCCCAGCTTTTGGACTCAATCTTGTGGTCCTATAGGGCATCCTTCAAGACTCCTTTGGGTGCATCTCTAGTTCAACTCGTTTATGGCAAGCCATGCCACTTACTTGTGGAGATAAAGCATAAGTCACTATGGGCAGTCACAGAGATATTATTGAATCCAGAGAGTGTGGGAGAGAAGAGTCGGCAGCCCTGAAGGAGCTTAGAGATATAGCCTTTTTGAGTAGCCTACAGTATAAGGACAAAGTGAAGATATGGCATGATTCATACATCAGCCATACGCAGTTTGAGCCAAGTCAAAGAGAATGGCTATTTGGTGCATGACTGAGATTATTTCTAGGGAAATTACAGAGCATGTTAGAAAGGTGCATGACAACGATAGAAGAGTTGGTGCCTGAATCCTTTTCTTGATCATGACCCATTGATCGTTGACGTTGCAACGATTCATTTTGTATGAGATGTGTTCTTTGATTCTCAACTTTTGCATCTCATACTTGATTGACACCTTCGTCCGCCTCTTTGTATATCCGTATTTTCTATTTGATTCTTTCATTCTTCTGTTTTTTGTTTAACACCCCAGGTCTCTCTTATGATTCTTGCTATACTTAGGATGTGCTTTATCCTAAGTATAGGGGGTGCTGAACTTGTGTTGTTCATATTTCCTTTTATTCGGTTACCTCTGTTTTGTTTCCTATACTTAGGGACATCCGACCCTAAGTATAGGGGAGGTAATATATGTTTTCATTTTTGAGTGTTCTCTCATTTGTCCATCAACTGTTGATATTCTTTTATATACTTAGGATGTGATTTATCCTAAGTATAAGGGGGTAGAAGTCAAGTCGTTGATTTCATGCACATTCTCTTCCTTGGTTTTCCCCTTTTTGTATAGTCTTCTATACATATGATTATTTGATCCAAGGGGCTCATCGACTTCTATTCATTTTATTCCTTCATTCTTTGAGCCATTGCGGTATAGGATTCTTTTCACTTTTCTATACTTTATCTTACTTCGTCGCTCTTTTGATCACTATGAGGACATAGTTCGAGCTAAGTATAGGGGGTGTCATATATATTGTATATATACTTTATCCATAACTCGTACTTTCGAGTTATTAATATGGCTATTATTTATAAAATTGGAAAAAAAGTATTTTGAAAATTGTTTGCAAAAATATGTTTAATTTTTTTGTAAAAATATTTGCAAAACTATTTGTAGAAAAATGTTTGTAAAAACCTTTCCAAATTATTTTTGTACATTTTTTTGTAAAATGTTTGTATTTTATTATTATAAATTTTTGTAAATTATTTTATATCAAAATTATGTATATAGTATAAATACTTGTAAAATGTTTGAAAATAAAATATTCGCAAAAACCTTTTTGAAAAATAATTTGCAAATTGACACTTAAACTAATCTGGATAAAATTCAAGAATGAAGCTTGGTTATGACCTTAATCAACATAATTTCAGAGGAGCCTTATAGGAACTGGAGTTGAGCCTTTCGGGGTCCTAACGACTTAATTCTTTGAGCTCACAAGAATATGTTCACATGTCATCTTGATTAGTCTAAGTAGAATATTTCACAGCACACGCATGACCCTTACAGATAATGGTTTGACTTGGACACGCACTTTACACGTAGCTCTTCATGGATAACGTGGTGACTGCGCATAATCCTTTGGCTTGGGGTAGCACACGAGTGTGTTACAACTAGTGGAAATAGTCGTCCTCATCTAGGGGGGATGTACATCTCAACCTGCTCTAGTAGCATTGAGGTCTAACGACGGGACACTATAGGGTTGCGATAATGCTTCAAAAGAGGGATAGTCTACTGGCTCAAGACGAAAAACTCCTTATGTACTTGTTGCACATGTTGTATATATTTAAAAAAATGCAAAACTCCTAAAAAGGGGGACATGCCTGATTGAAAATAAAATACCTTCAATAGTATATATAGTTGAATAAGCAAAGCTTATGTGATACATTGTCTCATCTCATGGAAGCTCATAGCTAGAGACTTAGCTACACTGGTCAAGCTCCAAGGGATACGTGGCTCCTCCGGCCAGGATCCATTCTCCCCCCCCCCCCCCACCCACCCCCCACGTCTTGAGATGGTTGTACTTGAACTTAGAAGGGAATACCCCTCTCCTCGAAGAAAGAGTTGCCAGATTGGGGGACTAGAGTTACCTTGTTGAGGGAGGTTGTTTCTTTCCCACTTTTGAGGTTGGGAGTTATATATATATATATATATATATATATATATATCACTTACAGAATACAAGTAAAGATTCATAGTCATAAGAGTTTGCATTTGTAGACTTGTTCTGACCCGACTGATGAGGCGACCTGAATAGGAGTCTCGTCGAACTTGAGGGTTGTTAGGTCTTAAATTCATTTCCCAATAAGGTTCCGCCAAACTAATAATCCAAAGTTCTGATCGAGCTTCATACTATAATTTTATGAAGATAAGTTTAGTAATCAATATTGTTCTAAATTCTTTGCCTTTTCTTTTCTTTATTTCTTTTTCACTTCTTTTTCAAATAAGTGTTTGCCAAGGGACTAGCAAAGGTAAAATATAGGGGAAGGATGAATCCATGATTCACATCCTTTATTCTTCTATTTTAGCAGAATCCCTTTGTAAAATACTTGTAAATCTATATTAATTGTAATAAATTAACATTGTGTATGCTTTTGTTAATATTGCATATTTAATATTTTTTTAACCAAAATAAAATAATAAAAAAAAGAAAATAAAATAAATAAAAGAATTTTGTAATTATGTAATAAGTACAGACTGACCTGAACCCTGAGAGAAGCCAAATATTAGCCTGATCGACAAGGAATAAAGTAGGGAGAGACAAGGTCTCTATTTGTTCATAAAATCCAAAGAAAAATCTTGTTGATATTATTTATTCTTTATTTAGAAAATATATCTATCATTGTTCATTCATCAATAAAAAGATCTCAAAATGATTTGTAAATAAAAAAGTGTATTAACTAATAAAAATTAAATTGTGTACAATTGAACAATATCTATACATGTGTTTGGTTATTTATTTATTTATTTTGTCCATAAATTGTATGTATATTGTATTTTTAAATACTTGTATGTATTCCTAATAATTATATAAAATTAAAATAAAATTCATATAATACAAAAGAATAGAAATAAAATCAATTCTTCATTGTACAATAGCATCAAGTGTATATACATTATACATAATACTAATTTATTAACCCTTTTTAACATGTAAAAATCCAATAAAAATGTTTTTATGTACCTTAAAATATTTGTAAATAAATAAAATATAAAATGTAATGTATTTTCGTAAAATTAATAAAAATTTATATGTATATAGTATATAGATATATTGTACCTATACATACTAACATATATTGTATATAATATTGTATATATATATATTATTAAATTATTAAAAATAAAAAATGGTTTGTAAAATAACTAACATTTTTTGTTTTTATCATTTTTATTTTAAATTTATTTAATATTTTAATTAATTTTTCTTTTATTTTGTAAATTCCTTTTATCTGATTGGTCAACACGGGTATGTTAACCCAAGTCAACCCTTCCTCTTCCAGGTCTAGACTTCTTTTCTTCTATTTCCTCATCCGGGGTCCAACCACCTTTTCCCTTTAATCCCGTGCCTGATTGTTCCCTTAGGATCCATGATCTTTACAGATCCCTAGGCTTCGTCAGGTCCACCTCGATTTGTGCAAAACCTCTCGATCCTTCCTGATGCGTGGGGAGCCCTATAAATATTCTCTTCCCCTATGTCGCACTGGCAGTTCGCTCTGTGCCTCCTTATTCCTCCACCTGCATAAGTGGGAGTAGAGTCAGTGCTCTGTTGGAGCCTCTCGGAGTCTGATTGGTGGCTGTTCAAGATGACTCACTTCTTAGTCGAAGCCCTCCATTGTGACCAGCCTCCTCAGTCTCCCGCAGTTGGGTTGAGGCCACTGCCTTGTCGTTCACTCAGCCTTCCTTCACTGTCCATATTCATACACTCAGGTACCCTCTAGTACTTCTATGTCATTGTTTTTTTTTATTTTCATTCCATTGCCATCGTCTATCATCTCTTCTTTTACCATCGGGTTTGGAACTCCATCTCGACCATTAAACCACATCAATATCTCCGCCACTTTACCGGTCACCTTCTCACATAACCTAACCCCCTTAGACTCGCTCATCGGAGCAAGATTAAGGCTAGACCTCCTCCCTCCATTATCGTTTGAGGTCGAACATCATCCACCCTCGCGTCTCTTATTTCCTTTGTTAAATAACCTGCGTCGAAGCATCGACTTCAAGCATAGCATCCCTCTATAGGTCCATGTGTACTTGGAAGGCTCGAATCAAGCCTTAACATCAGCGACGGAGCAGCTCCTGGCGACACCATCTATGGATCTCCATCGAGTTCATTCGACGCCCCATTTGAGACCTCCACCTGATGCAGTTCCACTCCAATGATGTGTTAGACCCTTTAGTTGGCTGATCGAGGCACTCCAGTGCATATATCACTGATTGAACCTATTCCGATGAGATCATCATCTGTGTTCCTCTAGCACATCTCATAGTTGTCGGATGAGTAGTCTGCGTCCTAGATCTGATCATGATCGTAGAAGCATAACCAAATTCTAATGGTTTGATTAAATCCAGGGTCGAATCTGACATGAATGTCTCAGCCCAGTCTCCATAACGTCAGATCTTTTTCAGAGCATGTCAGAGCTGTATGCAGACATCACATGCACCACACGCATTGAAGAGTATACTTCACTTTTTACCCAGCACTTCCTTTTATTTCCTTTTAGTACAACAAATGTAATATTTAGTTAAGAACATTTGAAGCTAGGACCTCGTAGAGTTAATATTTGCATTTTAGTCCAACTAAGTTGAAGTCACGTACATGTACACGAGTGTTTGTGGGTTATTTGCATATTCGAACATGTGCATTCATTTCTTATCTGGATTAGAAAAGGTTTCTAGTATTTGCATTTATACCCCTTGTGAGATTGTGTCACGTGTAGCGCACGATTTTGAATGGACATTTGCATCCTTGACCCTTTACCTTTAGTCCTTGTTATTATTTGTCCCCAGAAGTTAAAATAAATACATCATGGTCCTTTGTGCACTGTTTGATTTTTGTCCTCTTTTATATATTGCAATAAATAGCGTATTAAATCCAAAAATCCTCTAAAAATTACCTTTAGTTCCTACTAGTGTTTTATTTGCATGGTTATATTTGTTCAATTTATTTCTTTTATCTACTATTATTATAAATTCAAAATAGTACAAAACTCCCTGTTTGTCTTAAAAAATTCATAAAAATTCAAAAAATCTGTCAAAAATTCTAAAAAATTTGATTAGCTTTTTTTTATGTATGAATTCGTTTCTAAATTTCATCTTGTTTGCTTTTATAAAACCCTAAAAATTTGTAAATCCATAAAATCATCATAAAAATTATATAAAATCTTTGAAAATCTAAAAAAATGTGATTTCAATTTCAATTTGTAGATATTAAATATACTTTTTAAAAATTGATTTCCACGAGTTTTGACTTGATTTGTTATTTTTTATTTGAAAAATATTGCTGGTTTTGAATTGTTTGTATTTTTCTTAGTTTTTTATTTTTTATAAAATCTCAAAAACATCTAAAAATCCCTGAAAAAATTAAAAATAGTAAAAAATTATCAAAAACACAAAATTATTTTTTTCTTGATTTTTTGGATATTTTTACCATATTTCAAAAAATATAAAAAGAGTGTTGTGTGTCTTTTATCTCATTGTTTTTTATTTGCGCTTTGTTTGAAAAATTAAAAGTATAAAAATATGCAAAAGTAAAAATCATTAAAAATATTGAAAAAATAGAAAAACCTAAAAAGTATGTAAAAATTAACAATCTAAAAATATATAAAATTTAAAAAAAATAAAAAAACCGATAGTAGTGTGCCTTGATTGCTTCTTTCTTATCTTTGATTTTTTTCACTGACTTGTTTGATCCTCATAATAATAATTGCATGTGTATTCAATCCTGGTTGTTATAACAAGTTAATAAAAGTAACTTAAACCACTTGCTTTACTTGCTTGATTCATTTCGTGGTTGAATAATATTTTCTCGATATCAGCTTAGTTGATTTGGGTGATAACAACATTATAAGTAATTCCTTAACCTGAGTTAGCCGAGCGCGTTATCAATTCACCAACTCGACCCGTGAAGCCGTGAAGGTTCGACAATTATCTTTGTAGGTTTTAAATCATTTATTGCTAATCCTATAGGAGTGAGGGTACTACCAGAAAAGTATCCCATACATGTCCTCCTCATTTATAACATATAGTCTGCACATTTTGAGGCCCTTGTTACCCTTCCTGGACCCTTATTCAGCCAAAGAAATAAGAGGGAGGAAGTCGATAGGCGAAACCACTACTTCGGACTTTGCTTGCCATGGAATCATCCATGATCGTGAAAGGACCTACTCGGACACAAGGTGATGAGAGAGACACCCCCGTGAAGGCATGTCCTAAGCTCAATACTTCGGACAAGGTCGATGTTCTACACAAAGTGAGAACATCATCGTTAACCAGGCCCTACTCGTCCACGTATGATAGAAGCGCCAATACTTCGGAAATCCAAGTGATACCCAAGGTAGTCACAAACTGGGTTTTTGGGCTCTAATCCTTACGATAGCGCTCACTCACTCGGGAAGGAGACTTTCCGCAATGGTACCTGAAAATAAATGAGGGCTTTGCTCACCCAATGCAATGAGTCCAATTAATCAATTTTATTTAGGTCAAATATTTTTAGCAGTCTCTTTTTTAGATTTTTTTGTGTTATCAATTACTTTGAGTAGATTCAATACAAGCCCCTAACGTTTTTGTAGATTTTCTTTTTGCCTAGGTAGTCAAAATAGGATAAAGAAGGCAGAAATGCAATGCAACTCAGAAAACGATGATGAATGCTCATTTAGAAGACTCACAGTGATTCTCAGCTCTCTCCATGCGGGATGAAAGGCAGAAATTTTTAAACCTAGTCTATATGCAAATGCAGCGATGAAATCGCCCTAGAACGGAATATGATATTAGCATAAAAAACTAGATATTAATTACTCAGAAATGAAACCAAAAGTCTGATCTTTGATGCCACTTGGTGCCTACCATAGTGGGTCCAACAAGCGTTGTATGGGACCTCTCTCAACACGCGATGTCAAGTCCAAATAATTAATAATTAAATTTAACTACGTCCAAGCACGAATACATAGGTACATGCAATGTTGTTAGGGCTTTGGACCTTAATCTATTGAGCAAGCAAATCTTATAACTAGGGGTTCATTCACAGAAAATAAAGAAAATAAAGGCAGAAAACTCAAAACAAGAGAAACACAGAAAATAAAGTAGTAGAAATCACGGAAAAGATGGTGAGCTCCCAAGTGAAAAAACACTTGGAAATTGGGCCCAAGTGACCAAAGTCCAAAGTACCTGTATTATTACAATTTAATTGAGAAAAAAATAAATCACTCTCTTTCACAAAAATAGAAAAAGAGCCTTATGCAAATTCTCCTTCTCTCTCCCTCTTGCTCCCTCCTCTTTGTCCACAAGTAGGACTAAGTATCCTCGACTTGGGTGCTCTAACTACTTGGCGGTCACCATCATCTCTAAGCCCCTCACAAGAAAAAATAAAGAGAATATATTATCACAAGTAAAAAAGCATATCAAACACAAGAGAAAATAAATAAATAGAAATAATGAAGGAAAATAACTCAAAATTCTATCCTACGTGTTGCCCCCTGGCAACAATGCCATTTGATGACTTGGATTTTGCAAGAGTCTAAAATAATATCCTCATGGAAGCAAAGATATATTGTTGTTGAGACGACCACTAACAAAGCCAGAGGTCAATCAACAATCATCCCATACAATGTGTAATTCAAGCAAAGCACGCAAGTGTGAATCAAAATTTATTATACCCTATAAATAGATGTGTAGTGACAAGTAAAGTAGGGGGCAAACACAAGAAACAACTGAAGATAGATGATTAAAAATTGTCCAAGAAAGAAATTAAATGATTTTGGGTATTTTTAGGATTTTTAGATTTTTTGTCAAATTTTAATTATTTAATTTTTATGGATTTTTATTTTTTATATTTTTTATGCTTTTAATTTTCCAATTTTATATTTTTTGATTTATAAATAATAAGAAAAATATGAGTAATATAAGCATATATAAGTATTAATATACTATATATGCTATTATATAGATATAAATGCCTATAAATACTGAAAATTACATAAATAAAAATATTTTTATCTTTTATATTTCTATCTATTTTTAATGTTTTTCTGATACTTTTTACTAAATTTTTAAATTTTTAATTCATTAAATATGGTAAACAATGAGTTGGATAAATAGGTTAGAATGTTTTGGACATTAAAACTATAAAAAAGACTCAAAATTTTCCAAAGCTATTTTTGATAATAATAACTATAGTAGACAAAATTTAGAAATATAAAACAACTTTTGGATTTTTATAGAATTGTTGTATGATTTTTAGTTGGAATTTAGAGGTTTTTTAATTTTTAGGACTTTTCTTTTTCTATTTTTAGGGATTTTTGGTCTGTAGTCTTAAAATATAATAATAGACAAAATCCAATTTTGTGTAATTTTTCAAAATGTTTTTATATTTTTATGGGTTTTTTAACGCAAATAGGGAAAAATAGCTCGATTTTTGGATTTTTAAAAATAGAAAATAAACTCAAAAATCCCAACCAAAAATATTTGTGATAGAAATATTTGTTAGGTATTTAAGGTAATTTTGCACAATTTTTTATCAACCAGAAGTTATTTTTCAAAAAATAAAAGCTATATAAAGAAAAACATTCTAACAGCGATATTTTTGCAAATATTTAAAGTTCAAGGACTAGATCTGAACATTTCAGAGAAATCCAGGGGTAAATATGCAACTTTTCTAAAAATATTTAATAATATATCCCCAAAGGGGTATTTTTGTAATTTAATACAAGTGTGGGGTCCTGGATGCAAAATATCCACAAAGTATTACACTTATTCTTTGAATCTATGAACTTAAATGAAATATCAGAAACCTAGGGATCCAGATGCAAAATACCACATCCACTCATGTGTACAAGCATGTGATGCCATTTGGAATGGATTTAAATGTGAATATTAAAAGTACAAGGGCTAATATGCAAAATATCCAAAATAAATTACACTACAAACCAATGTTTATGGATTAAAAATTAAAAGCAAAAAGGTGCGAGGTGAGATCTGTAGTATACCCAAATATCGCGCGCTCACGGATAACTCTGAACCTACCACTTGTCTACATGGAGATCATTCAATGGTTGGTACCCCTTCGTGCTTCAACGATGGAGATTAGATCTCATTGAGAGATCGGGCGGTTGAGGCTTGAACCATCGGACGACAGTTGTATCTCCTCAAGGAGGCGCTCAATCGGACGGTGGAGAGATGGTCACAAAGAACAATCGAAGAACATCTTGAAGCTGAGCTTCGATCCAGTCTCCGACGCTGCTCCAACCTTCTTCCTAGCACCTAAGATGCTCAATAGGTTCCTAGAGGTGATCCATGTCTGCTAGGACCCATAAAGAAGTAGGATACCTCTAGAGATGCTTCGGCGAAGCTCGACACCTAGAGCCTCTATTTGAACTTTTAAAACCCTTGCAAACGTGACTCTTCTCTCCATTTCATGCAAGAATATATTAGGGGCAAAAAGGCGAAGCCTTGGGAGGCTTCAGATGATGAAATGGACGATACCGTGTTCTCCGATGACGGGTAGAGGATGGAGATTCGACTCCTTGTTCTAAGGTCGGGGTGAATGGGGTGCTCAGGATGATTAGAAGGCGAAGAGGAAGAGAATGAGGGCGAAAGGCGAGGCGGAGCTAGTTGGGTATGACATAACGAAAGGCGCGGAGAGGGAGCTCAGGCGAGAAAAATTTTTTATTTTACGAAATATTCAATGGAATTTAATGCAATAAACGATGATTCTACGCTGCTACTACTACTCTAAGGAATCAAAAGACAGTGAGAAAAGAGAGGCTACCTGCTCTGGGCCAAAGCGAGCAGAGCTCGTGTCGAAGCTGGTGGCGGCGACTTAGATCACTCGATTCGACACTCCAAGAAGCTCGTTGAACCTCGGAGAGGAAAGTTGCTATCACTAGCAACCTCAATCCGACGAGGGTTAGGGTTTATATAGTGCGGAAGAGGATCGAATTTCAAAGTGGGATGGGGGCGATGCTATATATTCAGGGATCTTTTTACCGCAGATGGTGCTCAAATCTATGTGTCACGGATCGAAGAAACAATCCTACGTGAAATAGAAGTGGTCGAGGAATAAAAGTCATGAAGAACTCGATCCCAAAGGATGCAAGGATCAATGGAAAACAATCGAGGAACCTCGGCTCCAATGCCCTATCAAGCGGGTCAACCAATAAGATGAAGAGTTGACATGGGTCAATCAGGGGCGTGCCCTGATTGGTCTACGACGACTCACTACGAGACAAAATCAGCCCAATAAATCTTATTAATTGAGGTTTAAAATCTAAATGATTTTATTAATTTTTGGTTAAAACATAAAAAATGTTTACTATTGTATGTAGTATTTTAATCCTGTTTTTATTTATTTTTATGAGTTACTTCTTAGGCTTCATTTATATGTATATTTACCTATATTTTGTGTATTTTATTTTTATTTTATATTTTTGATTTTATTATTTTATTTTCATATGTTATATATTTATAACTTATTTTTATATACATAAATATATATTTTTATATTTTTCTAATATAATATGCACACTTAAATAAATAGGGTTGTATATTATGAACGTATAAGTATATATATTTCATCTATGTATTCGTACAGACTATTTTATTTTTATTTTTTCCTTATGGTTTTATTCTGTTCCAAATATGTACATATACTATAAATAATAATTATAAAATATAAAAAAATAAAATTATAATATTATAATATTATGAATATTATAAAGAATAAATAAATTGAATATTTTATTCAGGTATATTGTATAATAGGAGTCCAAAACCTAACCTTTGCATCTTAACTCCAAATTAAATGAAATCACCTTCATTAAATAGCTTATTAAAGGTTATATAAATTAAAGTGATTTTGGTACCTTTTGAGTTCATATGGAGAAGATATGGGTGGGAAGTTTGGGTTTTATCTTTTAATTTTGAGTGTAAAAAGTACATTGTATATTATTTTGTGTAAACTCAATTTTGTATTTTTATTTATATTTTTATTTACAACTTTCATGTATAAAGTTTCTTTATTTGAGGTATAGAAAATAGAAAACAAAATAGGTCCCAAATAGGACTTATTGATGAATAAATGAATGTGATTTTTATTGGATTTTTGGTCCTTATCTCCCCCTACTTTATTCATTGTCGACCTAGTCATCAAGATACCTAGGTCTCGATGTTTAGGGTTATAAAATACCTTTGTCATTTTGTTCTTTTTTCTTTTATTTTCTTTATTCTATAATTTGACATTAAAAATTATATTTTATATACAACAGAGGGAATAAATCATGAATGTTAATTTGTACAAAAATAATGCTATTTACATGCACTAGCTAGGGTTTTAAGGCCAAAATGATAGAATAAAGGTGATGAAATGGATATTTATCAATTTCGAAGATATTGATATTAGATGGGGGCATCCATTTTATCAACATAGAAGTCAATAAGCTAACAAGGGAGTATGACATCGAACATTGTGTCACATCTCCCTACTACCCACAGACTAATGGCTTGGTAGAGTGTCCAAATAGGAAGACCAAAATAATTTTATAGAAACTTGTGCATATTGAGAGAAAGAACTAGTCATAATGGCGCGAATCGGTTCTTTGGGCTTATGAAACATCATATAAGTTGAATATCTCCGTACCACTTAAGTGTATGGAAAGCCTTGCCATTTTCCCATCGAGCTAGTTAATAAATCATTATGGCAGACAGTGTATACAATCTAGACAGAGAAAAAACCGTCCTAAATAGAAAGATTGACCTGAATTGATTATTGGAATTTTGTGTGCGTACAACGACATCCTTATGTATAAAGAAAAGGTCAAGCAATGGCATGAAAAACATAATAGAAGAAAGGCCTTTTAGATGAATCAGAAGGTATGGTTATTTTATGCAAAAGTAAAAATCTTTTTCAGGCAAGCTGAAAAGAAAATGGTATGGACCTTTCATCATGAAAAAAATTACGTGACAACAGTAGCATTGTAATATCATGCTTGTCATCTGGTGCACAACCTTTTGTTGAAACCTTACCTCGAGTGTGACACTTCCCTATCCATCATAGATTTAATTGATGTGATTTACCAAGAACAACTCCCTGATGTAAATGGATCAGACAACTAGAAAACCCAAAGATATTATCTCTTTTTCTTATTTTTCTTATTTTCATTTCTTTTTATGTTCTTTCTTCATATGTTTACTCATTCAACTCTTTTATCATTGTTATACTTATGATATGCTAAGTATTGGGGGATGAGTGATTCGAGTGTTCACTCTTTGATCCCTCACCTGTCTCCCAACTTGTTGATAATTCTTTCTATACTTAGGGTATCTTTACTCTACATATAGGAGGAGGCAAGTCGGGCCAATGATTTCGTACATTCTAACCCTCAGTCATCCCCACATTGTATATTGTCTGTTATACTTAGGATTAGTTAATCGTAAGTATAGGGGGGACGATCAACTTGACATTCTTTGTGTCATTGCAGACTTTGCTGTACTTATCAACAGTTATGTCTTTCTTTCTACTCTTTGATCACTATGAGGACATAGTTCGAGCTAAGTATAAGGGGTATATATATGTATATATACATTAGCCATAACTTGTACTTTTGTATTTTAAATAAATATGGATAATACATTGGGTAAGGTTACATAATAAAAAATACATTATTGTAAAATCTACATCCAATCTTTGTAAATATGCACTCACTCTCATGTAAATATCTTTACATACCTAATTCACGGAACTTATCAAAAATCCCTAAAAAAATCAAAATTTTCAATATCCACAAAAATTGCAAAATATTATACAAAAAATACCTAAAAAATTGTACTTTTTTCAAAAAAACCTATATAAATTTGCAAAATATGTTCAAAATCTCATAAAATGTGCAAAAATTTTGAAGAATCCCATAAAAGTTCAAAATTAGAAAATGTCTTCACAAAAATATTTTCTGCATTGCATGTGTATTTTTTGATGATTTTGATAATTGAACACAAGTTCGAATAAAGTATGAAGAACGAAGCTTGGTATAGACCGTAATCCACTTGATTTTAGAGGAACATGTTAATGACTGGAATTGGAGACGCTTCAGGTCGCCTAGACTTAATTTTTAGGTTCTATGAGACTATGTTCATGAGTCAATTCAATGTGACTAACTAGAACCTTTCATGTCATCTTTATTACTCTTGAGACAGTGGCTTGATTTGAGACCTTGCACTTGACACTTAGCTTAACCTAGATGGATTGTTGAAATATCTTGGAGTGTAAGTCGGGACGATACTAGGCCGCTTCATCAAGGGTGGCTTAGGAACCATTCTTGAGGGCTACCGAAATCGGTATTTCAACCCTCTGTTCTTTTGTTTGTATGGACATCTAACGACTGGAGTATGGATTGAAATAAAGCTTCAGATGAAGAATGATCTGCTAGCATAATTTTTCCAAGACCCCAAAATATGGGCGGAGCAAAAGATTCTATATCCATCGAGACAAACAAGAATGCAGAGCAATGCTAAACACAGAAAATATCCAAAAAGAAGCCTACATCAAAAATTTCAAAACTTTCGAGCTTTAGAAAAGGCCTACTTATTGGTGGAGAATTGGTTACACTGACCAAGCTTGACAAGGAAATACGACTACACTGGTCCATTTTTACTTCTTTTCCCGTTCTCCTAACTTCTCCTTAACTCGTTGTGTACTACCATGCACCAGAACTTAGAAGGATATATACATTTCCCCAAGAACGAGTTACCAGAGGAGGAGATGACTGGATAGTTCAACAATTTATTTGGGAAGAGCTAATATAATTCACACACATGCTACCTGTCATTTCAAGGTTACAAGAGTATATGTCTGAAAGAATGATTCTGATCAGACTATTGAGTTAAACTGAATAGAGGAGTATAGAACCTAAGTTCATGTTCGGTACAAGGGGTAAACTCTCCTTTGGGGAGTTTACCCCCCTTACCCCATTTTTTATCTCTCCTATGTGGGTCCCATTTTTACCTTTTTTAATATTTTAAATAAATCAATTCTCTTTTATCAATTCCATCAAAAAATAATATATTATACCATAATATCATATAAAAGTTATAAACTACTCCACTTCTACTCACTTTTTCAAACTTCAATACAATCACATCACAATAACTACTCACTTTTCCAAACTCCAATGCAATCATATCACAACAAACCCACAACAAACCCATCCCCAGTTTAACCCTCTATCCAAATACCAAAACATAAAAACGAGTTACCCCCTACTAGTTTAACCCACCTTAACCCACGTACCAAATGCACCCTAAGGGTTGTTGAGTCACAAATCTCAACCTGAACATGGTTCCGAATATACCAATAATCCAAAGGTCTTAAATTGAGCTCCAATCTTTAATTTTTTAAAGACAATTTTATGTCTTAATCATTCTACCTTTATTATTTTTCTTGTCTTTATTTTCTCTTTTACATCACTTATTCTCCTAATAAGTGTTTGCAAGGGACTAGCAAAGATAAGTATAAGGAATGATGACTACCCATTCATTTATCTTTATTCCTTTATTTTGTCTTTAAATTCGTAGATAAATGCATGTAAATATATTTAACTTGTACAAATTAACACACTGACGACTATAAATAGTGATTAAATAATTGTATTTAAATATAAAAAATGAATAAATAAAAGAAAAATAAAGGAAGTATAATAAATACTCACTGACTGTAAACCCCAAGACTAAGTAAATATTGACTTGATCGACCATCGATGATATTTTTCAATAACAATCCTCTGAAGAATATTAGTAGCAGTCTTTCCATAAATACATGACAGTCAAGACTTTTAATTTCTTTAATGACAACATCTTTAAATTGACCAAATTTGAAAGATTTGATGCATATTCGTTTGGAAATTTCAATTTACATGTACATTCGGAGGCACATTTCACTTGATTTCTGTCCAATGTATACTCCGCTTTCGGAAATTGAACCCATCCATTATCAAGATCTTTCATATATAACTTTGAATGATTGCAAATGATCCTTTAATCATGATGAGAATTTATTATATCTTTTTTACGATCAGTTACATTTATAATTGTATAAAAGATGTTATCAAAGATTTTTTTTCTCGATATGCATAACATCTAAATTGTGATGTAACTTCCTCCAATAAGGTAACTTCCAAAATATACTCTTCTCAGTCCAATTATGACTGTCACCAAAACCAGGTAGAGGTTATTTATTTTCTCCATTTCTCAAGATTGAATTTTCAAATTACTCTAAACTTGATAATATCATATCACCGGACTTAATTATCAGAGGATCTGAAAGTTCGGTGGTATTCCTCTTAAATGCTTGTTTTTGTCTTCAATATGGATGATCATTTGTAAGAAAACATCTATTACAATAAAAAAATATGGCTTTCGATCGTGTTGAAGCTGAAAGGATTGTGTACTCTCCATACAATATGGGCAGCTTTTACATCCATGCATACTCCATCGAGATAATATTATATAAGCCATGAAGTCATTTATTGTCTAGAGTAGAACAACTATCATATTGAATGTTTGACTTATATTTTCATCATATGTATCTATTCTATTGATACAGAGCATCTTTAATTCATCTATAAGAGGACATAAATACACATCGATGTATTTTCCCGGATGCGTAGGTCTAATACCAACAATGATAAAAACATGAATTGTCTCTTGTTACACAATCATGGAGATAGATTGTATGGTGTTGTCATTATTGGACAACAAGAGTAATCTTTATTTCCGAGGATTAAATTCATGTATTCATAAACCTATAATGTAATTCCTTCTTTCCACTGAAAATGAAGAAAATGTTGACATCAATGTTTTCAAACAATCAGACACTGATGGGCGCCCTATATACTCTTCATGACTATGTTATGCATGCCACAACATATATTTAGTTGTTTCTTTATAATAATATAATATCTTCAATCTCGAAGTCAACAGAAAAAATCGTAGAACTTTACTTGATATTTTATTTCTACTTTTACCTGGTTCTTGAAATCTTGGCTCATCACATTCAGGACAATGTGTCAAATGCTCATGTTCATTGTAATATAAAGTATGGTGATTTATATAGGGGTCTATCTTAACTTCAGCTGAACCCATCTTCCACATCATTTTCTTAGGTTTATAATTTTTTAGAGGTAATTCGGCATCTTCGGGTAACATGTGAATTATTAGCATAGCATTAAAATTCCGATCAGTCATATTATATCCCATCTTCATTAATAGAAGCTCTGAAACTACTGAGAGTTTTGAATATGTCTTACAACCCAATCATAAAGGTTCTTCTGCCTTCATTAACAACTCGCAGAAATCTTCTGACTCACAATGTGGTTACTTTTCATCCGACAATCATGGCTAAACTATGGGCCTATAATGTTAAGAATGGATTAATGTTTTCTGCAATTTTTGACTTATTGTTCATGTAACTAATGACCACTTCGTGCCTTCACCAAATATGATATCCTTCCATGAAATCATTTTTCAACAGGTGCAACTAAATTTTATCTTTGGTCTCTTCTTGAGCAAACAACACATTTAACATGGACACAAGATAGTACCATCTGAATCCATCATACGAGAACCTTGGGTGTAAGCAAATTATATAAATTCTTTTACATCTCTTTGAAGAGTCTCTAAAACACAACCATCAATTACATGCTTGTGCATCGAATCTTTATTCATCATCATTGTCACCTAAATGTAATAGTTCAATAGAACAAATGAGAAGAGAAGACTTAATATCGGCTTTAATATGGAAAACAGACATAGAAAATGTAAATCCTAACCCATCATTGCCCTAAACCTAATTTACTCATTTTAGGAGATGAGAAGAGAAGTGTTTTCATTAAGTTATCACTTGAGCACATCCAAAAGGATTCGAACTTACTTCAAGATGATCTTGGTCACATGCTAGTTTATATCTGAGGAAAACTCGACAGCATAACCCCGCACCCCTCTAGTATATCCCAAAAACTAATCCCAGTCAACTCTTATTCCTATCACTATAGTGACAATATTAATAGTATATTATGATTGGTTTTGTATACCGAAGAGGAAGGAGTTATGTGACCAAATTTTCATCAGATATAAATTGCGACATGTGACAATGATCGCTTTATAGTAAGGTTTGATTCCTTACAGACCCCCTTAGTTCGGGACCTCTGAACTAAGGAAAGACAACATAAATGTAATATTTTAAGGTCGTTTCATGTCATACATGTGTGCACGCAATAAATGAGATTATAAAATGATTTTAAAATATTACTCAATTTATGTTGATCGGGCACTTATGTATACTTGATTAGTTAATGTATGGGGATATGGACCTATGTGATCATAAATTGGTGGTTAAATATAGTGTATAAATGGTAACTATTATAATTGTACTTGTAAAAAATATTCTTCCACCTGCATACATCAAAATCTATAACCATTGGACTGTGATATCTCATCTCGAAGTGAGTCCAATAGTACTGTGAAAAATAATAAAAAATATAACATAATTGTAGATGATGAACTCTCCAATGTGCTGCACATGCCTCCTGGTGTGCATGGCCACACACCAGCCGATGTGGAGGATGCACCATTTGTGATTGATTTTGTAGGATTTAATAATAAATTAATATTTTGACCTTATTATCTACCTAAGTATAAGTTAATGTGATACACTTAAACACATTAACTAAAATATAATGTGATAAAAATTATCACAACATAATTATTTATCTTGAAATGATCATATATACACACCCTTACACCTACATAATTGTAGGAACACACCTCCATCTACCTACCCATAAGCAAACTCTTGCACATACCTACGCATATACTGCTTCATATTGACATCATACAACTTGAACTACATATAATTTTAGCTACCATCAACATATTAAACATATTCAAAAATGAAACTATACTATGCATTAACATTAAACACAAGAATATTCCAAATATACACTAATTGTAATGCTCCTTTTATTTTTTGACAGCAATTGATAATGATGCATCGTATAGAATTCTTTTTCAATTTGTCTAATATGAAGACGCTCCACAATTAATCGCCGAAGTCTGAGAGCCCAAATGAAATCTGGTACATCAATCAACTACCGCAACTTGAACACTCTTGGGATCACGACACCGGTTCCCAAGAAGTCCACATCCATAGAAGCGACAAATAAAGATAAGTCCTCAAAACTAAAAGTCTGCACCTCCAAAGTTCGGTGGTACCAACCACTTCAAATCCTTGCAAGTGATTATCAATCCAAGAGATATTGCATCCCCCCATGAAATAAAAGTTCAGATTGTCATAGCCCCTCAGAACCCCTTCCATTGGAGGATCCAGATGAGCTATGCCGACCCTATAGAAATATGAGAATCTGAACAGAAAGGGCTTGAGCATATTGACTTCCATAATTAATGTGAAATCTACTGCATGATCCAATTATGGATACAAAAACATATGACTTTCAGAGATTATCAAAAAACGAGACTAGAGAAGTTGGTAATACCACTAGGAATCAAGAACCTTTCTTGTACTATGATCCATATCTAGCCACGTGCACTCTCTCCAATAATAACTCCAACAACACTAGAGGTAACCATCAAAATCTATTATCATCCTTCTAATATAAAGGGATATAAGTTGTTGCATGAACTTCAGCAACAAAGATGTTCTAGGAGACATATGTTGCAGGCCTCATGAAAGTACATTAATTTTTCTTAATCTCCTCTGCATAATGCGCTTGTATGAATTTCTCACAGAGGTAAGAATATTGATATACTCAAACATATCAAAAGACCCTTCAACATAGCTCTGTGATATCAGCATAAAAGAGGAAATGATTATCCTAATGTGCTCTTCGTAGTGGCATGCTCTCTCTCTCTCTCTCGCATATTCGCAAAAATCACATCTTCAACATCATCATTTGGTAGAGTCGCACGACCCATCCTACTTTCGATCTCAAAGGGAAAGATCTGCTCTCGAAATTCACATATTCTCACCTCTAAAAAATCGACATCAGAGTACTGTAAGGGAGCGGAGGAGAACTAAGGGACGAATGCACACACAAACACACACACACACTCAAACACACACACACACACACACACACTCTCAATCACACACACATACATACACGCATACACACTCATACACCCACACACATTCCTATACTCGCATATAGAAACTAACACACACACCACCACACAAACACACATTCACATATCTCTTTTAAAAAATCAAATCAAACTTCAATACATGTTAAACTAATGATTACATAATCAAAAAACAACATACAACCTAAAATCTATCATAGATTAGTGAAAAAATATCAAAATTATACAAACCCTAAATCCATCATTTCTCCATAAATATGAAAGAAAACTAAAAATAAATGAGAGGAGTAATCGAAATACCTCAAGGGGATGACGGGCAAGAGGGGGGAAGACGGAGTCTCATTGGCAGCGGTCGAGCGGGGATGAAAATCACAAGAGAGGGATTTGAGAGAGCAGATTGCATACGAAATGAGCATTGGAATTGGGCATGAGATCTATTTATAGACACTAGAGAGCACTATTGAGTGCTCGCCTAGTGGCATGCCGGTGCTCGCTGACGATTCGCTAGATACGATGTTTAATTCGTGTTCGTTGTAATACGTGTACTTAACGATTCGGTCAGAACCGAGAGAAGATCTCCGTGAAGAGTGTCTCGGCTTTAATTTATATCCCGGGCAAGTCCGGGGTCGAACTCAGGGAGGCAAAGGAACAACTTGGGTTTTAATTCGAAAACTTAGATCTAGATATCCAATGCGGTTTTTTTAGATTTTTTTTATATGCAAAAATCAAAGCAAATGCAAATGCGGGTGAATCAAGACACTAAGAAAATGCACAACTTAGCCAAATTAATTTTAATGTTAAATTAATCCAATTCAGCCAAATTATATTTTTCCTAAAGTCCTAATCCAGTCGGAAACACAAAACACATTTTTTTGTATTTTTTAGGTTTAAAATGCAATAACTAAAAATGCACACTTTTTATGGGTTTTTCGCAATTTATCACACAAACAGTAAGTAAAAATCATGAAAAAATTATTGGAATGAAAACATGAAGCAAGGAGACTATAATAAAATTTTTGGATTTTTTTGACAACATATGAATTTTTTATGAATTTTTTAGTGAAAACAGAGTGGAAATGAGTAATTAATTTCTATTAAATCCACGTTATAAAATTAGTCAGAGAGAGAATTATCTCAAATAGATATTTTCATTTGCAATCCAGGAGACTTGAAATTTTATGAAAAGGATGTGTGTGGATTTAATTAAAAATTGAATACCAAAAACACTCTACAATTTATTTCAGACACAAGACATCTCCATTTTAGACGAAATTTGGACAATAAGTTCATCACATATCAAGGCATCATATAATTTTTTTGGAATTTTTAGAGCAAATGTGTGTGAGATATAAATTTAAGAGTCCAGATTGGGTAAAATATCCAATATTTCAGTTAAACAATTATAATTAATTACCCATGAGTCACAAAAATACAATAAATAGTCAAATTGTAGGCAATTAGCTGCTCTTCACAAAGGCATTTTTCATTGAACAAAATGATGCATAAACGAGGTCCAAACTATTAGTCAAAGACAGGGATATGCTTGCAAATACAGAAAACAAAATACATCAACACAAATATCTACAAGGACTGTTTTGTAGTTATCAAAACTTAGAATAAAAAAAACGCAATTTTTACATTTAAAAAAAAAGGAAAAAGTGGACCTTCTTCCTCCTGAAGCACGGTGAAACCCAACAAAGGGCAATGGGCGGCGGCGGAATGGCGACGTGAGGGGTCTTCTGGAGGGGCCGCGCGTGGCAGGCGAGGCCGCGGCGGCGATGGGGAGGCCGTGGCTATGGAGGAAGGGGCGGCGCTACTGGCTGGTGGGGAGGAGCCCGCGCGCGGCTGCGCGCAGCTCTGTGCTGCGGAGGGAGGCGGCGAAGGCCGCTGCTCGCGGCGGGTGGCACGGCGGCTGCCGCGCTGTGCTGGTGGCGGCGGAGGGCCACCGGCGCGGTGGCTGTAGAGAGATGGGGGAGGGGTGGCGGGCGGCTGCCTGTGCGCCTGCTGCCTCTTCCGAGTTTTTTTTATTTTTTTATTTTTTTTTGATTTTTTTTATTGTTGTAAATAACAAGAGACTTTTTTTATTTTAATTGTTTTATACTTTTTTTAATTTTGTTTAAAACAGGGAATGAACATGATGAGAGAGAAAAAATTGGTGGTGGTGAGGATGATGAACTAAATAAATGAAGGATTTTGGATGGTGAATGTGATAAAAAATTGCAAATGAAATAACAAAGATGACAAAATGAAAATAAAATTACCTATGATGGACGGTCGCCTATGATGTGCTTTCGTGAGCATGGTCTTCGCTCAAATCGCCGGCGTGCGATGAGCTCGAGCAGCGCGTGGTTGCGGCTGCGTTGTTGGCCAAAAAACCAACGGATCACACCGGAGAGAGGGCTGTCGTCGCTCGATCGCGGTTGCGTCGCTGTCACCGATTCAACTCAGGGAACTAGGCTCTCCTCACATAAAGATGGATCAAAGGCAAAAATGAGGAGAATGGCATGTATATAAAGAAGAAGAAAAATGGAAGTTAGAATTAAGATGGAGTGGGATAGAGGTTAATAAAATGGTGGAGTTGAATTAGAAGTTAGAAAATATGGTGGAATAATGGATTTGAATTGGTGGTTATTGTAGAGAATGGAATTTAAATAATAAATAAATAGATAAATAAAGTAGGCTACTTTAAATACAATAAAATAAAAAGAGAAGAGAAATAATGGAGAATTTACAAGGGAAGACAAACAACATGTACCCATTTTTTTTTACTTTTCTAATATGTAATTTTTTTTGTCTTTTTAATAAGCGATATTTACAATGGAAAAATACAATAAAATACTACAATTAAAATACAACATAAGTATGATTTTTTTGTATTTTTAGTAATAAAAAAAGATATAATAAAAATTAAAGAAAGAATGAATATATACATGGTATACAATGTACATCTAGGTCCCAAACCCAACTTTTGCAAATGAGCTCCGATTTTAATGAAACCACTTCCGTTGGATAAATAATTTTCTAACTTGAACTTTAAAAGTGAGTTTGGTGAATTTGGAGTTCAGACGGAGCGGGAATTTGGCTTGGAAGTTGGACTTTACGTCTTTTTCTCTTTGGGATCTAGGAGCATTTATTTGAGGTGAAATTTGTTTTGTATTTTTGTATTTTTATATACATTTTTATAAACAAGTTAGAGAAAGAATTAGGCAAAAAGGATTTGAAATGAAATTATTAAAAATACATGAATTTTTGGGCTATTTATAGGTATAAAACTCCTTTGATTTTGCGGCTTTTTATTGTTAATTCATTTTGTACAATCTTATATACAATAATTAATGTATTTTATTTACAAGAGTCATTTTGTTAATTTATTGATTTTATAGACATTTATTTGGGATTTTACTCGGGGATTTTGCTAAGATCAAGATATTGTGATGATGAATCGCGGATTCATCACTCGCCTGTTTTTTCACACGTGCCCACTGGACCCGTGCCTCAAATATCAAATGGGTGAGTATGGCAGGCAAGCACCCGTGTGATCTAAGTATTTAACCACATGTAGACGAACACATGTGATCGCCAAGTGCAAGCTAGCATGTGCACGCTAATCGCACCTTTTTGTAGTGCGAGATCTCCTCATTCTTGCAATTCATAATGTACATCCAAACCTTCCTAGAGTAATTGTCAATAATAGACAACAAATGCCAAGTACCTCCTAAAGATGGAACCTGAGAAGGACCCATATATTCAACATGGATGTACCAATTTATAAAATCATTACCCAAACCACCCATTTATTAAAAATGTTAAGCATCTCCTTTGTCTAGTGAATAGCTTTACGAAATGCTTCTTGTGTTGTTTCCTGAACATGCAATGCTTACAGAACTCCATCTTGGATTCCTTGAGCTCCCCCAATGAGACCCTTCAGACTAAGGATATTAATATCTATCTAGATCATGTGCCCCAACTGCATATGCCCCAAATCTGACTCTACCTTCACATGTTGGGATGATACTGCAACATGCCCGTAATATAGACCCATGCATGATGTATAGGGTCTCCTGCTTGTTTTCCTTGATGATAACTATTCCAGCTTTTGAAAACTACATAGCTCCACCTTCAACTCTATATCTATATCCTTTAGAGTCCAAGAGTTCAAGGGTCGAGCTCTTTCTCAGAACTGCAACATGACAAACTTTTGTCATTGTCCTCACGACTCCATCATGCATCTTTATCTTCATATAATCGATCCCTGTGATCTTGCATGTTGCATCATTCCCATGACAACTTTTCCACCATCTATCTTCTCATAGGTGCATAACCAATGTTTATCAGGAGTCATATGGTCGAATAAATTGAATCAAGAATCCATGTGTTATATGTCGTCTTTTGATTTGTGACAGTGAGAACCAGATCATCTTCAAAATATGTGCCTCTCAGAGTTATTGCAGCAACCATGGCTTTTTCTTTCTTCTTTGGGAATTCCTTTTTGTAATGCGCATGTTCCTTGCAGTAATTGCAGATGTTCTCAGAAATATGATTCTTCGACTTGGACTTATGCTTTCCCTTCTTCTCATAGTCAGAACCAGTATAATTTGTTTCATGGGTCACAAAACTAAACTTGCAACATAGAGTCCTGCTTACTTGTAGCCATATGCAATAGTTCATGTGTATGCAAACTCATGTGAATTTCCTCTAGGGTTATCATTTCTCTTCCCACAATAAATGATTGAATAAAATTCTCATACGATAGTAGAAGAGAGACCAACAGAATAAATGCACCATCTTTATCTTCAACCTTAACCTATCATTTCTTAAAACCATCAACAATGTATTTACGCAGTCTAAATATTCGTTAAGAGAGGCACCTTCCTGCATACAGAGAGAGAATAAGCATTGCTTTAATAGTAAATTGTCGGTAAAAAATTTCATCATGTACCGACTTTCAAGTGTCAACTAAAAACTGGCCACTGTTTTCTCATCGACGACTTCTGGGATGATTTCATCGACCAAACACAACATGATCATTGAGTGTACCTTCTCCTCCTGTACCATCAATGGGAGGGTTCGAGTGCCTCATCCTCTCATCATCCAACTATGCCCAGATGCCCTACTGCTTCAGAAATGCACACAACTTGGTCTACAATATACTGAATATGTCCCTCCCCTATGAACTTCTTGATCTTCAGATTGTGTGACTTCATATTACTTGATGATCATGACGAAACCCTATACTCTGACGTTATTTTGTTGTGGACCAGAGAGCAGAATACACACAAATGATTAAGCAAGGAAGCATGAAGACACACAGATATACATGGTTCACCTGTAACTGGGTTACTTTCCTACGTGACGGTGATCGAATTTAACTATGTGGATAAAGAACAAAGTACAGAGGATGATTCAAAACATTAACCTTATGGAGGTTTATATAACACCTCCTCCCACACAAAAAAATCCTAAAATAAATAGGACTTCAAATCCTAGAGCTAACAGGATTTTGAATCCCAAACCAAATAGGACATTGTCCGCAGGCTTAGATTCAAGGCATATTAACATGATTCAAAACCTTCGAGTAGATTTGTTCGATTTTTGGACTAGCGGTATGCTTGTCGCTGTTCGTCAAGATAGATAATGAATATTCGACTTGCTTAGCAAACTTTTTCGGGATCAGACTTTTTCCAACAGAGAATAAGGAGGGAAAGTCGACATCATTTTTCAAGTGATAACTCTTATCTAGATTCTCAAGAATGTTTGACAATGCTTAACAGAAAAAGATACAAGAGTTCATAATACTTGTTGAAGAATGGTCTTGGTGGGCTATGTTTAGTACCACATCTAGGAGTGGTGACTTTGGTCACATTGGAGGGGCTATATAAAGAGCCCCACACCTATTGTAACCTTTGAGAAAGTGAATGCAAAATCAGCCCATTGAGGCGGTTCTCTCATGGTTTCATCCCACTCCTCATAGAGTAGGGTTCCACATAAAATCAAAGTCTTATATTTATTTTGGTTTTGCTTTGATTCGCTTCCGCATTTCATATTTCAACATGGTATCAGAGCCTGTCGATTCTCGTGGATTTATTGTTGAAGATTTATTTGCTTTTATTTCAAGATTCGAGGTTTAATTTTAGGGTTTCTTTTCAAACCCTAATTTTGCAAAGTTCTTGAAGTTGTTGTGGATATGTCGTGGATATTCAGTGATCGAAGCTTCAGGTGGAGGTTCCCAAAGCAAGCGAGAAATCCTAGTCAACCTCCGAAGTTCTCTTCCTCATGCTGGTGATCCCTCAGCAATGCCGCGCCAAAAAGTCAACGTCCCAATCCACTAGGCTGCTCCAGTGGTGAACCACAGCGGCGAGCCCAATCCCATCGATCTCACATGCAGGTGGTGTGATCTCCTCCTCATGCCGCATCGTTTGAGAGGCCCCATCAAATCTCCTCACGCACGCCCTTCTCCATCACTCTCCCATCACAGCCAAGGCTCTCCCCTCCTGTCGCAGGCGCTATCCCAAAACCCTAGGCGATAGTCTTAGGTGGTGTGGAACCTGCAGGTCGCGCCCTAGGGCTCCTAGATTTTCCCTTCATGCCCCTGGAAGCACCTCCAACAGCCTTGCATGGCATCAAGGCCCCCCTACGGCAGGGAGTATCCTCCTCCCTCACAACTCCTGGTGGCACAACAGCCTTGATCTCGCCCCTGAGCAGTATGCGCAGTTCTCACATCATTACAGTCCATCCACCTCCAGTCGCATATGGCGGTGAGGCAACTCCCATACGCGCGAGAACGCCTGGTTGCGATCTCAAACGACAGCTGGCAATGCGGCTGCCCCCTGACCTCTCGCCCTCGCGAGCTCCAACGCAGTGCCGCTCGCAGTGTGCCTCTTGCCCTAGCCTGTGCCACCTCTGAAGGATTCGGGTAGAATCCTCAAGCGCATCATGGAAGCATGATGATCGCATCGAATGTGATCGGGAGCGACTAGTCGCACTAGTTGCTCGATGCAACGGAAATTAAAAAATTCTAAGGGATAAAACCACATGATCCAAGAACACTTCTCGGATCATTTCATCTAAACCACAAACAAGTAATAGGATTACCTCGTTAAGTGTGGTTGCGATCGAGTCTCTAAACAAAGAGACCTCCTGTCTCAAGTCTGATCCGATGGAGGAGACGCTTGCAAGCGCGTGGATGAGATGTGTGCTTCTCGCAAACCATGTTGATGATCCAAGCCACGGATCTCCTGATCTCGACAAACGAGATACATCGTCTTCTTCACGAGCAAGGCATGCTGAAGTAGATGGAGATCCACGAGCAAACGATCGGGCAACATAACGACGACACTGCGGCGATGGAGGATCTCTCTAGGGCATACATAGTGGACGGCCACATGAGAGATAGAGAGAATGGGCGTGTAGAGAGAAAGAGAGAGAGCATTCATTGATGTCGAGTGTAATGGAAGAGCAAGGGGTGCCTCTTATTATATAGGGTTTTGGGAGTCCATGGATCCCAATCCATGGACAACACACAATCAACGGATGAGATTGATTGTGTCCCTTTCAGCGGCTAGGATTGTTGTTGGTAAAAAACAACAACAAGTGATTTAATTCAAATTAATTACCATTGATAAATCAATATAATTAATCTCAAATTAAATCACTTTTAATTAGAGATAGGATAATGAGAAGACCATGGTCCTCTCCTAAAAAGGGGGGACGGCTACTCTACTCCTCTAGAGGAGTTGTAGCCGTCCTCTCTTATTAGAGGGGACTTGGTCAATCTCATTGATATATCATGAGATCTCATTATATCATGATATATACTATAACTCTTGTCAAAATAATTTTCACAAAAAATAATTTCAAATTACCTTTTGAAAAATATCAATCAAGCCACTGAAAAAATGTGAATCTCATTCACAACCCAAAACTAAATGTAATTATATTTTCAATTGATTATTCAATGTAAATCAAATTCACATCAACAATTAATCAACAAATATAAATCACAATATGCTCTCTCTAATATATTATAAATCGCATTTATAATATATATGATTAATACGGATAGTGCTATCCATATTCATATCCATGATAATTAAATCACATTTAATCATCTTGGATCTCTTTTCTCATGTGCCCAAATAACATGAATTACATTCACATTATTCATATCTTTGATAATTAAATCACATTTAATTATCTTAGATATATCTCTTTATAATATGAATCAAATTCATATTATCCATGATAACTAAATCACATTTAATTATCAATTTTCTCGATGCTTGGATACATATATCAACAATGAAATTATCCACGAACTCTTTCAAGGATAATGGACTTTCTCCGCGGATAGATGGAGATAAGGACAGGGAGATTGTATTGTTCCACATATAGTGACTTGGATATTGACATCACGTCTCAAATCCAGATCTCGGGACTCCCATAGATGCTTGATTAAATCAAGACCGCAAATCTAATCTTCTTATTGCATCTGAATCACATTCAGATTAATGTCCAACGTCTGGACCAAGATCAGATTACTTCTCTATTGAGAGGAGTCACTAAAATCTAGACCTGTTTCATCACTCCCTAGGAATGGAAGCGTCATGGTTATACAATCGTTTATGATCACATCACTCTCGGGTATTCCCAATACCTGTACATCCTGCATACTAGAAGACTCAGAATAAATCTGAAGTATTAGATCAACTTTATACTGTCTACTTCGGGGTTTTATCAGTAAGTTTCTCATTTGATCATTGGGAGTTAGTATCAATTATATACTTTCCAAAAGCATATATCATATCTAGGTCCGGATCATATATTTTCCAAAAGTATATATCAAACCTACAAATTCAGTCAAGCTTCAAAAAAGAGATGACCGTGCGCATGGAATTTAATTCTTCCCAATATCTCATGAGTGAGCTCATGTCTTCCGGTTCAGTAATGAACCTGTATGATCCCTTTGAGAGATCGTATTACTCATATGCCCTTATATGCACACCAGTGCGCCGGTGTATAGACCTTGGTTAGGTCATCAACCTATTGGTTTGCCAAATGTACATACTCAGACATATAGTAACACATCTGTCTCCAGTCAGAGGATGCGTGCCTATATCATGACAGCATACGATATAGGACATTGGTTATCTCGATCTTGTTAAGTCAACTCTTTGACCTAACTAATCTGACACCTCCGAATCTCTATTCCTATACAGAGGACCTGCATCAAGAGGTCGGTCAGATATCAGCCTATGTGAGAAAGGATTGCCATTTCCTACTCAGGCTGGAGATCATCTCTTAACAATCATTTGACGGTACTTGATGAGTCCTCAATCTAACTCTTTAGATATTCATCCAAGAACCAACCTCTATGATTCAATAATTGAATCAACAGCTGTATGATCATTAAGATGGCCATGGTACATAACCTTAATTGTACTAAGGGACCTATTATGCAAATTAATTATTCTTCATTTCAGATCAGGGAATGATATTCGCAATAACATTTATTGCATAATGGCTCTCCATGGGCTCGCATGTCCAACAATCTTCCACTAGCCCAAAGAGCCATTAATGGGCTAATCATTTAAACCCATACTCATGTGACAATCATAGGATTTTTAGAAAACAACTAGGTAAGCTGATCAGTCACTCTGTTTCCGCGAGACTACGCCAAGTCCTTTTATGGCACTTGCATATCCCCAGTAATAGTGCTCGCATCCAATGCGAATGTTGCATCTTATGCAACCAATACTCAATCTAGTCAAAGCAGTTATAGTGTCCTTGACACTATTTCTCAATAATTATTATAACCAGTATTTTCATAATCCTTATCAGAATACCCTTATTCCTGGAGATCACTATCTCCAAAGGTATCCAAAGTTAAGACCATTTAGATCACTATCTATAAAGTCTTAATTTCTTGAAGATATGACTTGGAGATCATTATCTTGAATGTTTTGTCATCTATGAAGATTTTGTTATTACTATAATCAAGTGTTTTCTCTCCATAGTAGGATTAGCAACACTTTACTACTCCCACTGCATGGTAGATGTCTGGCTTTTGTACACATCAAGCATACACTTAGCTTCTCGTAACTGATACACAAGTGCAAGCAGTACTAGCATTCACTTCCTCAACTCTTTGAGGTGCTATCCCTTTAGATAGGTCAATACCAAATCTTTAGAGAAGGAAGCCTTTCTTGGAATTTCCAAAAAAATGGAATATGTCCAAGGTGTACTACAAATGTGACAGTCCCAATATCCTCTTCTCTTTGCTTCTGAACAACTTCAGAATTAAGATCTAAGAGATATCCTTGAAATCATATTTCAAGATATGGAATAGCGAGTCTATAAAACACTTATTATCATCATTATATCATTCCAAATGATTAGGATATTATCTACATTTAGCATAATGAACACAATGGCACTCCCACTAAGCTTCACATGTGTAAAGCCTTGAACTTGGCATATCTCGGATCCTATATAATAAGATCCGGCTCGTCAAGAGGAAACCAACTGAATTTGTTTCGTGTGAATCAGACTCCGTTTCGATTTGTTATGAATTTCGGAAGAAAGAGAAGGAAGGCTAAGATGTCATTAACCCATAATGACTGTCATTAAGACTAATTAAACATGATTAAAGAAACTAATGATCGATTAAAAACCGCTAATGATCATTAGCAAACACTAATCAATAGATAGCAAAAGATAAGCGTAAGCCGTGAAAGTTAAACCGTAATTAGTGAAAGTTAATCACGATTAGTATTAATTAAGCGTCATTAGTGAATCTAGAATCCTCTAGAATGTTCTAACTTAAGCCCAAAGTTTGGGATAAGTTTTGGCTAAAACCATGGGCCGCTAAACCATGGTTAAGGTCTAAACCATGGTTTTCTAACCATGGTTAGTGGTTTTCTAGGGCCTATAAATAGACCCCACTACCCATTCATTCTCTACGACTTCCACTACCACCACCACCCCAAGGACTAGGGTCGAGAGGTTGGGAGTAGGAGTGGGAGGCGAGGGAGGAGCGCTAGCGAAGCGCTGCCGGGAGAACGAGGAGGAGAAAGGTACGATCCTCTCTTAGTTTGCTTCGTGAGCTAGGTTTTCAATTCCTCCTCTTGTTCTTCCAAGTTTTGTTCGTGATCATCTTTCTTTCCGATTCGTTTTCCTGTTGTGGTTCGAGGAGAAATCTGTGTAACACCCTACTTAGGTGCGGTCGGCTATGCGCGTCAGTGACCCTGTGATTCATCACACGTTCACTCATCTAAGACGTGTGGTGTCTACCGATTCTCCATCGTTTATGTTTCTGTTTTTTTCTATTATGCTTTTATAATTATGTTGATGGAGAAATCTATGTAAGACCCTACTTAGGTGTGGGCGGCTATGCACGCCAGTGACCCTGTGATTCGTCACATGTTCACTCACCTAAGATGTGTGGTATGTACCGATTCTTCATCTCATGTTGTTTGAGTATATGCTTTCATTTTCGTTGTTATTTTCCTCTCGATTGATTTTATAGAGGAAACTCTTTCCGTTTTTATTTTGAAATATGTCCCGATATAAAGGGAAACTCTGCCGACATTTTCTGAGAAACATGTCCCGATATAAGGAGAAACTCTGCCGAAATTTTAAGAGAAAATATGTTCTTGACGTTCTTCGTGTTCTTCACGTTCTTCGCGTTCTTCGTTCGTTCTTCGCATTCTTGACATGTTCTTAGCGTTTTGATACGAAAATGAAATTCGATCTTTTCAGGAGCCTTAAAATAGCCTTTCTAAATACGAAACTCGATAAAGCCTTGCATACACGAGAGAGAGCTCGATTAGGTAACGAAATCCTTCCTTTTGTTGTTGGGTTTTCAAATGAGACTATTGAAATTCTTGATTTTATATTATGTGCTTTAAAGAACCCTAATTTTGGCTATTTTTGATAAAGTATGAACAATTGCTTTATGATTCCCACTAAAATAAGGTTTAAGCGTGAAATCGATGCGGTGGCCTTGGGAGTTAGGGTTTGGGAGTGAAAATCGGCATAAATACGAGTATATATGCATATGAATAATATATATGTGATTCTATACTAAGTATTGTTTATTATGCAAATCGAAGACTTAATGAAAGAATTACATCATGTGAATTGACGTGGTTTGAGTTGGATCCTGAAAAGGATGGTGTGTCACATTAAGGATGACTGGGAGTAGAACTACAGGTCAGGCATGCAACCTGTAGGTTTGTCGGAAGGAACCCGTATTGGCGTTTCCCTACCTAGGTGGTACACAGTTTCCCTGTTATGATAAGTGCGCACAAATTGAATGTTTTGCAACGTGTGGTACCGGGAGCCAATATATTCAGGTTGGAACGATGGAAGATGTGGTCGTGCCATGTGGAGGCACGGGTGGTTCAATAGCGGCTGGGTCACTATATTATGTATTTAAAGTCGCTAGGTTATATGATTAAATGCTAGCCTGAGGTTTTAAGCAACCGAGTCCTCGAGGACAGTGTACTCATTTGATTTTCCAGGCTGAGGGTTGAGACCTTGTTTAATAAAAGAAAAGGAAATTGTCAGGGTAGTATTGGAGGATTGGTTGAAGCGACGTTCGGCGGCATAAGCTTACCAAGATCAACACAATCTCCAATCCCTAAGTGTCCACAGCTTCGGAGTCCAAGAATGGTGGGGTTCCCTTGGACTAAACCCTGATGTCGAATAGAAAGGAATAGGACTTAAATTAATGAGAAAGAATGAAATTTTTGTGATATCAAGTTTTGAAAAATTACACAATTTGTTTGCTTTTTTCTTCTTTGTAACTTAGCATTCGCTAATTTTTATCCTATGATTTATGGAAAACCCAACAGGTATCGTTGAGCCATCGCAAGGACTTTAAAAATTCATCCAGCTTACATACTAGACATCCAACCAGCCACAATAGCTTTAATCTTTAAGGTAGTTAGTAATCTTTTGTATATTTTCCTTCCAAGCTGATGTACATGTAAATGGTTATAGTGGGACAGTGTATCATTTGAACTTTATTTTGTGAATGGAAAAGTGTTGAATACTTTCTTCTGAGTATTTTTATTTGCAGTCTATTTCTGAATGTTAGTTGTGATTGCTGAATAAATTATTGCTGAGTAACCTGATCCGTATATGGGATAATCCGACGGCCCGGGAAACGGGGTCGCGACAGATTGGTATCAGAGCTTGGTTACTCCAGTAATTTTTTTAGTAATTAATAACTATGAGCGGTATTCAGAAACTAAGGTTGTATTAAGATCCTTTGATCTTAATAAATGACTGCAGTACCATTCACAAGTCATTGTCCCTTATGTACATCATGCTAAGACATATAGGATCTGACCTTTGACCTTGACTCATCCCAGAATCATGGCAGACCAAGACGTGTCTAGACAATTAGCGGCTATGATGGCAATGCTCCAAGACATGGGGTAAAGGCAACAAGCATTAGAGGAGAGGCTCAATGCACAGGCTGAGAGACTCGAGGCATTTAAGCCTGCAGATGCCAGGATTGAAGGTTCTGCCCGTCTTTCTGAGGAAGAATCTAGTTACCATCCTTCAACTGAGTCTGTTCCTACCCCAACTGAAGGAGCAATGGAGAAGGCCCTTCTTAGACACCAAACATTACTAGATAATTACCGAAAGGGAAAAATTCCTCGATTCAAAGGTGTAGAGATACCTGCCGAGGCTGAGTTATGGCTCGATGACGTTACTAGGATGTTGAGGATAATCTATGCACCAGTTGATACCTAGGTGCACTTTGCTGATTACTCCCTAGAAGATTATGCACGACGATGGTGGAGATCAATTTCCAAGAAGTTAGTAGATCATGTTCCATGGGATATCTTTGAAGAGAGGTTCCGAGCTCACTTATGTCCCTCTCATTGGGAAGAATTAAAGAGGAGAGAGTTGGCTTCTCTAAATCAGGGTTCTAAGACCGTACGAGATTATCATATCCACTTTACTGAGCTACTACGATACTCACCAGCTCTAGAAGCTTCACCACAAGAGTGTCTTACCAAATTTGTTAGCGGTCTTCAGGGAGATCTACGAGAAAAGCTTGTTGTTTTTAGAGCTACAACCGTAGATGAAGCAATGGACATCGCCTCTCGTATTGAGATGGAGAGGGATGAAAACCGCCAGAGAAGAAGTTTCCACTTTAATGGTGGACCATCCAAAGGCAAGGCACATTATAATCGTAGAGATCATCGCTATCATCTAGCCGGTTCCAATATAAGCTCACCACAGACCTTGGGTCAGGAATTATGAGGAAGAAGGGGTTTCTCTAGACCTCCACTATATCCTCGCAACTCAGCAGCAGGAGCTAGCACCTCTGTGGCTGGATATTCAGCACAAACAGGAGCACGTTTGTGTTTTTACTGTCATCAGGAAGGCCACATCAAGAAAGATTGTCCGAAGTTGAGAGGTTCAGGGTTTAAATCAACCCCAAGTAACAGTATAACATCCACCTCGAGCAATGGAGCAACACACAGAGGAAGACATGGTAGAGGTTGGGGCTCACAAGGAGTGTCTCCTACACAACAACCACCACAAAGTGTTGCGGGGTCTAGCTTGCCTATTCCTAATGGCCAGCTAAATGCAATTACTGAGGAACAAGCCTACCACTCAGGCATAGTCGTACGAGGTACCGTTACTATTCATGTCTTTTCAGTACATGCCTTATTTGATTCTGGTGCTTGACATTCTTTTATTGTCTGACGGTTAGTACCCACTTTGGGTAAGATACTAGTAGAAGTACAATAGTCCTATCTGATCAAGGGACCAGGAGGACATGTATTTATAATCCGAGAAATCCTGGATAATTGCATAGTAGTGATAGCGAGACATCAGTTACCTGTTTCACTACTACTGATAGAAATGGAGGACTTTGATCTTATCGTAGGGATGGATTGGCTAGAAAGGCATCATGCATGTCTTGATTGTTTTCACAAGATAGTAACGTTTCACCTTCCAAACTCGATAGAGTTCAAGTTCATTGGAAAGACATCCAATGATAATGTCAAATATGTCTCTACTTTGAAGGCACAACAATTGTTAGAGAAAGGGTATCAAGGTTATTTAGCTTATGTAACCAATACATCAGGGTCAGAAAGAATGATAGAAGATCTGCCTATAGTATGCGACTTTCCTGATGTATTCCTAGAGGAACTACCTGGATTACCACCTGAGCGAGAGATTGAATTTGAAATCTCTCTCATACCTGATACTCAGCCTATCTCTATCCCTCTGTATAGGATGGCACCAGCTGAGTTACGAGAGTTAAAGGTACAGTTGCAAGAACTGTTAGATAAAGGATTCATTCATCCTAGTACTTCACCATGGGGTGCACATGTCTTATTTGTTAGGAAAAAGGATGGGTCAATGCGGTTGTGCATTGACTATAGACAACTAAACAAGAAGACCATAAAGAACAAGTATCCTCTACCAAGAATAGATGATATCTTTGATCAGTTACAGGGTCCAACTGTGTATTCCAAGATTGATTGAAGATCTAGATACCATCAGATGAAAATTAAAGATACAGATATTCCCAAGACAGCTTTTCAAACTAGATACGGGCATTATGAATTCTTAGTTATGCCTTTTGGACTAACAAATGCCCCAGCAGCCTTCATGGATCTCATGAATACAGTATTCAAGGAGTTCTTAGATCACTTTAAAGTAGTCTTTATTGATGATGTGCTTATTTACTCTAAGGATAAGTATCTGCATGAACACCATCTCAGGAAGGAACTTGAAACTCTAAGGAAGAACAAACTGTATGCTAAATATAGCAAATGTGACTTCTGGCTATCTGAGGTATCTTTCTTAGGCCATGTTATTGCTGGGGAAGGTATATCAGTTGATCCTACAAAGGTTAGTGCGGTGATGAGTTGGGAACGCCTGAAGGCTGTCACAGAAATACGATCTTTTCTGGGATTAGATGGATATTATACAAGATTTGTGAAGGACTTTTCACGAATAGCATTGCCAATGACTAGGTTGACCCAGAAGGAAGTCCCATTCATATGGTCAGATGCATGCGAAATAAGTTTCCAAACACTGAAAGAATGCCTAACATCTGCACCCATCCTTACTCTACCCTCCGGGAGTGAAGGGTTTACAGTATACACTGACACATCTAAAGAAGGACTTGGGGCAGTTCTTATGCAACATGGTAAGGTAGTGTGTATGCATCACGATAGCTCAGGATACATGAGAAGAACTACCCAACACATGACCTTGAATTAGCTGCCGTAGTTTTCGCTTTAAAGATATCGAGACACTACCTTTATGGTATTACTTTTGAAATCTTCACCGATCATAAAAGCTTGAAATATCTATTTGATCAAAAGGAGCTCAGTATGAGATAGAGACAGTGGCTAGAGTTGTTTAAAGATTATGATTGCACTATCTCCTACCACCCTGGTAAGGGGAACGTCGTAGCAGATGCCCTCAGCAGAAGAACTTATTCACCTGGGTTAGTGAGTGCTATCCATTTCTGGGGTTTACTATCAACGTTAAGTGAATGGAAACCATTTGATAGTAGTGCTGATACTATAACTATTCCTTATCGATACAAACCCGAGATCTGGGATAAAATAAAGAAAGGACAGGAGGATGATCCAGTCCTTAAAGACTTGAGACAACAACTTTAGAAAGAATGAGATAGAGGGATTCCATATACAAGATGGATTACTATATAACCATCACAGAGCTTGTGTACCAGACATACCTGAACCGAGGAAAGACATTTTACGTGAAGCTCATTGTTCTAGATTATCTATTCATCCAGGAATTACAAAGATGTATAAGGATCTTCATTCATACTTTTGGTGGCCAGGAATGAAGAAAGATGTTCCTGAGTTTGTGAATTCATGTTTCACTTGCCAGCAGGTAAAGGCTTTACACCAAAAGCCATCAGGATTATTGCAACCCCTCCCTAAACCTGAATGGAAATGGGAAAGCATTTCTATGGATTTCGTTACTGGCTTACCTCAGACGACTGTAGTAAAGATAGTATCTAGGTTATAATAGATCGTCTGACAAAGGTAGCACATTTCATTCTGATAAGCTTATCTTTCACTCCAGACCAGCTAGTTGCGTTATATATTACACATGTGATTCGCCTCCATGGTATCCCGAAGGAAGTACTTTCTGATCGAGATTCACGATTCACCTCACACTATTGGGAGAACTTCATGAAAGCCTTAGGTACACAACTATGCTTGAGTACAACATATCATCCACAAACAGATGGTCAGCCAGAACGCACGATTCAGACACTAGAGGATATGCTACGAGCATGTGCCTTAGAATAGAAGGCATCATGTATTAAACATTTACCTCTTGCAGAATTCACCTACAATAATAGTTACCATACAAGTATTGGCATGGCACCATTTGAAGCACTATATGGACGAAGGTGTACTACTCCTTTGTGTTGGGAAGAGGTCGGAATAAAGAACCTTTATCATTCAAATAGACTTCAAGAGACACGGGAAGCTGTAGAACTTGCTAGAAAAAGACTATTAACTGCCCCAGAGTTGCCAGAAAAGTTATAGTGATACCAGGCGAAGAGACCTTGAATTTGAGGTAGGTGACTTTGTATTTCTCAAAGTATCACCTATGAAGGGTGTTCAGAGGTTTGACTTGCGTGGGAAGTTAGCACCCAGGTTTGTGGGACCCTTTGAAATTATTCAGCGCATTGGAAAAGTGGCATATAGACTTGCACTTCCTCCACATCTTTCGGCAATACATGGTGTATTTCATGTATCAAATCTGAGAAAGTACATTAGGGATCCAGAGCATAAGATAAGTTATGATGATTTACATGTTGAACCAGACTTGACATACCAAGAGATACCTGTGCAAATACTTGAAAGGGATATCAAGAAGTTGAGAAACAAAGAGGTGCCTCTAGTTAAAATATTATGGCGGAACCAAGAGTTTGAAGAAGCCACATGGGAACCTGAGGCAGAAATGAGAGAGAAATACCCCTACTTATTTGAGTAATAACACTGTGTATTGTATATCTTCTTTATAAATGAAATGACGTTCATTCTCTTTAAGGTTGTTATGGTTTCAATCCTCTTTAAGGTTGTTATGGTTGTATTTCTAGTCTCGAGCACGAGACTTCCTTTAAGGTTGTTATAATTGTAAAGCCTTGAACTTGGCATATCTCGGATCCTATATAATAAGATCCGGCTCGTCAAGAGGAAACCAACGGAATTTGTTTCGTGTGAATCGGACTCCGTTTCGATTTGTTATGAATTTCGGAAGAAAGAGAAGGAAGGTTAAGATGTCATTAACCCATAATGACTATCATTAAGACTAATTAAACATGATTAAAGAAACTAATGATCGATTAAAAATCGCTAATGATCATTAGCAAACACTAATCAATAGATAGCAAAAGATAAGCGTAAGCCACGAAACTTAACTCGCGATTAGTGAAAGTTAATCATGATTAGTGTTAATTAAGTGTCATTAGCGAATCTAGAATCCTCTAGAATGTTCTAACTTAAACCCCAAGTTTGGGATAAGTTTTGGCTAAAACCATGGGCCAAAACCATGGGCCGCTAAACCATGGTTAAGGTCTAAACCATGGTTTTCTAACCATGGTAAGTGGTTTTCTGGGGCCTATAAATAAACCTCCCCTACCCATTCATTCTGAACGACTTCCACTACCACCACCACCCCAAGGGCTAGGGTTGAGAGGTCGGGAGGAGGAGTGGGAGGCGAGGGAGGAGCGCTAGCGAAGCGCTGTCGGGAGAACGAGGAGGAGAAAGGTATGATCCTCTCTTAGTTTGCTTCGTAAGCTAGGCTTTCAATTCCTCCTCTTGTTCTTCCAAGTTTTGTTCGTGATTCATCTTTCTTTACGATTCGTTTTCCTGTTGTGGTTCGAGGAAAAATCTGTGTAACACCCTACTTAGGTGCGGGCGGCTATGCACGTCAGTGGCCCTGTGATTCATCACACGTTCACTCATCTAAGACGCGTGGTGTCTACCGATTCTCCATCGTTTATGTTTCTATTTTTTTCTATTATGCTTTTATAATTATGTTGATGGAGAAATCTGTGTAATACCCTACTTATGTGCGGGCGGCTATGCACGTCAGTGACCCTGTGATTCGTCACATGTTCACTCACCTAAGATGTGTGGTGTCTACCGATTCTTCATCTCTTGTTGTTTGAGTATATTCTTTCATTTTCGTTGTTATTTTCCTCTCGATTAATTTTATAGAGGAAACTCTTTCCGTTTTTATTTTGAAATATGTCCCGATATAAAGGGAAACTCTGCTGAAATTTTCCGAGAAACATGTCCCGATATAAGGAGAAACTCTGCCGAAATTTTAAGAGAAAATATGTTCTTGACGTTCTTTGTGTTCTTTGCATTCTTCACATTCTTCGTTCGTTCTTTGCGTTCTTGACATGTTCTTAGCGTTTTGATACGAAAACGAAATTCAATCTTTTCAGGAGCCTTAAAATAGCCTTTCTAAAAACGAAACTCGATAAAGCCTTGCATACACGAGAGAGAGATCGATTAGGTAATGAAATCCTTCCTTTTGCTGTTGTGTTTTCAAATGAGATTATTGAAACTTGATTTTATATTATGTGCTATAAAGAACCCTAATTTTGGTTATTTTTGATAAAGTATGAACAGTTGCTTTATGATTCCCACTAAAATAAGGTTTAAGCATCAAATCGATGCGGTGGCCTTGAAAGTTAGGGTTTGGGAGTTAAAACAGGCATAAATACGAGTATATATGCATATGAATAATATATATGTGAGTCTATACTAAGTACTATTTATTATGCAAATCGAAGACTTAATGAAAGAATTACATCATGTGAATTGGTGTGGTTTGAGTTGGATCCTGAAAAGGATCGTGTGTCACGTTAAGGATGACTGGGAGTAGAACTATAGGTCGGGCATGCAACCTATAGGTTTGTCGGAAGGAACCCGTATTGGCGTTTCCCTACCTAGGTGGTACACGGTTGCCCTGTTATGATAAGTACACACAAATTGAATGTTTTGCAACGCGTGGTACCGGGAGCCAATATATTCAGGTTGGAACGACAGAAGATGTCGTCGTGTCATGTGGAGGCATGGGTGGTTCAATATCGGTTAGGTCATGATATTATGTATTTAAAGTCGCTAGGTTATATGATTAAATGTTAGCCTGAGGTTTTAAGCAACCGAGTCCTTGAGGACAGTGTGCTCATTTGATTTTCCAAGTTGAGGGTTGAGACCCTGTTTAATAAAAGAAAAGTAAATTGTCAGGGTAGTATTGGAGGATTGGTTGAGGCAACGTGCGGCGGCATAAGCTTACCAAGATCAACACAATCTCCAATCCCGAAGTGTCCACAGCTTCGGAGTCCAAGAATGGTGGGGTTCCCCTGGACTAATCCCTGATGTGGAATAGAAAGGAATAGGACTTAAATTAACGAGAAAGAATGAAATTTTTGTGATATCAAGTTTTGAAAAATTACACAATTTGTTTTCTTTTCTCTTCTTCGTTACTTAGCATTTGCTAATTTTTATCCTATGATTTATGGAAAACCCAACAGGTATCGTTGAGCCATTGCAAGGACTTTAAAAATTCATCCAGCTTACATACTAGACATCCAGCCAGCCACAGTAGCTTTACTCTTTAAGGTAGTTAGTAATCTTTTGTATATTTTCCTTTCAAGCTGATGTACATGTAAATGGTTATAGTGGGACAGTGTATCATTTGAACTTTATTTTGTGAATGGAAAAGTGTTGAATACTTTCTTCTGAGTATTTTTATTTGCAGTCTATTTCTGAATGTTAGTTGTGATTGATGAATAAATTATTGCTGAGTAACCACATCCGGATATGGGAGAATCCGACAGTCCAGGAAACGGGGTCGCGACAACATGGTTCATCAAATTCTATCTGAAATCATAACATTATAATTTCATCAAATCTTATGTTCCAACTACAAAAGGCTTATTTGAGTCCATAGATGGATTTCTTTATCTTGCACATCTTGCTTTCCTTAACCATGAAGCCCTGGGGCTACATCATGTGAATATCCTTAGAGAGGCATTCATAGAGGAATGCAATCTTGATTTTCATCTCGAAGATGTCAAAGCCAAGTTGTGTAGCTACAGTTAGCAATAATCCGATGGGTTTAAGCATGGTTACTGAAGGGCAAGTCTCATCGCAAGCAATGTCTTCTCTTCTGGTGTGTAGCTCATGGCTACGAACCGTACTTTGAAGGTCTCTTCCTTCTTATCAGGTTCCCTTTCTCTTGAAGATCCATTTGCACCTTCATGGGTCTAACCCTTATAAGTGGATCTTCGAGGGTCCATATACAACACTTGTATACAAAGTCTACCTTAGACCTTTATCGCTAACATCCACCATTCCATGTCATGATCCTCAGGAGTTTCATCGCATGAAATCCGATCATTATCAGATTTAACTGACACATGGAATACATCCTCAAACTCATTTGAAGAGGTATTACTGTTTCATCTTTAATTATCCTTTTAGTTTCCGATTTCAAGAGCTTCATTATCATCTCAAGATTAAATGAGTTCCTTTACTTCATTTTCATCTTGATTCTCAAGAGAGTCATCCTCTAAGAATCACATTCTCAGTGATGAGATATTTTAAGAATCTCAGGGTTATAAAGTAGGTATCCAATACCATCCTTTATTTTCCTAATGAAGTAGCACTCTCGAGTGCTCGATTCCAGCTTACTTGCATGGAATCTTATTAAGGATATGTAATGTAGTCTCTACTACATATATACCAGGAAACTAGGAGGAAATTATGCTAAAATTCATCATTGATCAAATCATGTCACACATGATCCAATTGTATCTCCCTACAACTCTATTGAGTTTAGGTGTGTTAGGAGGATTGAGATAAAAATGATATTCATGTCTTCATAAGGTATTCTTTGAATTTATTTAACAGATACAAGCTACCTAGGTTAGATCAAATTCATTTCATCTTTCTTCAGACTTTGGTTCCAAACCAAAATTATGAAATCTTTGAACATTTCAAACGTTTCTTAGGTGAAGAGAAGAAATCTCATATCATACATATAGTATCACATATCCATAATGTTTATTATGATATAGATGATCCACATACATCAATATGTATGAGATCTCGAATACCTCGACATCTAACACCATTCCCAGAGAAGGATGTATTGGACATTTTACTTTGAATACTATATTCACAAGTATGTAAGATTTGAAATTTTAGACATTCTAAAGTTTCATAACTTACTAGTCCATTTATCTCATCAAAATACACATGTCCAAAACTTGATGCCAGATCATTGTCAAATGATCTTCATCCTCCTATTGATCTTTTAAAGGTTTAATTTTCAGTTTTAGAAATCTTAATGAACCATTCATTAATTTTCTAATTTTGTGGAGTCCACTAGATGTTAGATTACTATCTGAAATATATCAATCATAACTCTTTATGATAGGTTTATTCCAGAATTCATGTTTATTTCCAACATTTAGAAACAAACAATGAGTGTATTCTAATATCTAGGTCATAGAGACATTCTCAAAGACTAAGGACTCTCCCACTGAGAATATGAAGTCCATTTATCCAATAGAGATTGTTGCAACAATTGCATCAATATCCATGTGGATAACTATAAACCTTAAGATCAAATTTTCTAGTCTTCTAAAACATATGCAACAATTGCAAGTATCATTAGAAGAATGAGATACAATCATTAGACTTTAACTTATTCAATAAGCAAGTCAATATCAATGATTTATGTAGATTATTTCGGTGCTCTATCCGAGTCCTTCTTTAAGGATTCTAGACATACTCGATAGTCATACTATCAACACACCAACTTATTGCAGTATTGGCATTCATCCAACTCTTTGGATGTCATATGGAAGTCAAAAAAGTAGGTCAACTCTTTGACTTTCCTTCTTACTCGGGTCTGACACATGCTTCCACTGTGCTCCCTTTATCTATAAGCAACTATTGCTTAAGACTAAGTATCTCTTATGTTAAATTCAAAAAAATTAAATGTAAGAGCATTTCAATATTTATACATGCTTCATTAAATTAATACAATATGAATATTACGAAGCTTCATGAATGACTAGAGTATAGACAGTAGAATGATGACATTCATCGTATCTACATCCATCTAAACTCTTAAAACATTGGTTCAGGTTGGTATTCAAATATTTTGAATACATCATCTCTCTCGAGCTACCATTCTGCATAATGCAGAGAACCATGTCATTCATGATTAAATGTCTAGAGCACATATGTATACCAGAATATCTTCTTAGATTTTTATAAAGATTAATTGACAATTACGATCACCATCGACATGTCACTTCCAAAGTATACTCGATGAAAGATCAAGACTATAGAGACATACGAACCCTAAGGTGATGTCTTATTGTCTTATTTAATTGTCATTCCTCATTAATATGATAAAACTTGCACATTGCAACCACATACACTATGTGTCCGATTGCAAGTACAATATCTGGATCATGAGTCCAATCCATCATATTTTACTGGTTATTATTGAGTATAACATTGAGTGGGTTTAATGAAGGATTATCTAAAATAAGAAATTTGCATAAGGGTATATATATTATACATACATATTTACTTTGATTTAGGAGTTTTATATCAAAGTTGTCCTGCCTTGTCAACACTGAAAGTTCATTCCCTTAATCACTTTCAATGTAAAAGATATACTTACCACTATATCTCAAGCAAGATCTGGGATCTCCTTCCTTATCTTTATTACATCCCGATAATATGAGAACCTCTAACTCGGATAAAAAGAAGCGGAAATACATTCTGCCTTGCAAGTCCAACTTGCATCTCACAATTCGGTCTTTAACACCCGGGCCTACCACCCCTAAGGCGATGTTGACCCGTCATTAATTGAACCAACTGTCAACAGGCTTAATATTCGCTATACGCAATCCAATATCTCCCCAATAATATGAGGACCCGATATTGGGGTCACTACGTATATGGCCTTACTCTTTCGAGAAGCGAAGAGCCCGATCCAAATGGATTGTATGCAGGAGCTGTCACTTCAGACAGGCATCTCCTCCATACAATATCTGGCGACGGAACCCTTCGCCTTGACGAGAGACCATGGATGTCACTTATGTGATCATCCATATCATATTCAAATTCTAATTAATCATTATGAATCATATCGATTATGATTAATTCTTCCAAGGGAAATAACAACTCTATTTATAATAGAGTGTCTTAATTTTAATTGGATTCCAATTAATCTAATCATATTAAATTAATGATCCAATTAATACCCAACAAACATTCTTAATTGTTACTTGAAATATGGTATTATCTCAAATACGTATTATTTCGAGTTTTTATAATTAGAAAATACATCATGATCTCTCATGCATCATTGGTTCCCTACCCGCTGTCATGGCCAGTACCGACGGGAGTGGGACGGACCGCAACCGGTGCGACCCGCTACCCCAACGATCCCCAACTAGACACCATATCTGCCTCGAGAAAAAGCAATGCCGAATCAATCACTTTGTACTTGAGATGATCATCGGTCTTTCAACCGAAATTATACCATATAATATTCATCAAAACCTTTTTGATAATATTATAAGGAGATTTGCTAAACAAATCCCCAATCCTATTCAAGCAACAAGGTTTTGCATGTAAAAATTGTCCTACAACTAATGTAGGATAAACTAGAATTTTCATGAAAACGATGTTTGTTGGAATGTGTATCAAGCAACCAATTGGTGACCTAGATCTAATCTAATCATTCGTTGGTTGAGTCAATGTCATTTAAGGGAATAAATATTGTTCTAATATTTCTCAAATATTATCCACAATTATTCCATGAAATTAACTATTAATCTCGTAATTTTCTTAAACGACAATCACAAAGTTTCGGATAATGAAGTAATTTCCAGCAGTGACCCTCACTAACTAAAAATAACATATCTCATTTATTTTAAATCCAAATTAAGCAAAATCAATTTTCAGAGATTGATAACTTGATTTAAAAACAAAAACATGTGATAAACATGCATTTCTAGGTGTTTTAAAACTGTAATTAACATCTTAATTACGTCTTTAATCGCCATCCCCGAAATAGTGGACATATAGTCAATAAAACGATCACATCTTGAGCAAACAGAATCCAAATTACGCAAACTCAAATCCTACCATTGTTTTAATTAATAAGGAACATTATCCAATTTAAAATTTCGTGTTTAAACATTTTAAACAGGGTCGAAATTTTATCACAAGACAGGACTGTGAAAATTGAAATGTTAAAATCTTCACGAACCCAAACGAGCCCGAATCTTCGTAGGTTCATGGAACTAATCCAAAAACTTCGACAACCTGGCTCTGATACCACTTGAAGGATTCAGGTAGAATCCTCAAGTGCATCATGGAAGCGTGATGATCGCATCAAATGCGATCGGGAGCGACTAGTCGCACTAGTTGCTCGATGCAGCGGAAATTAAAAATTTCTATGTGACGAAACCACATGATCCAAGAACACTTCCCGGATCATTTCATCTAAACCTCAAACAAGTAATAGGATTAACTCTTGAAGCGTGGTTGCGATCGAGTCTCTAAACAAAGAGACATCCTGTTTCAAGTTCGATCCGACGGAGGAGACGCTTGCGACCGCGTGGATGAGACGTGTGCTTCTAGCAATCCATGTTGATGATCCAAGCCACGGATCTCCTGATCTCGACAAATGAGATACATCGTCTTCTTCACGAGCAAGGCACGCCGAAGTAGATGTAGATCCACGAGCAAATGATCGGGCAACATAACGACGACGCTGCGGTGATGGAGGATCTCTCTAGGGCATCCATAGTGGACGGCCACATGAGAGATAGAGAGAAAGGGCGTGTAGAGAGAAAGAGAGAGAGAGCATTCATTGATGTCGAGTGTATTGGAAGAGCAAGGGGTGCCTCTTCTTATATAGGGTTTTGGGAGTCCATGGATCCCAATCCATGGACAACACACAATCAACGGATGAGATTGATTGTGTCTCTTTCAATAACTAGGATTGTTGTTGGTAAAACACAACAACAAGTGATTTAATTCAAATTAATTATCATTGATAAATCAATATATAGTTAATATCAAATTAAATCACTTTTTGACTAGAGATAGGATAATGAGAAGACCATGGTCCTCTCCTAAAAAGGGGGACGGCTACTCTACTCCTCTAGAGGAGTTGTAGCCGTCCTCTCTTATTAGAGGGGGCTTGGTCAATCTCATTGATATATCATGAGATCTCATTATCTCATGATATCTCCTATAACTCTTGTCAAAATAATTTTCACAAAAAATAATTCCGAATTACCTTTTGGAAAATATCAATCAAGCCACAGAAAAAATGTGAATCTCATTCACAACCCAAAACTAAATGTAATTATATTTTCAATTAATCGTTCAATGTAAATCCAATTCACGTTAACAATTAATCAACAAATATAAATCACAATATGCTCTCTCTAATATATTATAAATCACATTTATAATATATATGATTAATACGGATAGTGCTATCCATATTCACATCCACGATAATTAAATCACATTTAATCATCTTGGATCTCTTTTCTCATGTGCCCAAATAACATGAATCACATTCACATTATTCATATCTTTGATAATTAAATCACATTTAATTATCTTAGATATATCTCCTTATAATATGAATCAAATTCATATTATCCATGATAATTAAATCACATTTAGTTATCAATTTTCTCGATGCTTGGATACATATATCAACATTGAAATTATCCATGAACTCTTTCAAGGATAATGCACTTTCTCCACGAATACTTGGAGATAAGGACATGGTGATTGTATTGTTCCACGTATAGTGACTTGGATATTGAGATCACATCTCAAATCCAGATCTCGGGACTCCCATAGATGCTTGATTAAATCAAGACTGCAAATCTAATCTTCTCATTGCATCTGAATCACATTCAGATTAATTTCCAACATTTGGACCAAGATCAGATTACTTCTCTATTGAGAAGAGTCACTAAAATCCAGACCCATTTCATCACTCCCTAGGATTGGAAGTGTCATGGTTATACAATCGTTTATGACCACATCACCCTCAGGTATTCCCAATACCTGTACATCCTGCATACAGGAAGACTCAGAATAAACCCGAAGTATTAAATCAACTTTATACTCTCTACTTCCGGGTTTTATCAGTAAGTTTCTCATTTGATCATTGGGAGTTGGTATCGATCATATACTTTCCAAAAGCATATATCATACCTAGGTCCTGATCATATACTTTCCAAAAGTATATCAAACCTACAAATTAGTCAAGCTTCCAAAGCGAGACGACCGTGCGCACGGAATTTGATTCTTTCTAATATCTCATGAGTGAGCTCATGTCTTCCGATTCAGTAATGAACCTATATGATCCCTTTGAGAGATCGTATTACTCATATGCCCTTATATGCACACCAGCGCGCCGGTGTATAGACCTTGGTTAGGTCATCAATTTATTGGTTTGCCAAATGTACATACTCAGACATATAGTAACACATCTGTCTCCGGTAAGAGGATACGTGCCTATATCATGACAGTATACGATATAGGACTTTGGTTATCTTGATCTCGTTAAGTCAACTCTTTGACCTAACTAATCTGACACCTCCGAATCTCTATTCCTATGCAAAGGACCTGCATCAAGAGGTCGATCAGATATCATCCTATGTGAGAAAGGATTGCCATCTCCTACTCAGGCTGGAGATCATCTCTTAACAATCATTTGACGGTACTTGATGAGTCCTCAATCTAACTCTTTAAATATTCATCCAAGAACCAACCTCTATGATTCAATAATTGAATCAACAACTGCATGATCATTAAGATGGCCATGGTACATAACCCTAATTGTACTAAGGGACCTATTATGCAAATTAATTATTCTTCATTTCAGATCAGGGAATGATATTCGCAATAACATTTATTGCATAATGGCTCGCATGGGCTCGTATGTCCAATAGCCTCCTGCGCGGCGCTCCCTTGCGTGCCTCCATATCGCCATGAGCAGCTCATCCCACTGGCGGTGGCATTGATTGAGAAAGGAGTTCCCACAGAACCCTGTTATTTATTTATTTTTCTTCCCTGATTGAATGGAGAGGGGTCAATGGCTCGTTATTTAAAAAAATAAAAAAGGAAGGAGGACGTCCTACTGTAACCTTAAAAAAATGAAAGAAAAAAGAGAGGGAGGGGGATTGATGGCTACCTTCAACAATTTTTTTTGACTGGACAAAAAAGGGGGCTGATATTGGAAAATGATGAAGAATGGAGGTGTAAAAAATCAAAAGAGATGAAAATTTGAGGAGCCGTGGTGAAAGAAAAAACGAGATTGAAAAACAAAAAAAAGAGAGATGGATGTTTGTGAAAAAAATACAGTCTAAAAAAATATGCTGAGAAAAAAAAGGGAAGAAGAATTTCTTGTTGATACTTCATTGTTCTCCCAACTTGGTTGGTTCGACAAGTTTGGGAGAAAGGGGGAGTGATGGGTAAAGCATTTTTTTTGCTCTACCATTGTTGGTTAGTGGAGTCTTCCCTACCATTCTTTGAAGTGTTGGGTAGATGTTTCTGAGCCCTACCATTGTTTGAGGTGCTCTATCTGAGTACCTATATTTTGTGGAGTTCTCTAGAGGGAGACTCATTGCTCGAGGTGCTTTATTTGAGTACTTATGTTTTGTGGAGTTCTCTAGAGGGAGACTCATTGTTTGAGGTGCTCTATTTGAGTACCTATGTTTTGTGGAGTTCTCTAGTGGGAGACTCATTGTCGGCTCCATTCTCTAGCGATCGTGAACTCCACTATGTATGCATATTCCCACGGCATGTTTTCATGGCCGTGAACTCCAGTATGCATGGATATTCCCACGACGTTCTTGTTGGCCCTTCGGAGTGATGGAACAGCCTTCAATGAAGATATGTTGTGGGCCAGAGTTCACCATGATGGAGACTCAATTGTTGATCAGATATCACTATTCACACTCCAGTCTCTAGTTCCTCTTCACCAACATGACATGAGAAGCAACGTCCTGGGCAGCAACCGGCAGTGTGCGTTGAGTTGATATTTTCTATAGTGTCATGTATTTTTATATGTGAGTGGGTGCATTCTTTTTGTTTATCCAAGCTTAGCATTTTATGCTTAGCTTGAGGGGAGTGTTGAAGAATGGTCTTGGTTGACTATGTTTAGTACCACAACATGTAGTGGTGACTTTTAGTCACATTGGTGGGGCTATATAAAGAGCCCCACACCCATTGTAACCTTTGAGAAAGTGAATGTAAAATCAGCCAATTGAGGCGGTTCTCCCATGGTTTCATCTCGCTCCTCATGGAGTAGGGTTTCAAGTAAAATCAAAATCTTCTTTTTGTTTTGTTTTTGTTTTGGTTCGCTTCCTCATTTCATATTTCAACAATACTGACTGAATCGGATTTTAAATTTCCTGCCATTTCGGAGCTCAAATGGGTTCGCAAGTGAATGGGCCATCAAAACTTGTGTCAATCGAACGGAGCCCGTAAGTTTGGTCAAGGAAGAACAATTGCTTGTTCATGAACCTATAAGTATGGTGGTTATATGATAAAGTCAGTGACATCTAATGTAAGGAGCCGTGGTGAAAATGATGAAGAATGGAGGTGTAAAAAAATCAAAAGAGATGAAAATTTGAGGAGTCGTGGTAAAAAAAAATGAGTTTGAAAAACAAAAAAGAGACAGATGTTTGTGAAAAAAATACAGTCTAAAAAGTATGCTGAGAAAAAAAGGGAAGAAGAATTTCTTGTTGATACTTCATTGTTCTCCCAACTTGGTTGGTTCCCACAAGTTTGGGAGAAAGGGGGAGTGATGGGTAAAGCATTTTTTTGCTCTACCATTGTTGGTTAGTGGAGTCTTCCCTACCATTGTTTGAAGTGTTGGGTAGATGTTTCTGAGCCCTACCATTGTTTGAGGTACTCTATCTGAGTACCTATGTTTTGTAGAGTTCTCCAGAGGGAGACTCATTACTCGAGGTGCTTTATTTGAGTACTTATGTTTTGTGGAGTTCTCCAGAGGGAGTCTCATTCTTTGAGGTGCTCTATTTGAGTACCTATGTTTTGTGGAGTTCTCTAGTGGGAGATTCATTATTGGCTCCATTCTCTAGCGATCGTGAACTCCACTATGTATGCATATTCCCACGGCATGTTTTCATGGCCGTGAACTCCAGTATGTATGGATATTCCCACGACATTCTTGTTGGCCCTTCGGAGTGATGGAGCAGTCTTCAATGAAGATAAGTTGTGGGCCAGAGTTCACCATGACGGAGACTCAATTGTTGATCAGATATCACTATTCACACTCCAGTCTCTAGTTCCTCTTCACCAACATGACATGAGAAACAACGTCCTCGGCAGCAACCGGTAGTGTGCGTTGAGTTGATATTTTCTATAGTGTCATGTATTTTTATATGTGAGTGGGTGCATTCTTTTTGTTTATCCAAGCTTAGCATTTTATGCTTAGCTTGAGGGGAGTGTTGAAGAATGGTCTTGGTGGACTATGTTTAGTACCACAACTTGTAGTGGTGACTTTTGGTCACATTGGTGGGGCTATATAAAGAGCCCCACACCCATTGTAACCTTTGAGAAAGTGAATGTAAAATCAGCCCATTGAGGCGGTTCTCCGGTGGTTTCATCTCGCTCCTCATGGAGTAGGGTTCCAAGTAAAATCAAAATCTTCTTTTTGTTTTGTTTTTGCTTTGGCTCGCTTCCGCATTTCATATTTCAACAATACTCACTGAATCGGATTTTAAAATTTCCTGCCATTTCGGAGCTCAAATGGGTTCGCAAGTGAATGGGCCATCAAAACTTCTATCAATCGAACGGAGCCCGTAAGTTTGGTCAAGGAAGATCAATTGCTTGTTCATGAACCTATAAGTATGGTGGTTATATAATAAAGGCAGTGACATCTAATGTAAGGAGCCATGGTGAAAATGATGAAGAATGGAGGTGTAAAAATATCAAAAGAGATGAAAATTTGAGGAGCCGTGGTGAAAAAAAACGAGATTGAAAAAAAAAAGTGATGGATGTTTGTGAAAAAAATACAATCTAAAAAATATGCTGAGAAAAAAAGGGAAGAAGAATTTCTTGTTGATACTTCATTGTTCTCCCAACTTGGTTGGTTCCCACAAGTTTGGGAGAAAGGGGGAGTGATGGGTAAAGCATTTTTTGGCTCTACCATTGTGGGTTAGTGGAGTCTTCCCTACCATTATTTGAAGTGTTGGGTAGATGTTTCTGAGCCCTATCATTGTTTGAGGTGCTCTATTATTGTACCTATGTTTTGTGGAGTTCTCCAGAGGGAGACTCATTGCTCGTGGTGCTTTATTTGAGTACTTATGTTTTGTGGAGTTCTCTAGAGGGAGTCTCACTGTTTGAGGTTCTCTATTTGAGTACCTATGTTTTGTGGAGTTCTCTATTGGGAGATTCATTGTTGGCTCCATTCTCTAGCGATCATGAACTCCACTATGTATGCATATTCCCACGGCATATTTTCATGGCCGTGAACTCCAGTATGTATGGATATTCCCACGACGTTCTTGTTGGCCCTTCGGAGTGATTGAGCAGTCTTCAATGAAGATAAGTTGTGGGCCAGAGTTCACCTTGATGGAGACTCAATTGTTGATCAGATATCACTATTCACACTCCAGTCTCTAGTTCCTCTTCACCAGCATGACATGAGAAGCAACGTCCTCGGCAGCAACCGGCAGAGTGCGTTGAGTTGATATTTTCTATAATGTCATGTATTTCTATATGTGAGTAGGTGCATTCTTTTTGTTTATCCAAGCTTAGCATTTTATGCTTAGCTTGAGGGGGAGTGTTGAAGAATGGTCTTGGTGGACTATGTTTAGTACCACAACTTGTAGTGGTGACTTTTGGTCACATTAGTGGGGCTATATAAAGAGCCTCACATCCATTGTAACCTTTGAGAAAGTGAATGTAAAATCAACGCATTGAGCCGGTTCTCCCGTTGTTTCATCCCGCTCCTCATGGAGTAGGGTTCCAAGTAAAATCAAAATCTTCTTTTTGTTTTGTTTTTTATTTGGGATTTTATCACTTGTGCCCCTCCGAGATATCGCAATATCAGTTATGCCCCTATCTTTTTGGTAATATCCATTGTGCCCCTCACTTTTTGCTTCGTCATCTGTTGTGCCCTTACGTCAGATTGACCATCAAAAAATAAAAATAACCATGGTTTATTCAAACCATGGTGTGGTTAAGAAGGGTATTATGGTCCATACATCTTCTTCATCTTCTTCCTCCTCCATTTGCTCTTCTTCCTTCTCTTCATAATTTCTCTCTCTTACTAACACCTTCATGCATCCATCGAATCTCTAAAATTTTTACATTTCCACGGACATATCACTCGTTACGGATCAAACAATGAATTTTATTGAATTTTTGGATGACTTTTTACGAATTAATTAGTCAAAAATTTATCAAAATTTAACAAAAAAAACTCAACTCCAGTTTCAGCGACAGGCGGAGGAGGAGGGCGGAAGGGGCCGGAGGAGGCGCGGGGGCCGAAGGAGGGGTAGGCGAGGGGGCGACGCGTTCAAGGGGAGGGGGAGACGAGGGCAGGGGACGGGGGGAGGTCAGGGCGGAGGGGCGACAGGGGTGGGGGAGGTCGGGGCGACAAGGGGTGGGGGAGGTCGGGCGGAGGGGCGACATGGGGTGGGGGAGGTGGGCTGGGAGGGGGGTGCGGGAGGTCAGGCGGAGGGGCGACAGGGGGTGGGCGAGGTTGGGGCGGAGGGGCGGCAGGGGTGGGGGAGGTCGGGGCGGCAGGGGGTGGGGGAGGTCGGGCGGAGGGGCGGCAAGGGTGGGGGAGGTCGGGGCGGCAGGGGGTAGGGGAGGTCGGGACCAACCGTGCCTCCCCCGTCTCCAACAACGACCCCTTCGTCTTCGATTCAAACGGCAACGTCTTCCTCCTCTCCTCCTCCACCAATTCCCACGTATGGTCCACCAACACCTCAGGCAAATCGGCTACCTCCATGCAGCTTAGGGACGACAGCAACCTCGTCGTCCTCGACCCAAAGGGCCACCTTCTCTGGCAGAGCTTCGACCACCCCACCGACACCTTACTCTCCGGGCAGACCCTCACGCTGGAGATGACACTCCTCAACGAACCCAACAACAACAACCTGACCTTCCGCCTCGCTCCGGCGACATCAACCTCAAAGATGGATTCCAATCCCCGCAGCCTTACTGGTCGATGTGGAACGAGAAGAGTATAATTAACGAGGCAGGTCTGGGTGAGGTCGCCTCCGCAACGATCTCCAGCAACTCGTGGAGATTCTTGGACAAGAAAGGTACCCTTCTCGCGCAATTGTTCATTCAAAGATCCGGCAGCGAGAATTCCACATGGGCCGCCGTCCTCGGCAATGATGGGTTCATCTCCTTCGTCGACCTCAACAGCGGTCCCGGTATGGTAGCCGTGAAAAAGGTACCTTCGGATATTGCGACAGGGAGTGGGGGAGGTTGAGGCGGAGGGGCGGCAGGGGTGGGGGAGGTCAGGGTGGAGGGGCGGCAAGGGTGGGGGAGGTCGATGCAGCAGGGGGTGGGGTGGTCGGGCTGGGAGGGGGGTGTGGGGTTGGGCGGCACGAGGCAGGGACGGGGGCTGCGGGCTGGGAGGAGGTGCGGGGAGCTCGGGGCGGAGCTGGGCAGCGCGGGGCAGGGGCAGGGGCAGAGAGGGAGGAGGAGGAGGAGGAAGAGGATGAGGAAGAGGAGGAACAAGAAGAGGATGAGGAAGAGGATGTAAAATGACATCATAACCATTTTTTAAAAAATAATTCCGCCTATGTACTCAAAGTTAACGTCCGTTTGCACTGTGGATGGACGGTAACTAACCCGAGGGGCACAAGTGACAAAATAACAAGAAGTGAGGGGCACAACGGATATTACCAAAAAGATAGGGACATAACTGATATTGCGATATCTCGGAGGGGCACAAGTGATAAAATCCCTTTTTGTTTTGGTTCACTTCCACATTTCATATTTCAACAATACTCACTGAATCGGATTTTAAATTTCCTGCCATTTCGGAGCTCAAATGGGTTCGCAAGTGAATGGGCCATCAGAACTTCTGTCATTCGAACGGAGCCCGTAAGTTTGGTCAAGGAAGATCAATTGCTTGTTCATGAACCTATAAGTATGGTGGTTATATGATAAAGGCAGTCACGTCTAATGTAAGGAGTGTGGAATTTTATAGATATACCCAATCCTTCCCTCATAGCGGTATGGTAAGGCAGCAAGGAGAGGGTCAGTATGTACCTTGGAGGTTTCGATCCTGCTTGAGCAGGGATACAATGAAGCTTGTGAGGGTGGAGAGCCTGGACCTGGAAAGGGTGTTCAAACTTTGGCAAGACGACGTGAACGACCTTTTGAACATATTGTTAATGGCATGGGAATACCCCCCAATCCGATCCCCTTTCCTTCAGTTGATTTGAAAATTTTCTATGACATTTCCTCATTTTGACTTATGGTGGATAGTGCTGTTATAGTAACTCAATTACTTATCAAAATTGAATGAATCCATATTAATGAATAACATTTTAATTAGTTAACGTGATTTTACGAGGATATCGGGATTGATTGAATCCATATTGAAGAATACCTAGGCAAAAATACAGGTCCATTCTAAAGTGCTTAATTAACATGAACACACTATACGGTATTGACAGAGCCTCTAGTAATGCGGCCTTACTGATAACAAATAAGAAGTGAAATGTATAACATTTCTTTAGGATCATTAATCAGAGAATACACGAGAACACTGAAGCTTGAGCCTTTTCAACAACAAATTAAACGAGTATTTTTATTGGTACTGTCATTGAATGAGGAACTTGAGAGATTGCCATGTATTGATATTTGAAGTTTAAGAAGTAGTTTCGGTAGCCTCGGTCCATACCTGGCTATTAGATTTAATCTGAATTTGGTCTTGTGTCGGGCTTTGATAGTTTTTTTTTACCTTGATCCGGCCTAAAGCTCACTATGATAAATAAACTTGGATGTGGACCTTGCTCGACCTGCATGGACCCGCGTGAATGCTCATCCCTAAAGGCAGGGTATGGATACACTGTGAAACTACGCATTCTAATGACAGAGCGGATCCTCTACTGTTACAAGTAGTACTGTAATGCAGGGGGTTGTCCGATGAGAATCGAGATGCATGCCAAATACAAAATGATTCACAGTATGGAGATGGATCGCCTGCTGTAGAATCTGATGTTGCTCGATGAGAATCGGGATGCATGCCAAATACAAAATGATTCACAGTATGGAGATGGATTGCCTGCTGTAGAGTCTACTGTAGCAGACTCTGCAATAGGGGTTTGAGCCGTTCGATCTTGATCGAGCGGTTCACACGAACTCACACAATACGGGTCTACAAAAAGTGTGAATTTGTGTGAACCGCTCGATCAAAATTGAGCAGTCCAAACCCGTACTGTGACGATCCATTCTGTCACAGTATCGTGTGTGAGAGTTCTACTCCGACGAGGAGAAAAAATTACCTCGAGCAAAAAGATGTATATTTTCCTTCCTGATGTCATCGCTGATATAATCGTTCAAAATTTTGACTGCTTGTTTAATGCCTCCTCCGAATTTCGCGCCATATCCCGTGCTATTTGATGCGGCATGACACGTGTTATACCATTTTTGACGTGGCGTCGTTCTTGTGGAGCAGCATTTTGGAAGAACACCTTCTCCAGTCCCATTTGATGAACTTAGTTCATAACTCACATTATTATCACTGATACTGAGATCGATGGAAGCAATCGAACGCAAATGGAACTTGCATTTTATGCCTTTGGAACATTTGTAGAAGCACGGTGTTTATATCTTTATGGCTGCAATGGAATATGCATTTTTACCTTAGTTTAATTCATGCAAGATAGTCGAAGGACGAGCTCCCCAGTATTGATGCCAAACTAAGGGACAATCATAGCCAATCTAAGTGCCTTAACTTTTAGCAGTTAAGTCACAAACAAAAATATAAGGGGCATGCGAGAGTCATCGAGCTTCCATTAAGCAGAGAAGATGAACGTTCTACATACCAACATTGGAATTAATTAATAGAGAGAAAAGAACGTACCTGACTCCTCATGTCACAAACTATCACATAGCACGGAATGGAAGGGGAGGGGAGGGGAGGGGATGGTGGTGGCGGCCATGGGTCCATGGATGGTAGGACCTGCTGATATGGAACCCAAGGACCCACCTTCCCTTGTCCCCTTCCGTTCCCCTTCCAAGTATAAAACGCACCACCACCCTCTCTTAACTCCTCACCCGCGACCACCATCTCCTTCCCTATATATTCTTCTAGTTACTAGTTATTGCCTCCCTCCGCTATTATATCCCACATAGACACATAAACTCGGTTCCTCATATTCATACACCTTTTGACCTCCTGCAAGATCATGACTAAGCAGAATGTGGCCGTGCAAGAAGCGGTGACTATGGCGGTGGCGTACCTGCCACCGCGCGGGGGATCCCCCGCGTACGCGATGAAGCGTAAGTTCATCACGCAGCTCGAGATCGGCGCGTTTTCCGCCGCGGCCAACGCCTGGGTGGACTCCATGAGGGCCTCCTCCCCGACCCACGTCAGGACCTCGCAGCCCCTCGTTGACGACTCCTCCTGGATGGTATGTGATGCTGTGTGATTTATCAGTGATCACCGTTGTTTAACTACAACCGTTGCACTGGTTATGTGTCAGCAGACCACTCACCCTTCGGCGTTGGGGATGTTCGAAGAGATCATCGGCAAGTCCAAGGGGAAGCAGATAGTTATGTTCCTCGACTACGATGGCACGCTGTCACCGATCGTCGAGGACCCCGATCGGGCCTTCATGTCCGACTCGGTATGTACTCTCGTGGCCTTCTTCTCCTCCTCCTTACCTTTTCCTTGAACTAATGCAAGTGTATATGTACTGCATGTAATTATATATGCGCAGATGAGAGCTGCGGTTAGGGACGTCGCAAGGTTCTTCCCAACTGCCATAGTGAGCGGGAGGTGCAGGGACAAGGTTCGGCTTGGCATTCTCCGTTCAGACACACATGCTGTTTTCTACGTACATTCGTATCTTGACTTGTGTATGTGATTATTGTTGCTTCAGGTGTATAACTTTGTACGGCTGGCAGAGCTGTACTATGCGGGTAGCCATGGGATGGACATCAAAGGCCCTGCCAGAGGAACCAGATACACCAAAGTAATAAAAACCCAATTATTTGAGCAGAGTGTATTAAGTGAACCAATTAGTCATCTTTTTGTATGGGTGTGGTGCAGGGGTCCAAGGCAGTCCTGTTCCAACCCGCCAGTGAGTTCCTCCCCATGATAGACGAGGTGGGTCAGTGAGAACAAAACCATGCTTTTGCAGCTCATCATCAATGTGTAATCTTTTTGTTGGCTCAAAGCTTTTGCTTGTGGTCGTCTTTGGAAAGCAGGTGTACAAGGCCCTGGTGGAGATCACAAGGGACATTCCTGGCTCCAAGGTGGAGAACAACAAGTTCTGCGTCTCTGTCCACTTCAGATGCGTTGATGAGAAGGTACGTAAGTGCAGGATCTAAATATAAAGTAGCGTTTGTTTTGATTGGCATATATATATGTGTCGGTTTACTAAGTTGCTTGTGGGTTTTGGTGGTTGTGCAGAAATGGAATGCACTGGCGGAGAAGGTGAGGTCGGTACTAAAGGAGTACCCGAAGCTGCGGCTGAGTCACGGGAGGAAGGTGACCCACTTGCTAAATAGTTATATTAATTGGGTTTCTCGCATCAGAATCGCATCTTGAAGTGTTCTTTGCGCGCGTGCAGGTGCTGGAGATCCGACCCACAATCAAGTGGGATAAGGGCAAGGCTCTCGAGTTCCTGCTTGAATCACTTGGTATGTACATCAAATCTTAGTAATTCGTTTGGAAAATGTTGGATTTCATGCGAAAATTGACTGCTATTATCACGGAAACAAATTGCAGGGTTTGCGGATTGCAGTGACGTATTGCCCGTGTACATTGGAGATGATCGTACGGACGAGGATGCCTTCAAGGTATTCGACAAAATGCCTGTCGCGGAAAGTTCTCCCGCATCGTTTGTTTTAAGGAGTAAGACAGAAGAACTCAATTGGGCATTTGTTTTATGTTGTTGCTGTGAATCACGCAGGTGTTGAGGGAGAAAGGACAAGGATTTGGAATTCTAGTCTCCAAGATGCCAAAGGACACCTGTGCTTCCTACTCACTCCAGGAGCCCTCTGAGGTATGAACAGTACACCTTTTTTTCATGTTCAAATTTCCGCGCATTTTTCTAATAAAAATAGGTCTCTATAATGGAATCTGTGGACCTCCCTTGTTTGGATGTTCGGATTTCATATGTGGTCCATTTAGTTGGGACCATTATATATCTAGTTCCCAATGATGTGCCTCCTAAGCAAATTTATTGTCAAAGATGACAAGTTGCTAATATTCTCTCACACACTCTACCTTTGCGATGTGTTTGGTTGGTTCCTGAAGGTGATGGACTTTTTGCATCGTTTAGTGGAGTGGAAGCGTCTCTCCCTCGATACCCAAGGATAGAGATGTGATCACGACCCTCCACTTAATGAAGGGTGGAGGACCTCTGACATAAACCAATCTATGGATATGTACATTCCCTCTCAGGAAGATGCAGAAGAAGATGGTGGAGGATGCTAAACAGCACCTTTTGATCTCTTATTACGATAATGATGATAATGACCCATTCCCTCCTTTCAATCCTGTAATTTTCTCTTCCTTTCTTTCCCTTTTTCATTTGTTTCTTTTATAATGTAATTTTCTGTATTTGCTCCTTTTTGGGTCCTCCGAATGGGGTCTTGGCCTTGCAAGTTTAGGCCTTGTGTGCCCCCGTCACACATGAATCTAGGCTATGTAAGATGAAGTCTGTAGTTATGCATAATGAAAAGTAAGGTTGTAACTCTTTCCCATTTACCCACATTTGCAACTGCTTGGAGCATAGATGAGTACAAAAAGACCACCTACATCAAATTTAATTTCTTAATTAGAGAGCATACCTGCATTTTGATTGCAGATTGGGGTGAAATAATTAAAACTGGCAGTGAAGTTGAAAGTTCTAAAAGAGAACCGTGTTTGAACAAATAACCCTGATGTGTCAACATAAAGAATGCACTAGAATTTTACAACAATTTCCTTTTTAAATTCTATAATATAATTATATAACTGGATATGGAGAGGTACCTTTCAGGTAACGATACTTCCATTAAAATCCATTACCAAATGCAGTCGGTTTTTACTTTGTGGTATTCATTTCATTCAACTAGTGGGATTGGTTGTTGGGGCCATTACTATCAGCAAGTTGAGCTTTTCTTTTACCACTGAAGGACTTGATTCTGCGTGGTAGCAACAAAGAGATAATTTATTAAAATCCAAATTAGATCTTTGTGCTTTGGATGTACTTCCTTTCCTAAAGTGATCCCTTTATGATAGTACTGAGATATACTAATACATTTATTTTTTAAAAAGAGATCTTGTGTTGGCAATAAGATAACATAGTACTATAAATAACTTCAAGTTTTTCTTAATGAATTAGATAAAATAATTTTGTGACAAGGATTTTCCATTGGATTCATCTTAGTCGATGCTCAATTATATTCTAATTAACCTATGTGATTCCATAGGTGGAACATGGTTCACATATAGAGCACCACTCTCTTCAGATTTTCCACTGTTTTCTAATTGAAATTTAGAATGTGAGAAGATCAGCAAGTGCTTTGGCTCCCATTGACAAATAGTCACAGAGAACTAGAAATCCCAGCAAGAAAGGTGGTTTTCTTGGAGAATACAAGCATTCATCATCATTTAGAACAAGAATTTGTTGCACATATCTTTTCTTATTTTAAAGCTCATTGCACATTCTGCCGTTGTGAGAGAGGAAAAGATAGGTTGAACTAGTACCAAGCAAGTAGCATATATACCCACAGACAATGTTTGCAATGTATGGATATATTTATAAGTGTAGGTGTGTGTATTTAATGTTTAACAATATCCGTCTTATTAACGCGCATGGTTGAGCTTGTGAGGTATCTCGCTTTATGAACTCAAGCACTTTTTCCTGCACTAGACTAGAGTATCTGAATTCTTACATAGAATCTTTGCATGATCTCCCTTCCGTAATACTGAATGAGCAATAAACTAGAAACTATGTAAACTTTTGATTCAAAAGCAGCAGTATGAGCTTTTATTACTTATGTCATCCCAGCTACTGCCTAAATTAAATCTGTTTGTGTGAAGAGAATCCTTGTAGCTTAGACCCTGCTTGACTTGGAATAGGCTTTGGTTGCTCGTCATTATTTTACTGATATATGCCATGCAATGCAATAACCTATCTCCAACCCTCCAAGTTTAGATCTAATATTGCAAAAGGCTTGGGATATTCCTTTTTTGTCTGTAGAAAATATTATAATAACATATTGATAGAAACATATCCTTAAGAACCATATTTTTTCCCTTTGCAGACAATTTCTGCCTTTTGGTCTTGCAACTAATTCTTGGCCTTGATGCAAATCCATTCTATCCTAAAGTATCCAAAACCTGATCAAACTGTAGTTGGCAATTAAACTTACTAACAACATTTCTTGCATTGGTCTATTGGCAGAAAGTTTTATGTCCGCTGCCAGAATCCAAGAAAACATAAAATTGCAACCCCTGATGAAGTCTTCTAGTTGAATCCATTAATTCAAGTTACAAGCTGGAAAATTGATGTGGACATTGTACCAAATAATACATGTTGGGGGGAGGTCATGTATTTGCATTTTGGATTGTGTGTAAACATGTCATGCTTCCTTGTATGTTTATGTCCCATGCTTTGGAAAAGCATATTGGGTTCGTGGAGGAGTTGCTTGGTGAAGAATATCTGAAGAGAGGGAAGTTGGATATCCTTCCAACAACATAGTGCTGAACGTAGGGAGAAAGTATCCTACATGTATTAATACCAAGGATCTTTTCTATGACATCTTAGTAAACTCGTTTAAGGCTGACAATGCAACAGCTTGTTGTTCTTCTAGGATGCAAGATGGTATCTGAATGGTCCAAACTCTCATATTTACTCCCATCTCATTTGTGTTGCATCATTTTAATTTAACAATTTCTATGTGCCATTGTTAGATCATTTTTTCACTTGAGTAAACTACATTCAGGTGGTTCTCTCTCATTCTTGTTCATTTATACAAATATTACTGCCTTTTCCAGAGTCATTCTTAAAATTGCCCAGCATTATTCTTAGGGATTTTTACTCCACGAATCCTAAAAACTTGTTAAATTACCTCTACGACCTTCTGAACAACGTAATCACCCTCTCGACCCCGTAAACCTGTTAACCATTACCCCACAAACCTTGCGATTAACTCTCAGCCATTTACCCATTAGATTTAACCAGATTCCGTTGAAAAGAGGTATGAATTGCCCTTTTTGTTTGATACAACAACAACAACAAAGCCTTTTCCCACAATTAGGTGGGGTCAGCTACATGGATTCTTCACCTCCATTCAGATCTATCCTGGGTCAATCCCGAGCTTATATTCACAAAATAAAGATCCCTTCGTATGGTCTCTTTCCAACACTTCTTGGGCCGTCCCCGCCCTCCCTTATCCGGGTCATCATCCCAACACTCGCATCTCCTAACTGGTACATCAGTTGATCTTCTTTGCAAATGACCAAACCATCTTAAGCGGTTTTCTCGCATCTTATCTTCGATCGGAGCAACATCAACTTTCTTTCTGACTGCATCATTCCGAATTCGATCTTTACGTGTTGTCCACACATCCACCTTAGCATTTTCATTTCTGCTACAACCATTCTCTGCACATGTCTATGGTTCACAGGACAACATTCAGATCCATAGAGCATAGCAGGTCTCACGGCTGCTTTGTAAAACTTTCCTTTAATTTTTAAAGGAATTTTCTTATCACAGAGAACAACAGAGGTTCCTCTCCACTTTAGCCAGCCTGCATTTATTCTATTAGCAACATCTCCATCAATTTTCCCATCATATTGCAAAATAGATCCCAGATATCTAAAAGAATCTCTCTTCTGAATGTTATAACCATCAATCTGCACCTCAATTCCTTCACCATTGCTTCCATCAAAGCTGCACTCCATATATTCTGTCTTAGCCCTACTTATACGAAATCCTTTACTCTTCAACTCATGTCTCCAGACCTCAAGCTTTTCATTTACTCCATCTCTAGTCTCGTCAATCAACACAATATCATTAGCAAATAACATACACCAAGGTAACTCATCCTGAATGTGACTTGTCAACTCGTCCATAATCCCCTTTTTGTTTGATAAATTTACAAAAATAGTATCCTCCACCTCATCTTCCTGCACTCCTCTCTCCCCTTGTTCCTCCACCCCTCCACCTCCTTCTCCCGTCCTATTGCTCCGCCCCGCGCCGCCTCCTCCCCCTCCCCTTGCTTCTCCACCCTGGCCCGCCCCCACCCCTTCCACCTCCTCCTCCCCTCCCCTTGATCCACCCCCAGCCGCCTCCTCCTCCTCCCCTTGCTCATCCGCCCTGCCCACTCCTCCTCCCCTTCGTCTTTGCCTTCTCCTCCACCACCGTCCTCCTCAGAAACACCACCACCTCCCTCATCCTTGGCCTTTTGATCCTATATGGCCTCACGCACCTACATGCCAACTCGAACGCCCCCTCCACCTTCTCCTTCTCCCACTCCTCCCCCATCCTCGCATCCACCACCATCCCCTCCTCCCCCACCACCGGATTTCCACCTCACGGAAGAACTCGTCCAGCTTCGCAAGGGTCCTTACCTTACAGTAGAACTCACTCAGTTTCTTCCTCTTACAGATGCGCTTTATTGCCACATGTTACCCATGAGGAAGCCTACCGAGGTAGAACTTCGCGGAGCCCCCCTCACCGAACACGAGGGCTAGGTCGTATCCATTGGTATCTTGCTCGAGCTCATTATTGGTGAAAATGTAGAGTCCTTCCTTGGGTAGAGGCGAGGACTTGAAGCTCGTTGGGGGGTCTTTGACGATGACAACTGTGGTGGTCGCAGCGTCTATCCATCTACGCCTTCTCCGCCTTCTCCTGTTGATGTAAGAAATACCCAATATATAGATAGGTACGGTTATCAAGATGCCCATGGAAGTAGATCCAACAGGATGATCTTCGTCGATCTTGATGGCCCACCTCCGGAATCGAGTTGGGTATCTAATGGAAGAAGATGAGGTGGGGGAGTACCCAGAAGGAGGTTGCCCGTGCTGAGACTACCAGTATTCTTGAGAACCATAGTAATGGAAGCGTGCAAGCTCCAGTGGGGAAGATGATCATATCCCCATGGTTGCAACCATCCTGCAAGGGACGATCTATTTGCTCCCGAGGAGGAGAGTTGCAATGTATTTCTTTAGCAACATCAATTATTCGATTAATCAATTTTAGATTTCATCCTGAAAAGTTAAAAAAAAATCATTTTTGTGATTGGAAGACATGGTTTAGCCGTGAAAATAAGAAAAAAAATTTGTGATTTAGTGGACGTATGGAGATGCGGTGAAGAGAGAGAAAATAAAGAGAGGAGGGAGAAGAAAAGGAACGGAGGAAGAAGATGAAGAGGAAGGAGATGAGGAGGTGGAAAATCCACCATCCAATGCTCCTTTGGTTAGATTAACCCAAGATACTGACTTAAGTAAACGTAAATTTAACAGCGGGGTTTGTGGGGTAAGACAGAGCAAGTTTACGGGATTGAGGGAGTAATTACGTTGTTCAGAAAGCCGTAGAGGTAATTTAATAAGTTTCTAGGGTTTATGGGGTAAAAATACCTTATTCTTATGGTAATGTTAGCATATAGTAGCGATGTGATTGATTCAGATTTGTCAGTAGTTTAAAATCAATCAAAATCTTACTTGTTCTACATTTTGTGTTATCTTCTAAAGTTGTCTTTCACCTCCTAGATTAAAAACCAGGAAAAACATTCATAAGGAGACAAGTGAAGTAAGGACTACAAAAATGGCGAAGCCTTCTCCCACTATAAGTATGATAAGCTACATGGATTCCTGCTCAAATTTATGTTGAAAGATTCAAATATTTTTTCACTAGTTGTCGACTACCTAATTGAACTCAGCCATGGCCGGTCCCAAGCCCGGGTAAATGAGGAGGGTTGCGCGTTAGGTAGCCGACAGCCAGCCCAGGAGAGATAAATTCGTAAATAGTGTTCTTAAAGTTCTTCTAAGAACACTATTTATGAATTTATCTCGAAACCGTTCGGATCTTTTAAACATGGATTTAAGCAAACATACAGATTTCGTTGGGACGTTCCCTACTTGCGACGCGTTGCATCGCCCGAATGCAATGAAAAATTGGCAAGGGCCGCTACATCGCAGCCTGTTTGTAGTTCAAAATTTACAAGGGTTCTCGCATGAGGAACACATGCGGGTAAATAAGCTAGTTCCGCTGCATCACCGCCCGGATGCAGTCCAAAATTTACAAGGGTTCTCGCATAATGGACACATGCGAGTAAAGAAGTTAGTCCAAAAGAGATTGCAAAGGAAGTTACGGATTGGTAGTTGGAATATCGGTACTTTAACTGGAAAATTGATGGAGATAGTGGATACAATGGAAAGAAGGAAGATTCATATATTTTGTTTTCAAGAGACTAAATGGGTTGGAGAGAAAGCAAGGGACATCGAGAAGACAGGCTTTAAACTTTGGTATTCAGGTAAAGATAAGGGCAGAAACGGTGTTAGAGTGGTTGTTCATAAAGATTTGAAGGATTGTGTGGTTGAGGTGCAAAGATTTGGGGATCGGATTATTTTGCTAAAGTTGGTGCTTGAAGAAGAAATTCTGAATATCATCTCAGTTTATGCACCGCAAATTGGTTTAGATGAAAGGACTAAACAAGCTTTTTGGGAGGATCTGGATAAGATTTTACAAGGAATCCCACAAAGAGAGATGGTTTGCATAGGTGGAGATCTTAATGGACATGTGGGAAAAGATGTTTCAGGGTATGCAAGTGTGCATGGAGGACATCGTTTTGGGGATAGAAACGAAGAGGGAAAAGTCATTCTGGATTTTGTAACTGCATATGATCTTTTCATAGCAAACACTCTTTTCAAGAAGAGGGAGGAGCATTTAATTACTTATAAGAGTGGCTCAACTAGAACACAGATAGATTACTTTGCGTTGAGGAGAAGAGATCGGTTGTGTTGCAAAGATTGCAAAGTAATCCCTGGAGAGAGTTTGACAACCCAACATCGCTTGTTAGTCTTGGATTTACAAATAAAAGGGCTGGTAAAGAAAATGAAGGTTCCTAAGATCACTAGAACTAGGTGGTGGAATCTTCCGCTGAAGCAATCAAGCTTCAGGGAGAAGGTTTTAGAAGACTTATCTTGGGATTGTAGCAGTAGTGCAAACGAGATGTGGGAGGCAGTAGCATCTTGTATTCGAAAGGTAGCCAAAGAGATGCTAGGCGAGTCAAAAGGAGGAGCTCCGGGTCAAAAGGAGGCTTGGTGGTGGAGTGAAGGGGTACAAGAAGCTAAAAATTAAAAGAGCTTGCTTTAAAGCTATGTCTAAGGATAGAACAGAGGAAACTGTCACAGACTATAAAATAGCGAAGAAGGAAGCAAAGAAGGCTGTAAGCGAAGCTAAGTCAAAAGCTTATAAGGTTTTGTATAAAAATCTCAACTCTAAGGAGGGCCAGAAGGATATATTCAGGTTGGCCAAAGCAAGAGAAAGAAAGACCAAAGACCTTTCTCAAGTGAGATGCATAAAGGACGAGGAATGTCACGTGCTTGTTACTCAGAAGGATATAAAGACTAGATGGGAGCAGTACTTCCATAAACTTTTCATTGGAGAAGGAAGTAGAGAGATCACTTTGGGTGATCTAGCTAGTAGTGAAAGTTACTTGAATCGTGCATGCTATAGACGAATACAAAGAAAAGAAGTAGAGGAGGCTTTGAAGGTTATGAGACATGGGAAAGGTGTTGGACCGGATGACATCCCTGTAGAATTATGGAAAGTTTTAGGTGAGCGTGGTTTGACTTGGCTTACGAATCTATTCAATGTTATTTGGCGAAGCAAGAAAATACCTGAAGATTGGAGGAGGAGTATCGTGGTGCCTCTTTATAAGAACAAAGGAGACATTCAAAATTGTTCAAATTACAGAGGTATCAAGCTGATGAGTCACACTATGAAAATTTGGGAACGTGTGATCGAAAGAAGGTTGAGGCAAGTTTCCCAAGTAAAAGAAAACCAATTTGGATTCATGCCAGGTCGCTCAACTATTGAAGCCATCCATTTGCTGAGGAGAACAATGGAGATATATAGAGCTAAAAGGAAGAATATCCATGTGATCTTTATTGATTTGGAGAAGGCTTATGATTCCGTCCCACGAGAGATACTATGGAGAGTTTTGGAGAAGAGACAAATACCTGTCCTATACATTAATCTCATAAAGGATATGTATGATAGGGCTTTATCTTGTGTAAGGACCCCGACGGGGAAGACTGACTATTTTGATATCAACATTGGTTTACATCAAGGTTCAGCTTTGAGTCCATTTCTTTTTACTTTGATTATGGACGAGTTGACAAGTCACATTCAGGATGAGTTACCTTGGTGTATGTTATTTGCTGATGATATTGTGTTGATTGACGAGACTAGAGATGGAGTAAATGAGAAGCTTGAGGTTTGGAGACATGCATTGGAGACTAAAGGCTTTCGTATAAGTAGGGCTAAGACGGAATATATGGAATGCACCTTTGATGGAAGCAATGGTGAAGGAATCGAGGTGAAGATTGGTGACGATAACATTCAGAAGAGAGATTCTTTTAGATATCTGGGATCTATTTTGCAACATGATGGGGAAATTGATGGAGATGTTACTAATAGAATAAATGCAGGCTGGCTAAAGTGGAGAGGAGCCTCCGCTGTTCTTTGTGATAAGAAAATTCCTTTAAAAATTAAAGGAAAGTTTTACAAAGCAACCGTGAGACCTGCTATGCTTTATGGTTCTGAATGTTGGCCTGTGAACCATAGACATGTGCAGAGAATGGCTGTAGCAGAAATGAAAATGCTAAGATGGATGTGTGGACATACACGTAAAGATCGGATTCGGAATGATGCAATTAGAAAGAAAGTTGGTGTAGCTCCGATCGAGCATAAGATGCGAGAAAACCGCTTAAGATGGTTTGGTCATTTGCAAAGAAGGTCAACTGATGAACCGGTTAGGAGATGCGAGTGTTGGGATGTTGAGCCGGCTAAGAGAGGGCGAGGACGGCCCAAGAAGTGTTGGAAAGAGACTATACGAAGGGATCTTAGCTTTTTGGATATAAGTCCGAGATTGACCCAAGATAGATCTGAGTGGAGGCGAAGAATCCATGTAGCCGACCCTACTTAATTGTGGGAAAAAGCTTTGTTGTTGTTGTTGTTGTTGTTGTGTCGACTACCTAATGCAACCTCCACAAGGTGGGATTGTAACCCGATCTTTTGGGTGGTAGGCACACTGCACTACCACCAGCCAATTTAAGTGGGTACAAGTGAAGTAAGGACTATGCCTTGAGAAAAGTTTGGTTCCATATATGAGAAAGCTTAAGGGTAGATGATTCTCTTAAAAGTTCTCTGTCTTTAAAATATTTTGGCTGAGATACTGGTCTAAAATACCTAGAAAAAAGTCTTAACGATGATTAATAGAAGTCCCTAAAATTAAAACCTTGAGACCCATGGGAATTTCTGAATCTCTGAAGAGTTAATGGTCTATGGGACCACACATCAGAGAATGAGTAATGAGTATTATTCGCTAAGGGCAACTTTATTATTTGCTAAAGGCAGCTTTACATGTTTGGTCTGGTTGTCACTAATATATATATAATAATCAGTGCTGCACATTTTATTGGCCTCATCATGCTTTGGATCCACAAGTTTTAATCACTTCTACGATAATATATGAGGTAGATTCGTCTGTTAATTTCTTCCATTTGCAAGTTATTTGGATATCTCCTTCCCAACAACTGATTATTTATTAGGAAAAAAGGGATTTGGTTGAGCAGTTCTTGTTCAAAACGAATATAAACTTCAATTTGGCCATATGTTATTGAATTTATTATCATCAGCCCTAGTTGATTAAATCAACTATGCCTAAAGTTACTTTGGTTACTCATCATGACGGGCATTGTGTCATGCGCTCATTCTGACGAAGTTTAGGATTCTATTTCAAAGAATATCTTCTGTTTTTCCTTTATGACATCAATATAAACTGGGAAACGTGATTTAACTAATAATGATCTGTATAGAATGGACCCAGATCAAGCAGTTGAGCTGTTCGCATCAATCAACAAACATATATGTTGTTATCCAAAAAAAATGCTCTGGGAATTGAAATCCCCATCAAACAGATTTTTCTCACCCTACCACCATGAAACCCATCCACCATCTCTCCAGTTTTTAGGAATCCCCATTGGCCAGTTTGGAAGCAAATCACCCGGACAGTACTTCACTTGATGGCCTTTACATCTATAGTGAAAGCTTTCTGACTACTATTCCCTTACCTGATCAGAATAATAGGCTGTCAAGTGCCAACTTTGGGAAATCAATCAATGTCAGTGGGATAGAGCACCAGAAATCAAAGGACCACTTATCCCCAGCGCCATGACAATTACCAATTAAAGTTTACTATTTTTGCAGGGGGGGCTTCTGTGATAACTTCATTGTGAGTGAGCCTTGTGAGGGTCAAAATTTTCCTATGATAGGCACCGTCTGCTGCGATTTTTATTGAGCAAGTTACCTAGTCAGGGAAGGATAGGGGGAATCTGAGAGGATAATGGGGGTCCCCACTGCATGTGTCAAGGCTTCTCCCATGGTATGGCCTTGAAGGGCTATTCTAGCTTTTGCTGATGGCACAGTTTCCTGCTTTTACTTCTTACTCTATAGTACTACCTTGAATAACAAATAGCTATACTCGTCAGTGGTCCTCAAGAAGGTAGGAGATGGTTGGTGCCACCTACAAAGGAGCAAAAAGATATAAAGTCTAGAATGGAAAGAATCTTGTTAAAATTTCGATTCTCATGACATTACAGTAGTTGGAATCTACTTGAAAAATATTGGCATAGTTAAGAGTGCTCTCTCTGAACTCCTTGTTCCACAATCTAACCCACCATTACAGTAGTTAATGCAGCTCGTACTGTCCTTGGGATCTCCAGAGCCGCAAAACATTGGATGTTTTTTATTAGAATATGGCCTTGCATACTTTATAGGGTGCAGGACATTGAGCATTAAAATATGCAGGGATTTGGAACCCTGCTCCAATATTAGGACCTAATAAAACACGAAACACAAGAAATTATAAATGTCTTCCGCACTTCACATGATCCTAAAATCAGTGCCACTTGTAACAAACATGGAAGCGAAGCTTTTTCCACCACCGCCCACATTGGATCTCAGTCAGACCCACCTCAGAAAGGAAAAATTAGAGAGTGGAGAGTCCATATAATCTTTATTTTATTTATCTATTTTGTTGCTTTACTTCTATTTCACTACTCACTGTTACTGTTTTCTGTAATTTTTCCAGTTGCGTTTTGGAGAGAGCTACACAACTAGGATGCAAAGCAAAAACAAGGTCGATGGAGGAGGTGGAATCCACTTATAGTGAGTAGGCTATATGTCTCGTAGTGTTTTTGTTCTACTCGGTGTATTATTTTGGATTGGGGACGGTCAGGAACGTGCCCCCATCTGCAACACCTCTTTTCTAACGTGGAAAGATGATGATCACTGCATTCAACTCATCATTGGTGGCCAATCTCACATAAACTAAGACATCCCACAGCAACACTGCTCATATAATTGCTGCCACCCCTCACTAGGTCTTTCAATCATATGTGTCCCGGAATCCCACTGGTTCTTTAACCCAGAAATAATAATGGGAAAGGAACATCACTATTCAGTTCAGCTTGAACAGTACTGACCGTCCCATTCCACTGGCTTCCAAGCTTTTAACAAGAGGAAGTAGAGGCTGGGAGGTTGCGGTACCATCGGCAAACAACTGGCTGTTCGCCACTGTGCCACTTGGGCATCCGGGCGGCAAAGCATGCATGTATTTCAGGGCCCAGCACATGGGCCAGGGATGGTCAGCAGCGGCCTACATTTATATCTGTTGGTCCTGCCATTCCACATTCCAATGAAATTGGGCATGGATGAACCCCTGGGTTGATTTCAAAACCATTGGACTTGCGTCCTTGTAAAGTATCCCAGATCCTCCTTTCCTTCACATGGGGCTGTGAAACAACCATGTGAGGTCAGGTGAAGATTGCTTCTCAGTTCTCTTGCAAGGCATGTTAGGGGGGTGGTGTGGGGGGATGTGCTCTTCTTGTTCAGCGTGGTCGTTTGCCAGTGTTCTAGGAATACACAGACAATGTGCATTCATGTGTGTGTGGGTGTGTTACTGTGTTATTGGACACACACAAAAAAAAAGGTTGAGTGGGGAATTGCTCCCAACAATGAAAGCAACATTTATTGCTTAATATATGACGGGGGAGACATGTCCTGTGGGCTTGGAGCTTATACTTTATTCGATGGATCATCCATATTATACTATGGGAAGGACTAGCGGACTTGTTATTTTTATTGACATGTGTCCTCATGTGTGTTCATTCATAGAGAAGACTGTCTGCAACAAAAAGAAACTATAAGACCATAGAACATATTAATTTACATTGATTTTTTTCTTAAAACATAAGAATCCTAACGGACTGGTTTACTTTTATGGTCGCACAAGGTCAAATTAATCATCATAAGGAAACTCTAAGGCTCTACTCAGAGTAGCAAGCTCTGTATCATCACAATTTAGACAAAAGCAGGGAGACAGACACCTTAGTTAAACACTCTCTACAAACCAGCTTTAAAAAAAACTGCAGTTGGGGCTGCTTTAAAGAGGATGTTAGGAACTATTACTCACATGGCCGGGCGTCATCGTGGCAAATTTATTGGATAAGCATGCAAATAAGATGAGGAATTTCAGAAATCGCGGATAACTTCTGCTGATAAAATAAATGCATATTGGTTAAAGTGAAGAGGAGCGTTCACTATTCTATGTAATAAGAAAATTTCTTTGAAAATCAAAAGAAAGTACTACAAAGCAGCCATGAGACCTACTATGCTTTATGAATCTGAATGTTGACATGTGAACCATAGACATGTGCAAAGAATGACAGTAACAGAAACAAAAATACTAAGATGGATGTGTGGTCTTATATGAAAAGATCGGATTCAGAATGATAAGATCAGAATGAAAATTGGTGTAGTTCCGATAGATGATAAGTTGAGTTAAAACCACATAAGATGGGTTGACCATTTGCAAATGAGGTCAGCTGATACACCGGTTATAAGATGCGAGATTTGGATGTTGAGCCGACTAAGAGATGGCGAGGAAGGCCCAAGAAGTGTTGGAATTTGACTATCCAAAGGAATCTTAGTTATTGGGATATAGGCTCGAGAATTACCCAAGAAAATTTTTGTGAGGCAAAGAATCTATGTAGCAGACCCTACTTATTGTTAGAAAAGGCTTTATTATTGTTGTTGCGGATAACTTTGACCCTTCTTGAGAAACACAATAAGAATCTTTCCTTGTATATATATTATTGAAGATCCTATTGCAATGTTCTTTCCAACAAAATCATACTACAGTAAAAAATTTAGTGAATAATTTAGGCATTGTGATGTCAAACCCTGAAAAAATTAAAGGCAGCAAAGCTTTTTTTTAGAAAAAAAGATAAAGAAAAAGGCTAGCAAGATTATCTAATCAGAAGAAAGTGATCTAGGTAGTGAATCGCACAGGGCTAACAAATTTTGAGGCATTATTATTGGAGGAGGAAGTGTTTGATAGATTCCTCGTCTTGTTGGCAGAGTATGCATCTCTTTGCCAAAGGCAATTCCCCCTTTTTTAAGTTTTCCATTTTAAGAATTTTATCGTTCATTAAGTGCTAAGGGATAAGAGATATAAGAGGAGAGCTTTAGAGGCATACTTTTGTTCCAAATGATTTTGAAAAGGGAGTTTACAATACATCTGTTAATCAAAAGATTATAAAAACTACAGTAAAGCATGCCTATGTCAACCGATAATTTAATATTCGATAGTTGAACGCAGAATTTTACAATATTCTTATCCATTTTTAAATATAAACATGGGTACGAATATTGATGGATATGAAAACAATGTTATTATACCTTCAGAATATCCTTAGAAAACTGTTATGAAAATCATTTTCGAAGCAAAGTGCATTCCCATTTTGTGATGCCAAAGTGATATCTTAGTAATTCAAGTTCTTAAAGGTACTCAATCAGTGAGGGTTATCCACATCGTTAAGAACGATATTAAAAAGATTATAGACATCATCTTCGATGATAGATCAACTCAATAGAACCTCTTCGATATCTCCTACCGATAAGGGGAAGAGTCAACCTCGGAGGCGAAATCGAACCCCGTGGTGCCATAGGCAAAGGAGCAAATTAAGTACAACTCTTTAGTGTAGGTACTCCTAAAAAAGGGGAGAATATGGCCAATCAGTTTGTCAACGTAAAAAAAATAGTCTACTGTGGCATAAGATAGAATTCGGAGTCGGGAAATGAAGTGTAATTTCTATTCTTCATCAGTGTGCCCATAGACGTGAATCCTTATCACCCAAGGTGAAGGTGGTAGAATATATACTACCATAATCAAAGTTATCCGAACGTAAACGGGCATTTGAAATCCAGGAGGAGTCTACAAAAGGAAGGGAACCCCGATATGCATGGGAATGAATACCATAGACCCTCACCAACGTGGAGGTTAACCTCTTTCATCACGCAGGTTCCAAACTCCGGAGTCCAAACCAGAAGACAGCACTTGGTGACGACTGAAAGGAAAGGGTGAGACGGTGAGTAAACAAGTCTAGGTTTTGGCGAGTCCGGCATGTCCATGAGAAATCTCTTAGAACCAAGAATGGAGAAGGATTGGATTTTAGCTAAGATTGCGAACACCACGGTATGCTCCAAGCGCCATAGCACCAGATAAGGTCCGTTGTAAGGAAGGGTTTATCATATCATGTCTTTTTACTGCGCTTTTCTAGGGCAAAACCTAGAAAACATATTGGTGTTTTGTTAGTCGGGGAGTCCGACTTGGTTAGTTGTCCAACGACTAGTTTCCACTGGAGACCCATCAGAGGACCGAGTCCTTAACCAATAAAAGATCCTAGTAGTGGAGTGGGGTTCGCCAATTTATATGTGTAAGCAAACTAAAAGAATTTATTGTTGACTTGTATGGAACTTTATATGGATAAACGGATCTTTGGATGATGGACCGTTCACCCATCTCCCTATAAATGTACTCATCCCACCTTATTTTGAACGACCTATGTGAAGAGAGAACCCTAATCTCGTGTGAAGGAGATTAGGGTTATGTTTGCCTTCGTGGGTTTTCCCTCTCCGTAGGTTTTTCCACGTAAATCTTGGTGTCTTCTTCTTTAATCTGCGTTTTATCTTTAACATGGTATCAGAGCCTAATTAAGGCTTTTTCTTCTCATCAAGTTCTTCCGTGCAAGTTCTTTCGTACAACCTGCACCTCCTACAAGTGCCCTTGCCAGCGTGTCCTGTGCACGAGCTCCGGCAACCCTCGCAAGGCAACCCCCCTATGTCGCGCGTTCTCGACATGCGCCCCCGCGCAAGGCAACACCCCCGCGCAAGGCACCCCCCTGTGTGTCTCCCTACACGCGTTCCTGGCCTATGCCCTCCTGCGCGCGACCCCAGGCGCCCTCCTGTGCGGACCTCCCAGGCACCCTAGACCTCCTGCACCCAAGCGCGCCCCTGTGTCTCCCTATGCGCGTTCCCGGCATGCGCCCTCCTGCGTGTGCACTCCCTGCACGCGACCCTGGACCTCCTACGCCCAGGCGCCCTCCTGCGCGTGCGACCCCCCAAGTGTCCTCCTACGCGTGCATGCCTTTGCCATCCTCTGGTTGGTCTGCAACGAGACGCTGAGTCCCGTGGGGTCATCCTCCCTGGTTGATTTGCAAAGTCTGTGAGTTGTTTGGGTAATCTGCTTCTTTGGATTGTTTTCTTCTTGTGGTCTTATTGATCAAAGTGATAGACCCCCGTGGTCCTACTGTGGTTGCTTTGCGGTGCTTGTACTTCGACTCTACTTAGAATATCATTATTGTGCCTCCAATGACTTCAGAAGAGACTCCCGACACAATGTCCTTTAAGATGGACAGTGTTCTAGCTCAAATCGCCACTATGAAGTTGACTAAGACAACTTAATGGGGTCTGCGGCTATGAAGGTGTCATTAGCATCTCGTGGCAGGGAAGGATACATTGATGGATGAAAAAAGGTCCTTGCTATCACTGACAAACTGTATGAACAATGGTATGTCGATGACAACCACTGCAGGAACTGGATAATCAATGCAGAGTCTACTGACATTCAACCTCTTGTGCTTCGTAAGAAATCGGCGAGAGAACAATGACTCACTCTCGAAAGTATGTATGGGCAGAAGAAGTAAGATATCAGGATGTACCAACTGAGTAGGGATGTCTACACCATGAAGCAAGAAGATTTACCCGTCTCAGGTTACTATGTTGCATTGAAAACAAAATGGGAAGAGATAGACTACCACTGCGATGATACCTAGATAAGTCCTATTGATCAGAAGAAATATTGGGACGAGGTTTGGAAGCAGAGAATAATCATTTTCCTTGAAGGTCTGGATGCCGAGTTTGAGGCGACTAGAAGCCAACTTCTAACTAGAGGGATTGGCTCAGATATTGAAGAAATCTACCATGCCATTGAGTCTGAGGAGCAAGGCGTACTATTATGAAGGATGATCAAGTCACAAATTTTCAGAGATCTACGTTGCTGACAAAAGACAGCAAGAGTGGGTACTGGAAGGATAAGAAGTGTGGACATTATAAGAAAACAGTACACAGAACCGATTATTGTTGGGAACTCCATCCTGAAAGAAAAGTGAACAAAGGAAAGAGACCTCTCGCAATGTCTGCTGAAGGGAAAAGGTTGACAATTTCAGTGGGTTAACGCCTCTTCTGCCTCGTCGTTTTGGGACTCGTTGCGTTCGAATAATGATAGGCCAAGGAGGGAGCTGCTACGCCCTCTCGCGTGCGTTTAGGCGTTGTGGCTTGGTCGGAACGCGAAGATTTTCAGGGGTCAAAGGTTTTACAAGGAGAATATTATCGCGCACATTTCTTTGCTTCTAAATGACTGGATGATACTGTAGTGTGTTTCTCTTTTTGGGTAACTTGAGGGATCTGCTCGATCCTAGGCGTCTGTATTACCGTCTTCTTACTTTCCTTCTCCACCTTTTAAATAAAATTTTGGAGCGATCACCATGGCGTGTATCCCCCGAAGAGCTTTGGCTTCAAAAAAAAACTGATCCGATCAAGGACCTACATGGCTATTTTCAAAAGATATTGGTCTCAGATAAAATCAAGGTTGATGCTGATATTGTCAATGTTGCTATGGCCGTTGCAACATACGAAGGTAACAATTCCTTTAATGATGAATGGATTATTGATAGTGGGGCCACTGATCATATGATAGGAAATTGCAAGATGTTCCATGAGTATAAACTTGCTTCAGGACCGGAAAGAGTTAACCTGGCTGATGGATCCTCCATCATTGTGGCTGGCAAAGGAAGCATATCCATCGTAAATAAATTCGTTCTAAAGAACACCGTACATTTTCCTGATTTTCCGATTAATTTGTTATCTCTTTACCGCATTGCTAAGGATCTACAGTGTCGTCTAATCTTTGATGCCAATACTTGTGTCTTGCAGGAACTGGGGACGGTTGGTTTGGTTGTTGATGTCCTTTATCGTCTTCCTGTACGTGTCATCTTAGCATGGATTGTTGCGAATACTTATAACAGAACTGGAGATGCTCACGAGCTGATGAAGTGGTATGAACGTTTGGGTCATCCTGATTATTCTACTCTTTATGTTTTATTTCTGGACTTATGCAATAAAATAGATCGTGGTTTTTTTAGTTGTGAGGTTTGTTAGTTGGCAAAACATACAAGAACTGTTTAACCAATTTCAAATAGTCAAAGCACTGTTATTTTTTAATTGGTTCATTCTGATATTTCGGGATCATCCAGTGTGAAGAGTTTGGGAGGCCATAAATATTTATCACCTTCGCTGATGATTTCTCTCGTTATACCTATGTGTACTTGATGAAGAATAGAAGCGAAGTTCCTTTCATTGTTCGAGATTTCCTCATCATGATAGAAAATCAATATAATACTAACGTGAAAATCTTAAAGACAGATAATGTTAAGGAGTACATGGAGGGGTCTCTTCATATTTTTCTAGGAGAACAAGGGATTAAACATGAAACGTCTTGCAACTATATACCCCAACAAAACGGTGTGGCAGAAAGGAAAAATATGTAGCTTTTGGAAGTTATCCATGCTCTTATGATTCAGAAACATGTCCTCAAGAGTTTTTTGGGGGAAGTTGTGCTTACTGCTACTTATCTTCTTAACAAAATACCTTCTGCTACTATTAAAAAGGGGATCCCTTTCTCTATTCTGCATCTAGATAAGTCTCCCTTATATTTGGATCCTCGAGTCTTTGGATGTGTTTGCTTTGTACATAACGTTGACCCTAATAGAGAAAGCTGGATCCAAGAGCCACTAAGTGCATCTTCCTTGGCCGTTCTTGTACCCAGAAGGGATACAAATGTTATGATCTGTTGTCAAGAAAATTGTATGTGAGTAAAGATGTTACTTTCCATGAACATGAGTTGCACTATAACATATCTTTTACTCAGGGGGAGTCTACTGAAAAAGAGGTAAATATTTATTGTTTGGATGTTATCCTACTGGTGCATCATGATGACCATGGTGACACAAATGCTAATGCAAACAACCAGGATAGTAACGTGTTGCTTGAGAACGAGAATGATGAAGATGGGCTCTTAGTTGATGATATTGATAGTGTAGAAACATCAATACCAAACCAGAATCCCAGTCAGACCCTGGATGATCCACATCCCAACATCTCTGTAAGTAGTTCCTTTACTCTTGATAATCAGGTTGATGATGCTAATGTTATGCTAAATGACTTGAATGACAATAATGGGAGTCACAAGGATGGTCATCCTGTTACGGTACAAAGACAGCTAGGTCAATCAGACCTTCTACTCGGTATCTTGTAGAAGACTTTGTATCTTACTCCAAGGTGAGTCCAACTTATAAGAGTTTCATTATTGTTTTGGACTCTCATGAAATTCCCAGGAATGTAGCAGAAGCAAAAGTTGATCTGAGATAGATATGTGCCCTGGAAGAAGAGATGGATGTTCTGAGAAAAAAATAACACTTAGGATGTTGTGGACATTCCTAAAGATGCATATCTTGTTGGTTCGAAGTGGGTTTACACAATCAAGTACAATTCTGATGGGAGAGTTGACAGATTCAATGCATGACTTGTTGCACGCAGATACAACCATAAATATGGGATAGATTATCTCGAGACTTTTGCACCTGTGGCTAAGATGAATACTTTCTGTCTTCCTTTATATCTTGTCGTACAATTCTCGTGAAAAATATATAAGTTCGATGTCAAAAATACGTTCCTAAATGGAAATCTCAAAGAAGAAGTATACATGAAGATGCCATCTGGGTATGATGTACTTAACAAGTGTTGCAGACTAAAAAAGGCAATGTGTGGTTTGAACGTCTCGGGGTGGTGATGCTTGCTCATGACTTCAATCAAGCTAATGGAGATCATACCCTCTTTATTAAGTGGCGAGGCAACAGAAAATCCATTCTCTTGGTTTTTGTGGATGATATGATCCTAACCAGTGATGATGACATTGAAATAATCGACATTAAAAGAGTTCTGGCTACAGAATTTGAACTAAAGGACATGAGTAAGTTGAAGTATTTTCTTGGTATTGAGATGACCCTTTCCCCTAGAGGTATGTGTTTAAATCAACAAAATTATACTCCAAATTTACTTCGGGATTCTGGTATGCTCGGCTGCAAGCCAGTCTCTACCCCTATAGATGCTCATCATAAACTTAGCAAAGCAGATGGTGATCCTCTTGACGAAACTACCAAAGATAGGTACCAACAAATAGTTGGAAAGTTAATTTATCTCACTCTTATAAGACCTGATGTTAATGTGGTTAGTCAATTCATGCATGCTCCCACCACAGTTCATATGACTGATGTCAACAGGATTTTGTGTTACAATAAGAAATCCCCTAGAAAAGGACTTTTGTTTAAATAACAGGGCGGTGTGAGCATTGAAGGATACATTGATGCAGACTAGGGTGGGTCTTTGGATGATAGGTGCTCAACCACGAGATATGTTGTGTATCTGTGTGGTAACTTGGTCATCTGGCGAAGCATGAAATAAAATGTTGTCTCTAGGTCCAGCAAGGAAGCTGAGTATCGAGCACTTGCGAATGGGGTTATTGAGGTCATTTGGTTGAAACTTCTATTAATGAAGTTGTGTGTTGAACCTCTCATGTCACTGAAGATGGTCTGTGATAACAAAACTGCAATCAACTTGGCAATCAGTCCTGTCATGCATGATAGAATGGCAACCAGACCAAGTTGAGACGCACTTCCTTCACTATAAGAAGAAGAGAGGTTTTGCCTAGAAGTACTACCCTCATATGCTACCCCAAGTCAAGGAAGACTGCCTCCTCACCACCTCATCGGCGATCTGGTGACTAGATTGCTTGTCTCTTCTCAAAAGGATTGCCTCCGATGATTTTTGAGTTGAACGTAGGCATGTTGGGCATGGTTGATATGTATGCTCAGCTTGAGGGGGAGTGTTGAGTTGTATGGATCTTTATATGGGTTAACAAATCTTTGGATGAGAGACCGTTTACCCATCTCCCTATAAATGTACTCATCCCCCTCTTATTTTGAACGACATGTATGAAGAGAGAATCCTAATCTCTTGTGAAGGGGATTATGGTTTATGTGTGCTTCCGTGATTTTTCCCTCTCCGTAGGGTTTTCTACGTAAATCTTGGTGTCTTCTTCTTTAATCTACATTTTGTCTCTAACAATGGTATCAAATCAAGCTTAGGGCATTGCAAATATCTTGATAACTTGGTATCAAGATCAAGAACTTGCATGTATTGTTAGAGTAATTATTAGCGTGGAAGGTGAGAATCTCCATTCAAGGCATGATCGATTAGAATCCATAAATGTCGGAGAAGGAGAAAATGCTCTCTTGCCTTTCTAAGGTAGTCTTACAAGGAAAGACGATAGCCTTTCTTTGCTTACCTTTAGATGTAGAAGCCGATAGTCGAAGGGAGCAGAGAAGAGGAGAAGAAGATACATCCATTAGAATATTACCAAGGTTTTGAAACTACAAAACATTACAACAAAAAGAACACAAATGATGAGCACATGTGAGCGAGGGTTGGACAAGCACATGTGCTCGCATTGGGACCTACGAACACTTGGCCAAAACACATGTTCACATGCGCCCTCATGCACTTGAATTTCACACCATTTAGCACATGACACCTCTTCAATTTAGTAGGCAGTCACTCGACCAACACATGTGCTTGCCCCCATGTGCTTGCCCATTTGAATTCCACTGGGTGCGACACGTGACACTATTATTTGGGGGGTGAGACCGGTGGCTGACACTGGGTGGGCATAGTGTGCTTGTCTGTGTCTGTAAAAAGAATGATACAACCCATTTCTTTCTCATTCTACCCGCAATCCAATCCCAAAACCCTTGCTCCAACAAACTTTGTGATGTGTCCCTTGCTTCTGGTGACCACTGTTTGGGTCATCCACCCATGTATGCACCTTCCCTTTGGTATTTCGATACATCATATATCTCTCTCTCTTTTCCATATCATAGATGTTGTGATGTTATAGGGCTTCCATATTGTTGATAGATTATACATTATTCTCTATGGTTTGTGTGCTTCAACTTATTGTTTATGTATCATTTGAGCAGATTGATATATATTTTGTGTTAGATTTGGTGATGGTAGTCTAGTATATATGCAAATCTACATGCACAGAGGATGTACGATGAAATGGCACAACTAGTAACATGTTTAAATTTATATAACAATTCGAATAATAAATATTAGTGTCAATACCATGCCATGTTAGAATCCATTGTTGATGATTTAAAATGACTTAACATAGAAGATAGAAATATCATATCATGATTGTGAATTAATGTGCTTAAATAAGTTGGGGGTATAACTTGTTAATATGATGATCATGAGTTGTATAACAATATAAAATGTGAAGAATGTTATGCATTACTTGGATTACATTAGCTACTTCCTGATTAGGATTAGTTTACTTGGGAACTATTTATTGTGTGTATATGTGTGTCGCTATGTATGTATACATCCTCATATAGTGTGTAGATATGGGAGAGAGGGTGCATATATGTGTAGGTATGATAAAGTGATATATATGGGAAGGAAGTGTATATATGCAGCAAGGAGGTGATGAATATCCATGTCATCACCTTTATTCTTTCATTTTGGTTCTAAATCCCTAGATAAACACATATAGATATCATTAATTTATACAAAATAGCACTCAATAATTGACTCATAAATATTGTATAAATACGTGTATTTCATCTCAAAATAAAAGAATAAAGGAAAGAAAATGAAATGAAATTAAGTATTAAAAATATTGAATGACCTAAACCCCAAGATCACGTCAATATTGACTTGGTCGACAAGGAATAAAATAAGGGGAAATAGGACCCTCTAATTGTACGAAAACCATATACAATCCCAAATTTTATTCTTCAATAAATAGCTATTTGTACCCTATTTTCTTTTGTATTATGCACACCTCAAATAAATAAATGTTCTACGTGAACATTGTACATACAAATACATAAAAAAATACAAAATTAATTGTACAAAAAATAATGCACAATGTGACTGGGACACTGATAAACATGAAAATGGAATAGTCTAAAATGAGCCTCACAAGGTGAGGACTCAATCGTTGTGACGACCTCTCAAAAATCATGTTTAATCAATAATTAACCCACACAATATATCAAGCAGGGCAAGTGTGAATTAAAATTTATTATACCCTACAAATTAATGCATAGTGGACAAGTATAGTAGGGGTGGAACACAAGGAACAACTGAGGATAAACAATAAAAAATTGGCCAATTTGGATTTTTTAGATTTTTGTGGGTTTTATTTTTTTATTTTTTATGGATTTTTGCTTTTATAATTTTTTTGTTTTTTTATTTGTAATTTTTATATTGATTTATAAAGAATAATAATTATAGGAGTAATATAAGTATATATAAGTATAAATATACTATATAGGGTAGTATATAGATATAAATTTTTTATATTTAAAATTACCCACATAAAATCTTTTTATTTTTTATATTTAACTCTATTTTTAGTATTTTCCTAATAATTTCAACTATTTTTTGTATTTTTAATTAGAGAAATAAGGCAAAATGTGAATAGGATAAATAGGTTGGATTGTTTTGGACATTAAAAATATAAAAAATGCTTAAAAGTTTCCAAAACTAATTTTAATTAATAGGAAATACAATAGGAAAAATTCAGAAATAGAAAACACAATCTTTTGGATTTTTATAGAACTTTTTATGATTTTTAGTTGGATTTGGAGATTTTTAATTTTTAAGCCTTTGCTTTTCCTATTTTTAGGAATTTTTGGTTTGTATGCTCAAAATACAATAATAGACAAAATCTATTTTTTGTAATTTTTCAAAACATCTTTATATTTTTATGGATACAACAAACATGGAATAATAGCTAGGTTTTTTAATTTTTATAAATAGAAAATACAACTTAAAATACCCAACCAAAATTATATGTGTTGGGAATATATGTCAGATATTTCATGGTAATTTTCCATAAATTTTTATCAACCAGGAGATATTTTTACAAAATAAAAAGAACAAAAAGAAAATACATTCTTGTAGGGGTATTTTTGTAAATATTTAAAATTCTAGAACTAAATCTGAACACCTTAGAGAAATACAGGGGGTACATGCAATTTTTTCAAAAATATTCTATCATATATACCTAGAGGGGTATTTTTGCAATTTAATACAAAGGCAGGGATCCAGATGTAAAATACCCAAAAAATATCACACTAATTTGCCAAATTCGAAGATTGAAATGAAATCAGCAAAAGTCCAAGTGCTTAGGAACAAAATATCTAGTCTGCACACGTGCACGAGCGCGTAAGGTGACGTGGATTGGACCTAAGCGTAATTTAACTAAGTAAGGGGGGCTGGAATGTAAATATTGCATACACTACAAACGGAAGTTTTAGTAATAAATGCAAGAAAAAAGACACAAGGGTGTCGATGCAAAATACCCTCTAATCGTGCATTGGTAGATGGCTCAGGGCATGCCACTTATCTACGTGACGACCATCCAACGACTGATACCCCTTCGTGCTTCAACAACGGAAATTAGATCTCCGCCCAAGATCTGGCGGCTGAGGCTCGAAGCATTGGACGATAGATATAACGTCTGGAGTCGGCACTTTATCGGATGGTAATGAGGTGACCTGGAAGAACAGATGAAGAATTCCGCCCAGATGGACTTCGATCCCTTGTATCTTCTGAATTTTTCATCCGCAGGAGCACGAAGATGGTGCAAAATGCTCCCGGAGATCTTCTGCGACTAAGGAGATTCTCAAAATGGCCAAGGACCACCGAAGTTGCTCCGGTGAAGCCTGAGACCTGGAGCTTGTTCCAGACCTCGATGACCCCTACAAATGGGTTTCTTTCTTCGTTTCCTGTAGGGAGAAGTTAGCGACAAAAAGGCGAAGCCCCGGGAGGCTTCAGATGGCAGGATGGATGTGAGATGAGGTGTGGCGGTATGCCTCCAGCAAGCAACGGAATCGGGGCACGGATCTCTCGATCTGTGTAAGATCAAAGTGGGCGAAGTTGTGTAGGATGCTCAGATCGCAAAGGGGCATGACATGGATATGGAGGGATTGTCGGAGATGGTCGAGAATAATCGAAACAAGCCGGCAGAGCCGGAGCTCCAGCGAGGGGACAATTTTGAAAAATACGAAAAATAAAACTAAATCAATTGGAATAAAGAACTAAACTACGCTACTTCTACACTAAGAGACTGGAAAACAAGGAAAGTACAAAGAACACCGTGTCGGGAACTTGAGATAAAGCTCTGGGCGGAGACGGTAGAGGCGTTGGACCGACCTCGATTCTACACCAAACACCACGAGAAGACCCCCCAGGTCTTAATGTTTTCACCAGGGAGATGGAGCGAACCTTAGAATTAGGGTTAGGTGGCGGAAGAGGGATCAAAGATCCAAGGGAGCTTGGACGGGATACTATATACCCGTCCACTTCATCGGGCAGTGGTGCCCGATCATAGGTCCACGACCAAGTAATGGAGCACAAATGAAAGTGCGTTGATCGAGGTACAAAAGTCAAAAAGCAATCGAGCAAAAATAGTGCAACGATCGAGCAAGAGAAATCAATGAAGACCGGTCAAAATCGAGGTCTGACAGTCGCTTGCCTTGGTCAGAGAGTTGACCGAGGGTCAATGCTTGGGCGGCTCCCATTGGTCCAACTGGGACACTACAGAACAGAATTAATTTGAAATTCAAAATTAATTCAAAATAAATTAGTAAATGATTTTATTGATTTTTGATTAAAACTTAAAAAATGTTTATTATGTAATGTAGTATTTTAATATGATTTTTGTTTATTTTTATGGGTATATTTCTTACAAGTTACATTTTAGGGTTTGATTTATAGGTACATTTACCTATGTTTTTTTGTATTTTATTTTTATTTTATATTTTATACTTTACTATTTTATTCTCATAATTTATTAAATTATAACTTGTTTTTATATATATAAATATATTTTTATTATATTTTTTGATGTGTTTTGTACACTAAAATAAATAAAGGTATATAATATATATGTATAAGTATTGTATATTCATCTATGTATTTTTGTATATTTTATTTATTATTTTATTTATGGTTTTATTTTAGTCCAAATATCTACATATATTATAAATAATATTTATAAAATTATAAACTATAAAAATATAAAGTATAATTAAAAATATTTTATTCAGGTACATAATACAATAGGGGTCCAATACCTAAATTTTGCATCTTAACTCCAAATTGAATGAAACCACCTTCATTAAATAGCTTGTTAAAAGTTATATGTAATTAAATATGATTTTGGTGCATTTTGAGTTCATATGAAAAGATATGAGTCTGGGAAGTTTGGGTTTTGGATTTTTATTTAGAGTATAAAAAGTATATTGTATATTATTTTTGTGTGAAATCAATTTTGTATTTTTCTATGTATTTTTGTCTACAACTTTGTACAAAGTTTCTTTATTTGAGGTATAAATAACAATCAATAAAATAGGTCCCAAAAATAAAATATGAAGGATATAAATTAGGGTTTTATTGTTGCTTTTGACCATTATCTTCCCCTACTTTATTCATTGTCAACCCAGTCATCAAGATTCCTAGGTCTCGTGGTTTAGAGTCATGAATTACCTTTGGTATTTTATTCTTTTTCTTTCTTTATTTTTTTATTTTGGTTTTAAACAGTGTACTTTACACAATATTTATACAATAAATAATAAATTTTAATTTGTGCAAAATAGTGATATTTACGTGCATTTAGCTAGGGTTTAAAGGCCAAAATGAAAGAATAAAGGTGATGATATGGAGATTCATCACCCCCTATACTTTCCTTTTCTAGTCCCTAGCAAGCATTTTTGCCTATCGTGCAGAAACGAAAATAATGAAAAGAAAAAGAAAGAAATTGGAATAATTGTCAACTTTTAAATTTATCTTAACAAAATCAAAGTTTGAAGCTCAGCGAAGGCCTTTGGATGAATGATGTGTATGGAACCACATGGAAGTCAGGAAGTGTGACACATCAACCCTTAGGTTCCATGCTCTTATCATCCAATCCAATTCACAACTAGGTCAGAACCATCCTCCCAGTCGCATACTCTTGATACCTTGAAGTGATAGAACCATGTGTGTGAAACTCTCCTCAGACAAAACCAATTAACTATCGAGGTGACTGCTCTTCTGGTAACTCATCCTCGTGGAGACGGATATTCCTTTCTAAGGTTATGTACTCCCGGTCTTTACAACCGAATGGGGAAGAAGTTTAGAAGAAGGGGAAAAGAAGTGTGAATGAACCGATGTAGTCTTCATTCCCTTGTGAAGTTGGTCAGTGTAACCGATTCTTCACCATTAAGTAGGCTCTCTTTTTTCTGAAGCTCAAATTTTGTGGAATTTTTGGTTGTCGACTTCTTCGGATATTTTCTTTGTCTTTTACAACTTTTGCATTCTTGCTTGTACCCTGATGGATTAGCATATTTTGTTCCACCCATTTTTTGGGGCCCTGGAAAAGGTTGTGCCAGTAGATCATTCCTCATCCGAAGCATTGTCTCAATCCATCTCCAATCTTTGGATATCATTGCTACCAAAAGAAGTGGGTTTGACTACCAATGTCGGCAATCCCCAAGAATGGTTCCAGAGCCACCCTTGATGAAGCGACCTTCCATCGTCATGACTTAGACTCCAAAATTTTTCACCAGTCCATCTGTGTTGAGCTAAGTACTAGGTGTGAGGTTTCCAGTCAAGTCACTTTCTCAAGAGACTTATGGATGATATGAAGGGTTCTATTCAGGCACATTGAATTGACTCATGAACATAGTCTTATGGAACCTAAAGAATTAAGTCTAGGTGGCATGAAATATCTCCACCTCTAGCCCTCAATGGGTTCCTCTCAAATTAAGTATATTAAGGTATATTCCAAGCTATGATCTTCAGAATTTATTTGGACTTGTTATTTGTCTCGGTTATTATGAAAAATGTGAATGTTATGATCATTGTAAGGAAAATATTTTTGTAATGCAATTGAACTTTTTGTGATTGTTCAAAAAAGGTTTGCAAATTTTTATGCAGTTTTTGAAAAGGTTTTTGCAAATATTTTTTTTGGTTTTTTTTGCAAATTGTTAGGGTTTTTTCAAAACAAATGGATTTTTTTGTAAAATAAGTAGGTACATATATTTACAAGGGAGTGCTTCTTGTTATTTACAAGAGTTGAGTTTTAGGAATTTACAAGTGTGACACGATTTTATAAAGAGTTTTTATTTGCTTGAGTAATGTACATAACTCTCAAAATAAGTTAAAAAGATTTTTGCAAACTTTTTTGAAAACTTTATTTTTGCAAACTATTTTGACAAATAATTTTTTACAAATATTTACAAAATTTGAAAATCATTTTGCAAAGTTTTTTCAAACAGTGTATATATTTTTATAAAAATATTTTTGTAACCATTTTCCAAATCTTTTGCTAATAGATTTTCAAAATATTTTATTTCACACGAAGAAAAGAAATTTTTACACACAAAACAATTTTACAAAGGTTGAAAATATGTTACAAAACATGTTCCAATCAATTTTCAAAAGATTTTTCAAAGAGATTTTCAAACCATTTTTCAAGCAAAACATTTTTACCTGATTTACTAATCAATATATACAAAGAATTTCAATGAAATTTCTACAAGTATTTTATTTACACTTAATTAATTGTATTTTAGCCATATTTATTAAAAATACGAAAGTATGCGATATGGCTAAACTATATACGCAGTATATACGACCCCTATATACTTAGCATGACCTATGTCCTCATAGATCAGAGAGAAAAAGAGAAGACATAACTCGTATTGAGTATAGAAAAGCCTATACTACAATGACTAAAGAATGAATGAATGTGAAGTTGACTGTCCCCCTATTCTTACGATGAAATAATCTTAAGTATCATAGACTGTACACAAGGCAGGGAGGGTCAACAGTGGGAATGTACGAAATCATTGGCTCGACCTGTCCCCCTATACTTAGGTTAAAAATATCCCTAAGAATAGACAGAGTATAAAAAGTTGAGGGGACAGGTGTGGGATCATAATGAACAACTCGAGGCATACACCGCCCCAAGGACAAAGTACGTCCTAAGTATAACAATGATGAAAGGGGTGACACCTTTTCAAAAGAAAAATAAAATAAAGGACGAAAAGAAGAAAAGAGAGATCATTCAAAATGTTTTCATCTGCTTTGTCAACATCTACAATTGCGGAGGCTCTCAGTTCATCTTCGTATATAGCTTTAATTGAGTCAACGACAGACAGAAATGTATCATGTTCTAAGTAATGATTTAGTTGTCCATTGACTACAAAAAGTTGTACATCATTTGAAAATTCAGATATCATCACGCTACCATTTTCACGCACATGTTTCACTGTAAACGACCCAGTCCATTTGTTCTTAAATTTTCCTGGAAATATTTTTATTTTCATATCAAACAACCAAACCCTCTGATATGGTTCGAAAGTCTTTCTGCGGATATGCTTGTCATGCCACTTCTTGACCTTCTCCTTGTACATCAGGTTGTTGTTGTATGCATAATCTCTAAACTCGAGCAGTCTTTTCACATCCACGTGTCGATTCTTCCCAGCTTTCTTGGAGTCGAAATTACAAACATTGATCGCCCACAAGGATTTGTGAATTAGTTCCATGGGCAAATGGCATGGCTTGCTGTAGACTAGCAAGCAGGGAGGCATTCCCAAAGGTGACTTGTACGTAATTTTGTAAGCCAAAGAACTAAGTCAAGCAACTGAGACCAGTTCTTGTGATTCAGATGCACAAGTTTTTAAAGAATTGTTTTGATCTCCCTATTTGAGCATTCAACCAAGCCATTGGACCATGGGTGGTAGGGAGAAGCGATACCGTGTTCAATGCAAAATTCTTGAGTCATCTTCTTCACATCTTTGTTGATAATGTGGTTACCCCCATATGATATGAGGATCTTCAGAATTCTGAACCTTGAAATGTTGTGATCTTTTAGGAAACGACAGACGGTAAGACTGTCGACAGCTTGGGTTGGGATAGCCTCTACCCAACGACCAACGTAATCGACAACAAGCAAAATGTATTCATATCCCTGACTTTTTGGAAATGGGCCCATAAAATCAATCTCGCAGCATCAAATACATATGAGATCTAGATAAATTTCAGGGGCATTGTGTCTATCACTCCAATTGTTCTACCCATCTTCTAGCAGTCAGTGCAATGCTTCACAAGTTTTCTGCATCTTTGAACAAGGTTGGCCACCAGAAGCTGTGATGAGCGACCCACTAGAGTTAAGTTGATTAATTAATATGTCATTGTTATCCAAATACATCGAATCGAAAATCAAGAAAATGATTTAACCACTAAAGAAATCGATCAAATCAAGCAAGTGATATAACTACTTTTATTATGGTATAACGACCAGGGTCGAACAAAAGGAGCACAATTAAACTTAGGTAGTCAAATCACAAAGATTCCCATTATTTATATTGTCTTTTTAATGGTTTTTTATTTTGCAAATTTTAAAACTTTGGAAACAGGGCAAGTAAAAGTAATGAATAAAAATGGTACGTACATATTCTTTTTAAAATTTTCAAATATAACAAAAATATTCTGAAAAATCAACTAAACTTTTTTAGGTTTTATAAGTTTTGTACTATTTTGGTAAATTTTCAATGATTTTTAGTTTTTTATATTATTTTCAAATAAATTGAAAAATAAGAAAACAAGCAAACAACGTATAGTTATGAGTACTCTTCAATTTAAAAATAGGAATTATGCTCAAAACTCATGGAAACTAATTTTAATAAAAACTAGAGGTAAATATCTACAAACCGAAATAAAGAACACATTTTTTTGATTTTTTCTCTAATTTTTAATTCTTTTATACGATTTTTTGTATTTTACAATTGTTAGGTTTTTATACAAGAACATGATGTGAAAAATGGAAAGAATTAAAACAAATCAAAATCATGCTACTCTATTTTTTTATAGAATTTTTAAAATATGTTTTGAATTTTTATGAATTTTCTAAGTCAAACAAGGACATTTTCTATTGGTTTGAATTTTTAATAATAATAAAAATAAGAAATACAACACATAAAAATTACCACCTAAAGTAGACACTAGCAGGAGTTAATAATGATTTGTGGTGAAATTTTGGGGTCAAATTACTGTTTATTGCAATCAATAAACAAGCAAGAAATTTAAACATTGAAGCAAGGACCTAATTGCAATTATTTTAAGTCATAGGACCAAATAATAACACGTAATAAAAGTGTAGGGGCCCGAATACAATTAATCCATAACAATCATGTGCTACACTTGACCGAGCATTCACAGTAGCATAAACACAAATATGGGAAATATTTTCTACTTCATTAACCAAATAGAAGCACAAGCATATGGTTGCAAAATACCCAAAAAAGCATGTGAGGACACACGTGAGTTCGACTCAACTAAACTAAAGCACAAATAATGAAAATACGAGGTCCAAGTTTCTAATGTTTTTAACTAAATATTACAATTATTAAACTAAAATGAAATAAAGCAAACTACAGGGGAGAAAGTGTAATATACCCATAGCACATGCATGGCGTGTGCTCTGACATATGGCCCTGATGCGCCTCTGCTAAAGATATGATGGTGTAGGATCGTGGCTCTAGCGTACGGTCTTGATCGACAGTTGCTGAGCGGATCTGACGGTCTGGGGAAAGCTGATGGTGTGCGGTCAGATCTGACCCAGACCTGATCTGAGCGCCTAAATTTGGGTGCTATCGTATGGCTCAGATCAAATCTGGGAATGAGGCTTCTTCATCAGACGATAGAAACAGGGCTTGGACGAACATGGACGAAGGTGGAGCTGGGCAAACTTCTATCGATAAACTCTGGCAATCCACAATACAGATTGGCTCGCTGGATGGTCCAACACCAAGCTGGAGGGGGTCCACGTCAGGTGGAGCACTCCGATGGGTCGGAGTTCTAGTCGATGAAGATCTAGCAGTGGTGGTTCATGGAGCTACTATGCCTAGCCCATGGAGCATCGAAGTGAGGTTTCTCGCACACCTGAACCTACAGGAGTATTCTACGCTCGAAGGCGATGCTTCGACGAGGGTTATTCTGCAGAGTAAATGAAAGAAGCAAGGGTGGATGATACTTGACCTCCGTTGATGATGAGAGAAGGAGGTCCAGGCCTAAACTTACACCGACGAGCGAGATTTAGGATAATCATATTACGTAAGAATGTGAACTTGGTGGTAGCAGAAAGATTGGTGCAAATGGGTGTGGAAAATGGAGCTCCGACCCGATGGTCGGAGAAACTCTAGCGAAAGGTGGTTGATGGATCAATCGAATGAACTGAGTGAAAAGGGAAGGGAAAGAGTGATACCTGAGGATGCTGCTGTGATTGATGAAGAGAAATAGAGGTGGAGGCGAGGTCCTGGTCTCAACTCATACGCAGAAGGTGGAGGAGACTGAACGCGGCGGAGCTTCTCAGGCCACGTACGAGATGCGTTCAAGCCAGTTGTAATCCGAGCTCCAAAAGGTCTACTCGAGTCCTATCACTACCTTGGAGATGAAGGTGGAGAGAAACAGTGGTGATGAATGAGCTGCCTCCCAGTGGAAGCGGAAGAATAAATTTCATAGGCTTCCCGTGGGTCTAGAAGGATTGAACGAGAATGCGAATCCCTAGTGGGGGTACAGACCTACCTAGGGATCCGCGAGGATCGCGGATCGTGAGTACAAAGGTCTGCAATCTGAGGAGGGACATGGTCGGATCTGGGTGCAATAATTGGGAGAAATGAGGTCCGATGACGCTTGCCCGAATCGAACCCTAGAGAAGGGGGGTGCCCCGGGTCAACAAACCTGGGCTGACCAATCAGAAATTGAGAATATACAAAATAAAAGAAAATTCAATAAAAATAATAAATAATTTAATTTTAAGACAAAGTTATAAACATAAAAATATTAACTATTTTATAAACTATTTTTCTGTGATTTTTAATTATCTTTAATAATAAATATATATGATATATACATTATATGGTATTATGTACATGTATAATACACCTATATATTATATACATGTTTGGCAATTTGTACAATGAAAATAGGGTTTTATTTTTAATTTAATTTATGTTTTATTAATTTTATTCCAATTTTATATAATTATTAGGAATATATACAAGTGTCAAAAATACAAAATATGTACAATTGTTTTACAAAATAAATAAATACAAGTATATGTGTTGTGCAATTGTGCATAGTTCTTATTTTGCAATTATTTTTATTAGTTTAATTTATATTTACAAATTTTATTAAGAAAATTGAATTATTTTGATATTATTTTATAAAAATAGGTGAAGGATATAAACAAGATGAGTAGTGATGAATATACATTGAATAAGGACACTATCTCTTCCTACTTTATTCCTTGTCGATCAGGCCAATATTTGGCCTTCTCTTGGGATTCGGGTTAGTCTACATTTATTGCATAAATACATCCTTACTTTCTTCTTTTTATTTTTTCTTTATTCTTTTGTTTTGGTCAAAAAGATTATTAATTACACAATATTAACGAAAGCATGCACAAAGATTATTATTGTATTTGATATATATATATATACAGATATTTTGCATAGGAAATTTGGCTAAAAGAAAAGAATAAAGGATGTGAATCATGGATTCATCATCCCCCTATACTTTACTTTTGCTAGTCCCCTAGTAAATACTTATTTGAAAAAGAAATGAAAAAGAAATAAAGAAAAGAAAAAGCAAAGAACTTAGAGCAATATTGATTATTAAACTTATCTTCATAAATTGGAGTATGGAGCTCAGTCAGACCTTTGGATTATTAGTGTGGTAGAACCTTATTGGGAAATGGACTTAAAACCTCACAGATTCTAAGTTCCACAAGACTCATATTCATGCCGCCTCAACAGTTAGGTCAGAACAAGTCTACATACAACTCTTATGACTATGAATCTTTATTTGTACTGCGTAAGTGATATATAGCTCCCCACCTTATAAATGACAAAGAAACAACATCCCTAAACAAGATAACTCTAGTCCTACGATCTAGAAACTCTTTCCTCAAGGAGCGGGGTATTCCCTTCTAAGTTCAAGTGCAACAAGCTCAAGAAGAGGGGAAAGAAGAGAATGGATCGTGTCCAATGTAGCCACGTATCCCTTGGAGCTTGACCACTGTAGCTAATTCTCCAGTTGCAAGCTTCCCTGAGATGAGACAATGTATCACATAAACTTTGCCTATTCAACTATGTACACTCCCGTAGGCATTTTATTTTCAATCAGGCATGCCCCCTTTTTTGGAGTTTTTGCATAAAATGACATATATATAACATATCTACAAGGTATGGCATGTACATAAGGAGTTTTTCCTTCTTGAGCCAGTAGACTATCCCTCTTTTGAAGCATTATCGCAACCCCACGACATCGTTAGACGTCAGTGCTACTAGACCAGCTTGAGATGCACTTCCCTCTCTAGAGGAAGATGGATGCACCCACTAGTTGTTACACACCCATGTGCTACCCCAAGACAAAGGATTCTGCCCCCTCACCACCTTGTCCATGAGGAGTTAGGTGTAGAGTGCTTATCCAAGTTAAGGCCACTGTCTGGAAGAATCATGCGTTTGTCATGAAATATTCTACTTAGACCAATTAAGATGACATGTGAACATAATCTTGTGGACTCAAAGAATTAAGTCGCTAGGACCTGAAAAGTCTGAACTCTAGTTCCTATAAGGTTCCTCTGAAATTAAGTGGCTTAAGATCTTAAACAAGCTCCATTCTTCAATTTTATTCCAGACTAGTTTAAATGTCAATATTATTCTAAAAAATGCATATGCAACAAATATTTACATAACATTTGAAAAGAAAAAGCAAAATAAAAGATAAAATCTTTTTGATAAGTTTTTCAAAGAAATTTTGCAAAATTATATGGTATTTTTAATAAGAAAGCATAGAAAGAAAGTTTTTACAAATATTTATAAGAATATGTACATATTTACAAGGGTTTTATTTACAAGTTTCATATACAATTTTTACAAGTGGGTTTTATCTACAAGAATTTTATAAAGGGTTTTATTTACGAGAGTTCATTGTACAAAGTTTACAAATAAGTATAGGTTTTATTTACATAGAATTTACAACATATATATACAACTACTTGGTATACCCAGAATTTAATACCCATGTGACAAAATATTTTACCAAAACTTTCACAAATCATTTTACAAAATTTTTCAAAATATTTTCAAAACTCTTTTTTCAAAATTAGTTTAAAAACTATTTTACAATTCACTTTACAAACAGTTTTTCAAAAAGGTTTTTGCAAACATTTTGTTTTCACACATTCGACAAGCATTTATACCATATACATAATCTTGATACACAAAATAATTTACAAACATTTTTAGAAATAAAATATTTTTACAAATGTTATACAAAAAATATATAAAAATAATTTTTACAAAGGTTTTTACGAACATTTTTACAAAACTTTTGCAAAACTTTTTACAAAAAAACTTACATTTTTGCAAACATTTTTCAAAATATTTTTATACCAGTTTTATAAATAATAGCCATGTTATTAACCCTAAAGTACGAGTTACTAAGTATATATAAAATATACATGACACCCCCTATACTTAGCTTGAACGATGTCATCGGAGTGATCAAAGAGCGACAAAGGAAGACATAACTCGTGGTAAGTACAAAAAAGTAAAAAGAATCCTATAATAAAATGACTCAAAGAATGAAGGAATTTATTGAATAGAAGTCAGTGACCCCTCTATGCTTAGTATTAAATAATCTTAAGTATAGAAGACTGTACAAAAGGGGAAAACCAAAGAAGAGAATGCACATGAAATCAACGACTCGACTTGTCCCCCTATACTTAGGGTAAAAGATCCCTAAATATAGAAAATAATATCAACAATTGAGGGACAGGTGAGAGAGAAACCAAAGGAAAAAAAATAGATATTACCTCCCCTATACTTAGGATCAGATGTCCCTGAGTATAGGCAGCAAAACAAAGGTAATATGATTAATAGATATATGATCAACACAAGTTCAACACCTTCCTATATTTAGGATAAAGTGCATCCTAAGTATAGCAAAAATCATTGGATAAGGTATGGAGTGTTGAACAAAACAAATGAATGAATGGATGAATGGCTATAGACAACATGTATATACAAAGAGGTGGAAAGAAGTGTAACTCAGGTATGAGATGCATAAGATGAAAGTCAAGAGCACATCTCATACAAATGAATCGGGGCAACATCAATGGTCATCGGGTCATGATTAAGAAAAGGCTTCAGGTGCTGGCCGTTGACTCGAAAGGTGGACTCAAAAGACAACTCAGATATATCAATACTACTGTTGTCAAATATTCATACTCTTGATTTGGCTCAAACTGCTTATGGTTGATGTGAGAATCATGCCATATCTTCACTTTATCCTTATAATGTAGGTTACTCGAAAAGATTGTATCTCTAAGCTCCTCCAGGTCTGCCAACTCTTCTCTCCTCTAATCTCCTACAATCTCTGGATCCAATAATATCTCTATAACCTCCCATAGTGACTTGTTATTAATCTCAATAGGTGAGGGGCATGGCCTTCCATAAATGAGTCGGAATGGAGATGTACCCAAAGGTGTCTTGAATGATGTCATATATGCCCACAACCGAGTCCAAAAGTTGTGACCAATCCTTTCGGTATGGGCAGACAACATTCTACAAAATCACCTTGATCTCCCGATTCAAAACCTCAGCAAGACCATTCATCTGCGGATGATATGGAGTGGCAACTCTATTGTCTATGCTGAACTCGTTAGCAAGGGCCCTTACCTCGTCGTTGATAGAATGAGTTCCCTCGTTAGAAATCAAAACTCTAGGAGCTCCAAACCGTGATATGATATTCTTCCTCAAAAATCTACAAACAATCCTCACATCAGCGGCTCGAGCGGGGATGGTCTCAACCTGACGACTCACATAATCCACAACCAACAAAATGCACTCGAATTCCTTACTCTTAGGGAATGGGCCCACAAAATATATGCCCCATGCGTCAAAAACCTCACAGAAGTGAATGAGCTACATCTGCATCATGTCTCTATGACCACAACTACCCATCCTCTAATAGTCAGTACACCTCTTCACGAATTCACATGAATCCTTGAAGAGTGTTGGCCACCAAAGATCGGATTGGAGAACCTTTTGTGCTGACCGTCTCCCTGAGTGATGTCCTCATCCCTCAAGCTTGTGATAATAGGTGAGGATGCTATGGTGCTCTACCTGAGGAACATATTGATGCTAGATACCACCCCCCCTTCGTGGTAAAGGGTGGGATCCTCTCAATGGTACCACGTGACCTCCACTAGGAAAGTGTTCAACATGATTTTTCACGGGTCTAGAGTAACCCACACAAGGCGAGATCACAATGTCGTTGAGGCGACCTACAAGAAATCCAAATTCAAACAACAATTAACCCACAACAGAGATCAAACAATGAAAAACCGTGCGGAGTTAAAATTTGTTATAACTCTACAACAAGATGTGTATAGGTGCAAGTATGTGTAGAGGTCGAACACATGGAGCAGACAGGTAGAACGGGGCAATCAAGCTCAAAAATGTGAAAGTGATGTATTTGTCTATCTTGTGCTTTTTTGTGGGTTTTTAATTTTTAATTTATTTATTTCATTTTTGATTTTATAATTTGTACATTTTGATTTTTAATTTCTGATTTTGTATTTTCTTTTTCTATTTTCTATTTTTTATATTTTCTTTTCTTTTAATAAAATAAGTACACAATATATCTATAAAAGCAAGATAATATATCTATAAAAGAGGTAAAAATAGTCAAAATTCTGGAACTAAAATCTTTTTTACTTTTTATATTTTCCTCGTGTTTTTGTTATTTTTTCTATATTTTTCCTATTTTTTGGTATTTTTAAAGGCAAAAATATTGAAAACAGTGAATAAACTAAAAATCCGAAATTAAAATGAGGATGAAAAATATCAAACAGATTCCAAAATTCCTCAAATTAATTTAAAAATAAAGATAATAAAATAGAGAAAATTCAGGAATAGAGATTGTATTTTTAGGATTTTTTTTGGAATTTTTAAGATTTTTATGAATTTTTAAATGGTTTTACTATTTTTAGGGGTTTTCCTTTGAATTTTTTAGCGATTTTTGGAAGAGTTAAAACACATAGAAACACACAAAATGTGATTTTTTGGAATTTTTCAAAGTGTTTTGATAATTTTTATGTATTTTCTAATGCAATCAGTAAAGAAAATGCATGTTTTTGAATTTTTAGAAATATTAAAATGCAATAAAATGCAAAACTAAAATATAGCGAAAGACCAACAAAACCGGAGCTTATGCTATTTTTTTTGGGAATTTTTAGGATTTTATAGATGCATGAAATAATTAAAGGAAACAAAAAGAAAATGGACCCCTAATAGGGGTATTATCGTAAATACAAGAAAGTCCAGGGGCCAAAATGTAATTTCCCTACAGAATATAAAACACAATTAAGAAGTTAAAGGACCAAAGAATAAATCCAAAACCCGCAGGGATGCATTTGTAAAAGAGTTAACCTCACGTGCAAAAGACACGTGATAGACAAGGACTTGAACACAAATTTTCAAAAATCGGGGGGCTGATCTACAAAATTCCCAAAACTTTATAACTGCAAAATCAAGTTTGTGGACTAAACTTAAATATGAAAATACCTAGGGGTTACCCTACAAAATTGCCAAATCCCACGTGCCAAGGCACGTGACCTGGTAGGGACGTGGGTGTAATTAGTAAAAGGCGGGGGGCTAAAGTGCAAATTTTACAAAATAGTTAAAATTGCAAATTAAAGTTTTGGCATTTATATTTAAATACAAAATTGCTCAGGGTGTAACTAGCAAAATACCCAAAGCTTTGGCGGGCACAGACGGTGGATATATCTTCACTAACACACGTGTCGGCCTCACATCGGACGATGACGGTTCAGCAGCGGAGGGCTCCGATTAGATCTCCCCCGGTGATCAAACGGTGGACGCCTGGGGAGATCAGACAGCTCCTGTGCAAACTGGGCAGATGATCAAGATCCAACAGCGATGAGACGCGGAGGAAGGACGAACACGACCTGGATGAACATGAAACGCTAAAATCTTCACGCTCGACACCACCTTCTCCCTTCCGATGATACCGAAAGCATCCTGGTAGATTCCTCTAGTGGACGGTGGCTTCAAAATGGCTAGGAAGCGGCCAAAGCGCCATCGTGAAGTGGGCGAAGGAGGGTGGCTCCAGGAGGTTCGGCCTTCAAAAAAAACGACCCCCAGGAGAGGATCTTGGCACCTGGAACCTGCAAAGAAAACACACGACAACAGTAGGGGGTTCCCAGGGAAAATGCGGGTGGATTGGATAGTGTTCGGCGCAAATAGGAGCTCGCCGGAGCAAGCTCTGGTGAGGGGGTAGCGGGTGGTGGATCATGCTTCAATCGAGCAAATAAGGAGGTGGGATTAAAGAAGGTGAAGGATATTGAGAATCCTCAAGCGCATCACGAAAGCGTGATGATCACATCTCATGCGATCGGGGCGACTAGTCGCACTAGTCGCAAGGTGCATCGTAATTTAAAAAATTTTAAATCATATGATGAAACCACATGATCACAAGAACATTTCGTTGATCTTTTCATCTAATCTAACCACAAAGTATTAGAAATACCTCTCGAAGCGTGGTTGTGATCACGAGATCTCTAAAGCACCAGATCCTCCTGGCTCAAGTCCGATCTATGAAGACAACACTTACAGGCGCGATGATGAGACGCGAGCCTCCCACAATCCTTGATGAAGTTCCAAGCCTTGAACCTCCTGATTTCATCCAACGAATCTGACGTCTCCTTCTAGAGCAAGCACCCTAAAGAAGATGGAGATCCTCGAGTAGTCGATGCGAAGGCGAGAAGCTATCTCTCAATGCACAAGGTAGACGACCACCTTAGAGAGAGAGAGAGGACGACGAGAATGAGAGAGAGAGAGAAGGAGAGACGTGCTCTATGTTGTACCCTCAAAGGGCTAGGGATGCCCTCCTTATATATTAGTTTGGGATCCAATGGATCTCAACCCATGGCATACATAGAATCAACGGCTAGATTGATCTATGTATCAATCAACGACCATGATGATTGTTGGTAAAAAAACCAACAACATTAATTTATATCAAATCAAATATATGTTGTATTATCATCAACATAATTTAATTTAACATAAATCAATTATCAAGAGATAACAAGATAACAAAAAGGAGGACAACAAACCACGCCTTAAAAATAGGGGGCGTCACCTATGACTAGGTCATTGGTGACACCACCTCATTTTGGTGGTGATTATCTCCTCTTTATTTTTATCCTATTATTTCTTAATAAAATTGCAATAACTTTTATTGCAAAAATATCCACCAAATTAATTCCAAATTAATTAGAGAATATTTCAATCATGCCATTGAAAAAAATGTGAATCATATTCACAACCCAAACTAAATTGTAAATTACATTTCCAATTAACTGCTTGATGTGAATCCAATTCACATTACCAATTAACAAATGCTATTTACAAAGCTTCTCTCTTTTTAATATATTATAAAACACATTTATAATATACACACAGATTTTATGGATAGCACTATCCATGATCTACTTTTCCTTGATAATTAAATCTCATTTAATTATCTTGGATAATCATTCTCACAATATGAATCTCATTCATATTATACTTGATGATTAAATCTCATTTAATCATCAAGACCTTCTTGCTTGGAAACAAAATTCATCATAGGAATTATTCCTAAACTCCTTCAAGAATAATGTGCTTTCTCCGCAGATACTTGGAGATAAGGAAAGGGCGATTGTATTGTTCCACGTATAGTGACTTGGATGTTGAGATCTTATCTCAAATCCAGATCTCACGGACCTCCCATAGATGGTTGATTAAATCAAGTCCGTATACTTAATCTTCTCATTGCATCTGAATCTCATTCAGATCAATGTCCAACACTTGGACTAAGATCAAGTTACTTCTCTACTGAGAGGAGTCACTAAAATGCAGTCCTGTTTCATAACTCCATCGGAATGGAAGCATCATTGTTATACAATCGTTTATGATCGCATCACCCTCAGGTATTCCCAATACCTGCTCATCATGCATACTGGAAGACCTATGATCAACGTAAAGATGAAGATCAATTTTACATTGTCTTCTTCAGGGTTTGATCATCAAGTTTCTCAATCTTGGTCATTGAGAATTGGTATCGATCATATGCTTTCCCAAAGCATATATCATACCTTCAAATTCTTGTCATGCTTCCAAAGCACGACGACCATGCATGGAATTTGATTGGTCCCAATACCTCATGAGTGAGCTCATGTCTTCCGGTTCACGAGTGAACCCGCATGATCTCTTTGAGAGATTGTATTACTCATATGCCTTTACATGCACACCAGTGCGCCGGTGTATAGACCTTGGTTAGGTCATCAACCTATTGGTCTGCAAATGTACACACTCAGACATATAGCAACACATCTGTCTCTGGTCAGAGGATGTGTGCCTATGCTGTGATAGCATTCAACATAGGACTTAGGTTATCTCAATATCGCTAAGTCAACACTTTGACCTAACTAATCTGACACCTCTTAATCACTATTCCCATGTAGAGGACCTGCATCAAGAGGTCGGTCAGACATCAGCCTTTGTGAGAAGGGATTGCCATCTCCTACTCAGGCTGGAGATCATCTCTTAATAATAATTTGACGGTTCTTGATGAGTCCTCTATTTAACTCTTTAGATATTCATCCGAACACAAGCCTCTATGATTCATTCAATGAATCAACAACTATATGATTATCAAGATGGCCATGGTACATAACCCCAATTGTATAGAGGGACCTTATAGTGCATTCATTCATTTAATTTCAGAAAGGGAGTGAAACATCAATAACTTTTATTGATAAACATATTTATTACAATAACATTTATTGTAAGAATGGTTCGCCTCGGGCTCACATGGCTAACAATCTCCCACTAGCCCTCAGATTCATTCAGGAACAATCCTTAAGCCCATACTCATTACATGCTGGTCGAAAACCTTATGTGTCAGAGGTTTGGTAAGAGGATCAGCAACGTTGTCGGCAGAGGTCACCTTGGTGATGACGATATCACCACGCTTTTGAATCTACCGAATGATGTGGTATTCCCGTTCCACGTGCTTGTTCTTTTGATGCCATCTGGGTTCCTTTGCCTGGGCAATGGCTCCCGTGTTATTGTAGAGTAACGGGATGGGAGTATCAGGGGATATTACGCCAAGCTCTAGTATGAACTTGCGCAACCACACCGCCTCCTTTGCAGCATCCTGTGCGGCAATATATTCGGCTTATGTTGGTGAATCTGTCGTACTGTCCTGCTTCTTGCTTCTCCATCTCACAGCACCACCGTTCAACAAGAACACAAACCCTGATGTCGACTTTCGATCATCAATATCCGACTGGAAGTCTGAATCTCTATATCCCAAGACTTGGAGATCATCATCTCCATAGACCAAGATGTAATCTTGCATCCGTCTTAGATATTTTAATATGTTCTTCACTACATTCCAATGTTGTTCTCCATAGCAGGATTGGTAACAACTTACCACTCCCACTGCATGGCAGATGTCTGGCCTAGTACACATCATGGCATACATTAAGCTTCCTACAGCTGATGCATAGGGGCATCCAGCCATGGCCTTCTTTTCCTCAATACTTTGAGGAGCCCTCCCTTTAGACAGATGGATACCATGTCTTAAGGGGAGGAATCCTTTCTTGGAACTATCCATGCGGAATCGTTCAAGAATCTTCTTAATGTATCCATGTTGTGACAATCCCAATATCCTCTTTTCTCAATTTCTAAACAACTTCAGGCCTAAGATGTAAGAGGCTTCTCCAAGATCTTTCATCTCAAAAGTATGAGATAGCCAAATCTTTACACTGGTCGCCATTCCTGTATCATTCCCAATGATAAGGATATATTCTACGTAAAGCACGATGAAAACACTGGCGCTCCCACTAAGCTTCTTGTACACACAAGGTTCATCCGGATTCTGCACAAAATCATAACTCTTTATGGTTTCGTCAAATCTGATGTTCCAGCTACGAGAAACTTGTTTGAGCCCATAGATGGATTTCTTGAACTTGCATACTTTTCCATCCTCAACTATGAAGCCCTGGGGCTGCTCCATATAGATATCCTCCTCGAGGTATCCATTGAGAAAAGCTGTCTCGACGTCCACCTGCCAAATGTCGTAGTCAAGAGATGCAACTATAGCTAGCAGTGTCCTGATGGACTTAAGCATAGCCACAGGAGAGAATGTCTCATCGTAGTCGATGCCTTCTCTCTGTGTGTAGCCCTTGGCCACAAGCCGTGCTTTGCAAGTCTCTACTTTCCCATCAGGTCCCTCTTTCTCTTGAAGATCCATTTACACCCAATGGGTTTTACCCCTTTGGGTGGATCCTCTAAGGTCCATACACCATTCTTATGCATGGAGTCAATCTCTGACTTCAATGCTAGCATCCATCTATCCATGTCATGATCTGCGAGTGCTTCATCAAATGAAGTAGGATCATTGTCAGTCTCACTTGACACATGGAATCCATACTTTTCAGGTGGTGCAACCACTCTCAAACTCCTTCGAAGAGGTATGGATGTTTCATCTTCATTTATCTCCTTAGTTTCTGGTTCAGGAACCTCAGAATCCTCAGGGGATTCAATGAGTTCCTCTACTTCATTTCTATCTTGACCTTTAAGGAAATCATTTTCCTGATATTTTACATCTCTAGAGACAAAATCCTTTTGGGTCTCTGGGTTATAAAGTTGATATCCTATACCATCTTTAACATACCCAATTAAGTAACACTCACAAGTGTGAGATTCCAGCTTACTTGCGTCCACATTCTTCGCATGGACCAAGCAACCCAAACCCTCAAGTGTTTAACACTTGGCTTGGTACCATACCAGAGCTCGTGAGGAGTCTTGGGTACAGATTTGCTAGAAATCTTTTTCAGGATATATATTGCAGTCTCTACTGCATATCCCCATAAACTAAGAGGTAAAAGTGCTTTGCTCATCATTGAAAGGACCATGTCCATGATGGTCCTGTTGCGTCTTTCAGCAACGCCAATAAGTTGGGGGGTTCCAAGGGGAGTGAGATTGGAGACAATTCCATTCTCTTTAAGGTTTTCCTTGAATTCATCTAAGAGGTACTCGCCACCTTGGTCAGATGGAATCCGTTTAATCTTCTTGTCGGTTTGGTTCTCAACCAAAGCCTTAAACTCTTTGAACATTTCAAAGGTTTCAGATTTATGACGTAGTAGGAAGATAAACCCGTATCGCGAATGGTCATCAATAAACGTCAAATAATATCAATATCCATTTCGAGTCGCAGTACTAAAGGGACCACATACATCAGTATGTACTAGGTCAAGAATACCCTCGCATCTTGTAACCTTGTTACGGAAGGGCATCCTGGTCATTTTACCTCTAATGCAATGTTCACATGTAGGTAAAGATTGAATATGTAGAAAATCTAAAGGTCCATCCTCAATCTATTGATCCTATCAACAGATAAATGACCAAGCCTTTGATGCGAAATCATATTCGAATGATTTCCATTCTCCCTGGATCTTTTAAGGTTTTTATTAGTGGTAGTGACATTCATGACACATTCATCAATGCACAATTCATAGAGTCCACCAGAAGTCAAAACACCATCCGCAATAATATTATCATATTGATTAATGACTAACTTATTACAGAAAAGGAAGGAATATCCATGTCTAACAAGCTTATATATAGATATCAAATTCCTCCTGACTCCAGGTACATAAAGACACTCTTTAAGTACTAAGACTCTACCACTAGATAATGATAGTCGGCAGGTTCCAATGGTGATCACTGCAACGCTTGCATTTGCTCAAGATTCCTAGTTTCCTGAAACAAATGCAACGAATTGCATACATGAAGAGAAGCACCAGAATCTACAACCCAACTTCCTTCTCGTCCAACGAGAAATCTAGTTTCAATGATGAAAGTAGATTTCATACCTGTTGGGGCTTTACCTTTGTCAACCGACTTCAGGTACTCTGGGCAGTTACGCCGCCAGTGCCCCGGCTTCTTGCAGTGGTGACAGACATCGGTCTTCTTTGATGTCATTAACGTGGAAGCACTGGAAGATGAACCAACTCATTGATTCTTCTTCTTTCTATTCTGGGGCGAGCCCTTCCGAGAACCTTGCTTCCGACCACGCTTTCCTTTTACTTGTGCAACCATTGCACTAGCAGAGGGGCCGTCCTTATTCATCACGTCTTCTGCAGACTTCAATGCAGCTAACAACCCAGCGTTAGTGAAATCAACTTTGCTCATGTGGTATGACAAGACAAAGTTGTTGAAAAACTTAGGGAGTGAAAGGAGAATGAAATCAGTCTGCATATCAGAATCCATGAATGCTCCCAGGGTTTCGAATTCAGAGAGGTACCCAAACACTTTGAGCATGTGTTCTCTGACAGAGGTCCCTTCCTGCATCTTGCAGCGAATAAGCTCTTTCATCACATTATAATGCCATGTGCGGTTGATGTCACCGAACATTTCTTTCAGATTCAACATGATTTCTTGGCAATGGTTCATTTCCACATGCTGCTTCTGAAGCACATTGGACAATGAGCCAATGATTTAACACCTTGCCAAGTTATGATCTTCATCATATTTATCATTAAAAGATTTATCTTCCGGAGCCTGAGGGTCTGCTATCTTGTCCTTGGATAGCACATACGAGATGCGCTCTGTAGAAAGGACAAGATCCAAATTTCGGATCCAATCTGAATAATTCGATCCGGTCAACTGATTGACCTCCAGGAGCCTGCTCAGTGGGTTCATGGACTTCATTTTCTGAAATTAAGAATGCACTATATTAGAACATATAATTATATATATTCATATTTAAAACATTTGATTAAGGCATTTTAAATCAAATTTGTCTTGCTATTTCCACGATGAAAGATTATTCCCTAATCATCTTTCAAAGTAAGAGATATAATTACCTCTATATCTCAAGCAAGATCTGGGATCTCCTCTCTTTTTTTATCACATCCCCATAATATGAGAACTTGCAACTCGAATAAAGAGAAGCGGGAACACATTCCGCCTTGCAAGTCCAACTTGCATTTCCTAATTCGGTCTTTAACACCCGGGCCCACTACCCCTAAAATGATGTTGACTCGTTGTTAATTGAACCAACTGCCAACATGCTTAATACTCGCTATACACAATCAAATATCGCCCCAATAATATGAGGACTCGATATTGGGGTCACTACGTATATGGCCTTACTCTTTGGAGAAGCAAAGAACCCGATCCAAATAATTGTATATAGGATCTGTCACTTCGGACAGTCGTCTCCTATATACAACTTTTGGCGACGGAATTCTTTGCCTTGACGGGAGATCATGGATTTCACTTATGTATTCCTCCACCTCATATTCAAATTGTAATTAATTATCGTGAATCATATTCACATAATTAATTCTTCCAAGGGAAATACACATCTATTCATAATAGAGTGCTTTTAATAGGATATAATTAATTTAATCACATTAAATTAATTATCAATCCAATTTTCAATCAACAAACTTGATTATTACATGAATAATAGGTATAATCTCAAAGTACGTATTATTTGAATTTTAATAATTAGAAAAATACACTTTGATTTCTCCGGCATTATCGAGGCCCTACCCGCTGTCATGGCCAATACCGACAAGAGTGGGACGGACCACATACGTTGCAACTCGCTACCCCAATGCTCTACGACTAGACACCATATCCACCTCAGGAAAGGATAATGCCAGATAGATCATTATGTACTTTGAGATGCTCATCGATTTTTCAACCGAAATTATACCATATAATATTTATCAAAAATATTTTGATAATATTATGAGAAGATTTTCTAAAAAAATCCCCAATCCTATTCAAACAAGAGGGTTTTTCATGTAAGAGTTGTCCCACAACTATTGTAGGATAAACTAAGGTTTTGCATGAAAACAATGTTTGTTGATTATTTCATATCAGCCAATTATGATCAAGATCAACCATCTTATCAATTTTTGGTTAGTAGAATGTCATTCAAAGATTGGATTATCATATTTAAATATTTAAAAAATACTTATCAATAATCATTTCAGAAAATTAACAATTAATTTTCATCAATTTATTTGAATGACTATCACAAGGTTCATGATCAAGTTTGTCAATTTTCAGCAGTGATCCCTTATCACTAAAATCAACTTATCCCGATCAATTTCAATCCAAATTTCACAAAATCAGTTTCCTAAGATTGCTAATTTGATTTAAGATAGAACACAAGTGATATTTCACATATTTCAAGGTGCATCAAAACAGTAATTAACTCATTAATCACGTTTAGATTTGTAGTTCCCGCAACAGTGAATACATGTTTATTCAAAGGGCCATATCTTGAGCAAATGAAATCCAAATTACATAAACTCAGATCCTATGATTTACTTATTTAATGAGGAATAAAATATAATTGAATATTTCGTGTTTAAACAATTTAAACAGTGCCGAAAAATCCAATTAAACAGAGGTGCGAAAATTGAAATGCGATAAAACTTTCGCAACTCTTTCAAACCCAAGTCGTCCTAGGTTCACGGATTGCATCCAAAACCTTTTCCGACCTAAGGCACCGATACCACTTGAAGGATATTGAGAATCCTCAAGCGCATCACGGAAGCGTGATGATCGCATCTCCTGCGATCGGGGCGACTAGTCGCACTAGTCGCAAGGTGCAGTGGAATTTAAAAAATTTTAAATCATATGATGAAACCACATGATCACAAGAACATTTCTTGGATCATTTCATCTAACCACAAAGTATTAGAAATACCTCTCGAAGCGTGGTTGTGATAACGAGATCTCTAAAGCAAGAGATCCTCCTGGCTCAAGTCCGATCTACGAAGACAGTACTTGCAGGCGCGATGATGAGACGGGAGCCTCCCGCAAACCTTCATGAAGTTCCAAGCCTTGAACCTCTTTATTTCGTCCAACGAAATCCGATGTCTCCTTTTAGAGCAAGCGGCCCTAAAGAAGATGGAGATACTCGAGTAGTCGATGCGAAGGCGAGAAGCTATCTCTCAATGCACAAGGTGGACGACCGCATTAGAGAGAGAGAGAGGACAACGAGAATGAGAGAGAGAGAAGGAGAGACGTGCTCTATGTTGTACCCTCAAAGGGCTAGGGATGCCCTCTTTATATATTAGTTTGGGATCCAATGGATCTCAACCCATGGCATACATAGAATCAACGGCTAGATTGATCTATGTATCAATCAACGACCATTATTATTGTTGGTAAAAAAACCAACAACATAAATTAAAACAAATCAAATATATGTTGTATTATCATCAACATAATTTAATTTAACATAAATTAATTATCAAGAGTTAACAAGATAACAAAAAGGAGGACAACAAATCACCCCTTAAAAATAGGGAGCGTCACCTATGACTAGGTCATTGGTGACACCACCTCATTTTGGTGGTGATTATCTCCTCTCTATTTTTATCCTATTATTTCTTAATAAAATTGCAATAACTTTTATTGCAAAAATATCCACTAAATTAATTCCAAATTAATTAATGAAGATTTCAATCATGCCGTTGAAAAAAAATGTGAATCATATCCACAACCCAAACTAAATTGTAAATTATATTTCCAACTAACTGCTTAATGTGAATGCAATTCACATTAACAATTAACAAATGCTATTTACAAAGCTTCTCTCTTTCTACTATATTATAAATCACATTTATAATATACACACAGATATTATGGATAGAACTATCCACGATCTGCTTTTCCATGATAATTAATTCTTATTTAATCATCTTAGATAATCATTCTCATAATATGAATCTCATTCATATTATTCTTGATGATTAAATCTCATTTAATCATCAAGACCTTCTTGCTTGGATACAAAATTCATCATAGGAATTATTCCTGAACTCCTTCAAGAATAATGTGCTTTCTCCGCAGATATTTGGAGATAATGACAAGGCGATAGTATTGTTCCACGTATAGTGACTTGGATGTTGAGATCTTATCTCAAATCCAGATCTCACGGACATCCCATAGATGCTTGATTAAATCAAGTCTGTATACTTAATCTTCTCATTTCATCTAAATCTCATTCAGATCAATGTCCAACACTTGGACTAAGATCAAGTTACTTCTCTACTGAGAGGAGTCACTAAAATCCAGACATGTTTCATCACTCCATCAGAATGAAAGCGTCATGGTTATACAATCGTTTGTGATCACATCTCCCTCAGGTATTCCCAATACCTGCACATCATGCTTACTGGAAGACCTATGATCAACATAAAGATGAAGATCAATTTTACACTGTCTTCTTCAGGGTTTGATCATCAAGTTTCTCAATCTTGGTCATTGAGAATTGGTATCGATCATATGCTTTTCCAAAGCATATATCATACCTTCAAATTCTTGTCATGCTTCCAAAGCACGACGACCATGCATGGAATTTGATCGGTCCCATTACCTCATGAGTGAGCTCATGTCTTCCGGTTCATGAGTGAACCTGCATGATCCCTTTGAGAGATCGTATTACTCATATGCCTTTACATTCACACCAGCGCGCCAATGTATAGACCTTGGTTAGGTCATCAACCTATTGGTCTTCCAAATGTACACACTCAGACATATAGTAACACATCTGTCTCTGATCAGAGGATGTGTGCCTATGCTGTGACAACATTCAACATAGGACTTAGGTTATCTCGATCTCGCTAAGTCAACACTTAGACCTAATAACTTTGACACCTCTGAATCATTATTCCCATGCAGATGACCTGCATCAAGAGGTTGGTCAGACGTCAGCCTTTGTGAGAAAGGATTGTCATCTCCTACTCAGGCTGGAAATCATCTCTTAATAATCATATGACGGTGCTTGATGAGTCCTCTATCTTCCTCTTTAGATATTCATCCAAACACCAGCCTTTATGATTCATTCAATGAATCAACAGCTATATGATTATCAAGATGGCCATGGTACATAACCCTAATTGTACAGAGGGACCTTATAGTGTGTTCATTCATTTAATTTAAGAAAGGGAGTGAAACATCAATAACTTTTATTGATAAATATATTTATTACAATAACATTTATTGTAAGAATGGTTCGCCGCGAGCTCACATGGCTACCAATCTCCCACTAGCCCTCAGAACCATTCAGGAACAATCCTTAAACCCATACTCATTACATGCTGGTCGAAAACCTTCTGTGTCAGAGGTTTGCTAAGAGGATCAGCAACGTTGTTGGTAGAGGCCACCTTGGTGATGACGATACCACCACGCTTTTGAATCTCCCGAATAATGTGGTATTTCCTTCCCACGTGCTTGCTCTTTTGATGCCATCTGGGTTCCTTTGCCTGGGCAATGGCTCCTGTGTTATCGCAGAGTAACAGGATGGGAGTATCAGGGGATACTACGCTAAGCTCCTGGATCAACTTGCGCAACCACACCGCCTCTTTGTAGCATCCAATGCAACAATATATTCGGCTTATGTTGTTGAATCTGCCATAGCTTGCTTCTCCAGCTCACAGTACCATCGTTCAACAAGAACACAAACCCTGATGTCGAATTTCAATCATCAATATCTGACTGGAAGTCTGAATCTGTATATCCCAAGACTTGGAGATCACCATCTCCATAGACCAAGACGCAATCTTACACCCGTCTTAGATATTTGACTATGTTCTTCCCTGCATTCCAGTGTTGTTCTCCATAACAGGATTGGTAACGACTTACCACCCCTACTGCATGGCAGATGTTTGGCCTAGTACACATCATGGCATACATTAAGCTTCCTACATCGGATGCATAGGGGCATCCAACCATGGCCTTCTTTTCCTCAACACTTTAAGGAGCCATTCCTTTAGACAGATGGATACCGTGTCTTAAGGGGAGGAATCCTTTCTTGGAACTATCCATGTGGAATCGTTCAAGAATCTTCTTAATGTATCCATATTGTGACAATACCAATATCCTCTTTTCTCGATTTCTGGACAACTTCAGGCCAAAGATGTAAGAGGCTTGTCCAAGGTCTTTCATCTCGAAAGTATGAGATAGCCAAATCTTTGCATTGGTCATCATTCCTGTATGATTCCCAATGATAAGGATATCATCTACGTAAAGCATGATGAAAACAATGGCGCTCCCACTAAGCTTCTTGTACACACAAGGTTCATCCGGATTCTGCACAAAATCATAACTCTTTATGGTTTCGTCAAATCTGATGTTCCAGCTACGAGAAGCTTGTTTGAGCCCATAGATGGATTTCTTCAACTTGCATACTTTTCCATCCTCAAATATGAAGCCCTGGGGCTACTCCATATAGATATCATCCTCGAGGTATCCATTGAGAAAAGCTGTCTTGACGTCCACCTGTCAAATGTTGTAGTCAAGAGATGCAGCTATAGCTAGCAGTGTCCCAATGGACTTAAGCATAGCCACAGGAGAGAATGTCTCATCGTAGTCGATGCCTTCTCTCTTTGTGTAGCCCTTGGCCACGAGCCGTGCTTTGAAAGTCTCTACTTTCCCATCAGGTCCCCTCTTTCTCTTGAAGATCCATTTACACCCAATGGGTTTTACCCCTTTAGGTTGATCCTCTAAGATCCATACACCATTCTTATGCATGGAGTCAATCTCTTACTTCATTTCTAGCATCCATCTATCCATGTCATGATCCGCGAGTGCTTCATCAAATGAAGTAGGATCATTGTCAGTCTCACTTGACACATGGAATCCGTACCTTTCAGGTGGTGCAACCACTCTCGAACTCCTTCGAAGAAGTATGGGTGTTTCATCTTCATTTATCTCCTTAGTTTCTGGTTCAGGAACCTCAGAATCCTCAGGGGATTCAATGAGTTCCTCTACTTCATTTCGATCTTGACCTTTAAGGAAATCATCCTCCAGAAATTTTACATCTCTAGAGATAAAAACATTTTGGGTCTCAGGGTTATATAGTTGATATCCTATACCATCTTTAACATACCCAATGAAGTAACACTCACAAGTGCGAGATTCCAGCTTACTTGCGTCCACATTCTTCGCATGGACCAAGCAACCCCAAACCCTCAAGTGTTTACCACTTGGCTTGGTACCATACCAGAGCTCGTGAGGAGTCTTGGGTAAATATTTGCTAGGAATCTTATTCAGGATATATATTTCAGTCTCTACTGCATATCCCCAGAAATTAAGAGGTAAACGTGCGTTGCTCATCATTGAATGGACCATGTCCATGATGGTCATGTTGCGTCTTTCAGTAACACCATTAAGTTGGGGGTTTCCAGGGAGAGTGAGATTGGAGACAATTCCATTCTCTTTAAGGTATTCCTTGAATTCATCTGAGAGGTACTCGCCACCTCGGTCAGATCGAATCTGTTTAATCTTCCTGTCAGTTTGGTTCTCAACCAAAGCCTTAAACACTTTGAACATTTCAAAGGTTTCAGATTTATGACGTAGTAGGAAGATAAACCCGTATCGCGAATGGTCATCAATAAACGTCAAATAATATCGATATCCATTTCGAGTCGTGGTACTGAAGGGACCACGTACATCAGTATGTACTAGGTAAGAATACCTTCGCATCTTGTAACCTTGTTGCGGAAGGGAATCCTGGTCATTTTACCTCGAATGCAATGTTCACATGTAGTTAAAGATTGAATATGTAGAAAATCAAAAGGTCCATCCTTTATAAATCTATTGATCCTATTGATGACAGTGATTGAACCGAGGTCGTGTCTTTCCACAAGGTGGATCAACAGTCGCTGAGGTGATCTCAGACAAAATTCAAATCAATCAACAATTAACCCACAATCAAAATAAAGCAATTAAATCTCAAAAATGTGGAGTTAAAATTTATTATAACTCTACATGTAAATGTGTATAGGTGTAAGCACAAGTAGTGGTCGAACACTGGGAGCAAACGGTTGGTAGCAACATAAATGCACAAAATTATTCAATTCTTATCCTATCAATGTTATTGTTTTTGTGGGTTTTTAATTTAATATTTATTTTTTTATTTTTTTGGTTTTATATTTTTGTATTTGATTTTTAATTTTCTTATTTTATTTTTTTCTTTTTGTATTTTTATATTTTTATATTTTCTTTTTCCATTTATATTATAGAGCATGCCATATATAAGGCTATATATGTTATATATAGTCTTATAGTTATAAATAGTAGTAAAAATATATAATGGAGAATAAAAAATATTTTTGTTTTTTTATGTTTTTCTAATGTTTTTGTGAGTTTTATAGATTTTTTTCTAATTTTTATGTATTTTTAATGTCAGAAATATCCCAATAATGGGGTTAATACATAATCCGAAAATAATTTGGGTTTTAACAATAGTAAATAGGTCTGAAAATTAACCAAATTAATTTTAATAAGTAAATAATAATATATAAATAATTATAAAATAGAAAAACACATTTTTGGTGTTTTTGAAGAGTTTATATATATATATTTGGATTTTGGAGCTTTTTGAAATTTTTATATTTTCATTTTTTTATTTTTAGGTATTTTTGTTTTCTGGACTCAATAAATACATAAATATACTCTATATTATTTTTTTAATTTTTCAAAAAGTTTTTCAATTTTTTTGGTATTTTATAAATTAAACAGTGAATAAATGATCCTCTTTTAATTTTTAATAATGAGATAAATGCACAAAATTTCCAAATAAATAGATAGTGTGAATCTACATGGTAGGGGGCATCTACCCTAATTTTTTTGGAGTTTTAGGAGCAATCTAGCTATATATAAAATAAATAGAGAAAAGGCACACAATAATATGTCCTAGCAGTGGCATCGTTGCAATAAAAATAAATAGCATGGAGCTCTGTGCAATTTTACAACATAATAAAACATTTATTTAATTTTAACGCATCAATATACAATTACAAAAACCGCCAAGGTCTTCGTTGCAAAATTCTGAGCCTCACGGGGGACTACACGTGAGGCTGGGAGGGACCAAAATGCAAATATGAAAAGTATGAGGGCCTACATGTAAAATGCCCTATTTTATTTACACGTAATATTTTAGTTACAACATTAAAATTAAATACATAAATACGGGGCATAAGATTTGCAATTTACCCCAAAGAAGCGCGATCGGACGACACTGGAGGCTTCACTTGACACGTGGCAGTCATCCGACGACTGATACTCAATCTGGGCCTCCCTCTTCATCCAACGGCGGGGATGATGGCTGGAAGAATAGGGAAGAACGCTCGCCGGGGCGAGTTTCTTCTGGTGATATCTCGCATCTCCGCCGGTCTTTTCGACTCCTGAAGGTCTTTATAGCTTCCTGGGAGGATCCTCTAACTGCTGGAGGTCTTGGATCGGGCTGAGGAACGCTGGAGCGCCGCCATGAGCTCGGGGAAGAAATGGGGCTCTAGGTAACTCCGCCGGCTTCGATTATGTCTCTTAGCACGTTTCAAGGCACCCAACCTGCACAGGAAGCTCACACGGCTCGAGGGCGTCTCCCTCGACCAGGGGTTTGGAGCTATTAGCACGGGGATGGTGATGGGTGAGGAAGCTCCGGCGAAGGGTGGTGGAGGAGCCTCGATGCACGGAACCAAGGAGGCTCCGGTTGATAGGATGTGGCTGGGAGGTGGAGAAGGCGACAAGGAACGAAATGAAGGCATAGTGGTGGTCGGAAACATGGTGGAACACGGTGAAAAGCTCACCGGAGCGGAGCTCTGACGAACTACGAAATCGCTAAACTACGCTAAACCAATATGTGAAACATGAAACTAATTGCAGGAATTAAATGCTGGAAGTAAAAGCTACCTAATAAAGCAATAAAAAGGGCTCTAATACCTGGTGGGAACCAGGGAGCGTGGCGATCACCAGAGCGAAGTCGTGGGTGCAGCTCCCACCTCCTCCGACCGATTCAAGGCGCCAAGAGATCCCTCCTGTCACAAGGAAGCTCCTAGGACCGAATACGAGGATGGGAGACTGGTGAAAACTGACTAAATTTGAGAATGGAGGAGGATTTCTTTATTTATAAACATTGGTGTGCAACCTTATTGACCAGGCGATGGTAAAGAATCCATGCTTTATACAATGTGTATAAGGTATGGGCGTGTATGTACAATGTGAAAAAAACATTTCTTATGAAGGACGCAAGTGCGATTGATTTACGGTGCGCTCGACAAAATTGGGAGAAGACGGGGTCTTTGACAGATTTGACAGGCTGGAGGCCGAATTATTTATGAATAGAATGGGGAGCCCTTATTGACCGGCCAAAAATAAGAAATCCGATCTATATACAAGGGATACAAGATATGGGCGTGTATGAGGGTTGTTTTAGGAGTATTTTCCGTGAAGAGACCGATGTTATTTGAGCGTTGGATTGGTCGGAAAATTTGGAGAAAATGCAAGGTTTGATAGATCTGACTTGCTGCAGAGGCTGGAGGCTGAGTTGACTGGAGGTCAACAGAGGGAGCCTTGCCATTGGTCCATGTAGGCTCACTACAAGACAAAACAACAGGGTTATTAAAGAATAATTATTTAAAATAATAAATCATTTTATTAATTTTTGGATATAAAATATAAAAAATGTTTATTATTTTATGTAGTATTTTATTACGATTTTTATTTATTTTTTGATGTATTTTATTACAAGTTAATTATTAATGGTGTATGTATAGGTATATTTACATGTATATTGTATAATTTATTTTTATTTTATATATTTTATTTTATTATTTTATTTTCTTATTTTATATATTTATAACTTATTTCTGTGAGTATAAATATATTTTTATTTAATTTTTATGAGTTTATTTGTACATTTAAATAGATAGGTATATGAATTGTATAGGTATAGGTATAGGTATTTTGCCTATGTTTTGTATGCTTCTTTTTGTTTTAATGTATTTTAATGAGTTTTTTATTTTTGTTTTGTATTTTTAATAGAATATATATATGATATTGACAATATCCTAAAAATATAAAAGAACAAAATAATTAAAGAATACAGTTCCCTTTTATTTATATACATAAAGGTGTTTCATCTATGTTTTTAAATAACTTTATTTTATTTTTCATTTTCTTGTTAGTTTTATTTTGATTTTGATGTACAAAGATATTATAGATAATGTTTACAAAATTATAAAAATATGAATTTGTAAAAATAATAAGTAATGAATAAATTGAATATTTTAATCGGTATTATGTACAATAGGGGCCCAAAACCTATCTTTTGCACAGTAACTCCAAAAAATATAAAACCACCACCATTAAATAGCTCATGAAAAATTATATACAATTAGAGATGATTTTGACATGTTTTGAGTTTTTATTTGAAAGATATGAGTCTGTGAAGTTTGGTTATTGGCTTTTTATTCTGGGTATAAAATGTACACTGTATATTATTTTTGTACAAACTCAATTTTGTATTTTTATTTACATTATTATCTACAACTTTTATGTACAAAGTTTCTTTATTTGATGAATAAATACTTGGATGCAAAATAGGTGTCAAAAATGCATAAATCAAGAATGAATAAATGAGGTATTTATTGTATTTTTGGCCCTTATCTCCCCCTACTTTATTCCTTGTCGACCAATTCCATTATGGAATCGGTCTCAGGGTTAGGGGCATAAAATATTTGCAATATTTATTCTTTTTTCTTTTCTTCTCTTTATTCTATAATTTTGGCTTTAAAAACCTTATTTTATACACAAAAAATACAATAAATAATGGATGTTATGATATACAAATTGATGCTATTTACATGCATTTGCTGGGGTTTTTAAGGCCAAAATGATAGAATAAAGGTGATGAAATGGAGATTCATCACCCCTATACTTGCCTTTGCTAGTCCCTAGCAAATACTTATGCAATAAGTATAAAAAGAATAAAGAATAAGAAGAAAAGAAAAGGCAAGAATAAAGATTTTAAAGAACAAATTGAATTGATCATGATTATTAAACTTATCTGTACAAAATCAAAGTTTGGAGCTCAGGTTAGACCTTGGTGTGAAAATGTGTGTGGAACCTGGTCGGGAACCAAATTTAAAACACAACAGCCTTCAAGAGTCACAGAACTTGGTTCAAATCACCTCATTAGCCAGGTCAGAAGTAGCCTACATCATACGCAAACCCTTATGACTTTGAAGCTGGCTTGTACAGTTTAAGTGATAATGGCTCTCCCCAACTGAAATGACAAAGGATCTGACTTCTCTAGACTGACAACCCAATGATTCCCCAATCCAGCACTCTGTCGTCGAGGAGCGGGGTATTCCCTTCTAAGTTCAAGTGGCCTCCAACTCATGAGGAGGAGGTGGAGAAAGAAATGGATGGTAGCCAGTGTAGCTACCTATCCTGGGATGCAAGACCAGTGTAGTCAAGTCATCCAGCTGCAGGCTCACATGGTATAACTTTGATGCTCAAGCTTGCTTATTTTCTATACAACATATATACATACTCCGGCATGCACTTTTATTTTTATTTTAAAGCATGCCCATTTTTTGGAGTTTTTTTTGAAATACTATTCACAGCAGCATTTACGTAAGGACTTTTTTCTCTTGAGCCAGAAGACTATCCCTCTTTTGAAGCTTTATTGCAATCCACACTCTCCTGTCATTCGAGTTCATCGAAACCGGACCAGGTTGGGGTGCACTTCCCTCCCTAGACGAGGACGAATGTTTTCACCCGTGTGCGTCTCAGACAGGCAAATCCAACCCCCTCACCACTTCAACTGAGTTGAGCTAAGTGAAAGGTGCAAGTGTCAAAGTTAGGTCACGGTCTACAAGAATCATGCGCGTGTCTCGGAAAGTTCTATTTAGTCAGTTGAGGAGGCTTGAACCCAGCCCTGAGTCTGAAAGAATTAAGTCCTATTGGACCTGAAATACCTTAAACCTAGTTCCCATAAGGTTCCAGTGCAGTTACGTGCAGTACGGTCCAACCAAGCTCCAATCTTCGACTTTATTGTACTAGTTCAATCATCAAGCTCACTCAAAAAGAATATGAATGATATGCAAATGCTATACACAATGAATGATGCAATTTTTCAAAGAATTTGAAAACAAAGAGAAGAATTTTTAAACAACGAATTTCCAAATAAAAGAATTTTGGCCCCCAAAGTATAAAATATGTACAACTATTTACACGGGTGTGCCGCTTTATATATTTACAAGGCTTAAGAATTTAAATAATTTTATAGGTTTTAACAAAGCGACTTATTTAGGTGTATATACAATTGATAAAGAATTTAATGTATTTTATTTATGATATATATATATATATTTATTTATTTAATGATGCTTTTATTCCTCAAATTTATTTGAAAATAATTTTGAAAACCATAGTACAAAATAATTTTTGCAAATATTTACAAACATTTGAAATCCATTTTGCAAAGATTTTGCAAATACTATATACATTTTTCAAAATATTTTTACAAACATTTTCAAAATCATTTGCAAATAGGTTTTCAAATCCTTTACTTCACATAAATATAAGATTTTTTTGCAATCAAAATATTTTTACAAAGGTTGAAAATATTTCACAAAATGTTTTCCAAACGGTTCACACCATTTTTCAAATCATTTTGCAAAAAGATTTTAACCTGATTTATTAATCAGTAAATACAAAAACAATTTGAGGAATGTATGTTGTTATTAATTGCTTTTTAATGAATTGTATATGAAGTATATTTAGCCATATTTTATTATTAATTATATGAAAGTACGAGTTATGGCTGAAGTATATATGAAGTATATATGACCCCATATACGTAGCATGAGCTATGTCCTCATAGATCGAAAAAGAGAAAGAGAAGACATAACTCGTACTGAGTATAGAAAAGTCTAAAGAATAATAGAATGAATAGAATGAATGAATGAATAAGGGAATGAAGCAATGAGAAGTCGACCGTCCCCCTATACTTAGGATGAAATAATCCTAAGTATAGCAAACAGTACACATGCAGGGAGGGTCGAGGGTGGGAATAAACAAATCAATCGGTGGTGCACACCCCCTATACTTAGGACAAGGTACGTCCTGAGTATCGAAGACTGTCAAAAAGGGGTGACACCTTTTAAAAGAATAAAGAATAAGATCAGGAAAAGAAGAAAAGAAGAAAATAGGAGAATATACAAATCTTATGAGAAGATCGTGGAGAATGTACGCATCACTCCCCCTATACTTAGGGTGAGATATCCCTAAGTATAAGCAACGCCAGGAGTGACAAAACTAAATGAGGAAGGAACAACGTGGTGTGTGCCCCCCTATACTTAGGACAAAGTACGTCCTAAGTATAGTCACAGAGATATGGCGATAGATTTGAGGCACACATGACATGTGGGGGAAAGAAGGAATAAATCACACGTATACACAACAAGTAATGACTGATGAGGTACATGACGGTATCCAGTAAGCGAGTACCGTGCTCTCGTCGCCGTCTCCCTGTGAGAGCGAGGACGTAGTCAGATAGTGAAAAGACATCCTGATGGGCAATCAAGTGGGTGTCGGCTACCGGGGACAAGCCGATTAGAAAGTAAGGCAGGGCCCGATAGTGCAAGTAGAATGTTGGTTTATAAGGTGTGAAATGGGTGAACGGAGCTGATACCGTAAGACTTGGAGGGAGAAGGAACAGTACAGACCCCTCCAAGTCAATCATGGTCTCAAAGATGTATAATCAGTGAAAAATATGGTACTCTCAATGTAGTGGCATAGCATCCGGTGGTTATAGAATCAGAAGGTCAAAAGAACACCGGAAACTTCACACCAGGTCACAACTCTGTGAGGGTCCTCAAGGAGAGCGGGATCAGAGAATAATGAGAAGACTCGGCTCCGTGCTCCAACAGAAGGAGACACAACTAGGGAAGAGACTGAGTACCAAAATCAGCAGACCCGACTTCGTGCTCCAACAGAAAGGAGGCACCAGAAGTGAAGCCGAGTACCTAAAATATGATGTACTCTCCCGCAGACAACCCTTAGGGATTAGTACATGCTAGTCAATGAATAATCAGAATAGAGGCTCACCCTTGCGAGGGTCGTGAAGGTGAGTGGGCTCAAAGGAGCTGGATCCGTTGAACGGATCATAGTAGCGGTCTTGGTAGGCGACAGATCGGCTACCAGCAGAAGAGACCGTCAAGTCAAGAAAGTGTGGCAGCGTCCCTCAGATAACCCTCGGGGAGTGTACTGCCGACTGAGCAGAGAATAATCAGAGAAAGATGGCTCATCCTTGTGAGGACCGTCAAGGAGAGCATACTCAAAGGAGTCTAGTCAGATGGGTCCCAAGATCCAACAGATCGGGTAATCATCGAAGTAGCGGGGACATAAAACATATCAGACGACTCGGTTCCATGCTCCGACAGTCAGGAGACACAATCAGTAAGGGTAACCGAGCGTAAAGAAAGTGTTGCATTTTCCTGCAGATAGTCCTCGGGAAACAATGCAAACTAAGCAGTGAATTGTCAGATCAGATCTCGTCCTTACGAAGGTCATCAAGGAGAGAGGACTCAAAGGAGTCAATCAGAATGGTCTCGATAGGGGACGAACCGTCTATCAATAGAAGAGACCGCAGAATCTAGCAAGGTGTCATAGTCTCTCGCAGATAACCCTCAGAGAGCACTATGAACTAGGCATGGAATAGTCAGAAAAGTGAAGCTCATCCTTGTGAGGACCATCGAGGAGAGAAGACTCAACGGAGTCGAGTACATTGGCCTCGTGCACTGACAAACCGGGCACATAATCAGCATGAAGGTAGAATAGTCATATCAGACGATACGGTTTCGTACCCCAATAGAGTGGCAGTACAGGCAGTGTGTGAAACCAATCGTAAAGAATGTATCACATGCTCCCGTAGATAGTCCTCGGGGAGTCATGTAAGCTAAGTCAATGAAATCTTGGGATTGCTGGCAAGTCATCTCAGGTCCTCTAAAGCATTCAATCATTCAATCATGCGGAGGGCATAAGATCATGTGAGGGAGCAAATAATCAGGTCATTCACAAAACATCCCTCAGGTCAATCAAATCTGGCTGAGATGGCACGAAAGATAATCAAGAATCCTCAAAGTGCCATAGGTGGATAATAGAATCAAGAGATCGGGAATGGATCAATCACGAAGATGAGAGATCATGTGGGTTCCAATCATTGTCTCCATGCAGCATATATCAAGATAGTCTATCCAGCCCAGAAATCAAAGACGGACGGAACCTCAAAATAGATCGATCAGTAGAAGCATAATGATATCATCCTCAAATCATTGAAGCACATCACATCCTCAATCCGGCGTGCGAGATCTAAATCCTTAATATAGAATCACACCTAATCAACATGCATCATCAAAAATCCTCAATAAGCTCCTATGCACGCATCCAAAGTCAAATCCTCCAAGAGTAGTATATCAATCTCAGCATCCTCAACATCATGCCCGACTTACTCCAATAATCAATGTAAGTCAAAATCCTTGATGCGGACGATCTCTGAAAGCACAACAATCCTGGGTGATAGAAGAGATGATAACGGGGAACACGAGGAGGGTGGGCAAGGAGAGGAACACAAAGGTCGGGCGAAGGTGATTGAGCACAAGCACCAATATCATGACTTAATGCAAATGAGGAGATATATGTATAAGAGAGGTAAAGAGACTCAAAGATGAAAAATGCATGACTCACACTGATAGGACCGGAAACTCAAAGAGATGCAAATGGACACCAAGTCTTAATCAATACACAAAGCAAACCCCCGATTCACCTACTCAACACTGCGAAGACCAAGATGTGGTCTTTTTGTCTTGTCGATTTTAGAGTTAGGTGATCATAGAAAGTTGTACATACCGGAATTAGGTTTTGGGATTGGGGCACTAATCCTTAGCATGTACATAGAAATAAAATGCTCAAACAAGGAGCAGGTTGCTCTCCCCAAGACAAGGGATTCATTACGTTTCATTTTTAGGTTCAAGTGGAGTTAGCAGTCCCGATTTTATTTTTGTTATCATTTTTTTTGGACATTTTCAATACACGTGCCTATCGAATTTTCAATTTCCATTAAGCATCCTAGGTTGGCAAAAACATAGGAGAAGGTCGGAAAAGCCATGCAAGTCGGAAATCGATGATGCATGCTAAGTAAGAAGACTTACAGTGCCTCCAGCTCTCTCCATGCGGGGTGCAAGACAGAATTGAAACCTATGCTACATGAGATGTAATCCGAGGAAATCATCCTAGATACAGGATGCTATTAGCGTGAAGAACATTATTTCAAAATTGACTAAGTCCCAAATCGTATCTATAGGTACATGCATATATATTAGGGTTTGGGCCTTAGTCTACGTCAAAAAATCCTAAGCTAGGGCTCATTCACACAAAATAATAAAAATAAAATAAAATAAAAGCAAAAGCGTCAAAATCATCGAGGCCCCTAAGGGAACAATCCCTCGGGCAATGGACCTCGGGAAGTCGCAGCAGGAGGGTCCTGTATTATTACATCTCAAGTGTCTTTCTCTCACATAAATATACATGAATAATAATGCAAAAATTAGACTGCCTTCCAAAATTCTCTTCCATCTGCCTTTGATGCTCTCTCCTGTTGGCTGGTGTAGAAGAGCCAACTCCGCCTCACTCGGGTGCATCAGACTTCTTAGGAATTCCTCCTTCGCTTGGCGGTCCCTCACATCGAAGACAAATAAAGAAGAGGGTCAGAAGAGTCACAATAATATCAATAATGCAAATAATCAAATAAATGTGGACAAGAGTAAAGAATAAAATAAATAATAAGTATCCCAAAGGACGTTTCTCCCCAGCAACGACGCCATTTGATGACAGGGATTGAGCCAAGGTCATGTCTTTCCACAAGGCGAATCAACAGTCGCTGATGTGACCTCAGCCAAAATCCAAATCAATCAACAATTAACACACAATCAGAATAAAGCAATTAAATCTCAAAAATGTGGAGTTAAAATTTATTATAACTCTACATGTAAATGTGTATAGGTGTAAGCACAAGTAGAGGTCGAACACTTGGAGCAAATGGTTGAGAGCAACATAAATGCACAAAATTATTCAATTCTTATCCTATCCATGTTTTTGTTTTTGTGGGTTTTTAATTTTATATTTATTTATTTATTTTGGTTTTATATTTTTGTATTTGATTTTTAATTTTCTGATTTTATATTTTCTTTTTGTATTTTTATATTTTTATATTTTTATATTTTCTTTTTCCATTTATATTATATAGCATGCCATATATAATGCTATATATGTTATACATAGTCATATAAATATAAATTGTAGTAAATATATATAATGCAGAATAAAAAATATTTTTGTTTTTTATATGTTCTTCTAATGTTTTTGTGAATTTTATAGATTTTGTTCTAATTTTTATGTACTTTTAATGTCAAAAATATCCCAATAATGGGGTTAATACATAATCCGAAAATAATTTGGGTTTTAAAAAAAGTAAGTAGGTCCAAAAATTACCAAATTAATTTTAATAAGTAAAAAATAATATATAAATAATTATAAAATAAGAAAACATATTTTTTGTGTGTTTTCGAAGAGTTTTTATATATAAATTTTTAGGATTTTGGAGCTTTTTGAAATTTTTATATATTTTCATTTTTTTATTTTTAGGTATTTTTGTTTTCTGGACTCAATAAATACATAAATATACTCTATATAATTTTTTTGTAATTTTTCAATAAGTTTTTCTATTTTTATTTTTTTGGTATTTTATAAATTAAACAGTGAATAAATGATCCTCTTTTAATTTTTAATAATGAGATAAATGCACAAAATTGCCAAATAAATAGATACTGTGAATCTACGTGGTAGGGGCATCTACCCTAATTTTTGTTGAATTTTAGGAGCAAGCTAGCTATATATAAAATAAATAGAGAAAAGGCACAAAATAATATGTCCTGACAGGGGCATCGTTGCGATAAAAATAAATAGCATGGAGCTCTGTGTAATTTTGCCAACATAATAAAACATTTATTTAATTTTAACACACCAATATACAATTACAAAAATTGCCAAGGACTTCGTTACAAAATTCTCAGCCTCACGGGGGACTACACGTGAGGCTGGGAGGGACCAAAACGCAAATATGAAAAGTATGAGGGCCTACATGTAAAATGCCCTATTTTATTTACACGTAATATTTTAGTTACAACATTAAAAATTAAATACAAAAATACAGGGCATAAGATTTGCAATTTACCCCAAGGAGGCGCGATCGGACGACGCTGGAGGCTTCACTTGACACGTGGCAGTCATCCGACGGTTGATACTCAATCTGGGCCTCCCTCTTCATCCAACGGCGGGGACGATGGCTGGAAGAACAGGGAAGAACGCTCGCTGGGGCGAGTTTTTTCTGGTGATATCTCGCATCTCCGCCGGTCTTTTCGGTTCCTGAAGGTCTCTATAGCTTCCTGGGAGGATCCTCTAACTGCTGGAGGTCTTGGATCGACCTGAGGTACGCTGGAGCGCCGCCACGAGCTTGGGAAAGAAATAGGGCTCCAAGTACCTCCGCCGACTTCGATTGTGTCTCCTGGTGCGTTTCAAGGCGCCCAACCTACACAGGAAGCTCACACAGCTCGAGGGCGTCTCCCTCGACCAGGGGTTTGAAGCTATTAGCACGGGGATGGTGATGGGCGAGGAAGCTCCGGCAAAGGGTGGTGGAGGAGCCTCGATTCGCGGAACCAAGGAGGCTCCGGTTGATAGGAAGTGGCTAGGAGGTGGAGAAGGCGACGGGGAACGAAATGAAGGCATAGTGGTTGTCGGAAACAGGGTGGAACACGGTGAAAAGCTCGCCGGAGCGAAGCTCCGATGAACTACGAAATCGCTAAACTACACTAAACTAATATGCGAAACATGAAACTAATTGCAGGAATGAAATGCTGGAAGTAAAAGCTACCTAATAAAGCAAAAAAAGGGCTCTAATACCTGGTGGGAACCATGGAGCGTGGCGATCGCCGGAGTGCCGTCGTGGGTGCATCTCCCACCTCCTCCGACCGATTCAAGGCGCCAAGAGATCCCTCCTGTCAGAAGGAAGCTCCTAGGATCGAATACGAGGAAGGGAGACTGGTGAAAACTGACCAAATTTGAGAATGGAGGAGGAGGTCTTTATTTATAAACATTGGTGTGCAACCTTATTGACCAGGCGATGGTGAAGAATCTATGCTTTATACAATGTGTATAACCTATGGGTGTGTATGTACAATGTGACAGAAACATTTCTTGTGAAGGACACAACGGCAAAATTGGGAGAAGACGGGGTCTTTGACAGATTTGACGGGCTGGAGGCTGAATTATTTATGAACAAAAAGGAGAGCCCTTATTGACCGGCCAAAAATAAGAAATCCGATCTATATACAAGGGATACAAGATATGGGCGTGTATGAGGGATGTTTTGGGAGTATTTTCCGTGAAGAGATCGATGTTATTTGAGCGATGGATTGGTTGGGAAAATTGGGAGAAAATGCAAGGTTTGACAGATCTGACGTGCTGCAGAGGCTGGAGGCTAAGTTGACCAAAGGTCAACAGAGGGAGCCTTGCTATTGGTCCATGTAGGCTCACTAAAGGACAAAACAACAGGGTTATTCAAGAATAATTATTTAAAAATAATAAATGATTTTATTAATTTTTGGATATAAAATAAAAAAATGTTTATTATTTTATGTAGTAATTTATTACGATTTTTATTTATTTTTTGATGTATTTTATTACAAGTTAATTATTAATGGTGTATGTATAGGTATATTTACATGGATATTGTATAATTTATTTTTATTTTATATATTTTATTTTATTATTTTATTTCTTATTTTATATATTTATAACTTATTTTTCTGAGTATAAATATATATTTATTTGATTTTTATGAGTTTATTTGTACATTTAAATAGATAGGTATATGAATTGTATAGGTATAGGTATAGGTATTTTGCTTATGTTTTGTATGCTTCTTTTTATTTTAATGTATTTTAGTGAGTTTTTTATTTTTGTTTTGTATTTTTAATAGAATATATATGATATTGACAATATCCTAAAAATATGAAAGAACAAAATAATTAAAGAATATAGTTCCCTTTTATTTATATACACAAGGTGTTTCATCTATGTTTTTATATAACTTTATTTTATTTCATTTTCTTATTAGTTTTATTTTGATTTTGATGTACAAAGATATTATAGATAATGTTTACAAAATTATAAAAAATATGAATTTATAAAAATAATAAGTAATGAATAAATTGAATATTTTAATCGATATTATGTACAATAGGGTCCCAAAACCTATCTTTTGCACAGTAACTCCAAAAAATATAAAAACAACACCATTAAATAGCTCATGAAAAGTTATATACAATTAGAGGTGATTTTTCCATGTTTTGAGTTTTTATTTGAAAGATATGAGTTTGTGAAGTTTGGTTTTTGGCTTTTTATTCTGGGTATAAAATGTACACTGTATATTATTTTTGTACGAACTCATTTTTGTACTTTTATTTACATTAATATCTACAACTTTTATGTACAAAGTTTCATTAGTTGATGAATAAATACTTAGATACAAAATAGGTGTCAAAAAATGCATAAATCAAGAATGAATAAATTAGGTATTTATTGTATTTTTGGCCCTTATCTCCCCCTACTTTATTCCTTGTCGACCAATTCCATTCTGGACTCGGTCTCGGGATTAGGGGCATAAAATATTTGCAATATTTTTATTATTTTTTCTTTTCTTCTCTTTATTTTATAATTTTGGCATTAAAAACCTAATTTTATATACAAATAAATACAATAAATAATGGATGCTATGATGTACAAATTGATGCTATTTACATGCATTTGCTGTGGTTTTTAAGGCAAAAATGATAGAATAAAGGTGATGAAATGGAGATTTATCACCTATAAACAGATAAATGACCAAGCCTTTGATGCGAAATCATATTCGAATGATTTCCATTCTCCTTGGATCTTTTAAGGTTTTTATTAGTTATAGTGACGTTCATGACACATTCATCAATGCACAATTCATAGAATCCACCAGAAGTCAAAACACCATCCGCAATAAATTTATCATATTGATTAATGACTAACTTATTACAGAAAAGGAAGGAATATCCATGTCTAACAAGCTTAGATATAAATATCAAATTCCTCCTCACTTCAGGTACATAAAGACACTCTTTAAGTACTAAGACTCTACCATTAGATAATGATAGTCGGCAGATTCCAATGGCGATCGCTGCAACGCTTGCATCAGATCCCATCTGGATGACTGTCTCCCCTTGCTCCAGATTCCTAGTTTCCCGAAACAAATGCAACGAATTGCATACATGAAGAGAAGCACCAGAATCGACAACCCAACTTCCTTCTTGTCCAACGAGAAATCTAGTTTCAATGATGAAGCAGATTTTATGCCTGTTGGGGCTTTACCTTTATCAACCGACTTCAGGTACTCTGGGCAGTTACGCCGCTAGTACCCCGGCTTCTTGCAGTGGTGACAGACATCGGTCTTCTTTGATGTCATTAACGTGGAAGCACTGGAAGATGAACAAACTCCTTGATTCTTTTTCTTTCTCTTCTGGGGCGATCCCTTCCGAGAACCTTGCTTCCGACCACGCTTTCCTTTTACTTGTGCAACCATTGCACTAGTAGAGGGGCCGTCCTTCTTCGTCACGTCTTTTGCAAACTTCAATGCAACTAACAGCCCAGCATTAGTGAAATCAACTTTGCTCATGTGGTATGACACAACAAAGTTGTTGAAAGACTTAGGGAGCGGTAGGAGAATGAAAACAACCTGCATATCAGAATCCATGAAGGCTCCCAGGGTTTCCAATTCAGAGAGGTGCCCAAACACTTTGAGCACGTGTTCTCTGATAGAGGTCCCTTCCTGCATCTTGCAGTGAATAAGCTCTTTCATCACATTATAACGCTGTGTGCGGTTGATGTCACTGAACATTTCTTTTAGATTCAACATGATTTCTTGGCAATGGTTCATTTCCACATACTGCTTCTGAAGCACATTGGACATTGAGCCAATGATATAACACCTTGCCAAGTTATGATCTTCATCATATTTCTCATTAAAATATTTATCTTTCTGAGTCTCAGGGTCTGCTATCTTGTCCTTGGATAGCACATACGAGATGCACTCTGTAGAAAGGATAAGATCTAAATTTCGGATCCATTTCGAATAATTCAGTCCGGTCAACTAATTGACCTGAAGGAGCCTACTCAGTGGGTTCATGAACTTCATTTTTTGAAATTAAGAATGCACTATATTAGAATATATAATTATATATATATATATATATTCATATTTAAAACATTTGATTAAGGTATTTTAAATCAAATTTGTCTTGCTATGTCCACGATGAAAGATTATTCCCTAATCATCTTTCAAAGTAAGAGATATACTTACCTCTATATCTCAAGCAAGATATGGGATCTCCTCTCTATTTTTATCACATCCCAATAATTTGAGAACTTGCGACTCGAATAAAGAGAAGAGGGAACACATTCAGCCTTGCAAGTCCAACTTGTATTTCCTAATTCAGTCTTTAACACCCGGGCCCACCACCCCTAAGACGATGCTGACTCGTTGTTAATTGAACCAACCGTCAACATGCTTAATACTTGCTATACACAATCCAATATCTCCCAAATAATATGAGGACTTGATATTGGGTCACTACGTATACGACCTTACTCTTTGGAGAAGAAAAGAACCCGATCAAAATAATTGTATATAGGATCTGTCACTTCGGACATGCGTATCCTATATACAACTTTTGGCGATGAAATTCTTTGCCTTGACGGGTTATCATGGATTTCACTTATGTGATCCTCCACCTCATATTCAAATTGTAATTAATTACCGTGAATCATATTCGCATAATTAATTCTTTCAATGGAAGTACACATCTATTCATAATAGAGTGCATTTAATAGGATATAATTAATTTAATCACATTAAATTAATTATAAATCCAATTTTCAATCAACAAACTTGATTATTTGAATAGTAGGTATAATCTCAAAGTACGTATTATTCGAATTTTAATAATTAGAAAAATACACTTTGATTTCTCCGGCATTATCGAGTCCCTACCCGCTGTCATGGCCAGTACGGACAAGAGTGGGACGGACCACATACGTTGCAACCCGCTACCCCAATGCTCTCTGACCAGACACCATATCTACCTCAAGAAAGGATAATGCCATATAGATCATTATGTACTTTGAGATTCTCATTGTTTTTCAACCGAAATTATACCATATAATATTTATCAAAAACAATTTGATAATATTATGAGAAGATTTGCTAAACAAATCCCCAATCCTATTCAAGAAAGAGGGTTTTTCATGTAAGAGTTGTCCCACAACAATTGTAGGATAAACTAAGGTTCTGCATGAAAACAATGTTTGTTGATTATTTCATATCAACCAATTATGATCAAGATCAACCATCTTATCAATTTTTGGTTAGTGGAATGTCATTCAATGATTGGATTATCATCTTTAAATATTTAAAAAATACTTATAAATAATCATTTTAGAAAATTAACAATTAATTTTCATCAATTTATTTGAATGACTATCACAAGGTTCATGATCAAGTTTGTCAATTTCCAGCAGTGATCCCTTATCACTAAAATCAACTTATCCCGATCAATTTAAATCCAAATTTCGCAAAATTAGTTTCCTAAGATTGCTAATTTGATTTAAGACATAACGCAAGTGATATTTCACGTATTTCAAGACGCATCAAAACAGTAATTAACTCATTAATCACGTTCAGATTTGCAGTTCCCGCAACAGTGAATACATGTTTATTCAAAGGGCCATATCTTGAGCAAATGAAATCCAAAGTACATAAACTCAGATCCTATGGTTTCCTTATTTAATGGGGAACAAAATTCAATTGAATATTTCGTGTTTAAGAAATTTAAACAGTTGCCTAAAAATTCAATTAAACAGAGGTGCGAAAATTGAAATGCGATAAAACTTTCGCAACTCTTTCAAACCCAAGTCGTCCTAGGTTTACGGATCGCATCCAAAACCTTTTCCTACCTAAGGCTATGATACCACTTGAAGGATATTGAGAATCCTCAAGTGCATCCGGAAGAGTGATGATCGCTTCTCATGCGATTGGGGTGACTAGTCGCTCTAGTCGCAAGGTGTAGCGGAATTTAAACAATTTTAAATCATATGATGAAACCACATGATCACAAGAACATTTATTGGATCATTTCATCTAACCACAAAGTATTATAAATACCTCTAGAAGCGTTGTTGTGATCACGAGAACTCTAAAGCAAGAGATCCTCCTGGCTTAAGTCCGATCTACGAAGACAACACTTGCGGGCGCGATGATGAGACGCGAGCCTCCCGCAATCCTTGATGAAGTTCCAAGCCTTGAACGTCCTGATTTCGTCCAACGAAATCCGACTTCTCCTTCTAGATCAAGCTTCCCTAAAGAAGATGGAGATCCTCGAGTAGTCGATGCGAAGGCGAGAAGCTATCTCTCAATGCACAAGGTTGACGACCACCTTAGAGAGAGAGAGAGAGGACGATGAGAATGAGAGAGAGAGAGAGAAGGAGAGATGTGCTCTGTGTTGTACCCTCAAAGGGCTAGGTATTCCTCCTTATATATTAGTTTGGGATCTAATGGATTTCTACGCTTGGCATACATAGAATCAACGACTAGATTGATCCATGTATCAATCAACGACCATGATGATTGTTGGTCAAAAAACCAACATCATCAATTTATATCAAATCAAATATATGTTGTATTATCATCAACACAATTTAATTTAACATAAATCAATTATCTAGAGATAACAAGATAACAAAAAGGAGGTCAACAAATCACCCCTTTAAAATAGGGGGCGTCACCTATGACTAGGTCATTGGTGACGCCACCTCATTTTGGTGGTGATTATCTCCTCTTTATTTTTATCCTATCTTAATAAAATTGCAATACCTTTTTATTGTAAAAATATCCACCAAATTAATTCCAAATTAATTATGAATATTTCAATCATGCCATTGAAAAAATGTGAATCATATTCACAACCCAAACTAAATTGCAAATTACATTTCCAATTAACTGCTTAATGTGAATCCAATTCACATTAACAATTAGAAAATGCAATTTACAAAGCTTCTCTCTTTCTATTATATTATAAATCACATTTATATTATACACACAGATATTATGGATAGAACTATCCACGATCTGCTTTTCCTTTATAATTAAATATCATTTAATTATCTTGGATAATCATTCTCACAATATGAATCTCATTCATATTATACTTGATGATTAAATCTCATTTAATCATTAAGACCTTCTTGCTTGGATACAAAATTCATCATAGGATTTATTCTTGAACTCCTTCATAATGGAAGACCTATGATCAACCTAAAGATGAAGATCAATTTTACACTGTCTTCTTACGGGTTTAATCATCAAGTTTCTCAATCTTGGTCATTGGGAATTGGTATTGATCATATGTTTTCCCAAAGCATATAGCATACCTTCAAATTCTTGTCATGCTTCCAAAGCACAACGACCATGCATGGAATTTGATCGGTCCCAATACCTCATGAATGAGGTCATGTCTTTCGGTTCATGACTGAACCTGTATGATCCCTTTGAGAGATCGTATTACTCATATGCCTTTACATGCACACCATCACGTCGGTGTATAGACCTTGGTTAGGTCATCAACCTATTGGTCTGCCAAATGTACACGCTTAGACATATACTAACACATCTGTCTCTGGTCAGAGGATGTATGCCTATGCTGTGACAGCATTCAACATAGGACTTAGGTTATATCGATCTCGCTAAGTCAACATTTTGATCTAACTAATCTGACACCTCTGAATCACTATTCCCATGCAGAGGACCTGCATCAAGAGGTCGGTCAGACATCAGCCTTTGTGAGAAAGGATTGCCATCTCCTACTCAGGCTAAAGATCATCTCTTAATAATCATTTGATGATGCTTGATGAGTCCTCTATCTAACTCTTTAGATATTCATCCAAACACCAGCCTCTATAATTCATTCAATGAATCAACAACTATATGATTATCAAGATGGCCATGGTACATAACCCTAATTGTACAGAGGGACCTTATAGTGCATTCATTCATTTAATTTCAGAAAGGGAGTGAAACATCAATAACTTTTATTGATAAACATATTTATTACAATAACATTTATTGTAAGAATGGTTCACCTCGAGCTCACATGGCTAACAGAAGGCACTACAGCTAATCTACAACAACGAAAAACAAATAAAAGCGACCTCGATCGGCTGAGAAAAACCAGGAGATAAACCTCATACGTGGAACGCGGCCCCGACCTTCGCCTGGCCTCGCGCGAAGGAGCTGGAGGCTCCTCTGTCACAGGAGTCAATCCGGAGCTCTAAGGCAAGGGTCAAACTCAGTCGAAAAGGATTCAAATTTCAAAAGGGGAAGAAGGGAGGTATATGAACAAGATGGTTGACAGGGCTACAAGAACGAGGTGGCAGAGGCGAGCAGCGATCCAACGCCCAAGGAGAGACAAGGGCGTGAATCATCGTTCTTCGAGGAACAAAAGTCATCAAGGGTGCGTGGCAAAAAGATGAAAGGAACAACCTCAAAAATTTCGCAAAAACGGGCGAAAACCAACACACTGACAGGTCGCAGGCAGTGGGTCAGAGAGTTGACCCGCGGGTCAACTCTCTAGCCTTCCTGGTTGGTCCACGTGGACCAACCAGGAAAAAGCATGGGAAAAACATTTCTAAATTCGTTTAAAAATAATAAATGATTTTATTAATTTTAGATTATAAAATAAAAAATGTTTATTATTTTATAAATTATTTTATTATGATTTTTATTTATTTTTTCGAGGTATAATATTACAAGTTACCTTTTATGGCTTATATAGGTATACATATCTATATATTTTAATATTTTATTTTTATTTTATGTGTTTAATTTTATTAATTTTGTTTATTATTTTATATATTTATAAATTATTTTATTACACTTAAAATTATTTTTATTATTTTTTTCTTAACTGTTTTGTACACTTAATAAAATATAAATAGTAATTATATAGTTATCTTTACAAGTATTATACCTATGTATTACATACATGTATTTAATTTTTGTGTTTCTTTTAGTGTTTTATTCTGATCTTAGTATACATATATATTATAAATAATATTTACAAAATTATAAAAATATAAAATTATAAAAATAATGAATAAATAATAAAATGAATATTTTAATCTGTACAAGTATACAATAGGGGTCCAAAACTTAACTAGCAAACCGTAGCTCCGCAAAAGACGAAACTATGTTCATTAGATAGCTTATTGAAAATTATATACAATTAAAGGTGATTTTGATGGGTTTCGAGTTTTTATTTGAGAGATACAGGTCTCAGAAGTTGGGATTTTGGAATCTTATTTAGATCGTAGCTTTTCATATATACATTATTTTTGTATGAAATCAATTTTGTATTTTTCTATATTTAATTATCTATAACTTTCATGTATAAAGTTTCTTTATTTGGAGCATAAAAAGTGGAACCAAAATAGGTCCCAAAATGAATAAAGAATGAAAGGAATTTTTATTGTATTCTCGCCCTTATCTCCCCCTACTTTATTCCTTGTCGACCTAGTCATCGAGATTCCTAGGTCTCAGGGTTTCGGGTTATAAAATATTTACAATATTTTATTCTTTTTATTTTCTTTTCTTTATTCTATAATTTTGGCATTAAAAACTGTATTTTATACACATTTTATACAATAATGCTTGAATGGTAAAATGCATGAATTAACGCTATTCACACGCATTTACTAGGATTTTTAAGGCCAAAATGATAGAATAAAGGTGATAAAATGTAGATATATCAGAAAGTATCAAGTTGCTAACTGGTCTAACCTTGTGGAACTTTCTTGGCAACAAGACAGTTCACAATGTCAGCATACCATGGGAGAGAGGTGATAGCAAGAATTGCCTCGTCTAGGAATGTCTCAGTGATAGGTGTAGTAGTCTCAAAATCCTAAAGATGCTCTAATCGAGAGAGGTGATCTGGCACCACATTCTTGACATCATGTTTATCCTTAATCTCAATATCAAATTCCTGGAGTAGAAGGATCCATCTAGTCAAGCATGCCTTGGCATCCTTCTTAGCCATTAAGTACCAGATGGTGGTGTGATCAGTGTAAATATTCAATCTAGATCTGAGAATATAAGATCGAAACTTGTCCAAAGAAAAAACTATAACTAGCATCTCCTTTTCTACAACAGTATAATTCTGCTAGGAGGCATCCAAAGTATGGCTAACAGAGTGTTTGGCAAACGATAATCCATCCCTCCTTTATCCTAGCACAACCCCTATGGCGTAATCAAAAGCGTTCGTCATGATCTCGAATGGGAGAGACTAATCAGGTGGCTAAAGGAGAGGAGCCTGCACAACAAATCCTTGAGATTCTCAAGTGATGAAAGACACTTATCATCTACAATGAACTCGGTATTTTTCGTGAGAAGATCAGTAAGCGGTCGGGAAATACGACTGAAGTCCTGAATGAACTATGGGTAGAAACCGACATACCCCAGAAAAGACCGTAACTGCCTCAAATTGGTTGGTGGGTGAGATTCCTGATGATATCCTTAGTCAGATCAACCTCCATGCCCCTGTTGGAGATGATATGATAAAGGATCATCCCTTGAGTCATCATAAAATGACTCTTCTCTGAAGATAGAACAAGGTTGACCTCAATGCACTGCTGAAGCTGACGGTCTAGGAATGCAAGCCAAGCATCAAACCCATCGTCGTAGATCAAAAAATCATTCATGAAGACCTCTAAACATTCATCCACCAAGTCCGAACAGATGGAAAGAATGCACCTTTGCAATGTAGCCGAGGCATTACATAATCCAAAGGGCATCTGTCTGAAAGCATACGTCCCAAACGAATAGTTGAATATCATCTTATCCTGGTCTTTGGGTGCAATAACCACCTAATTATACCCCGAGTACCCGTCAATAAAACAATAACGACTCTTCCTAGCTAATCTCTCAATAATCTGATCAATGAATGGTAGCGAGAAGTGATCCTTTTTGGTGGTCTGATTCAATCATTTGTAGTCCACAAGACTCTCCAAGAAGTGGGTACACAAGTAGCAATCTCTCTCCAGACTAACTCACAACTGTAGTGGGGTACCACATGTAATGACTAGCTCACTTGGAGTCAGAGATTGGGTAGATAAAATCAACACTCCACCACTTGGATATTTCCTTCATGACTACTTCTCGAAGATTCAGGTTCAACCTATGATAAAACTCATGAAAAGTCTTAGCGTCATCCTCAAGATAGATGTGGTGGGAGCACATAGCCGGACTTATACCATGGAGATCTGCTACAAACCAACTGATTGCCTTACGGTTCATCTCAGGAACCTCCATCAAACGAGATTCTTGGACATCAGTCAAATCCGTTGAGATAATGACTGGAAACATATCTGGCTCACCCTCAAGGAATATGTACTTCATGCTATGCAGTAAGGTCTTCAATTCTGGGCATGTGGGAGCTGGAAAATCTGGCCTCTGAAATGTCTGAGTGATGGCTACCAGATCTGAATGGGAGAACTCTGGCCGCTCATCTGAACTCAACGAAGATTGCCCTACTAGTGTCTCTATCAACTGCACTGGCTCTATCTCAGTCCTGGTTGTAGGCTCTAGACATCAAACACGACAAATACTCATCAAAATCCTGCCAATCAAGAGTCTGAGGGATCTGAATCTGAATGACATGAAATGAAATCAATCTCGCTACAGAATTTGCATCATCAGCCTCTAAGGTATCCTTCTCCACAAGTGTGCTTTATGAAATTCTCATCAGCTGGCATCTATGAACCTGTTGAGTCTAAACTTGTGATAAGAGCTCATGAAATCGGATCTTCCCAAACTGCCTCGTCATTTGTAATCACAAAATCACACTCATGGTGGATGTCTAGCTCTGTATATGTCGTATGTTCCGATCCCTGCTATGAGATAGCTGATATCTGACTCTCATCTCCTCAATCGTATTTATTTGTATACTCTTGCCCTCGATGCAAAAGTATACCTTCCCACTATCATGATCAGACACGACCTTTGCTGTCGTCAGGAAAGGTCGACCTAATATGATGGGGATATATGTCACACATTTAGGGATATCCATGTCCAACACAATGAAGTTAAGGGGAATTTAGGCCCTGAATGGTGCCGGCTACATACTTTCCCTTCGACCTCTTAACAGATCTATCTAGAAACTATAGTATTGTCCTGCTCTGTCGAAGAGGGCTAAACTCGAAGCAGTCAAGTAAGGATGCCAGAAGGAGGATAATCGATGACTCGCTATCTAATAGATTACGATCGAACAACTTCTCATGAATGTGACATCTGACAAATGGAGCCCCTGCATCTAGTCTCTTGGCTGGTAATCAGTTTTGGATAGCGAAGCATGTGGCACGGATGAGCACATGGATCTCTGCACTATGGTTGTGCCTCTTCTTCCTATGGACCGTGGTCTTCTCTCTAAAGTTCTTCTGGAAGAGAGGGATGTGCTCTAGTGCCTCCTAGAGAGAAAGCTAGATATGAAATATGTCTATCATCTGCTCGTCGAACTCTAACTACTATCTCCTTTTGTGATTTTCTATTTTCTTGGCCCATTCCTAAGTGGTGGGCTTGAGGGAAGGGTATGGATGCACCCTCGTCAGAAACTAGGGGGTCTGAAATAGGAAAAGATCTCTGAACATGTAAGTGGTTGGAATCCATACAATCATCATCAATCACATCAGATGGACCAGGAGAAGATATAGAAACCTTTCCTTTATTCGTATTTTTGTTTTTCGAAATTTTTCCATGTTTTGTATTTTTCTAAGAAAAGCATCCTCAAGTATAGGAGTAAAGTTCAAAGCAATTGGATTATATATATATAGACTCTTGGTTTCATCAGTACCATTGACAACATCTGAAGTAGCGGCATCAGTACCGTGCTCGGGCCCGTCATATTGTATCTTGGTGGCATCCGCACCACGATCTGCAACATCTTGAGAAGGAACAGTATCAACATCGTTGACTGGATCATCATCAAAATGGGTGGCATCTACACCACCATCAATATCAAGATCAACACCATCGGCATCACTCTATTGTTCATCTAGCACTCTGGAGTCTGCCTATGGATGTCTCCTAGATGAGTCGTCATCGGCTGGCTTCCTATCTCTCCTAAGTATCACAAAATCAACATCAAACAAATAATGCATATCATCAAGGACCTCACTAGGAGTGTCAGACTCTGTAGATTGTACCTGCTCAGACTTTCTCTTCAGATTATTCGGATTGGGCTCGATCTGTTCAAGTATGGCTTCCTTGCCCTTGATGATATCTCTAATCCCCTTCCTGAACTCATCCATCTCTCGCCTAAAAGTAGTCTGTTGCTCTGCTAGCATATGGGCAAGACCCTCTATTGCTGGGTTCTGATACGAGGGTGCATGAGAACTGGATGGGTTGCCTCTCTAGAATTTTGAGGCTGGGCATGTTGCTGCTAGTAAGAGTGAGGGGGAGGATGGTGAAACTGAGAAAGAGGTTATTTCTACCTCCCCTGCTGACCATGATACTGGGGTCGAGGAACGGAGTATTGGGAGTACTGGGGTTGCTACTGCTGGGTACCCTGCCCTGATTGTGTCGGAGGTTGCTGTTGGGACTGAGCACCTCCACTAGACCATCTGAAGAACGGGTGGTCACGGCAGATACTGGGCTACTGTTGGTACTGGCCATACCAAACCTCGTTGACTTCCATCAATGGCTCTGTCTGCTCGTGCGAAGGTGGGGGAAGGGATGCCAATGGCTGATGACTCTGATAGACCAGCATGTGTGTGTCTGACACATGTGGTGGTGGAAATTGGTACTAGGTGATGAATCTCCATTTCATTATCTTTATTCTATCATGTTGGCCTTAAAAAGCCTAGTAAATGCATGTAAATATCCTTAACTTGCATAATTTAAGATTCATGCATTATTGTATAAAGTGTGTATAATATACTAATTTTAATGCTAAAATTAAAGAATAAAGAAAAGAAAATTAAAAGAATAAAATATTTAAGATATTTTATGACCCTAAACCCCGAGATCTAGGCATCTCCATGACTAGGTCGACAAGGAATAAAGTAGGAGGAGATAAGGGTCCAAAATCTAATAAATATCTCTTTTGTTTATTCATTCTTTATACATTTTTGGGACCTATTTTATTTTCCACTTTTTATAATTCAAATATAGAAACTTTGTATGTGAAAGTAGATACTAAAATATGGAAAAATACAAAATTTATTTTATCCAAAAATAATATACAAAATAAAAGATACAGTCCAAATAAATATCCAAAATCCCAACTTACCATGTATCTCTCAAATAAAACTTCAAAGTAAATAAAAAGCATCTTTAATTGTACATATTTTTTAATAAGCTATTTAATGAAGGTGGTTTCATATTTTTTTGGAGATAAGATGTGAACTTTAAGTTTTGGACCCCTGTTGTATAATATATCCGATTAAAATAACCATTTTATTTATTATTCATTATTTCTATAAATTTGTAAATAATATTTAAAATATAAATATATATTATAACTAAAATAAAATACTAAATAAAACATTAAAATAAAATATGTAAAGAAAATACATAAATGAATATACAATAACTATACCTCTGTATTTAATACACCTATTTAATTAAGTATATATATTATATCAAAAAAATAAAAAAAATATATTTGTGTACATAAAAATAAGTTATAAATATATAAAGTAAGAGAGTAAAATAATAAAATAAATTTTAAAAAATAAAAATAAAATAGTTAAAATATAGATGAATATACCTATGAATAACCCCCTAAAAATTAACTACTAATAAATAACCTAGAAAAATAAATAAAAATCATCATAAAATACTAAATAACCGGAGCACTCCCATTCGCCCCATCTTTAACCTATTCCATGCCAAACCGGGTCAAGAAACTTTGCCCTCGACCCACGAGTTTATGGATGTAAGAACCACACGCGAAGGAGCCTATCTGGGGCAGTTTCGAGGTTCTAAAGCACCTCCAGACCACCATGCCCTCCAGAGCTCCTCCGGCAAACTCTGGAGCCTTTTGAGGTGCCCAACATGCCCGCGGCAAGTATAGTTACACGTAGAGCCACTCAGCGGCGATGGAGAACGCTGGAGACGTACGTTGGACCGGATCGAGTCTCGCTTGGGGTGAGTTCTTGACATGTTCTTCCACCTTTGCCCTCCATCGTCCGATGAAGAGCTGCATGCCAGATGCAACATGAGACGTTCGATCATCAAAGCCCTCGACCGTCGGATCGCTCCCAACGATCTAATCCAGACTGCTGATGATCGAACCTGTATATCGTCGCAGGAAGGAAGATGCCACGTGTTAAGTGAATGAACCTCCACCGTCCGACCCCGTACTTTAATGGGGTAAATTGCATATCTTAGCCCCTGCTTTTTGCATTTGTTATTTAGTCCTGTAAATGAAAACATAACAAGTAAATAAATTGGACATTTTGTATAAAGGCCCATATATTTATTTTAATTGCATTTGGGTCCAGTCCAACACAACTCACGTGTAGTCCCACGTAAGCTGGGCAAATTGCATGAAAACCCTAGTGCTTTTTATATTTATTTTTAGTCAACTAAATTTTATTTATGTTGTATATTTTTGGGTAAATTACACTTAAGCCCCTGATGTTTATTTTTATTGTAAATATGCCCCTGTCAGCTTATGTATTTTCGGTGCTTGGATTTCAATTATTAAAAATAACACCCTAGCTCCTAAAAATTTGCAAAAATAAGGTTAGATGCCTGGTACTGTACTTTCACACCATGTATTTATTTTGTATTTTTAGCATTTAAACCATTTAATAAAAATCAAAAGGAGCTCATTTTTGTACTGTCTATCTTATAAAAAATCAAAAAAATATAAAAATGTCTTGAAAAATTCCAAAAAATGTATATTTTCTATTTTATTATATCCTAACTACAGACTAAAAATCACTAAAAATGTAAAAAGAAAATTCTTGAAAGTTGAAGAACCCCAATATCTCTTATAAAAATCTAAAAAATCATTAAAAATCCAACAATGTGTTTTTCTACTATATAATTATTTTTTATAAATAATTATATATTAAAATTAATTTGAGTAATTTTAGACCTTTTTTACTATTTTTAAAATATAAATTAATTTCAAGTATTTATTAAATCCCTAAATTGAGATATTTTTGAATTGAAAAATCTATAAAAATTAGCAAAAATTCCAGAAAAATACAAAAAAACATTAGAAAAATATATAAAATCCGAAAATAAAGTATTTGCTGCATTATATTTATATTTATTATTTAGAGGTATATTTCTCTATTTTGTATATATAGATTTTTATATAGCTATATTATGTTTATACCTTAAAATATGAAGAAAATATAAAATATATAAAATATATAAAATCATAAAATTTAAAAAATGTAAAACAAAAAACAGCCATCTTGTAGTTGAGAATAATAAATGACTTAGTTATATATAAACACTTTGTTCATAAATCACAATAGGCTGCCCATATTACTCTATGGTTCGACCTCTATGTGCTTACTTGCTATGCATCTTATAGTAGAGAATAATAAATTTTAACTCACTTCGTGCTATTCATTGACTTTATTTATTTTGTGGGTTAGTTGCTAATTAATCAGGAAATTGTGAGCGATCAACACACTGGTTATGGTTTCGCCTTGTGAAATCGTATGACCCGCGTCTTTCCCTCGGTCATCACTGGGGAGCCGGTTGAATGTGCTCCGCTTGAATATGGTGAACCTTCCTGTATGAGGCGGACATCTATGACGATCGGCTCCCTTGATTAACATGTGACCTAGACTATGGCAAAGAAACCATCTGTGCCTCTTGGAGGCACATGATATGTATCTTAAGGTCACTCAAAGTCGTGGCCAGCTCATCAATCTTGTTGAGCTTGTCTAGGCTCTAACACGTCTTCTTCTCTATAATCTCCATGCGATTATGCTTCAAGCTAATGATGCCTATGTCCGCAGCTGATGACTCTGATAATGTTGTTGATGAAGAAGATGAAGATGGACCTGTCTCAATGTGTTCAACTCTGTGGTGGGATAACGCCATTGGGGGAGGCTTCCCCTGAGTGTAGACACGGGTTTGGGTCATCACTATATAATTCTCATCCATCTCCTCATAGATGGCCCAAACCTGGTCCTCATCCTTGGAAAAATGGGACCCTCCACAAGAGGCATTGACCAGCTCCTAAAGCTCATGTGTCAGCCCACAAAAGAAACTCTGGACTAAGTTGCGGTTGTTGATATTGTGATGTGGATACCTATCAATGAGCTCCCTAAAACGATACCAAGCCTCATGGGACTGCTCATTTACGTTCATAGTGAAATTATTCATCATGTCTCGTGCTGCATTCATCCGATCGAATGGATAATACTTGTTGAGGTACTCAGTCCTCAACTGCTCCCTGGTGGTGACAACCCTCCCCAAGTGTCTCAGCCGGTAGGCTGCTCTATCAACCAAGTAAAAGGGGAAGGCTATCAGCTTGATTGTGTCCTCGTCAATAAATCTATCATGGACTGTGCTGCAAATCATCTCAAATTCCTAGAGATGTAGATGGGGCTCCTCAGTGGCGTGCCCATGGAACTTGGGCAACAACTGAATCTCTGGGGTCGTAACTCAAAATTGCCAAGAATGGCAGAAACTGAATCCACCTGTGGCTGAGAGTTGCACCAGGATTGTGCGACACTCTCATGGTTTGCAAAGGTCTCTGTGTATCACGAGCCTCCTTCAGGCATCTCTAAAATCTGGCATCTGCTCGATCCTCATGTATCTCTCCTCATCTAGCGACTGGTCTGTAATCTCTCGCATCTGCTCGCCCATCTCTCACACGAGTTAACTCCGCCTTACCTCTGTCATGAGCAACCCCTGGTCCTAGATCTGTCACTGGATCACCTCTAGGGATGCCAGGAGGTGTTGTTGATCATCGTCTGATAAAACACATCGTGAATATCTAGCTACTCATCATCTCTCTGCTCTTGGGCCATTTCGTCACATTCTGAAAAGGAAAAAGAGCGGACCTCAGGTGTAACCAAGTCTACATATATCTTCTCTGACTACTCTGGTTGTTGTACCTCAGGTGATGGGTGGGGAAGGTCGAAGAAGAAGGAGGTGGAATACTCGGACTCTGAGAGCAGGTCTGAGATCTCAGGAACCTGCCTATATGAATGGACATGTGTGCTATAAATTGGTGTCACCAAAGGTAGCCTAAGAGACCGCCTGCCCATCATCGTGATGTGGGGAGCAATAAAGAGTAGACTGGAGTGAAAATAATGATGAGAAATCATGCCCCCAATTCACTAACTCGACGCAATGATGACCATGAAAGATCGGTCATTAATCTTTTCTATTTTAGAGTTTAGTGATAATGAGACCAATGTTCAGTATTATATGCCACTCGGTGCCCGCCACAACGGGTCCTTCCAGTGTCGTATGTGACCTCTCTCAATGCATTGTCTCAAATCTAAATAATTAAGAATTTATTTATTTGACTAAGTCCAATCGATTCTATAAGAACAAATATTCTATTAGGTGTTTGGACCTAATCACTTCCTGGTCAACCATATAAAAGCCTAAGTCTAGGGCTCACACACAAAAAACAAAATAAAATAAAGTCAGAAAACTCAAATCCATGAGAAACAAAATAAAGGCTATGAAAATAACGAAATAAACCTAATGAGGTTCCCTGATTGCACCGACACTCGAGGAAACAGACCCCGAATAAGAGTGTACAAAGTTTTTGATAATAATTACAAGTTTACGCAAAAATGAGATAAAATGCGAGAAAAAACAAAATCTAATCTAAAACAGTCTCCTGCTTCTCCTATGTTTCTCTTTCTTGTCGGTTAGTGTGGAACGCCCAGCCTCTACCTTGCTTGGGTGTGTCAGCTCTCCTAAGATCGCCTCCCTTGCTCCGCGGTCCCTCGCAACAAAGAAAAATAAGAAAATATGTTAGAATATATTTTATGAAAATATAAACAAAAAAATAAAATAAAGAGGAAAAGAAACAAAGAAAAAAGAAAACAAGAAATAAACAAAAATCCCAACTTCCTAGCCGTGCTCCCCGGCAATGACTCCATTCTGATGAGCAACCTGGTTGACTAGAGTTAAGTTGATTAATTAATGTGTCGTTGTTACACAAGTCAATCGAGTTGAAAATCGAGAAAATTATTTAACCACTAAAGAAATCAAACATATCAACCAAGTGGTATAGCTACTTTTATTAACTTGGTATAACGGTCAGGGTCGAACACAAAGAGCACAATTAAACCTCGGTAGTCAAATCACATAGATTCTCGAGATTTTTATTTTCTTTTTAGTGGTTTTTAATTTTCTAATTTTTTATTTTTTGAAAATAGGGCAAGTAAAAGAACTGAATAAAAATGGCAAACACACTCTTTTTTTTGTATTTTTCAAATATAACAAACATACTCGAAAAATCAACTAGAAATATTTTTGGGTTTTATATGTTTTATACTATTTTGGTAAATTTTCAGGGATTTTTAGTTTTTTTATATAATTTTCAAATAAATCAAAAACTAAGAAGATAAGAAAACATTGCACACTTAGGAGTATTCTTCAATTAAAAAATAGGAAATATGCTCAAAACTCCTGGAAACTAATTTAAATAAAACTAGAGGTAAATATCTACAAACACAAACCAAGAACACAATTTTTATTTTTATCTGATTTTAAATTATTTTTATAATATTTTAGGGTTCTGCAATTTTTTAGGTTTTTATAAAAGAAAAAGATGTGAAAATTGGATAGAAATTAAAACAAATCAAAATAAAGACTCTAATTTTTTTAATTTTTAAAATATTTTTTGAATTTTTATGAATTTTCTAAGGTAAAATGGGGCTTTTTCTATTGTTTTTGATTTTTAATAATAGTAAATACAAGAAATTCAGCAAATAAAAATCACCACCTGAAGTAGTTACTAGCAGGAGCTAATATTGATTTTTGGTGATTTTTTGGGGCCAAATTACTATTCATTGCAAACAATTAAAGAAAAAGAAATTAAAACATTGAAGCAAGGACCTAATTGCAATTATTTTAAGTCCTTAGACCAAATAACAACACATAATAAAAGTATGGGGGCCCAAGTGCAATTAATCGAAAACAATCATGCACTACACATGATCGAGCATTCACAGGGGCATAAATACAAATATGGAAAATATTTTCTAGTTCATTAACATATTAGAAGAGCAAGCATATGGATGCAAAATACCCATAAAAGCACGTGAGGACACACATGAGTTCGACTCAACTAGACTAAAGTGCAAACAGTGAAAATACGAGGTCCAAACTACAAATGTTTTTAACTAAATATTACCATTATTAAACTAAAATGAAACAAAGCAAACTATAGTAGGGAAAGTGTAATATACCCATAACACATGCATGTTGTGTGCTCTAACGTGCGACCCTGATCCGCCTCTCCAAAAGATCTGACGGTGCAGGATCGTAGTGCTTGCGTATAGTCCTGATCGACCGTTGATGAGCGGATCTAATGGTCTAGGTAAAGCTACTGGCGTGCAGTTAAATCTGGCCCAGATCTAATTTGAGCGCCTAAATTTGGGAGCTATCGTGCAACTCAAATCAAATCTGGGAATGGGGCTCCTCCATCCGACGACAGAAATGAGGCCTGGACAAAAAGGGACAAAGGTGGAGCTGGGCGAACTTCGATCGATAATCTCTGGCGATCCATGGTACAGATCAGCTCGCTGGATGGTCCAACACATGTTGGAGGGGTCCGCATCAGGTGGAGCACTCCGATGGGTCGGAGCTCTATTCGATGAAGATCTAGTAGTGGTGGTTCTTGAAGCTACTCTACCTGGCCCATGGAGTACCGAAGTGAGGTTTCTCGCACACCTGAACCTGCAAGAGTATTCTATGCTCGAAGATGAAGCTTCGACGAGGGTTATTCAACAGAGGAAATGAAAGAAGCGTAGGTGGATGATGTTTGATCTCCGATGATGATGAGAGAAGGAGGTCCAGGCAAAAACTCGCTCCGAGGAGCGAGATTTAGGATGATCAGATTACTTAAGAAGGTGAACTTGGTGATTACGGAAAGATTGTTGTGGATGGTTGTGGAAAATGGAGCTCCAACCCGATGGTCGTAGAAACTCTGGTGAACAGTGGTTGATTGATTGATCAAATAAACTGAGTGAAAAGGGAAAGGAAAGCGTGATACCCGAGGGTGCTGATGTTATCGACGAAGAGAAATGGATCCTGCGCAGAAGGCGGAGGAGGCTGAACGCGATGCAGTTTCTCCGGCCGCGTACGAGCTACGTTCAACCTGAATGTAATCCGAGCTCCAAAAAAGTCTACCCAAGTCCTGTCACTACCCTGGAGACGAAGGAGAGAAACAGTAGTGAGGAATGAGCTGCCTCCCTGTGGAGGCGGAAGAAGACATTTTATAGGCTTGCCAAGGGTCTAGAAGGACGAACGAGAACGTAAAACCCTAGGGGGATACAGAACTGCCCAGGGATCCGTGAAGATCACGGATCATCAGTGAGTACAAAGGTCCACAATCTGAGGTGGGACATGGTCTGATCTAGGCGCAATAATTAGGAGAAATGAGGTCCTACGACGCTTACCCGAATCGGACCATGGAGAAGGGGGGTTGACCCAGGTTATCATACTCGGGTTGACCAATCAAAAATTGAGAATATACAAAATAAAAGAAAATTCAATAAAAAATAGTAAATAATTTTAAAAAAAAGTTATAAACATGAAAAATGTTAGTGATGAATGTTAAATTTGCCTCTTTAATAATAGATAATTGTCATAGTATAGGAGGCAAATTTGGTCCAGCAAAAACCACAATCTCTTAATATTGTGGAAATTTTTTAACTTGGTAAGTGTACCAAGGTCGAACACAAGGACACGAGCTACTCTATTTTATCTATCCAATTTTGGTCGATTAAAAGCATGTGCGAATAATTCTCAATTCTAAGGTCTTCATGCATATTGCAATGCACTCAAATCATGCATGCATTTTTTAGTTGATTTTCATGCAATTATAAGATGATGCATGAGACAAATGAATGACTAAATGCAATGGCGATGCATGCAAAAAGTTAATTACAAATATGCCCTAAAAAGATCACTTAAATTGAGCAACGGATTGTAGTTTGAAATCAGAATCATTATTGAGCATGACACTATGAGCAAACATTTATCTATGACTAGGCAATTGAGCAAGAGACATCCTCTTAACAATAACAATTCATCATATTTAAAATGGTGTCAGATGAAAAAATTAAACATGCCATAAGATAGATGAAGACACAACGATCAAAACGACACTAAAATCATGCAATTTGGACCTATGATGCTCAAGTTATGAAGAAAACAATGAAGGAGCATTAATGTAATCAAAATGCGGGAAATAAATGATAGATAATTACCAATAAGCTAAAAACTCCTGGGGCCTTTCGTAATTTTTCACTACATGCGGGGGCATATCTGCAATTTCCATAAGTCCGAGGGCCTTCCCGTAAAATACCCAGGCGTGCACGTGAGGAGCACGTGCTTGGGGACAAAAGTGCAATTATCAAAAGGATCGGGGTCTTCTCTGCAATTTTCCCAAGCCCTCACATCATAGGGACGTGAGGAGCTACCTCGGGAGGCATCATCGGTTCGAGCCACGTGGTTGGCTGTTGTGCCTTGGAGTCTGGTTCGGGTACCCCGAGCTTAGAGATTCGGCTGGAGGCTCGAGCCGATCACGTGGCTTCATCATGGCCGTTCGATCCAGATGATAGGACGGTACCTGCTCTTCGTTCTCCACCGTAGACCGCTGGAGGAGGAAGGGCTCCGATGAGCTCCACTATGCTCCATCGTGTTTTGGAGGTTCGTATGATAGTCGAGGAAGATCTGTGAGGGCCTGGCGTTGAAGCTCGGACCATGATGGGGGCATGGGGATGGTTGGAAGTCGCTGATGATCGAGCTACGCCGGAGGCGGAGCTGTAGAATCATTCCCTGACCATGCTCTGACCAATGACAGGTCTAGGACTTGCAGATGTTAGAAGAAAATCCAAGGCGTGAGAGTGTACAAGATGAATGAAGTGAGGTCTCGTGCAGGCGAAGGGAGATGGAAAACCTGGTCTTCGACTCCGGCGGACTAGAGGGATGTTGAGGCGGGGTGGTCGACGCTATGGAGAAGGAAGGAGGGTGAGCGGAGTAGTGGGCGATGGTGCTGATGGTAGGGAGGAGGTCGTGAGGTGGTCAGGTGAAGGTGGCGGCGAGTGAGGAGGTTAGGAAAATTAAGGGAAATAAGGAAGAAACAAATAAAAGGTTACCTGGCCGGAGCCAGGCGATCGACAGAGGAAGTGGCATGTGGTTGAGCTCCATTAGAGCTTGGGGTCGTCGCCCGACGTGCCCGGCTGATGCACGGAGCTCAACGGCGCACGAGGGCAGCCACAATGTGGCCGGAAGCCACAGATCTCATCGGAGGCGTGCGACCATGATCGCTGATTTAACCGAAAATTCACGGGGTCTAAATGTGTCTCACACAAGGCGGAGACAACAGTCGCTGTGGTGACCCTCAATGAATCCCGATCAAAGTCAACAATGAACCCACAATCAAATCAATCAAACAATGAGAAGCAAATGTGGAGTCAAATTTATTTTTAACTCTACAAAAATGTGTATAGTGTAAGTATATAGAGTGTCGAACTCAAGGAGCAAGGAGGATAGATCAAGTAAAGTGCTAAAATGTGTGACTTTGATCAATGTCTACAAGTATGCAATTTTTTTTGTGGGCTTTTAATTTTTAATTTTTTTAATTTTATATTTTTGTATTTTGATTTTTAATTTTTTGATTTTATATTTTCTTTTTATAATTTATATTTTTTATATATTTTTTGTTATAAATATGATATACATAAACTAAGAAAAAAGGATAATAAGATATTTATAAAAATAGAGAAAAATAGCTAAAAATTCAGAAAATAAAATGTTTTTGTCTTTTTATAATTTTATACTATTTTAGTGATTTTTGGAAATTTTTCTGAATATTTTTGGTATTTTTAAAAGTCAAACTACAAGAAAATAATGAACTAATTTGCTGGACGAAACTAAAATGAGGATTAAAAAGAGAAATCAGAGTCTAAAAATCCTCAAATTAATTTTAAATAAAAGAGAATAAATCAAAGAAAAATCGGGAACTGAAGTTAGATTTTTAGGTTTTTTCTTGATTTTTTTAGATTTTTATGAAGATTTTTAGGATTTTCTAATTTTTAAGGTTTTTGTTTTGAAATTTTTAATGATTTTTGGATAGAAGTTAAAAGATACTAAAATGGACCTAAGGTAATTTTTTAGGAATTTTTCAAAAAGATTTGATATTTTTTGTATTTTCTAATGCAAACAGTAGAAAAAATGCATTTTTTGATTTTTATAAATATTAAAATGCAATAAAAATGCAATACAAAAATATGGCGTGAATCTACAGCTAAATAGGAGCTTATGCTATTTTCTGGTAATTTTTTGAGTTAAAATGATGCACAAAATAAATGCAAGCAACCAATAAATAATCACACAACTGGCAGGGGCATAAGTGCAAATAGCAGGAAATACAGGGGCCAAAGTGCAATTTTCACGCAAATATATAACTAATAAATTACTTTCCAGGGCCAAATACAAATATTCAAAGCAGCAAGAGCACACCTACAAAATACCCACCCGCGCGCGTGACTAGCATGCCCCTGGGAAGGACCGAAGTGTAAAATACAGAACTCCCAGGGGCTGATATGCAATTTACCCAAAAATATTACACGTAATATAAAAGTTCCTGGAATACAAATAAATAACTAAACCCGCGAGGGGGTCTTTACAAAATCACCACACCCCACGTGCACAGATCACGTGCGGTGACGTGGATAGGACCTAAGTGCAATTACTTAAAGTTCAGGGGTCTGTATGCAAATATTGCAACAATATTTAAACTGCAACTGAAAGTTTATGGAATAAATAACAATTGCAAAAATGGTGGGGGTTAAAGTGCAAAATACCCACGCCCAAAGCCTCGTGCGCGATCCGACGGCTGATACGCATCCACTTGCCACGTGTCGATGATCGGACGGTCGACGACGCTTCGGCTTCGACGACGGTGATTAGATCCCACGACTCGATCTGACGATGGTTGTGCGGGGGAATCTAACAACTGTTGTATGAACTGGAAGATGGCCGAGATCCAACGACGGGCAAGGCAGGACGAAGAACCGGGAAGAACTCCAGCGTGGTGAAGTTCTCCCGGCCAGATCGAGCCTCTCCGGCGTCCTTCAAGCTTCAAAAATGGCCGGCGACTTCCTGCGGTCCTCCTCTGTGTGCTGGAGGCTTCAAAACTCCTCGGCAATGGCCGAGGCACTTGCTAGAAGGTGGCGGAGCTTTAGGCTCCGCGGATCTCCGGCGAGTGAGCAAAACAAGCTCCAGGTCCTTGTCGAAAGGCTTTGACCTGCAGAAAATTATGAGAGGACCCAGGGCAAAGTGCCTGGGTCCTGCGGTGGTGGAATGGCGGCGAATGGCGGCGAGATGGAGAGTGGGTCGGAGGTGCACTCCTGCGAGGTGGTCGATTCGTGGATTGAAGTGATGAAACACGAAGATATTTGAGGCGAAATAATCCTAAGACTACGGAGAACGAAATGCAATAGAAATACAAGGGGATAGGGCTGCCTCAACGGCTGAACACCAGGGGGAAATATACCTCGACGTCGGCGAAGGGTGGAGGTGCTTGGAGCCTCCTCGGGCTTTGCTCGACCTGCCTGACGGCCTCTACAGGAAGTTGTCACCTTCCTGGAGCTCCGGAGCGCAAGAGATGGGAGCTAAACCTAGAATGAGGGGTTCAAATTTCAAATCAAAGTCAGGGGTACGCTTATATGGGGTTGACGAGTGGTGAGGAAAAATGAGGCACAGCGGCTGGCACAGCGGCTGGCACAACGATCCAGAACCCAAGGATTCACCTGGGCGTGAATCACCAATGGCCAAGGAAGAAAAGTCAAGAAGAATGTTTTGCGAAATGGTGCAAGAGCTGACCTCGAAAAAATTGCGAAATGGGGTTGGAAATGAGGTTCTGACAGGAGCCCGGGAGGAAGGTCAGACTGTTGACCTTGGTTAAAGGTCTAGACCACCTGGTTGGTCCACATGGACCAACCAGGAAAAACCTTCTGACAATACTTTGAAAATTAATTTAAAAATAGTAAACGATTTATTTATTTTTTGGTTATTTAATAAAAAGTGTTTATTATTTTATAAGGTATTTTAATATGATTTTTAATTATTTTTATGAGGTGTAAAAATACAAGTTCCTATTTTAGGCTATATAGGTATATATATTTATATATTTTATTATTTTATTTTTATTTCATGTATTTGATTTATTTATTTTTATATATTATTTTGTAAATTAATAAAGTATTTTTATTTTATTTTTGTGAAGTATTTTATACACGTAATAAAATAAAAGTATTAATTCTGCAGGTATATATATACAGGTATTATACCTATGTAAGTTATATATAAGTATTTTATTTTGTGTTTCTTTTGTATCTTTATTCTGATTTTAACGTACAAATATATTATAAGTAATATTTACATAATTATAAAAATATAAAGTTATAAAAATAATGAATTAATAATAAAATGAATATTTTAATCTGTACAAGTATACAATAGGGGTCCAAAACTCAACTTTCAAACCGCAGCTTCACCAAATGCGAAACCACCGCCATTAAATAGCTTATTTTAAACTATATACAATTAAAGGTGAGTTTGATGCATTTGGAGTTTTTATTTGCAAGATACAGGTCTGGGAAGTTGGGATTCTGGAATCTTATTCAGACTATAACTTTTTATTTATACATTATTTTTGAGTGAAATCAATTTTGTATTTTCTTATATGAAATTATCTACAACTCTCAAGTTCAAAGTTTCTTTATTTGAGGTATAAAAAGTGAAACCAAAAATAGGTCCCAAGATGAATGAAGAATGAATGAAATGAAAAGGTATCTGGCCCTTATCTCCCCCTACTTTATTCCTTGTCGACCTATTCATCAAGATGCCTAGGTCTCGGAGTTTCAAGTCATAAAAAATTTACAATATTTTATTCTTTTTCTTTTCTTTTATTTATTCTATAATTTTGGCTTTAATTACAATTTTTTTATACACTATTTACATGCAAATGCATGAATGCTAAGATGTAGGAATTAAGGGTATTTACACGCATTTGCTAGGGTTTTTGAGGTCAAAATGATAGAATAAAGATGATAAATGTGGATTCATCACCCCCTATACTTTACCTTTGCTAGTCCCTAGCAAACACTTATACAATAAGTGCAGAAAAGAAAAATAAAGAAAAGAAAAAGAAGAAAGATGGATGAAGTTTAATGATCAAACTTGTCTTCACAAAATCAAAGTTTGTATCTCAAGTCGGACCTTTGGAATTTTAGTGCAGGAGGAACCTTAATGAGAACTTGATTTGAAATCCAACAGCCTCTGAGAATCCCAAAAGTCCGCCCAAGTCTCCTCAATAGCCAGGTCAGAAATATCTCAACTTATACGCAAACCCTTACGACTATGAATCTGACTCGTACAGTGTAAGTGATAGTGGCTTTCCCCAACTAGAATGACAAAGAGATTGACTTCTCCAGCATGACAACCCAATGGTTCCCCAATCCAACAACTCCTTCCTCGAGTATAAGAACTCCATGATAACCCAGCATGACAACCCAAAGAGACTGACTTCTCCAGCATGACAACCCAATGATTCCCCAATCCAATCCAACAACTCCATGAGGCAACCAGCTCAAGAGGAGGGGGTGAAGAGAACAATGGACGGTAGCCAGTGTAGCTACCTTTCCTAGGATGCAAGACCAGTGTAGGCAAGTCATCCAGCTGCAGTCTCACATGATTTGACTTTTGAACTCAAGCTTGCTTATTGACTTTACAACATATGTACATACTTTGCAGGCATTTTATTTTTGTACAGGCCTGAACATTTTTTTTGATACTATTCCCAATAGCATTTACATAGGGAGTTTTTCCTCTTGAGCTAGTAGACTATCCCTCTTTTAAAGCTTTATTGCAACCCACACTCTCCTGTCTTTAAAATTCCTCATCACTGGACGGGTTGGGGTGCACTTCCCTCCCTAGAGGAGGACAAGTGTTTCCACTTGTGTGCGTCTCATACCAGCAAATCCAACCCCCTCACCACTCTAACTGAGTTGAGCCATGTGAAAGGTGCAGGTGTCCAAGTTAGGTCATTATCAACAAGAGTCATGCGTGTGGTCCGAAATACTCTACTTAGGCAGTCAAGAATCCATTGAATCAAGTCTCGTGATCCTCAAAGAATTAAGTCAACTAGACCTGAAGTACCTCAAACCCAATTCCCATAAGGTTCCTGTTATTAGGTAGATTAAGGTCCAATCAAGCTCCAATCTCCGAATTTTACTTAGACATGTTCAACTATCAAACTCAATCCGAAAATGCGAATGCTATGCAAATGGCATGCAAAATGCAGAAAATATTTTTGTGATGCATTTTTCAAGATTTTGAACTTTTTATGGATTTTTGAAAAGATGATGATGATGCATATGCATTTTTTATATTTTTCAAAAAGATTTTTCAAATGTTTTTTTAAATTTTTCAAATGTTTTTGGGATTTTTGAAAACAAATAATTTGGCTAAAAACTAGGTTAAAATATTTACACGGGAGTACTTCTTATATTTACAAGAAGTGGATTTTAAGAATTTACAGGGTAAGTGATCAATTTTATAGGTATATACAATGATTTTTTGGTGTGATGTATATATTCCTCAAACTTATTTGACGCAGGTTTTTCAAACAATTTTGAAAACAGTAGTCCAAAATAGTTTTTACAAACATTTTTACGAACATGTACACACATTTGAAAATAATTTTGCAAATGTTTTCAAATAGTATAGATAGATTTTTCAAATATTTTTGCAACTATTTTTCAAACCATTTGCAAATCATTTTTCAAACATTTTTATTTCACACTAAGAAAATAAATTTTTCAAATAACATATTTTTACAAAGGTTGAAAACACGTAACAAAACGTTTTCAAAGTAGTTTTCAAAAGTTTTTTTGCAAAGATTTTCAAACTATTTTTCCAACATTTTGCAAAAAACATTTTCATCTGATTTATTAATCAGTAAATACAAAAAGAATTTGAGGAATAATCAACATCTTTTTAATTGGGTTTTTAATGAATTTTAAAGAATTATAAGCCATATTATTAGGAAAATACAAAAGTACGAGTTATGGCTAAAGTATATACGTAGTATATACGACCCCCCTATACTTAGCTTGAGCTATGTCCTCATAGATCGTAGAGAAAAGAGGAGACATAACTCGTACTAAGTATAGGTAAGTCTAAAGAATAAAATAAATAAAGGAATGAATGAACGAATGAGAAGTTGACCGTCCCCCTATACTTAGGATCAAATAATCTTAAGTATAGCAGACTGTACACAACGCAGGGAGGGTCAAGGGTGGGAATAAACAGATCGTACTCATACTATCTCCCCCTATACTTAGGGTAAGATATCCCTAAGTATAGACAAGGAAGAGGAGACAATGGAGAGGATCGAAGAATAAAAATACTCGGGGTGCACACCCCCTATACTTAGGACAAAGTGCGTCCTAAGTATAGAAGACTGACAAAAAGGGTGACACCTTTTTGATACAAAAAGAAGATAGAAAAGGAAAAGAAGAAAAGAAGAAAAGAAATCAACAGATGAAGGAATGATATGGACAGATGGATCTGTACAGTGGAAGATGAAGGTGATCACCATGTATGAGATGCAAATGATATGAGTCAAAGAGTACATCTCATACCAGAAGAATGGGGGCAACGTCAATGGTCGGCGAATCATGATCTAGATATAGCTTCAGGCGCTGACCATTAACCGGAAGGTGGATGAAGATGACGGCTCGGATATATCAATGCTATTATTGTCATGTACCTTCCTGACCACATATGGACCATTCTACTTGCTCTGTAATTTTCCTGGAAATAATTTCAGCCTGGAATCAAACAACCATACGCGCTGGTCGGGCTCAAACTGTTTATGGCTGATGTGAGAATCGTGCCATGTCTTCACTTTTTCCTTATACTGTAGGCTTCTAGAAAAGGATGTATCTCTCAACTCCTCCAGGGCTGCCAACTCTGCTTTCCTCTGTTCACCTATACTCTCGGGTTCCAATAATAACTTAGTAACTGCCCAATGTGACTTGTGCTTAATCTCCACTGGCAGATGGCACGGCTTGTCATAGACGAGATGAAAGGGAGATGTCCCTAATGGATTTTTGAAAGAAGTCTGATAGGCCCACAAGACCGAGTCCAAAAGCTGTGACCAATCCTTTTGGTCTGGGTGGACAACCTTCTGTAAGATAGTTTTGATCTTCCTATTCGATACTTCGGCAAGACCATTAGTTTTAGGGTGATACGGCGTGGCAACACGATGGTCAATGCCGAACTCGTCTGTAAGGGCCCTAACCTTGTCATTGATAAAGTGAGACCCCCCGTCTGAAATCAAGACTCTAGGTGCCCCGAACCATGAAATGATATTTTTCCTCAAAAATCGACACACAGTCTTAGCATCTGCGGCTCGGGCGGGGATGGCCTCAACCCATCGGCTGACATAATCCACAACGAGCAAAATGTGCTCAAACCCCCGACTCTTAGGAAATGGGCCCATGAAATCAATACCCCATGCATCAAAAACCTCACAAAAGTGAATGGGTTGCATGGGCATCATGTCTCTCTGTCCGCAAGTACCCATCTTCTGACAATCCGTACATCTCTTCACGAACTCATGTGAATCCTTGAAGAGAGTAGGCCACCAAAGGCCGGATTGGAGCACCTTCTGTGCTGTCTGTCTCCCAGAATGATGTCCTCTTGCCTCGAGCTTGTGGCAGTAGGTGAGGACGCTATATTTCTCTTCTTGAGGAATGCACCTCCTCCAGATGCTATCCCCTCCTTCATGATAAAGGATGGGATCCTCCCAATGATAAAACTTGGCCTTCGCCAGGAAGGTCTCGAGTTTCTGCCTGGGCCAACCTTGTGGAACCGTGTTGGCAACAAGATAGTTCACAATGTCGGCATACCATGGGAGCGAGGTGATCGCCAAGATCGCCTCATCTGGGAATGTCTCTGTAATAGGTGCGCTGGGCTAAGATTCCTCAAGGTTCTCCAAGCGGGAGAGATGATCCGCCACCACATTCTTAACTTCAGGCTTATCTTTAATCTCCATATCAAACTCCTGGAGTAGAAGGATCCATCTGGTAAGGCGTGCTTTGGTATCCTTCTTGGCCATTAAGTACCGGATGGCTGTGTGATCTGTAAAAATAGTCACTCTAGATCTGAGAATATACGATCTATACTTATCCAAAGCAAAGACTACGGCCAGCATCTCCTTCTCTGTCACAGTATAATTCCGCTGAGAGGCATCCAAAGTCCGGCTAGCGTAGTGAATGGCATACGACAATTCATCCCTCCTCTTTCAAGCACAACCCCAACGGCAAAATCAGAAGCGTCCGTCATGATCTCGGATGGGAGAGACCAATCGGGTGGCTGAAATTCAGGAGCCGTGACAACCATACTCTTGAGAGTCTCAAAAGACGCAAGACACTTATTATCTACAATGAACTCGGTGTCTTTTGTCAGCAAATCATTAAGCGGTCGGGCAATCCGACTGAAGTCTTGAATAAACCGTCAGTAAAAACCGACATGCCCCAGAAAAGACCGCAGTTGACGCAGATTGGACGGTGGATTGAGTTTTCTAATGATATCCACCTTGGCTGGATCGACCTTCATGCCCCTGTTAGAGATGATATGACCAAGGACCGTCCCTTGAGTCACCATGTAGTGACTCTTCTCCCAAGACAATACAAGATTGACCTCAATGCAGCGCTGAAGCACACGGTCTAAGCAGTCAAGACAAGCATCAAACCCATCACCATAAACCGAGAAGTCATCCATGAAGACCTCTAAACAGTCACCCACCATGTCCAAGAAAATGGACAACATGCACCTTTGGAATGTTGCGGGGGCATTACATAGACCAAAGGGCATCCGTCTGAAAGCATAAGTCCCAAACGGACAGGTGAATGTCGTTTTTCTCCTGGTCTTCGGGCGCAATGGCCACTTGATTGTAACCGGAGTACCCATCAAGAAAACAGTAGTGACACTTCCCAGCTAGCCTCTCAATAATCTGATCAATGAATGGTAGTGGGAAATGATCCTTCTTGGTGGCCTGATTCAATCGTCTGTAGTCCACACAAACCCTCCAAGAAGTGGGTACTCGGGTAGCTATCTCCTCTCTAGACTCACTCACAACTGTAGTGATACCCATCTTCTTGGGTACCACATGTAATGGACTAACCCATTTGGAGTCGGAGACGGGGAAGATAAAATCGGCGCTCCACTACTTTGATATTTCTTTCATGACCACATCTCGAAGATTCGGGTTTAGCCGTCGCTGGAACTCACGCGAAGGCCTAGCGTCCTCCTCAATATAGATGTGGTGGGAGCATAGAGACGGACTAATCCCCTGGAGATCAACTATACTCCATCCTATCACCTTGCGGTTTCTTTCAAGAACCTCCATCAGACGAGATTCTTGCTCTCCAGTCAACCTTACTGAGATAATGACTGGGTACACATCTGGCTCACCCGCAAGGAATCTATACTTCAGCGATTCCGGCAAGGGTTTCAGTTCTGGGCAACTGGGAGGTAGCAGATCTGGCTTCTGATATGTCTGTGTGAAAGCTACCAAGTCTGCATGTGAGAACTCTTGCTGTGAATGAGAATCTGACGAAGTGAACCCTGCTGAATCATTTATGAAATGTACTGGCTCGCACTCCGTCTTAGCTGTCGGCTCAGAAGGAATCTGACATGGCAAATAGTCATCAAAATTATCCCAATCAATGTCTGAATCCGAGGGATCTGAACTAGATGAACAAGAATGAAAATCTGCACTACTCGTCCCATAACTGTCAGCCTCAAATGTATCCTCGTCCAAGAGTGTGCTCTCCAAGCTCTCAACTACCATAAGCTGTAAATATGATGAATCTGCGGGCAGGGCGAGGGCTTTTGCTACTGGATCTGTCCAATTGGATTCATCATCTGTCATCACAAAATCACACTCCTGGTGGACGTCTAGCTCATCCTATGTCATCTGCGCGGCATCACTGGACTGCTCTGAGCATGCATACTCTCTAGCTCTAGTCTCCTTGATCATCTCTATTTGTATGATCTCGCCCTCTACACGAAAACATACCTTCCCACTATCATGATCGGTCACCTCCTTGGCTGTGACCAAGAATGGGCGTCCATGTATGATGGGGGCATCAGTCACCGACCCAGCGATCTCCATGTCCTGTACAAGAAAGTCCACGGGGAATTTCAAGCCCTGAATGGTAACGACCACGTCTCTCAACAACCCCTTCGGCCTCTTAGTCGACCTATCAGCAAACTAAAGGACTGTCCTGCTCCTAAGAAGAGGACCAAACTCGAATCGGTGGAGTAAGGCTGCCGGAAGAAGGTTAATAGAAGACCGCTGTCTAATAGAGTACGATCGAACTGCTGCTCCTGAATCTCGCATCTAACATAGGGAGCTCCTGCATCAGGTCTCTTGGCTGGCAATTTGTTCTGAATGGTGCAGCAAGTAGAATGAGTGAGCACATGGATCTGATCTCTGTGGTTCTTCTTCTTCTTGCGGACTGTAGTTTTCTCCTTCAAGCTCTTTTGAAAGAGGGGGATGTGCTCAAGTGCTTCCTATAGAGTCAGCTGAATGTGAAATCTATCAATCATCTGGTTGTTGAACTCTACCTGTTGAGCCTTTTTGGGATTTTCTCTTTTATTCCCCTTCGCCAAGAGGAGTGCTTCAGGGAAGGGGATGGTAGGGGCCTCCGCAGATGGAGGACTAGGGATAGGTTCCTGCGCCTGTGAAGGAATAGAATCCATACCATGATCATCGTTCAACACATATGTATCTGACATGTAAACAGAAACCTTTCCTTTATTCATTTTTTAGTCTTTTTGTTCCCACAGTCATGAGATACAAAAGGTGGCAACACTACATGTGGGAGCTCAACAAAAGTAGAAGTGGTGGCCTTAGTACCACCAACAGCATCTGACTTTGCGGCATCAGCATCGCGCTCTGGCTCTGCATAAAAAATGATGGCTTCAGCACCATCGTCTGCATCTGTGTCTGGTCGGCCTCAGTACCATCATCTGGATCTCCATCATTGGTGGCATCAGTACCACCGTCATCAACATCATCAGCGGCATCAGCACCGCTACTCTGCTCATCTGGCGCTCGTGGTTCCTCGTGTGGCTGTCGCTCAGATGAGGCACCGTTGGCTGGCATCCTACCGCTCCTAGTATTCACAAAATCAGCATCATACAAAGAAGACATGTCACTCAAATAATCACTAGGAGAGGTATCCTCTGTGAACTGTACCTGCTCAGACTTCCTCTTCAGATTGTTCGGATTTGGCTCAATCTGAGCTGGTATGGCGGCTTTGCCCTTGATGATATCCCTCATCTCCTGTCGGAACTCATCCATTTTTTGCCGGAAGGATGTTCGCCGTTCAGAAAGCAAGCGGGCAAGGTCATCTAGATCTGGGTTCTCAAAGGCGGGAGCCTGAGAACCGGAAGTGTTCCCCTGCTGAAAATGAGGCTGTTGCTGATGAGAATAATGCTGGGATGGTTGGGATTATGTCTGTTGAGGCTGTGATGCTGCCTCCACTGTTGTCCCTGATAGGAGGGACGGGGACCATGCTGGTTCTGCTGGTGGGCATACTGGGGCTGCTGCTGCTGCTAGCTGTTCTGATATCCCTAAGCGAGAGACTGCTGCTGGGATGAGGTGCCGCTAGTGGTCCAGTGGAATCCGGGGTGATCGCGACGGATCCTGGGCTGCTGTGGGTACCGGTCGTACCAAATCCCATTGACTTCCATTAATGGTTCCTGCTCAAAGGATGGTGGAGGTAGAACCGCCAGTGGCTGATCCGACTGATAGACCACCATCTGAGTGTCCTGAGATGGTGGCTGCGACAGGTAGTACTGTAGCTGATGAACCGGCTCTGCCTGAATGTGGTTGACCTAGCGGTGCAGGGTAGAGGGCTGGGTTGAGCTGCTACTGCTGGGATCAACTCGTGACCTGGGAGGCTACTGAGTAGACGTTTGTGCCTCCTGGATGCAAAGAATCTGCATCCTCAGGTCACTCATGGTCTTGGTTATCTGGTCCATTTGGGCCAGTCCCTGCATCTCCTTCTTCTTGAGGATCTCGAGATGGTCCAACTTCTCACTAATGATGCCCATGTTGGCTGCGGCTGATTCGGCTTGGGCTGCGGCTGCCGACAGAGTATGAGGATCAGCATCGATGCGGGCGATCCTCTGAAATCCAACTGCATGTGGTGGAAGCTTCGGTTGTGTGTAGATGTGGGCTTGGGCCATGACTGTCGAGTTCTCTGCCATCCCTTCATAGATGGCCCAAACGTCGTCTTCACCCTTGGAGAAATAGGACCCACCACAAGAGGCATTTACCAGCCCCTACAGTTCCGGTGTCAGCCCACAGAAGAAACTATGAACCAGATTGGGCTTCGATATATCAAGGTGTGGACACCGGTCAATGATCTCTCTGAATCGATCCCAAGCCTCATGGAACTGTTCATTAGAGATAATTGCGAAATTGTTGATCATAGCTCGTGCTGCATTAGTCCGGCCGAGCGGATAATACTTTTTCAAGTATGCGGTCCGGAGTTCTGCCCAAGTGTCGACTAACCTCCCCAAATGTTTCAGCCAGTAAGCGACTCTATCAACCAAAGAGAATGGGAAGGCTATCATCTTGATGGTGTCCTCAGTCACCAGCCTGTCATGAATTGTACTGCAGATCATTTCAAATTCTTGCAGATGGAGGTGTGGTTCTTCGGTCGCCAGCCCATGAAATTTAGGCAGTAGATGAATAGTGTGTGGGCGAAGCTCGAAGTCTCTATGGATGGGAGGGAGTCAGATCCATCGATGAGTGAGGGATGCCGCTGGATTGTGCAATTCTCTCATAATTGTCTGTGGCGGCCTCTCCTGGTTAGGTTTTCCTCCTTCTGCATCAGGTATATCACCGCCTGCATCCCTAGGTCTGTCATCTCTTCCTTCTCGCATCTGCGCTATCTCCCTCATGATGTCACCCATGAACACGCCTTGGTCTCTGATCTATCTCTACATAGTCTCCAGCGATGCTAACAATGAATTGTTGATGGCAGCTTGGTCGTATAAGAATGGAGAATGTTCCTGTTCATCTGGGTGTTCTCCTCTGTCTGCCATGTCTGGATTCTCTGAAAAGGCAAAAGAACCCATCTCAGGTGCCTTCAAATGATCTGAGCTCTGTGATGCACTAAACTCTGATACTCTTGAACTGATGGAAGGAGAAGGATGGTCGAGGGGGAACAGGGTGGAAGTGAACTCACGCTCAGAGAGTGGGTCTGGACTCCCCGAGGTCGTCCTAGATGAATAGGGAGGAGTGCTGGATAGCGGTGCCGCCAAAGTCGGCCTAAGAGATCTCCTTCCCATCATCGTGATTATTGAGAAGAGTGAGGTTGAGAAATAAAGAAAGGAGGAAGGGGGGCAAAATTGCGCACAATTGTGTAGTATTTTTGATCTTGACCTTAAAGAAACTAAACAATGATGAATCTCCATTTCATCACCTTTATTCTATCATTTTGGCCTCACAAACCCCAGCAAATGCATGTAAATAACATTAATTTGTACATAATAACATACATCAGTCATTGTATTAATTATACATTAAATAAGTTTTTTAATGCCAAAATTATAGAATAAAGAGAAGAAAAGAAAAAGGAGTAAAATATTGCAAATATTTTATGTCCCTAACCCCGAGACCAAGGCCAGCATGGAATTGGTCGACAAGGAATAAAGTAGGGGGAGATAAGGGCCAGTGTACAATAAATACCTCATTTATTCAGACATTTATTTATGCATCTTTGACACCTATTTTGTATATACTTATTCATTCATCAAACAAAGAAATTTTGTGCATGAAAGTTGTAGATAATAATGTAAATAAAAATTCAAAATAGAGTTTGTGTAAAAATAATACTCAGTGTACATTTTATACACAGGAAAAAAGCCAAAATCTCAAATTCACAGACCCCATATCTTGCAAGTAAAAGCTCCAAATCACTCAAACTCACCTTTAATTGTATATAGCTTTCCAAGAACTATTTAATAAAATTGGTTTCATAGTTTTTGGAGTCCATCTGCAAAAGTTAGGTTTTTGGCCTTCATTATGCAGCCTGTCTGATTAAAATATTCAATTTATTCATTATTCATTTTTTTTACAAACTTATTTTTTTAGAATTTTATAAATAATGTATAGGATACATGTACATATTGAAATTAAAAGAAAACCAAAAAGAATTTGTAAAATAAAATAAGCTTATGTAATACATAGGCAAAATACCTATGTTAAGTATGTACATAAATAAAAAGGGATTTTATTCTTTTATTCTTTATTCATCTATATTTTTATCATAATGTAAGTATTACATATAATTTATTAAAAATACAAATCCAACATAAAAACCAAGAAAATACATTAAAATAAACAAAGTATACATAATATATAGGTAAAATACCTATAAGTATAACTACATATACCTATACCTATTTATTTAAAAATGTAAATAAACTCTTAAAAATTAAACAAAAATATATTTACACTCACAAAAATAAGTTATAAATTTATAAAATAAGATAATAAAATAATAAAATAAAAATAAACAAAATAAAAATAAATACATATAAATATACTTATAAATACATTATTAAAATAAAACCATAATAAAATACATCAAAAAAATAAATAAAAATCATAAATAGATACTACATTAATTAATAAACATTTTTTCATTTTTTAAGCAAAATTTAATTAATTCATTTGTTACGTGTAATAAATAGGTCAAGTTCGGGCTGATGTGGACCAATCAGAGGCCAGGGAATGTTGACCTCCGGTCAACTCCCCCCTGCGCCTCTGACTCCCGTCAGACCTGTCCAGTCCCCCGTTTTCCTCCTTTTTTCCCGCTCGACTCGTCCATCGTTGGCCATCGACGTCTTCTGACAAAATGATCCCCGATCATTGTACATCACCGCCACCAACCCAGATCGACCATCTAACCTGTCGATTCTTCGTGGTGCCCCGGTCAATAAGGGTGCATATCATGTTTATAAATAACTCCTTCGACCTCCTCCCCCATTTTGGTCTCTCTTCGGTTGCTTTCCACCCTCAATTCCAGCCCTTGGAGGATCCTCGTGACAAGGGGGTACTCCTGGCAGTCTCAGTCGGTCGGAGGAGTCGAAGGAAGTACCCACGGTCGCCGCTCGCCGGAGGTCCTGCTCCCTGGTCGACCACCCTGTATAAGAGCTGATTTATCTAGTTTTGTAGCTTAGTTGTCTTTTTTAATCTTTAATCCAATCTTTAGAGTAATCAGTAGGACTGTAGGTGCTCGATTAGGCCCAGATCGAAGTTCGTCGGAGTTCAGCTCCAGTGAACCTCTCTACCCTGATCTCCGCACGATCCGACCCCTCGCTTCACCTCACTTCATTTCCCTACGCGTTCCACGCTTAACCCACGCATCAGATCAACTAGAGCTTCTCCAGCTCTGCGATTCGAGGTCCAACTCCTCCGCTTCGCCGGACCTCAACACCCCCTGTCATCCCCTATCTTTTTAGCCTTAACCCCTGGTCGAGGAAGACCCCCTCGAGCCCCTCATGCTTTTGGTGCAGGTTAGAAGCTGAACGGAGCCCCCTGGGGCTCGATTCGATCCCCTGCGAGGTTCCAGGACCCCCCTTTCTTCTCCGAGCTCGTTGAACCGATCTAGGGGGTCTTGGACCTTCTAGAGTACCTCGGACGGTGCGCACCACCTCGTCGGACCTATGGAACCCATCGCCATCAACCAGGAGCGTCTGGAGGCGGAGGAATCAAAGATCGAAGCCAGGGAAGCCAGCTGTTCTTCCCTGTTCTTCGTGATCAGCAGCCACCGTCGGATGAAGGAGACGGCCCCAGATCTAATCAGGGCCGTCCATGTAGCAGCTGCCTCGGCCGTTCGATCATACATCAGAAGTAATCTCAGCCGAAGATCGTCGAAGGGGTATCGGGCTTCGAGAGCCCGACACGTGGATAAGTGGCGCGCCCATCGCCATCCATTTGTGTGCCTTCGGGGGTAAATTACACTGAGCCCCCTCGAACTTTTTGTATTTCATGTTTAATACTGTAAATAAATTCGCACGTTGTAAATAAGTTGTACATTTTGCAGTAGGACCCCGATATTTTCCCGAATTGCAATTAGGTCCTTCCGCGCCGCACGTGCAGTCCCACGTGAGGCGCGTGAAAATTGCAGCCAAACCCCTGGCGGATTTTGTATTTCATGTTAGCCCTTAAAATTGCAGTTCACGTGTAATATTTTTGGTATTTTTGCATAGAAGTCCCTGAGCTTATTTTTATTTGCAAAAATGCCCCTGCTAGGCCTGATATTTTTGTATGCTTTGTCCATTTATTTCATGCCTCATATTAACTTGAAAAATTTTGCAAAAATGGATATAAGCTCCTGTTAGTTTGCTCTTGTACGCCATAATTTTAGTTTTCATTTTTGTTGCATTTTTGCATTTATGAAAAATCAAAAACATGCATTTTATTTACTGTCTAGCTTAGAAAATACCAAAAAAATACTAAACCACCTCGAAAAATTCCAAAAAAATTATCTATGGTCTATTTTATCATAATTAAGTGTCAGTCCCAAAATCATTAAAAATATCAGAAGAAAAACCTTAAAAATTCAAAAATACTCAAAAACTTCTAAAAAATATAAAAAATTCTAGAAAACCCTAAAAATTGCAAACTCAACTCCTCTAGGTTCTATATTTTATCCTCTTTCTTTTAAAAATAATTGGGAAAAATTTTGTGGCTGATTTATATTTTTAATGTCCATTTTTCTCTCAACCAGTAGCTAACTCCCTGTTTTCCCTTATTTTGCTATTTAAAATACCAAAATTATTTTGAAAAATACCCAAAAATCACAAAAAACAGTAAAAATCATGAAAATAGCAAAAAGATTTTATTTCTGCATTTTTGAGTGTTTTTATATATTTTTATAAATATTGTATCACTCTTCTCTCTCATTTATATATATATATATATTTCCCTATTGAAAAAGAAAATTAAAAAAAATATATATCTATATATATATATATACATATTTATTACTGTATAACAATCTGAGAACTAAATAAAAAGAAAAAAATTTATATATATATATATATATGTATTATATGCTTTATACATACCCTCTATGGGTATATACATTTATATATTTAAATTCTATAAATCATATATATATATACATTACATAACTATATTATTAAACTCAAAACAAAAAAATAAAAAATATAATAATAAAAACCCACAAAAATAGGCTTCACACAAGGATGACTCTGCGGTACATGCACATCATAGGCTACTGCATTTTTGTATTGCTCTCTGTGGTTCGACCTCTACATACTTAGTCATTGTACATTTTGTGGTAGAGTAATAAATGTTAATTTACACTTTTGGGACTCAATTGTTTAATTCTTTCATTGTGGGTTAATTGCTGTATAACCGATGTTTTGTGAGCGGTCGTTTCAACAACAACATATTTTGACCCTCGCAAAATGTCAGTTATCAGATGGCGCCGTTGCTGGGGAGCAATGAGCATAGCCTACTTTATGTTGTCATTCTTGTGTAAAATTTTTTTGATTCATCAGTGATTTTGTGAGCAGTTATTTCTAATGTAATTAATCACCATGCTTTATTGATTTATTTATTGTGATTAATTTATATCTGTTTCAGTTGATTGAATGAGCTATACTAATTCAATTTTTTTGTGACTTTGATGCGAGGGCCAACCACGCGAAGATGGTTTCTTAGGGAGCCAAGGCAGCCGAGCTTGGAGGAGGTTGGTCTTCACTTCATGACCAACTGGAGAGAGCATCAAGGAAGCAAAGAGATGGGGATTAGATAGGTCTAGAACACTTAGGATCATTTTTGTAATTTATGGTGAGAGAGAGACAATTTTTGGCATGTAATAATTAACAGGACTCTATTCTTCACAATGAGGTCCAGTGCCCGGGTGATTGTTCACCTGGGGGCCTCATCGCGGCTTTTCAAGTTTTCCATTGCTTTCTTTTCTTTGTTTTCCGAAGTTTTGAGCTTTCCGCCTATATTTTTACTTTGTTTTGTGTGCTTGGAGCCCCTAGATATAGGTTGCTTGACTCGGTAGCTAGGTCCACACATTAATAAGAATGCATGTTCCTATAGTCTACTTCGCATGGATCTAGTCGAACATAAAAAAGCCGTTCATTTGTCTCTTAGCCTTGTGCCACAGCGAGCCCCATAAAGCGCTATCTCCTAAACTCAAGTGTGTTGAGCAGAGGAGGGGTGAGCCAAGACCGGACCCTTCAGGCTAAAGATGAATGAGCGACTTATGGTTCTTCACATTAATAGCAGCTAATGTTAAGGGCGATTTTGTGCCTTGCATACCGACATGTAGATAGGTTTAAAACTTCGGTTTTGCATATCGCATGGAGAGAGCTGGGATGCACTGTAAGTCTTCTAACTCAGCATGCATCATTCGGTTCAATGGTGAGATTTCCATCATGGAACCACTTGCACAGCTTTTCCGCTATCTCCCTCTGATTTTGAGCACCTAGGACTTAAATGAGAATCTACAAAAACGTTAGGCGCTGGTATGAAAACAGACTCAAAAAAAGTGAAAACCCAAAAATTAAAACAAGGGGAATGCTAAATAAACTTTGAGCTTAATTAAAATCTGTAACAAACTATCATTGTACCGGGTTCATAAAGCCCTCATTGTTTTCAGGTACCTTGGAGGGGGACCAAAACCCTACTCCCTTGAGCGAGTGCGACCTCCTAAGGATTAAAGCCAAAAACCCAGTCTGCAACTGCCTTGTGTATCGCCTGGATTTCCTAAGTAATGGCGCTTCTATCGTACGTAGACGAGTGGGGCTTGGTCACCAATGATGACTCTCTGTTGTGTAGAGCATCGACCCTGTCCGAAGTATTGAGCATAGGCCACGCCTTCACGGGGGTGTCTGTCTCATTGTCCTGCGTCCGAGTAGGTTCTTGCACGCTCATGGGTGATTCTGTTGCGAGCGAGAACCGAAGTATTGGTTTCGCCTATAGACTTCCTCTCTCTATTTCTTTGGCTGAGTAGGGATCCAGGAAGGGTTACAAGGACTCCAAAAAGTACAGACTACATGTTACACAGGAGGAGGACAAGTACGGGATACTCTTCTGGCAGTACTCTCTCTCCTATAGGGTAGCGTACTAAGGACTTGTTACAAGATATGCCTGAAATCACAACTCTAAAAATGCAAAGATAATAAATAGCCGAACTTTCACTGCTTCACATGGCATGAGTTGGTGAACCCGATTTTGTATTGTGTTTGTATGGATCTAGATTAAGGTTCAAAGATCGAGTCCCGTGCCTTTGCGCACATTTTGTTGTTTCTCCCTTTGACCACCCCGCTCAACCGAGCCTCTCTACTATTTTACACTCCTTTTATTCCTCGTTGACCATCGTATCTTTCTTCCAACATCCGACCTTCTCTTGTGCTTCGCGAAGTTGATCCATGGATGGTTTTCGTCGGGACCATGCCGACACCCACATCGATTCCACGGACTCAACTTCGCCAATAAGTTCAAGAAAATTCCCGAGAACCCGATCCGGACTTTGCGGATCGATCTCCAGACTCCTCATTTTCTACCTTTCTCTTGGCCACCCAATAAACTGGGATCACTTTTGTCCCGCTTTCGCCGTTGTGAATGGAAGTTGATTATAGTCTACATCCTTTTCCATTCACAACATATTGGGGTTGACCTGAATTCCAGCTTCATCAAGGCAGCTGAACACAATTGCAAGCGATCAGATTTGGACTATCTCATTATGCAGATAGAAGACAGAGCGAGCCCTGGAGACTACTCCGGAGTTTATTTCGTCTGACTCAGACCCTGACATGGCTCCCGGAGGAAAGGGCAAGTGTCAGCAGCCACCCCAACCAGAAGGACAGATGACAGACCAGAATCAAGTCAATGCACAACTATTGGCATCTATCCAGGCCATCCAGCAGCAGCTGATCGAGCAGGCCCTTACGCAGACAGCATTCCAGGATATGTTGAACGATATGATGACCCGAGAAGAGGGAGGAGGAGGCAGAGGTAGAGGAGGCAGGGGAGGAGGAGGTGGAGGTGGAGGTGGTGGTCCTGATGATGATGACCTGGAATTACACCACCCAAGCCTACACTTAAAGAAACATACAATCCGGGAGACAGCTAGATGACCGAGTGGATCCTCATTCCACCGGTACACGCTCACTTTGAGCTGAAACCCCATTTCATTGCTCTTCTCCCTGCATTCCATGGAAACACCTGTGAAGAGCCGTACATTCACCTGCAGCAATTCTCCCGCAATTGCCGCACCACTCACTATCCCAATGTCCCTTTGGACATTGTCAAGATGAGGGCGTTCCCCTTCAGCTTACAAGACAAGGCCCTCTATTCGGTCAACCATCTGGGGAAGGTTGTGACGACCTGAGAGGAGTTGAATTCAGCCTTCCTGCATAAGTATTACCCTCTCGGTCGGCTCAACCAGATGCGAGCTCGAATAAGTAATTTCTCCCAAGGACCCCATGAGTCAATACATGAAGCATGGGAGAGATTCACTGACCTGCAGGAGAAGTGTCCCCATCATGATATTCCGAAGACCAGCTTGGTCCAGCACTTCTTTGGGGGACTGAACATTGAGAGCCAAAGGCTCATTGACGCAGCCTGTGGGGGTTCGCACTTCAATAAGGATGAAGACGTAGTCTGGCAGATATTTGAAGAAATGGCTGAAGGAGAGGCCGCCCTCTCTTCATCCAAGGCATATCAGAAGCAGCCCCAGATCCTTCAGAAGCAAGTACACATGGCAGCATCCAAGGAGGCAGAGAGAGATGAGAGCTCCAACCTCAGTATCATCGGGGGCCATCTCTCGAAAGTTGACATCATTGAGAAGCGATCACAGAACCTCGAAAAACTCGCTGTGATCGAGAAAAGGACACAGAACTTAGACAAACTTGATCAGATCAACAAGTACCTTGAACTGTTGGTGGGCACCATCAACTCTGTTCAGTCGGCAACACCATCCAAAGCTCCAGCTGAGAAGAAGGACGAGCCGCAATCGCAGCATCGGCCTCAGCCGAGCCAGCAGCCACCGGCAGTCCAGCACGTGTACTACAAGCAGGCGCCCGACCAGGGCCAGCCGCAGCAGCAGATGGTTGTGTACAAACCAGAGTTTCTTTCAGGGCCTGATCCAGTTTTCCCACCACCACCCCTGATTCAGGAAGTGAACGGGGTATGGACCAACGATGCACAGCCGACCCGTCCTATGGGACAACCCCAGGGTTAGACACTTGCCAACCGGCAATACCACCAACCTCAGGATGGTCGTTTTGGGCAATCCTCTCAGCCTCATCAGCAGTACCATCAGCCTCCCCAGTATACGAATCAATGGAGGCAGAATCAACCATACCAACAGTCGCAGTACCGCCATCCACAGCCGTTTCACCAGTATGCAGCTGCCCCACCTCAGCAATATCGGTAGTATCCTCCTCCCTCGTATCAACAACTTCAAATTCCTGCACCACCCCAGCACCACCAGCAACAACCTTTGCATCCATCCATACAACAACAGCGTGGTCTGCACGCTGAACCGACTGAATCACCCCCTGTAAACCCTACCATGGATTGCCTAGCCCAACTTGTCAAAGGGCTGGCGGAAATGACCAAGCAGCTTGACGACCTGACCGCCACTCGAACCACCATTCTAGCTCAGGTCGAAGCCAACCCCAATAACCTCAAAAAGAAAGAGCAGGAGCGGTAGGGCCTTGCCTCTGCCTGCCACCAAGAATGGGGTGAATAAAGAAACATGTGGATCGTCATCTTTCGCATCAGTCGTACCAGCTACAGGGGCGGGTGAGGAGGAGGAAGAAGGGGAAGCCATTCCAGCCATCATGCATTTGCAGCAGCCTCAGCTAAAAATACAAAAAAATCAGCAAAACCAAAAACACCAAAAAGAAGTTTGCAGCCGAAGCAAAGCCGCGCCAACATTGGAGGAGCCGCCAGCAGCAGCCGATCCATCACCATCCGACGGAGCAGACGCTACACTTTTTGCTCGCCCCTCAGCACCAACACACCAGGATACAGTTTGTACTCCTTTTTGTAGTTCGGATGTACAACATTCTAGGGGCGATGATTTTGATGTAAATAAGAACTCTATTTTACCTGCTAGAGATGTACATATTCCTTTTCCTCATGCAATAGAAAAGTCCAAAAAAATTGCAAAATGAAAAAGTGCATTGTCTGATCCAGGAGTTGTGGAACTAATTGACAATGTAACTGTTGAGATTCCCCTACGAAAGGCCGTGGAGTACATGCCAGCCGTGAAGAAAGGACTAAAGGAGGTATGTACCAGCAAGCGTCGCCCATCAAGAAAGAACAGACGCCAACAAGTTGAGAAGCATGTCCTCACCTTGGCCACAGTAGCAGCTATCAGTAACCTCCCGCAAAAGAAGCAAGATACAGGAGCACCTCTGATCAGTTGTGAGATTTTTGACCACGTCTTCGAGCGCACTCTCCTTGACAGTGGATCTTCCATCAACCTTCTTCCCTCATCCATAATGCAAGAATTCGGGCTGGGTCTGCTCAAGCAGACACGCATGATTCTTCAGTTCGCTGGCCGATCTGTCAAGCAACCCTGAGGTCTTTTGGAAGACGTTGTAGTTAAAGTGTAGGAGATGCAGTTCCCAGCTGATTTCGTAGTCCTTGATATGGACTCTGCACCTCTGTTCCAGACCCCTATCATCCTTAGCTGACCATTCCTTCGTACTTCAGGTGTCGTGGTTGATTACGGGTCTGACAAGATTACTTTCAGCTCGAACACCCAGCAAATCACGATAAAAATGAATAGAGAGTCGAATGCCACGACTGATGAGAGCCAGGTAGCATCAGAAGCAGACTATGACTTTATTGCTGAGATCAGAGAATCATCTTTGTCATTGAATGATTCATGGACCCGAGAAATCCTCACACTCGAGGAGGACTTGGACAGCACAGTCAACCTTTGCTTCGATGATTCGTGGGAGACAGATTCTCAGATGCAGGCGTATCTTTTTGAGCATTCACTCCAGACCGGACACGATCAGCTTAGTGCAGAACCGTTTGGCACATCACCAGGATCTCAACAGAATGATGAGGATGGTAGCCCCATCAAGGAAGAACATCCCACCACCAGCATAGTGTCTGAAGTGACCAACAAGTTGGACAGATCAACACCATAACTCAAGCCACTTCCTGTAGGCCTGAAGTATGCTTTCCTTGTGGGTGGAGAACTAATGTATCTGGTCATCATCAGTGTTGACTAGATTTTTCGTAGTTTAAAATGATGATTTTATCAAGTCGTTGTTTTACCACGAACAATCAAGTCAATCAAATAAATTACAACAATGAGCACAACAGAGACATGCTAAATGTATGCGGCAAGTAGAGGTTCGAATCCACAAGGACCAAGTAAATTTGCAATTTCAATTTATCTTATGATCTCAATTAATATCCTAATCTGAGAGAACAAAATGTAACTCTAAATTTTTTATTAGAGAACCTTATAACATGATGAACCTAAAAATGATTGAACTACCATCTAATATCTTTGAGAATTTTGTTTAGGGGTTTTCTGGATTTTTATGGTATTTCTAATACTCACAATATATTTATAGGACAATACTGTGAATACATTAGAAACTAAAGGCTAGTTTGCAATTGGTAAAGCTAACTTGAAGCTAAAAGGACTAGTATGCAATTTACCTAAAATAAAATGATGCAAGTGACAGATCACAGTAAATTAACAAGAGATTTTTTTCTCTAAAAACCTTGCACTAAAGTCCAATTCAAATAAAGTATGCAAATAGCATGTAACAACATAAGAAGACAAAAGACAAATGATGATAAAAAAAAGAATGTCCTTCTCTGTTCGAGCCCTAGAAACCCAAAATGAGGGGGAGCAAGATGGGCGACAATGTGCGCGGGAGGTGCAAAGAACTGTGTGCAACGTCACGGCTGGAGGATGCGAGCGCGCAGTCGTGTGGACAGCGCGCAACTTGGAGGTCGCGGGAGTGCGAGCACACGGGGGCACGCAGGGATGGTGGCCGCGTGAGCGGCGATCTGCCTGGATGAGAGGTTCGCACGATCAACGCACGACGGTGCAGGTCGCCGCGGTTCTCCGGTCGCTGCTTGGAGGAAGAGTGCGCGCAGAAGGTAGCGCGTGCAGGAATATGCGGGGAGCGGCTGGCTCACCCGTTGTCCCCTGGCTTCGGCCGTTGAGCTCGAATCTCGTCACAAGATGGGTAGAGATTGTGGGCACAGTGGACTGTGGTGTGGACAATGGAGATCGGTCTGGGTTGGTTTCCCTCAAAAAACGGTGATGGTGTCCTGCCTGTTGTTCCCTTCCTCTGAAGATGGTGTAGCTTGTGATTTATAGGATGTTCAGAAAGATGAATTGTGGCGCTTCAGCTGCTACTTTAGAACTGCAGGTCATGATAAACAGGAGGTTCCAGAAGAACTCTGATTCACTCTATAGATGGTAGATGGCGTGCGATAGAGGATCCTCGAGGGAGTCGAGGCGCCAATGGTTGCGGCTGTCGAAGGTATTTGCGTCGGGAGTGAGCAAGGGCCATATCTCCTGGCAAAGATCACTAGAGATCATGTCATATCTCCTGCATAAATAGTAATCATGAGAATCTGAGCATATCGTGTGCATGGAATGCATAATGTTGGATTATAGTCAATTGGGATGCATAGCTCCAGGGAATCACGTGATGTCTAGCCATTAAAAATATAAATAAGGTGGCTTGATTTATTTAGTATCATTAATATTATATGTGTTTGTTACATAGCTTTGTTTATGGATTCACGTATGTATTCATGAGAGATGGGTTAAGCTGATCGGATTATACTATAGGTGATAAATGTCTTTAAATCAAAGTCAATTTTCAAGTTTAGCAATCATATTTATTACGTGCAAGTCCATTATAAAGAAAGACAAGGGATATAAGAAAGAATGAAATTGATGTATCTATACTTGTAAAAAATGAAATCACGATGGCCAAAAGATTGTGCTTTTACCAATTTATAAATGCAAGGTATATTGAATGCATGCGGTGTAATTTGTAAATAAAATGCACGTGAGTTTCATGTAAAAGAGTTCGATTCTCACATAACTTAAACCAATTGACACGATGAATCTCGGATTTATCACACCCCCATACTTAAATCTTGCTAGTCTCGAGCAAGAGTAAGATAAATAATAATGAAGGAAAAGGGAAATATTTAAGATGAATCGGGTGAGGGTTTGCAGCAGACACTCCCACAAAGTCTTCAAGTTTTCAGTTCATAACCACACAAATACACAGGCTTCAGTAGAGTTGACCCATGGATTAATGATTTGTTCGAATAGTCGACTTGACTCGAGTTTTGTAGTTTCAACAGTCTCTCAGTTCCGAAAAAAATCAAGATGGTTTCAGAAAGTCGATCAAGTCAGATCATTCTAATCAACATGTATTCTCTTTGACCTTGAATGGATACAAACAGTGTTTGTGATGTTTTATCTTTCGTGAGTCAAGAGAACGAGTTAACAGTACAATCTATCCAGGTACCGAATGATTCCCTACACATATAGCCTCAGTCCTCACCTGAATTCAGGCATATTCTCTTTTCACCCAAGTATGTCAGCATAGAAAAAATAGGCCATAGTTATTGGAGAATGGGACTTGATTTTTGGGGTTTTCCGTAGACCGCTTTGGTCTGTTGCTCTCATTTTTTTTCTTTTGCAGAGCATAACCCTGGGCCTCTTTGGGCCTCTTTTAAGAATTTGGGTAGCATCATTGGGCTGCTACCACAGCTTTTTGGTGGAGAGGGGTTATTTGGTGGTCTTCTTTCATTGCTTTTACTTCGCACATCTTTGCATGATTGGTGGTTTCTGGCATTTGTATTGTGATATGCCTTTTTGTGGTATTTTTGTCTTGGGTTTTGGCATCAAGAGGTAGTATCGGCTTAATATTGTCTTTGGTGGCACGATACTGGCTTAATTGCTGACACACTTAGACTAGAGAGATCATGTTGCTCCTGAGTCAGGTTCCTTCACTGACTATGGATAAGGTTCAGGCATTGGCACAACCAAGAGGACAACTCCTCACCTCAACCAGATTGTAATTGTATCTCGTAAAATAAACTCAGTCAAGCTAAGTGCAATGTGCAATTGCTTAATATCCACTGAAGAGTTTAAGAGTGCTACTAGTTGCTCAGGTGATCTAGTTAGATACAGAAGTTCATTCACCAGTAGAGTTAGTTGAACTGAGAGAATAAAGTCCAAATGGACCTAAAGAAAGCTTAAAAACCCATGCCTAGTGAAATTCTAATGGAATTAAGTGAATTAAGGTCAACTCGGCTTTTGTCTATGATCTATGCAGTGAAGATCTGATTTCTCAAAATAGGATAATACTATGAAGGGTTGTATTTTTGGTGGTTTTCTTGCTTTTTGAAAAAAAATATTTTTTTAAGTATGCAATTTTGAAAACTATGCAAAGACCCCCCCATACTTAGCAGAAACCATATCCTCATGGTGAAGACAATGTGTAATATGAGGATCAGAAGGGGTGAGTGATTGTGAAAAGTATTTTTGGTTTTTTTTAATGTAACGTAGAGGGATACCCCCATACTTATCTAATGCAATGCAGTGAAAATAAACATGCGAGTAGTAAGACGAAAAGATACCTGTGAGGAGATGCTCATGAGAGTGCATGATTTAACGCCTCAGCTTGGCGATGTGGTGGTTCATTTTTCCTGCAGAAGGTACGTTGTGCAAACAAGCATAGGACCAGATGGTTCAACAACGGGTTTCAATCTTTGACCGTTAACTTTAAAAGTGGCTTTAGTGTTTGGATCACATATTTCTATTGAACCATTGTCAAATACTTGGGTCACAATGTATGGTCCTTTCCATTTTGATCTCAGTTTTCCCGGAAATAGTTTTAATTTTGCATCAAACAACCACACTTTTTGATTCTCTTGACATGTTTTCCTTGAAATGTTAGCATCATGCCATATCTTGATTTTCTCCTTGTAGATCAAGTTATTGTCATAGGCTTGTGATCTCAGTTCTTCCAGTTCAGATAAGTCCAATAGTCTTTTCTTTCCAGCCTCATCATAATCCAAATGACATTTCTTGATCGTCCAGAGTGACTTGTGGTGGATCTCTACAGGTAGATGGCAAGGCTTTCCATAGACCAACCTATATGGGCTCATTCCTAAGGGTGTACGGAAGGCTGTACGGTAGGCCCAAAGAGCAGAAGGTAAGTGTTGAGACCAGTCTTTACGATCATAGCGGACAATTTTCTGGAGGATGGACTTGATCTCCCAGTTTGACAGCTCCGCCATTCCATTGGTCTGTGGGTGATAGGCAGTGGAGACCCAGTGTTCGACTCCATTCTTCTTAAGTAGATTCTTTACTGAAGCATTCAGGAAATGGGTTCCGCCATCACTAATGATCACCTTAGGCAATCCAAATCGAGAAAATAGGTCGGTCAAGAACTTGACAACGGTTGTGCTATCAGCAGCGTGAGTGGGAATGGCTTCTACCCAACGTGAGACGTAATCAACATCGAGAAGAATGTATTGGTAACCGTGTGATGTGGTGAAAGGCCCCATAAAATCTATACCCCAAGTGTCAAAAATTTCAACCACATGTATTGGTTGGAAGAGCATCATGTTACGACGGGTCATTGTTCCGTTGGTTTGACATGCAGGACATGCTTGAGCAAAGTGATGAGCATCTTTGAATATCGAGGGCCAATAGAATCCACATTGAAGTACTTTAGCAGCCGTGCGTTTTCCCGAGTGGTGTCCTCCACACCCATAGGTGTGGCAGTGAGATAGGACACTAGAGACTTCAGATTCAGGGATACAACGTCTCCATATCAAATCAGTGCCTTCCTTGAAGAGTAGAGGATCATCCCAGTGGTAGTATCGAGCTTGAGTTTTGATTTTATCCTTTTTATGTCTTGTCCAATCGTCAGGTAACTTGGAAGTAACGAGGTAATTGACTATGTCAGCATACCAAAGAAGTTGAGAGATAATCATTATATGTTCATATGGAAAAGTGTCAGAGATGGGGAGCATATTATCGATCGATCCATCAGATGGAAGAGGTGAATGGAGTCTTGATAAGTGATCGGCAACAACGTTCTTTGCTCCGGCTTTATCTCGAATTTCCAAGTCAAATTCTTGGAGCAATAGAACCCACCTGATGAGCCTAGGCTTGGCATCTTTCTTTGTGAAGAGGTATTTTAGAGTAGAGTGGTCTGTGTAAATTATGATATGAGATCCCAAGATGTAAGACCGAAATTTTCTAGTGAGAACACCACAGCTAGCAACTCTTTCTCAGTTACAGTGTAATTCTTTTGTGCATCATCAAGTGTCTTGCTAGCATAGTGGATGGCATATGGTCTACCATCCTTCCTTTGTCCCAAGACCGCCCCAACAGCATAATCAGAAGCATCACACATTATTTCAAATTCAATGGTCCAATCGGGGGGTTGTAATATCGGTGCTTCAGTGATGATCTTTCTCAGAAAAATAAAGGAGTCGAAGGCTTCCTTGGTGAATGTAAAGTCTTGATCCTTCTCAAGAAGTTTGGTAAGCGGTCGTGCATGTTTTGAGAAATCCTTAATAAAGCGTCGATAGAATCCAACATGACCTAGAAATGATCGAACACCTTTTATGTTGACAGGTGGACTCAAGTGGGTGATGGTCTCAATTTTGGAGGGATCTACCTCCATTCCTTTCTTCGATACGATATGTCCCAACACAATTCCTTGTTTCACCATGAGATATGATTTCTCCCAAGATAAAATTAGGTTTATCTCAATGCATTTTTGTAAGACTTTGTCCAAAAATCCAAGTGTCTCCTCAAAAGAGTCTCCAAAAATTGAAAAATCATCCATAAATACCTCCATAAAATCACCGACCATGTCAGCAAAGATACCCATCATACATCTTTGAAAAGTAGCGGGGGAATTGCATAATCCGAAAGGCTAAATGCATAAGTCCCAAAAGGACAAGTGAATGTGGTTTTGTCTTGATCTTCCGGTGCTATGGCAACTTGGTTGTAGCCTGAATATCCATCCAAGAAACAAAAGAATTCTTTTCCAGCTAATTTCTTGATGATTTGGTCTATGAATGGTAGTGGAAAGTGGTCTTTTCGTGTAGCCTTATTGAGTTTTCTATAATCGACACAGACTCTCCAAGATGTTGCCACTCGAGTAGGGATATCCTCTCCTTTCTCATTCTTCACAATTGTTAATCCAGCTTTTTTGGGGACGACCTGGAGGGGACTAATCCAAGGACTATCGGCTATCGGATAAATGATGCCGGCACTCGACCACTTGTATATTTCATTCTTCACAACCTCTCGTAGATTAGGATTCAACCGTCTTTGCATTTCTCGAGAGGGTTTACTGTCATTTTCCAAATATATGTGGTGTGTGCAGAATGTCGGGCTTATTCCTTTCAAGTCAGTTATTTTCCAGCTAATAGCCTGAGAATTCTTTTTCAACACTTTCATGAGTTGACTTTCCTGAGTGTGATCTAGATTGGCATTAATGATGACCGGTAGAGTGTGTGCATCATCGAGGAAAGCATACTTCAGATCTTGTGGTAAGGGCTTCAGTTCGACAATGGATGTTGGTGGGGTCAGAGGAGCAGTTTCTTCTGATGTATTTATTGATGAAATATCCTCAAATGGTGGCTCCATCATGGGCATGATCATGGCTGTAAGTTCAGTGTCCAGTGTGTCCCAGGCTTCATCTAACTCAAAAATTTCCTGACCATTGAGAGGGCATGGTGGAGCTTCAAGTGCAGAGTTCAGATTATATGTGGCAATTTGATGGGACATGTCCTTGTAAGTCGATCGGAAGGTGTTCAGACTAACCTCCAGAGGGTCTTTAGAAAGATGGATAGGGGCAAAATCATCTTGTATATCAACCACAGCACAATTCTCTATCCAACCACAATCTTCAGTCTCAGAGTCAATCGAAGTGGGGATGATAAGATCCACAGGAATGACCTTACCATTAACTTTAAATTCCACTCTCCCGTCCTCATAATCAAAGTGTGCCTTGGCAGTGACCAAGAATGGTCGTCCAAGTATTATGGGAGTTTCACTGAGTGAATTAGCTGGGTCCATATCCATAACAACAAAATCTACTGGGAATTGGTGTCCCTGAACCATGACTATTACATCCTCAAGTAATCCTTTTGGTCTTTTCACAGAACGATCAGCCATCTGTAAAATCATTGAGACAGGTTTTAGTTTTCCCAAGTCAAACTTCTCTAGAATAGCAGTAGGGAGGAGGTTAATCGAGGCACCATTATCCAATAATGTACGTTCAAATGTCAGCTTCCCGATAGTGCACTTCACCAACGGTGCACCTGGATCTTTCTTCTTTGTAGGTAGGAGGTGTGAAATGACATTTGATGTTGCTTGAGGAAGAACATGTTTGATGTCCTCATGATTCTTTCTATTCATTCCTTTTTATTTCCTCTTTGGTGTGCATTTCTCTTTTAGAAAACGAGAGAAAGCTGGAACTTGTTCAAGCGCTTTCAGAAGTGGGATCTCAATGACAATATCTGAGAAGAGTTTCTCTAACTCGGGTTCAAGTATGGGTGATTTGGGATTTTTCCTGCGAAAAGCTTCAGGAAAGGGGATGGAGGGAGGAGGTATGGTAGTCTCAGTCTGTCCTTCTTCTTTCTCAATTCCCTCTTCTTCCTCGATTTGAGCTTCATCAGTTGTACTAGTTTGTGGTATGGTAGAGGTATATGTGTTTTTCCCATTTCGGAGAGTCACGGCATTAGCTGACTGGTTGGGTTGATTTGGTGTTTTGAAAATCGTTTGATTTTTAGGCTGATGCATGTTGGATCCTTGTGTGGATGTAGAGAAACCTTGAGGATGAGTTCCTTGGCTGAAATTATTGGTCTTATGAGTTGAGGCAGAAAATCCTTGATTTTGAGCTTGGAATCCAGGGGGTGACGTGAAAGATTTGGCTGGTGGTGGGGTGTGGAATGATCCGGAGGAGTTAGCTCTATTGGTATTAGGATTGGGCAGGGGTTGAGGTGACAATGCTGGAATGTAAGATCGTATCTCAGCAAATTATCGAGCATTCTCAGCGTTGGCCTGTTGTTGTGCTTGGTTGGCCTGTTGTTGTGCTGCCGCAAGTTGTTGTATAGCTTGAGTCAATGCATCAAAGTTTACAGCTGTGGGAGGTTGAGTCATTGGAAGTCCTGTTGGTTGTTGGGGTTGTGGGTGATTCTGAAAATGGTATTTGTTGGGTTGCCCATTCCACCCAAAATTAGATTGCTCTCTCCACCCTGGATTTTGGTTGTTCGAAAATGATCCTCGTTGATTTCTTTGTACCCAATTTACAGTCTCGGGATACAATTCTTGATCATGAGAAAATGGTAAATGGCCAAAGTCCTGAACATTAGGGTCAGACGTAACCCCGCAGATGTTGTTCGGGACTTTATTCAGAGCCAGGTTATCTATGGCTTGGGTCATGAGATCCATCTGTTTTGAAAGAACTTCCCATTTGTCATGACTTTGTTTGGATGAGTTGCTGGTGGAGTTCTAGTGATCAACTATATGGACAGGTCTTATGCGCCCACTATATTGCTCGATGGATGAGCTATTCACCGAATTATCAGCCATGTTTTCAAATAAGGTCCATACGAAATGTTCGTCGCGGCTAATATAATTCCCATCACATGAGCCGTCAATAACTCTCTTGAATGATGTGTCTATACCCTCATAGAATATCTGAACCAATTTCCATTTGGGGATTGCATGATGAGGGCATTTCCTTTGTAATTCTTTAAAACGTTCCCAAGCTTCATGAATGGGTTCTTTGTTCTTCTGAGTGAATGACGATATGGCTTGTCTCAGGGCATTTGTCTTTCCTATTGGGAAGTATTTCTTGATGAATGCCTCTCTTAAGACGTCCCAGGATGTGAGTGGGGTTCCATAATTTCGGAGCCATTGGAGTGCTCGTTCCTTAAGAGGCTCTAAGAGTGAGAGGTTTTCTCGATTTGGGTAGAAAAAGTCTGCTGGAATTCCCGGTTGGTTTTGATGAGGTTTGGTTTGACATATGGTGAGATGCGACTTGTCCTTTTCTGGCCCCTAAGTGATCACATCCGCCAGATTTGCTTTGATCATTTATAGGATACCAGCTTCCGTCTCAAAGAGGGAGGCGGAGATCTTTAATGGTAATCGTCAAAAGAGAATCAAAACGATATTCAAATACACCCATATTTGACTAGCTTGATTGGCGTCATATCGCGATATATAAGGGTTGATTTCCTTATATATGAGAGCTGGCAAGAATCCACTCTTCCTAGAGTAGGTGGGCATTCGTTCAAAGTAGAGCTAAAAGGGGTAGAGAGTGCGAGCCTAGTTGACGATGTGGTGGAACCTTATTGGGATCTGAACTTAAGACCTAATAGACTTCAAGTTCCACAAGTCTTCTATTCAAGACACCTTAACAGTCAGGTCAGAACAAATCCTCATACGTAAATTTCTGATGACTATGATTCTTACTTGTACTGTGTAAGTGAAAGATAGCTCTCCACATCAGAAATGGCTAAGAACCAGCCTCCTCTAACAAGGTAACACTAATTCCCCGGTCGAGTAACTCTTTCCTCGAGGAGCGAGGTATTCCCTTCTAATTCAAGTGCAACCATCTCAAGAAGAGTAGGTGGAGAGAAGAAGGGATGGTAGCCAGTGTAGCTACCTATCCCAGGATGCCTGACCAGTGTAGCCAAGTCATCTAGCTGCAGGCTTCTTGCTAATATACATACTCCGGCAGTCATTTTATTTTCATTCTGGCCTATCTACTTTTTTTGGAGTTCTTGCATTTTTTTTCTTTTTCTTTTTTTTTAAACTATATACAAGGTGCAACATGTACATCAGGAGTTTTTCCTCTTGAGTTGGTAGACTATCCCTCTTTTGCAGCTTTATTGCAACCCACAACATCCCGTCCTTAGATGTCAACACCACCAGACTAGGTTAAGATGCACTTCCCTCCCTAGAGGAGGACGGATGAATCCACCTGTGTGCTACTCCAAGCCAAAGGATTCTACCTCCTCATCACCTCATCAATGAAGAGCTACGTGCATGGTGCTAGTCCAAGTTAGGTCACTGTCTAAAAGAATCATGCGTATGCATGAGATATTCTACTTAGACTAATCAAGATGACATGTGAACATAGACTTGCAGACTCAAAGAATTAAGTCACTTGACATGAGAAATCTTAACTCTAGTTCCTATAAGGTTCCTCTGAAATTAGGTAGATTAAGGTCAAATGAAGTCCCTCCTCAACATCTATTCATAACTTGGTTCAGAACCCACTAACTTTTCACTTTGCATATGCCAGATATGCCGATGAGGTGCAGAAGATATGCTATGTAGATGAATGCAAGACTTTCTTTTTTTCTTTCTTTTTAAATGCAGGGATGATATGCAAGAGTAAATAAGAAGCCTTTGATTTTGCTGATTTTTTTTCAAAAAAATATACAAGAGTATTACAAATATATATTTCTGTACAAAAATATTAAATTTTTACCCACCCCGTAATTATATACAAAAATATGCGAAAATACACAAAAGTACGAGCTATGGGTAAAGTATATATGTAATATATACATGCCCACTATACTTAGAGGGTACTATGTCCTTAGAGCACGAAAAGCGAGGAAAAGACATAGTTCATGCTAAGCATAGGAGAGCTAAAATAAGAAAAATGTATAGAAGTCGCTCTGCCCCCCTATACTTAGGCTCTGGCAGCCTAAGTGTAGAAGAAGATCAAAAAATGGAGTGGGCGAGGTAAAGAGGGGAAATGGATGAGTATATACATGGCGGGCATCGATCTCCCCTATATTTAGGCCCTGGTCGGCATAAGTATAGGACAGGAGTGAGTGTGAGAACCGATGGGATCTGGAGGATGTACAGCGAATGATTAAGTGATTCGGGTCACTCTCCCCACTATACTTAGGATCTGTCATCCTAAGTATAGTCCTGAAATGAAAAGATATGTAGCCAGGGCGAGTGACTTGAGTCACGGGAGGGAGGGAAGGAATATATACAGGAAGGGTGAGTATATACAAGAATCATGATCTGAATCTTTTCGATGCTGCTGATGGTAAGAGTTCACTATTGCAAGGTCTCATGCACGGCTTTATGTGTGTCTACTGAGTCTGCCTTGTGCACGAAAAGAATCTCCTCAGCATGGACTAACTGTTCATTGGGTTTGACAAAGTGTTTCAACAGTTTTCGATTAACTGGGGATGTATGTGCTCCATCTAATAGATCTGAGATCTCTACACATCCACTATCATGCACAGCATGGACTATGAACGGACCCCTCCACTTGGATTTCAGCTTACCTTGGAAAACCTTCAGCCTCACATTGAACAACCATACCTTCTGTCCAGGAACAAAGGTGTTTCGTCTGATATATCTATCGTGCCAACGCTTTACCTTGTCCTTGTACACCAAACCATTGTCATATGCTCGATTTACGATCTCCACAATTTCATTCAGATCCATCTCTCTCTATTTCTGCCCTAGGTGTGTGTTCCATTTGACCTTCTTGATTGCCCATTCGGATTTATGCACTAGCTCAACGGGCAAATGGCACGGCTTCCCAAACACCATTCTGAATAGGGAGGTTCCTAGTGGTGTCTTGTAAGCTGTCCTATAAGCCCAAAGGACCTGGTCCAAAATCTAAGACCAGTCCTTTTTGTCTGGGCGGACAAGCTTCTGCAATATGGTCTTCACCTCCCTATTCGACACATTAGCCATGCCATTGGTATGTGGGTGGTAAGGGTCCTTAGCGACACAGTGTTCGATTCAGTAATCCTTTAAGAGTTTCTTCACTTCTCTGTTCACAAAATGGCTACCCCCATTGGATATCAACACTTTGGGGATCCCAAACCTAGAGATGATATGATCTCTAATGAATTTACGGATAGTCCTGCTATCTGCGGCTCGGGTCGGGATAACCTCCACCCACCTTGACAGATAGTCTACCGCAAGAAGGATATATTCGAATCCATGGCTATCCGGGAATGGGCCCATGAAGTCGATGCCCCAGGCATCAAAGACATCGCAAATGATGACAGGCTGCATTGGAAACTCGTCCTTGGAACCAACGATTCCTCCCATTTTCTGGCATACTGGGCATAACTTCGCAAAGGTGAGCACATCATGAAACAGAGTAGGCCAGTATAAGCCACATTGAAGTACCTTCCATGCGGTCCTCTTCCCGTAGTGGTGTCCTCCTGCCTCCAGACTATGGCATAAAGTAAGGACACTCTGGTATTCCTCCTGAGGAATACACCTCCTCCATACACAATCCGGTCCTTCAAAGAAAAGGATCAGATCCTCCCAATGGTAATGTCTTGCATCCGACTTAAGTCAGTCTATGTGGCTCTTGGGCCAATCTTCAGGAACTTTCTTAGAGACAAGATAGTTCACTATATTGGCGTACCATTGGAGTGAGTCGATAACAAAAACCGACTCGTCAGGGAAGGAGTCTCGAATAGGCATATCATCAGAAGTATCAAGATTTTTGAGATGGGAGAGGTAATAAGCCACTACGTTCTTCTTTCCATGTTTATCTATAATGTCCAAATCAAATTCTCAGATGAGTAAAATCCACCTAAGAAGACGTGCATTCGCGTCCTTCTTTTCCATTAAGTACCGTAGTGTTGTATGGTCTGTAAACATAATCACCTTAGATCCGATAAGATGAGATATGGAATTATCCAAGGCGAATAATACAGAAAGCATCTCCTTTTCGATAACCGTATAGTTACGTTGAGCGGTATCAATCACTTTGCTTCCGTAGTATATAGCAAACGGGACGCCATCCCTCCTCTGTCCTAACATAGCTCCAACAACAAAATCTGAGGTGTCTGTCATGATCTCAAAAGGAACAGACCAATCTGGGGCTTGTAGGATCGAGGCATCCATGTTCATCCCTTGCAGTTGCTTAAAGGCCTCAAGACATTTATGATCGACAATAAACTCTATGTCTTTGCCTATAAGCTCAGTTAGCGGTCGAGCAATCTTTGAAAAATCTTTGATGAATCTCCGATAAAATCCAACATGCCCGAGGAATGACCGCAACTGTTTCACGTTGGTTGGTGGCTGGAGTCATCTAATCACGCTCACCTTGGCAGGGTCAACCATCATTCCTCTCTTGGAGATGACATGCCCCAACACAATACCCTCCGTCACCATGAAGTGACTTTTCTCCCAGGAGAGCACCAGATTAACCTCACAATATCTTTTGAGGACTCGGTCCAGATTTCTAAGACATGAATCGAGGGAATCACCCTGGACCGAGAGGTCATCCATGAAGACTTCCAGGAATTCGTCGACCATTTCAGTGAATACTGCAATCATGTACCTTTGAAACGTACCAAGAGCATTGCATAACCCAAAGGGCATGCGCCTGAAAGCATAAATACCAAAGGGGCATGTGAAAGTGGTTTTCTCCTGGTCCTCAGGAGTGATTGCTACTTGATTGTAGCCCGAGAATCCATCTAAGAAGCAGAAGAATTCTTTTATCGCTAATCTTTCTAAGATCTGATCAATGAACGGTAGGGGAAAATGATTCTTCTTCGTCGCGACATTCAAGCGTCTGTAATCCACACAGACACGCCACGACGTGGGTACATGTGTCACGATCTCTTCTCCGTCCTCATTGGTGGTCGTCTGAGTTCCCGACTTTTTCATGACAACATGGATAGGTGCCACCCAGATGGAATCGGAGATGGGGTAAATAAAACCAGTGTCACACCATTTCTCAGTCTCCTTCTTCACTACCTCTCGTAAATTTGGATTCAACCTGCGTTGGAATTCATGAGAGGGTTTAGCTTCATTCTCTAGGTAGATATGGTGCGAACACAGAGCGGAATTTATCCCGTGGAGATCGGAGATGCTCCTTGCGGTTTTTCTCCAGGATCTCTAGCAAGCAAGATTCCTGCTCCTCAATCAATCGTGAACTGATGATGACCGGATACTTCCTCTCTTGTCCAGCAAGGAAGGCGATTTTAAGGATTGTGGGTAATGGTTTGAGTTCAGGTAAGGTTTGATCATCAAGGACGTCTGGCTCAATCAGTTTTGGCTATGTACTGGTAGTGGCTGGATCTATCTCTAAAGTAATTGCCACCAACTCGTTCAGCTCTTGAGTCGGATCGTCAAAAGTATCCAAGCAATCAGTGAAAGTCACGTTTGACTCATCATCCTCATCTTCTGATCGTCCTAAAGAGGGAAGATGTAGGGGGATGCATTTTCTGCGTTGTACTCGCTCCTAAGGTTCTCGCAAACTGTCTCATGCACTAGATCATCTCCAGAGGAGAGGACTCATCGGTGCTAGCTGAGTTCTATCTCCATGGCTCAACGGTGTCTACATGAACACAATCTCCTTCTGACAAAGTGTACTCGGTTCTAGATTCAGAATCTGGCCTCTGCCTCTTTGTTTGCTTCATCTCAAGTTCCTCATCTCCGCCAGGAGTTTGGAACTGAATCTTCCCGATCTCATAATCAAATAAGGCCCCTGCTATTCTAAGGAAGGCCTTCCTAGAATGAGCTGGGAATCTCTCCAATTTCGAGGAGTCTCCATATCAAGGACTGTAAAGTCCACCATGTAATCCTGACCCTCGACTTTGATGATATGGTTCCTCAAATCTCTCTGGGACCTCTTGGTTGATTTGTCTGCGAACTGGAGTAAGGCTCTGGATTTCCTAAGAGGTCCTAGATTTAGCCACTCATAGAGGGTCGTGGGCATCAGATTAATTGTGGATCCATTATCTAGGAGAGTGCGTGCAAATGTAGTGTCATCGACATGACTCACCACATAATGTGCACCCATATCCCTTCGCTTCCTTGGAAATACATTCTTAATGGCGCAAGTAGTGGCTACTGACAAAACATGCTTTTCAACACTGCTTTTGGTCTTCCTGATGACACTAGTAGGTGTGCATATCACCTTAAGTTACTTCTGGAATGCAGGTGTCATGTCCACATACTTATCGAAGGGGATTGTGACCTTGCTATACTTGTTGCAGAACTCTACCATCTCAGGGTCATCTTTTTGGATTTTTTTGGTTTTCTTCTTTCCACCCTTAAGAACACGGGGGAAAGGGATTATTGAAGACAACTCAGATTCTGAAACTGAAAGATTTTCATTTAAACGGGAAACTAAGTTCTGTACAAGACTCTGACGCTGACTCTAACATAGACTCGGACGAAAAAGAAATTCCTGTGGTGAAACAGGTGATGCATCTGCCACGACTACCGGGGCGTCCTCCTCAGATGGAGCTGTGGGCTCCTCATATGGTTCGCATGATTCACTGTTGGTGCTCCTATCCTTCTTTTAGGACTTGGAAATCCTCTTCTTCTGCTGGTGATGGTGATGGTGGTGGTGCTCCTCTGCCTCCAAGTTCTCCTCAGGTAGAGACATGGCGTGTCTTCCTCATGTGCCTGTGCCCAATCAGGTACGGTCACGGTCCTTCCGCTCCTGAGGGACATATGATTTACATTACCATACGAAAGGATCTCGTGTTCAAATAGAGAGTACTGAATAGTATACCTGATCGCATGGTCGGTGCTGACCCTGATTCAAGCTATTTTGGTTGACCTAAACCTGGGAGGGAATTGAGATCTTTGGCGCCATATGTTGATCCTAGGTACGTGAAACACGGTTCAAATCAGTTCTGATATCCAGGTAACCATTCTGTATCTTCTGGACCCTATCCGTTAGGGTCTGGATGGCTAAGGTGAGGAACTCCAATTCATTGGTGGGCAGGGCTTGCTGTTGTTGACTAGAGGACAAGTGATTCGGTTGTCTATACTGGCCCTGTTAGCTGTACCGATACTGCTGCTGGTGGGAATATGGTGGAGGACCCTGCTGGCCCGAGTGGAACGTGCGCTGCTGCTGGTGCTGCTGAGGCTAGTACCCTTGTCTGGGCCGGGACTGTACAAAGTGTGGTACGGGGACGGAGCTGGTTTCATGGTAATCTAGGGAAGGTCAATGTGGTTGAACGTTCCCCGATTGTCTGTCGATGGGGTCATGGCTGTACCATAGCTCGTTGATCTCGAACGCCTGTGGAGGCTCCTCGTAGACTGACTCCACCTGTGGGGGTGTGTGCTACTCCTGTTGAGTATATTGCTGCTCCTCAACCCAGCTGCTCTGAGGCTCATGTACCTGCTCCTGTACAAGATGGACTTGATGTACAGGCACATGTGGTGCAGAAGGGGCAGGTAGTCGTATCTTGGCTACCTTCTCAATCAATTCCTCCACTTGTTTTAGCAATCGTGAAAGCGCCTCAAGGTCAGTGACCCTTTTGTGGATCTAATCTACCATAGTGAGCTTATCAACTATTATTCCCATGCTAGGGAAGAGGTCATCTGTCAGATCCTCTACAATCCTTCTAGTTGTCTCATTAGATAGTCTTGAGGGAGACAACCGATAGGCCCTGGTAGCCTAAGATCTGTCTGTTTCCGCCATCTGCTCCAGAATCTTCCATACGGCATCTTCGTTCTTATTGATATAGCTTCCTCCATAGGCTACACTCACTAACCCCTGCATTTCCGATGTCATGCCACAGAACAAGGTCTGCACTAAGATCGCTTTGGTAATGCATTGGCAAGGGCATTTTTGAGTTAAGTCATTGAATCTATCCCAAGATTATGGAATGTTTCGTGGGGTCCCTGGGAAAAACCCGCGATCTTTGTCCTCATCTGGTTAGTCCTACTGAGTGGGTAGAACTTCTTCAAGAATAAATCCTTGAATTGCATCCAGGTCGTACATCTAACCCCGAGATTCTTCAGCCAATGAGCAGCCTTATCTCTTAAGGCAAATGGGGTAGCCTTCAGCCTGATGTAATCTTGTCCAACACTAGGGTGACTAAGGTTGTTGCATACTAGCTCGAAGTCTCTTAGGAAAGCATATGGTTCTTCGTTGGCATTCCCATTAAACTTCGGTAGCAGACTCAGAAAATGGGGCTTCAGCTCGAATGCTTCTACGGGAACCACAAGTACATGACAACTATGTATTTCATTCTCAGCTGGGTTGTAGGCATCTACCATCGATCAGTTAATTCCACCTGCCTCGATCACCTGTCCCATCCTATCCATAAGTTCTGCATTTAGCTGCTCGGCTATAGCCAATCAGGCAAATACTTGGTACATAGGATCATCTCTGTATTCCTCTTCTTCCGAGGGTTTCTTACGAGGCATCTTGTCCTCTTTACCTGGGTAAAGAAATTGGTCTAAGTTAGAGGACATATTAATGAAGACATTCTCACCGAGGTGATGGTTTTCCTAGGTGAGATGAGAGGAGAGAAAAGAGATGGTTTGAGGGTAACCATCCTGAGGGTAATAGATCCCGAACTCAAGAGGGTCATAAGCTTGGGTTGGCCCAAGTTCCACTTGGGCCAATGAAGACGAACTTTATGCGGGGCTCAAGGAGAGATTTGCGAAGCGTGAGTGGATATCCCCCAGTCAGTTATCCTGGTAGCAGAAAGAAGAATCAAGAGTATAAGTGAAGATAGGATTTTACTCCTACCTGAAGCAAGCAAATGAATCACAAACCCTGATTTTTGCACTCAACACAGTGAAGGACCCGAAACTAAGTCCGATTAGTCTGGTTTATTTTAAGTGTGATTTTTCAAGCAAGTAGCAAAGGTTACGCGGCCTATAGGGAAGTCGGCTCAAAGTTAGATGCGTCTCCCCAATTTAATCTGTCGCCTAAGATACCAACACCCTTCCTTTCTTCGCTCCTATCCCTAGCTGAGGGTTCAAGGACCTGTCGCTATTTACCTATCGAAGTAGGCAGAGGCTGACAAGGCTGTAACTCCGCCCCTATCTACCTGCTGAAGTAGGCGGAGGCTACTAGCAACTTGTCGCGGTGCACCGTAATTTCTCCCCTATCTACCTACGGGAGTAGGCGAAGGCTACTTGGTGCTGGTCAGTTGAACCCGTAGTTCAGCATGTGATATTTGCTCAGATCGGGGTACGTGATATGGAAGGCGAGGATTTGGCTCTGCCTTAGGGTGTGTACATACAACTCTTGTACCCTCACTCAACCTGAAATCAAGGTAGGGGTTAATCTCCCACAAACAGAATTTTCGATTTTATTTTGATTTTTTCGTCAATTTGTTTAGCAATCCTGATTTTAAGTTAGGTGACCACTTCATTAGTCCACACACAAGGCACGACTATCGTGTAGTACCAATTTCCTTTAGTCCTAAGTTTGAAAAACCAAGGGAGAAAGAGTCGAGAAAAGCCGATGCACGATAAAACAATGATGTATTCCAAGTTTAGAAGACTTACAGTGATCCCCACACTTTACATGCGGGATGCAAAACAGAATTGAAATTTATCTATATGAAATGCAAATGAAAAAGCCGCTCCTAGACAAGCAGTTCTATTAGCAAGTATAGAACCAGTTAGATTTGGCTAAGTCATGTGGTCTAAGTGTGTCTTTTAAGTGTGATGTGTGGTCCTAGAATTTACGAGCATAAACAGTCTTAAGAGAGCTCTAAGAGCTACAAGTGCAGGTCCTATCCTACGTTAAGCAACCACACAGCACACGGGGACACGTTTTATTATGAGTTACATGTACGATAACCCAAACGGGAACCGCTGGAAAGTGCAAAAATAACAAGAAATTTTTTACAAGTCCTCTCAACAACACTCAATTTATTTTAATGCAGGTTCCTCGGCTCGCTTGGTGAAGAGCCTTCGACTCCTCGTATTCCTCACATGAAAATAATTGATGGTCAGAGAAAGGACGCCATAAAATAAACAAATAAAAATTGAACAGAAAATATTCACAAGAAAAGCCGGGAATCAGACTACTCGGGGATGAAAAATCTAAAATCCAAATTTCCTAAAAATTAACCTAAGCCGTGCCTCCCCGACAACGATGCCATTTGACAAGCCTGAGATCTACCCTACCTAATTCTACCGGATTATCGATTAAATTTAATGTTTCGTTCGTTGTAGTCGGAAAATCAAGACTGATCAAAAACCACTTAGATTAATGTCAAATTAAACGCACGAGGCAATTTTTTATTTTACTTAGACAAGCCCAAGGTCGAACTCAGGGAGGCAGGTTTTTCCTTAGGTCAATTTGAAGTCAGTTTCGATGTTAGATTTTACAGGAGAATATTTTTTTATTTTTTATGCAATTAAGAAAATGCGATGCAATTCAAGCCAAATTTGAGGCTTAAAACACAAGTATGGTCAAATTAAGTCGAAAATGATGAAACTTGGCCAAAATATGAAATGCAATGAAATTAAGCTACTTTTACTTTTTTGGAAATTTTCAACTCTATATGAATTAAATTTGAATAAAAAATGAATACAGTGTAGTTTTTACAAAATTAATTTTAATAAATACCAAATCAAATCATTTTCAGATATAAAAATTAACCTAGATAATTTTATGTGAGATGAATCCAAAAAAATTATTAAACCTTAAAAATGATGACCTTTGGACCTAATAAAAATCAATGAAGCAAAATACTAATGACTTTATTAAGGCTTCGTTGTGTGTGCAACTGATGTGATTTTTGGGCACGTAATAGAACAACTTAAACTATATCTATTGTGATTTTTTGGTGATTTTTGAAGCAACAAATAATTTAATATGGAATTTAAAGCACACAGTGGCAAAACTATGTAAATATCCACAAAAAGAATTATATTAAATTCCTCGATGCTCTCAAAAATATTACAAATGTCCACAATGATAAAGCACAAGTTTCTCTACAACATGTAATTTTTGGAATTTAAAAATGAGGCTAAATGAGTGCCTAAATAAATGTGCAAACACAGGGACCAAAATGCAAACAGAATAAAAATTGATTAATTCTAAAACATGCGTACATGGATTAAAATGCAATTACCTATAATGCTGGGGGCATGTGTGGAAATTGTCCACGGTACACGTGCACCTCATGTGACGCACCTGGTGGGGACTGAAATGGAATTTGAAAAACTTACAAGGCCTCAGTGTAAATTACCCAGACCACACGTGAGGACCACGTAAGGTGCTAGGCTCGGGATGCATCGGAGGCTCGGACGGTGGCTCAGGTCTTCTACAGGTTCGAACTTGCTTCGGGGTAGCTTCGGGAGCTCCAAGCCTAAGGGTTGGGGAAGAGGCTCGGAGGAAGCGCCGTGGAGAACGATGGATCATTCGATCGAGATGATCGAATGGTTGCTGAAGATGGAGATGTGGTGAAAGGCAGACCGTTAGATCCAGATGGAACCAACGGTATCTGGAGCTGCTGAAGGATTTGACGTGGAGTGTTGGGAAACGTCCGATCAAGATGATCGGATGGCAACTGGGCTTCGCGCTCCTCCGCGCCGCCTCCTCCTGCGGCGGGCGTGGCTGGGCTCCAGCGAGAGTCTGTCAGCTCCGCCGCCTTGGTTCTTGCTCGGTTCTGATCTTCGGGGACTCCTGAGTAGCTAGACACCAACGTGGAGGTGCGACGTAACGACCAGAGTTTCTGGAAGAGGCGGGCGGGATCTGTAGGCCAGGGATGATGGAGCTCGAAGCAGCTTCGGTGAAGGTCCGGCCAATGGCCAAAATGGTTCTTGCAGTGTTAGTGATTGTAGCCGAAGCGCGTAGGTGCTCGCGTGGAGTGTAGTGAGTGCTTGAGGCCTTATGGAGTGAAGTGGTGAACGGGAGGCGGTGTTCCTCCATCGTGATCAGCGGAGCGGTGGTCGTAGGTGGCTCGATGCATCGTGAAGAGGAATGAAGGGGTGCACGAAGATGGGAGCTTTGATGCAAAGCTCTAGCGATGGTCGGTGAACGGTGATGTCGAGCGGAGAAGGCTGAGTAATTCGGAGAAAATCGGCTTGGAAGAAAGAAATGATCGGAGATAGAGATGGAGGATGCTACCTGGGAATGGAGGCTCGAAGAGGAGTCTCCGGTCATCGCTCGAGGGCCAGTAGCAACCCGAGCTCGTGCAGCATGATGGAGGAGTTGCATGCACGGCGAAGCTCACCGTGGATCTCGCCGGAGAGTATCTCTGTCTTCGCTCGGATTCAGACCTAATCATTATAACTGATAGGTGGAGTCGAGCCCAAGGAACTCTCGTGCAAGGGCGGATAGGTATTACGATGATCGGAGGGTCTGTATTTATAGAGAGAAGGTGGAGGTCCGGGCGATGGGGTGTGAGGTGTTCGTGGAGATTATGGCGCGAGAGAGAGGGAATCATGGCCGAGGTGGTCTCCCACGAGGGTGAGGGACGTCGGGTCTCAGACGTGGGCTCGTCAGGAAGTGGAGATGGTGGTTGACAAAGCGGAGAAAATAGAAAGGGTGGAGATGGAACGCGAGGTGGGGCGACGTGGGAGAGGCCTTTTCGGAGGTAGGAGACGAACTCTTGACCTTGGATCTAGTGATCCAACGGCTCCGAGCGGGGCACGAGGGAGTGGTTAAGATTAAATCCCAGTAGCACCATCGAAGGGCAATGGATGAGCCATGTGGCGGGATGTGGGTGCGGTGCTGGAGAACAGTCGTGATGGAGATCAGAACTTGATCGAAGGGTCGAGATTTGAAGCGAGATGATCGGTTGAGATCTGAAGTGCATGAAGGAGATCAGATGGCGTTGATGGAGCCATGTATCATCTTGAGAGATGGGCGCTATCGGACGGTCTAGATGTGGAGTAAGGTGTGGATCGAATGGTCAAAAGTAGCGTAGGAGTGTGCGTTGGAGATCACAACACTGGAGACGAATCAGACTGATGGGGGTGCAGCACGTGGCCATAGGAGAATGTGACGCTTACGGACGAGTGAGACGAGATCTGGAGTTTGATCCGACGGCTGCAAGATGACGCATGCTTGGATGGTCGAGATTGGGGTGCTTGAGCCTGATCCAACAACAAAGAGGGGAAGGCGCATGGCAAGCAGGTAGATGGGCCGCGTGGCGCAACCAGAAGGCACCACGTGGCCCGATCAGATTATTGCGAAGAAGAAGGTGAAATAAGAGGGGGAAATAGCATAATTTGGAAAAACTCAAAACATGAAAGTTGTAGATCTCGATGAGATCTACAAGTTTTATGTTGACCAAAATGGTATTTTTCTTGTATTAGTGTTAGTAATATATACACTATAGAGCTGATTTTATGAGCTTTGCAGTTAGTAAAAAAATATACACAAATAGGTGATTTTTACAAGTGACTTTGGCTTCTTATTTAATGCAGACGTGAATGCTAAAATGCAGATGTTATCTATGTATGCATGAATGCTAATTATGCAATTTAGGTAATGAAATGCATCTAATTACTAGGGAACAAGTCTCTATTTTCAACCTTTAGAGTGATGAATCACAGATTCATCAGCCGCATCCCCGACAACGATGCCATTTGATGAACGTCAAATTTGCCTCTTTAATAATAGATAATTGTCGTAGTATAGGAGGCAAATTTGGTCCAGAAAAATCACAATCTTTGAATATTGTGGAAAGTTTTTAACTTGGCAAGTGTACCAAGGTCAAACACAAGGACACGAGCTACTCTATTTTATCTATCAAATTTTGGTTGATTAAGAGCATGTGTGAATAATTCTCAATTCTATGGTCTTCATGCATATTACAATGCACTTAAATGATGCATGCATTTTTTAGTTGATTTTCATGCTATTATAAGATGCCACATGAGACAAATGAATGCTTAAATGCAATGGTGATGCATGCAAAAAGTTAGTTACAAATATGCCATAAAAAGATCCCTTAAATTGAGCAACAGATTGTAGTTTGAAATCTCAATCATTTTTTAGCATAACACTATGAGAAGACATCTATTTATGACATGGCAATTGAGCAAGAGACATCATCTTAACAATAAAAATTCATCGTATTTAAAATGATGTCAGAAGAGAAAATTAAACATGTCATAAGATAGATAAAGATATAAGGATCAAAACGAAACTGAAATCATGCAATTTGGACCTACGATGCTCAAGTTATGAAGAAAATAATGCAGGGGCATAAATGTAAATAAAATACGGGAAATAAATGATAAATAATTACAAATAGGTCCCCTGAAGGGACCTATTTGCAATAAGCTAAAATCGCTCAGGGCCTTCCGTAATTTTTCACTACGTGCGAGGTCATATCTGTAATTTCCATAAGTCTGAGGGCCTTCCTGTAAAATACCCAGGCACGCACGTGAGGAGCACGCACCTGGGGACCAAAGTGCAATTATCAAAAGGATCGTGGTCTTCTCTGCAATTTTCCCAAGCCCTCATGTGTTAGGCACGTAAGGAGCTAGGCTCGGGAGGCATCGTTGGTTCGAGCCATGTGGTTGGCTGTTGTCTGTTGGAGTCTGGTTCGGGTACCCCGAGCCTAGAGATTCAGCTGGAGGCTCAGGCCGGTCACGTGGCTTCATCGTGGTCGTCCGATCCAGATGATAGGACGGTACCTGCTCTTCGTTCTCCATTGCAGACCATCGGAGGAGGCAGGGCTCCGATGAGCTCCACTTTACTCCGTCGTGCTCTGGAGGCTCGTATGATAGTCAAGGAAGATCCGTGAGGGCCTGGCGTTGAAGCTCGGACCATGACGAGGGCATGGGGATGGTTGGAAGTCGCTGACGATCGAGCTACGCCTAAGGCGGAGCTGTAGAATCTTGCTCCGGCCATGCTCCGACCAATGACGAGGCTTGGACCTGCAGATGTTAGATAAAAAAGCCGAGGCGTGCGAGTGTGAAAGGTGAATGAAGTGAGGTCTCGTGTGGGCGGAGGGAGATGGAAAACCCGGTCTTCGACTCCGGTGGACCGGAGGGAAGTTGGGGCGGGGTGGTCGGGGCTATGGAGATGGAAGGAGGGTGAGCGGAGTAGTGGGCGAAGGTGTTGGTGGTAGGGTGGAGGTCGTGAGGTGGCCAGGTGAAGGTGGCGGTGAGTGAGGAGGTCAGTAAAATTAAGGGAAATAAGGAAGAAACAAATAAAAGGTTACCTGGTCGGAGCCAAGCGATCGGCGGAGGAAGTGGCCTATGGTGAGCTCCATTGGAGCTCTGGGTCGTCGCCCGGCGTGCCCGATCGATGCACGGAGCTCAGCGGCACACGATGGCAGCCGAAACGTGGCTGGAAGCCAAAAATCTCACTGGAGGCGTACGACCATGATCCGCTCGACAAGACCGCCTTCCGCTGTCATCGGAGGGTGGAGGAGGATAGGGCAGAGCCCCTTGAAGTGGTGGATGCTTGAATGGAGGCGGAGGAGTCTATTTTATATGTGGAGGTGGCTAGCGTTCCAAGTGAGATGTCGAGGGGTTTTGCAACGACAGGGAGTATGGGAGAGGGCGATTATGTGAGGTGCGAAGATGTCGGATCTGGGGATGATGTAACGGTGGCGTTGCAACAAAGAGAGGTGAAGAGAGGCGAGGGCTAAAAATGGAAGGGGATAACTGACTCGTGAGGTGAAACGGCTGGGGAGCGGGGTTATGGAGGAGGAAGATGACTTGCAAGACATTGGATCATTAGATCCAACTGCCCGGATGTAGACGCGAGTGGAGAGTTGCAATTAGATCCTTAGGATCTGATTAAACGGCTAGAAGATGCGTGGAGAGGGCGGTCCAGATGAAAGGAAGGTTTTATCTAACGCTGGGGGATGAAATGGAGACGTGGAGTGTGGGGAACCATAGGATACAAGTGGGATTGGGCGGCTGATGTGAAGGGGTGATGTGGCACGAGATTAGCTGTAGGATGAGCAGGAAATAGGGCGGCTGAAATGTGGGCGGAAGCGAGCGGTGGTGATCTGATCTTGGATCAGATCAAGCGGCTAGGAGTGAAGCGGGAGTGAACGATCGAGATGGAGGCATTTGCAGATGATCTAGTGGCTCAGAAGGGTGCCGGGTGGCGGGAGGAGGAGCGGGCCATGCGGGCGTCCCAGAGGGCACCACTTGGCCCACTCAGAAATTCCGAAAATGTAAAAACAAAGGAAAAAATATAAATGAAATAGTTTGAGACAAAATTAGGAAAAAGTCAAAACATGAAAGTTGTAGGTCTCGATGAGATCTACAAGTTTCATGTTGGGCAAAAAGCCAGAAGAGGTCATTTGTACAAAAAGCAATTTTGGGGGTATTTTTAAGGGGTTAAAAACATCGATTTCGGGCTGTGAGTTGTTTTTGTATTTTTTAGTCTTTTAAGGGTTAGGACCTTATATACAATTAATTCACCTAATTTTTAGGGGTTTTTGATGAGAAAATAATTATAAAGTAAATAATAGTAATGAAATATAGTTAATTATAGGTTAAGCATATACAATATAATACAAGATAAAATGAATGAATTATTAGTGAATTTTATTGGATTGATTAAGTCAGGGGTTTATTTAGTGATTTTTAGCATGAAGAATATGTGATTCTTCAGTTAGTTGTTTTACAAACTATTTTTTGTGATTTTTATTTTTTTATAATAAATATATACAGTATATACAATATATGGTATTATGTACATGTTTGGCAATTTATACAATGAAAAGAGTATTTTATTTTAAATTTAATTTATATTTTATGAATTTTTTTCAATTGTATATAATTATTAGGAATATATACAAGTGTCAAATATAAAATATATACAAATTATTTTCAAAATAAATAAATACAAGTATAGGTGTTGTGCAATTGTACATAATTCTTATTTTGCATTTATTGTTATTATTTTTATTTATATTTACAATTTTTATTAAGAAAATTGAATTATTTTGAGGTTATTTTATAAAAAAAGATGAAGGATATATACATGATGAATATTAATGAATATACATTGAATAAAGACCCTATCTCTCCCTACTTTATTCCTTGTCGATAAAGCCAATATTTGGCCATCTCTCATGATTCGGGTCAGTCTGCATTTATTACATAAATACATCCCTACTTTCTTCTTTTTCTTTTCCTTTTTCATTTCTTCTTTATTCTTTTATTTTGGTCAAAATGACTGTTTATACAGAATATTAACAAATGTATGCACAAAGCTTATTTATTGTATTTGATATATATTTGCAGATATTTTGCATAGGGAATTTGTCTAAAATAAAAGAATAAAGGATGTGAATGATGGATTCATCAGGCCGCTTTGAAGTACTTTTTCTGCCATTCTTCTGCCTGAGTGATGTCCTCTAGCTTCTCGATCGTGACAATGTGTGAGGACACTAGGAACTTTCTCCTGAGGTATGCACATTTTCTAGTTACAATCTGCCCCCTCATGAAAAATATATGGATCCTCCCACTGATAAAAGTTGATATCAGACATGAATTTGTCTACTTTTAGCTTGGGCCAGTCTTGTGGAGTTCTCTTGGACATAAGATAATTTACAATATCGGCATATCAGGGGAGCGAAGCTACATGCAAAATTGCCTCGTTTGGGAACGTCTAAGTGATAGGTTGCAGGTTCAGCTCAGGAGCTTCATGCTCAGGAAGTCTGGACAAATGATCGGCCACCACATTCTCTACTCCAAAATTATCTTGTATTTCAAGGTTGGTTTGGCGTCCTTCTTTTGTTGTAAGTATCGGATGGCCGAGTGGTCCGTATAAATAATCACCTTCGACCCAAGGAGATGGGATCTGAATTTTTCCAAGGCCAAAACTACCGTTAGTAGCTTCTTCCCTGTAACTATGTAGTTCTTATGAGCTTCATCAAGTGAATTGCAAATGGCACAATATCTTTCCGCTGTCCCAATACTGCACTGATGGCATAATCTGAAGCATCTGTCATTATCTCAAATAGGAGTGTCCGATTCGGTGGTTTCAAGATAGGGACCTGAGTGATCAAATCCTTTATTTGATTGAAGGCTTGGAGTACTCGGTCATCAACATTGAAATCTGTATCCTTTCCTAACAGTTAAATCAACGGTCGGGCTAATTTGCTGAAATCCTTGATAAATCATCAGTAGAAACTGACGTGTCCTAAGAATAACTGGACTTATTTGAAGGTTGTCGGTGACTCAAGTTTAGAAATCACCTCCACCTTGGCTGGGTCAATTCCAAGCCTCGTTTTGATACAACATGACCCAACATGATCTTCGGTCACCATGAAGTTTCTCTTCTTCCACGAAAGCATGGGATTCACATCGCAACAGCTCCGTAGAACTCGGTCCAAGTAATCAAGACATTGATCGAATGTATCTCCATAAACAGAGAAGTAATCCATGAAAACCTCCAAAAAAAATTTTCCCACCATGTCGGCAAAAACTGCAAGCATACATTGCTAGTATGTAGCTGGGGCATTGCATAGCCCAAAAGGCATCCGTCGGAAAGCGTATGTCCCTAATGGATAGGTAAATGTGGTTTTCTCTTGGTCTTCATGCGAAATAACAACTTATTATCCGAAGTACCCATCAAAGAAGTAATATTTCTTCGTGGACAGACTCTCAAGAATCTGGTCAATAAAGGGCAGTGGAAAGTGGTCTTTCTTGGTGGCAAGATTCAATCTTCTATAATGAACACACACTCGCCAAGAAGTGGGTACTCTAGTCAGAATCTCCTCTCCTTTGTCATTCTTCACAATAGTGATCCCTGATTTCTTCAATGCTACATGTAGGGGACTCATCTTGGTGTCGGAGATAGGATATATGAACCCCGCATCACATTATGTCTGAATTTATTTCATGACAACCTTCCAAAGGTTCGGATTCAGTCTTCTCTGGAATTCATGAGAGGGTTTGTTACCAACCTCAAGGTAAATGTGATGCGAGCACAGTGAAGGGTTTATCCCATGGAGATCCGAAATTTTCCACCCTATTGTCTTACGGTTACATTTTAGAACCTCCATCAGACGATATTCTTGATCTTTGGTCAGATGTGTATTGATAATGACTAGGTACATGTTTGGCTCTCTCGCAAGGAAGGCGTACTTCATGTTGGAGGGTAATGGTTTGAGTTCAGGCGGAATTGGAGCTGCTTCATTGGTAACCTCAGAAATAAATGTATGTGAAGGTTCTTTGATCTGTTCAATGTCCACCTTTGGCAATTCAGCCTTTTCAAGCAGGGGTTCGGAAACATTATCAATTAGATCCACATTTGCAGAAATATTCAATTATCAGTTCTTGGTCTTCAAGGCTCAAAGGGCCCACACAGAATTCGTCAAGTGCCTCAGCGAAGATCTCATTCTCAACAATAGAGGGAAATTTAACTTTTGTCTCCACTCCTTCCTCAAGGCAAAGGAATTCATGGATCTCAATGTCATCCATGAATAGATTTGTATCTTTAATTTCATCCAGAATGTTGCAGTCTTCTTGGCAGTTAGTACAAGCACACTCGCTTCAGATACTCCCGCTACTGGCTTTGACTCGGAGATGGTCTCTATCTGTACGTCATTGTTGCTTGAGCTGAATGTCATTTCTCCAGTGTCATAGTTCACTATTGCTTTGGTTGTTCTAAGGAACGGTCAACCAAGGATGATAGAGGTATGGAGTAAATGTGTGGATGCGTCCATGTCTAACATGACAAAATCAACAGGGAACTGGATCCCATGGACGATTACGATTACGCCCTCCAACAACATGCCCTTAGGCCGTTTGACGGATTTGTCTACAAACTGCACAATCATCTTGGTTACCATGAATAGTCCTAACCCAAATTGTGTGAGTAGTGAGACATGCATCAAATTGACAGAAGATCCGATGTTGAGCAAGGTGCGTTCAAACTCTTGGTTTAACATATGACAACAAATGAGTGGTGCTCCATTGTATTTCTTTTTATCTAGGAGATTGCTGATTGTGTTGACAATGGCCATGGTGAGGATGTGTTTTTCATGCTTGCTACCTTGACTCCTTGGATTGTGGAGGCGAGGCCTGCGCCTTGTAGTACATGCATTTTTAGTCATTTCTTCACAACAGGCATGTATTCGAGAGCTTTCATCAAAGGCATATTTAAGTCCAAGTTTTGTATAATTTCCACAATAGCAGGATCAGACACAACATTTTCAATTTTTCGTTTTTTCCATGTTTTGTCATTGCTTCAGGAAAATGTATATTTACAAAATCTGAAACTCTATCATTCAAAATTATGTCCATATCATTGTTTACAAGCAGATGGTGTGAATACAAAATCATATACTTGTTGTGGACCAAAAATAGCTAGCCCGACTTCAAGGGCTGGCTTCTGGTCGGCTGCTGTGGGCGTCTCTTGGCTGGCTGATTTCCACCGAGTCTGTTGCTGCTTCCTTCCTTTTGGATTTTCTTCATTTTTTGTATTTTTCTCTCTCCTTCTGGTGCTGCAAAAATATTGCTTGGCCCTTTTGCTGGCTGGGCTGATGACTCGCTGTCAGATGCAATGTTCTACCCCCTTTCGCCATTGTCGATGGCTAGAGCATCCTACTGCTCCTAAGAGTAATAATATTAGATAAATAGCAATTAAGATCACCTGAATCGAGTTGGACACTACCGATTACCAGCTCCTTGCGATGGAAGTTGTTCGAGTTTGCCTCGACCTGAGCTGGTATGATAGTCTTCGCAGTTGTCAAGTCGTCTATCTTCTATCTCATCTCAGCATGTTCTTGATCAGTTGAGCCAGACAATCTAGAGTCAAATTAACTGGCACAACGTTAGAAGAGTCGTACTGTGTGGGCCTTTGGTGCTGCAGAGGAGGTTGCTGTTGATAACCATGATGATTCTAATAGTGAGGAGGTGTTATGAGCAATATTGAGGGGGACTGAAGTGTTGGTTCTAATAATGAGTAGCCGACTGCTGTTGGTGATAACTCTGCTACCTGTAGCTGGACTGATGTAGGCCCTGCTGGTATCCTTGTCTCCAGTTGTTCCTGTAATGTGGAGGTTGATGTTGATGAGAGGGCCGGTAGGGTCTTCCACCCTACTGATGTTGGTAATAGGGCACGTTGCCCATGTTTTGACTCCGAGGTTGTCCCTGGGGATGGGTTAGCTAAGCTTCTTTGTTCTAGACACCATTTATCTCTCGGAAGAGTGGTGAGGGTGGACAGAATTGCTTGTGATAGATATTTTGGGACTCTGGTTGGTAAACAACCATCTGTATTTGGGACTACGGGGGCTGATCCAGGGTCTGCACATAGTATACATGCTGAACGGGTTGGGGCAGCGGGAGACTCGGTTGAGGTGGCTGTGACAATATTGGCTTCTTCTGCTCAGTAGGAGTTCGACAGTGGCAAATATAGAATTGTAGGCAATGGCATTTAATGCCCAAATGAGCTGCTCTAGCTGCTGGGAAATCAAATCGAGCTTCTCTTAGCCCTTGGTCCACTTCTCTATGACGGCCAATTTCTCTAGGTTGTGAGACCTCTTCTCAATGATATCGACTATGGACAGGTGGGCACCTATAGTGCTCAGGTTGGAGCTCTCGTCCATGCCCTCTGCATGAGAAACCATGTTGACTGGCTTGTGGCTAGCTGTGGACATCTTCATGTATGCACGGGATGAAGATTGAGCGGCCTCTCCTTTGGCCATCTTGATGAATCTTTGATGAATGATCACTATTCTCTCTTTTTATCCTCGAAGAATAAGAACTTCATTGCAAATCTTCATTAGCTCCACATCTTTGTCAATAAACATTCATCTATAATTAGCGCTAATTACTAACCCTAAATATTATATTTTTATTACTAACATTTTCTTTATTTTCTCTTCTATTAAAAATTCCAAAAAATAGATAAATATTATATATATTTATCTTGGCTTTAAAAAGAAATTAAAAATACAAAAAAATCACAAAACAATCAAAATACAGTATTTTTATCTATTAAAAGTACCATCAAAAATATTTCTCTGTACAAATGACTTCTTCTGACTTTTTGGTCAACATGAAACTTGTAGATCTCATCAAGATCTACAACTTTCATGTTTTGAATTTTTGTTAATTCGGCCTCCTACTATCTCTTTCTTAATTTTCTTTATTTATCTTTTTTTCTGAATAATTTATTGCGCACCTCTTTCCGCCACTCGCTAATGCTATTAGCCTTTAGATCACCTCTTATCCACCTTCATCCTAGCCCTCCATTTGTGCTTTCATCCCAACCATCAGATCTCCCTTAGATCCAATCCCAGCTGCATCCTTCTGCTTCCATTACAACCATTGGATGACCTTCCATCCAATGGCCCTTCTTCGTCCATGTCTCCCTATCTTACCTAAACATCAGAAGAAGCCCACGATTCATCACCACCACACATCAATGCCCTTTCCCTAATCGCTAGATCAGATCCTATGGATCTGATCTAGACCGCTCCTTCGTGCCCTTCCCGTGGATCGTTGGATCACAAGGTCGAACGACCCATCCTTTGTCTCCTACCTCTATAACCGACCTGCACCCCACGTCAACCTTCACCTCCTTCCTATTTTGGAATCCATCTCCTGTCACCTCTCCTCATCCTAACGCCTCATCCACGCAACCCTGAGATGCACCATGTTCGTGCTACCTTCATTAAGCCCTTCCATCACTCCAGGTCTTCACGACGGGCGTTACAAGCACTTCCATTAGCACTCGAAACGACCGGAGCTCCACCTTGAAATACCCCCACTCGCCCTCGTAATCTCTCCTCCACCACTACAATGCCTAAGCCCTAACCCTTCTCTACCTCCCTGTGACAGACGAAGGTCAGACGAGGGGCCATAATGGCGCCTTCAGGCTGGTGTTGACCCACGACTTCGATAGCTGTGACATGGCAGCCCTAGGCATCGCTGAGCTCTCTCACGTGGCTAGCCAGATTCGAGCGAAGATCGGAGGGTCAATTCGACCCTTTGCCCAAGATCTGCTCCGCAAATGGCCTGCTCCGATCAGGTAACCTTCCTCCCTCATTTTTCTTCATTTTTCTCTTTATTTTCTTGTTGCACATGATGCCACCCACTGTCGCTTGACCCTCTCATAAGATCTGCCATACCATCTCCATCTTCTCCAACCTCTGCTCACCCTCTCCCTTCTTCAAAACGACATTCACCACCGCCTGATCTCTTCTTCGACTCGCCAGAGGCAAAGATTGGGTCCTTCGTCTTCTTGCCCGATTGGAACCCCCATCTCACTCGCACACACCTCACGCATGCCTCAGATATGCGCAAACATATGCAGATCTTCAATGACCAGACTTTGCATCACCACTTCATTCTCGAGCATCCATGCTGGCTAGCTTGCATCACCCCGTCTCCTCAGGCCTCCCCACAACTCCATCTTCGATCGAGCTTCATTGCAGAGCTTCCAAGAAGATCTCATAATCATTACCAGCTGCAGAGGAGCATAGTGGAGGAAAGTAGGGCTCGTCGGAGCCAAGTTCCCTCATCTCCACCCACAACAGAGGAAGAAGTATTCCCCTGGATCTTGATCCAAGGGTATCTGCATTAGAAGGGTGTCAGTCGTCGATCATCTTCAGCACAGTCTCCATCCAATGGCCAAGACTCATCCACGTCATCAACAACAAGGCTACTAGGCACGGTGGAATCGAATCTAATTCGAAGCACGGAGATGTGCCATTCCCTCTCCGAACCTACAGCTAGCATCGAGCCTTGCCCCCGTCCAAACCTAGCCTGCGCATGTGCAGCATGCGTGCAAGCTAGGAATTTCGCGTCGGTGCCCTGCACATTCTCAAATATTGCAAAGAGATCCTTGCATGCATGTCTCACCTGGCGCTTCTGGTGAAATTGCAAGTAGGCCATGTCGGGTTTCCTTATTTGCATAAATGCCCCCACCAAGGACTTATTTGCATAGTTATCATTTCATTTCTCATATTATTACTACATTTATGCCCCTAGACTCTTTATTGAATATCTTGAGCATCTGGACTCCAATTTAATTGATTTTAGTTTCATTTAGATGCATGTTTTATTCTCTATCTAATGGCATAGTCAATTCATGATTTTGGTACTTAATTGAATGTTCTATTTTTTATGATATATAGTGTATTTTGCTCTCTTGATAGTTGTCATTAATAGATAATTGTTTTATTTTTAATGCTCGATTTGTCACTAAAATCCACCCTTATTTATTGCTCAATGGTTTGAAAATTTAGGTTATTTCTCATGTATATTTATTTGTTGCAAACATACACATTACATCTCATTTTAATTGGATAAAATAAAATAAAAAATGCATGCATCATATTGCTTTGTACATGCATCAGTCTTTGCATTATTCATTTTCTGCATATTATTTATGCATTCTGTATTGTGCATAACATCTTCATACGAAGACCAAGATTTAGAATTTAATCACTCATTATTTAATCAATAATTTTTTGATGAATATATGAGGGGGCTCGTGTCCATGTGTTCGACCTTGGTATCTTGCAAAGTAAAATTATTTCCACATATTCAAATGTGAGATTTTTGCTGGATCGTTTTCATTGCCTATACTACAACAAAATACATGATTATTTAAGTTGTGAAAATGCGATTCATCAGATGGCGTTGTTGCTGGGGATACGACTCATATTTATTTGTTTATTCAATTTTATTGTAAGATTTTGATGTGATTACTTTCAAAAGCTAAAGGTCTTCACATTGTGTCTATTTTGCATCATCATTTCTTGATTAAATTTCTTGTTATTTTTCCTGAATTTTTCCTTTGTGGTAGGGCACGTGAAGATGGAGGACGCTCGATCTACATTGAGACATGGAGTTGTGAGATCCCGCTGTAAGGAGTTGCATAGGAAATTCAGAAGGGTTCAAGGAGTTTAGTCAACATTTTGTTCATGCATATGTAGTGTGAAAAGAAAAAAAGAAAAAAAAAAGAAAAAAGGTGTATCATTTGCATTTCTAGTGATCGTCGTTTGAGAACTCGTGTGTGTAAATATAAACTTGACCGTGCATGTGGTGTGTAAAGTCTCACCCCGATTTGGGTGAATCCCCACTTGAGTGTTGATCTATGGATAAGTACACAGCTCTCTGAGCTCTCTTATTTCTCTAAAATTTGTGCTTGCTTCGTAGGTTAGGACACACATCATACACTAGATGCCCATACATCACTTCTCTTAGCCAAATCAAATTGAATTCTTTTCCGCTAATAGAAGCATGTTTAGGGTGCAATTTCTTCAACTTGCATGCATGTAGCATAAAATTTTATACAATCTTGCATATGCATAAAGATTGCGAAGGCACTGTAAGTTCTCTTTCTCAAGCATTTATCATGATTTTCACGAATGCATTGGCTCTTCTCAAATCTTCCCCTGATTTATCACATAGGAAATTAAAGGAAACTAGAATGGTTGAATAGACGATGCTTGTTTGACTTGAATTCACATTACTTCAGTGACAACCTCAAATTAAAATCAGGAGTGTAATGCAAGTTGATGAAATAAACAGGAATATTATTCACTCTTGGTTTATGGAGAGAAACCCCTGCCACTGTACATTGAATGTTTGAATGTTGATAGATGAGAACATATACCAAGGATAGTGCCCAAAACCTAACCTCAAAACCTACGTAATGAACTTCAATTTTGAATGATCACCAATAAAAATGAAAAGATCATGTGTGTGTTGGTGAATCAAGGGGTATTGCTTGCTTAGTTGAGTATGATTGTCTTCTCTACTCAACCTCTCGTAACCCTAGATGATCTACCCCACCCCCAAACCCCCCTCCACCCATTCATATGTGTAAATCCACTCCACCCTCTAACCTAACTAATCACAGGTTCCACATTCTTAATTGCATTTCCTAATACTCAGGTTACTCTTCGGCATGAGTGTAGGGGAAACCTTGTATAGTCACTGATAACTCACTGTGGATCCCTCCATCCTTATTGCATATCAAATACTTAGGCTATTTTCAGCCTAAGTACATGGGGGACCCGAGTCATTCATTTCTCCCTCTTCTTGTCTTCTTATAGTTATTTCTTTTTTATCTAAGTATAGGAGGGACATTTGAGTCAGTTCTGTTATATCACCTTGTGTTTGACATGAGCTATGGCTTCATACCACTTTGTGCTATCAGTACATAACAACTACTAAGTATAGGGGGTATACCGTACATATTGTATATAATTTAGCCATAGCTCATATTTTAAAATTTTTGAAACTTTTTTGGGGATAGGGTATAAGTGTCTTGTGAACTGATTTCAATTCAAAAGAGATGATTTTTGACTTCATCAGATGAGCTTATTGAAAATCCACCCTTATTTTTAGTGCTCAATTTGTCATTGCAATCCACCCTCATTAAAGCATGGTTGAGCCCAGAGTTTTAGGATCACTTAAATTGAGAGTCTTCGATGAACTGAGCCTAGAAAAATCACATGCACTGTCAGGAATTAATACAACTCCTTCATTCTTTAGATGCTCGAGGACGAGAATAGTTTAAGTATAAGGATGTGATTAATCTATGATGAATCATCACTATTCTCTCTTTTTATCCTGGAAGAATAACAGTTTCATTATAAATATTCATTAATTCCGCATCTTTGTCAATAAAACACTCACCAGTAATTAACCCTAATTACTAATCCTAATATTATATTTTTATTACTAACATTTTATTTATTTTCTCTTTCACTAAAAATTCCAAAAAAATAGATAAATATTGTAGATATTTATCTTGGATTTAAAAATAAACTAAAAATATAAAATAATCACAACCCAATCAAAATACAATATTTTTATCTATTAAAAGTACCACCAAAAATATTTCTTTGTGTAAATGACCTCTTTTGACTTTTTGTTCAGCAAAAAACTAGTATATCTCATCAAGATCTACAACTTTCATGTTTTGACTTTTTGTTACTTCAGCTTCCTTTTATTTTTTCTTAATTTCTATTCTTTTTCTATATTTTAATAATCTGGATGGGCCATGTGGCGTCCACTGGGCTGCCCACGTAGCCGTTTCCCCATCCAACACCCGACCACTCCTTAGTCATTTGATCCTTTCTGGCTACCCACATCTCGACCATTGATCACTGCTCAAACCTCCACCCTTGGATCTTTCTTCCAAACACGATTCAAGTCGCATCCCCGTGCCTGCATATTAGTCATCAAATGGTGCCATTGCCAGGGACACGGCTCACCCTTATTTGTTTATTAAATTTTATTGTAAGATTTTGATGTAATTACTTTTAAAAGCTAGAGGTTTTCACATTGGGTCTGTTTTGCAAAATTTTCGATGAATAAATGAGGAGGCCCGTGTCCATGTGTTCGACCTTGGTAGAATTGCCAAGTAAAAATAATTGCCACATATTCAAAGGTGATGTTTTGTTGGATCATTTTCATCGCTTGTACCACGACAAAATACACTACTATTAAAGCGGTGAATACACGGTTCATCAGATGGCGATGTTGCTGAGGACACGGCTAACCTTTCTTTGTTTATTGAATTTTATTGAATTATTTTGATGTGATTATTTTCAAAATTTTAGGTCTTCACGTTATGTTTATTTGTGTGTCATTTCATGATTAAATTTCTTGATATTTTTCCCTACTTTTTCCTTTATGGCATGGCCTGTTAAGATGGACGACACTCGATATACATGGAGGCGTGGAGTTGGGAACTCTTAGTGCAAGGAGCCATAGAGGAAATTTAGAAGGGTTCAAGGAGTCTAGTCAACATGTTGTTCATGCATCTGAAGTGTAAAAAAAGTGTATCATTTTCATTTCTAGCGGTAATCGTTTGAGGGATCACATGTGTAAATATAAACTTGAACCTTGCATGTGGTGTGTGAAGTCTCTCCCTAGACCGAATGAGGCTCCACTTGAGTGTCAACCTAGATCTAGGCACATGGCTCTTCGAGCTCTTTTATTTTTCTATCATTTGTGCTTGCCTCGTTGGTTAAGAAACATATTAATTCACAAGATGCACTTACATCGTTTCACTCAGCCAAAATAATTGAACTCTTTCCTGCTAATAGAAGCATGTTTAGGGTGCAGTTTCTTCGACTTGCATGCAAGTAGCATAAATTCCAATGAAGTCCTGTATATGCATGAAGATGGATGGAGGCACTGTAAGTTCTCTTTCTCAAGCATGCATCATGATTTTCACGAATGCACTGACTCTTCTCAAATCTTCCCCTAATTTATCACATAGAAAATTAAAGGAAATTGGGAATGATCGATTAGATGATTCTTGTTTGGCTTGGATTCACGATAACTTTAGTGACAACCTCAAATTAAAATCAAGACTATAATGCAAGTTAATGAAATAAACTGGAATAAAATTCACTCTTGGTTTATGGGAGAACATCCCCAGCAATTGTACGCATGATGTTTGAATGTTGAGAGGTGAATACGTATCCCTACGATAGTGCTTGAAACCTAGCCCTAAAACCTGCATAATGAGCTTTAATTTTGATTGATCACCAATAAAAATGAAAAGACAAAGGACCAACCTTTGTTGTTCTTCATGTGTGTGCTAGTGGGTACTGTCTACTTGGTTGAGCCTGCATGTGTCTTACCCTGACCCTCCCGTAACCATAGATGATCTAACCTCACCCATCTCCACACATCCATGCACCTCTGTAAATCCACCACCTATAACCCTCATTAATCACTGGTTCCCCAGCCTGAAATCCACATCCAAATACTTAGGCTGACTATACAATGTTCCCCATGTACCTAGGCTACTCTTCAGCCTAAGTACATGGGCAACATTGTATAGTCACTGATCACTCACAATGGGTCTCTCCATCTTCATTTCATGTCCAATACTAAGGTTGTTTTCTTCTTGAGTATAGGGGGACTTGAGTCGTTCATTCTTCCCTCTTCTTATCTTCATATAATTACGTCATTTTGACCTTAGTATAGGGGGGTCATCTGAGTCAGTTATTCTATATCACCTTGTGTTTGACCTGAGCTATGGCTTCATATCACTTTGTGCTATGAGGACATAGCAACTGCTAAGTATAGGGGGTATACCGTATATATTGTATATATACTTTATCCATACCTCATATTTTGAAATTTTTAAAATGTTTTTTGGGGTTAGGGTATAAGTATCTTTTGAACTGATTTGTGTAAAAGTGTTTGTAAATGCTTTGGAAAATTTTTCTTATTGTGTTACACTGTTTTGAAAAATGTTTGACATTGATTTGGAAAATAGGGTTTACTCATTTTGAAAATCATTTGAATAAATTTTGAAAATCTCGTAACATGGTTTGAAAAATCTTTTCAAAATTAAGGGGATAACTATTTTGTAAATTCAATTAATCTTTTTCAAAAATCTCATAAAAATCTAAAAATTAAAATCTTTTTTGAGCAGTGATTCTAACTACTAAGTTTAGAAATGAGTAGCCATTTCTCACTGAGGGAACTGCGGTCTCTCTTAGCAGAGTGGCTAGTTAAAAGACAATGTGAATGGCACTGTCTTGAAGTAACACAGGTAGCCATCTAACGGTCCGTACTTACACCCATACTAGCTAGAAATGGATGCAACTGTTCATAAGCTTGGGACAATCAGTATTTCTCTTGATATTGAAAAAATCCCATAAAAATTCCAAAATTCAAAAATCTCAAAAATTCACTAAGTCTTGAGTTGGTGTATTCCTGACACATTCACTATTAATCAAGGCTTAAAGAGTTGAGGACACTTGTTTTATGCGATCTTGAGAGTCTGAGTTAACCAGCCTTAGTCATTAGGTTTTGAAACTTAATAATTCACACTTCCCTAGTTTGAAAGATTTGATCTCTATGTTGCACTCTTCATCTCTACCTTCTAAAAATATGATCAGCACGTCATTTTCACAATTGCATGATTGATGAGATGAGTTGATTATTACTTGAGGAACTAGGACTGGAGATTTGAGTCTAGACCTGATTTAGTGATGCTTTAGGATGGGATAAAGTCAATGAAGGTTTCAAGAAACCTAAGTGTCAGCAAACCCAAGCCAGTAGGTGAACAAGTTCACATGTTATCTTTTGATATTTACATATGTGCTAGGGTGTGATGAAACTAAATAATTGTTAATCAGTGTATGCCAACTCTTGGTAAAAGTAGTGGAGCTAGCCAAACATCAACGAAATAAAATTCGAGAAAAGTTCTCTCATACAAGGAAAAGCTCTCTCATTACAAACACAAAATCACAAAGCTTCCACCAAAGGCAAGTGCTCCCAATCATTTCAAAGTGTCCACTTGGACCAAAGCTATTAGGACAAAGGAGTCGGGCTAGCACCCAAAAAGGGCTCTGGATCGTATAGTGATACAATTCTAGGTGTCGAAGGTATCTTAGATACTCAAAAGAGACACACCCAGATGTACTCCCAGGAAAACAAGTGCAGACGACTCTGAGCTCTCTTGACTGACACGTTGATCAACAAACAAAAATATACATGTGTTGAGTAATAAGGCACTCGAGAGGAGCCTCGTTCCAATGTGAGGGAGAGAAGAAAATACACAATCCTATACCCTCCATCATATGGCTTTCCATCTACACATTCAAGTCTAACAAACTAATGAGACTGTGGATTGAATGCAAGAACCGGCTTATTCCCTAGTGTTAAGGATTAGGTCTAGAGAAGATTCTCATGGACCGGTACCTTGGGTGACATCTCGACTCGACTCTCAGGAATGCAGTACACTAAAACTCATATCCTTATATTATATGTATAAGCTAAGAGTCTGATAATTAGAGAAGTTAGATTCCTTTTGACTAGATCATGGTTGAGCCTACAATTTTAGGATCAATTAAATGAGATTCTTCGATGAATTGAGCCTTGACAATTCACATGCACTGTTAGGAATTAATCTGACTCCTTCATTATTTAGATGCCCAAGGACGAGCATAGTTTAAGTATAGGTTGTGGTGAATCTCTGATTGATCATTACTATTCTCTCTTTTTATACTCGAAAAATAAGAACTTCATTGCAAATCTTTATTAATTATGCATCTTTGTCAATAAAACATTTACTTGTAATTAACCCTAATTACTAATCCTAATTATTGTATAATTATTACTAACATTTTCCTTATTATTAAAAATAAAAAAATTAGATAAATATTGTAGATATTTATCTTGGCTTTCAAAAGAAATTAAAAATACAAAAAAAAGAACAAAACCATCAAAATACAGTGTTTTTATCTATTAAAAATTCTACCAAAAATATTTCAATGTTTAAATGACCTCTTTTGATTTTTTGTTCAACATGAAACTTGTAGATATCATCAAGATCTACAACTTTTATGTTTTGACTTTTTATTAATTCAGCCTATTATTGTTAATCACTTAATTATCTTTATTTATCCTATTTTCTGAATAATTTATTGGGCCATGTGGCGCTCTCTAGAGCCACCACGTGGCTGCACCTCCTTCTGCCACCCACCTCTGCTATTAGCCCTTAGATCATCTATTCCCCGCCTTCATCCTATCCCTCCATTCGTGCTTCATCCCAACCATCAGATCATCCCTTAGATCTAATCTTAACCGCATCCTTCCACTGCCATTACAACCATTGGATGACCTTCCATCCAATGGCCCTTCTTCATCCACGTCTCCCCTTCTTCCCCAACCATCACATGAAGCTCACAATTCATCACCACCACAAATTAGTGTCCTTTCCTGCATTGCTGGATCTGATCTGGACCGCTCCTTCGTGCCCTCCCCTTGGATCGTTGGATGACAAGATCCAATGGCCCATCCTTCGTCTTCTACCTTTGTAATTGACATGCACCCCACGTCAACACTCATCCCCTTCCTATGTTGGAGGCCACCTCCTGTTACCTCTCTTCGTCCTAACGCCTCCTCAATGCAGCCCCGAGATCCACCATCTTTGTGCTACCTTCATTTAGCCATGCCATCACTCTAGGCCTTCATGATGGTCGTTACAAGCACCTCCATTAGAACTCAAAATAGTTGGAGCTCCATCTTCAAATACCCTCCTATAATCTCTCGTCCACCACTACAGTGCCTAACCCCTAGCCCCTCTCCGCCTCCTTATGACAGACGAAGGTCGGACGAGGGTCCATAATGGCGCCTTCAGGCCAGTGTTGACCCACGACTCCGACAGCCATGCCACCGTAGTCCTTGGCACTATTGAGCTCTTTGGAGTGGTTGGCCAGATTCGAGCGACGACCGTAGAGTCAATTCGACCCTCAGCCCAAGCTCTGCTACGTCATTGGCATGCTCTAATCGGGTAACATTCCTCCCCTTAATTTTCTTCATTTTTCCTTTTTATTTTCCTATAGCACATAATACCACCCACCGTCGCCTGACCCTCTCATAAGCTCTACCATACCATCTCCTTCTTTGTCAACCTATCCTCTCACCCTCTCGCTTGTTCAGAACCATGTTCACCATTGTCTCATCACTTCTTCGACTTGCCAGAGACAGATCTTGGGTACTCCGCTCTTCTCGCCTGATTGGTACCCCCATCTCACTCGCACACACCACACGCATGCCTCAGATATGCGCTAACATATGCAGATCTTCAATGACTGGACATTGCGTTGCCACTTCGGTTTTGAGCATCCACTCCGGCTAGCTTATGTTGTCCCATCACCTTAGGCCTCCCCACAGCTTCACCTTTGGCCAAGCTTCATCTCGGAGCTTCTAGGAAGCTCTCAGTACCACTGTCAGCCATAGAGGAGCACAGTAGAGGAAAGTAGGGCTCGTCGAATCCAAGTCCCCTTGCCGCCACCCACAACGGAGGAAGAAGGAGCATATGCCCTTGGATCTTGATCCAAGGGTATCTGCATCAAAGGGGTGTTTGTCGTCGATCTTCTTTAGCACAGTCTCCATCCAACGGACAAGACTCATCTGCATCATCACCACAAAGGCTACTTGGCTCGGTGGAACCAAACCTAATTCGAAGCACAGAGGTGTGCCACGCTCTCTCCGAACCTACAACCAGCACCGAGCCTCGCCCCTTCTGAATCTAGCCTGTGTGCATGCATCATATGTGCGGGATTAGAATTTTGCATTGGTACCTTGTCCATTCTTAGATATTGCAAAGAGGTCCTTGCGTGCATGCCTCACATGGTTCTTCTGATGAAATTGCAAGCAAGCCCTGTCAGGTTTCCATATTTGCAAAAATGCCCCCTCCAGGGATTTATTTGCATAGTTATCATTTTATTTCTCATATTTTTACTGCATTTATGCCCCTAGACTCTTTATTGAATATCTTGAGCATCTGGACTCCAAATTAGTTGATTTCAGTTTCATTTTGACACTTGTTTTATTCTCTATCTAATGGCATTGGTAATTCTCATTTTGACACTTAATTAAATGTCTAATTTTTTATGATATAGTGTCTTTTGCTCTCTCATTACTTACAACTAATAGAAAATTGTTTTATTTTTAATGTTCAATTTGTCATTGAAATCCATCCTTATTTTATTGCTCAATGTTTACAATTTTTTAGTATATCTCATGTATATTTATTTGTTGCATAACATATACATTGCATCTCATTCTAATTGCATAAAATCAAATAAAAAATGCATGCATCAATTGTTTTGTCCATGCATCAGTTTTTTCATTATTCATTTTCTGCATATTATTTATGCATTCTGTATTTGATAACTGGGATCCTGCGAGGGTCTAGAGTAGTCTACACAAGGCGAGACTACAATGTCCCTGAAGCGACCGCTCACAAAATCCCAATCAGGCAACAATCAACCCACAATAATAATCAAGCAATGAATAGCATGTGAGTCAAAATTTATTATTCTCTACAACTAAATGTATATAAGTAAGCATGTAGAGGTGGACAAAGGGAGCAAAACCGGTATCCTGCAGTTATTTTGAACGAAGAGTAATATGTACAAGCATGTCTTATATTTTTTTGGGTTTTAAATTATATATATATATATACATATATATTTAGATTTTTTATGTACTCTTTTTTTGTGTTTTTGTTTTTAAATTTTGCATTTTCTTTTTACATTTGTATATTTTTTATATTTTCTTTTTCTTTTTAATAGATAATAGAATATATAAGACTATATATGACGTAGTAGATAATATAGACATAAATATAAATAAAAATAACTAAAAATAACATAATTAAATTTTTTAGGATTTAAATCATTTTTTTGTGTTTTTGTTATTTTTCTTGCATTTTTTATCATTTTTTGGATTATAAAGTCAAAAATAACTTAAAACATGGATAAAATAATAGGCTACAATTGAATTGGCAATTCAAATAACAAAATTAAGTCAAAAAATTTCCAAATCAATTTTAACAAATAGATAATAATATAAAGAAACTTATAAAACTTAAAAAACTATTTTGGGGTTTTTGAGAATTTTTAGCTTTTTATAAAGGTTTTTAGGGATTTTTCCATTTTTAAGAGTTTTCTTTTTCTATTTTTAATAATTTTTTATCATAAGGCTAGAACCATCTAAATAAACGAAATATATTTTTTGGGGAATTTTTCATGATGTCATTTTATTTTTTGGTATTTTATATTGTAGATAGGGACTTTTTGTGCTCTAAATGATTTTAATAAATAGCAAAAGTCCAAAATTGTAAAATAAAAATATGTTGTAAAAATACAAGAAATCAAGAGAATACATCTGATTTTATGATTTTTAGAGCACACTAGCTATTTGAAATAAATCCAACAAGCACACAAAAATACAATTGCTGGCAGGGCATATATGAAAATAAAATAAAATCTAGGGCATCTGTGCTATTTTCTAAAAACATACAACATACATTAAATTTTTTTGGACCAACAATAAATACAAAAAGTAATAAGGGCATCTTTGCAAAATGGACACCTCACGTGGGACGACACGTGGGGTGACCTGGCATGGACCTAAATGGAATATGAAATAACTACAGGGGTTTACATGCAATTTCACCAATTTATTTACACTAAATACTTTGTTTACAAGACTAATTAATAAATACGAAATATGAGTGGGGCTAAGGGTGCAATTTTCCTTTACTAACACACTAACCGACGTGTCATGGATCTCTTCACATAAGTGCATCCAACGGTTGAGACATGCATCGCATCAACATAGATTCAACGAAAAAGGTTTGATCTGAGGGCTCGCCACTGATCCGATGGTATCTGCTGCTATGGAAGAACGGGGAGGAACAAGTCTTCCCCCATCCTTTGATCCCAATTTCCTTACTCCTCTGATGGGCTCGTTAGACGATCTTCAGCTCTACAGGTCCAGGAGGGAATTCCGCAATGGCTGATGCGCTCGAGAAGGTTCGGGACCCAGTGATGGAGTCCTGGTCGGTCGGTGAAGACTAAGCCCCTGGAGAGTTTCCAGTAGATCGACTTGCGAAGGGTCCATTATTGATGGCACCCGTATGAGAATGTTCCTTGGATTGAGGCGATGCGCCTCAGTCTTTTGTGAAGATCAGAAGCATCAATATGAGGTGGAGCAGAGAGGGTCTGACTAGGGATGGAGGAGGACCCTCGATTTGCTGATCGAAACTCGATTAGGTGGTCTAGATGGTTGAGTCAGACGGAGAACATGATGAGAGTCGAAATGGAATGGATGGCGGGGTCAAAGAAAATCGGAGTCACAGTGGGATGGCCGGAGCCCTAGTGGCTTGGACGATCAAACTAATTAAGCTACAACTAAATCTACTTTATTAGAGGCTAAACTAAAATTGTAAAGGGCACTGCTGAATGAAATCTATCTAGAAATAAGAATGACACAACTCTTATACTTACTAGTGAGCTGGGGAGCAGGGTGGACGAAGGACCACAGTGGGCCACCTCCTCGTCCTCTCTACGCCGTCTCAAGCATGGGGAGGCTCACAACTGTCACTTGGACCTCGACATACACACAAGAACACTTAGCAAAGCTCGAAGGGGGGGGGGTCAAAAAGGGAAGGAGGAGCTTGGTGGTTTATTTATAGACAGTGAGTCATGGCGAACTTAGACAGTCATTATTGACACGCTCGGGGAAGATTAGCAGGATCTCATGATCACACAAGGTAGACAGATGTGAGGCACACAACATTTGTGAAGCGCTCGAGGTGGATGGATCAATAGGGCGACTTGGAAAAATCGAAGAAGATGAGGGACTCGAAGCTCTACAGAAGTCAAAGCTGAAAGATGGGAAGTTGACCAGGGTCAACATTCCCTGGAAGGTCATTGGTCCACATCAGCATGCTCCAGGACAAAACATCTCCTTTATTACAAATTAATTAATTAAAAATAGTAAATGATTTTATTAATTTTTGAGTATAAAATAAAAGATGTTTATTATTTTAGGTAGTATTTTAATATGATTTTTATTTATTTTTTGATGTTATTTATTATTAGTTAAAATTTAGGGATATATTTATAGATATATTCATCTATGTTCTGGTTATTTTTATTTTTATTTTGTACTTTGATTTTATTATTTTATTCTCTTATTTTATAAAATTACAACTTATTTTTATATACTTAAATATATTTTCTTTATATTTTTATGTTGTTATTTGTACAATTAAATAAATAGGTATATTAAATAGGGTAAATTACAATTTGGGTCCCCATCAATGGGTGCGATTCCAGAATGGATACCGATCTTTAAATTGTAAAGATTTGGGTCCCATGACCATTTAAGAAATGGAAAGTTTGATGTTCATGATGAATATGCCCTTGTTGGGAAGGGAATGGGGGTTGGGTTCTAACTTTTAAACAAGGGTATACTCGTCATTAGCCCCAAAAAGTTCATTACATTAATGGACCCGGGGCCCGAATCGTTACAATTTAAAGATCAGGACCCATTCTGGGATCGGACCCATAGATGAGGACCGAAATTGTAATTTACCCTATTAAATATATATGTATAAGGATATGTATTTTGTCTACATCTTGTATTAGGTATTTTATTTTAATTTTGTCTTTATGGTTTCTTTTAGTTTTAATATGTGCATATATTATAAATGGTATTTACAAAATTATAAAAATATAGAATTTTGAAAATATACAGAATAAATAAAATAAATATTTTATTCGTGTATATTGTACAGTAGGGGTCCAAAACCTAAATTTCGCTTCTTAACTTCAAAAAATATGAAAACACCTTCATTAAATATCTTATTAAAAGTTGTATACAATTAAAGGTGATTTTGATATATTTTAAGTTTTTTATTTGAGAGATATGGGTCTGGGAAGTTGGGATCTTGGAATCTTATTTAGAGCAGAGCTTGTACACTGTGTTGTATTTTTGTATAAACTCAATTTCGTAAATCTATATAGTATTATCTACAACTTTTATGTACAAAATTTCTTTATTTTAGGTATAAAAGGTGTAAAATAAAATAGGTCCCAACATGCATAAATAATGAATAAATAAATGTGATTTTTATTGTGCTTTAGGCCCTTATCTCCCCCTACTTTATTCCTTGTCGACCTAGTCATCAAGATGCCTATGTCTCGAGGTTTAAGTCATACAATACCTTTGGCATTTAATTCTTTTTCTTTTATTTATTCTATAATTTTGGCATTAAAACAGCATTTTATATAGTATTTATGCAACAAAGAATGAATGTTAATTTATACAAATCAATGGTATTTACATGCATCATCTAGGGTTTTTGAGGCTAAAATGATAGAATAAAGGTGATGAAATGGAGATTCATCACCCCTTATACTTGCCTTTGCTAGTCCCTAGCAAACACTTATGCAATAAGTGCAGAATATGAAAAATAAAGAAAAGAAAAAGAAAGAAAGTGGATTGAACTTAGTTGTCAAACTCGTCTTCATAAAATCAAAGTTTGGAACTTATGTCGGACCTTTGGAATTTTAGTGCAGTCGAAACCTTATTGGGAACCAGATTTAAAATACAACAGCCTTCGAGAATCCCAAAACTCTGCTCAAGTCTCCTCAATAGCCAGGTCAGGATACTTCAACTCATACACAAACCCTTACGACTATGAATCTGACTTGTACAGTGTATGTGATGGTGGCTCTCCTCAACTTAAATGACAAAGAGACTGACTTCTCCAGCATGACATCCCAATGATTCCCCAATATATCAACTCCTTCCTTGAGGAGCGGGGTATTCCCCTCTAAGTTCAAGTGGCAACCAACTCAATAGGAGGGGGTGAAGAGAAGAATGAAAAGTAGCCAGTGTAGCTACCTATTGTAGGATGCTTGACCAGTGTAGCAAAGTCATCTTGCTGCAGGCTCACGTAATATGACTTCGAAGCACAAGCTTACTAATTGACTATACAAATGTGTACATTCCGACATGCATTTTATTTTCAATCAAGCCTGCCCAATTTTTTGGAGTTTGTGCTTTTTGCTTTTTTTAAAATACTATATATAACAACATTTACATAAGGAGTTTTTCCTCTTGAGCCAGTAGGTTATCCCTCTTTTGAAGCATTATTGCAACACACACACTCATATCTTTAGACATATCTACTACTGGACGGGTTGGGGTGCACTTCCCTCCCTAGACGAGGACAAATGTTTCCACTTGTGTGCATCTCATACCGGCAAATCCAATCCCCTCACCACTCCATCTGAGTTGAGCCAAGTGAAAGGTGCATGTGTCCAAGTTAGGTCATTATCAACAAGAGTCATGTGTGCTCCAAAATACTCTACTTACGCAGCCAAAAAACCATTGAACCAAGTCTCATTATTCTCAAATAAGTCAACCAGACTTGAAGTACCTCAATTCCAGCTCCTCTAAGGTTCCTGTGATGAGGTAGATTTAAGGTCCAACCAAGCTCCAATCTTTGGATTTTACTTAGACTTATTAAATTATCAAACTCAATCCGAAAAATGTGAATGCTATGCAAATGTTATGTATAATGCAGAATTAAATTTTTGTGAAGCAAATCTTTTCAAACTTTGAACTTTTTATGGATTTTTGAAAAAGATGATGCAAATGCTAACTTTTGGTATCTTCAAAAAAAATATTTTGCAAATATTTTTTGGTTTTGCAAATGTTTTTGTGATTTTCGAAAACAAAAGATTTTGATAAAAATTGGTACAAATATTTACACGAGGATGCATCTGATAATTACAAGAGTTAGGTTTTTAAGAATTTACAAGGGATAAGTAATCCTTTTTATTAATATATACATAAAGAATTTTAGTGTGATGTATATATTCCTCAACCTTATTTGGAAATCATTTTTCAAACAATTTTAAAAACTAAGTCCAAAATAATTTTTGCAAATAATTTTTACAAACATTTACATACATTTGAAAATTATTTTGCAAAGGTTTTTCAAATAGTATATATAGATTTTTCAAAATATTTTTGCAATCATTTTTCAAACATTTTTATTTCACCCAAAGAAAAGAAATTTTTACAAATAAAAGATTTTTACAAAGGTTTAAAATATTTTACAAAATATTTTCCAAATAATTTTCAAAAGATTTTTCAAAAAGATTTTCAAAATATTTTTCAAAAATTTTGCAAAAGTATTTTTACTTGATTTATTAATAAGTATATACACAGAAATGGAGGAATAATATGCATCTTTTTATTAAGTGATTTTATTGAATTTTATAGAATTTTATACAGTATTTCATCCTTTTAATTAAAAATATGAAAGTACGAGTTATGGTTATGGTATATATGCAGTATATACTACCTCCTTATACTTATATTGTGCTATGTCCTCATAAATTAGAGAGAAAAAAGAGAAAACATAACTCGTACTAAGTATAGAAAAGCCTAAAGAATAACAAATGAAGAAATAAGCAAATAAGAAGTTGACCGTTCCCCCTATACTTAGGATCAAATATTAAGTATAGCAGACTGTACACAAGGCAGGGAGGGTCAAGGGTGGGAATGAACAGATCATACTCAAACTGTCTCCCCCTACAGGGTAAGATATCCCTAAGTATAGACAAGAAGAGGAGACAGTTGAGAGGAACAAAAAATAAAAGAAATCGAGGTGCACACCCCCCCATATTTAGGACAAAGTACGTCCTAAGTATAGATCTCTAACAAAAAGGGGTGATACCCATGCCTATTTTTTTTGTTAGATAACAAAAGCTGAAAACAACAAGAAGAAAAGACAAGAAGAAGAAAATAAGAGCGCTTAAAGGAAGAGTTTGTAAGTGGCATTATCTGAATCCTGTGATGTTGCTACTGTTGTGGATGTTTCTTAAAGGCATGGTACTTGGATACAGTCGACAACAGCCAGGAAAGTGTCATGATCAAGGTATGGCGTCAATAGATGACCACTGACGATAAATGTTTTTGTGTTAGGAGACAATTCTTATATAACAATGATTCATTTGTCACGCACTTCTTGAACTCTAAATGGCCCTGTCCATTTGCTCTTTAGTTTGCTCGGGAAGATCTTCAACTTTGCATAGAATAACCACACTTTCTTCCCATTCTCAAAGGCCTTTTATCTGATGTGCCGGTCATGCCAGCTTCTAACCTTCTCTTTGTACATCAATGTATTATCATATGCATAATTTCTGAATTCCAAGAGCCTATTCAGATCTTCATTTCTTTCCTGACCACCTTGTTGTGAGTCCAAATTGCAAATGTTAACTACCCACAATGATTTATGAATCAACTCTACTGGTAGATGGCATGGATTACCATATACAAGATGATAGCGCAACATGCCCAACAGAGACTTGTAAGCAATTTTGTACGCCCAAAGGACTGAGTCCAAAAGTTGGGACTAATGTTTCTTGTCTGGCTTGACAAGCTTCTGGAGTATCATCTTGATTTCTCTTTTGGATAGTTATGCCATACCGTTGGTCTGAGGATGGTAAGGAGATGAGACTCGGTGCTCAATGCAATATTCCTTCATTAATTTCTTGACCTCTATGTTAATGAAGTGACTACCCCCATATGATATAAGTATCTTTGGAGTCCTGAACTACGAGATGATGTTTTCTTTCATTAAATAACACATTTTACGGTTGTCTGTGGCTTGAGCAGGGATAGCTTCAACCTAGTGACTCACATAATCAACGACAAGAAGGATGTGCTCGTATCCCTGACGTTTAGGCAAGGGTCCCATGAAATCAATGCCCCAATCATCAAATACATCTATGATCTGAATGATCTTCAATGGCATTGAATCATTCGCTGTAAGGGTACCTTTCAATCATTGATAGGCAGTGCATTATTTAACATATGTTGTAACATCCTTAAATAATGTAGGCTACCATAGGCCACACTACAATACTTTTGTTGTCGTTCTATCTCCAGAATGGTGTCCACCATATTTGAGTGAGCGATAATGCTCGAGGACACGGTGATGCTTCTCTTGAGAAATGCACTTTCTCCAAATACAATCCAATCCTTCCTTGAATAAGAGAGGATCTTCTCATTGGTAAAAATGGATTATTGATAAGAATTTGTCCTTCTTGATTTTCATTCAATCTTGTGGAACTATGCCCAAGATGAGGTAGTTTACAATATCAACATACCAAGGGAGTGCATACACTACCAGAATTGACTCGCCGGGAAAGGTCTTGGTGATAGGTGTGCTGCTCGATGGAGGCTCTTGCTGCTCAATTCTGGAGAGGTGATCTGCTACCACATTCTGAACTCCAGTCTTGTCTTTGATTTCCAAATCAAACTCCTGAAGGAGAAGGATCCATTTGATCAGTCTAGGCTTGGCATCCTTCTTCTATTGTAAGTATCGGATAGCAGAGTGGTCAGTGTAGATAGTGACTTTTAATCTAGGCAGATAGGATCTCAACTTTTCTGGGGAAAATACCATAGCCAGCAATTCTTTCTCTGTCACAGTGTAATTTCTCTTAGCCCCATCTAGTGTTTTGCAGGCATAGTGTATGCCATAGGGCGCCTTGTCTTTCCTTTGTCCTAGAACAACCCCAACCGCAAAATCAGATGCATCTGTCATGAACTCAAAAGACAGAGACCAATCTGGCGGTTGTAGGACTGGAGCTTCAGTGATTAGCTCCTTCAGCTGATTTAATGAAAGGAGAATGTGTTGATCAACATTGAACTCAATCTCCATGCAGAGCAATTTTGTAAGAGGTCGGGCGATGCAGCTGAAATCTCGGATGAATCTTTCGTAGAATCCTACATGCCCTAGGAATTACATCACGTTTCTGATGGTCTGAGGTGTCTCTAGATTAACAATCACATCCACCTTTCCTGGGTCGACTTCCATGCCACGTTTGGAAATGACGTGACACGGCAAATCCCCTATGTGACCATGAAGTGGCTCTTTTCCCATGATAATACCAAATTGACTTTATGGCATTTCTGAAGTACTCTGTCTAGGTGCTCAAGATAAGAATCGAATCAGTCACCATAAATGGAGAAATCGTCCATAAACACCTCAAGAAAACTACATAACATCTCGGCAAAAACTGCGAGCATACATCTCTTGAATGTCACTGTGCGTTGCATAGTCCAAAGGGGATTCTCCTAAAAGCATAGGTACCGAACGAGTAAGTGAAGGTTGTTTTCTCTTGATCTGCAGGGGCGATTGTCACTTGGTTGTATCCAAAGTACCCATCTAGAAAGCAGAAGAACTCCTTACCAGCCAGTCTTTCCAATACTTGATCAATGAACGATAAGGGGAAGTGGTCCTTCTTAGTTGTTGCATTCAAGCGGCGGTAGTCAACACATACACGCCAGGATGTCAGTACCCAAGTAGATATCTCCTCTCCTTTGTCATTTGTAGTCATAGTGAGCCATGATTTCTTCAGAACTACGTTAGTGGGCTCACCTATTTAGAGTTTGAGATGGGATAAACGAAGCATGCGTCACACCATTTCGTGTTTTTTTCATGACGACGTTCCTCATATTTGTAGGTATATTCATCTATGTTTTGGATATTTTATTATTATTTTGTTTATTTCTTTATTTAAGGTATAAAAAGTGGAAAATAAAATAGGTTCCAAAAATGCATAAATAACGAATAAATAAATGTGATTTTTATTGTGCTTTTGGCCCTTATCTCCCCCTACTTTATTCCTTATCGACCTAGTCATCAAGATGCCTAAGTCTCGGGGTTTAGGGTCATAAAATACCTTTGGTATTTTATTCTTTTTCTTTTCTTTATTCTATAATTTTGGCATTGAAAATAGTATTTTATACAATATTTATACAACAAAGAATGAATGTTAGTTTGTGCAAATTAATGGTATTTGCATGCATAAGCTAGGGTTTTTATGACCAAAATTATAGAATAAAGGTTATGAAATGAAGATTCATCAGTATTGTGCATATCATCTGCATATGAAGGCCTAGATTTAGAATTTAATCACCCATTATTTAATAAATGATTTTCGATGAATAAACGAAGAGGCTCGTGTCCCTATGTTCGACCTTGGTAGACTTACCAAGTAAAAATATTCCACAACATTCAAAGATTGTGGTTTTTGACAAATCAAAATATGTCTCCTATGCCACAATTATAGATTATTAAAGAGACGATATTTTGACTCCATCAGGATAGGAGGCCCATGTCCCTTATTGTATAAATTTTAGCCATCTAGTGGTCCGTACTTACACCCATACCGGCTGAAAATGGATGTAACTATTCATATGAGCTTGGGCTAGTTACTATTTCTCTTGAGATTGAACAAAGATTTAAAAATCCCATAAAATTGCAAAACTCAAAAATCTCAAAAATTCACTAACTATGGAGTTGGTGTATTCCAGTCACATTCACTTTCACCCACGGCTTGAGGAATTGAGGAAACTTGAATTCTGAGATCTTGAGAGTCAGTGTTAACCAGCCTTAGTCATTAGGCATCTGAAACTTAATAATCCACAGTTCTTGAGTTTGAAATAATTGAGTGCTATATTGCACTCTTCAACTCTACCTTCTAAAGAATTTGACCAACACATCACTTTCACAAGTGCATGATAGATGAGATGAGTTGAGTTATCACTTAAGGAAGTAGGACTTGAGATTTGAATCTAGACCTCATTTAATGATGCTCGAGGATAGGATAAAGCCAAGGAAGGCATCACGAAACTTGAGTGTCAGCAAACCCTAGCCAGTATGCGAACAAGTTCACATGTTATCATTTCACATTTACCTATGTGCCAGGGTGTGATGAAACTAAATAATTGTTGAACAGAGTGCGCCAACTCTTGGTAAAAAGAGTGGAGCTAACCAACCAATGAAATAAAATTCGAGAGAAGTTCTCTCATGCAAGGAAAAGCTCTCTCATTACAAATGCAAATTCAAAGAGCTTCCACCAAAGGCGAGCGCTCCTAAGCATATAAAAATGTCCACTTGGACCAAAGATATTAGGACCACGGAGTCAGGCTAGCACCCAAAAAGGGCTCTGCATCGTATAGTGATACAAATCGGGGTGTCGAAGGTATCTTAGATAGTCAAAAGAGACACACCCCAGTGTACTCCCAGGAAAACAAGTACAGACGACTCCGAACTCTCTTGATGGACACATTGATCAACAAACAAAAATATACATGCATCGAGTAATATGGCACTCGAGAGGACCCTTGTTCCAATGTAGGAGAGAGAAGAAAATACATAATCCTATATCCCCCATCATCTAGCCTTCCATATACATGTTCAAGTCTGATAAACTAATGAGATGGTGGATTGCATGTAAGAAAAGACATATTCCCTAGTGTTGAGGATCAGGTCTAGAGGAGAGTCTCCTGGATTGGGACCTTAGGTGACATATCGACTCTCATGATTGCAGTACATTAAATGTCATATCCTTATATTATATGTACAAGCAGAGAGTCTGATAAATAGAGAAGTTGGATTCATTTTGATTAAAGCATGGTTGAGCCCAGAGTTCTAGGATCACTTAAATTGAGTATCTTCGATGCACTAAGCCTCGAAAAATCACATGCACTGTCAGGAATTAATCCAGCTCTTTCATTCTTTATATGCTCAAGGACGAACATAGTTTTAGTATAGGGGTGTGACGAATCTTTGATGAATCATCACTATTCTCTCTTTTTATCCTTGAAGAGTAAGAACTTCATTGAAAATACTCATTAATTTTGCATCTTTGTTACTAAATTGTATTTTTATTACTAACATTTTCTTTATTTTCTCTTTTATTAAAAATTATAAAAATAGATAAATATTGAAGATATTTATCTTGGCTTTAAAAAGAAACTAAAAAAAAATCACAAACCAATCAAAATACAATATTTTTATCTATTAAAAGTACCACCAAAAATATTTCTCTGTATAAATGACCTCCTCTGACTTTTTTGTCACATGAAACATGTAGATCTCGTCAAGATCTACAACTTTCATGTTTTGACTTTTTGTTATTTCGACATCCTACTATTTCTTTCTTAATTTTCTTTACTTATCCTATTTTATGAATAATTGATTGGGCCATGTGATGCTCTCTGGAGCCACCACGTTGCCGCATCTCCTTCTACCACCCGCCTTTGCTATTAGCCCTTAGATCACCTCTTCCTCACCTTCATCCTAGCCCTCCATTCACGCTTTCATCACAGCCATCATATATTTCCGAAGAGCTGATCTCAGTCGCATCCTTCCACTCCCATTACAACCACTGATGACCTTTCATCCAATGGCCCTTGCTTCATCCATGTCTCCCCTTCTTCCCTAGCAATCAGATGAAGCCCTTAATTCATCACGACCACACATCAGTGCCCTTTCAGTCACCTCTAGATCAGATCATATGGATCTGATCTGGATTGCTCCTTCACGCCCTCCCCGTGTACCATTGGATCACAAGATCCGACCGCCCTCCTTCATCTCCTACCTCTATAATCGACCCACACCACACTTCAACCTTCATCCCCTTCCAATTTTGGAAACCATCTCATGTCACCTATCCTCATATTAACACCTCCTCCACGTAGTCCCGAGATCCACCATGTTTGCAATACCTTCATTAAGCCATGCCATCAATCAAGGTCTTCACGACGGTTGTTACAAGAACCTACATTAGCACTCAAAACGACCAGAGCTCCACCTTCATATGCCCTTGCCCCACCCCCATAATCTCTCGTCCACCACTACAATGCCTAAGCCCTAGCCCTCTTTGCCTCCCTATGACATACGAAGGTCGGACGAGGTCCTATAATGGCGTATTCAGGCCGGTGTTGACCCATGTCTCCAATAGCCATGCCACAACAGCCCTAGGCACTGTTGAGTTCTCTAGTGTGGCTGTCCAGATTCGAGCAACGATCGGAGGGTCAATTTGACCCTCAGCCCAAGCTCTGCTTTGCCAGTGGCCTACTCTGATCAGGTAACCTTCCAACCCTCAATTTTCCTCAAATTCTCTTTATTTTCCTGTTGCACATGATTCCATCCTCCATCGCCTTACCCTCTCATAATCTCTACCATACCATATCCATCTTCGTCGACCTATCCACTCAGCTGCTTCCTTCTTCAAAACCACGTTCACCACCGCTCCATCTCTTCATCGGCTCGCCGGAGATAAAGCCTGGGTCCTCCACTCTTTATTAAATATCTTGAGCATGTGGACTCCAATTTAGTTGATTTCAGTTTCATTTTGATGCTTGATTTATTCTCTATCTAATGGCAGCTAATTTCACAAGGGTAGAGAGAAAATCAAAGAGAAGGATACAGAGTGGAGGGGAAGAAGAAGAAGAAGAGAATATGAAGAAGAAGACCTACCTCCCGCTCATTTCTCCGTATACCCTTTGACATTTTATTTTTTTTCTTTCATTTATTCTTTTATTTTGGCTTTACACAATGTTTTTTACACGGTATTTATACAATAAATAATAAATGTCAATTTGTGCAAAATAATGATATTTACATGCATTTCACAACCATGTCAGAACCATCCTCCCAATCACATACTCTTGCTACCTTGAAGTGATAGAACCATGTGTGTGAAATTGTTAAGATCTCCCCAGACAAAATCGTTAAACTATCGAGGCGTCTGCTCTTCTAGTAACTCATCCTCTTAGAGATAAGTATTCCCTTCCAAGGTCAATCACTCTCGATCTTTACAACTAAATAGAGAAGAAGTTTAAAAGAAGGGGAAAAGAAGTGGGAATGGACCAGTGTAGGCTTTATTCCCTTGTGAAGTCAGTCAGTGTAACCGATTCTTCACCAAGAAGAAGGCTCTCTTTTTCTGAAGCTCAATTTTTTGTGGAATTTTTTATTATCATATTCTTTGTATATTTTCTTTGTCTTTGTACATCTTCTTCATTATTGCTTGCGCCATGGTGTATATAGCATCTTTTGTTCCACCCATTTTTGAGGATCTTAAAAAAGTTGCACTGGAGACCATTCCTCATCCGAAGCATTATCTCAATCCATCTCCAGTCTTTGGATATCATTGCTACCAAATGAAGTTGGTTAGTGTCAGCAATCCCTAAGAATGGTTCCTGAGCCACCCTTGACAAAGCGGCCTTGCATCGTCCTGACTTAGACTCCAAAATTTTTCACCAGTCCATCTGGGTTGAGCTAAGTGCTATGTGTGAGGTTTCCAGTCAAGTCACTGTCTCAAGAGTCTTACGAATGATATGAAGGGTTCTATTTAGGCACATTGAATTGACTCATGAACATAGTCTTATGAAACCTAAAGAAATAAATCAAGGTGACCTGAAATATCTCCACTTCCAGTCCTCAATGGGTTCCTCATAAATTAAGTGTATTAAGGTATATTCCAAGCTCCATTTTTTAGACTTTTTTTAGACTTGTTCAATTGTCTAGATTATTCTGAAAAATGTGAATGTAATTCTCAATGCAAGGAAAATGTTTTTGTGATGCGATTATTTGATTTTGATCTTTTTATGGATTTTCAAAAAAGTTTGAAAAATTTTATGCAATTTTTGAAAAGGTCTTTACAAATGTTTTTTTTTTGAAATTTTAGATTTTACAATTTTTTAGGGATTAAACAAAAGATTTTTTTTGGAAAAGAAGTAACTACATATATTTACATAGGAATGCTTCTTGTTATTAACAAGAGTTGAGTTTTAGGAATTTACAGGTTTGTATATACAAATTTTTTAAAGAGTTCTTATTTACTTGAGTTATGTACATAGTTCTAAAAATAAGTTAAAAAGATTTTTCCAAACTTTTTGGAAAGCTTTCTTTTTGCAAACTAGTTTGACAAATAATTTTTCACAAACATTTACAAAATTTAGAAATCATTTTGCAAAGATTTTTCAAACATCATATATAGATATTTTTTTCAAAAATATTTTTGTAGCCATTTTACAAATCTTTTGCTAATAGATTTTCTAAATATTTTATTTCACACAAAGAAAAGAAATTTTTGCAAACTAAACAATTTTATAAAGGTTGAAAACATGTTACAAAATATTTTCAAATAGTTTTCAAAAGATTTTTCAAAAATATTGTCAAACCATTTTTCAAACATTTTGCAAAATATTTTTACCCTGTCTATTAATCGGTATATACAAAGAATGTCTTGCTTCAATTTTACGAGGTATATACAACCCCCCTATACTTAGCTTGAGTTATGTCCTCATAGAGCAGAGATAACAAGAGAAGGCATAACTTGTATCAAGTATTGAAGAGTTTATACTACACCGACAAAAGAATAAAGAATGAAGGAATGAATAAAAAAATGAACAAGAAGTCGATCGTCCCCCTAATAATTTGGATGGAGTAATCCTAAGTATTACATGTTGTATCTACATGCAGGGAGGGTTGAGGGTTGGAATGAACAGATCACAACTCAAATTATCTCCCCCTATACTTAGGGTAAGATATCCCTAAGCATAGAGAAGGAAATCAATAGGAGAGGGGACAGTAGAGGGGACCAAAGAATGAACACTCGGGGTGTACACCCCCCCATACTTGGAATAAAGTACATCTTAAGTATAGCAGTGAAGAAGGGGTGACACCTTTGGGAAGAAAAGAAAAGTGAAAATGAAAAGAAGAAAAGATGAAAAGATGAAAGATCACTCAACTCTTCCACCTCCCCTATACTTAGGATAGAGTGCATCCTAAGTAAGGAAAAACACATGAAATGAGATGGATGAGAAAAATGGAAGATGGAAAGAATAAAATGAAAGAAGACATACAAAGATCAAGAAGGTAGAAAGCGAACCTTCTTGCATAATCGTTAAGGAATGGATCTGACAAGGTGCATGTCGATATCAGGTTCATCAGTAGACACAAATCGATCAGGATCAACCTCGGATCAGCAAACTCAAAGTGGAAAGGCACGAACTGGTCAGTGGAAGTAGTGTGGTCGTATTTGGCCAGGGAAGTCTCTGCTAGTTCATCATCAAAAGGCCTGAATTCCTTGATGAATGAAATATGGTCAATTTCAGCCTCTATAGTCTCTTCTAAGTCTTCCTTCTGCCCTAGGGTCTCTATAATCAATGCATTGCCAGTCACCGGATGGGGGAACTCCAAGGTCTGTGCTTTCCGAGTCTTCCTCCTTGGAGAGGAATTCTCGGGTCTCAATATCATCCAACATATAACAAAACTCTCTGATATCATCATCAAGGTCATAGTCCTCGAGTTCGGCTACCACAGGTGCACTCTCATGGGATGTGAGTCTTGGTCAATAGTAGGTGTAATCATAATCACATCACACCTAACATCAGAACGGAAGTGAATCTCTCCAGATTTATAATCAATAATGTCTCTCGCAGAAGCGAGGAAAGGTCGTCCCAAAATGATTGGAGGATGCTCCACATGGGTGGAGGTCTCCATGGGCAACATGACAGAGTCAACAATGAATCTCATGCCCTGAATCTGAATGACAGCATCCTCTAAAATACCCATTGATGTTATTCCATTTCATCACCTTTACTCTATCATTTTGGCCTTAAAAACCATATATAATGCATATATATATATAGCATTATTTTGTATAAATTAACATTCATTATTTGTTCCATTTATTATGTATAAAATATTATTTTAATGCCAAAATTATAGAATGAAGGAAAGCAAAGAAAAAGAATAAAATATGAAAGGTATTATATGACTCTAAATGCCAAGATCAAGTCAAGAATTGATTTGGTCAACAAGGAATAAAGTATGGAGAAATAAGGGTCAATAACACAATAATTTTTCCATATATTTAGTCCTCAATAATCTACTTTTGAGATCTATTTTATTTTCTGTTATTTATACCTCAAATAAAGAAACTTTGTACATGAAAGTTGTAGATAAAAATGTATAGAAAAATGCAAAATTAATTTCATACAAAAATAATATGCATTGTTCATTTTATACTCTAAATAAAAAGCCAAAATCCCAATTTCTCAAACCCATATCTCCTAAATAAAAACTCAAAATGTATTAAAATCGCATTTAATTGTATATAACTTCTAATAAGTGAAGACCGCTCGACCAACTAGAGTTAAGTTATTAATTAAGAAAATGCCGATGTGACCCTAATAAATCAAGCAATCAATCGAGAAAATAAACCGCTAAGATATCAAGCAAGCAAATCAAGTTATCAATTTTTTTTCTAATGTAAGAAAACAAGTAAGACACATACACAAACACACTTTTGTATTTTTCAATGGGGTCAAAAATAATCATAAAAATACAATAAAATATTTTTGGGTTATATATGTTTTAAAGTATTTTTAATAATTTTCGTATATTTTTCAGATGTTTTTGTAATTTTCTAAAAATCAGACAGTGAGAAAAACATTAAACACTGAACAACCAAGATTGTTTCGCACTTTAAAAATACGTAAAAAGCTCAAAAATCATGTAGATTATTTTTAAGATAAACTAGAGCAAAATATCTACAATCAGGAACTAAGATCACAATTCTTTAATTTTTCTTTGATTTTATATAAGTTTTATAAGTTTTCAAGTATTTTATAAATTTTTAGGTTTTCACAAGGTATTTTTCAACAAAATTATGATGAAGCTAAAGGTAATGAAATACATCTACAAATTTTTTTTTGAAATTTTTAGATCATTTTTCATATTTTTATATATTTTTCAAAACAAACTGGGACTTTTATGGTGTTTTCAAATTTTTAATATTATGATAATGCAAGAAAATCACAAGCAAAAATCACCATAAATTAAGCAAGCAATAACTGATTACAAGAAATTTTAGGTAATTTTTTGAAGATGATTTAATATTTATTACACTAGACAAACGACAAGTAATTAAAAACATTTTATTGGGACATATATGCAACTAATTTAAGTTATAGGATCAATTGGACAACACAATCAGAAAATACGAGGGCATGTATGCAAATTATCCGTAAGTCATGCACAACACGTGAACCCAAACGAACAGGGGTATAAATGCAATTTTTCTAAACTATCAATTCATTTCATAATAGATAATAAGTACAGGAGAAAATGTGCAGAAACACCAAAACCATGTGTAGATGCACGTAACAACAACTCAAGTGGACTGAAATGCAAATATAAAACATCAAGATACTTACTACAAAAGTTCTTAACCACAAATTACATTTATTGGACTAAAGCGAAATGAGATAAAAGGTAAGGGACCGGAAGAAATATACCCTCTCAGGGGGGTGTCGACACGTGGCGCTTACTCTATTTGACGGGTCTGGCTTGGGCACGAACGGACGGTCGAGGCAACTCCACTTAAGGACGGATGGGCAAGATCTGTAGATGTCTCTTTAGCGAGGTGTGGTCGAAAGCCACTCCTGATGATCAGACGATTAGGGGGCCTCGAGAACAGACGAGTGCGATTAGGTCTAGGCGACCCCCTAATCCAATGGTGCCGAGAATGGCTGCAATAATAGGGATGAACTCATCTCCTATGAGTTTTGAACTGTGAATGCGCGCACTCCTGCTGACCTCCAAGGTTGCTCGGATGGGGAAAGTGAAGCCGACGACTGTCCGCAGCGATTGGAATGCTCTAAAGGGTCAAGGACCTTGAGAAGAGCCCTGGAGATGCGTGGAGGTCCGGAAGCATACTAAACTAGTTGCAGGTGCGAAGTTTCCTCCAGAAAGGAGGTCTTGGGTCCTCGTCATGCACGAAGAAATGTTGGCCCGGAGAGGGAGCTCCGACGAAAGGTTACAGCATCGAATAAATGTAAAGGGTTGTGAATGGGTCAGGTCCTGCGATTAGCGAAGGAGTCAACCTGAGATTCGACCCAACCTAATGGTTGAGTCGATGGAGAGGCTACATAACAAAATGGAGAAATGAGGCGTGAGTCGAGCGAGGTGTACATCAGTCGGAGTGAAAGGTCGAAATAGTGAACAGAGTAAAGGTGGATTCTCTATGTAGAATGAAAAGATCTAGCGCAATATGAACAATCTGGAGCTAAAGAGGGTACCTACAGGTGGATGTTGTCACCTAGGCTGGAGATGAAGGATCTTCAGGATTAGGGCCTCGATGATTGGAGAAGACAGAGGCTGATCTCCTTACGACGGAGCACGACAAGAATGTCGCCGGACCTAGGGCACGCTCATCTCCATACCCTACATGTCGCCTCCCTTACTCGCATTTCACTCTAGAAAAGGAGGGGATGGACGCAACGGAATGGTGGATCAATCAAAGATAGCAGAAAAGGAGGGGGTACAGGGTTTTTTTATAGGCCTCCATGTTCGAGAAAAATCAGATGAGAGACGTGAACCAAGGCGTGGATCCTGAGGAAGATGGTCGGACGAAGATCCTGGATCCGAGGTGTCTAATCAGGATGATGAAGCGAGGGTTGAATTGATGGAGTCGGTCGGTATAATAGGGAGAAATTAGTGCCAAACACGTCCGGCAGAAAAGGAAGGAGGGGGGACATGTTGACCGGAGTCAACGATCCCTGCTAGACCAATAGGAATGCAGGGATTTACAAAATGAAAGGATATTGTGTAAAAAATAGAAAATAATTTTAAAATAAAAAATAAAATAAAAATTGTTTATTATTTTACAAGTGATTTTTTTGTGAATTTTTAATTATTTTCATGACATCATATATACAGTATATACATTATAATGTATTCTACACAGGTATAATATAACTATTTATTATATACATGTATTTTTATTTTATTATTTTATAAAAATATGTTTTATTTTATATTTTATTTATTTGAAAATAATTTGAGAAATATAAAATTATTTTTATTTGATTTTTACAAAATAAGTAGATATATTAAATAAATAGATGTTCCATACAATATACACATGTGTCTTTTGTACAAAGGAATTTGGATTTTATTTTTGTTTTATTTAGTGTTTCCTAATTGTTTATTTTATTTTTATTTTATTATTAAGGGTGTGCACAAATGTTAAAAATATAATATGTACAAAATATAAATTAAACATAATTATTTAGAGGTATAGGTATCAAGTGGCTATACAAGGACCGAACAGATCACTTATTTACCTTCTCTCAAGGTTTGACTCTGTTATTATTTCATAATTACATCATTCTTTCTTTTTCTTTTCTCTTTATTCTTTTATTTTTGGAAAATATGTGTTAATTATGCAGTATTAACAAGGACATGTACAATGACAATTTATTATACTTACACATGTTTATAGATGTTTTTGCTAAAAGATAAAGGTAAAGTAAAAGAATAAAGAATGAGAATCATAGATTCATCAATAAGTATTTAATGAAGGTGGTTTCATATTTGTTGGAGTTAAGGTGTGAAAGTTAGGTTTTGGACCCCTATTGTACCATATACTTGAATAAAATATTCATTCTATTTCGTTTTTTATTATTTTTACAAATTTATATATTTTATAATTTTGTAAATATTATTTATAATACACGTACACACTTAGAATGGAATAAAAGCATGAAGAAAACACAAAATGAACTAAGCTTGCATAAATACCTAGATGAAATACCTATACTTATACTTATGTAATTAATACCTCTATTTATTTATGTATACAAATAACATCAGAAAATTACAATAAAATATATTTGTGTACACAAAAAAAATTATAAATATATAAATTATTAGAATAAAATAATAAAATCAAAAATACAAGAGAAAAATAAAAGATACAAAACATAGGTAAATATACCTATAAATATACCCTTAAAATTAACTAGTAATAAGTAAGCCCATAAAAATAAATAAAAATCATAATAAAATACTACATAAAATAATGAACACTTTTTATTTTATAACAAAAAATTAATAAAATAATTTACTATTTTTAATTAATTATTTTGGAATAAATAGGGATGTTTTGTTGCGACTTGGGCTGACGTGGCCCCATCCCATCGTGTCGTTTGTTGACCTCTGGTCAACTGCCTCCCCATGCGTTCTGACGTGTCAGGCGTGTCTTTTCCCTTGTTTTCCTCCATTTTCCTGGGTGTTCCATCGAGCTGTTTCATCGATTCTTCACGCTACGATCACCTTCGATCATTCTAGATCCACGCCCATGCTCCATATCTATTGTATATAACTTGGATTCGTCTCAAACCCTAGGTCAATAAGGGTGCCACACTCTATTTATAAATAAGAACCCCTGTCCTCCTCGATTTTGGGTCACTTTTTCGATTCCTAAGACCATCGTCTCCGGTTAAGTGTGTCACCAGGTGACAGTTGGCGTACCCTTGGAGCGTTTGGAGCGACTGAAGGAGGAGGGAGGTGCACCCACGGAGGACCGACGGCCGCTCTTATCCTATTCCTCACAGGATGGTATAAGAGCTACGCAATTTCCCTTTTCTAGGTAAATTTCCTTCCTTTAATTCTTCTTTTAATCCATCGTTTAATGTTTAATTTAGCGTATATTAGCTTAGTTGCCTCTTCGGAGGTCAAGAGATCTGGCTGTGTTTTCACCGTAACCCACCTCGTTCCGACTACCCATTCCACCCCATTATCTTCCCCTACCATTTCTCCACGATCATCACATCTTCACCCACCCAGATCACCCCGTGATCTAGAGATCAGTACTCCCTCCGCCACTATCGTCGGAGCACCTCCCCATTTGCTCTATATCACCTCCGAAAACCACAAATAAAAGCCTAGAACCTTCTCATGTGCCTGGGCATTCTTCTTGCTTTCATTACAGGTCTAGAAGAAACCCATCTACTGGGCTTAGTGGTTCAGTTGCACCTCTAGGTAGAATCGACCTCCAGGGCTCGATCAATGAGCCTGGACCATTTTGAAGCATCAATCGGCTGCAGAACAGCTTCATGAAGCCATTGTACATTTTTATAACATCTGAGGAGGCTTGAAGTGGGAGAATCGATCAGACGAAGCTCGGAGGGGGATCTTCTTCCATGTTCATCATCGATAGAAGCAGTTGTCGGATCGGGGAGGAGTCCCAGTTTTAATCCCAATCATCCAAAGTCAACACCTCTTTATCGTTAATGAAGCGTCAAGATCAGATCTGAAACGTCGATTGGCAAAGGGGTATCACGAGATGACATCGCGACGCATGGTAAGTGGGAGGATCAGGATCGCACGATGGCGCGCTAGTGGGGGTAAATTGCAAATCTAAACCCTTGCATTTTTCTATTTATTTATTACTATTGTAAATAAATTGTATAGAATAAATAAATTGGACATTTTGCATAGAGGCTCCTGTATTTATTAGAATCACAAATGGATCTAGTCTAGATCAACTCGCGTGTCATCCCACAAGTTGAGCAAATTGCATGTATACCCTTGTGGGTTTTTGAATTTATATTTAGTCCAATAAGATTAAATATTTCTGCGAAAATTGCATGCATGCCCCTGATTTTAATTTTAATTACAAAAATGCCCTTCAAGTATTTTTTGTGCTTGAATTTCATTTATTAAAAATAGCACCACATGCTCAAAAAATTCTGTAAAAATAGGGTTACATGCCTACTAGCATGTATATTTACGTAAAATTTCTATTTTAGATTTTTTAAGAATTTTAATCATTTATTAAAATTCAAATGAGCATGTTTTTTCCTTGTCTAGCTTAATAAATACTAAAAATAGAAAAATATTTGATTATTCCCCAAAAAAATATATATTGCTTATAATTATATTTTATAACCATAGACCGAAAATCCATAAATAGATAAGAAAAACCAAAAAAAATTAAAAAGCTCCAAAGTCCAGTAAAAAAAGATAATAATTCCCTAAAACCTCAAAAATATGTATTTCTATTTCTAAATTTTCTTTATATTATTATCTATATAATAAAATTTATTTGAAGAATTTTTTACCTTATTTGTTATTTTTAATCTTCAATTCAATTATGTCTATTGGTTTATTCCCTGCTTTGGGATATTTTTATTTTAAAAATACCTAAAAATAAACAAAAATTACAGAAAATCACAAAAGCATTAAAAAATATATCAAATCCCAAAAAAATTATTCCTTTATTTTGATTATTTTTAGTAGTGTTTATAATTATATTACCCTATATTGTGTATATGGACTTATATATTCTTGGATTATATATTTAAAAAGAAAATAAATTAAAATCAGAAAATATAAAAAGAAAATAAAAATATAAAATTAAAAAAAAACTAAAAATATAAAAATTAAAAACCCACAAAAATAATGAATGGATAAGAGAAAAGATCAATTTTTGAGTATCAATGCCCAATCTACCGTTTGCTCCCTGAGTTTCATCTCTACACATGCTTACACACTATACACCTTTGTTGTAGAGTTATAATAAATTTTAACACCATATTTTTGCTATTCGTTGATTAATTGATATTGTGGGTTAATTATTGAGTGACTCAAGAGTTTTCTTGCGGGTCTCCTCAGTGACACTTCTGTCTTAGCTACTTTTCTAGTGAGGATCATTCTTTTAGACCTGCGAGGAGATTTTCACTTCATCAAATGGCACCATTGCCGAGGAGCAGCGTCGCATAGATTGGATTCTTTTATTTGTTTCTTTACTCTTGTCTATATATGCTTCTTTGTTTATTTATTTTCATGATTATTTGTATTAATTGTAAATTGTGTAACACTCCTCCTTTTTTGACTTTATTGCGAGGGACCACTATGTGAGGGAGGACTTCTTAGAAGGACTTGTGCAGTCAAGTAATGCAGAGCTAGCTTTCTGACTTAGCTGCAGAAGAGAGCAACAGATGAAGACTTGGAGGAATTTTGAAAGACAGTCCATTCACTTACATTTTATTTTATTTTTGTTTTTATTTTATTTTGTAATTAAAGTGAGAGAGACAACACTTAATTTGTAATAATTTGGACTCTCATGGACACTGCTACTTCATGAGGTCTAGTGCCTGAGTGATTGTTCCCTTGGAGGCCTCGTTGTTTTTTGTCGTGTTTTCATCGCTTTCTTTTTATTTGTTATTTTATTTTATTTTTATTTGTTTTGTGTGATTGAGCCCTAGCGTAGGAATTGCTTTCTCGATAGATTACTCTCCAAAGCCCTAATATATTTGCATGTACCTATAGATTTGCTTTTGGACATGGTTAAATCGTAATTGTTGTCTATTTAGACTTGAGACCGCGTGCTGAAAGAGGTCACATACAACGTTGTCAGGACCCATAGTGGTGGGTGTCGAGTGGCATCGAAGACAGAATTCTAGGTCTTATATCTAAGTAGTTAGCATATGGTGTTTCACGATAATAGCATATTCTATTTTAGGGTGATTTCATCGGATTACATCTCATGTAGGGTAGCTTTCAATTCTGTTATGCATCCCACATAGAGAGAGTTGGGAAGCATCTTCAGTCTTCTGAAATACATGCATCATTGACTTCCGACTTGCATTGTTTTTCCGACTTTTTCCCTCTGATTTTGATCGCCTAGGATGTTAATGGAATTGGAAGCTCGTGAGACGATTGCATTGAAAAATACAAAAAAGTGATAACCAAAAATAAAAATTAGGACTGCTAACTCTATTGGACTTGTAAAAATAAACCTAATGGATTCATTGCTTTGGGGAGAACAACCCCCTCATTGTATGTACATTTTATTCTCGTGTACACAATAAGGATTAGTGCCCCAATCCCAGGCCTATCCGTGTGTTTATACAACTTTTTTTTAATCTCACCTAACTCTAAAATAGAAAAGATAAATGACTACTATCTTTGGTCTTCACTGTGTTGAGTAGGTGAATTGGAGGCTTGCTTTGTACATTGATTGAGATTTTGGGTCCATTCACGTTCATCATTCTTTGAGTTAGTAGATCTCTGAGTTTTTTAGTTCTTATTTCTATTGAGATCATGTTCCTTTCTTTGTCTATATCATTTTATTCTTTACTGAGTCGTGATATCAGGTCTTGATCTTCACTTCAGTAGCTGGATTTTACGGCTATCTCTTTACCCATAGCACACTATCTATGGTCCGGTTCAAGAAGACTCTCTTTCTTAACAACAATTTTGTCTTCGTTTCGTCATTCTCACCCAGCCTCCCCGTTCCCCTTTGTGTCATCTCTTCTGTCACCTGAGATTGATGTGTGATTAGTTGAGGCCTGCATCGAGGTATAGATTACAGGAAGTATTTGAGTAAGCCAGGCAGATTGAGGATACTGGGATTAATGTGCCATATTTGGTGGATCTGACATTTATATATGCATAGATTCTTTATTGAGAACTCTGATTTTGGCACGATTATAGGTGTGTATTTATTGAGCATTTTTGATCTCGCACACTGGATTGAGGATTTGATTTATTCCCAATGATTTGATGATGATTACATGAGTTATGACTTTACAATCTTTATGAGGTTCTGCTCATCTTGATTCAGACACTTGATGTCCTGTCTCTATATGTGCTTCAAGGCGACGGTGTTCGGAACCCACGTGATTTCACTCATCTTCTCGACTGATATATGCTCCATCTCCTGACACTTTCATCCCCATTTAGCACTTAGAGACTCATTGTCTGACATCTTGATCCATCTCAGCTGATTTGTTTGGTTTGAGGGACTGCACTATGATTGCCCAGATGATCTCTTATCCCTCCCATATCCTTATGCCCTCCTTCTGATTGATGATTGATTGATTAATTTTAAGGACCTGATACTTGATGCCAATATTTCCTTGATTTGTTTGAATTAGTTTGCATTACTCCTCGAGGACTATCTGTAGGAGAATGCAACATTTACGATCAGTTTCACTCACTGCTTGTTTGTCCATCTTGGTGTAGCACAAAATCAAGTCATCAGATATGAGTTGTCGGTTCACTCACATGTTGTGTGTCTGATCTGTCGGAGCACATGACAGCTCATTTTACTTGTCTGGACTCCTTTGGGTCTTCTCTCCTAAGTGGTCCTCTCAAGGATGAGCATCATTCTTCTGATTATTCCCTGCCTACTTCACAGTACTCTCCGAGGGTTATATGCGGGAGACTGAGACATCTTCAAGTTCTTTCGGTCTCTTCTGATAGGTAGTCGATTTATCGCCTACCAAGACAGCCTCTAAACGACCCTCGCAAGCATGAGTTCTACTCTTATTATTTATTGTGTAGTATGTATTACTTCTCGAGGGTTATCTGTGGGAGGATACATCATTTTGTAGGTACTCAACTTTACTTCTTATGTCTCTGATTTGGTGGAGCACGAAGCCGAGTCTTCTGATTTATGTACTCGATCTCCTCTTTGGTTGTGTATCATAGCTGGTGGATCACGAGAATGAGTCTTTTAAGTTTTCTGAGATCTCTGACCCATCTGAGTCTGCTCACCTTTATGACCCTCGTAGGATTGAGCCATGTCTTGTGATATCTATTGTGTTTTTTTATCGTTTGACCTTATGGCCACCGGATATAGAGCTGCATAGAGAGTCTCTTTCTCTTCACTTTTTGCATCTTCCAGAGACTATGAGTGACACTGAGAAATCTGTATTGATCCTTCCTCCTTTGTGTCTTATGGTATCATCTTTGATCTCTCATTCCTTTCTTATGAGCTGATGTTCTGCTTCCTAGCTTTGTTTTTGATGTCTTTTTCCCGGTAGCAGACACCTACTAGATTGTATATTAGGGTGTATTTCTCTTTCTGACTACGTCACCGTTCTCACAGGGAGACGATGATGAAAGTACGGTATTTGACTGTCAGATACCGTCCTGCACTTCACATTCTTTATTGTCTTTATGAATGTGTTTTGTCTTTTCATTCCTTCTTTCTCTCATGTGTCGTGTACCCTAGATCATTCGCCATATCTATGTGTCAATACTTAGGATGTACTTTGTCCTAATATGGGGGGGGTGCACATACGATGTTATTCTTTCTCCATTTTGTTTCATCGCTTCTCTTATTGCCTATACTTAGGTCTCTTTTACCCTAAGTATAGGGGTGATGTGTACATTTTCCCTGTGATTTTATATTTTTATAGTTTCTTTTTATTGATCCCCTCACTTATCTCCTCTCTTGTTGATTTTCTCTGTTATACTTAGGGATATTTTACCCTAGGTATAGGGGGGAGACAGATTGAATTATGATATGTTCATTCCCACCCTCGACCCTCCCTACATGTAGATAAAACCTGCTATACTTATGATTATTTCATCCTAAGTACATGTTAGTGGTCGACTTCTCATTCATTTATTTCTTCATTCTTCATTTCGTCGTTATAGTATAGGCTTTTCTATACTCAATACGAGTTATGTCTTATCTTTACTTTTTGATCTATGAGGACATAGCTTAAGCTAAGTATAGGTGGGTCGTATATACTTCGTATATACTTTAACCAGAACTCGTACTTTTCTATTTTTGATAAGTATGGCTAAAATACTATATATATACATATATAATTCATTAAATTAATTAATACAAATGTAAATTATTCCTCACAATCTTTTTATATATATTGAATAATAAATCAGAAAAAATTATTTTGCAAAATGTTTGGAAAATAGTTTGGAAATATATTTGAAAAAGCTTTTGAAAATATTTGAAAAATATTTTTGTAAAATACTTTCAACTTTTCTAAAATTATTTTGTTTATAAAATTTCTTTTCTTTGTGTGAAATAAAATGTTTTGAAAAACTGCTGTCAAAAGATTTTGAAAATAGTTGTGAAATTATTTTGAAAAATCTATATATACTATTTGAAAAACCATTGCAAAATTTTATAAAAATTATTTGCAAAAATCATTTTGGAATACAGTTTTCAAAATTATGTGTAAAATGATTTTCAAATAAGTTTAGGAATATATATACATCATCCAAATAAATAAACATTTCCACTAACTGTATATATCTATACAAATAAGAACATATCCCTTGTGTAAATCGTTAGAAACCCTAATGCAAATAATAAAGAGCATCCCTGTGTAAATATTTGTACCTATCTTTTCTTCCAAAAATCTTTTGTTTTGAAAAATCCCAAATCTTTGCAAAACCTTTCATAGAAAAAATTGCATAAAGTTTTTGTAAAATCTTTTCAAAAATCCATAAAAGCTCAGAACTTTGAAAATTACATCACAAAAACGTTTTTATTGCATTGTAAATAGCATTTGCATAGCATTCGCATTTTTCAGATTGAGTTTGACAATTGAACTAGTCTGAGTAAAATTGAAGATTGGAGCTTGGTTGGACCTTAATGCGTCTAACTTCACGGGAACCTTATAGGAAATATATTTGAGGTACTTCTGGTCTATTCAGACTTAATTCTTTGAGACTCGGTGCTTGGTTCACGACACCTCAACTGCCTAACTAGAACTTTTTGATAGGCATGCATGACTTTTGTCGGTCGAGACCTAACTTGGACATTCACACCTTTCACTTGGCTCAACCCATTAGGAGTGGTGAGGGGATTGGATTTGCTGATATGACACATACACGAGTAAAAACATTTGTCCTCGTATAGAGAGGGAAGTGCACCCCAACCCGTCCAGTGGCATCAATGTCTTCTAAAGACATGAGAATGTGGGTTGCAATAATGCTTCAAAAGAGGAATGGTCTCCTAGCTTAAGAGGAAAAACTCCATATGTAAATGTTGTTGTATATAGTATTTAAAAAAAAGTGCTAAAATAAAGACTCCAAAAAAAGTGGGCAGGCCTGATTGAAAATAAAATATCTACAAGAGTATGTATATATTCGAAATAGGCAGACTTGAGCTTCAAAGTCATATCATGTGAGCCTGCAGCTGGATGACTTAACTACATTGGTCATGCATCCTCGGATAGGTAGCTATACCGGCTACCGTCCATTCTTCTCTTCACCCCCTCCTCTTGAATCAGATGCACTTGAACTTAGAAGGGAATACCCCGCTCCTCGAGGAAAGAGTTACTGGATTGGGGAATCATTGGGTTGTCATACTAGAGAAGTCTGTTCTTTTGTCATTTCAGTTGGGGAGAGCCACTATCACTTACACTATAGAAGTTAGCTTCATAGTCATAAGGGTTTGCGTATGATGTATATTTGTTCCGACATGGCTATTGAGGTGGTTTGAACCGAGTTTTGTGACTCTCGAAGGTGGTTGTGTTTTAAATCAAGTACCCAACCAGGTTCCACACATGTTCTCACACCGAAGGACTGACCTGAGCTCCAAACTTTGATTTTGTGAAGATAAGTTTGAGAATTAAAATCAATTCAATTTATTTCTTTTTCTTTTGTTTATTTTCATCTTCGCACTCATTGCATAAGTGTTTGCTAGGGACTAGCAAAGCCAAGTATAGGGGGTGATGAATCTCCATTTCATCACCTTTGTTCTATCATTCTTAAAATCCTAGCTAATGCATGTATAAAGCATTATTTTGTACAAATTAACATCCACTATTTGTTGCATTTATTGTGCATAAAATACTTTTTTTAATGTTGAAATTATATAAGAAAGAAAAAAAAGGAATAAAAAACCAAAGGAATTATATGATCCTAAACTCGAGACCAATCAAGAATCTATTTGGTAGACAAGGAATAAAGTAGGGGGAGATAAGGGCTAATAATACAATAATTTTTCCATATATTTATTTGTCAATAACCCTCTGTTGGGACCTCTTTTATTTTCTCTTATTTATATCTCAAATAAAGAAACTTTATACATGAAAGTTGCAGATAAAAATGTATAGAAAATACAAAATTGATTTCATACAAAAATAATATGCAGTGTTCATTTCATACTCTAAATAAAAAGCCAAATTCCCAACTTTACAGACACATGTCTCCTAAATAAAAACTCAAAATGTATCAAAATCACTTTAATTTTATATAACTTTTAATAAGAAATTTAATGAAGGTAGTTTCATATTTTTTGGAGTTAAGTTGTGAATGTTAGGTTTTGGACCCCTATTGTACCGCATACCTAAATAAAATGTTCATTTTATTCATTATTTATTATTTTTACAAATTCATATTTTATAATTTTGTAAATTTTATTCATAATACATGTACATATTTATAATGGAATAAATTCATAAAGAAAACACAAAATAAACGAAGACTACATAAATACATAGATGAAATACCTATATAATTAACACCTTTATTTATGTAAGAATACAAATAAAATCAGAAAATTATAACAAAAATATATTTATGTATATAAAAGATAGTTGACCAGAGGTCAACAAACGACACGATGCGATTGGGCCACGCCAACCTAAGTCACGACAAAATAGTCCCATTTATTCAAAAATAATTAATTAAAAATAGTAAATGATTTTATTAATTTTTATTATAAAATAAAAAAATATTATTTTATGTAGTGTTTTATTATGATTTTTATGTATTTTTATGTGCTTATTTATTACAAGTTAATTTTTAAGGGTATATTTATAGGTATATTTACCTATGTTTTATAACTTTTATTTTTTATTGGTATTTTTAATTTTATTATTTTATTCTAATGTTTTATATATTTATAACTTATTCCCCATGCATTCTAACTTGTCAGGCATTTCTATTCCCGTGTTTTCCTCTATTTTTCCTGGGTGTTCCATCGAGCCTTTCCGTCGATTCTTCACGCTACGATCACCTATAATCATTCTAGATCCACACCCATGCTCCATATCCATTGTACATAACTTAGATTTGTCCCAAACCCTAGGTCAATAAGGATGCCCCACTCTATTTATAAATAAGAACCTCTGTCCTCCTCCTCGATTTTAAGTAACTTTTTCAAGCCCCAAGGCCCCCGTCTCCGATCTAGCGTGTGATCAGGTAACAGTTGGCATACCCCTGGAGTGTTTGGAGCAGATAAATAAGGAGGGAGGTGCACCCATAGCGGACCTCTGACCGCCCTGCTCCCTAGTCTTCCGGCCAGGTATAAGAGCTATGCCCTTTACGTTTTCTAGGTAGATTTCTTTCATGTCTTTCATTTTCCGCATTTAATTTTGTGTTTTAGATAATACATTAATGTAGAATAGTTTAATGGCCTCGTCGGAGCTCAGAGCTCTGTCCACTATTTCATCTTGTTTCAGACCTGTTCCGACCATTGTTTTTGCCCCATTTCCTTTCCCATCACTTTTTCCTTCTGAACCACTCATCCAGTCTACCTGATCGGTCTCCGGTGAGGGAATCGATGATCCTTCTCCGTCATTCGCCTGAGGGTCATCGCCCACCTTCATCCTTATGCAATCCAGCTTCATTCCTGGTCAAGGAGAGTCACCCCGAGCCATAGAATTTTCCTATGCAGGTCCCAGCTTCCAAGGACCTTTTGTGGGTCGATATCAGACCTGGAAGAAGCCTCCAAGTGTATAGTGCATCGATCGATCTCTAGGTCCCCTATCACTGGGTCCTAGACTTTCCTGAGGGCATCACCAGATGCAGAAGAGCTCCCCAATCATGTAGATCCATAGATCATTGCCGAAGACTACCGGATGGAGGAGGAATCAAGGATCGAAGCTCGGAGGCGAGGTTCTTCTTCCTTGTTGTCCAAGCGAAGCAGTAGCCGTTGGATCGGGGAGGCTTCCCAATTCTGATCGTGATCGTTCATCCACCGCAGCTTCGTCTGTCCGATGGAAGTCCAGATGCAATCCTAACCTTGGCTCGGTGTAGCATCATCAAGCCATCCCGTGTTGCCGTGTGTATAAGTGGAACGCTTTGCATTGTCTAATGGCATGCTAGTGGGTTAAATTGCATGTCTAAAACCCCCGTATTTTTGTATTTATTTAGTAGTCCTATAAATATTTTCCATATCATAAATAATTTGGGAATTTTGCATAAATGACCATGAATTTATTGAAATTGCGTATAGGTCTAGTCCAGCTCAGCTCACGTGTTGTCCCACGTGAGTTGGGCAAATTGCATGTATACCCTTGCGGGATTTTGAATTTATATTTAGTCCAATAAAATAATTATACATTGTATATTTCTGGGAAAATTGCATATGTGACCCTGTCTTTAATTTTGATCGCAAAAATGCCCTTCCTAGTACATGTACTTTGGTGCTTGAATTTCATTTATTAAAAATGGCACTTGTGCACCAAAAACTATACAAAAATAGGGTTAGAAGCATGCTAACATGTATCTGCATGCAATATTTTTATTTTTGGCATTTTAGGCATTTGAACAATTTATTAAAAATCAAATGCCGATGCTTTTTTCCCTGTCTAACTTAGAAAATACCAAAACATAGAAAAATGTTTTGAAAAATTCCCCAAAAATATATTTGTTTCTTATTATCATATCTTATAACTCCAGACCAAAAATCCCTAAAATAGAAAAAGAAAAACCATAAAAATTAAAAAGCTCCAAAATCCAATAAAAAATTTTAAAACTCACCAAAAATCTCAAAAATATTTATTTTTATCTCCTAATTTTCTTTATATGAGTACTACATATTAAACTTGATTTGAAGAATTTAACTTTATTTGTTATTTTTAATCTTTAATTCATTTTTATCTATTTATTTAATCAATGATTTGGGATTTTTGTTATTTTAAAATACATAAAAATATGCAAAAATTATAGAAAATCACAAAAATATTAGAAAAGTATATAAAACCTAAAAAATGCTATTTCATGTATTTTGATTATATTTATTAGTATTTATAGTTTTTATACCTTGTATTATTAATATAGCCTTATATATTATCAATATTTTATAATTAAAAGAAAAGGAAAATATAAAATTCAGAAGATATAAAAAAATAAAAATTATAAAATAAAAAACAATTTAAAATATAAAAAATAGGATCCATAAAAATTATATAATTAAAAACCCACCCAAAAACACAGTAAATGGACAAGAGAAAAGAACAATTTTTTAGTATCATTACCCAATCTACCGTTTGCTCCCTGAGTTCGACCTTTACACATGCTTACACACTATATACCTTTTGTACAGTTGTAATAAATTTTAAATCCACATTTTTGCTTCTTATTTCTTTTATATTTATTATGTGTTAATTGTTGCTTATCTCGAGAGTTTTCTTACAGGACACCTCAGCGACACTTCTGGCTTCACTACTTTTCTAGTGAGAATCATTCTTTTAGAATAGCGAGGAGATTTTCACGTCATCAACAAATTGAAAAATCATCCTAGTCTGATTGAGAGACCCTAATGAATTGTCAGAGATGGTGTAACTCATAAGAGGTGTGACAGTGTTTTACTAATGTGTGGGTGGTGAGTGATGGCATAGGCAGTGGCCATGGTCAAAATGTGTCGCTCATATATGCTCCTTCGATTTCTCTTCTTGGGTTTAGGAGCAGATAATTGGATAATGTCCTGGCAAAGTGGGGCTTCAATGATCTCATGAATCGCTGCCACCACTTCAGGTTCAGTTAACATTTTTTAAGATTTTGGATATCCTCTATACAAGGGAGGAGATCGAAATCATCATCTACACAAGGATGACTAAGAGCAGTATGTACAGTGTCATCCTTGAGTCAAATGTGGGAGCTGGTGTGAGTGTGAATGTGGTCAAAGGATCTGGAAGATGTGCCCTCTCCTCACAAAATGACTCGGCTATGTGTCTCCCAGGCTCTTTTTGTATTTTTAGGTTTTTCTCATTTTTTTTGTATTTTGGGTGATTGCAATCCCTCATGGGTGTCCTCAAATGAATCCATGATTCCAGAAGATGAAGCATCATTGTGGCTCTTATTCAGGCTAGTGAGGTCATCTATCCTCGATTTCATTTGGTCCACTAACCAGGTCAAGTGCTCAAGAGCGATGTTCATGAGAGGTGACTTCAAAATCTCAATATCGGGTGAGTGGAATGAGGGTGGTGGGTAAAAATCCATCTCTGGGGTAAAGTCTTCCTAGAAAATTGGATTATCAAAATGTGAGTGTGGGGATGGTGGATAGAAGTCCGATGCTTGAAATAGTAGATTGGGCTAATATGTACAAAAAGAAAAATCAGGAGCAAAGTCCTCCTAGTAAAATGTGTTGGACATGCGAGCCCACGGCAAGCCATTATGAAATAAATGCTATTGCAAATATCATTCCCTAATCTGAAATAAAGAATAATTAATTTACATAATAGTACCCTTAGTACAATTAGGGTTACGAGCCATGGCCATCTTAATGATCATATAGCTGTTGATTCAATTTTTGAATCATAATGGTTGGTGTTTTTCCAATTGTTGGATATAGATGTGACCCCTCTCAATAGATAAGTAATATGATCTTTGTCCAATTGTTGGATATTGATCTGAATGTGATTCAGATGAAATGAAAAGATTAGATTTATGGTTTTGATTTAATCAAACATCTTTGAGAGGTCCGTAAGATCTAGATTTGAGATTTGATCTCAATATCCAAGTCACTATACGTGGACGTACAATTGCCATGTCCTTATCTCTAAGTATTCGCGGAGAAAGCAAATTATTCTTGAAAGAGTTTAAGAATAATTTCATTGTTGATAATGTATCCTACAATTGAGAAATGGATAATTAAATGTGAATTAATTATCATGAATAATATGAATTTGATTCACATTATTTGTCCATACAAGGAGAGTTATCTAAGATGATTAAATGTGATTTAGTTATCAAAGATATGAATAATGTGAATGTGATTCATGTTATTTAAGCATATGAGATTTGAGATCTTAGATAATTAAATATGATATAATTATCAAGGATATGATTAATGTGGATATCACTATCCACAATAATCATGGATACTATAAATATGATTTATAATATGATGGAGAGATTTAATTGTAAATAGAATTTACAAATTATAGGTTGTTATGATTGGCATTCACAATAAACAATTATTTGTAAATCTAATTTACATATTATGTTGGATATATGAATATAATTCATATTAATCAATGGCATGATTGAAGTTTTCACAAATGTAATTTGGAATTATTTTTGTGAAGATAAATGCAATAATTGTTATTGCTATTTTTTAATATATATAAATTAAAAAGGAGACTTTATCCCTTTTGGTGGTCGTCCTCCTTGACTTGTTCAAGAGGGGAGACAACCCCCTTATTTATAGTAAAGGGAATTGGTCTTCACATTATACATGTATATTGATTAGTTTTAAAATGAATTAACTATTATATTAAAAAGGATATAGTTAATTTATTTTAAATTAATTGTTGTTACATATTTGGAGCAACAAATCGTGGCCATTGATTAATAAACTTTTAATCTACACCGTAGATTAAAGAGCACATGGATTGAGATCCATGTGCATCCAACTAGTATAAAAGGAAGGGTAACCCTTGCCTATGAAGACACATATAGTTCCAAGAGGAATTAAACTCTCTCTAGCTCTCTCTCTCTCTCTACATGCCTAGTCTCTTTCTCTCTCTCATTGTGGTCGTCCACCATGGAGCCCTAGAGAGAGACGCCATTGCCGCAACATCGTCATTATGCTGCCGAATTGTTTGCTCGTGGATATCCATTTCCTTCGGTGCACCTCGCTCGTGAAGAAGACATGAGATCTCGTGTGATGAGATCAGAAGATTCGCCACTTGGATCATCAACATGGATTGCGAGGTGCATGCATTTCATCAACGCACTCACAAATGTCTCCTCCGTCGAATCGGACCTGAGACAGGAGGTCTATTTTTTTAGAGACTGGATCACAACCATGCTTCAATAGGTAAATCTAATACTTGAAAGACACGGTGAAAAGATCTAGCAGCTTCGAGGAGGCCAAAAATCGATCGATAAGCGATCGAGAGGTAGAATTTCTCCAAGTGTAATTCGAGCCAGCTGCATCCAGCACCTCCAGCTCCATGGAGTCAATAGCATCTACAAAATCCCCAGAGCCGGGATCTTGCCCCCCCCCCCCTAGAGCGCGGTCGATCGCAGACCGAAGTGTAATGTTGAAATCACCACCAACAACCCAAAGGGCCCACACGAAGGCCGTCCTAGCTGCCCGCAAATCCGTCCACAACTCGTGCCTCTCAGCATGATTGCAAGACCCATAAACACAAGAGAGGGCCAAAAGGGAAGACAGACGAATACACTCCATAAGAATGGTGAGGACATGCTTGCCCTTGAGCTCCGCACGGAAATTGAAATTCGAACTTCTCCAAGACAAAAGTAAGCCTCCCGAGGAACCCAAGGCACCGATCGCCCTGAACTCATCAACGCCTCCCGCATCAAAAGAGCGCCAGACTAAGTCAGAAATCGAGTCAAGCTTAGTCTCCTAAAGGAAGATAACATTACATCCCCAATCTTGAAAATGCGTTCCGAGGATCCTCCTCTTATCTGGGTCACCCAGAACCCTAACATTCCAAGAAATAACCTTCATTGGGAGACAACTTTTGAACCCTGAGTGTGAACTACTCCTGTCAGCTCCGCAATTTGAGCTTTCTGCTCTGAGATGGGCAGAAGCACCCCGTGCTAAGGCCTTGTCTGATGTCTCCTCCTATAGCGCTTCCCAGATTTCTTGTCAGTAGCACCGTCCCTGGGACCCAAGTCAGCCATTTCCATTGACAAACCAAGAATGCCTTTTTATACGGTGACCTCGAGGAGGAGGTCTACATGATGCAGCCATCGGATTACTCCATCAAGGGGGAGCATGTGTGCCGACTCTATAAGGCCATTTATGGTCTAAAGTAGTTCCCATGCACTTGGTTTGGCAGGCATAAAACTAAGATCAGATCTATTAGCTTCCACAAGGTGACATCTGATTATTCTGTATTCGTTAGATGGCGGTCCACTAGCATTGTGATATTGTATGTCTATGTTGATGATATAGTGGTTATTAGTGATGATGAAGCATGCATTCTATGTTTGTGGTTTAGATGAAACGATCCTAGAAGTGTTCTTGGATCATGTGGTTCCATCATATTATTTTTTTTTAAAGTTCCGCTTCCCCGAGCAACTAGTGCGACTAGTCGCTCTCGATCGCATACGATGTGATCCTCACACTTCCCTGAGGTGCATAAGAATCCCTCCATATCATTCAAGAAAATAGAGGTGGATCGGTGGGAGGGTACGAGGAATCCGCAAAATATGGATAAAAATCGCTCTAGTTGGCCATCTCCGAAGCAAAAGAAGGTGATCGGGAGAGCACGGGGGTTAAGTCAAGATATGGGAGAAAAAGGTGCATATGCGCAGAGAAGATCGAGTACACATAAACAAAAACAAATATACACAAAACAAAGCCCTCAATTCACCTACTCATCACAGTGATGACCGTGAAAGTTTGGTCTTTTTATCTTTTCGGTTTTAGAGTTAGGTAAGCAATACAAAATTGTACAAGCACATAGAAAGGCCTAGGATGAGGCACTAATCCTTAGTTTATATGTATGAATAAAATGCACAAACAATGAAGGGGTTACTCTCCCCAAGATAAGTATTTTTCCTTTTTGATTTTAGGGTTGAGTAAACTTAGCAGTCCTAATTTTATTGGTTATCATGTTTTGTATCCTTAATGAGAATACACGAACCTAACAAGGAGTTAATTCCTTTTAGATCCTAAGTGACAAAATCAGAGGGAGAGAGTCGGAAAAGAAATGCAAGCAAAATCGATAATGAATGCTAAGTAGAAATGCTCACCTTGCCTCCAGCTCTCTTCATGCAAGGATGCTAAGCGGAATTAAAACCCATCTGTATGCAGATGTAATCCGATGAAATTGCCCAAGAATATTAATTGATATTATCGTGAAGCACCAGATGCTAACTATATCTAAGACCTAAGTCTGGACTCAAAAGCCCATCGGTGTCCGCCACAACAGATCCTACAAGCATTGTATAGAGCTTTTCTTGGCACGTGGTCTCAAGTTTAAATAGTCAACATTTACGATTTGACTAAGTCCAAAAGTGAATCTACAAGTACACGCAAATATATTATGGCTTTGGACCTTAATCTATCGAGCAAGCAAATCCTAATCTATGGCTCAATCACACAAAATAAAATAAAAATAAAATTGTGAAACAAATAAAAATAAAAGCGAGAAAAACACGACAAAAACTGACGAGGCCCCCAAGCGAACAATCGCTCGGGCACTGGACTTTGTGAAGTTTCAGAGTCCTGGAGTGTCCAAGTTATTACGATAATATGTCTCTCTCTCACTTGAATTACAAATAAAAATATCAAAGAAAATGTTATTGTCTTCAAAATTTGCTCCAAGTCCTCCTTTGTTGCTTCATCCAATCAGCTAGGTCAGGAAGATGGCTCCTAGTCTCGAGGATTGCATCGAATATTCTTACAAATCCACCTCGGATCTGTGATCCCTCATAAAAAAAAGTAAAATAGAAAAGGGTGATTAGATAATTCACAGATAATATCAAATAAAATAGTAATAAATAAAGGGAAAATATAGACAAGAAGGCACAAACAAAGAAATCCAATCTATGCAGTGTTGCTCTTGGGCAATGGTGCCATTTGTTTAAGCAGATTTTGCACAGGTCAAATATGTATTCACAAGGTGAAGACATAGTTGCTGCAGCGACCCACAAGAAACCCTACTTCAGACAATAATTAACCCACAATATAAATCAGGCAATGAAAAATAAGATGTGGAGTTAAAATTTATTATAACTCTGCAAATGTGTGTATAAGTGTAAGTATGTGTAGAATGTCAAACACAGGGAGGAAACTAGATAGATCGGGAAAATGAAATCCAAAATTTTTTTATCTTGTCTATCTGTTTTTGTGTGATTTTTAATTTTATATATTTTTTTGATTTATTTTTTATATTTAGTTATTTATTTATTTTATGATTTATAATATATTTTTATGTTATTTTTATATTTTCTGATTTTAAATTTTTTTTCTTTTTAATATATATTATAATAATAAAAAAGAGTATATATATAATATAAGGTAAAGTCATTTTAAATACTAGTAAAAATGAACAAAATACAAGGAATAAAATATTTTTGGATTTTATATATTTCTTACTATTTTGGTGATTTTTGTGTAATTTTTGCTATATTTTAAGTATTTTTAAAGTCACAAATATCCCAAAATAAGGATTATTTAAATAGGCCAAATTGTTTTGGAATTTAAAAATAGCAAAAAATGTCCAAAATTTTCCAAATCAATTTTTATATATAAATAATAATATAAAGAAAATTCAAAGATAAAAATAAATATTTCTATCTTTGTTAAGGATTTTTTATGTTTTTACAAAGGATTTTGGAGCTTTTTAAATTATGAGTTTTCTTGTTCTATTATTAGCGGTTTTTTGTATGGAATTAGGAAATACCAAAATAAACAAAATACATTTTTGGGAATTTTTCAAAATGTTTTTATATTTTTTGGTATTTTATAATTCAATAGGGACAAAAATGTTCTCTTTTGATTTTTAATAAATATTTAATGTGCCTAGAATAAAAATGCAAAAATATGGCATGAATCTACAAGCAAGCATGCACTTAACCCTATTTGTTAAGAATTTTTGGAGCACGGATTTTAATTTTATAAAATAGAGAACATTCACAAAAAAAAAATATTGAACTAGCAGGGGCATATTTGCAATTAAAAATAAATGTGAGGTAGTTTCTACAAAATACCTGAAAGTAGATAACTGATATTTAATGGTTTTTGTACTAAAATGAAATAAAAATACTCATTAGGGGTTCCCTGCAAAATCTCCACCTCACATAGGATTGCATGTAAGGTGACGTAGACTAAACCCAGTTGTAATATGAAACAAAAATATTAAATGGTACATGAAATTTCTATACTAAATAATGAAATACAAAAATAGGTGGTTGAAAGTGCAAAATACCCCCACTAGCACGTGATCCAACGAGCAAGGTCGATTCACTTAACGTGTGGCGGCCTCATGATGCGTGATTATGGTTTGGATTCAGCATTGAAGATTAGATCCTCAGCAAAGATTTGACGGTGATGGTTGGGTTGATCCAACGTAAACTGGAGCTCCTGGAAAGGAAGCTTGATCTGACGACCGTGGAGCCCTCTAGATGAACAGGGAAGAACACGATGTGGACAAGCTTTGACTGGTGATTCTGGATGACTCCGGCCACCTAAAACTGATCCACGGGATGCAAGATGCTCCGGGAGGGGTCCTCTGGCTGCTGAAAGGCTCACAAAGTTTCGAGGTCCGTCGGAGCAGGCTATGGATGTCGAGGAAGGAACGATGCTCCAAGAATCTTTGGGTTGATCAAAAACCCCTCGTAGTAGGTGTAAACCCTCCAGGAGATGCACTAGAAGGGACTAGGGTCGAGGGAAAACTGCCTCGACCCATCAGAGGATGAAATGGACGCGAAATGCAGCAAGATGGAAGCGGCTCTAATGAAGAGAGGAGGCGGAGCGTCGTGATCTTGCTCCATGAGGAGGGAAGGTGAATGTAATGGTCACGTCATAACAGAAGCGTTGGGGAATAAGATGGATGTGGCAGGAGGGTCAAAAACAGTCGATGTCACGGTGGTGGTGTTCGTCAAAGTTAAGCTTCGGTGAACTACAAAGGAGCTAATCTAACCTAATACACATAATAGAAACTAAATCAAATGATAGGAAATTGAACGAGAACCTGAAATCTATCTAGAAATTAGGGAAAAAATAAACCTCAATTGGACAGAGCCAAGAGATGAAGACCTGATGGTAGTGCTCCGTCGGAGATGGTAGAAGTCTTCCTCGCACTGCTCCTTCGATCCAACCAAGAGCTAGGAGAGCACCCTTTCACGGAGCTCAAGCCATGAAGCGCAAAAAGTGGAGAATAATCAGAGCGAAGGGATTCAAGTTCGAAAAGAAGATCAGGTGGAGCTTTTATACATGTGTTGAATAGGGGTCAAAGAACGAGGGGCAACGTTCGATGAAGTCGTGGAGAGCTCGATGCAATTATCCGACGTGATAGGTAGATGGTTGAGGGAAAAAGTCGAAGAAGAAACCAACCCAAAAGGACGAAGGAATCCGTGGAGAAAAATTGATAAAGATGGTTCAAACACTAGGTTTGATAGTTTGGACGCTTGGGGAGAAGAGTTGACCGAGGTCAACTCTTTTCTCCCCCTGGTTGGTCCACGTGGAACAACCAGAAAAAAGGCAAGACAAAATTATTTATAAATTCAATGATAATTAATCAATTAATTTTACGTTATAAAATAAAAAAATATATTTATTCTTTTCTGTAGTATTTTACTACGATTTTTATTTATATTTATAGGCTTATTTATTACAAGTTACTTTTTAAGGGTATATTTACCTATGTTTTGTATATTTTATTTTTACTTTTTATTTTCGATGTTATATTTTATTTTCATATTTTATACAAATATAACTTCTTTTTAGAGACATAAATATATTTTTCTAATGTAGTTTGTACACTTACATAAATATATATACAAAACATATTTAAAATATATGTATTAGAATAGGTATTTCATCTATGTATATATAAAGACTATTTTATTTTTGGGTTTTCTTTATGGTTTGATTATATTCTAAATATGTACATATATTATAAATAATATTCACAAAATTATAAAAATAATAAATAATAAATAAAATGAATATTTTATTCATGTATATAATACAATAGGGTTCCAAAAACTAACTTGTGCATATTAACTCCAAATTGAATGAAACCACCTTCATTAAATAGCTTATTAAAAGTTTTATACAATTAGAGTGATTTTGATATATTTTGAGTTTATATGAAGAAGATATGGGTCTGGGAAGTTTGGGTTTTATCTTTTGAGTATAAAAAGTATAGTATATATTATTTTTGTAAGAAATCATTTTTTGTATTTTTATTTACAACTTTCATGTACAAAGTTTCTTTATTTGAGGTATAAATAACAGAGAATAAAATGGGTCCCAAAAAAGCAATTTTGGATAAAATAAATTGGGGTTTTATTATTGTTTTCGGCCCTTATCTCTCCCTACTTTATTCCATATCTACCCAGTCATCAAGAGGCCTAGGTCTCGGGGTTTGGGGTCATAAAATACCTTTGGCATTTTATCTTATTCTTTTCTTTATTCTATAATTTTGGTATTAAAACTATCTTTTATATACAATAAATGGGATAAATAATAGACGTTAATTTGTACAAAATAATGTTATTTACATGCATTTAGCTACAATTTTTTGAGTCCAAAATGATGGAATATGTGATGAAATGCAGACTCATCAATACCCCTACCGGAAGCATATTAAATTCGAATTTAATAGGTTAAATTGCATAGCTGCCCCTGGATTATTTTTGTTGTTATCAAATGCATTTAAACTTTGCCTAAATTGCTAGTTCTAGATTTTTTATTTAGTATATATTTATTATTTAAAATGTCCATTTATTTAAAAAAATTATACGAAAATTATCTAAGGTCCTTACTGCATAGATTTATCATATATTTTTTTGCAATTCATTTTAAGTTAATTTTCTATTTATAAAAACTAAAAACAAGATTTTTATTCCTTGTTTGCTTGTTATAATCTAAAAAAAATACAAAACCATCTCTAAAAATTTCAAAAAAAATAGAAATAGAATACCTATATTACTATATACTCTACCTACATATCATAAATCATAAAAAATATAAAAAGAAAACCTTAAAAACACAAAACCAAAAAACACTATAAAATTAAAAAAAATTCTTAAAAACTAAAAACATGTTTCCTTTCTTATATTTCTCTTTATTATGTATAGTACATATTAAAAATAGTTTTGGGAAATTTTGAGATCATTATCTATTTTAAAAACCCTAAAACATTCAACCTATTTATTGTCTGACTGTTTTGTACATTTTCATTCATTAAAACATAAAAATTAGCAAAAATTCCTTAAAATTGTCAGAAATAGAGAAAATATAAAAAAACCTAAAAACATTTTATTTTTTTATTTTGACTATATATATTTATTTAAAAATATAAAACACTATATATGCCATATATATCTTATATTACTTATATAATACCTATTATTATTACATATATATATTTAAAAAAATGGTAAAGAAACTAAAGTTTGTAAGATTAAAAAGAAAATAAAAATTAGAAAATTAAAAATAAAAACGTAAAACCATTAAAAACACATAAAAATTAAATATAATTAGAAAATAATAAAAAATTAGACAAAGATTTAAAAAGTGCAAAAATTAATAATAAATTTTATTAATTATCACATAATTATACCTATCCACTCACTACAAAAAAAGCACATTTGGCATGCATAGACTTGTGACCCCGGGGTGAGCACATGTGCTCGGTCGACTCTGGGTGAGCATTGGAAGACCACATGTGCTTGCCCATGTGGCTCACCGGTTTGAATCCTGATGAATGGTCGGATGGCGAGCGTTTACCAATTTGGGCGAGCACCTCTCTTACACATATGCTCGCCCGTATGTGCTTGCCCACTTGAATTTTTATGCGTGGATAACACGAGCGCCTGGAAATTTCGGGACCAGCACTTGCGGACGGATGGGCGAGCACTTAAGTGTGCTCGCCTAGGTCCGTAAATAGAACGATGGGTGCCCTTTATTCCTCATTCTCACGCGCGACCCTCCCCCAGAAAACCCCTCCGGCGACTCACCGACCTTCTTCTCTGCCTGCCCACCCTTTGCGTGTCTCGAGTAGATACACATCTACCCTTCAGTATAATACTTCCTCCACTCTCTTGTTTCTTAAAATTACATTGAAAATTTGTCTTGTTTTGATAGTTTTAGGTTTCAATTTTTTTGATTTTCTTGTTGGATATAGTTTACACAACTTACGTATTTCAATGTTTTTTACATGTTTAGGATAGGAGTGGATCATTATATTCTTATTATATTCGATTGTGGTTGTCTAATTACATGTAGAATTTTACGCGTTGTAGGTATTCGATAAAATGACTCACCAACATTTGGTCTAGACTTTATAAAATAGAAAGGATAGAAAGCCCATTACAACATTTACACTTCTTAGTATAGTTAATTTTGTTTATAATGACTACAATTACAATATAGGAATATCATGTCATGATATTGTATATTTGTGCTTAAATAATTAACATTAGGTATAACTTGTGAATAACATTAGGTATAACTTGTAAATAACATTAGTTAGTCAATTTCATATAGTGTGGATATGAGATCTGATAAACATCCTTAATATTAGTTAGGCAATTTCATATAGTGTGGATATGAGATATGATATACACCAACATTTCTTCTGTGATAATTTATTATCACATTAAATTCTAGTTAATGTGACCAAGTATATCACATTAACTTATAATTAGGTTGATAATAAGTCTAAAACACTAACCACTACTCATAACATTAAATCGCACAAAATCATTCACAGAGAGTGCGTCCCTCCACACCGGGTGGTGTGTGGCCCTGCACACCGGGAGGCGTGTGCAACACATTGGTGGATTTGATCACCTCCAACTGTGTTGCATATTTTTCACAACACTATTGGACTCACTTTAGGATGGCTTATCCTAGACCAATGGTCGTGGATTTTGATGTTTGCAGGTGTAGAATTCAATTTTTTGCAGTTCCCCATCCAATACTATTAAGACAAACACTTTATTAGGCACTAATTTAGTATCACACTTATCCATATCCCCATCGTTAACCAACCATATTTACGTAAATGTTCGGCTAACATAAATGAATAAATATTTTAAGATTATTTTATAGTCTCATTTGTAGCACGTATATGATGTAAAGTGTTCTTAAAGTATTATATTTATGTTAGCTTTCCTTAGTTCGGAGATCCCAGACTAAGGGGGTCCGTAAGGATTCAAACTTACTAAAAGGTAATCATTGTCACAAGCTGTTTGTTTCTGATTGAAATTCATTTCCATAACCCCTTCCTCTTTGGTATACCAAATCAATCATAATTTACTATCGAAATAATGACCAATATGATTATTTTGAAAGTTGATTACGATCGATTTTTGAGGTATACAGGAGAGGTGCAGGGTTATGCTGCCGAAATTTCCTCAAAGCAAACAGCTTGTGACAACGAGCATCTTTTAGTAAGTTTGAATCCTTATGGAAGAGCTTAAGTGATAACATAATTAAGGCACTTCTCTTCTCATCTTTGAAGTCAACAATGAGTTAGGTTTAGACATTCTTCACACGTTCTCTTAGATTACTTATTACGGAATTTAAAGGAGATACTAGAAGTAGAATATAGTATTCCAGGCTTTAATAAGGTAGTTCTCTTTTTGTGTGATTGGTATGAACCAATGGAGGTGTAGTATTCGATAGGAGAAATAACATTGTCGACGTAGTACCAAGAAAATTTATACGCAGATTTGAACCCTTCGTTTTAGCTTCTCACGCGGACCAAGTTAGTTATCTCCCGCAAGTGTCAAAGAAGAGAAAGAGCGTTGAAACTTTAACTATTGTGAAGACAAATTCTCGAGGCCATATTTCTAATGAATACACTCATCATGAAGATGACATAGATGAAGTAATCATACCGACACATGAACGAATAAACGTAACAGAAGAAGTCCTAATCATCGAATCGATTCGATTGGTTGATAATGAGGTGTTATGTGTTGACCTACAAGATGATTCCGACTCCGCAAATGATGATTCAGAAAACTCATAAATCAAAGAAATATCCTTTAATCCCACTGAAATGATTGATGAAGCTTAGCTGTAAGTTTTATTACATTATTATAATTGAATTAGCTAAAATGTTCATTAATAACTATGTAATTAACTATTACATCATCATTACAGTCATGACTGGTTTTGGACGTGGCGGGTCTCATGGATCACATCGATCCAATCGTCCATCCTCTTCAGACACACCTTCGACCAGTAGGCAGCCAACCCCGGATGTTGTTTTAGATTCACAGTCCGACAAGGTCCGACGGGTCATATCCTACTACGAGTCCCTTGGTTATCCTCCTCCATGTAGGCGGCTATGGAGAGCCATCTACCTCAGCCGCTCCTGCTGCATTCCCGATCCCAATCCCGATACCTGCACGGACATCGATGGGTTCTGATTCTCCTTCTTTTGGACGCCCGAGCACCTCCGTGCCTTTACCTACTGGAGCTGGATAGACTTTGGCGCCCTACCCTTTGTTGGATGTTACGGCGGATGGGAGGTAAGATTTTAATAAAATTTGTCATTTTAATTTTACCAAACAAATAAATTGTATAATGTTTACAAATTTTACCGAATGCAGTGATTTTTTGAATAGCGATAGGGTGGCAAAGGAGATAACCACCATACTCAAGATACACTTGACTAGCATACAATTTAGATGGTATCGCATCCCTGCTACAGAACATGAGAGACTGTTTGAGATGTTTCTAGTAAGAATAATTTCTAAGAAATGGCATAGAATTTTTTGTCACGTTTTCTTCTGATATTTTGCAGTAATTTCTGAAGGATATGGAGATATCCTTAAGCGCATCACGTAAGCGTGAGGATCGCATCGTATGCGATCGGGAGCGACTAGTCGCACTAGTTGCTTGAGGCAGCGGAAATTCAAAAGTTTTCAGGTGACGAAACCACATGGTCCAAGAACACTTCTCAGATCGTTTCATCTAAACCACAAACAAGTAATAGGATTACCTCTTGAAGCGTGGTTGCGATCGAGTCTCTAAACGAATAGACCTCCTGTCTCAAGTCTGATCTGACGGAGGAGACGCTTGCAAGCGTGTTGATGAAACACGTGCTTCTCGCAATCCATGTTGATGATCCAAGCGGCGAATCTCCTGGTCTCGACACATGAGATTTGACATCTTATTCACGAGTGAGGTGCACCGAAGGAGACGGAGATCCATGAGTAAACGATCGGACAGCATAACGACAACGCTGTGGCGATAGAGAACCTCTCTAGGGCATCCATGGTGGACGGCCACATGAGAGAAGAAGAGAGGGCATGTAGATAGAGAAAGAGAGAGAGAGAGAGACTTGTGTTCTCATTGTCTATAAAGAAGAGCAAAGGGGTGCCTGTCCTTTTATAATATTTTGGGATCCATGGATCTCAATCCATGGGTAACACAAATCCAATGGCTCTCATTGATTTGTGTTTCTTTTAATGGCTATGATTTGTGTTGGTAAAATCCAACAACGATTAATTTAATTTAGATTAAATCTATATTGATAAATCAATCCCAAATTAAATCAAGCAATCATGGAGATTATTGGAATAAAGATTGTCTCCTTCCATAATATGGGATTTGGTGGCAATCTCATGTAATCTCATGATATCTCATGAGATTGCATTATTCAATGGAAATCTCCAAGATTTACAACGACGCTTGTTGTAAATTATTCAACAAAAATAATTCATAATTATTTTGTGAATATTGCAATCTTGCCATTGGAAAATTGTGAATCACATTCACAACCCAAAATAAAATGTGAATTACATTTTCAATTTAATGTTCAATGTGAACCCAATTCACATTAACATTTAATTAACAAATGTAAATTACAAATAACTCTCTATTATATATTATAAATCACATTTATAATATATATGATTAATATAGATAGTGCTATCCACATTATTCAAAATCCATGATAAATAAATCATATTTAATCGTCATGGATCTCTATTCTCATGTGCCTAAATAATATGAATCATATTCATATTATTCACATCTTTGATAATCAAATCACATTTAATTATCTAAGATAACTCTCTTTATAATATGAATCGAATTAATATTAATCATGATAACTAAATCACAATTAATTTTCTCAATGCTTGGATACATATATCAACAATGAAATTATCCTGTACTCTTTCAAGGATAATGCGCTTTCTCCGCGAATACTTGGAGATAAGGACAGGGCGATTGTATTGTTCCACGTATAGTGACTTGGATATTGAGATCACATCTCAAATCCAGATCTCGGTCCTCCCATAGATGCTTGATTAAATCAAGACCGCAAATCTAATCTTCTCATTGCATCTGAATCACATTCAGATCAATGTCCAACATTTGGTCTAAGATCAGATTACTTCTCTACTGAGAGGAGTCACTAAAATCCAGACCCGTTTCATAACTCCCAAGGAATGGAAGCGTCATGGTTATACAACCGTTTATGATCACATCACCCTCAGGTATTCCCAATACCTGTACATCCTGCATACTAGAAGACTCAGAATAAACCCGAAGTATAATATCAATTTTACACTGTTCACTTCAGAGGTTTTATCAATAAGTTTCTCATTCGATCATTGGGAGTCGGTATCTATCATATGCTTTCCAAAAGCATATATCATACCCAGGTGTTGATCATATACTTTCCAAAGAATATACCAAACCTACAAATTCAGTCAAGCTTCCAAAGCGAGACGGTCGTGCACGGAATTTGGTTCTCCCCAATATCTCATGAGTGTGCTCATGTCTTCCGGTTCAGAAATGAACATGTATGATCCCTTTGAGAGATCATATTACTCATATGCCCTTATATGCACACCAGCGCGCTAGTGTATAGACCTTGATTAGGTCATCAACCTATTGGTCTGCCAAATATACATACTCAGACATATAGTAACACATCTGTCTCCGGTCAGAGGATGCGTGCCTATATCATGACAGCATACGACATAGGACTTTGGTTATCTCGATCTCGTTAAGTCAACTATTTGACCTAACTTATCTAACACCTTTGAATCTCTATTCCTATGCAGAGGACCTGCATCAAGAGGTCGATCAGATATCATCCTAAATGAGAATGGATTGCAATCTCCTACTCAGGCTGGAGATCATCTATTAACAATCATTTGACCGTGCTTGATGAGTCCTCAATCTAACTCTTTAGATGTTCATCCAAGCCCCAGCCTCTATGATTCAATATTTGAATCAACAGTTGTATGATCATCAAGATGGCCATGGTACATAACCTTAATTGTACTAAGGGGCCTATTATGCAAATTATGTATTCTTCATTTCAGATCAAGGAATGATATTCGCAATAACATTTATTGCATAATGGCTCGCCGTAGGCTCGCATGTCCAACAATCTCCCACTAGCCCAAAGAGTCATTAATGGGCTAATCATTTAAACCAACACTCATGTGACAATCATAGGCTATTTAGAAAAATAGCTAGGTAAGTCGATCAGTCACTCTGTTCCTGAGAGACTATGTCAAGTCCTTTATAGCACTTGCATATCTCCTAGTAACAGTGTTCGCATCCAATGCGAATGTTCCATCTTATGCAACCTACTCAATCATATCAGTCATAGTGTCATTGACACTATAGTTCAATAATTATTTAACCAGTATGTAAGTTCTATTATCCTTATTAGAATAGCCTTATTCCTGGAGATCTCTATCTCCTAAGGTATTCATAGTTAAGACCTTTTAGATCACCATCTATAAAGTCTTTAGATCTTGAAGATAAGACTTCGAGATTACTATCTCTAAAGTCTTGTCATCTTTGAAGATATTGATATTACTGTAATCAAGTGTTTTATCTCTATAGTAGGATTAGTAATAGTTTACTACTCCCACTGTATGGTAGACATCTGGCTTTTGTACACATGTAGCGTACACTCGGCTTCTCGGAACTGATGCACAAAGGGCAAGCAGTTCTAGCATTCGCTTCCTCGACTCCTTGAGGTGCTATCCCTTTAGATATGTCAGTACCATATCTTAAGGGAAAAGAAGCCTTTCTTGGAATTTTCTATTAAATAGAAATGTCCAAGGTGTACCATTAATGTGACAGTCCCAATCCCCTCTTCTCTTTGCTTCTGAACAACTTCAGAACTAAGATCTAAGAGGTATCCTTAAGATCATATCTCGAGGTATAGGACAACCAGATTATAAAATACTTATTATTATCATCCTTAGATCATTCCAAATGATTAGGATATCTACATTTTGCACGATGAACACAATGGCACTCCCACTAAGATTCACATGGTTTATCTAGATTTTATCTGAAACCATAACATTTATGATTTCATCAAATCCAATATTCCAACTACAAGAAGCTTATTTGAGTCCACAGATGGAATTCCTTAGATTGCACTCTTTCCTTTCCTCAACCATGAAACCCTGGGGCTGCTTCATGTGAATGTTCTCAAAGAGGTATTCATGGAGAAATGCAATATTGACTTTCATCTTAAAGATGTCAAAGTCAAGTTGTGTAGCTACAGTCAGCAATATTCCGATGGGTTCAAGCATGGTCACTGAAGAGCAAGTCTCATCGCAAGTGATGTCTTCTCTTCGGTGTGCAGCTCATGACTACGAACCGTGCTTTAAAGGTCTCTACCTTCTCATCAGGTTCCCTCTTTCTATTGAAGATATACTTACACCTTAATGGGTCTAAACCTTATAGGTGGATCCTCGAGGGTCCATATACAACATTTGTATGAAGTCTACATTAGACTTTTATTGCTAACATCTGTCTTTCCATGCTATGATCTTCAGAAGCTTCATCACATGAAGTCAGATCATTGTCAGATTCAACTGTCACACGGAATCCATCCTCAAACTTATTTGAAGAGGTATTAATGTTTCATTTAATTGTCTATTTAGTTTCCGATTTCAGGAGCCTCATTATCTTCACATGATTGAATGAGTTCCTTCACTTTATTTTCATCTTGATTCTCAAGAGTCTCATCCTCTAAGAATTACATTCTCATAGATGCGATCTTTTAAGAATCTCAAGGTCATAAAGTAGGTATCCAGTACCATCCTTTTATTTCCCTAATGAAGTAGCACTCTCTGGTGCTAGATTCCAGCTTACTAGCATGGAACCTTGTTAGGATATATATAATGTAGTCTCCATCACATATATATAACTGGAAACTAATAGATAATTATGCTAATATTCATCATTGATCATATCATGTCACACATGATCCAATTGTATCTCCCTACAACTACTATTGAGTTTAGGTTTATTAGGAGGAGTGAGATAGAAATGATATTCATATCTCTATAAGGTATTCTATGAATTCATCTATTAGGTACTGACTACCTAGATTAGATCAAATTCATTTAATCTTCCTTCAAACTTTGGTTCTAAACCAAAATTGTGAACTCTATGAATATTTCAAAGGTTTCTTAGTGAAGAGAAGAAATCTCATATCACAAATAATCATCAATAGATATCACATATCCATAATGTTTATTATGATATAGATGATTCACATACATCAATATGTATGAGATCTTGAATACCTTGACATCTTACACCATTCCAAGGAAGGGTGTATTAGACATTTCTACTTTTGAATACAATATTCACAAGTATGTAAGATTTGAACCTTTAGACAATCTAAAGTTTCATCTCTTATCAGTCTATTGATCACATCAACAGACGAATGTCCAAGGCTTGATGCCAGATCATTGTCAAATGATCTTCATTCTCCTATTGATCTTTTAAGGTTTAATTTAAGTATTAGAAATGTTAATGAATCATTCATTAATTTTCTAATTTAGTAGAGTCCACTAGATTTTAGATTATTATCTGTAATATATTCATCATAACTCTTTATGATAGGTCTATTTCAGAATTCATATTTATTTCCAACATTTAGAAATAAACATGAGTGTAATCTAATATCTAGGTCATAGAGACATTCTCTATGACTAAGGGCCCCCACTAAAAATATGAAGTCTATTGATCCAATGAAATTGTTGCAACAATTGCATCAATTCAAACATGGATGACCATTAAACCTTAAGATCAAATTTTTAATCTTCTAACACATATGCAACCAATTGCAAGTGTCGTTAGAAGATTGAGATACAATTATTAGACTTTATCTTATCAAAGTCATTTCAATGATTATATGTAGATTATTCCGATGCACTATCCGAGTCCTTCTATAAGGATTCTAGATAGATTTGATAGTCATACTATCAACATATTAACTTATTGCAGTATTGGAATTTATCCAACTCTTTGGATTTCATATGGAAGTCACAGAAGTACAGTCAACTCTTTGACTTTCATTCTCACATGGGTCCAACCCATGCTTCCACTGCGCTCCCTTCATCTATAAACAACCATTGCTTAAGACAAAGGATCTCTTATTTTGAATTCAAAAGATTTTAATATAAGAGTATTTCAACATTTATACATGCTTCATTCAATTCATACAATATGAATATTCTGAAGCTTCATGAATGACTAGAGTATAGATAGTAGAACGATGACACTCATCATATCTACATACATCCTAACTCTTAAAGACTTAGGTTCATGTAGGTACTCAAACATTTTGAATACATCATCTCTTATAGAGCCACCATTATGCATGATGCAGAGAACCATGTCATTCATGATAAAATATCAGGAGCACATATGCATGCCAAAACATCTTCTTAGATTTTATAAGGATTATTCGACAATTACGATCATCATCGACATGTCACTTCCAAATTACATTCGATGAGAGATCAAGACTACAGAGACATACAAACCCTAGGGTTGTAGTCCTATTGTCCATTTAATTGTCATTCCTCATAATTATGAGGAAGACTTGCACATTGCAACCACATACATTATGTGTCCAACTGCAAGTATAATATCTTGATCATGGACTCAATCCATGATAATTTACTGGTCATTATTGAGTATAACATACAGTGGGTTTAATGAAGGATTATCTGAAATAAGAAATTTGCATAAATATATATAAATATATATACACACTTTACTTTGATTTAGGAATTTTTTATATCAAAGTTGTCTTGCCTTATCAACATTGAAAGTTCATTCCCTTAATCACTTTCAATGTAAGAGATATACTTACCATTATATCTCAAGCAAGATCTATGATCTCCTTCATTATCTTTGTTACATACCAATAATATGAGAACCTGTAACTCCGATAAAAAGAAGCGGGAACACATTCCGCCTTGCAAGTCCAACTTGCATCTCCCAATTCGGTCTTTAACACCCAGGCCCAACACCCCTAACGTGATGTTGACCCATCATTAATTGAACCAACCGTCAACGGGAATACAACTCGCTATGTGCAATCCAATATCGCCCCAATAATATGAGGATCCGATATTGGGGTCACTACGCATACTCCCTTACTCTTTCGAGAAGTGACGAGTCCGATCCAAATGGATCGTATGCAGGAGCTGTCACTTCGGACAGGCATCTCCTACATACAATATCTGGTGACGGAACCCTTCGCCTTGACGGGAGACCATGGATGTCACTTATGTGATCCTTCACCTCATATTCAAATTTTAATTAATTATTATTAACATATTCATATAACTAATTCTTTCAAGGGAAATACACATCTATACATAATAGATTGTTTTTAATTGGATATAACTAACTTAATCTCATTAAATCAACTATCAATCCAATTCAATCAACAAACTTGATTGGTTTACTTAAATATATATATAGTATTATCTCAAAGTACGTATTAATTCGAATTTTAATAATTAGAAAAATACACCTTGATTTCTCCGGCATTATCGAGTCCCTACCCGCTGTCATGGCCACTACCGACGGGAGTGGGACGGACCGCAACCGGAGCGACCGCTACCCCAACGCTCCCCGACTAGACACCATATCCACCTCAGGAAAGGATAATGCCGAATAGATCAATGTGTACTTGAGATGATCATCGGTTCTTCAACCAAAATTATACCATATAGTAATAATCATAACAACTTTTGATTATAAGGAAATTTGCTAGAAAAATTCTCAATCCTATTCAAGTAAGTTGTTTGTTGATTGTGTTTCCAATCATGATCTAGATCAAATCTAATCAATTTATTGGTTGAGGACAAGTCAATTAAGGAAATAATCATCATTAAAATTTCTCAAATATTTTCCATAATATTTCATGAAATTAACAATTAATTTCACTAATCGACAATTACATGTTTCTTGATTAGGAATGTAATTTCAGCAGTGACCCCTACTTACTAAAATTAAAATATTTCAATCAATTTAAATCCAAATTAGACAAAATCAATTTTCAAATATTGATAATTTGATTTATGACAGAACCTAAGTGATATTTCATGCATTTCTAGGCAGATCAAAACAGTAATTAACTCATTCATCATGTTAAGCTTCGCAGTTCCCGCAATAGTGAATACATGTTCATTAAAACAATCATATCTCGAGCAAATGGAATCCAAATTACGTAAACTCAGATCCTATGGTTTCCTTATTTAACGGGGAACAAAATAAAATAATTAATTCATGTTTAAACAATTTCAATAGGGTCGAAAATAATCACTAAAAGGAGATACGAAAATAAAATGCGATAAAAAATTTCGCAAACCCTAACGAACCCAAGTCGTCCTAGGTTTACGGATCGTATCCAAAACCTTCTACCTAAGGCTCTGATACCACTTGAAGGATATGGAGATATACTTAAGCGCATCACGGAAGTGTGAGGATCACATCATATGCGATCGGGAGCGAGTAGTCGCATTAGTTGCTCGAGGCAACAGAAATTAAACATTTTTCATGTGACGAAACCACATGATCCAAGAACACTTCTCAGATCATTTCGCCTAAACCACAAACAAGTAATAGGATTATCTCTTGAAGAGTGGTTGCGATCGAGTCTCTAACCGAAGAGACCTCCTGTCTCAAGTCTGATCCGACGGAGGAGACGCTTGCGAGCGTGTTGATGAAACACGTGCTTCTCGCAATCCATGTTGATGATCCAAGTGGCGAATCTCCTGATCTCGACACACGAGATCCGACGTCTTCTTCATGAGCGAGGCACACCAAAGGAAATGGAGATCCACGAGCAAACGAGCGGGCAACATAACGACGACGCTGCGGCGATAGAGAACCTCTCTAGGGCATCCATGGTGGACGGTGATGAATACCCATTCATCACTCTTTATTCTTATATTTTAGCTACAAAAACCTTTGCAAATGCATGTAGATATGTATAAATAGGAATAATTAGCAAAAGCATGCATTGTGTAAAAACCTATAATTAGCATGTTTTTGTGCAAAAATAAAAGAATAAAGATTAAAAAAAAAGAGGGAAATATTTAGAATAAATATTGAGCAACCTAACCCAAGGGAGGGCTCAGCATCGCCTGACCGCATAAAAGCCAAGTAGAGGGAGATAGGGGCTCATGTGTATATATTTATATAAATAAAATAAAAATGTTTTCCTCACCCAAAAATATGCTTGTAAATACTTGTATATATTTATAAAAGATAAAAACAAAATAAAAAGTTAAAAATCAAAAAGATTAAAAAGACCCCTTCATCATGTACATATATCACATCTATGTATTTATTTGACCTTGTAAATAAATAAGGTTATTTTCCAAACTTTTTGTAAATACTCTATACTATATATTGTAAATAAATAAAATAAAAAGAATCAAAACAAAAATCAAATAAAAATAACAAAATTAAAAATACAAAAATACATTGTACATATACCTTGTAGATAGTTGTACATAACTATTTATTTTACCTATGTATATAAAAACTAAAAATAAAATAAAAACACCCTTTTATTCCTTATTTTATTCTATAAATAAATAAAATATAAAATAGGAATAAAATTGTACAAAAATAATAATTAAAAATCAAAACTAAAAAACCTACATATTGTATATATACCTATATATAGCTATATAATGTAAATACCTTATTTTTATTTCCAAAAATTAATTAAAAATCACCAAAAAATAGAAAAAATAAAACAAAAATAGTTTGTGTTTTGAGTTTTTACAAAATCGGTCCATAACTACCTTAATTTTGAGCTTTAAAATCCTGCCACGTGGCCTGACCTCATTGGGTCCTGGGGATGTTGACCGCCCGGTCAACTGGCCCCCCCAGGACCACTTCTCACGGACTCGAGCATCGGACCCATCTTCTCGGATTTATACCCGCTCGACCCGATCACCAATCCACCAAGCCCCGGGTCCGAATCGTTCCCCTTGCATCCGGCATCCTCGCCGGAGCCGCTCCCTCGGGATCCGCGCGCTCCTGAGCTTGCCCGGACCCCCTCTTCTCGGACCCCTAGCCATATAAAGCTGGAGCTCAGCCGCCTTCCCACGCCATCTTTGGTCATTCCCCTTCTTCCCTGTGAGCTCCAGAGCGATTGCCCGAGTGACAGCGAGCATCTCCACCTGTTGCAGCGAGGCGAGGAGGAGGTTTCCACTGATCCGGCGATACACCCGCCGCAGCTCCGCCCTGAGCAGGAGCCAGAGCCTTGGACGTCGACGCTCCTTGAGGCGAGGATCCAGAGCTGCCCAAGCTCGCCCCCAGTCGACCCATCCACCCAGGTAGCTTAGATTTTGTCTCTAGTTCCTTAATTTACGATTAGCCCCAATTCGCGCCGCCATCGATTTTCGCTGATTCCGACCGCCTCACCCTCCCGTTCGACCATCGGAATCCACCATCGCCTCCGCCTTCCTCCCACGCACGTTCTCCGCACCCCCGTACAACCCAGCTCGCACAGGAGCTGGGGATTCGAGCTCCTCCGTCCATCCCCTCGCCGGAGCTCGACCACTTCGCCTCCCCGACCACTTTCACCACGCCTAACGGGGTCGAGGCAGTTTGCCCTCGACCCGCGAGTCTCCTGGTTTACTTTGCAGGTACTTCCCAGCCCATCTGAGGGCTTGGGTCATTCGGGCCAGGAGCTTCACCTCCGCCGACCTCGCCGGAGCCCTCCAGGGCTCGGCTGGGTCATCGAAACCCACCATCAGCTGCGGAGCATCATCGCGGAGCTTCTCCGATCTCTAGAGGCAGCAGGGGAGGATCCCAGCGCACGCACGAGGCCGGCGAAACTCGCCGGCCAACTGTTCTTCCATCATCTTCCCCGACCGTCCGATCATCCTCGACCTCCAGTTCTCATCCTGACCGTCCACTTGAGGAGATCCAGCCATCGTCAGATCTTGGAGAGGGGATTTGGACCGTCCATTGCACGAGGTTTAGCCACCGAGAACCTCACCCGTTCGATCCCCCACGTGGCGTACCCTCGACCGTCCGATCGCTGCGAGGACCTCAGCGTTGGAGCGCCACCTGATCCACACCGTCAGATGCACCACGTGGCGCGCATCCATCGGCCGCATTAATAAAGGGTAATTTGCCCTTAGGCCCTGCCTTGTCCTTTATTTCGTTTTAGTCCTGTAAATATTTTAGTCAGTTGTTTAGTTTTAGGGTAATTTGCATGTTAGACCTCGTGCTTTAGATATTTGCATTTATACCCCTACCTGTGTGAGCCACGTGCTTCGTCACGTGTTACTTTGGTATATTTGCAGTTGATGCCCTTGTAGTTCTGGATGTTTATGAATGAATGAAACTTTTTGATTAATTGCATTTATACCCCTGTGCGTGGTTGATTTACGCATGTGCGTTATTTTTTGGGTAAATTGCAACTAAGGCCCCTGGACTTTTGGTACGGGTTACCAATAGGTCCTCGGGACTTATTTTCTTTACAAATAGGTCCCTGAGTGCCCCAGGCACGTGCTTGGCGCGTGATTGGCTGGGTTAACTGCACCTGGACCCCCAGAACTTTGGGTATTTGCATTTCAGTCTCTGTGCACAGTACCCTCTTGTCATTTTTGAATAAAATATCAAATCACCTCCAAATTCGATGAAAATTTGACACATGGCTCCTGCCATGGTGTAGGATTTTTGTGAATTTTTGAGGACATTTTTGATTTTGTTTGTTATTTTTAAAAATTCAAAAACCATCATTTTTGTTATTGTCTAGGTTGAAAAATCACAAAAAAATATAAAAACCCCTCTAAAAATTCCATAAAAATTAGCTACTTAGTTTGTTTGATTTTCTAGCCAATTTTGGCTATTTTTCATTGCTTAAAAACCTTAAAAACTTAAAAATCCCAAAAAACCCATAAAAATTCTAATAAATCCATTAAAAATCCAAAAACAATAAATCTGGTACCTAAATTTTCCTTAGTTCATCTATTTTATAGGAAAATTACCTCCAGGCCTTTTTGAGGTCCTTAGGTATTTTATCTAGGGACTTTAGGCTTCGCTGGACAGTACCCCTTGTTTTTGTTACTGTTTGATTTTTAGAAATTAAAATAAAAATCAGAAAAATCCCAAAAATTCACCAAAAACATAAAAAATTTTAAAACACATAAAACTATTTTTGTTTGAATTTTTGCTTGATTTTTGATGCCTTAAATAATTTGTTGAAGTGTGATTGTTTTTGTCTTTCTTATTTTCTTTACATATTAAAAATCCAAAAAAAATATAAAAATAATTAAAAACCACTAAAAAGATTTTATTTCTTTACTTTATTTGTTTTTACTACTTCGTAGGCCTTCGGCCAACCCGTGCTCCTTGAGTTCGACCCTGGGTGCTATACCAGGTTAAACATATAGCAGGACCGCTTCCTTGCTTTGATTGGATTTATTTTTCGCGAGTGGTTCGATTTTTCTTGATTGACCCGAGTCTGAGTGATTGAGGTCACAACGACCTTTTAGACACCTTTGCCTTTATCGCTCTTGACTCTGAGGACATCGTTCTAGCTAAGTATAGGGGGGGGTGTATATATTTCATATATACTTTAGCCATAACTCGTACTTTGTGTGAGTGTGTTAATAAATAAAAATGGCTAAAAATCACAAAAATTAAAAATTTTCATGTACATAATCTTCTTTTATTTGCACATACATAGCTAGTGTACAAATTATTTTTGTAAAAATGATTTCAAAAATCTTTTGTGTAAAGCTTGTGTAAATATTTTTGTATCAAAATTATGTATATAGTACAAAATTTTTCCAAAATGTTTTGAAAATCAAAAGTTTGCAAAAATCTTGTGTAAATGTGTGCAAATACCTTTTTGCAAAACTTGCACTTCATGCATCATCATTTCATGATTTCAAAACATTTTTCAAAAATTTTGCATGATTGTAAAATTTGTGTAAATAAGCATCTTTTTGTACATATGTATATAGTTTTTCTGGATGATAGTTGACATTTAAACTAGCCTGGAATCAAATTGAGAAATGGAGCTTGATTAAGATCTTAATCCACCTAATTTCTAAGAGGAACCTTATAGGGCTTAGGTTTAAGGCTTTTCAGGTCCATGGTGACTTAATTCTTTGAGTTCACTAGGCTATGATCACATGTCATCTCAATGAGCCTAAGTAGAGCACTTAACAACAACACATGACTCATATAGATTATGGCTTTACTTGGACAACCGCACTATGCACCGAGCTCTCTACGGATGAGGTGGTGAGGAGGCAGTCTTACTTGACTTGGGGTAGCATATGAGGGTAGTACTTCTAGGCGGAACCTCTCTTCTTCTTATAGTGAAGGAAGTGCGTCTCAACTTGGTCTGGTTGACATGAGGTCTAACGACGAGAGTTGTGGGTTGCAATAAAGCTTCAAAAGAGGGATAGTCTACTGGCTCAAGAGGAAAAACTCCTTGTATATATGCTGCACATGTATATGTTGTATAGATGCACTGAAAAAAAATGTGCAAAAAGAAAAGAACTCCAAAAAAGTGGTGGGTCTGAGAGAAAATGATAATCCCACCGGAGTATGTATATAGAGTGCAATAAGCAAAGCTTGGTTTCATGATCCACCTGTTGTAGCTTGCAGCAGGGAGACTTGGCTACACTGGTCAAGCTCCCAAGGGTACTTGGCTACACTGGCCTTGACCCATTCTCTTCTTCCCCCTCTTCTTGAGCCGGTTGAACTTGAACTTAGAAGGGAATACCCCGCTCCTCGAGGAAAGAGTGGCCAGATTGAGGTCGTAGAGTTACCTTGTTGGGAAGGGTTGTCAAGTTGCCATTTCTGAGGTGGAGAGCTTAGACTTCACATTCACAGGACAAGAAAAGATTCATCGTCTTCAGGGTTTGTGATTGATGACTTGTTCTGATCTGGAGCATTGAGGAGTCTTGGTTATAGATTAGTGGAACTTAGAGGCTGTTAGGTTTTAAGCTTAAGTCTAAATAAGGTTCCGACACATTAATAATCCAAAGATCTGATCGAGCTCCATGCCCCAATTTAATGAAGGCAAGTTTAATAATCAACCTTGATCCATGTACATCCTCTTTTTCTTTTTCTTTCTTTCTTTTTCACTTCTTTTTCAAATAAGTGTTTTCTAAGGGACTAGCAAAGTTAAGTATAGGGGGGTGATGAATACCCATTCATTACTCTTTATTCTTATATTTTAGCTACAAAAACCTTTGCAAATGCATGTAGATATGTATAAATAGGAATAATTAGCAAAAGCATGCATTGTGTAAAAACCTATAATTAGCATGTTTTTGTGCAAAAATAAAAGAATAAAGATTAAAAAGAAAAAGAGGGAAATATTAAGAATAAATATTGAGCAACCTAACCCAAGGGAGGGCTCAGCATGGGCCTGACCGCATAAAAGCCAAGTAGAGGGAGATAGGGGCTCATGTGTATATATTTATATAAATAAAATAAAAATGTTTTCCTCACCCAAAAATATGCTTGTAAATACTTGTATATATTTATAAAAGATAAAAACAAAATAAAAAGTTAAAAATCAAAAAGATTAAAAAGACCCCTTCATCATGTACATATATCACATCTATGTATTTATTTGACCTTGTAAATAAATAAGGTTATTTTCCAAATTTTTGTAAATACTCTATACTATATATTGTAAATAAATAAAATAAAAAGAATCAAAACAAAAATCAAATAAAAATAACAAAATTAAAAATACAAAAATACATTGTACATATACCTTGTAGATAGTTGTACATAACTATTTATTTTACCTATGTATACAAAAACTAAAAATAAAATAAAAACACCCTTTTATTCCTTATTTTATTCTATAAATAAATAAAATATAAAATAGGAATAAAATTGTACAAAAATAATAATTAAAAATCAAAAATCAAAAACCTACATATTGTATATATACCTATATATAGCTATATAATGTAAATACCTTATTTTTATTTCCAAAAATTAATAAAAAATCACCAAAAAATAGAAAAAAATAAAATAAAAATAGTTTGTGTTTTGAGTTTTTACAAAATCGGGCCATAACTAGCTTAATTTTGAGCTTTAAAATCCTGCCACGTGGCCTGACCTCATTGGGTCCTGGGGATGTTGACCGCCCGGTCAACTGGCCCCCCCAGGACCACTTCTCACGGACTCGAGCATCGGACCCATCTTCTCGGATTTATACCCACTCGACCCGATCACCAATCCACCAAGCCCCGGGTCCGAATCGTTCCCCTTGCATCCGGCATCCTCGTCGGAGCCGCTCCCTCGGGATCCGCGCGCTCCTGAGCTTGCCCGGACCCCCTCTTCTCGGACCCCTAGCCATATAAAGCTGGAGATCAGCCGCCTTCCCACGCCATCTTTGGTCATTCCCCTTCTTCCCTGTGAGCTCCAGAGCGATTGCCCGAGTGACAGCGAGCATCTCCACCTGTTGCAGCGAGGCGAGGAGGAGGTTTCCACTGATCCGGCGATACACCCGCCGCAGCTCCGCCCTGAGCAGGAGCCAGAGCCTCGGACATCGACGCTCCTTGAGGCGAGGATCCAGAGCTGCCCAAGCTCGCCCCCAGTCCACCCATCCACCCAGGTAGCTTAGATTTTATCTCTAGTTCCTTAATTTACGATTAGCCCCAATTTGCGCCGCCATCGATTTTCGCTGATTCCGACCGCCTCACCCTCCCGTTCGACCATCGGAATCCACCATCGCCTCCGCCTTCCTCCCACGCACGTTCTCCGCACCCCCGTTCAACCCAGCTCGCACAGGAGCTGGGGATTCGAGCTCCTCCGTCCATCCCCTCGCCGGAGCTCGACCAATTCGCCTCCCCGACCATTTTCACCACGCCTAACGGGGTCGAGGCAGTTTGCCCTCGACCCGCGAGTCTCCTGGTTTACTTTGCAGGTACTTCCCAGCCCATCTGAGGGCTTGGGTCATTCGGGCCAGGAGCTTCACCTCCTCCGACCTCGCCGGAGCCCTCTAGGGCTCGGTTGGGTCATCGGAACCCCCCATCAGCTGCGGAGCATCATCGCGGAGCTTCTCCGATCTCTAGAGGCAGTAGGGGAGGATCCCAGCGCACGCACGAGGCCGGTGAAACTCGCCGGCCAACTGTTCTTCCAGCATCTTCCCTGTCCGTCCGATCATCCTCAACCTCCAGTTCTCATCATGACCGTCCACTTGAGGAGATCCAGCCACCGTCAGATCTTGGAGAGGGGATCTGGACCGTCCATTGCACGAGGTGTAGCCACCGAGAACCTCACCCGTTCGATCCCCCACGTGGTGTACCCTCGACCGTCCGATCGCTGCGAGGACCTCAGCGTTTGAGCGCCACCTGATCCACACCTTCAGATGCACCACGTGGCGCGCATCCATCGACCGCATTAATAAAGGGTAATTTGCCCTTAGGCCCTGCCTTGTCCTTTATTTCGTTTTAGTCCTGTAAATATTTTAGTCAGTTGTTTAGTTTTAGGGTAATTTGCATGTTGGACCTCGTGCTTTAGATATTTGCATTTATACCCCTGCCTGTGTGAGCCACGTGCTTCGTCACGTGTTACTTTGGTATATTTGCAGTTGATGCCCTTGTAGTTCTGGATGTTTATGAATGAATGAAACTTTTTGATTAATTGCATTTATACCCCTGTGCGTGGTTGATTTACGCATGTGCGTTATTTTTTGGGTAAATTGCAACTAAGGCCCCTGGACTTTTGGTACGGGTTACCAATAGGTCCTCGGGACTTATTTTCTTTACAAATAGGTCCCTGAGTGCCCCAGGCACGCGCTTGGTGCGTGATTGGCTGGGTTAATTGCACCTGGACCCCCAGAACTTTGGGTATTTGCATTTCAGTCCCTGTGCACAGTACCCTCTTGTCATTTTTGAATAAAATATCAAATCACCTCCAAATTCAATGAAAATTTGACACATGGCTCCTGCCATGGTGTAGGATTTTTGTAAATTTTTTAGGACATTTTTGATTTCGTTTGTTATTTTTAAAAATTCAAAAACCATCATTTTTGTTACTGTCTAGGTTGAAAAATCACAAAAAAATATAAAAACCCCTCTAAAAATTCCATAAAAATTAGCTACTGTTTAGTTTAGTTTGTTTGATTTTCTAGCCAATTTTGGCTATTTTTCATTGCTTAAAAACCTTAAAAACCTAAAAATCCCAATAAACCCATAAAAATTCTAATAAATCCATTAAAATTCCAAAAACAATAAATCTGGTACCTATATTTTCCTTAGTTCATCTATTTTATAGGAAAATTACCTCTAGGCCTTTTTGAGGTCCTTAGGTATTTTATCTAGGGACTTTAGGCTTCGCTGGACAGTACCCCTTGTTTTTGTTACTGTTTGATTTTTAGAAATTAAAATAAATATCAGAAAAATCCCAAAAATTCACCAAAAACATAGAAAATTATAAAACACACAAAAATATTTTTGTTTGAATTTTTTCTTGATTTTTGATGCCTTAAATAATTTGTTGAAGTGTGATTGTTTTTGTCTTTCTTATTTTCTTTACATATTAAAAATCCAAAAAAAATATAAAAATAATTAAAAACCACTAAAAAGATTTTATTTCTTTACTTTATTTGTTTTTACTACTTCGTAGGCCTTCGGCCAACCCGTGCTCCTTGAGTTCGACCCTGGGTGCTATACCAGGTTAAACATATAGCAGGACCGCTTCCTTGCTTTGATTGGTTTTATTTTTCGCGAGTGGTTCGATTTTTCTTGATTGACCCGAGTCTGAGTGATTGAGGTCACAACGACCTTTTAGACACCTTTGCCTTGGTCATTCAGACGGTCATCAGACGGCCACATGAGAGAAGAAGAGAGGGCATGTACAGAGAGAAAGAGAGAGAGAGAGAGAGAGACTTATGTTCTCATTGTCTGTAAAGAAGAGCAAAGGGGTGCCTCTCCTTTTATAATATTGTTGGATCCATGGATCTCAATCCATGGGTAACACACTTCCAATGGCTCTCATTGATTTGTGTTTCTTTTAATGGCTAAGATTTGTGTTGGTAAAAACCAACAACAATTAATTTAATTTAGATTAAATCTATATTGATAAATCAATATAAATCAATCCCAAATTAAATCAAGCAATCATGGAGATTATTGGAATGAAGATTGCCTCCTTCTATATATGGGATTTGGTGGTAATCTCATGTAATCTAATGAGATTACATTATTCCATGGAAATCTCCAAGATTTACAACAACACTTGTTGTAAATTATTCAACAAAAAATTTCATAATTATTTTGTGAATATTGCAATCTCGCCATTGGAAAATTGTGAATCACATTCACAATCCAAAATAAAATGTGAATTACATTTTGAGTTTAATGTTCAATGTGAATCCAATTCACATTAACATTTAATTAACAAATGTAAATTACAAATAGCTCTCTCTTATATATTATAAATCACATTTATAATATATATGATTAATATGGATAGTGCTATCCACATTATTCAATATCAATGATAATTAAATCATATTTAATCATCTTGGATCTCTATTCTCATGTGCCCAAATAATATGAATAATATTCACATTATTCACATCTTTGATAATCAAATCACATTTAATTATCTAAGATAACTCTCTTTATAATATGAATCGAATTCATATTAATCAAGATAACTAAATCACAATTAATTTACTCAATGCTTGGATACATATATCAATAATGAAATTATCATGAACTCTTTCAAGGATAATGTGCTTTCTCCGTGAATACTTAGAGATAAGGACATGGCAATTGTATTGTTCCACGTATAGTGACTTGGATATTGAGATCGCATCACAAAATCCAGATCTCGGACCTCCCATAGATGCTTGATTAAATCAAGACCACAAATATAATCTTCCCATTGCATCTGAATCACATTCAGATCAATGTCCAACATTTGGACTAAGATCAGATTACTTCTCTACTAAGAGAAGTCACTAAAATCCAGACCCGTTTCACCACTCCTTAGGAATGGAAGCATCATGGTTATACAACCGTTTATGATCACATCACCCTTAGGTATTCCCAATACCTGTACATCCTGCATACTGGAAGACTCAGAATAAACCCGAAGTATAAGATCAATTCTACATTGTCTACTTCAGAGGTTTTATCATAAGTTTCTCATTCGATCATTGGGAGTCGGTATTGATCATATGCTTTCCAAAAGCATATATCATACCCAGGTGTTGATCATATACTTCCCAAAAGTATATATCAAACCTATAAATTCAGTCAAGCTTTTAAAGCGAGATGGTCGTGCACGGAATTTGGTTCTCCCCAATATCTCATGAGTGAGCTCATGTCTTCTGGTTCAGAAATGAACATGTATGATCCCTTTGAGAGATCATATTACGCATATGCCCTTATATGCACACCAGCGCGCCGGTGGATAGACCTTGATTAGGTCATCAACCTATTGGTCAGCCAAATGTACATACTCAGACATATAGTAACACATCTGTCTCCGGTCAGAGGTTGCGTGCCTATATCATGACAGCATACGACATAAGACTTTGGTTATCTCGATCTCGTTAAGTCAACTCTTTGACCTAACTTATCTAACACCTTCAAATCTCTATTCCTATGCAGAGGACCTTCATCAAGAGGTCATTTAGATATCAGCCTAAATGAGAATGGATTGCCATCTCCTACTCAGGCTGGAGATCATCTCTTAACAATCATTTGACGGTGCTTGATGAGTCCTCAATCTAACTCTTTAGATGTTTATCCAAGCACCAGCCTCTATGATTCAATATTTGAATCAACATATGTTTGATCATCAATATGGCCATGGTACATTACCATAATTGTACTAAGGGACCTATTATGCAAATTATGTATTCTTCATTTCAGATCAGGGATTATTCGCAATAACATTTATTTCATAATGGCTCGCCGTGGGCTCGCATGTCCAACAATTTCATAGTAGGTATCGCCTAGTTTCGGGTCTTGGGAAGGAGGCTTATCATCGAGCCTTTATTCATTTGGTGGAGAAGAGAATGAGCAATACATTTTTCAATGCAAGGAGAGACTTACATGCTAATACGGGATGTGAGGAGATGAATTTTGAGGAGATGAAGATGTTCCCGCCAGCATGGTGTACGGAGGATAGGTATTGTATTTCTTAAATAATTTTTGATATAATTTTTAAAGTAATCAATATTCATAACATATTTCTTGCAGATGGGCGGGTTTTTGTGATGCATTCGTTGCAGATGCGGAGTTTAGAAGGAGATCCATGGCAGGAAGGACAAACCACCAAAAATAAAGGATTAAATCGACAAGTGGATCTAAAAGTCACAATCAGATTAGAGTAGAGATGGTGCTACAATATAAAAATTAATTTTTCAAATCTACTTTAATATAATGCCATGTTGTTATTTCATTTTAAAATTAATTTTTTGGCAGCTAGGTTGGAAAGAGAACCCTCATTTCGGGAGTGCTGGTCTAGGTCTCACATGAGTGGGAAAGAAGGAGAGTCACAGTGGTCCACTCCTGAAGCAGGAGAATTACTGGTAAGTCTTTTAATTTATTTGCAATTGAGAGATATGTTATAACTTATTCTTCTCTATTTCATTTTGTATTTCAGGATCGTTATTTGGCACTATCTGCAGAAAAATAGGGTGGTGATCCAACTGGAGAGCAACCACCATTTGATAAACCTAGAAGCAGGTATAGATAAATATTAATTTACTATATTCATATTATATATATATAATTGCATATCAAATAATGAAAATTTTATAAGGTATTGGAGGAGAGGGACGTTGTGGCGAACAAGAAGTAGACGTTTGGTGGTCTTCCTCCATACTATATGGAGGAACATCATCATTCCTATTTTGCGTACTCCTAGCCATCGTACACACAACCACAGTTGTCCCAACCATCATTGCCAATGGAGTCGCAGATGGCGATGATGGTGGAGTAGGTGACGAAGCTCCGAGAAGATTTCACGGCGTATATATAAGTATTATACTTAGAATGAGTAATAATTTATATTTCTATATCTTCAAAATGCAAATAACGTATATATATCCTCTATATATAATATTGGTCACAAGGGCGTGCATCTCAACCTGAGGAGATTGAATCGGATGATGAAGAGGAGGAGGAGAATGAACCTGAAGAAGAGGCACGCATGTATGCTAGGTTCAAAGAGAAGGAGAAGGAAAAAAGAAAGCAAAGCAGGGTTTAATATCTAAAATTTTTAGATCAAAGAAGAAGTGACTTTTGTTGCTATTGGCTTGTTTTGTTGTTGAACTTTTAGCACGTCTTTCAATTTGTATGAACTTTGATAGTATAATTTGTTGTAATTTTACTTGTGGATCCTTTCGAACATATATTTGTAGTATTTAGCTCTTAAATATGAATGTTTAGTTTCTAAGTTCATGTACATTGTGTGAGTTCGACATGTAAATGTTAGTTATTTAGTTGACGAACTGGTATACTATAGATAATATCGACTATCTTAAGCACCTACAGTGGTTTATTGGCAGGCTATACAAGTTCGACGGGGCGTCTAAACCCCGCCGAACATGTATATTTTTTTCCTGCACTTTAGTATGGGCGAGCACATGTGCTCTCCAGGGGCTCCATACATGATTGCCATATTTTTTAGGGGCGATCATGTCGGCGAGCACATATGTGCATGCCTACATGCGGGAGAGAACATAGCGTCCCCAAGTGCTCGCCCACCTGCCCGGGCGACTCTCGTATCAGCGACCACGCATGGAACGAGCACATGTGCTCGCCCAGTGTACGGGCATGCACATGGTGTGCAGTTGGCGTGCACATTACGAGCCATCATGTGCATGTCAATCTCGTCTTTTTTTGTAGTGACTGTTACTCTCGATGGTTTGACACCTACTACTTGTCCACTATATACATGTTTGTATGTTATAATAAATTTCACCTCACTTGTTCTTCATTGCATATATTATTGTGGGTTGATTATTGACTTATTTAGATTATTTGAGTACCAAGATCTGGTACAATGATTGTCGGATCTGATCTGCCGGACACCATAGGCTCCTCCTAGACTAGACGTTAGGTACCTCGATTGATCCAGATAGGATAGTTGTATATATTATATGCACTACTATTTGCTCTTAGTTATTTTATTTAAATAATTATTTATATGCGATAATCATCTCTTTTGTTAACTATTCTATGAGGGCTCGTTAAACGAGGACGGCCTTCTAGGAGACCAAGGAAGCAAAGCAGAACAGAGGTCGGCCCGTTCTTTGCAGGACGACAAGAGAGAGTAGGAGAGAAGACTGAGGAGAAGAGTAGGGCAGAAGCATTAGTGTAGACTTTTTTTATTTTGTGAGAGAGAGACATTTGTAAAATATTGTAATAACACAGGTTAACTCTCTTGACACTTGGACATTCGCCGACTCATTTTATCATGTGTTTGTTCACCTGGGGGGTCTTGTTGTCTTTTGTTGTGTTTTTCTTGCTTTTATCTTTTTATTATGTTTCTCCTTATTTTATTTTGTTTCTCATGTTTTGAGTTTGTCACTTTTTTTCTTTGTTTTGTATGTTTGAAGCCCCTAGTTCTAGGATTTTATTTAGTTGAGTCAAGTAGACTTAGGTTCACACACTTAATAGAATATTGTACCTATAGATCATTGGACTTATTCAAATTAATAAATATGTGTTTCCTGAGTAGAAGTTCCTGCTAGGATGATTTTTTACTTGCACACATCTAGGGTAGATTTTATTTTTATGCACGGATCATCTTGCATGTAGACTGTTGGAGTCGGGTATGCATCCTTATCTCTAACAATTACATTCATTAAATTTCATGCATCGGCTTTTCCGAATTCCTTCTCCTATTTCTTGGACTTAGGCAATAAAAGGAATCGTAAAAGTTTGTTAGAAATTTTCTTTTTCCAAAAAGACCAAAAGAAGTGACAACCAATAAATTTGGTATTGCTAACTGAACTCGACCCTAAAAGTAAATGCAAGGATAAATATCGTTGTTTTGGGAGAGTAACTCCCCCTCCCACTATCACAGGTACACTCCACACTGAGTGAGGCATGTCCACATAACGATTAGAGCCCCCAACCCTGGACTTGTACCTTAAGTGCTTGGGTCGGCTCTTGGGCCATGTTATTATTGTAAGCACTTGCCTCTGACTTTAGATGAAGTGGTCCAGTGTTCTAGTAGGTAGTCCACACTGACTCGAACACAACAACTCTAGGAGACTACACATGTGAACTTGTAAATAATTGAATTGTCACCTAACTCTAAAATAAAAAAGAGAAAAGATCGAACCTTTACGGACTTCACAAGGTTGAGTAGGTGAATTGAAGGGTTTGATTTGTGTTTGCTTTGTGTGTATCTGATCACACCACACACTTGCACCTTTTTTTGTTCATATTTTGACTTGACTATAAAGCTCTCCCAGGTCCCCACCTCTTGAAAATTGAGATGGCTGAGTGTCGCAACTTTTATCCAGACTTAGTAGATTTCTCTCATTCCACTCCAGTTGGTGCACCTCCATTTTTTTAGGAGGAGTATTATCAAGATTTTTCTTTTTGTACATATCTGCCAATAAACTCACCTATCAAGATAGACCCTCATCTCTAATGGTTCCATAGCAACCTACACACTTTGAATTTCCATATCCTTAGGGCAACCCACTCACCCACAGTGTCAGCCATTGGATTTTGACCACCCATTCTCACCATCACATTTCCCACCATCGCCCCCACCCGATACTATCCTCCCTTGGAACCAACTCTTGACTACGTGATCCGGTTAGTGGAGCAAATGCAGAAGAGGATAGCGATCCTCACTGAATAGAATAAGATCCACATTGTTGCTTCATCTTTTGGTGTGATGGAGTCATGAGAGGCCACCCTTGGGAGATCATAATCACCAAAAATACAAATAAATGAGAAATTTTTAAAAACCCAAAAGACAATAAGGGGAGACACCTAGATAGATTGTGAGGAAATTGTACATATGCCAACACCTTTGCCCACACACACACACACGCACCAAAGTTCCACCCACCCTACCTCTCAAGTATGACCTTGTACAGTCTAGTCATCCTTTTTTACACGTTGATTCCAACTTATTACCTAATAAGGAAGAAATAAAAAGTTAAAAGTGTTATATGAACCTGAAGTAATGGCTGCTATTCAGGATATCATTAAAGCCCCGCTTCGTCAGGCCATGGACTTTTCACCTGCGCCAAAGAAAATAAAGAAGAGATGTCGTAGGATTGAGCGCCACATTTTGACCATGGCCTTGCCCACGCTATCTCCCATCGTCTGCCCAAAGAGAAAAGGGACATTGGTACACCCTTCGTGAGATGTGCCATTTATGACCATCATTTTGAACACACTCTCCTTGATAGTGACATGTCGATTAATATAATACCCTCCTCACTTGTCGAGGCACTCAATCTCGGGCCTCTCAAGAAAACCATGATGATTTATCGATCATTGACCGATCAATAAATAGTCCAAAGGGTATCTTGAATACATTTTCATTTAGATTCAGGGCATGGTCTACATTGTTGATTTTATCGTATTGCCCATGGAGACCTTCACCTCTGTGGAGCACACTCCAATCATCATGGGTCTTCCTTTTCTCTCTGCGTCGAAGGTTGTTATTGATTATAGATCTGGAGAGATACAGTTTCATTCCCACAACGATGTCATTCTTATTGAGACGATCACTCCACCCACTATTAGTCAAAATTCCACCCCTGATGAGATTGTACCTTTGTTAGCCGACTCATAGGACTATGACCATGTTACTGAGATTAGAGATGTTTGTTTTACCATAGACGATACCGAGACCCGAGAATCCGTATTAAAGGAGGAAGACTTAGACAACACAGAAGCTCCGCCCGAAGGTCCAGTGAGCTTGTATCTCTTCAAAAATCTCACCTCCGTGTGCTACAAACTCACAAGGAACAAGTAGTCACCTTGCTCGACATGGTTTGGAGGGAATGTGAGGGTTTAGGGAGACCAAGAAGGATCAAAATTCAAATAGATGAGAAGGACATGTATATGTACAAGGTGGTGTTTGTTCAAGGACGCGGCTCTATTCAGTGATCCTCAGATCGAGGAGATGTCTACACGTGAAAGGCCGATGATCGAGGAAGAAAAGTTAAGGAGAAGTCGAGCCAAGAAGATGCAAGCCTCAATCAGAGAAAAGTGGAGAAATCAAGGCCATCAGGACTAGCAGAAGCAGAGCTATGAGGGACAGGGAGTTGATCGAGGTTAACTCAAACTCATTAGTCCACGTAGGACCAGAAAAAGTCAAAACAAGGAATTAATCTGTTATTGAAAAAAATTTAAAATAATACATGATTTTATTAATTTTTTTGTCGAAACATGAAAAAAAGTTAATATTTTATGAAGTATTTTATTATGATTTTTATTTATTTTTACAATTTAATTTATTAGGTGTTAATTTTTATGTGTGTAATTATATGTATATTTGCCTATATATGTTGTATTTTTTATTATTTTATTAACATAATTTATAAATTTATAAATTATTGAAATACATATGTATGTATTTTATTTTATTTTTATGAAGTTATTTATTTACTTAAATAAATAGGTCTATGTAACATGTAGGTATATAATAAATATTCTTTACCTATATAGTAAAGTATATTATTTGTTTTATTTTATTTTTGATGGTTTTATTTAGTTTTATTTGTACATGTATTTTAAATAATATTTTCAAACTTATAAAAATATAAGAAAGTGAAAAAAAAGGAATAAATATATTGATTATTTTATACATGTATATTACACAATGAGGGCCCAAAAGCCAAGTTTTGCATCTTAACTCCAAATTAAATAAAACCACCTTAATTAAATAAATAATTTTATTTTTTGAACAATAAAGGTGAGTTTGATCACTTTGAGTCAGTATGGAGAAGATACGTCTGGGAAGTTTTCTTTGTGGCTTTTTATTATGTGTGTCCTGATCACACGTGCATTATTTTTTAGTGAAATAAATTTTGTATTTTTATTTGTATTTTTATGCACAACTTTCATGTTCAAAATTTATTGATTTGAGGTGTAAAAATAAGAAAATAAAATAGGTCCCAAAACCTATTATTGATGAATTAAAAATTAGGGTTTTTGTGTAACTTTTGGCCCTGGTCTCCCTCTACATTATTCCTTGTCGACCAAGTCAATTCTTGACTTAGTCTTGGATTAAGGGTCATTCAATACCTTTGATATTTTATTTCTTCTATTTATCCTTTTATTTTGGCATTCAATACAATATTTTATACAATATGTATAGATTAATAATTGAATTTTACTATGTCCAAATTAATGCTACATACATGCATTTAACTAGGGATTCAAGGCCAAAATGAAAGAATAAAGGTGATGAAATAGAGATCCATCAGTAATATGCAGGTTAGGGATGACTCAAGTGTCTTAAGGTGGGCTACAAGTAATTCAGATACTGGTTTTTTTAAGTTTGCAGTATATGTGATTACAAGTAGTCCCATATTTAGTCACATAGTCTATGTAGCACACACATATTCATCAGGTGGGTGTGACTACGGGGCACTACAATGCTCATAACTTACGACCACAATATGATTATAGTGGTCATAAGACCTTTTGCAAAACAATTTATACGAGTATAGGTCTTCCTGTAGATGCATGTCTTCATTTCATCTGCATTGTGACTACAGTATGACTACAAAGTGGCTACAATTGTATTCATAATCAACAGATTTCTTACAGTGGATGCATCAACAAATTTCAGAAAAAAAACTTCTTCCTGTCATAATACACAAGGTGGTCGATGATCTTCTTCCGCATATAACTCGTTCAACCATCGCACATCAATGTTACTACTTACTATGGTCATCTCCTTTTCATCTCCCTAATGTAATCGTTCATCTACTCCTCCATTCCAAGATACTTGTTCATTATCCCCCAAAATGTGGTACCTTTCACTTCCGTTCCTACAACGTCGATCTCAGCGATGGCGTGTTGCAAGAAAGGTTCACTAGCAATGTTTGTACGAATGCTTTCCTCAAAAAAAGAACTTGATAATGGCCTTTCCCTCTCTCTTACTGGCATTTGAGAACATGTCCTTCACTGTCTTCTACCTCGGATCCTTTCTTGGCTTGTACTGCATGGACCTACTCTTCATCAAGAAGGGCTTGACTCCCTTCCCCTTATGTTCTTTGGTGGGTGTGTTACTGGTGAGACTCCAGGATCACTCCCACTGCAACTGGCACCATAGAAGTCGTCTTGTGCACCACCGAGTTCTCACCTCTCATATTTTCTACTCAAATATTCTTGTGTTGCCTTATTGTATGCCCTCCTTGATAAATTCATGATTTATCATATTATTATTTGATCATTATCCCTCTTACATAGATCATTCAATAAAATACTTGATCAATTCAATAATATTAACATTTAACTCTTTGTAATTAATTAACCCTAATTATGTGCACATAAATAACCTTATTTGTATTTTTATCTCTTTTATCATCTCAATATCAAAAATACCATAAAATAGTTTAATGGTATATATTTATTTTGTAATTATTTATAAATTTAAATACTAAAAATATCACAAATGAATTTTAAAAGGTGACTTTTTATTCACTTGAAAATACTTATAAAAATTTTCTTGTATATATTATTTATTTTCATTTTGAGTTCTACATGAAAGTTGTAGATCTCAAAAAGATCCACACCTTTCATGTTGAATACTTTTTATTTTGAATCATGTAGATATTTCTTTCTTATATATCTTTGTTTTTCTTTTTTTCTTTTTTTCATTGGACCATGTAGCGCCCCCAGGGCCGCCCACGTTGCCTGCTTCTCCTCTCGCTACCCGCCTCACTCCTCTGTAGGGATGTAAACAGATGGATACAGATACGGATATAGGTATTACCATATCCTTATCCGTTTCAAAATATGGATACATATATGGAAACAGATATCATATGGATATCGAAAATTGAATACCGTATCTTTAAATACGGATATGGATTTAGAATCGGATAATCATGATTCGGATACGGATATTTAAAAAACGGATATGGATTATCCTATAAATATTAAGTGCCTCCTCATACTTTTAGTTAGAAATGGCGTCTTTACAAACTTGTAATTGATGGATGACTAATCTTGAATTCAATAAACTTACAATGTTACATAATAAATAAGAAAATAAATTAAAATATTGAATAAAATAAATTGAAGAGCATATAATAAAATTGTATGATGACGCACCTCTATTTTCCTTTATTTGAAATGTTTCCAAATTATATGTAATACATATAACATTGTAAACAACTAATAAGATAAAGGTGATATGGTATATTTTATGAAACGAAATTATGATAAATTATAAAAGTTACTTTTTAATATTTTATTATGAGATACAGTTTTGTGTTAGAGCTACATTGAGGCATGCAAAACTTTTATGAAGCTGAAATATTACTGAAAATATGGATAATACGGATATCCATATCCATATCCGCGAAAAATACATACATCTGTATCCGTATCTGTATCCAGAAAAAAATCTATAATGGTATCCATATCCGAATCCGTATCTGCAAAAAAAATAAAATTAGTATCCGTATCAGTATCCATATCCGCTATAATCTGAAAATGAGTATCTGTATCTGCTTAAAAGCGGATACGGTAGCGGACGGATATGGAATATCCGCATTCGGTTGCATCCCTACTCCTTAGCCATCCATCAACGTCCGAGTGCTTCATTCTAGGCTACCCATTTGCATCTTGCCCTCCGCCATCTATTGAGATCGCTTGATCTCATCAAGACCACACCATTCTGTATGCTCCTCGATCGTTGGATCATCTGATCCAACGGTCATCACGTGTCTTCAGCCTCCATCTGACCACCACCTCACGACGTACACTTGCAACCACTTCTTCTCTCATTTATTCTTGTCCCTCTATTCAACTGTTTCACCTCCCGATTGTTGCCTAACTTCCATATTTCTTGCGCACTTTCTGGCTCTCCACTTCACCCCAACCATCGATCGTAAGAGGTGGTCAAACATCGACGCTCCATCACCTGGAACTGCTATCTATCCCCATCAAATACTCCACCTCCAGCACAATTTGTGGGTGATGACCGTCTAAATGACCAAGGAAAAGGTATCTATATGGTCGTTGCGACCTCAATCACTCAGACTCGGGTCAACAAGAAAAATGAACCACTCGATATAAATAAAACAAATCAAAGCAAAGAAGCGGTCCTGCTATATGTTTAACCTGGTATAGCACCCAGGGTCGAACTCAAGGAGCACGGATTGGCCGAAGGCCTACGAAGTAGTAAAAATGAATAAAATAAAAGAGGAAAATGTTTTTAGTGGCTTTTAATTATTTTTATATTTTTTTTGGATTTTTAATATATAAAGAAAATAAGAAAAACAAAAACAAGCACACTTCAACAATTTATTTAATGCATCAAAAATCAACCAAAAATTAAAACAAAAATATTTTTATGTGTTTTATGATTTTTTATGTTTTTGGTGAATTTTTGGGATTTTTCTGATATTTATTTTAATTTCTAAAAATCAAACAGTAACAAAAACAAGGGGTACTGTCCAGCCAAGCCTAAAGTCCCTAGATAAAATACCTAAGGACCTCAAAAAGGCCTGGAGGTAATTTTCCTGTAAAATAGATGAAATAAGGAAAATTTAGGTACCAGATTTATTATTTTTGGGTTTTTAATGTATTTATTAGAATTTTTATGGGTTTTTTGGGGTTTTTAAGTTTTTAAGGTTTTTAAGCAATGAAAAATAGCCAAAATTGGCTAGAAAATCAAAGAACACAAACTAAACAGTAACTAATTTTTATAGAATTTTTAGAGATGTTTTTATATTTTTTGTGATTTTTAAATCTAGACAGTAACAAAAATGATGGTTTTTGAATTTTTAAAAATATCAAACAAAATCAAAAATGTCCTCAAAAATCCTACACCATGGCAGGAGCCATGTGTCAAATTTTCATCGAATTTGGAGGTGATTTGATATTTTATTCAAAAATGACAAGAGGGTACTGTGCACAGGGACTGGAATGCAAATACCCAAAGTTATGGGGGTCCAAGTGCAAAATACCCAGCCAATCACGCGCCAAGCGCGTGCCTGGGGCACTCAGGGACCTATATGTAATAAAAATAAGTCCCAGGGACCAATTGGTAACACGTACCAAAAGTCCGAGGGCCTCAGCTGCAAATAACCCAAAATAAAACGCACATGCGTAAAACAACCACGCACAGGGGTATAAATGCAATTAATTAAAAAGTTTCTTTCATTTCAGAACAATCCAGAACTACAAGGGCATGAACAGCAAATATCCCAAAATCACACGTGACGAAGCACGTGGCTCACAATAAGCGGGGTTATATATGCAATTACACTAAAGCGCAAGGTCCATTGTGCAAATAAACCCTAAACTAAACAACGTATTTAAATATTTACAAGACTCAAATGAAATAAAGCAAAGATAAGGGCCTAAGGGTAAATTACCCTTTATTAACCGGAGCTGCTGGATGGCCGCCACGTGGCGATCGGACGGTCAGGATGGGGGCGGCTCTCGACGCTGCTGCTGCTCTGATCGATCCAACGGTCCAGGCCAGGACACGTGTGGATCTAACGGCCTGGATCTATCGCCTCAGATCTGACGTCCACGTGCGCACCAGGAACCAACGGTTCAGATCAGACCTGGAGCGAGGAGGCGCGATCAACGGCTCTCGAGGATGCTGGATGAACTGAAGGCTGGCGAACTTCGCCGGCCTCGTGAAGACGCCTCCGGCCTCCTCTGTTGCGCCTGAATATCGGAGGAGCTCCAGCGTGAAGGTGCGCAGCTGCTGATGGTCTCCGATGTCCCAGACGAGCTCGGGGGAGCTCCGACGAGGGTGGCGGAGGTGAAGCTCCTGGGCTGGATGTCGAGAGGCCTCAGATGGCCTCCGCTGAACCTGCAAAACCCCTCAGGAGATTCGCGGGTCGAGGGCAAAGTGCCTCGACCCAGTTAGGCAACGTGGAGGTGATCGGTGCGTCGGGGCGACGGGCTCCGGCGAAGGTGAAAGACGGTGGAGCCCGGTTCCCAGCTCCTGTGCGAGCTGGGTTGTGTGAATGGGTGTAGAATGTGCGGCGGAGGACGGCGGAGATGTAGGTCGGGTCCGATGGTCGAGAGATGGTCGGAACCGGGGCGAATCGACGAAAGAAGGCGGCGGTGAAGATTGGGGGTAAACGGAAATTGGACGAAATGGCTAGGTTAAGGGACTACCTGGGTGAAGGAGTAGACTGTGCTGGAGCTGGGGAAGCTCCCGGTCGTCGCCTCAAGGGGTGTCTCTGCCCGAGGCTCGAGCTCGCTTCAGGTGGCGGAGCTACGGCGGGGGTATCGCCGGATCAGTGGATTCGCCGGCCTTCCTCGCTGCAACAGGGTGGGGCAGCAAGCTGTCACCTCGCTCTCTCTCTGGAGCTCACTGGAAAGCTACGCGAATGGCCAAAGATGGAAGAATTAGGTCGCCGGAGACGACTATATATATGGCGGGAGATCCGAGAAGACAGGGGTTGGGCGAGATGTGGTGGCGCGCGGATCCCAAGATGGATGCCCGACGAAGGTGTCGGATGTGGGAGGTTCGATATGGAGCCGGGGTTTAGGGAAATGGGTATCGGGTTGAGCGGGCAAAATTAGGAGAAGACGGGTCGGACGCTCGAGTCCGTGAGAAGTGGTCCTGGGGGGCCAGTTGACCAGGCGGTCAACATCCCCAGGACCCAATGGGGTCAGGACACGTGGCAGGATTTTAATGCTCAAAATTAAGGTAGTTATGGCCCAATTTTGTAAAAACTCAAAACACAAACTATTTTTATTTTATTTTTTTCTATTTTTTGGTGATTTTTAATGAATTTTTGGAAATAAAAATAAGGTATTTACATTATATAGCTATATATAGGTATATATACAATATGTAGGCTTTTGATTTTTGATTTTTAATTATTATTTTTGTACAATTTTATTCCTATTTTATATTTTATTTATTCATAATATAAAATAAGGAATAAAAGGGTATTTTTATTTTGTTTTTATTATTTATATACATAGGTAAAATAAATAGATATATACATCTATATACAAGGTATATGTACAATGTATTTTTGTATTTTTAAATTTTGTTGTTTTTATTTGATTTTTGTTTTGACTCTTTTTATTTTATTTATTTACAATATATAGCATAGAATATTTACAAAAAGTTTGGAAAATAACCTTATTTATTTACAAGGTCAAATAAATACATAGATATGATATATGTACATGATGAAGGGGTCTTTTTAATCTTTTTGATTTTTAACTTTTTATTTTGTTTTTTTTATCTTTTATAAATATATACAAGTATTTACAAGCATATTTTTGGGTGAGGAAAACATTTTTATTTTATTTACATAAATATATACACATGAGCCCCTATCTCCCTCTACTTGGCTTTTATGCGGTCAGGCCCATGCTGAGCCCTCCCTTGGGTTAGGTTGCTCAATATTTATTCTAAATATTTCCCTCTTTTTCTTTTTAATCTTTATTCTTTTATTTTTGCACAAAAACAAGCTAATTATAGGATTTTACACAATGCATGCTTTTGCTAATTATTCCTATTTACACATATCTACATGCATTTGCAAAGGTTTTTGTAGCTAAAATATAAGAATAAAGAGTGATGAATGGGTACTCATCACCCCCCTATACTTAACTTTGCTAGTCCCTTAGCAAACACTTATTTGAAAAAGAAGTGAAAAAGAAAGAAAGAAAAAGAAAAAGAGGATGTACGTGGATCAAGGTTGATTATTAAACTTGCCTTCATTAAATTAGGGTATGGAGCTCGATCAGATCTTTGGATTAGTAATGTGTCGGAACCTTATTTAGATTTAAGCTTAAAACCTAACAGCCTCTATGTTCCACCAATCTATAACCAAGACTCCTCAATGCTCCAGATCAGAACAAGTCATCAATCACAAACCCTGAAGACCATGAATCTTTTCTTGTCCTGTGAATGTGAAGTCTAAGCTCTCCACCTCAGAAATGGCAACTTGACAACCCTCCCCAACAAGGTAACTCTATGACCTCACTCTGGCCACTCTTTCCTCGAGGAGCGGGGTATTCCCTTCTAAGTTCAAGTACAACCAGCTCAAGAAGAGGGGGAAGAAGAGAATGGGTCAAGGCCAGTGTAGCCAAGTACCCTTGGGAGCTTGACCAGTGTAGCCAAGTCTCCCTGCTGCAAGCTACAACAGGTGGATCATGAAACCAAGCTTTGCTTATTGCACTCTATACATACTCCGGTGGGATTATCATTTTCTATCAGACCCACCACTTTTTTGGAGTTCTTTTCTTTTTACACATTTTTTTTCAGTGCATCTATACAACATATACATGTGCAGCATATATACAAGGAGTTTTTCCTCTTGAGCCAGTAGACTATCCCTCTTTTGAAGCTTTATTGCAACCCACAACTCCCGTCGTTAGACCTCATGGCAACCAGACCAAGTTGAGACGCACTTCCTTCACTATAAGAAGAAGAGAGGTTCCGCCTAGAAGTACTACCCTCATATGCTACCCCAAGTCAAGTAAGACTGCCTCCTCACCACCTCATCCGTAGAGAGCTCGGTGCATAGTGCGGTTGTCCAAGTAAAGCCATAATCTATATGAGTCATGTGTTGTTGTTAAGTGCTCTACTTAGGCTCATTGAGATGACATGTGATCATAGCCTAGTGGACTCAAAGAATTAAGTCACCATGGACCTGAAAAGCCTTAAACCTAAGCCCTATAAGGTTCCTCTTCGAAATTAGGTGGATTAAGATCTTAATCAAGCTCCATTTCTCAATTTGATTCCAGGCTAGTTTAAATGTCAACTATCATCCAGAAAAACTATATACATATGTACAAAAAGATGCTTATTTACACAAATTTTACAATCATGCAAAATTTTTTGAAAAATGTTTTGAAATCATGAAATGATGATGCATGAAGTGCAAGTTTTGCAAAAATATATTTACACACATTTACACAAGATTTTTGCAAACTTTTGATTTTCAAAACATTTTGGAAAAATTTTGTACTATATACATAATTTTGATACAAAAATATTTACACAAGCTTTACACAAAAGATTTTTGAAATCATTTTTACAAAAATAATTTGTACACTAGCTATGTATGTGCAAATAAAAGAAGATTATGTACATGAAAATTTTTAATTTTTGTGGTTTTTAGCCATTTTTATTTATTAACACACTCACGCAAAGTACGAGTTATGGCTAAAGTATATATGAAATATATACACACCCCCCTATACTTAGCTCGAACGATGTCCTCAGAGTCAAGAGCGATGAAGAAGACATAACTCGTGCTAGGTATAGGAAAGTGAAAAGAAAGGCTATACAAAAGGGAAATGAAAAGTCAAGAGGGACCCAGGTCTCCCCCCCCATATACTTAGGATCAAGTAATCCTAAGTATAGCAGGCTGTATACTAAGGGAAAACCTGAGTGCAGAATGTACAGGGTCTACCCCCCCATACTTAGGGTGAAATATCCCTAAGTATAGGCAACAAAGACAGGGGTAGATAGAAACAAAAGAAATACCTGAAAGGTCTCACATCCCCCCTATACTTAGGGTAAAGTGCACCCTAAGTATAGCATCATCACAAGATGAAGGAAGGGATGTGGGACTAAAGAATGTAGTGATATGGACATCTGTATCTATATACAGCGGAAGATCAGTGAAACTCAGGCGTGAGATGCATTAGATGTGAGTCAAAGACCACATCTCACGCAAAATGAATAGGGGCAAGATCAACGACCTGCGGCTCATGATCTAGAAATGGCTTGAGCCGCTGGCCGTTCACTCGAAAGGTACTCTTAGAAGACAACTCAGATATGTCGATGCTACCGTTGTCGTGTACCTTTCTAACCAGATAAGGTCCTTTCCATTTGCTCTGTAGCTTCCCTGGAAATAGGCGTAGCCTCGCATCAAACAGCCATACTCTCTGTCCAATCTCAAAATGCTTGTGGGTGATATGAGAATCATGCCACTCCTTGACTTTCTCCTTATAATGTAGGCTGCTTGAGAAAGCTGCATCTCTAAGCTCCTCCAGGGCAGCTAGCTCTGCCCTCCTCTGGTCTCCCATACCATCTGGATCCATCAAAATATATGTAACTGCCCAAAGTGACTTGTGCCTCAGCTCAACAGGTAAATGGCATGGCTTGCCATATACGAGGCGAAAGGGAGATGTGCCCAAAGGTGTCTTGAAAGACGTCCTATATGCCCACAAGACCGAGTCCAAAAGCTGTGACCAATCCTTTCGGTCAGGGCGGACGACTTTCTGCAGGATAGTCTTGATCTCCCTATTTGACACTTCGGCTAGACCATTCGTCTGTGGATGGTAAGGTGTAGCAACACGATGGTCAATGCCAAACTCGCTAGCAAGTGCCTTCACCTGGTCGTTGATGAAGTGAGATCCCCCATCAGAAATCAGAACTCGTGGAACCCCGAACCGCGTGATGATGTTCTTCCTCAAAAATCTGCAAACGGTCCTCGCATCAGCGGCTCGGGCGGGGATAGCCTCCACCCAACGACTCACATAATCAACGGCCAACAGAATGTACTCAAATCCCTGACTCTTAGGGAATGGACCCATGAAATCGATGCCCCATGCGTCAAAAACCTCACAGAAGTGAATGGGCTGCATCGGCATCATATCACGCTGTCCGCAAGTGCCCATCCTCTGACAGTCAGTACACCTCTTCACGAACTCATCTAAGTCCTTGAAGAGAGTAGGCCACCACAAGCCGGATTGGAGCACTTTCTGTGCCGTTCTCCTCCCAGAATGATGTCCTCCTGCCTCAAGCTTGTGGCAGTAAGTGAGGACGCTATGGTGTTCCTCCTGAGGAATACACCGACGCCAGACGTTGTCCCCTCCTTCGTGATAAAGGATGGGATCCTCCCAATGGTAGGACTTGGCCTTCGCGAGGAAGGTCTCAAGCCTCTGCCTGGGCCAATCTTGTGGTACTTTCCCAGCAACGACAAGTTCACAATATCGGCGTACCATGGGAGTGAGGCGATAGCAAGGATCGCCTCATCTGGGAAGGTATCTCTAATAGGGTCAATCTGCTCAGAATCCTCAGGCTGCTCTAGTCGAGAGAGATGATCCGCCACCACATTCTTGACTCCAGGCTTATCCTTGATCTCAATGTCGAACTCCTGGAGTAGAAGGATCCATCTAGTCAGTCTGGCCTTGGCATCCTTCTTTGCCATGAGGTACCTGATGGCGGTGTGATCTGTAAACAAAGTCACTCTAGATCCAATGATATACGATCTGAACTTATCCAGGGCAAACACTACGGCTAGCATCTCCTTCTCTGTGATCGTATAATTCCGCTGGGCGGAATCCAATGTGCGGATAGCATAGTGTATGGCAAATGGAACTCCATCCCTCCTCTGTCCCAGCACTGCCCCCACGGCAAAATCGGAGGCATCCGTCATGATCTCGAATGGGAGAGACCAATCAGGCGGCTGGAGGACAGGAGCCTCAATAACACACTGCTGGAGAGTCGCGAACGACGAAAGACACTTGTCATCGACAAGGAACTTGGTGTCTTTCGTCAAGAGGTCAGTCAACGGTCGGGCAATCCTGCTGAAATCCTGAATAAATCTCCCATAAAATCCAACGTGCCCCAGGAATGACCGTAGCTGCCTTAGATTGGACGGCGGTGCGAGTTTCCTAATGACATCAACCTTGGCCGGATCAACCTCCATGCCCCTGTTGGAGATGATATAGCCAAGCACCGTCCCTTGAGTCACCATGAAGTGACTCTTCTCCCAAGATAGCACCAAATGATACTCAATACATCGCTGGAGTACTCGATCTAGGCAGTCAAGACAAGAATCGAATCCGTCGCCGTAGATCGAGAAATCATCCATGAAGACCTCCAAACACTCCCCTACCATGTCCGAGAAGATCGACAGCATGCACCTCTGAAAAGTCGCAGGGGCGTTGCATAGCCCAAATGGCATGCGTCGAAAAGCATATGTGCCGAAGGGACAGGTAAAGGTGGTCTTCTCCTGATCCTCAGGAGCGATGGCCACTTGGTTGTAGCCCGAGTACCCATCCAGGAAGCAATAATGGCTCTTCCCTGCCAGTCTCTCAATGATCTGGTCAATAAAAGGCAGGGGGAAATGGTCCTTCTTGGTGGCTTGGTTGAGTCTCCTGTAGTCAACACAAACCCTCCAAGAGGTGGGTACTCGTGTAGCAATCTCCTCTCCCGACTCACTGATCACAGTCGTGATGCCCGTCTTCTTAGGCACCACATGCAAGGGGCTGACCCACTTGGAGTCGGAAATGGGATAAATAAAGTCTGCACTCCACCATTTCGATATTTCCTTCATCACGACCTCTCTCAGGTTGGGGTTCAGTCGCCGCTGGAACTCACGCGACGGCTTCGCCCCCTCCTCGAGATAGATATGGTGGGAGCACACTGATGGACTAATCCCATGGAGATCTGCTACGCTCCATCCGATCGCCTTGCGGTTCTTTTCAAGAACCCCCATCAAATGGGATTCTTGATCCCCAGTCAACTCGGCGGAGATGATGACTGGGTACATCTCTGGCTCGCCCGCAAGGAATCGATACTTCAGCGAAGTAGGGAGCGACTTCAGCTCTGGAATGCTCGGTGCTGGCAAATCTGGCAGTGGAAGAAACTGAGTGAAAGCTGCTAAGTCTGCCAAATCTGCCTGAGAAAGTGAAAGCGTACTCTCGCAAACTGGATCAGGAGAAGGCTGCTCAACTGCACTGTCTCTGCTCGGCTCTGCCTCTACCTCCTCCTCATCTACAGGCTCAGGTGAACTCAGGTCTGGCATCTGATCATAGCAATCGGCCCAATCAGACTCTGAATCCGAGGGATCTGTATCAACCGCGGTGGCATCAGTACCACCGTAAAGCAAGGTGGCCTTAGCACCACCATCACTGAAAATCGTGTCGCGATCAAGGACCGGCTCTGCTGCCTCTATGGTATCCTGAACCAGGGTTGTGCTCTCCAGACTCTCCTCTGTTATCATCTCGGCATCAGCTGTATCTGAATATGAGAGGATGGTCTGTGCTGCAGGATCTGCCCAAGCTGCCTCATCGTCTGTGATCACAAAATCACAGTCCTGGTGGATGTCCGGCTCTGCGTCTGTCAGCTGCTCTGAATCGGTACTGGCCTCTGAGCGGGATCTCTCTCTAGCTCTGTAGTCCTCGACCGTCTCTATTTGTATACTCTCGCCCTCGACGCGAAAGTACACCTTCCCGCTATCATGATTAGTCACCGCCTTGGCTGTGGCCAAGAACGGACGACCAAGGATGATGGGGGTATCGGTCACTGACTCAGGGATCTCCATGTCCAACACTACGAAGTCCACGGGGAATTTCAGGCCCTGAATCGTGACGATAACGTCTCGTAATAACCCCCTCGGCCTCTTGACAGATCGATCAGCGAACTGAAGGACTGTCCTGCTCTGTCGAAGAGTGCCCAACTCGAAGCGGTCGAGAAGGGCTGCCGGAAGAAGGTTGATCGACGATCCGCTATCTAGAAGAGTACGGTCGAACCTCTGCTCACTAATCTGGCATCTGACATACGGGGCCCCTGAATCTGGCCTCTTGGCTGGCAGTCGGTTCTGGATCGCGAAACACGTGGCTTTCGTCAGCACATGGATCTCAGAAGTGTGGTTCCTCCTCCTCCTCCTGACTGTAGTCCTGTCTCTCAAAGATCGCTGGAGAAGGGGGATGTGCTGCAAAGCCTCCTGGAGGGTCAGCTGGATGTGGAATCGATCTATCATGCTCAAACGGGATTCTTGATCCCCGGCAACGGCGCCATTCTGATGACCATCTAAATGACCAAGGCAAAAGGTATCTATATGGTCGTTGCGACCTCAATCACTCAGACTCGGGTCAACAAGAAAAATGAACCACTCGATATAAATAAAACAAATCAAAGCAAAGAAGCGGTCCTGCTATATGTTTAACCTGGTATAGCACCAGGGTCGAACTCAAGGAGCACAGATTGGTCGAAGGCCTACGAAGTAGTAAAAATGAATAAAATAAAAGAGGAAAATGTTTTTAGTGGTTTTTAATTATTTTTATATTTTTTTTGGATTTTTAATATATAAAGAAAATAAGAAAAACAAAAACAAGCACACTTCAACAATTTATTTAATGCATCAAAAATCAACCAAAAATTAAAACAAAAATATTTTTATGTGTTTTATGATTTTTTATGTTTTTGATGAATTTTTGGGATTTTTCTGATATTTATTTTAATTTCTAAAAATCAAACAGTAACAAAAATAAGGGGTATTGTCCAGCCAAGCCTAAAATCCCTAGATAAAATACCTAAGGACCTCAAAAAGGCCTGGAGGTAATTTTCCTGTAAAATAGATGAAATAAGGAAAATTTAGGTACCAGATTTATTGTTTTTAGGTTTTTAATGTATTTATTTGAATTTTTATGGGTTTTTTGGGGTTTTTAAGTTTTTAAGGTTTTTAAGCAATGAAAAATAGCCAAAATTGGCTAGAAAATCAAAGAACACAAACTAAACAATAACTAATATTTATAGAATTTTTAGAGATGTTTTTATAATTTTTGTGATTTTTAAATCTAGACAGTAACAAAAATGATGGTTTTTGAATTTTTAAAAATATCAAACAAAATCAAAAATGTCCTCAAAAATTCTCAAAAATCCTACACCATGGCAGGAGCCATGTGTCAAATTTTCATCGAATTTGGAGGTGATTTGATATTTTATTCAAAAATGACAAGAGGGTATTGTGCACAGGGACTGGAATGCAAATACCCAAAGTTCTGGGGGTCCAGGTGCAAAATACCCAGCCAATCACGCGCCAAGCGCGTGCCTGGGGCACTCAGGGACCTTTAAGTAATAAAAATAAGTCCCAGGGACCAATTGGTAACACGTACCAAAAGTCCGAGGGCCTCAGCTGCAAATAACCCAAAATAAAACGCACATGCGTAAAACAACCACGCACAGGGGTATAAATGCAATTAATTCAAAAGTTTCTTTCATTTCAGAACAATCCAGAACTACAAGGGCATGAACAGCAAATATCCCAAAATCACACGTGACGAAGCACGTGGCTCACAATAAGCGGGGGTATATATGCAATTACACTAAAGCGCAAGGTCCATTGTGCAAATAAACCCTAAACTAAACAACGTATTTAAATATTTACAGGACTCAAATGAAATAAAGTAAAGATAAGGGCCTAAGGGTAAATTACCCTTTATTAACCGGAGCTGCTGGATGGCCGCCACGTGGCGATCGGACGGTCAGGATGGGGGCGGCTCTCGACGCTGCTGTTGCTCTGGTCGATCCAACGGTCCAGGCCAGTACACGTGTAGATCTAACGGCCTGGATCTATCGCCTCAGATCTGACGTCCACGTGCGCACCAGGAACCAACGGTTCAGATCAGACCTGGAGCGAGGAGGCGCGATCAACGGCTCTCGAGGATGCTGGATGAACTGAAGGCCGGCGAACTTCGCCGGCCTCGTGAAGACGCCTCCGGCCTCCTCTGCTGCGCCTGAATATCGGAGGAGCTCTGGCGTGAAGGTGCGCAGCTGCTGATGGTCTCCGATGTCCCAGCCGAGCTCGGGGGAGCTCCGACGAGGGTGGCGGAGGTGAAGCTCCTGGGATGGATGTCGAGAGGCCTCAGATGGCCTCCGCTGAACCTGCAAAACCCCTCAGGAGATTCGCGGGTCAAGGGCAAAGTGCCTCGACCCAGTTAGGCAACGTGGAGGTGATCGGTGCGTCGGGGCGACGGGCTCCGGCGAAGGTGAAAGACGGTGGAGCCCGGTTCCCAGCTCCTGTGCGAGCTGGGTTGTGTGAATGGGTGCAGAATGTGCGGCGGAGGACGGCGGAGATGTAGGTCGGGTCCGATGGTCGAGAGATGGTCGTAACCGGGGCGAATCGACGAAAGAAGGCGGCGGCGAAGATTGGGGGTAAACGGAAATTGGACGAAATGGCTAGGTTAAGGGACTACCTGGGTGAAGGAGTAGACTGTGCTGGAGCTGGGGAAGCTCCCGGTCGTTGCCTCAAGGGGTGTCTCTGCCCGAGGCTCGAGCTCGCTTCAGGTGGCGGAGCTACGGCGGGGGTATCGCCGGATCAGTGGATTCGCCGGCCTTCCTCGCTGCAACAGGGTGGGGCGGCAAGCTGTCACCTCGCTCTCTCTCTGGAGCTCACTGGAAAGATACGCGAATGGCCAAAGATGGAAGAATTAGGTCGCCGGAGACGACTATATATATGGCGGGAGATCCGAGAAGACAGGGGTCGGGCGAGATGTGGTGGCGCGCGGATCCCAAGATGGATGCCCGGCGAAGGTGTCGGATGTGGGAGGTTCGATATGGAGCCGGGGTTTAGGGAAATGGGTATCGGGTCAAGCGGGCGAAATTAGGAGAAGACGGGTCGGGCGCTCGAGTCCGTGAGAAGTGGTCCTGGGGGGCCAGTTGACCGGGCGGTCAACATCCCCAGGACCCAATGGGGTTAGGCCACGTGGCAGGATTTTAAAGCTCAAAATTAAGGTAGTTATGGCCCGATTTTGTAAAAACTCAAAACACAAACTATTTTTATTTTATTTTTTGCTATTTTTTGGTGATTTTTAATTAATTTTTGGAAATAAAAATAAGGTATTTACATTATAGAGCTATATATAGGTATATATACAATATGTAGGCTTTTGATTTTTGATTTTTAATTATTATTTTTGTACAATTTTATTCCTATTTTATATTTTATTTATTCATAATATAAAATAAGGAATAAAAGGGTATTTTTATTTTGTTTTTATTATTTATATACATAGGTAAAATAAATAGATATATACATCTATATACAAGGTATATGTACAATGTATTTTTGTATTTTTAAATTTTGTTGTTTTTATTTGATTTTTGTTTTGACTCTTTTTATTTTATTTATTTACAATATATAGCATAGAATATTTACAAAAAGTTTGGAAAATAACCTTATTTATTTACAAGGTCAAATAAATACATAGATATGATATATGTACATGATGAAGGGGTCTTTTTAATCTTTTTGATTTTTAACTTTTTATTTTGTTTTTTTATCTTTTATAAATATATACAAGTATTTACCAGCATATTTTTGGGTGAGGAAAACATTTTTATTTTATTTACATAAATATATACACATGAGCCCCTATCTCCCTCTACTTGGCTTTTATGCGGTCAGGCCCATGCTGAGCCCTCCCTTGGGTAGGTTGCTCAATATTTATTCTAAATATTTCCCTCTTTTTCTTTTTAATCTTTATTCTTTTATTTTTGCACAAAAACATGCTAATTATAGGATTTTACACAATGCATGCTTTTGCTAATTATTCCTATTTACACATATCTACATGCATTTGCAAAGGTTTTTGTAGCTAAAATATAAGAATAAAGAGTGATGAATGGGTACTCATCACCCCCCTATACTTAACTTTGCTAGTCCCTTAGCAAACACTTATTTGAAAAAGAAGTGAAAAAGAAAGAAAGAAAAAGAAAAAGAGGAAGTATGTGGATCAAGGTTGATTATTAAACTTGCCTTCATTAAATAAGGGTATGGAGCTCGATCAGATCTTTGGATTAGTAATGTGTCGGAACCTTATTTAGACTTAAGCTTAAAACCTAACAGCCTCTAAGTTCCACCAATCTATAACCAAGACTCCTCAATGCTCCAGATTAGAACAAGTCATCAATCACAAACCCTGAAGACCATGAATCTTTTCTTGTCCTGTGAATGTGAAGTCTAAGCTCTCCACCTCAGAAATGGCAACTTGACAACCCTCCCCAACAAGGTAACTCTATGACCTCACTCTGGTCACTCTTTCCTCGAGGAGCGGGGTATTCCCTTCTAAGTTCAAGTACAACTAGCTCAAGAAGAGGGGGAAGAAGAGAATGGGTCAAGGCCAGTGTAGCCAAGTACCCTTGGGAGCTTGACCAGTGTAGCCAAGTCTCCCTGCTGCAAGCTACAACAGGTGGATCATGAAACCAAGCTTTGCTTATTGCACTCTATACATACTCCGGTGGGATTATCATTTTCTATCAGACCCACCACTTTTTTGGAGTTCTTTTCTTTTTACACATTTTTTTTTCAGTGCATCTATACAACATATACATGTGCAGCATATATACAAGGAGTTTTTCCTCTTGAGCCAGTAGACTATCCCTCTTTTGAAGCTTTATTGCAACCCACAACTCCCGTCGTTAGACCTCATGGCAACCAGACCAAGTTGAGACGCACTTCCTACACTATAAGAAGAAGAGAGGTTCCTCCTAGAAGTACTACCCTCATATGCTACCCCAAGTCAAGTAAGACTGCCTCCTCACCACCTCATCCGTAGAGAGCTCGGTGCATAGTGCGGTTGTCCAAGTAAAGCCATAATCTATATGAGTCATGTGTTGTTGTTAAGTGCTCTACTTAGGCTCATTGAGATGACATGTGATCATAGCCTAGTGGACTCAAAGAATTAAGTCACCATGGACCTGAAAAGCCTTAAACCTAAGCCCTATAAGGTTCCTCTTCGAAATTAGGTGGATTAAGATCTTAATCAAGCTCCATTTCTCAATTTGATTCCAGGCTAGTTTAAATGTCAACTATCATCCAGAAAAACTATATACATATATACAAAAAGATGCTTATTTACACAAATTTTACAATCATGCAAAATTTTTTGAAAATGTTTTGAAATCATGAAATGATGATGCATGAAGTGCAAGTTTTGCAAAAAGATATTTACACACATTTACACAAGATTTTTGCAAACTTTTGATTTTCAAAACATTTTGGAAAAATTTTGTACTATATACATAATTTTGATACAAAAATATTTACACAAGCTTTACACAAAAGATTTTTGAAATCATTTTTACAAAAATAATTTGTACACTAGCTATGTATGTGCAAATAAAAGAAGATTATGTACATGAAAATTTTTAATTTTTGTGGTTTTTAGCCATTTTTATTTATTAACACACTCACGCAAAGTACAAGTTATGGCTAAAGTATATATGAAATATATACACACCCCCCTATACTTTGCTCGAACGATGTCCTCAGAGTCAAGAGCGATGAAGAAGACCTAACTCGTGCTAGGTATAGGAAAGTGAAAAGAAAGGCTATACAAAAGGGAAATGAAAAGTCAAGAGGGACCCAGGTCTACCCCCCATATACTTAGGATCAAGTAATCCTAAGTATAGCAGGCTGTATACTAAGGGAAAACCTGAGTGCAGAATGTACAGGGTCTACCCCCCCTATACTTAGGGTGAAATATCCCTAAGTATAGGCAACAAAGACAGGGGTAAATAGAAACAAAAGAAATATCCGAAAGGTCTCACATCCCCCCCCCTATACTTAGGGTAAAGTGCACCCTAAGTATAGCATAATCACAAGATGAAGGAAGGGATGTGGGACTAAAGAATGTAGTGATATGGACATCTGGATCTATATACAGCAGAAGATCAGTGAAACTCAGGCGTGAGATGCATTAGATGTGAGTCAAAGTCTACATCTCACGCAAAATGAATAGGGGCAAGATCAACGACCCGCGGCTCATGATTTAGAAATGGCTTGAGCCGCTGGCCGTTCACTCGAAAGGTACTCTCAGAAAACAACTCAGATATGTCGATGCTACCGTTGTCGTGTACCTTTCTAACCAGATAAGGTCCTTTCCATTTGCTCTGTAGCTTCCCTGGAAATAGGCGTAGCCTCGCATCAAACAGCCATACTCTCTGTCCAATCTCAAAATGCTTGTGGCTGATATGAGAATCATGCCACTCCTTGACTTTCTCCTTATAATTTAGGCTGCTTGAGAAAGCTGCATCTCTAAGCTCCTCCAAGGCAGCTAGCTCTGCCCTCCTCTGGTCTCCCATACCATCTGGATCCATCAAAATATCTGTAACTGCCCAAAGTGACTTGTGCCTCAGCTCAACAGGTAAATGGCATGGCTTGCCATATACGAGGTGAAAGGGAGATGTGCCCAAAGGTGTCTTGAAAGACGTCCTATATGCCAACAAGACCGAGTCCAAAAGCTGTGACCAATCCTTTCGGTCAGGGCGGACGACTTTCTGCAGGATAGTCTTGATCTCCCTATTCGACACTTCGGCTAGACCATTCGTCTGTGGATGGTAAGGTGTAGCAATACGATGGTCTATTCCGAACTCGCTAGCAAGTGCCTTCACCTGGTCGTTGATGAAGTGAGATCCCCCATCAGAAATCAGAACTCGTGGAACCCCGAACCGCGTGATGATGTTCTTCCTCAAAAATCTGCAAATGGTCCTCGCATCAGCGGCTCGGGTGGGGATAGCCTCCACCCAACGACTCACATAATCAACGGCCAACAGAATGTACTCAAATCCCTGACTCTTAGGGAATGGACCCATGAAATCGATGCCCCATGCGTCAAAAACCTCACAGAAGTGAATGGGCTGCATCGGCATCATATCACGCTGTCCGTAAGTGCCCATCCTCTAACAGTCAGTACACCTCTTCACGAACTCATCTGAGTCCTTGAAGAGAGTAGGCCACCACAAGCCGGATTGGAGCACTTTCTGTGCCGTTCTCCTCCCAGAATGATGTCCTCCTGCCTCAAGCTTGTGGCAGTAAGTGAGGACGCTATGGTGTTCCTCCTGAGGAATACACCGACGCCAGACGCTGTCCCCTCCTTCGTGGTAAAGGATGGGATCCTCCCAATGGTAGGACTTGGCCTTCGCGAGGAAGGTCTCAAGCCTCTGCCTGGGCCAATCTTGTGGTACTTTCCCAGCAACGAGAAAGTTCACAATATCGGCGTACCATGGGAGTGAGGCGATAGCAAGGATCGCCTCATCTGGGAAGGTATCTCTAATAGGGTCAATCTGCTCAGAATCCTCAAGCTGCTCTAGTCGGGAGAGATGATCCGCCACCACATTCTTGACTCTAGGCTTATCCTTGATCTCAATGTCGAACTCCTGGAGTAGAAGGATCCATCTAGTCAGTCTGGCCTTGGCATCCTTCTTTGCCATGAGGTACCAGATGGCGGTGTGATATGTAAACAAAGTCACTCTAGATCCAATGATATACGATCTGAACTTATCCAGGGCAAACATTACGGCTAGCATCTCCTTCTCTGTGACCGTATAATTCCGCTGGGCGGAATCCAATGTGCGGCTAGCATAGTGTATGGCAAATGGAACTCCATCCCTCCTCTGTCCCAGCACTGCCCCCACGGCAAAATCGGAGGCATCCGTCATGATCTCGAATGGGAGAGACCAATCAGGCGGCTGGAGGACAGGAGCCTCAATAACACACTGCTGGAGAGTCACGAACGACGAAAGACACTTGTCATCGACAAGGAACTCGGTGTCTTTCGTCAAGAGGTCAGTCAACGGTCGGGCAATCCTGCTGAAATCCTGAATAAATCTCCCATAAAATCCAACGTGCCCCAGGAATGACCGTAGCTGCCTCAGATTGGACGGCGGTGCGAGTTTCCTAATGACATCAACCTTGGCCGGATCAACCTCCATGCCCCTGTTGGAGATGATATGGCCAAGCACCGTCCCTTGAGTCACCATGAAGTGACTCTTCTCCCAAGATAGCACCAAATGATACTCAATACATCGCTGGAGTACTCGATCTAGGCAGTCAAGACAAGAATCGAATCCGTCGCCGTAGATCAAGAAATCATCCATGAAGACCTCCAAACACTCCCCTACCATGTCCGAGAAGATCGACAGCATGCACCTCTGAAAAGTCGCAGGGGCGTTGCATAGCCCAAATGGCATGCGTCGAAAAGCATATGTGCCGAAGGGACAGGTAAAGGTGGTCTTCTCCTGATCCTCAGGAGCGATGGCCACTTGGTTGTAGCCCGAATACCCATCCAGGAAGCAATAATGGCTCTTCCCTGCCAGTCTCTCAATGATCTGGTCAATAAAAGGCAGGGGGAAATGGTCCTTCTTGGTGGCTTGGTTGAGTCTCCTGTAGTCAACACAAACCCTCCAAGAGGTGGGTACTCGTGTAGCAATCTCCTCTCCCGACTCACTGATCACAGTCGTGATGCCCGTCTTCTTAGGCACCACATGCAAGGGGCTGACCCACTTGGAGTAGGAAATGGGATAAATAAAATCTGCACTCCACCATTTCGATATTTCCTTCATCACGACCTCTCTCAGGTTGGGGTTCAGTCGCCGCTGGAACTCACGCGACGGCTTCGCCCCCTCCTCGAGATAGATATGGTGGGAGCACACTGATGGACTAATCCCATGGAGATCTGCTACGCTCCATCCGATCGCCTTGCAGTTCTTTTCAAGAACCCCCATCAAACGGGATTCTTGATCCCCAGTCAACTCGGCGGAGATGATGACTGGGTACATCTCTGGCTCGCCCACAAGGAATCGATACTTCAGCGAAGTAGGGAGCGACTTCAGCTCTGGAATGCTCGGTGCTGGCAAATCTGGTTGTGGAAGAAACTGAGTGAAAGCTGCTAAGTCTGCCAAATCTGCTTGGGAAAGTGAAAGCGTACTCTCGTAAACTGGATTGGGAGAAGGCTGCTCAACTGCACTGTCTCTGCTCGGCTCTGCCTCTACCTCCTCCTCATCTACAGGCTCAGGTGAACTCAGGTCTGGCATCTGATCATAGCAATCGGCCCAATCAGACTCTGAATCCGAGGGATCTGTATCAACCGCGGTGGCATCAGTACCACCGTAAAGCAAGGTGGCCTCAGCACCACCATCACTGAAAATCGTGTCGCGATCAAGGACCGGCTCTGCTGCCTCTATGGTATCCTGAACCAGGGCTGTGCTCTCCAGACTCTCCTCTGCTATCATCTCGGCATCAGTTGTATCTGAATATGAGAGGATGGTCTGTGCTGCAGGATCTGCCCAAGCTGCCTCATCGTCTGTGATCACAAAATCACAGTCCTGGTGGATGTCCGGCTCTGCGTCTGTCAGCTGCTCTGAATCGGTACTGGCCTCTGAGCGGGATCTCTCTCGAGCTCTGTAGTCCTCGACCGTCTCTATTTGTATACTCTCGCCCTCGACGCGAAAGTACACCTTCCCGCTATCATGATCAGTCACCGCCTTGGCTGTGGCCAAGAACGGACGACCAAGGATGATGGGGGTATCGGTCACTGACTCAGGGATCTCCATGTCCAACACTACGAAGTCCACGGGAAATTTCAGGCCCTGAATCGTGACGATAACGTCTCGTAATAACCCCCTCAGCCTCTTGACAGATCGATCAGCGAACTGAAGGACTGTCCTGCTCTGTCGAAGAGTGCCCAACTCGAAGTGGTCGAGAAGGGCTGCCGGAAGAAGGTTGATCGACGATCCGCTATCTAGAAGAGTACGGTCGAACCTCTGCTCACTAATCTGGCATCTGACATACGGGGCCCCAGAATCTGGCCTCTTGGTTGGCAGTCGGTTCTGGATCGTGAAACACGTGGCTTTCGTCAGCACATGGATCTCAGAAGTGTGGTTCCTCCTCCTCCTCCTGACTGTAGTCCTGTCTCTCAAAGATCGTTGGAGAAGGGGGATGTGCTGCAAAGCCTCCTGGAGGGTCAGCTGGATGTGGAATCGATCTATCATGCTCAAACGGGATTCTTGATCCCCGGCAACGGCGCCATTCTGATGACCGTCTAAATGACCAAGGCAAAGGTATCTATATGGTCGTTGCGACCTCAATCACTCAGACTCAGGTCAACAAGAAAAATGAACCACTCGATATAAATAAAACAAATCAAAGCAAAGAAGCGGTCCTGCTATATGTTTAACCTGGTATAGCACCCAGGGTCGAACTCAAGGAGCACGGATTGGCCGAAGGCCTACGAAGTAGTAAAAATGAATAAAATAAAAGAGGAAAATGTTTTTAGTGGTTTTTAATTATTTTTATATTTTTTTGGATTTTTAATATATAAAGAAAATAAGAAAAACAAAAACAAGCACACTTCAACAATTTATTTAATGCATCAAAAATCAACCAAAAATTAAAACAAAAATATTTTTATGTGTTTTATAATTTTTTTATGTTTTTGGTGAATTTTTGGGATTTTTCTGATATTTATTTTAATTTCTAAAAATCAAACAGTAACAAAAACAAGGGGTACTGTCCAGCCAAGCCTAAAGTCCCTAGATAAAATACCTAAGGACCTCAAAAAGGCCTGGAGGTAATTTTCCTGTAAAATAGATGAAATAAGGAAAATTTAGGTACCAGATTTATTGTTTTTGGGTTTTTAATATATTTATTAGAATTTTTATGGGTTTTTTGGGGTTTTTAAGTTTTTAAGGTTTTTAAGCAATGAAAAATATCCAAAATTGGCTAGAAAATCAAAGAACACAAACTAAATAGTAACTAATTTTTATAGAATTTTTAGAGATGTTTTTATATTTTTTGTGATTTTTAAATCTAGATAGTAACAAAAATGATGGTTTTTGAATTTTTAAAAATATCAAACAAAATCAAAAATGTCCTCAAAAATTCTCAAAAATCCTACACCATGGCAGGAGCCATGTATCAAATTTTCATCGAATTTGGAGGTGATTTGATATTTTATTCAAAAATGACAAGAGGGTATTGTGCACAGGGACTGGAATGCAAATACCCAAAGTTCTGGGGGTCCAGGTGCAAATAACCACGCACTGGGGGTCAGGGACCTATATGTAATAAAAATAAGTCCCAGGGACCAATTGGTAACACGTACCAAAAGTCCGAGGTCCTCAGCTGTAAATAACCCAAAATAAAACGCACATGCGTAAAACAACCACGCACAGGGGTATAAATGCAATTAATTAAAAAGTTTCTTTCATTTCAGAACAATCCAGAACTACAAGGGCATGAACAGCAAATATCCCAAAATCACACGTGACGAAGCACGTGGCTCACAATAAGCGGGGGTATATATGCAATTACACTAAAGCGCAAGGTCCATTGCGCAAATAAACCCTAAACTAAACAACGTATTTAAATATTTACAGGACTCAAATGAAATAAAGCAAAGATAAGGGCCTAAGGGTAAATTACCCTTTATTAACCGGAGCTGCTGGATGGCCGCCACGTGGCGATCGGATGGTCAGGATGGGGGCGGCTCTCGACGCTGCTGCTGCTCTGGTCGATCCAACGGTCCAGGCCAGTACACGTGTGGATCTAACGGCCTGGATCTATTGCCTCAGATCTGACGTCCACGTGCGCATCAGGAACCAACGGTTCAGATCAGACCTAGAGCGAGGAGGCGCGATCAACGGCTCTCGAGGATGCTGGATGAACTGAAGGCCGGCGAACTTCGCCGGCCTCGTGAAGACGCCTCTGGCCTCCTCTGCTGCGCCTGAATATCGGAGGAGCTCCGACGTGAAGGTGCGCAGCTGCTGATGGTCTCCGATGTCCCAGCCGAGCTCGGGGGAGCTCCGACGAGGGTGGCGGAGGTGAAGCTCCTGGGCTGGATGTCGAAAGGCCTCAGATGGCCTCCGCTGAACCTGCAAAACCCCTCAGGAGATTCGCGGGTCGAGGGAAAAGTGCCTCGACCCAGTTAGGCAACGTGGAGGTGATCGGTGCGTCGGGGCGACGAGCTCCGGCGAAGGTGAAAGACGGTGGAGCCCGGTTCCCAGCTCCTGTGCGAGCTGGGTTGTGTGAATGGGTGCAGAATGTGCGGCGGAGGACGGCGGAGATGTAGGTCGGGTCCGATGGTCGAGAGATGGTCGGAACCGGGGCGAATCGACGAAAGAAGGCGGCGGCGAAGATTGGGGGTAAACGGAAATTGGACGAAATGGCTAGGTTAAGGGACTACCTGGGTGAAGGAGTAGACTGTGCTGGAGCTGGGGAAGCTCCCGGTCGTCGCCTCAAGGGGTGTCTCTGCCCGAGGCTCGAGCTCGCTTCAGGTGGCGGAGCTACGGCGGGGGTATCGCCGGATCAGTGCATTCGCCGGCCTTCCTCGCTGCAACAGGGTGGGGCGGCGAGCTGTCACCTCGCTCTCTCTCTGGAGCTCACTGGAAAGCTACGCGAATGGCCAAAGATGGAAGAATTAGGTCGCCGGAGACGACTATATATATGGCGGGAGATCTGAGAAGACAAGGGTCGGGCGAGATGTGGTGGCACGCGGATCCCAAGATGGATGCCCGGCGAAGGTGTCGGATGTGGGAGGTTCTATATGGAGCCGGGGTTTAGGGAAATGGGTATCGGGTCGAGCGGGCGAAATTAGGAGAAGACGGGTCGGGCGCTCGAGTCCGTGAGAAGTGGTCCTGGGGGGGCAGTTGACCGAGCGGTCAACATCCCCAGGACCCAATGGGGTCAGGCCACGTGGCAGGATTTTAAAGCTCAAAATTAAGGTAGTTATGGCCCGATTTTGTAAAAACTCAAAACACAAACTATTTTTATTTTATTTTTTTCTATTTTTTGGTGATTTTTAATTAATTTCTGGAAATAAAAATAAGGTATTTACATTATATAGCTATATATAGGTATATATACAATATGTAGGCTTTTGATTTTTGATTTTTAATTATTATTTTTGTACAATTTTATTCCTATTTTATATTTTATTTATTCATAATATAAAATAAGGAATAAAAGGGTATTTTTGTTTTGTTTTTATTATTTATATACATAGGTAAAATAAATAGATATATACATCTATATACAAGGTATATGTACAATGTATTTTTGTATTTTTAAATTTTGTTGTTTTTATTTGATTTTTGTTTTGACTCTTTTTATTTTATTTATTTGCAATATATAGCATAGAATATTTACAAAAAGTTTGGAAAATAACCTTATTTATTTACAAGGTCAAATAAATACATAGATATGATATATGTACATGATGAAGGGGTCTTTTTAATCTTTTTGATTTTTAACTTTTTATTTTGTTTTTTTATCTTTTATAAATATATACAAGTATTTACAAGCATATTTTTGGGTGAGGAAAACATTTTTATTTTATTTACATAAATATATACACATGAGCCCCTATCTCCCTCTACTTGGCTTTTATGCGGTCAGGCCCATGCTGAGCCCTCCCTTGGGTTAGGTTGCTCAATATTTATTCTAAATATTTCCCTCTTTTTCTTTTTAATCTTTATTCTTTTATTTTTGCACAAAAACATGCTAATTATAGGATTTTACACAGTGCATGCCTTTGCTAATTATTCCTATTTACACATATCTACATGCATTTGCAAAGGTTTTTGTAGCTAAAATATAAGAATAAAGAGTGATGAATGGGTACTCATCAGTGGGTATTTGCCTTTACGCGAGCGAACTCTCAAGCCTAAAATTCCAATTTATGATATAAATTCGATCAAGTGGAGAGAAAAGATGGGGCTTCACTCTAGCATGATCCACGGAAATACTTCTCCTTGCTGCATCCATCTCCTTGGGTCTGCTTGAGATCTACTTCCAACCAAAGTATCGAGCGAAGACCTGAGGTCTTTTTAGGCCTCTCCATATGTTGATTCATCCAAGCCCCTCCCCATCTTCTTCTTCTCCAAGTAAGCTCCTTTATCTTTGTTTCTTTGTATCCTTTTGTTTCTATTATTTATCACAGCCTCGCACCTTCACTGTACTTCTAGTACCTCCTCACCTTCGCCCATCTCTAGTGTTCTTCGCTCCATATTCATCTTTCCTCCCACATTTCTCCACAACCTCCCCCATCTTGTTCTTTCTCAGCCTTTGCAAAGGTTTGAGGACTCAATTAGGGCTAAAGTCCTACACCTCCAAGGAGCCCTCATTTCCACTATGTTACCTTCCCGTAAGATCCCCTTCACATGGGCATTTGGATTAACTTTGCATGAGGTCAATGCGACTTGAATGAACAGAAAATCAAAAGAGGTTCGATCAAGCTTTCCATCTTTGAAGAATTGACTTCGATCGGGACTTACATACCTCCGTGGCTCTTAATCGACCTTCCCTTTCCCTCTTGCATTGTCCAGAAAGCTTCTTCGACCTTTTGGGTGTTTGTCGGAGCAATGAGGAGTCATCGGCTCCTCATCGGAGCTCCACTACTACATAGTCGTGCACGGAGGAGGAGGAAGACTGGAGACCTATAGGCAGATCAGGACCCCTAGTATGATCCAATGATGGATCTCTACCTACCGATCTGATGTGTCAGACCTCAGCTTCGAGAGACCCCATCATATGGATTTTTTTTTAAATAATTATTAAAAAAATCGTAATTAATTAAATAAGCATCAAGGGAAAGAAATTAAAAAAATAGGCATCAATCGGCACCTGAGGTGCCGATTTGGGGCGCCCCCTCCAAATCGGCACCTCAGGTGCCGATTTGGGAGATAATCGTTGGCGTCCTCTCCAAATCGGCACCTCAGGTGCCGATTTGGGAGGCGCGCCAACGGATATCTCCCAAATCGGCACCTGAGGTGCCGATTTGGGAGAGGGCCGTTGGAAATTTGCCAACGGTCCCCTCCTCCCCATTTCCTATATAAAACGCCCCCCCTCATTCCATCCTCCTCACAATTTCCCCCTCTCCTTCTCCTTCTTCATCTTCTCCCCATTCATTCTCTCTGGTTCCCTCATTCTGTATTCTGAAGTGCGATTGCTGCTCTCGATCGACTAATCTTATTCAAGTAAGAATAAGATATTTTTGTTTGTAGATTTTGTTCTGCGTTTTTTGCAGGGTTCTATCAGTGAGGACGCTATATCAGTGAGGACGCTATATTATTATATTTTGGATAACATTTCTTGTAGAAGACACGCATCTTTCAGGTAATTTTATTCAAAATTTTTTATTAAATTTAACAAGTAATTAGTTGTGCAAAATAGATGATTAGTTAAAACATATTTCAAAATAATTATTGTTTATTTTTAATGATAAATCATTTGTCTATGAAGTAATCTAATGATGTTGGACAATAGTAATTGTAAATGTAATATGATTTTTTTAATGTCACTCACATTAGACATTTTATGAAGAGATTTTTGTAATAGTTATTTAAATCGAAAAGTAAGTAGGGGACAGTAGACATTTTATTAGGAGATTTTTGTAATAATAATTAAAAAAATTGAAATCAGTTTAGGACAGTTGAAATTTTATTATGAGATTTTTGTAATAATTATTAAAAAAATTGAAATTAATTAAATAGGGGACATTACACATTACATTAGCATTTCATTTATTTAGATTTAAAAGTGCACATTTAGATTTGGAATCGAGCACCGAGAGGGTCTCTATACAGCGCTGGCAGGACTCACTGTGGTGAGCACCGATGAGGCCCCAAGACCGGACTTTTGGATTCCATTTCTGAGTGATTAGTATATCAATTGAATTATTGATTATTAAATATAACGGCCGACTGAAATGTTAATTAAAGTAATTGTTACATCCGATTATTAAGTAATTATTTTGTTTAATTAAACTAATTAAATCATTATTTTATTCGTATAGATGGCCCCCAACACCGCTCATGTATTAATATATTGGGGAGGATCGATTGATGTCTCTGATGACCACGTAGAATATATTGGGGGCAAGAAACGGATGATTACATTACCATGCCAATTAACTTACATTGGCTTACTGTCTCGAGTTTCCGAAGTCACTGATCTCCCGCTCGACAAGTATATACTTGCATTAACTTGTAAGTGGTTGTATGAGGGATCAACTCTCTTTGCAGTACTGATTGACGATGATGAATCAACATTAGCAATGTTGAGTTCAATCGTCGATGTGCATCCGACCGAAATGCCGGAAGACCTGTGCAGGGAAGAATTAGAAATGAAATGGACGAAATGTGCGTCCGGCCGAAATTATGTAGAATCTGCAAGCAACCAGGACATAATAGATTAAGTTGTCCACGTAGAACATAGGCACACTTGCATTTGTAAGGGTAATTTAATTTCATTGTTAATCTATCATTTTCCTTACAATTTTTTATTGTTATTTTTTCATGACATTTGTGATTATTAATGTAGATGGCACAGATGGATGGGCTTCCTGGACCAGTAGATACCTCAGTATTGTATATGCAGAATGACCATCGATCATCACAACCCACTTGTTCGGTAAGTACTTTTTATAAGTTTTAAAATTTACTAGTTCGGTAATACTGTTTCTCATTTTTTTATTTAATATATTCTACAGATTCGATTTGTAGAGCATAATGAGTTACTGAACTCCATTTCTGACCAGAAGAGTAGCATAGTTGAACGATTAATAGAAGCGTCTGGTTTTTCATGTGTGGTGAACATGAGAAGAGTTCAAATGGATCCATCATTACTGACCAGCTTACTAGAGAGATGGAGACCTGAGACACACACATTTCACCTACGCTTAGGAGAGGCTACTATTACTCTTCAGGATATGGGATTAATTAGTGGTTTAAAGGTTGATGGGCTACCTATAACTGGTCCGGATTCTCCGCCTGGTGGATGGGATGCAGAGTGCATGAGTTTGTTAGGAGTAGTACCCACTCGGATAAAGAGTGGAAAGGTGAAGTTGTCTTGGATACGCGACGTCTTCTTTAGGACAGAACATCCGTTGCAAGGTATTGATGACGAACAACAAGCGACTCGTGTGGTTAGAGCACTCATCTTTTATCATATAGGATGTAGTGTACTTGCAGACAGCAGCGGAGATATGGTACCTCTAAGGTATGCGTTGATGATTGACTGTATTACATTACTAATTGTTGTTGTATTCTTAGATTTGATTAATTTTTTAGGTACCTATTACACTTACGTGAACTGCAAGAATTCAACCAGGATTTGTATCTACAGGTAAAATTGTACTTAATTTATATTATTGCATTCTCTTCTTACTTATTAGGTAATTTATGTGACATATAATGTAATTAACATCTTTCAGGTATGAGCTATATCGAGTATGGATTTAGAGGGTCTCAAATCGGTGAAGCCGGATTTAGAGGTTCAGGTATAAATATATTATAGAATATACAAACTCAATTCAATACGTTATGTTTAAATTTTGTGATACTTATAACAATGAAAATGTCTAAATCTTGTAGGACCATCACTTGTTGGACCTTCGAGTCAATTTGACTCTGGACCCTCTCAGCTCATATCGTCTACTCAATACAGTTCAGAAGATTTGCAGTCGCAGATATTTGATAGTGTTCGGCAAATGGAGGTAACTGATTTTGATAGACAGTTGTTTGGTATATCCACGATACCACAACAACGTCCGGAGCTACCTCGAAGACCTTCTCCCGGAGTAAGGATCACTGAGCCTCCTCCATCAGAGCCGCATCGCCATTCAACAAGTGTACGAACGTCAAGGAATCAGGAATCACAAACAATCGAACCGCCACGGAGGTCGTCAGCTAGACCGCGTCCTCCAGGGCACGTTCCAACACATTCAGAACAAATGTCCAAGTAGAAGAAGAAGAAGACAACACATGAGGAGACCCACAAAAAATTAGGAGATGGAGGGAAAGGAAACGACAAGGGAGGTGGTGCAGGAGGTGGAGGAGGAGGTCTGAAGGGATTTCTGAAGATATGGAAAGTTTAAGTTATTGTAAATTTTTTTCTTATTATTTGTAAACTCATATTTCTTCTCTTATGAATTTAATAAAATACTTGTAATTTTTTTAAATTAATTCATGTCAAGTTGTACCTTGTTGAGTTCACATATATCAATGATAAATGATGTTGTTCACACTCTCAATTTCTTTATATTTACTACAATATTGTTGACATGTTAATTATAAATATTATAAGTATGTATCAATAATGAACAATATACTAAAAAAATAGAGATATACTTAACATTTTACAATAACGTTATCGGGAAGAAGATGAGACCACGAAGCTCTACTGATAGATCAAAAATAGTGTGAAGAAGGAAAATATTGATAGTTTATTAAATTTATTTATGTAATTCCTCAAATGTACTCAAATGAACATAAATATAATTGTAGAATAATATTTTGTAAAATTATTTACATAATTCCTCAAAATATTTTTAAATTATTCATATCTAATGAACATAATAATAATTTGTAATCTCCGGCAGTACTGAACTTAAATTACATTGTTAAAGGGATTGGATTTGTAAATTGCCCATCTCAAATCGGCAGCTGAGGTGCCGATTTGGCGCCTCTGCCCAAATCGGCACCTGAGGTGCCGATTTGGAGGGGCCGCCCCAAATCGGCACTTGAGGTGCCGATTTGGAGGGGGCGCCCCAAATCGGCACCTCAGGTGCCGATTGATGCCTATTTTTTTAATTTCTTTCCCTTGATGCTTATTTAATTAATTACGAATTTTTTAATAATTATTTAAAAAAATTCCCCCCATCATACTCCAGAGCAAGTCAGAGCCACGTAGCCCAAAGCAACTCTTCGTCCCGGTCCTAACGTTGCATGCGCGAGGTGCATCTCTTGCTGGAGAATTTGCAGTGTAGCTCACACCCTTCACATATATATATTCTAGTCAAGCACATGAGACACACATGTCCGGTGTAAAAAAATTAGATAAGCCCCACCTACTTCTCGTAGTTGCATTTATACCTCACGCCTACTATTAGCATTGTATACCTAGATGGTTTTTGCTTATTGCATTTCGGTCCATTACATGACCTTTTTGTTACATTTTGTTAAGATTTTATTATAAACCAGTCCCTACCTTTGATGATCAGTAACTTTCGAATCACAATTCCAATTTAAATTAAATTTATCTTATTTAAAAGCTTATCTGGTGCTCTTTCAATCTATATATTCCATTATATGATGTGCCTTGTTGAAATTAATTTAAAAATTAGAGAGGTATTGTAGCTTTAAAACTTAAGCTGTGAGTTGAAAAGGTCATGTTTAGGTGCTTAATGATGAGTTAAAGCCTCGGATTTGTCTTTGAATCATAATCTAGTTACGACCCCAATTTGAGAGGAATTGTATATTGTTTCCTGAAGTGACATTAACTTAGGGAGTTTGGATCATTAATTGTTACATTGAACCTTAATTTGAATTGAATATTTACACGAATTGACGTGTTAATTCATTTAGTGTAACTTTGGACCAATTTAAGAATGATGGCATAGAATCATGATGGCATAGATGTTTCATTTATTAAAGTCAGGAGATAAAATGTGATTTTGTATTTATATGTGTGTTTTGTAAAGTCCTGCATTTGTATCATTTTTGTTGCATAAAATATTGCCATTTGAAAATAAAAAAAAGCATTCATCCATTTGGTTTTATGCACACTTTGTTTAATAAGACCCTTAAACTAATTTAATCATTTGATTTAGGACTTAATTAAATAATTTATCCAGTAGTGTCCATGTGTTCGACCTTGGTATATTTGCCAAGTTGAATTTTCCACCTACACAAAAGGTTGGTCATTAAAGAATTATTTTCTACCTCCTATACTACGATAATTTCACATTCTTTGAGAGGTCAAAAAGAGATTCATCGCTCCTCTCAGCATGAGCCTAAATATCAGCGGGTATACAAAATCATAATCATCCGAATCAAAGATAAAAATTGAACTCATTTTCAAACATGAACTCCCTAAATTGGTCATCCCTTATCATTCTCTTTTGATCCTTCTAATTCCCCTCCAAGTTAGACTTCACCACCTCCCTTTTCAATTATGAACTCCCTGAATTGATCATCCCATATCACCATCTTTTGATCCTTCTAATTCCCCTCCAAGTTAGACTTCACCAGCTCCTTAACATCCTTGTGATAATGTGTACACTTGCAAATATTCTTGTTATTGCCAACAAGATGATGCTTCAACCTCGTAATCCCCCTCATGCTGACCTCTTTCCACAAAAGATGCATTGTGGTTTGGATTTATTGCCCTCTAGAGCACGAGCATACCTCCAACCAATCTAACGATTGTCTCTCAAGCCATTAGATCTTGGTCTAGAGTGTGAACCTATGATGTTGATTTCCTCTACTAGAACCTACGAAGAAAAAAGAGAATAATCACTGAATCATGCATGACACACAATGGGAACAATCAACTATTTGCTTCTGATTTTTCATTTTAATTCTTCTATTTACTATATTTATAATTTTTTATTTTCATAATGTACAAAATTCTTGAACATTTAATGTTTAACATAATATTTAGATTTATGTGTTTCAATTTGTAAGAAAAAACATCTGAAATCTAGAATTGAGGTATTATTATTAGACATGAACCATGCAAGAGACGAAAAATACAAAAATCAATTATTTTCTAGTGAAGATCTTAGGTTTATTTTTTGAAATTAAGAAGTTAATAAATTTTAAATAAAAAAGAACTTAAATTCATGTTTTAATTACCAGTGATAAACCACTACAACAAAGTTGAGCCATAGTGATGTTTTTTTCTAAAATCCTCCCTAATTAGTCGTTGTTAAATATATATATAACAACAATATTATCTGTTGTGAAATTATTTTTTATACATAAAATTAGCAATAAATATCATATCTGTCATTATATCATTAGAGGTTGTCCATATAGCGATGCTTATTTGTAGTTATTCCTCAAAATTTTAACTAATCGCGCTATATTTTTAACTAATAAAAATAGCAGTGATTAGTTGAAATTTTGAATAAAATAGCAAGGGATAAGCATCACTATATGAACTAGCATTAACGATATAGTGACAAATATGATATTTGTGGCTAATTTTAAGTATAAATAATTATATCACGATAGATAATATCGTCACTATATATTTAACAATGGATGATCTAGTGACGGATTTTAGAAGAAAAAACATCCTTGTAGCTCAATTTTGTTGTAGTGAACAATAGATTTAAGTTCCTGCTTTGCAAAAAGCTGATTTGATTCAATCATAAATTTCGAAATCCCAAATTTATTCTCCTTATATATCATAAAGTACTCCAAATCTTCCCAAAAAAAAACTCAAGAATATACCATACCCAGACAAGAGGAACAAAACCCTAAAAAATCATTCTAACATTAACAAAAAAAAAGTTAAGATTGAGAGCCACATACCTTCAAAGAAGCAAGGGGATCGAAATGGACGATGTTTTGCCCATATCATCCAAAAGAGAGGATTACTTTATTGAAAGATTACGATGGTCGAGCGATATATCGATACTCCTATGATATATCACCGACATATCGTCATGTCTTGAACCCTTATATATAAATATAAGTTAAGCCTTTACTCTTTTTTTACTTCAAAATAAATCTAAGTTAAGCCTTTACTTCTTTTCGTGTTTGTTTGTGAATAGCCTTGATCTCTAACATGTTATTTTTTTAACCCATGATTGGAGGATAACCACTAACCAGTACGCCAATTCACGTTTAGTGAGAGAGAGTAAGATTGACATTGTCCCAATTTACAAGAGATTATCGAACGACATGCTACATGAGCTACAGATTAGGCACGATAATAAGGTTCGTGAAAGAGAATCTAGGGTTAACTAGAGTTCCTGTTTTAATTTATCCCAAAACTAACGAGGAAGAGGATGCATGTGATCATCCTCCATGCAAGATATTTGAAAAACTGGCCAGCCATTCAGACGGTCCACCGGAGCGCACGCCCGAACCCACATTTATTGACTGCATCTTTTCAATAGTGTGGACTTTCCAAGCCATCCCCGTATTTATTTATATAATCCCATTACCCCCCACCTCGTCTCATCACCAAAGAACTTAGACCATCCGTCACCTCCGGCACGCGTCGGCCAATCACATGGACGTCGAGCCCTTCCCGACCAAGTTCTGCAGGGGCATCAGAAACCTCTGGTCCCGCCGCGGCTACGAGCGCCTGCGCTCCTCCCCCCGCCGTTCACTCCGCGTCGTCAAGCTCGGCGGCTCCTCCGTCCGCACGTGGCGGCTCCGCCCTGATGTGAGGCCTCGGTTCCGTCTCCGCCTCCGCATCTGGTCCCCGCTGAGGCTGCTGGGGAGCCTCAGGGACGCGTACATGGACACCATGCTGCGCCTCGCCGGGCGGAGCGGCGGCCTAACGAGAGTGAGCTCTACGGCCAATGGAGGGGCGTGGGGGAAGCGAGTGCCGAGAGCGAGGTCCGTGAAGGAGACGAGCAGGGACTTCGAGAGGAAGCTCGTGACGGAGATTTACAAGTCCATCGCTGCCTCCCGAGGGATCAATACCTTCTAGTGTATATATCTACTAAGCAAGCAGAAGAGTCCCCCTGAGATTTGAGAGGGAAGCGGAGTCCCCCCACATCCTCTATTACCCATTGTATTCGTTCTTTGCCATTCTTTGTTGTTTTGTTTGTTCGTTTCATTTGTAAAGATGAGATCATGAGAGGGTCCTCAAAGTTTGGAATTTGTCACCCTTTGGATGCGGGATGGCATCAATTTATCTCGGAATTTGTCCATCTAGGAATATTCACTATCTCAAGGTAAGCAGTTGCATTGTGACTCGTATTATTTCTTATTGCTAATCCGGACGGACCCTCAAATGTAAAAAAAGAGATATATTCATGTGTTTATTCGTAGATGTTTGACAAATATATAAACAAGTAATAAATACATTATCTGTAGATTATATGGACTGCGATTTAACTCCAAAAAGTTGCAGGAATTATGCAATGTTTGAGAAATTATAAGATCCATCTGTGTGAAATCTGGCCTCAACGGTGCATGGACTAGTGAAACCTACGTACGTGGATACAAAGAAAGTCCAACAATAGAACGCGCACATTCCATCACATTTGAATAGTACACAAAATGAAGACATAGATAAACAAATAACAAATACATTATTTAAAAGTTCTCAAAAATATAGATCACATAATAGTATAATAAAGTCAAAAAGCAAAAACATCGTGTCATGCACGAAGAAAACAAGGATCCAAAGAAGAACTGGTTATGTAAAGAACCTTAGAATAAGCATTACTCTCCTTAGTCTCATGCTCCTTGTTAACCATAACACTTCTTAGAATTTCAGAATAAGCTAAGCATAGATAGGAATAACTCAATAACAATAAAAAAGGTAAATTATATATTAATAAAAATAATCAATAAATATTATTTTCATAAAAATGATCACTCATGCATGGACGAAGTTAGGATTTTAGGATTGGACAAGTCAATTTAATAGATGATATTTGCACCTTTTAAAAAAAATGTGTTTCTAAAGTTAAACTTAAGAGAAATTTCAGCGATATTTTTTCATAAAAATATAATAAAAATATTATAAATAAATGAATAAGACTTAAACATACACAGTAGACTGACTTTTGATATTTTTGAAACTTCATATATCATTTATAATATGAGAAAATGTATTGTTTCAACTTATTTTAGTAGAAATATTATTATTTCTATGAACCTTAATTTGGGTGTTCCAATATGTTGCAGGGTAAATTTCAAACATGGCATGTGCCTAACACATCATCCAGATCTAGCAACATTATTAGTATTTGTAGTAATTGTAAATGAATAAACATGTATGTTTATGAGCTACTAACACAACAAGTAAATCAAATGGGAAAATTAGTATATTACAAAATGATACAACAGTGACTATTGCATGTAAATTGTATTAAATTTGTACAATCGTATTCTTGAAACGATGATCAATTTTATTACTCTAATAAATTTTGATGTGGAATAAGATATATCGCAAATTATAAGTGCATGACAACAAAAGCCGATCGGCACGAGTCTTATTTTATTTGTTTTCATTTTTATCATTATTGTATAATGATTCGTCAAGTAGTATATGATGCTCCTGTTATCAATTCCTTGTTCTTATTGAAATTTTGAAGTCAATAAATCTAAAGTTAATAAGGTTATAATCAAGGATCTTAGTCATATAAATCAAATGACAAGACAAAGTTAGGATTAAGTTGCGATTGGACCTATGAAAGCTAGCTCTCACGTGCAATTAATGGGCGGTTAAGATTAAGTAATAACATTTACACATGCATATTAAATGCATAATGCCTAAAATATAATAATACGTTATTTTATTTTTAACAATAACGACGTGCATTACAAAATTCTGTAATCCCTTGTAATCCCTCGTGTGCGTCGTTTGCAATACATAAGAAGGAAAATACGTTGATGCAACTTTATGCAATGGAAAATAATTGGCACAATCTCGGCTTGAGAACAAGCATTAATAGATCTATTAGGTAGCATTCCTAGGGTTTCCACGCATACCTTATAGAAGCAAACCAATCATTGAACCCCCTATATATGGGACTGAAACTTAGCACTGCCGGAAAGGAAGCTTCTCACCAAATTTATTTATTTATTTTTCAATATTGAGTGGTAGAATAGAGGGGTACATGTAACATAATATAATCTACGGCATGCATGCATGCTCGTTTAAAACTATGGTAGAGGTTTAATAGGAAATGGTGAATAGGAAAATCAATTTCGTTAATGAGATAATTCAGTCACCGGTTGCATTTTAGGATGGCAAGTTGACCATTCCATTTATTTACAGTTAATAATATTTTATCGAATATAATATGGCTTTTTTAATCCGTTACATTTTTAGAGAGAGGGGGGTTGACTTTTTGAAGAGGATTAATGGATAAAAAGGTAGTTCCTCATCTTTATGGAACTTGATAGAGTGCACTATCTGATCTTGAAATTAACTTGGACTTTTTTTGAGGTGTGGGGATGAGGAGGGCAATAGAAATAAAATTAAGAGATATATATATTTGATCACAAATAAATATCATTTAAACATGTGTTATTTCATGAGATTGGTGGGGTCGGGCCCTGCTTGATCCCATCTCCTTCTGTCACTGCCCACAAGTTTCTGAATGGAAGTCGATGAATGGATGCTCATGGGATAGGTGTACGAGTTATTTGATTGTGACTTGTCCCGATTCATTATTATTGGGTCACGGGTCAACCTGATCCTTACCAATGGGTACTCAATTCTAACGAGTATCCTCTTTATTTCAATGAGAATTGTGGGTTCTCCTTAATTCTCATGTGATTCAGATTACTTGGAATCCCGACTTTGGCTTATATTGAGCAAGGAACAGTCTTTCTTAACGTGATTGTTCCTCTTGCCATTGAAGCAAAGTATCTCGCTATCTTTCTTTTGGTCATCACATTTTATGATCATCTTGAATCTTCTTATCAGCAAGCCTAAGTCATCCTCAAAGCATTCATTTGTAGGAGTAACCTCTGTGACTTGAAGTAATATGCTCTTCTTTTTCTTTATCTCAGCTTCAGCCTTTCTAGTTTGATTTTTTCTCTACTTCATAGGATAAAAGCTTACTAATAATCGAGCCTTGATGCTATGCAAGAAAAGTGATCGTTTTTAGTATCGATCAAAACTCAATTAATCAGCATATATATATATATATATATATATATATATATATATCAATTTCCTGTTTAGTCAGGCAACTCAAGGGTCAAACTTAAGGAAACAAACAATGCTCGAGGGTAGAGTATCTAGTTGTACCTATGTTAATGTAACTAGATCAGATGTTTGTGTATAAGTGCATGTATGTATATTTATATTAATGTGTTGTGTTTGTTCTTCTTGCTTTGTTTTTAGATTTAGTTAATAAATATAATATATTTTGTAATTTTTCTATTATTTTTATTTTTGTAAATTTTCAATTTATTTTTAATAATGTAAACTAAAAGAAAAGGAGTAATTAATATATGAAATAAGTAATAAAATATTAATAATTTTTTTATATTTTTATTTTAGGTGATTTTTAAATATATGAAATATATTAAATAAAATAAAACTAAAGTTGTGAAAAACAATTATGGTAAAATAATGGTAGTTTAAAAAATAGATATCTTTGTCAAATTAACCCCTAAAAAGACCTGCTATATTTTTTCCTTATAGTAAATTCAAGGTCGATGGGTCTTACCCCGAGCCATTTTCCCGCAATTTTTTTTTTTTGCAAATAAAACCATGCATATTCAGTCACCTTTATTCTCATGTTTGGCTCTAAATCCCTAGTTAAATATGTGTAAATATCGTTAACTTGCATGAATTAACATTTAACATTAATCTAATTAGCATGTAAATATATGTATTTAAATCCAAAGAATAAAGAAGAGAAGAGAAAAATAAAAGAAATAGTGAAGATACTGAGTGACCCTAAACTCCAAGATCAAATCAAACATTGATTAGGTTAACAAGGAATAAAGTATGGGGAGATAAGGGTATAATAATGCAGACAATTATATATAGAACCCTAGAAACCATAGGTGTTCAAAATACTATATATAGCATATTTTTACAATATTTTATACACAATCATACATACTTCAAATTCAAATGTTTTCAACATTAAACCTGTACATAATAGTATATACAAAATTTTAAAAATAATAGTCCATAAAAATCGCGCACAATGTGCATGGTACACAGAGATGAAAAAACCACAAATAGAAATTTATTGATTAATATCTACTCCATATGAAATCAAATTGAACGAAACACACCTCTATTGTATTTCAAATTAAATTATCTATCAAATGAAGACGGATTCATTGAAAATAAAGCTAAGATACAAAAGATGATTTTTTGGGTATTATTGTACGGGGGCATCTATACAAAGAGCTAATTATTTTATTCAATATATTTTACTCTATTTATACTGTTAAATAAATGTATATACTATATAAAATACAATAAAAATATAAACATAAATGAAAACATTTAAAATACACATAAAAAATTAATACATTTAAATATATAGATATATTGTACCTATAATGCATATACATGTAATTATTTATACATATAATTTTAATCTTAAAATATCATAAAAATATGTAAATACGTATTTAATAATGTTAGAAATATATAAATTATGCAAATATACTATGTATATATATGAGTATAAATACACATTCATAAAGCATGTAAATAATACATACTATTAAATAAGTCAATAAACATAAATAAAAACCATCTAAAAATATTCATAAAATAAAGAACATCTTTTGTGTTTTAAGTTTTAATTAATAAAATCATTTTTTATTTTATTTTATTTTTGTTTTCTTCCCTATTTTGTCCTCTAGTGGTCCATGTGGACCAATCAGGTGGCGTCGCTTGTTGACTCAAGTCAACTCCCCGACCCTCCTTTGGATCAATCCCAAGCATGTGAATTCCCCCATTTCTCCAAATTTTCTCTTGCAATTCTAAGCTCCTCTCTCCTCGATTTCTTCATAAAATTCTTTATCATGTGATCAACTTTCACACGAATCAAAAATCTCCCATGGTCAATCCTTAAATCGGGTTGAATCCTTATGCAAAGAGAGCCTCCTAGTCAATGTGTATAAAATTTCATCTCAAGCTTCAGTCCAAACTGATCTATTTCTAGTCACCATAACCCCAAAGATCAATAGAGGGATGATTCCCCTTGGTGACAGGAAGAAGGAGCACCTGATCTGAGACGCGGAGAAGGAGCTTGAGCGATGTCCACATCGTCGGAGGAAGCTCCAGACGAGATCTGCTCCCAGATCACTCCAACTAGGCATGAGATGTTTCTTTAGCATTTAGGATCACTTCTTATTCCGTAGTGTACTCTTGCTTTTCTTTTCTATTGCTTTAGCCTATGCCTTATTAAAAATAAAATCGAAGTTCGCTAGATCTCTAGGCTCCGGCCATCATTTCATCGTGTTATACATTGTCTCCAACTCGCCTTATTAGTCCATCATTGTTCTTGCCACGTTCCCCCCTAGATACATCACTTTGCTCAACTTGATCTTGCAAAGATCGCTGAATCGTCTCTATTCCAACACTCATCGCCAGAGGTCCATCACATCTCAACCCCCCCCCCCCATTTTTGTGGGTCGCGAGCGATCCTCTAGAACCCATGAGTTTTTTAGCAGTTGCAGGAGTTTCAAGGCTCCATCTGGAATGAACCCAAGGTGCATGAAAGCTTCTCCAGGTCGATGGAACAACCTTGACTTACATGCCTCTTCCAGCGAAGCTTGTACCTTCTAAGAAACTCTAATCAACATAGATGATTTCTAGGAAGTTGCTGAGCTTCTCACCAAGCTTATTCATCATTGGAGGATGGAGAGACACCATATCAAAGGTAGGGGTAGGAGTTGTTCCTCCCTGTTCTTCATGACTATATCAGGACCGTCAGATCAGTCTCAACCTCCGTTCTAATCGCAACCGTAAGATCAGAACAAAATGCTGCCCATTGAGGGCCATCCAATTACTTAAGTGAAGACATGTCGAGCACCAAGAGTCATTTGATCGTGCGCCTTAGGGGGTATTTTACAATGCACCCCCTCTGTATTTTTTCATTTCTATTTAATATTTAAACACCTCTGAAGTGTAATATTTTTGTAATATTTACACGTAGATTCAAAAGGTTTCTTTTATTTGCAATTTAGTATAGTACCAAGTCACCTTATGTGGCTCTCCACGTGAGGCGCTTGGGTATTTTGCATTTTGTCCCCCATATTCCTTGACATGTTATGAAAAGCTCAGAACATTTTATTTTATTGCATATAAGTTCCTGCCAAGCATGTGTATTGCACGCGTATTTGGAAATTTTGCATATTTTATCTTGAGATTTAATGGTATGGTCTGAAATGCATGAGTAGTACAATTTAATTGCGAATAGGTCCATGTGTTGTAAGATGTTTTTATTTTGTTTATTTATTGTTATTTATCGCTTTCATGTATGTAAAAATTATAAGAAAATTATAGTAAGTGTTTGGGACCATATTACTTCTCATATATTATTCGCAAAGCATTTAAAATTATTTTTTATTTATTAAAAATAAAAAAGTTTTATTTTCTCATATTTAACTATTAAAATTCATAAAAATTATAAATTATTTTCAACAATTCCAAAAAAATTATAGTAGGTTTTTTCTTTGTATTTTATCATCTAACCAAAAATATTTAAAAATTTCAAAACCAAACTCCTAAAAATCACAAATAAAAAAATTATAAAATTCTAGAAAAATCTAAAAATATTTTTCTATCTATGAATTTTCTTTGTGATATATAATATATATTAACATTAGTTTAGGATTATTTTGGAATTGTTATTTTTTTTAAAGCCCTAAATAAGTTTTTATATTTAAGTTGTTCATGTACTCACTTCAATGGTCTAGTGCTAGTACAGTGTGTCTACCACCCAAAAGATAAGGGTTCAAATCCCCCTTGTAGGGGTTGCATTAGGTAGCCAGCAACCAGTGTGAAAAAAATAGCCGGATCTTTCAACATAGATTTGAGCAAGTATCCATGTAACCAATTGAAAAATGAGAAGACGGGAGTCTCTAAGTAATGGCCTGACAAATCAGGCTCACTGTCGCTGAGGCGACTACTCAAACCTTCTCGTTGATCAACAATTAACCCACACAAATAATAAAGCAATTGAGAGCAAGAGTTAAAATTTATTATACCCTAATTAAGAATGTATAGTGGCAAGCAAGTAGGGGTCGAACACAGGAAGCGAAGGTGTAAAGCAGGCAAGACAAGAATCAAGCACCTAATGTCTTTTCTGATACTTAGCCAAATTGAAACTTTTTGTGGGTTTTTAATTTTATATTTTTTTACATTTCTGTATTTTGATTTTGAATTTTCTGATTTTTCTTATTTTCTTTTTATAATTTATATTTTTCATATTTTCTTTTTCTATAAAATAGGATATATATATATACAATAAGGACAAGAGAGGTAATGTATTTATAAAATTAGGTAAAAATAAGAAAAATTCAAGAAATGGAACTTTTTTGTGCTTTTTTTATAATTTTATAATGTTTTTGTGATTTTTCTGTATTTTTGCTAATTTTTGGTATTTTTAAAGCTAAAAATACTGAAAATAGTGAATAAAATACAAACCTGAAATTAAAATGGAGATAAAAATAGCAAACTGTAACAAAAATTCTCCAAATTAATTTTAAAATAAAGATAATAAGATAAAAGAAATTTATAAATAGAAATTAGATTTTAAGGATTTTTTAGGAATTTTTAGTATTTTTATAGATATTTCAAGTGTTTTGTAATTTTTAGGAGTTTTCTTATATAATTTTTTAGTGATTTTTGGTCTAAAGATAAAAAATGAAAAAACACACAAAACATATTTTTTTGGGAATTTTTTAAGTGCTTTTAAAATTTTTATGGATTTTAGAATGCAAACAGAGATGGAAGTGCTTGTTTTTTAATTTTTTTTAAAATTAAAACTATGCAAAAATGTAAAATAAAAATATGGCATGCAAGAACAATGCAACAGAGACTTATGATCATTTTTGGGGATTTTTTCGAATTTTAGAGATACATGAAATAAATGAAAGAAATACAAAGAAATTACACTACTAGCAGGGGTGGTTTGGTAATTATTAAGAAATCCGAGGGCCAAAGTGCAATTTTTCCACGAGATTAGAACTAAATAAAAAAATATTTTTGGACGAAATGTTAAATCCAAAACTCGTAGGGGCTTCTATGCAAAAATGCCAGGCCCATGTGCACGGGGCACGTGACCTGGCAAGGACCTATCCGCAATTACCAAGAACCACAGGGGCTTACTTGCAAAACATTCAGAAATTTATAACTGCATAAAAATATTGTAGGACTTAGTGGAAATACAAAGATGGCGAGGGCCCTTCTGCAAAAATGCCCACTCACCTCACGTGCACGAGTCACGTGAGATTATGTGACCAAGGACCTTTTACCAAATGTCACAAATTCGAGGGTTTTCGATGCAAATTTTACAAAAATATAGAACTACAGATTACAAATTTAATACTATTAGTTAAATACAAAAACTATCCATGGTTAATGTGCAAAATACCCATACTCGAGCATCCAACGGCGGAGAGCACTTGACTTGACACGTGGCCGCACGATGTTGTGCGATGACGGTTTGGACGGAGGGCCACGATTAGATGATCACAAAGGCTTCAACGGCGCTAAAGGCTCCCTATCCGACGGCTGCTGCTCCTTTGGAAGAACGACGCCTCATCCAACGGTGGAGGAGGCGGTTGGATGATCTGGGAAGAACTCCACTGGGGCGAAGTTCGACCGGCGAGATCTCCCTGCTCCTTCGTCTTCTTCAGCTCCAAAATGGCTGGACTTCTTCCTGCAGGTGTCTTCTATGCGCCCGAGTCTTCAAAATGGGGCGGAAGTCATCCGGACGTGCCGGCAGAGGTGGAGGAGCAAGGCGGCTCCAGGAACCACCGGCGGCCTTCAAAATCGCTCCAGGTGCTTCTGAAATGCACGGCCTTGATGAATCCACGATTCGTCATCTCAATATCTTGATCTTAGCAAAATCCCTGAGCAAATTCCCAAATAAATATCCCTAAAATCAATAAATTAACAAAATGACTCTTGTAAATAAAATACACTAATTATTGTTTATTAGATTGTACAAAATAAATTGACAATAAAAAGCCGCAAAAATAAAGGAGTTTTTTACCTGTAATTAGCTCAAAACTTCATGTATTTTTAATAATTTCATTTCAACTCCTTTTTGGCTAATTCTTTTCTAACTTGTTCCTAAAAATGTACATAAAAATACAAAAATACAAAACAAAATTTACCTCAAATAAATGCTCCTAGATCCCAAATACAAAAAGCCGTAAAGTCCAACTTCCAGGCCAAAATCCCGCTCCTTATGAATCCAAATTCACCAAAGTCACTTTTAAAGTTCAAGTTAAAAAATATCTATCTAATGGAAGTGGTTTCATTAAAATCGGAGCTCGTTTGCAAAAGTTGGATTTTGGGACCTAGTTATACATTGTATATTATGTATATATTTTCCTTTCTTCATTTTTTATTTACTCTTCTTAATCATTAAAAATACAAAAAAATCAATTTTGTGTTGTATTTTATTTCTAGTATTTTATTATATTTTTTCTGTTGTAAATATCTTTTATTAAAAATACAAAAAATATAAAGTAGAAAAGTAATCAAAAAATGCACATGGTGTTTGTCTTGTTTTGTAAATTCTACACTATTTCTCTTCTCTTTTTAGTTTATTGTATTTAAAGTAGCCTACTTTTATTTTCTTTTATTTAATCAAATTCTCTATAATAACTTCCCTTTCTCCATTAACCTCCAAGTCTTCTTTCAATCTCCATTCCACTCCACCATTCTTTTAACCTCCCATTCAAAGTCCACCTTTCCACCATCTCTCTAACTCCCATTATTCATCTCTTTATAATCATCTACACATCCACATTTTTTCGCCATCCACCATTCTAATAGAAAAAGGAGAGAGCTTGGAGTGTTTTGTTGGTGACAGCGGCGAGACATCTTCATCAAGCGACGACCTCCTTCAGGCGAGATCCGCGGAGCTCCGCTCCGCGTCACGAGCTCCCCATCGAGCTCGCTTAGCTTCTCCAATTTTCATTTTGCCAATCGGATCGAAGCGACGATAGGAGTCCAGCGTAGCTGCTCCGCCAATCCGGCGAAGAATCAGGTAAGTATTTCTTCTCACATCCCTTATTATTTTATTTATCTCATATTTTGTTCCCTTGTATTTCATAACCATCTTCATCATTCCCTCACCACAAGATCCCCTTCATTGTCACTTTTATTTTGCATTCTCTGTTTTAAAAAAGTTTAAAAGTATATATAAACAAAAAATATAACAGCAGAAAACATAAAAAAATCAAAAAAAAAAGAAAATTAACAAAATTTGCAGGGAAGCAGCAGCCGCCCGCCGCCCCTCCCCCTTCCTCCACGGGCGACGCCGTCGCAGCCCCCCCGTTGTTCCCTCGCGCGGCCACCCGCGTCGTCTGCGTGCATTCTCCTCGAGCTACGTGCGTGCCTCCGCCGTGCGCGGCAGTGCCGCCCAGCCCACAGTCGAGCCCGACTCCGTCGCGTGACCCCTTCTCCAGCTCTGTGCCCCTCCGCCGGCCTCCGCTCCCCCATCGCGGCTGACGCGCCGCCAGGCCTCCGCCTCACCATCGTGCGGTGCACGCTACCCTGCTCGTGGCCGCGCGTGGCCGCGCCGCCGCCGCCGACGCCCTCCATCTTTGGGTTCTTCCCCGTGCCCAGGGAAGGAGAAAGGTTTTGTTTTTTTTATTTCGTGAAAATTGCAGGTCTTTTATTTTGTGTTTCTGTAATTATAATCGAGTCCATGTGTGTGGTTTGTATTGCATTTTCAATTTCTGGTTTCGCACGGATACCCCTGTCTTTGTCTATTAATTTGGACTTCAGTTTTGCATCTTTTTATTCAATGAAAAATGTGTTGATGTTGAGCAACTAATTCTATACCTCATAGATATTTATTTATATTTTTGTTGTCTTTGGGTAATTTATTAAAATTGTGTAACTGAAATTTTGTATATGTTACCCATTCTGGACTATTAAATTCATATCTCACCCACGATTCTCTAAAAATTCCACCAAAATTTATGTGATGCCTTAAAGATTGTTTAATTGTAATTATCCAAATTTTAACCAAAATGGAGTTATTTTGTGCCTGAAATAAATCATAGAATGAAATTCATATTTGATTTTTATTTAAATCCGCGTACATCTTTTTTGCGAAATTTCAAGTCTCCTGGATTATTTATGGAAATACCTTCTTAAGATAATTCACACTCTGATTAAGTTGTCATTATGGATTAATTAGGAATTAAATACTCACTATCGCTCTATTTTCACTAAAAAATCCATAAAAAAATTTATAACTTGTCAAAAAATTCCAAAAAATTTACTGTAGCTTCCTTGCTTCATGTTTACATTCCAGTATTTTTTATAATTTTGCTTTCTGTTTGTGTGAGAAATTACGAAAAAAACCCATAAAAGTGTGTATTTTTATTGTTGCATTTTAACCCATAAAATTCCAAAAAAAAGTACCTTGCATTCATCACTAGATTAGAAATTTAGGAAAAAATATAAATTGGCTAAATTAGACTATTTTCTATTCAAATTAAATTTGGCTAAGTTGTATGCTTTTCTTAGTGTCTTGATTCACCCGCATCTTGTTTTTGCCTTTCATTTTGCATAAAAAATTCTAAAAAAAACCGATTGGAAATCTAGATCTTAAATTTTCAAATTAAACCCAACTTGTTCCTTTGCCTCCCTGAGTTCAACCCTGTACTTGCCCGGGATATGAATTAAGTCGAGACACTCTTCACGGAGATCTTCTCTCGGTTCTGACTGAATCGCTAAATACACGTGCTACAACGTGACCAAATTATACATCGTACAAAGAGGCCTGTCAGGCCAGCAAAACAACTGGTCAAGGGGTCGCAGGCAAACTGCTGCGACCCACCAAGGGGCAAAATGGGCAGAGAGCGGCGAGATGAGGCGTTCGATGTCGGCCGACGAAACTTGAGGCACGACCGACGTGAAACGAGGGGATTTTCACGATGATTCAGGGAGATTCGATGAGATGGATACGCGGCGATGAGCTACAGTGGTCCTAAGGGCTTGAAAGAGTACAAAAGGAGGGAAAAAAGACTCGCCAAGGTGACACCCACGGATGGCTCCGGTGACTCACTCCAGCGAGTGGATCTGACTAGATTCAACACCCCCTCGTCCTCCCGAAGATTGCAACCGGTTCCTATTGTCACCAGGAAGGTCGCCAAGGTCCTAGGGCTAGGTTTGAGTGGTGGAAGAGCGATCCAGGGGCCAAGGAAGGTCGGTGTTCTTTTTGAATGATTTGACGAACGGGCAAGAAGAACGATGGATCTGGGGTGTGTCAATGATCCTAGAATCGAGATAATGCTTGGGCGTGTATTCTCGATAATAGGGGAACAAAAATCAAGAAGACTCCAACATGAGATGGTGCAAGGTTGATCCTCGAAAAAATAATGAATAGGGGTCAAAAACCATTGTCTGGCAGGGGCCAGACCTCGGTCAGAGAGTTGACCGAGGTCAACCAAGGAAAGAATCTGGGTTGTCCACGTGGACGAACCAGAAAAACCTTGGAAAAAATATTTGTAAATTCATTTAAAAATAGCAAATGAATAAAATAATTTTAGGTTATTAAATAAAATATTTATTATTTTCCGAATTATTTTATGATGATTTTTATTTATCTTTTAGAGGTTTAAAAATACAAATCCCCTTTTAAGGGCTATATAGGTATATGTATCTATATATTTTTAATGTTTTATTTTTTTGTATAATTAATTTTATTTATTTTGTTTATTATTTTATAAATTTATAACTTATTTTTACAAACTTAAATATATTTTTATTTTATTTTTCTGATGTATTATATACAATTAAATAAATAGAAATATTAATTATATAGGTTATGATGACCAGCCTGAGCAACTCGGGTTAAGGTGTAAATAGGGGTCATTGCGAGCCGAACTGGAGGCTAAGTCAGACAAGAAAAAGAAAGACCACCAAACACGAAAATAAAGCAATCAAGCACAAATAGCAGTCTCGCTGTTTTATTTTACCTGGTATAGCTACCAGGGTCGAACACAAGGAGCACAATATGCCTAGGCTACGAAGTAGTCTAAAATCCAAATAAAATAAAGAAATGAAATAAAAGGGTGGATTTTATTTTTTTTTTTGTAATTTTTCAATTAAGAAAAAAGGTGTAAAAGAAAGCAGAAAGGAACAATCAAACAATAATTTAAGGCAGCAAAAATATTCAAAAAATAAAATAAAAATATTTTTGGTTTTAGTAATATTCAAGTGTTTTGGTATTTTTCTTGGATTTTTTCTGATTTTTAGTTAATTTTATAAAAATGAAACATGGACAAAAATACAAGGCAGTGTACAGCCTGAATCTAAAGGCTATTTCAAAATACTTAAAACCCTATAAAATTTGGACAGCAATTTTATTATAATCTAGAAATAAAAACCTAACTACATAAAGCAAAAATGCAATTTTTTGAGTTTTTGTGAAATTTTAATAAGTTTATAATATTTTTAGTTTTTTTAAATTTTTAGGGTTTTTATAAATGCAAATGCGACAAAAATTGAACTTAAATCAAAACACACCAAAACAAGCATTGAATATTTTTTTGGATTTTTAAGAGGGTTTTTAATATTTTTAGTGGATTTTTAAAAACAGATAGAAGCAATTTTTAAGGATTTTGAATTTCTAAAAATACCAAAATAAAATAAAATAAACCCAAAAATTCATATAAATTCCTACATTATGGCAGGAGCCATGTGTCAAAATTTCATGAATTTTGGATAAAGTTTGATATTTATTCAAACTAAAATAAAGCACACAGCACACAGGGACTAAGTTGCAAGAAAAATAAGTTCTAGGGGCTAAAGAATACCATGTGTCAAAAGCTCAAGGACCTTACTGCAATTTTCACACACATTCAGCACATCTCATAAAAAAGCACACACAGGGGTATGGATGCAAATACTTAAAACTAAAAGTTCATTCAATAAAAGCTAAAAGGTCTAGGATAGTAATTACAAATGACCCATAAAGTACGTGATCAAGCACGTGTATCCACACAACAAGGACCGGAATGTAAATGATAAAAACTGCATGACAAAAAGTGCAAATTAACCTACTGTGTACTTTTTATTTTACAGACTAAACAATAAAACGAAAGAACTGCAGGGGAAGCGGATCAAATTACCCATCCGCACGTGCGTCGCACGTGGGGTGCCAAGTGTCGCGCTTTGACTAGATGAGAAGTGTGCGGCTCTGGTGCATACATGTGGTGAATCCAACGGTCCTGGCTAGATGATGAGCGTGGGCGTACGGGGGTCGTTAGATGTCAGATCTAACAGCCTGACAGGGACAGGCGCTGGACGTTGGCGATTGAATCTGGGGTGAGGGTGTGATCCAACGGCTGAGGAGGATGCTGGACAAACTCCATCTGGGCGAAGTTAACCGGAGAACCGGCGGTTCTGGGATTCCGATGGACGATCGGACAATGGTGGTCAGCTCGCAATGCTCCTCCGCGTCAAGTGGATGAGTCGGATGAAGTCATCAACGGTCGGATCTCCTGGAAGGGTGCTGAGACCTGGATGAGCTCCGGCGAAGTGAATAGAAGGCGGCCTGGGGCGTATCTGCTTGCACTATGACCTGCAGAAGAAGGCTTCGACTCGGAGGGATACTTGTTTGGGGTTATTTGACCTAAAGTTACGAGAAGCTACAACAAATGGCGAAGGGGGGTTCCGACAAGGCGGAGGAAGGAACCTAAGCCTAATCTTGGCTCGTACAACCAAGGTTTGGATGATCAGGTTGCGGGAGAGGGGTGACGGTGATCAGATGAGTCGATCGGAGCGGATAGATGTGGCTGATAAAGCTTTGACCGGCGGGTTGGAGCTGGCGGAGCAGCAGATGAAAGATTTGAAATACAGGGAACTAGGATTGAAAGGAGGGCTACCTGACGGTCTGAGCTGAATCCTAAGCTCCAGGGGATGACGTAGAAGTGGTTCTTCACCCCAACCTCGCTGCGGAAGGCGGGGAGTCTCATCGCGGTGGAAGTCCGGCCACGTAGCTTGAGCATCGGCGGCAGCAGCTCTCTCCGGTCACCAAGATGCTCCTCTGGTTGCTGTCACCAAGGGGAAGAGGTCTAGGGTAGAAAGAGAGTGTGCGGCGTGAGCTACCGCTCTGGGGAGAAGAATGAATAATTTATATGTGTTCCCAAGTGGCTGAGAAGATTCAGATTCAACACGCTAATTGAGGAAGATCCGCATCTCCCTAGGGATCCGCGAGGATCGCTGATCCATTGAGGAGGAGCGGGAAGTGAAATTGGGGCAGGAGACGGTCAGATCCGATCAATAGAGATGGGAGAAGTCAAGGCAAAAATTGGATCCGGGCGACGAATGGTCCGGGAGGGGGAGTTGACCGGGGTCAACACCCCTCCTGAACCAATCAGAAAATTCCATGGTCAAAAATATTTGAAAAATAAATTAAAAATAGAAAATGATTTTATTTTAAAATATATTCAAAATAAAAAATGTGTATTATTTTTCAAACTATTTTTTAGTGATTTTTTTTTATGTTTATGAAAAATAAATTATGATATATACATGTAAATTATATTATATACATGTATAAAATACCTAGGTATTTTATATTATTAATTTTATTTTCTTATTTTTGTAAAAATATCCCAATTTTATATTTCATTTATTTACAACATAAAATTTAGAGTATAAAATAATTTTTATTTAATTTTTTTTGGCTATTTACAAGTGTGAAATAATTAGATATATGATACATGTATACATGTAATATGTACAAGTTTGTAGAGAGAGAAATTATTTTATTTTAATTTTTTTATTTTTGTTTTATATTTAGAAATATTTAAAAAAGAATATAAACACATTTTTATTTTTATTTGTGTGAAAATAAAATATATACATATAAGATGGAATATACACAAGGTTGAATAACCCTATCTCTCTCTACTTATTTTATTTGGAAATCAGACCCATATTGGGCCCTCTCTTGGGATTAGGTCACTCGATATTTATTCTAAATATTTCCTTCTTTTTCTTTTATTCTTTATTCTTTTATTTTTTGCACAAATAAATGCTAATTATTAATATTTAATAAATGCATGCTTATTGGGAATTTATTATATTTACAACTATATGCATGATGTTTTGCCAAGATAAATAGCTAAAATAAAAGAATAAAGAGTGATGAATGAGTATTCATCACCCCCCTATACTCAAACACTTATTTGAAAAAGAAATGAAAAAGAGAGAGGAAAAGAAAAAGAAGAAAAAGAAGGTGAATCAAGGCTGATTATTAAACTTGTCTTCATTAAATTGAAGTATGGAGCTCAGTCAGATCTTTGGATTATTACTTTGTCGGAACCTTATTTGGACTTAGGTTTAAAACTCAATAGCCTCTAAGTTCCACCAATCTATGGTCAAGACTCCTCAACAATCCAGATCAGAACAAGTCTACATACACAAACTCTAATGACCATGAATCTTTTCTTGTACTGTGTAAGTGATATGTAGCTCTCCACATCAGAAATGGCAAAGTGACAACCCCCCTCAACAAAGTAACTCTAATACTCTAGTCTGGCAACTCTTTCCTCGAGGAGCGGGGTATTCCCTTCTAAGTTCAAGTTCAACTAGCTCAAGAAGAGGAGGAAGAAGAGAATGGATCATGGCCAGTGTAGCCATGTATCCTAGGGAGCCCAACCAGTGTAGCTAAGTCTCCTTGCTGCAAGCTTCATGAGATGGGCATGGGTAACATAAGCTTTGCTTTATTTGACTATATACACTCTGATGGGTATTTCATTTTCTATCAGACCCACCACTTTTTTGGAGTTTTTCTTTTTGCACATTTTTTTCGATGTGCATATGTACAACATATCTACATGGTGCAACATATATACATAAGGAGTTTTTCCTCTTGAGCCAGTAGACTATCCCTCTTTTGAAGTATTATTGCAACCCATAACTCCTGTCTTTAGACCTCACTGCTACCAGACCAAGTTAATATGCACTTCCTTCACTAAAAGAAGAAGAGAGGTTCCGCATAAAAGTACTACCCTCATATGCTACCCAAGCCAAATAAGACTCCCTCCTCACCACCTCATCTGTAGAGAGATATGTGTAAAGTGCTGGTGCAAGCAAAGCCATTGTCTATGAGAGTCATGTGTTTGTTGTTAAGTATTCTACTTAGGCTCATCAAGATGACATATGATCATAGCCTAGTGGAGTCAAAGAATTAAGTCACCATGGACCTGAAAAGTCTCAACCCTAAGCCCTATAAGGTTCCTCTTAGAATCAGGTGGATTAAGATCTTAACCAAGCTCCATTTTTCAATTTAATTTCAGGCTAGTTTAGATATCAACTATGATTCTGAAAAACTCTACATATATATACAAAAATGCTATTTTTGAAATTTTTTGAAAACATGTAAAATTTTTGAAAATGTTTGAACACATGGATGTATGCATGAATGCAGAAGTTTTGCAAAATATTCACACACATTTACAAAAGTATTTTTTGCAAACTTTTTGTTTTTCAAACATTTTACAAAATTTTGTACTCTATACATAATTTTGATATCAAAATATTTACAAAACCTTTACAGAAAACATTTTTGCAAATATTTTTACAAAAATAATTTTGTAAATAGCTATGTATGTGCAATAAAGAATTTTATGTACAAGAAACAATTTTAAATTTTTATGGATTTTTAAAGGTTTTTGCCATTTCATTTATTAACACACTCACACAAAGTACGAGCTATGGCTAAAGTATATAGAAACTATATATGACACCCCCCTATACTTAGCTCAAACGATGTCCTCAGAATGAATCAAGAGCGATGAAGAAGACATAACTCGTGCTTAGTATAGGGAAGTGAAAAGGAAAACTATACTACAACGACGAATGAAAGAATAGAATGGACAAGGATCTCGGGGTTTCCTCATATACTTAGGATCAAGTAATCCTAAGTATAGCAGGTTGTACACAAAGGGAAATCCGAGTGGAAGAATGTACATGGTCTACCTCCCCTATACTTAGGGTAAAATAGCCCCAAGTATAGGAAGCAAAACAGAGGTAGAAAAGAATCAAAAGAAAATCAAAAGTCTCACACCCCCCTATACTTAGGGTAAAGTCCACCCTAAGTATAGCATAATTAAAGATGCAAATGGGGTATTGGACTGAAGAATGGTGTGATATGGACATCTGGATCTATACTAGGCGGAAAGCAGTGATAATCAGGCGTGAGATGCAATAGATGTGAGTCAAGAGACCACATCTCGCGCAAAATGAATAGGGGTGACATCAACGACCAGCGGCTCATGATCTAGATATGGTTTGAGCTGCTTCCCGTTAACACGAAAGGTAGACTCAGATGACATCTCAGATATGTCGATGCTTGCATTGTCATGTACCTTTCAGACCAGGTATGGTCCCTTCCATTTGCTCTGCAACTTCCCTGGAAATAATCTAAGCCTGACATCGAACAACCATACTCTCTGTCCTGGCTCAAACTGCTTGCGGCTGATATGAGAATCATATCACTCCATCACTCTCCCCTTATACTGTAGGCTGCTCGAAAAGGCTGCATCTCTAAGCTCCTCCATGGCTGCCAACTCTGCCCTCCTCGGGTCTCCTACACTCACTGGATCAAAAAGTATATCTATGACTGCCCAAAGTGACCTATGTCTCAGCTCAATAGGTAAATGGCAGGGCTTGCCATAAACGAGGCGAAAGGGAGATGCACCCAAAAGCGTCTTAAAGGACGTTCGATATGCCCACAAGACCGAGCCCAAAAGCTGTGACCAATCCTTTCGATCAGGGCAAACGACCTTCTGCAAAATAGTCTTGATCTCCCTGTTTAACACTTCACAAGACCATTGGTCTGAGGATGATACGGTGCGGCAACTCGATGGTCAATGTTGAACTCGATAGCAAGGGCATTAACCTTGTCATTGACGAAATGAGACCCCCTGTCAGATATCAATACTCTAGGCACCCCAAATCGTGAAATGATATTCTTCCTCATAAATCTGCATACAGTCCTAGCATCTACGGTTCGGGCGGGGATGGCCTCAACCCAACGACTCACATAATCAACGGCCAATAGAATGTACTCGAATCTCTGAATCTTAGGGAATGGACCCATGAAATCGATGCCCCATGCGTCAAAAACCTCACAGAAGTGAATGGGCTGCATCGGCATCATATCACGTTGTCCACAAGTGCCCATCCTCTGATAGTCAGTACACATCTTCACGAATGCATCAGAATCCTTGAAGAGGGTAGGCCACCATAGGCCGGATTGGAGCACTTTTTGTGTCGTTCTCCTCCGAGAGTGAAGTCCTCCTGCCTCAAGCTTGTAACAGTAAGTGAGGATGCTATGGTGCTCCTTCTGAGGAATGCACCGATGCCAGACGCTATCCCCTCCTTAAAAATAAAGGACGGTATCCTTCCAATGGTAGAACATGGCCTTCAAGAGGAAGTGCAATGGGCCAAACTTTGTGGAACTTTCTTGGCAACAAGATAGTTCACAATGTAGGCATACCACGGGAGAGAGGCGATAGCAAGGATCGCCTCATCTGGGAAGGTCTCAGAGATAGGGTCAATCTGCTCAGAATCCTCAAGATGGTCTAATCAGGAGAGATGATCCATCACCACATTCTTGACTCTAGGCTTATCCTTAATCTCAATATCAAACTCTTGGAGTAGAAGGATCCATCTGGTCAATCTAGCTTTGGCATCCTTCTTTGCCATAAGGTACCTGATGGCGGTGTGATATGTAAATATGGTCACCTTAGATCCAATGATGTATGATCTGAACTTATCTAGGGCAAAAGCTACGGCTAGCATCTCCTTCTCAGTGACGGTGTAGTTCCGCTGAGCGGCATCCAAAGTACGGCTAGCGTAGTGAATGGCAAATGGTGCTCCATCCCTCCTCTCTCCCAACACGGCCCTTACGACAAAATCGGAGGCCTCCGTCATGATCTCGAATGGGAGAGATTAATCAGGTGACTGGAGGATAGGAGCCTCAACAACTAGACTCTTGAGAGTCTCAAATGATGCTAGACACTTATCATCCACAATGAACTCGGTGTCTTTCGTCAGCAAATCAGCCAATGGCCAGGCAATCCTACTGAAATCATGAATGAATCGTCGGTAGAAACCGAGGTGCCCCAAAAAAGTCCGTAACTGTCGCAAGTTGGACGGTGGACTGAGTTTCCTAATGATATCCACCATAGCTGGATCAGCCTCCATGCCCCTGTTGGAGATGATATGGCCAAGCACTGCCCCTTGAGTCACCATAAAGTGACTCTTCTCCCAAGATAGCACAAGATGAACCTCAATGCATTGCTAAAGGACACGGTCTAGGAAGTCAAGACAAGCATCAAACCCATCGCCATAGACCGAAAAGTCATCCATGAAGACCTACAAGCACTCACCCACCATGTCCGAAAAGATGGACAACATGCACCTTTGGAATGTCGCCGGGGCGTTACATAGACCAAAGGGCATCCGTCTGAAAGCATATGTCCCAAAGGGACAAGTAAATGTAGTCTTGTCCTGGTCTTCGGGTGCAATGGCCACCTGATTGTATCCGGAGTACCCGTTAAGAAAGCAGTAATGACTCTTCCCAGCTAGCCTCTCTATAATTTGATCAATAAAAGGTAGCGAGAAATGATCCTTCTTGGTGGCATGATTCAGTCGTCTGTAGTCCACACAGACCCTCCAAGAAGTGGGTACCCGGATAGCGATCTCCTCTCCAGACTCACTCACAACTGTAGTGATGCCCGTCTTCTTGGGCACCACATGTAATGGACTGACCCATTTGGACTCGGAGATAGGGTAGATAAAATCGATGCTCCACCATTACAAGATTTCCTTCATGACAACCTCTCGAAGATTCGGATTCAGTCGTCGTTGGAACTCACGCGACAGCTTGGCGTCCTCCTCAAGATAGATATGGTGGGCGCAGAGGCCCGGACTTATCCCCTGTAGATCGGCTACGCTCCTTCCTATTGCCTTGCGGTTCTTTTCAAGAACCTCCATCAAATGAGATTCTTGTTCTCCAGTAAAATCTGCTGAGATAATGACTGGGTGCATCTCATGCTCACCCGCAAGGAACCTATACTTCAGCGATGACGGCATGGGCTTGAGCTCTGGACAACTGGGTGCTAGCGGATCTGGCCTCTGAAATGTATGAGTTAATGCGACCAAATCTGCATGGGAGAACTCTCGCTGGATCTGAGAATCTGGTGAAGACTGCTCTGCTGGTGTGTCTCTGCTCGGAATGGGATCAGTCTCCACCCTAGCTGCTGGCTCTGTGGAAGTCAAACATGGCATCACATCCTCAAACTCTGCCCAATCAACGTCTGACTCAGAGGGATCTGAATCTGCATCAAGAGAAAAATCAACTACCTCGCCCTCCTGAACGTGATCTGCTGCCGCAACTGTATCTTGTACCAGGAATGTGCTCTCCAAACTCTCCTCTGCTGGAATCTATGAATCAGCGGACTCTGAAGGTGAGAGGATGACTCGTGAAACTGGGTCGGACCAAACTGCCCCATCATCTGTAATCACAAAATCACAATCCTGGTGGATGTCTAGCTTTGCCTCTGTCATCTTCTTAAAATCGGTGAGCGGCTTTGAGCAAGCTGAATCTCGCGCTCTGGTCTCATCGATCGTCTCTATTTGTATACTCTCGCCCTCAACGCGAAAGTATACCTTCCCGCTATCATGGTCGGACATAGTCTTGGTTGTGGCCATGAACGAGCATCCTAAAATGATGGGGGTATCTGTCACAGACTCAGGGATCTCCATGTCCAACACAATGAAGTCCACAAGAAATTTCAGGCCCTGAATTGTGACGACCACGTCTTTCAGCAACCCCTTCGGCCTCTTGATAGATCGATCAGCAAACTGAAGGACCGTCATGCTCTATCGAAGAGGGCCCAACTCGAATCGGTCAAGTAAGACTGCTAGAAGTAGGTTGATGGAAGAACCGATGTCTAATGGAGTCCGATCGAACCTCATCTCATGAATATGGCATCTGACATAAGGAGCTCATGCATCTGGCCTCTTGGCTGGCAGACGGTTCTGGATAGCGAAGCAGGTGGTGTGAGTGAGCACATGGATCTCTGACTGGTGGTTCCTCCTCTTCCTTTGAATAGTGGTCCTCTCTCTAAGGTTCCTCAGGAAGAGGGGGTGTTCTCCAAGGCCTCCAGTAGAGTCAGTTGTATATGAAATCTGTCCATCATCTGCTGACTGAACTCTAACTGATGGGATTTTTTTGGATTTTCTTTTTTGGGCCCCTTAGACAAGCGGAGTGCTTGGGGAAAGGGGATAGATGGGCCCTCCTCAGATGGAGGGCTAGGATTGGGTCCCTGCTGATGTGGCAAAGTAGAATCCATACAAACATCTCTAATGATCACAGATGGACTCGCAAATGAAGAACCCTTTCCTTTATTTACAGAATAGTCCTGAGATACATGAACTGGAGGAAATGCAACAAGAATGGAAATGGTGGCATCAATACCACCCTCGACATCTGGAATTGCGGCATCAGTACCGCGCTCTAGCTCAGCATCGTCTTTGGTGGCATCAGTACCACCTCCTGCATCCGGTGAAGTGATGGCCTCAGTACCGTCAGCTGGATCAACGTCCTTGGTGGCGTCAGCACCACCGTCATCATCATCACGAGCAGCATCAGCACCGCTCTCCTCCTCGTGTGGTACTCCTGAAGCTACATGGGATCGTCGCTCAAACGAGGCACCGTCGGCTGGCATCCTACCACTCCTAAGTGTAAAAAAGTCAACATCAAAAGTGTATGCAGTAATATCACCAAGTGAATCACTAGGAGTGGTAACCTCTGTAAACTCTACCTGCTCAGACTTCCTTTCGAGGTTGTTTGGGTTCAGCTCAATCTAGGCAGGGATGGCATCCTTTCCTATGATGATCTCTCTCATCTCATGTCGAAACTCATCCATCTTCCGTCTTAAGGTAGCCTGCTGCTCGGAGATGAGGCGGGCTAGATCATCTAAGGAGGGGTACTCATAGGCGTGCCCATGAGAACCTGATGGGTGGCCTCTCTGAGAATGAGGCGGCTGCTGCTGAGAGTGAGAGGGATACTGGGGCTGAGAGTGATATTGCGAAGGATGTTGCTGCTGCCTCCAAGACTGTCCCTGCTGATAGGGATGAGGACCATGATGCCGGTAAGATTGCTGTGGATGTGGCTATTGCTGGTGTGGGAACTGGGGTTGTTGGTGCTGCTCTCGTTGTTGGCCGTACTGGCCACCCTGAACTGGAGGTTGCTGCTGGGAACTGGTACCTCCGGTCGACCAACGGAATCCGGGATGGTCTCCTCGGATCACAGGCTGAGGTCGATCATACCAAATCCCGTTGACATCCATCAATGGCTCCTGCTCGTAGGTGGGTGGTGGGAGTACTACCAGGGGCTGGTCCGGCTGATACACCACCATCTGGCTGTCCTGAGATGGTGGTGGCTGAACGTACTATTATTGCTGCTGGAACGGCTCCGCCTGAATGGTGAACCTATCGTTAATAGGTGGAGGGCTGGGTCGAGCTGTTGCTACCAGTATCTTCCCGTGACCTGAGACGGGGCTGAGAAGCCGTCTGTGCGTTCTGGAGACACATGATCTGGGTCTTCAGGTCACTCAGCGTCTGTACCATCTGATCGATCTGCGTCATGCCCTGGCACTGCTTCTTCTCAATCAACTCTATCTGGTCCAACTTCTCATGATAATCCCCATATCAGCGACCGTCGACTCTGCCTATGTTGTGGTTGCTGATGAAGTGGATGGACTGGCATCTACCCGTGCTATCCTCTGATAGAACACAACCTGCGGTGTGGGCTTCCCTGAGTATAGAGTCGGGTCTAGGACATCACAGTGTAGTTTTTGGCCATCTCCGCTTAAATGGTCCAGACTTGATCCTCATCCTTGGTAAAATATGAGCCCCCACAGGATGCGTTAACAAGCCACTGCAACTCCGGTGCAGCCCGCAGAAGAAAATCTGGACGAGATTGGGCTTCGATATATCATGGTGGGGACACCGGTCTGTGAACTCCCTGAAGCGGTCCCATGCCTCGTGAAATTGCTCGTTGGGGAGCATGGAGAAATTGCTGCAGAGCCCTGGCTGCATTGGTCCGGCCAAGTGGATAGTACTTGTTAAGGTACTCGTTCCGGAGCTGTTCCCACGTAGTGACGAATCTCCCTAAATGCTTCAGCCAGTTGGTGGCTCTGTCTACCAGGGAAAAAGGGAAGGCCATCATCCTGATGGGGTCCTCGTCCACGAGGCGGTCATGGACGGTACTACAGATCATCTCAAACTCCTGGAGATGAAGGTGTGGCTCCTCGGTGGTGAATCCGTGGAAGCGGGGAAGGAGTTGAATCATCTGAGGTGGGAGCTTGAAATCTCCCAAAATAGCAGGCAACACTATCCATCTGTGTGTGAGAGTTGCACCAGTATTGTGCAACTCCCTCATCGGTCTCGCGGTTGCTGCTGGATGTACGGGCTCCTCAGGATGTCGGGCATCGGGACCATCTCCTTCTCCTCCGACGGTTCTCCGCTGCTCTCTATCCGCTCGCATCTTCTCCATCTCTCTACGCATATCCACCATGAAAGCTCCCTGATCCCAGATCTGTTGCTGCATCGTCTCAAGGGAGGCTAAGAGGGTGTTGTTGATGGCACCCTGATCCAATACATATGTCGGGCTCCCGCTGGGTCCATCAGTGCACTCCTCGCTGTCGGCCAGGGTTTATGCAAAGGCAAAAGACCCAAACTCAAGTGCCAATAAATCAACTGGCTGCTGCTGTCTCTGATCAGGCACCTCAGGACTGGTAAAAAGGTGGTCGAGTGGGAATAGGGTGGAGTCGAACTCGGGTTCGGAGAGCGAGTCTCGGCTCTCGCAAACCAACCAAGATGAGCGGGCCGGAGTGCTCGAAAGCGATGCAGCCAGAGCTGCCAAAGGGACCTCCGACCCATCATCTTGATCTGGTGAGTGAAGGAGGATGAGATCTGGAAAAGCAAACTGGATCGGTCAAGCAAACCCCTGATTCAGCTACGCACTCAGAGCTGACGACCGTGAAGGTTCGGTCTTTTATCTTGTCAATTTTATTAAGTGATCAAACAGTCTTTCAGAACAATTAAGCGAGCTGTTGGGAATTGAACGCCTCCAGGAGACTGTCCCGATCCATGATTAGATCTTTCCCAGCTAGTACAAGCCGCGGACCGTTTACCGGCTACCCGATCGACTCGCTCTATTAAGGATATCGCGGCCCGCTTTACCGGAGACCGGAGCGATCTTCACTAGAGAATGACTAACACGAGACCAGTATTCTAAAGAAGGGTCGGATGTGGCTCTAGCCTAGGGTGCGGGTCACTCTGTTGCTCATCCAAACCATACAAGGAGGGGATTTCTCTCCCAAGACAATTTTTTTGGTGATGTATTTTTTAGGTCAAGTTTGCTCAAACTGTCCCAATTTTATAGTTTTTGTTTTTTAGGTCTTTTTCAAATCAAACAACGCCGACCAAATTTTTCGGTTCTCCTGATTATTTATAAGTTCAAAAATAGAGGGAGAAGGCAAAAAAGACGATGTGCGACTAAACATGATGATGCATGTTGAGTAAGAGATGCGTACCTGCCGCTAGCACTCTACATGCAAAGTGATCCGCGCATAAATTTAAAGATAGAAATAAAACCTATCTAAATGATGCACGAAGAAATCGACCTTAAGCAGAAATTTCTACTCGCGAAGCACAATAGCTAACGGGTCAACGAGAGGGATCGGGTCCGATCTCTGATGCCGATCGGTGTCCGCCACAACGGATCCTGCTAGCACTGTATACGGCCTCTAGCGGCACATGAACCCTCAAGTGACCATGTTAACTTTTTATTATTGAATTAAATAATAAGGTCTAATTACGATCTATAGGAGCAGAAATGTAATTAGGGTTGGGCCTTAATAATTACGTCACAGAGCAATAGAAAATCCTAAGGCTAAGGCTAAAGTCTTCGGGAATCAAAATAAAATAAAAGCGATAAAATCAACACCGGCGAAAATCACGATGAGGTCCCCCGAGCACACCGGTGCTCGGCGAATCAGACCCCGAGAAATCCACCAAGTCTGAGAGTATGTCCTATCATGTATTATTACAATAATAATGGGCTGAAATAAAACTAAGCAAAACCTAAGCTAAACTCTCCCCACAGTCCTGCTCTCCTCTCTCGTACTCTCCTATGGCTCTATGCAGAAAAGAGCTGCCTCCAAGTCCCACGGGTGCGTCGCCTTCCCGAAGAAAGCTGCCCTCGATCCTCAGGCCCTCGCAAGAAAATTAAACAGAAGATGTGTCAGTCCAATAGTTATATAATAATGAAAAAAATAAAATAAAAATAAATGCAAAAATAAAAACTAATGAAAATAAAGGAAATAAAAACACAAATAAAAATAAAAACAAAAAGAAAATAAATAAAAGAAAATTAAAAGAGGAAAAAGAAACAAAAACCGAAAAAGAAAGCCGACTACTAAGCCGTGCTCCCCGACAATGGCGCCATTCTGATGACCAGCTTGAGCAACTCGGGTTAAGTTGTAAATAGGGTCTTGCGAGTCAAATTGCGAGGCTAAGTCAGTCAAGAAAACAAAGACCACCAAACACGAAAATAAATCAATCAAGCACAAATGACGATCTCGCTATTTTATTTTACCTGGTATAGCTACCAGGGTCGAACACAAGGAGCACGGTATGCCTAGGCTACGAAGTAGTCAAAAATCCAATTAAAATAAAGAAATGAAACAAAAGGGTGGATTTTATATTTTTTAAATTTTTTTTGTAATTTTTAAATTAAGAAAAAGGTGTAAACGAAAGCAAAAAGACACAATCAAACAATTATTTAAGCCAGCAAAAATACTCAGAAAATTAAAATAAAAAATATTTTTGGTTTTCAGAAATATTCAAGTGTTTTTGGTATTTTTCTTGGATTTTTCTAATTTTTACTTAATTTTATAAAAATGAAACAAAGACAAAAATACAAGGCAGTGTACAGCCCGAATCTAAAGGCTATTTAAAAATACTTAAAAAGCTTAAAAAATTCGTACAGTAATTTTATGATAAACTAGAAATAAAAATCTGACTACAGAAATCAAAAATGCAATTTTTTGAGTTTTTGTGTGAATTTTTAATAATATTTCTAAGATTTTTAGTGTTTTTTAATTTTTAGGGTTTTTATAAATGCAAATGCGACGAAAATTGAACTGAAATCAAAACACACCAAAACAAGTATTGAGTATTATTTTTTGGATTTTTAAGAGGGTTTTTAATATTTTTAGTAAAATTTTAAAAACAGACAGAAGCAATTTTTAAGTATTTTGTATTTCTAAAAATACCAAAATAAAACAAAGTAAACCCAAAAAATCACAGAAATTCCTACACCATGGTAGGAGCCATGTATCAAATTTCACGAATTTTGGATAAAGTTTGATATTTATTCAAACTAAAATAAAGAACACAGCACACATGAACTAAGTTGCAAGAAAAATATGTTCCAGGGGCTGAAGAATAACACCGTTAAAAGCTCAAGGGTCGTACTGCAATTTTCACACATATTCAACACATGTCATAAAAAAGCACGCACAGGGGTATGGATGTAAATACTGAAACTAAAAGCTCATTCAATAAAACTTAAAAGGTCTAGGATAGTAATTGCAAATGACCCATAAAGCACGTGACCAAGCACGTGTATCCACACAACAAGGACTGGAATGTTAATACTAAAAACTGTAGGACCAAAAGTACAAATTAACCAACTGTGCACTTTTTATTTTACAGACTAAAGAATAAAATGAAAGAACTGCAAAGCAGTGCAAATTACCCATCCGCGTGTGCGTCGCACGTGGGGTGCCAAGTGTCGTGCTCTGACTGGATGAGAAGCGTGCGACTGTGGTGCGTACAGGTGGCAAATCCAACGGTCCTAGATAGATGACGAACGTGGGCGTACGGGGGCCGTTAGATGTCAGATCTAACGGCCTGACAGGGACATGCGCTGGAAGGTGGTGATCGAATCTGAGGCGAGGGCATGATCCAACGGCTGAGGAGGATGCTGGACGAACTCCGCCTGGGCGAAGTTCATCGAATCTGAGAGGAGGGCATGATCCACGAAGAACTCCGCCTGGGCATGATCTGGGACTCCGATGGACGATCGGACAACGGTGGTCAGCTCGCAATGCTCCTCCACGTCGGGTGGATGAGTCGGATGAAGTTGTCAACGGTCGGATCTCCTGGAAAGGTGCTAAGACCTGGACGAGCTCCGGCGAAGTGAATGGAAGGCAGCCTGGGGCGTATCTGCACGCACTATGACCTGCAGAAGAAGTCTTCGACTCGAAGGGACACTCCGATCGGGGTTATTTGACCTAAAGTTACGAGAAGAAACAGCGAATGGTGAAGGGGAGTTTCAGCGAGGCGGCGGAAGGAACCTAAGCCTAATCTTGGCTCGTACTGCCAAGGTTTGGATGATCAGGGCACGGGAGAGGGGTGACGGTGATCAGATGAGTCGATCGGAGTGGATAGATGTGGCTGATGGAGCTCTGACCAGCAGGTCGGAGCTGCCGGACCGGCAGATGAAAGATTTGAAATACACAAAACTAGGATTGAAAAGAGGGCTACCTGATGGTCCGAGCTAAATCCTAAGCTCCAGGGGATGACGTCGAAGTGGGTCTTCGCCTCAACCTCGCTGTAGAAGGCGGGGAGGCTCGTCGCGTCGGAAGTCCGGCCACAAAGCTTGAGCATCGGCGGCAGCAGCTCCCTCCGGTCACCAAGATGCTCCTCCGGTTGTTGTCACCAAGGGGAAGAGTTCTAGGGTAGAAAGAGAGTGTGCGGCGCGAGCTGCCGCTATGGGAAGAAGAATGAAGAATTTATATGTGTTCCCATGTGGCTGAGAAGATTCAGATTATACACGCGAACCGAGGAAGATCCGTATCTCCCTAGGGATCCACAAGGATCACTGATCCACTAGGGAGGTGAAGGATATGGTTAGATCCTCAAGCGCATCACGGAAGCGTGAGCGTCGTATCGAATACGACGAGGAGCGACTAGTCGCACTAGTTGCTTGATGCAGCGAAATTTAAAAAAAATTCTTACGACGAAACCACATGATCCAAGAACACTTCTCGGATCGTTTCGTCTTAACCACAAACAAGTAATTAGGATTATCTCTTGAAGCATGGTTGCGATCAAGTCTCTAAACGAAGAGACCTCCTGTCTCAAGTCCGATCCGACGGAGGAGACGCTTGCGAGCGCGGGGATGAACCGCGTGCTTCTCGCAATCCATGTTGATGATCCAAGCGACGGATCTCCTGATCTCGACACACGAGATTCGGTGTCTTCTTCACGAGCGAGGCACATCGAAGGAGACGGAGATCCACGAGCAGAAGAACGGGCAGCATAACGACGATGCCGCGGCGATGGAGAACCTCTCCATGGCATCCATGGTGGACGGCCATGAGAGGGAGAGAGAGAGGGCTGACCTCTAGAAAGAAAGAGAGAGAGAGAGAGATGTGTTGTGTAAAATAGAGAGCATGGTGTGCCTCTCTATTTATAGGGTTTTGGGATCCATGGATCTCAATCCATGTGACATATAAAATCAATGGATGAGATTGATTTATGTCAATCCAATGGCTAAGATTGTTGTTGGTAAAACCAACAAATTTAGATCAAAATATATTTGACAAAATCAAATACAAATTAATCCAAATCAAACCAATAAATAAGGAGAGAAGATACATGGAGATTTCATCTCCATGTACCTTCCAAAGTGGACGGCCACACATTCCTTATAGGAATGATGTGCCGCCCCCCTCTTTCCATGGAGAGAGCAATCTCATGGAAATCCATGAGATTGCATATCTCCTTGAAAATCTCCTCTATTTATTTCCAACAACTTTTGTTGGCTTTTTATTCTTCAAAAATAATTCACAATTATGTTTGAGAATATTGCAATCTTGCCATAGAAAAATTGTGAATCAAATTCACAACCCAAAACAACATATAATTTACATTGTCAATTAATTACACAATGTGTATCCAATACACATAATAATTAATCAACACATATAAATTATAATTAACTCTCTACAATACATTATAAATCACATTTATAATATATTATGAATAATTGGATATTTCTATCCATATTATTCTTATCCTTGATAATTAAATCATATTTAATCATCTTGGATCTCTTTATCTCATGTGTTCAAATAATATGAATCACATTCACATTATTCACATCTTTGATAATCAAATCACATTTAATTATCCAAGATAACTCTCCTTATAATATGAATCAAATTCATATTATTCATGATAATTAAATCACATTTAATTATCCATTTTCTCAATGCTCGGATACATATATCAACAATAGAATTATCCATGAACTCTTTCAAGGATAATGCGCTTTCTCCGCGAATACTTGGAGATAAGGACATGGCGATTGTATTGTTCCACGTATAGTGACATGGATATTGAGATTATATCTCATATCCAGATCTCGGGCCTCCCATAGATGCTTGATTAAATCAAGACCGCAAATCTAATCTTCTCATTGAATCTGAATCACATTCAGATTAATGTCCAACATTTGGACTAAGATCAGATTACTTCTCTACTAAGAGGAGTCACTAAAATCCAGACCCGTTTCATCACTCCCTAGGAATGGAAGCGTCATGGTTATACAACTGTTTATGATCACATCACCCTCAGGCATTCCCAATACCTGTACATCCTGCATACTGGAAGACTCAGAATAAACCAGAAGTATTAGATCAACTTTACACTGTCTACTTCAGGGTTTTATCAGTAAGTTTCTCATTCGATTATTGGAAGTCGGTATCGATCATATACTTTCCAAAAGCATATATCATACCTAGGTCTTGATCATATACTTTCCAAAAGTATATATAAACCTACAAATTCAGTCAAGCTTCCAAAGCGTGACGACCGTGCCCATGGAATTTGATTCTTCCCAATATCTCATGAGTGAGCTCATGTCTTCCGGTTCAGTAGTGAACCTGTATGATCCCTTTGAGAGATCATATTACTCATATGCCCTTATATGCACACCAGAGCGCCGGTGTATAGACCTTGATTAGGTCATCAACCTATTGGTCTGCCAAATGTACATACTCAGACATATAGTAACACATCTGTCTCTGGTCAGAGGATGTGTGCCTATATCATGACAGCATATGATATAGGACTTTGGTTATCTCGATCTCGTTACGTCAACTCTTTGACCTAACTAATCTGACACCTCCGAATCTCTATTCCTATGCAGAGGACCTGCATCAAGAAGTCGGTTAGATATCAGCCTAACTGAGAAAGGATTGCCACCTCCTACTCAGGCTGGAGATCATCTCTTAATAATAATTTGACAGTGTTTGATGAGTCCTCAATCTAACTCATTAGATATTCATCTAAGCACCAGCCTCTATGATTCAATAATTGAATCAACAGATGTATGATCATTAAGATGGCCATGGTACATAACCCTAATTGCACTAAGGGACCTATTATGCAAACTACGTATTCTTTATTTCAGATCAAGGAGTGAATTGCAATAACATTTATTGCATAATGGCTCGCCGTGGGCTCGCATGTACAACAATCTCCCACTAGCCCAAAGAGCCATTAATGGGCTAATCATTTAAACCCACACTCATGTGACAATCATAGGCTATTTAGAAAATAGCTAGGTAAGCTGATCAGTCACTCTGTTCCCAAGAGACTACGCCAAGTCCTTTTACGACACTTGCATATCTCCTAGTAACAGTGCTCGCATCCAATGCGAATGTTGCATCCTATGCAACCAATACTCAATTTTTGTCGGTTATAGTGTCATTGACACTACATCTTATTAATTATCATAACCAGTATTCCCATAATCCTTATTAAAATACCTTCATTCCTAGAGATCTCTATCTCCTAAGGTATCTATAGTTAAGACCTTTATAGATCACCATCTATAAGATCTTAAACTTTTGAAGATAAGACTTTGAGATCACTATCTCTAAGTTTCATCATCTTTGAAGATATTATTATTACTGCAATCAAGTGTTTTATCTTCATAGCAGGATTAGTAACAGTTTACTACTCCCACTGCATGGCAAACATTTGGCTCTTGTATACATCTAGCATATACCCAGCTTCTCATAACTGATGCACAAGTGCAAGCAGTTCTAGCATTCACTTCCTCAACTCTTTGAGGAGTTATCCCTTTAGATAGGTCAGTACCATATCTTAAGGAAAAGAAGCCTTTATTGGAATTTTCCAGGAAATGGAATAAGCCCAAGGTGTACTACTAATGTGACGGTTCCAATACCCTCTTTTCCTTGATTCTGAACAACTTCAGAATTAAGATCTAAGAGGTATCCTTTGAGATCGTATCTCTAGGTATGAAACAACCAAATTATAAAACACTTATTATTATTCTTATATCATTCTAAATGATTAGAATAATATCTACATTTAGCACGATGAACACAATGGCACTCCCACTAAGCTTCACATGGTTCATCAAGATTCTATCTAAAATCATAACATTTACAATTTCATCAAATCTTATGTTCCAAATACAAGAAGCTTATTTGAGTCCAAAGATGGAGTTCTTTAGCTTACACACCTTGCTTTCCTCAACCATGAAGCCCTGGGGCTACTTCATATGAATATCCTCATAGAGGTATTCATAGAGGAATGCAATCTTGACTCACACCATGAGGATGTCATAGACAAGTTGTGTAGCTATAGTTAGCAATATTCTGATGGGTTAAAGCAAGGTCACTGGAGAGCAAGTCTTATCGCAAGCGATGCCTTCTCTTTGGTGTGTAGCTCATGTCTACGAACCGTGCTTTGAAGGTCTATACATTCTCATCAGGTTCCCCTCTTTCTCTTGAAGATCCATTTACACCTTAATGGGTCTGACCCATATAGGTGGATCCTCGAGGGTCCATATACAACACTTGTATATGAAGTCTACATTAGACTTTTATTGCTAACATCCATCTTTCCATGTCATGATCCTCAGGAGCTTCATCACATGAAGTCCGATCATTTTCAGATTTAACTGACACATGGAATCCATCCTCAAACTTATTTGAAGAGGTATTAATGTTTCATCTTTAATTATCTATTTAGTTTCCCATTTCAGGAGCCTCATTATCTTCTCAAGATTAAATGAGTTCCTTTTCTTCATTTTCATCTTGATTCTCAAGAGAGTCATCCTATAAGAATCATATTCTCAAAGATGAGATCTTTTAAGAATCTCAAGGTCATAAAGTAGGCATACAATACCATCCTTTATTTCCCTAATGATGTAGCACTCTCTAGTGCTAGATTCCAGCTTACATGCATGGAACCTTATTAAGTATATAATGTAGTCTCTACTACATATATACCTTGGAAACTTAAGAGATAATTATGCTAGGATTAATCATTGATTAAATCATGTCACACATGATCAATTGTATCTCCCTACAACTCCATTGAGTTAAGGTTCATTAGGAGGATTGAGATAGGAAGGATATTCATATCTCCATAAGATATTTCTTGATTTCATCTAATAGGTACAAGCTACCTTGGTTAGATCAAATTCATTTCATCTTCCTTCAAACTTTGGTTCTAAACCAAAATTGCGAAATCTTTGAACATTTCAAAGGTTTCTTAGGTGAAGAGAAGAAATCTCATATCATACATAATCATTAACAGATATCACATATCCATAATGTTTACTATGATATATTTGATCTGCATACATCAATATGTATGAGATCCTTAATACCTGGACATCTTACACCTTTCCCAAGGAAGAGTGTATTGGACATTTTACTTTGAATACAATATTCACAAGTATATGAGATTTGAATCTTTAGACAATCTAAAGTTTCATGTCTTACTAGTCCATTGATCTCATCAACAGACATATGTCCAAAATTTGATGTCAGATCATTATCAAATGATCTTTATCCTCCTATTGATCTTTTTAATTCTCAGTATTAAAAACTTAATGAATCATTAATTTTCTAATTTAATAGAGTCCACTAGATCTTAGATTACTATCTGAAATATCTCCATCATAACTCTTTATGATAGATTTATTACAAAATTCATGTTTATATCCAACAATTAGAAATAAACAATGAGTGTATTCTAATATCTAGGTCACAAAGACATTCTCTAAGACTATGGGCTCCCACTGAAAATATGAAGTCTATTGATCTCATGGAAATTGTTGCAACACTTGCATCACTTTCAACATGGATGACCAATAAACCTTAAGATCAAATTTCTAATACATATGCAACCAATTGCAAGTGTCATTAGAAATTTTGAGATACAATTATTAGACTTTATCTTATCAAATAAGTAAGTCAATATCAATGATTATATATAGATTAATCTGATGCACTATCTGATTCCTTCTCTAAGGATTCTAGATAGATTTGATAGTCATACTATCAACTTATTGCAGTATTGGCATTCATTCAACTCTTTGAATGTCATATGGAAGTTACAGAAATACAGTCAACCTTTTGACTATATTTCTTACTTGGGTCCAACCCATGCTTCCACTGCGCTCCCTTTATCTATAAGCAACCATTACTCAAGACTAAGGATCTCTTATGTTAAATTCAAAAGAATTTAATGTAAGAGTATTTCAACATTTATACATGCTTCACCCAATTCATATAATATGAATGTTATGAAGCTTCATGAATGACTAGAGTATAGACAGTAGAATGATGACACTCATCATCTACATCCATCTAAACTCTTAAAACATAGGTTCAGGTAGGTACTCAAACAATTTGAATACATCATCTATTATAGAGCTACCATTCTACATGATGTAGAGAACCATGTCATTCATGATTAAATGTCAAGAGCACATATGTATGCCAGAATATCTTTATTGATTTTATAAGAATTATTTGATAATTACGATCATTATCGACATGTCGCTTCAAAAGTACATTCGATGAGATCAAGACTTATAGAGACATACAAACCCTAGGGTTTTAGTCCTATTGTCTATTTAATTATCACTTCTCATTATTATGAGGAAACTTGCATATTGCAACCACATACATTATGTGTCCAACTGCAATTACAATATCTGGATCAAGGGTCCAATCCATGATATTTTACTGGTTATTATTGAGTATAGAATTGAGTGGGTTTAGTGAAGGATTATCTGAAATAAGAAATTTGCATGAGTGTATATATTTATATATATACATATTATACTTTGATTTAGGAGTTTTTATATCAAAGTTGTCTTGCCATGTCAACAATGAAAGTTCATTCCCTTAATCACTTTCAATGTAAGAGATATACTTACCATTATATCTCAGCAAGATCTGGGATCTCCTCTTTATCTTTGTTACATCCCAATAATATGAGAAACTGCAACTCCAATAAAGAGAAGCGGGAACACATTCCGCCTTGCAAGTCCAACTTGCATTTCCCAATTCGGTCTTTAATGCCCGGGCCCACCACCCCTAAGGTGAAGTTGACCCGTCATCAATTGAACCAACCGTCAACAGGAATAGAACTCGCTATGCGCAATCCAATATCGCCCCAAAAATATGAGGATCCGATATTGGGGTCACTACGCATACGGCCTTACTCTTTCGAGAAGCAAAGAGTCTGATCCAGATGCGCTTGTATATAGGAGCTGTCACTTCGTACAGGCGTCTCCTATATACAATCCCTGGCAACGGAAACCCTTCGCCTTGACGGGAGACCATGGATGTCACTTATGTGATCCTCCACCTCTTATTCAAATTTAATTAATTACTATGAATCACATTCATATAATTAATTCTTCCAAGGGAATTATTAACTCTAATCATATTAGAGTATTCTTAATTGGATATAATCAACTTAATCATATTAAATAAACTATCAATCCAATTTAACAATCAAACTTAATTTTATGCTTGAATATATATATATGGTATTATTCTCAAAGTACGTATTAATTCGTATTTTAATAATTAGAAAAATACATCATAATCCCTCGGACATTATCCCGGCCCTACCCGCTGTCATGGCCAGTACCGGCGGGAGTGGGGCGGACCGCATACGTTGCAACCCGCTACCCCAGCGATCCTCGACTAGACACCATATCCGCCTCGGGAAAGGATAATGCCAAATTGATTAATTTGTACTTGATATGATCATCGGTTCTTCAACCGAAATTATATCATATAGTAAGCAAAACAATTTTGATTATAAGGAAATTTGCTAGACAAATTCCCAATCCTATTCAAGCAAGAAGTTTGATGATTGTGATACCAATTAAGATTTAGATCAAATCTAATTAATTAATTGATTGGGGCCAAGTCAATTAAGGAAATAATCATCTTCTAATATTTCACAAATATTTTCCATAATTATTTCTTGAAATTAACAATTAATTTCATTAGTTGACAATCACATGGTTCTTGATTAGGAAAGCAATTTCAGGAGTGACCCCTACTTACTAAAATTAGCATATCTCAATCATATTAAATCCAAATTAAGCAAAGTCAATTTCTAAAGTTTGCTAATTTGATTTAGGACAGAACCTAAGTGATGTTTCACGCATTTCGAGGCAAGTCTAAACAGTAATTAACATTTTAATCACGTTCAGATTCACAGTTCTCGCAACAGTGCATACATGTTCATTAAAACGGCCATATCTCGAGCATACAAAATCCGATTTACGCAAACTCAGATCCTATGATTTCCTTATTTAATTGGGAACAAAATCCAAGTATTAAATTCGTGTTTAAACAATTTAAACAGTGCCGAATTTATTTACTAAACAGATCTACGAAATCAAATGCGATGAAAACTTTCGCGGCCTTAACGAACCCAAGTCGTCCTCGGTTAGCGAATCACTATTCGAAACCGTCAATCTAAGGCTCTGATACCACTTGAAGGATATGGTTAGATCCTCAAGCGCATCACGGAAGCGTGAGCGTCGTATCGAATACGACGAGGAGCGACTAGTCGCACTAGTTGCTTGATGCAGCGGAATTTAAAAAAAAAATTCTTACGACGAAACCACATGATCCAAGAACACTTCTCGGATCATTTCGTCTTAACCACAAACAAGTAATTAGGATTACCTCTTGAAGCGTGCTTGCGATCAAGTCTCTAAACGAAGAGACCTCCTGTCTCAAGTCCGATCCGACGGAGGAGACGCTTGCGAGCGCGGGGATGAACCGCGTGCTTCTCGCAATCCATGTTGATGATCCAAGCGACGGATCTCCTGACCTCGACACACGAGATCCGGCGTATTCTTCACGAGTGAGGCGCATCGAAGGAGACGGAGATCCACGAGCAGAAGAACGGGCAGCATAACGACGATGTCGCGGCGATGGAGAACCTCTCCATGGCATCCATGGTGGACGACCATGAGAGGGAGAGAGAGAGCTGACCTCTAGAAAGAAAGAGAGAGAGAGAGATGTGTTGTGTAAAATAGAGAGCATGGTGTGCCTCTCTATTTATAGGGTTTTGGGATCCATGGATCTCAATCCTTGTGACATATAAAATCAATAGATGAGATTGATTTATGTCAATCCAATGGCTAAGATTGTTGTTGGTAAAAACCAACAAATTTAGATCAAAATATATTTGACAAAATCAAATACAAATTAATCCAAATCAAACCAGTAAATAAGGAGAGAAGATACATGGAGATTTCATCTCCATGTACCTTCCAAAGTGGACGGCCACACATTCCTTATAGGAATGATGTGCCGCCCCCCTCTTTCCATGGAGAGAGCAATCTCATGGAAATCCATGAGATTGCATATCTCCTTGAAAATCTCCTCTATTTATTTCCAACAACTTTTGTTGGCTTTTTATTCTTCAAAAATAATTCACAATTATATTTGAGAATATTGCAATCTTGCCATAGAAAAATTGTGAATCAAATTCACAACCCAAAACAACATATAATTTACATTGTCAATTAATTACACAATGTGTATCCAATACACATAATAATTAATCAACACATATAAATTATAATTAACTCTCTACAATACATTATAAATCACATTTATAATATATTATGAATAATTGGATATTTCTATCCATATTATTCTTATCCTTGATAATTAAATCATATTTAATAATCTTGGATCTCTTTATCTCATGTGTTCAAATAATATGAATCACATTCACATTATTCACATCTTTGATAATCAAATCCCATTTAATTATCTAAGGTAACTCTCCTTATAATATGAATCAAATTCATATTATTCATGATAATTACATCCCATTTAATTATCCATTTTCTCAATGCTCGGGAACATATATCAACAATAGAATTATCCATGAACTCTTTCGAGGATAATGCGCTTTCTCCGCGAATACTTGGAGATAAGGACAGGGCGATTGTATTGTTCCACGTATAGTGACATGGATATTGAGATTATATCTCATATCCAGATCTCGGGCCTCCCATAGATGCTTGATTAAATCAAGACCGCAAATCTAATCTTCTCATTGAATCTGAATCACATTCAGATTAATGTCCAACATTTGGACTAAGATCGGATTACTTCTCTACTAAGAGGAGTCACTAAAATCCAGACCCATTTCATCACTCCCTAGGAATGGAAGCGTCATGGTTATACAACCGTTTATGATCACATCACCCTCAGGCATTCCCAATACCTGTACATCCTGCATACTGGAAGACTCAGAATAAACCAGAAGTATTAGATCAACTTTACACTGTCTACTTCAGGGTTTTATCAGTAAGTTTCTCATTCGATTATTGGAAGTCGGTATCGATCATATACTTTCCAAAAGCATATATCATACCTAGGTCTTGATCATATACTTTCCAAAAGTATATATAAACCTACAAATTCAGTCAAGCTTCCAAAGCGTGACGACCGTGCGCACGGAATTTGATTCTTCCCAATATCTCATGAGTGAGCTCATGTCTTCCGGTTCAGTAGTGAACCTGTATGATCCCTTTTAGAGATCATATTACTCATATGCCCTTATATGCACACCAGCGCGCCGGTGTATAGACCTTGATTAGGTCATCAACCTATTGGTCTGCCAAATGTACATACTCAGACATATAGTAACACATCTGTCTCCGGTCAGAGGATGTGTACCTATATCATGACAGCATATGATATAGGACTTTGGTTATCTCGATCTCGTTAAGTCAACTCTTTGACCTAACTAATCCGACACCTCCGAATCTCTATTCCTATGCAGAGGACCTGCATCAAGAAGTCGGTCAGATATCAGCCTAACTGAGAAAGGATTGCCATCTCCTACTCAGGCTGGAGATCATCTCTTAATAATCATTTGACGGTGTTTGATGAGTCCTCAATCTAACTCATTAGATATTCATCTAAGCACCAGCCTCTATGATTCAATAATTGAATCAACAGATGTATGATCATTAAGATGGCCATGGTACATAACCCTAATTGCACTAAGGGACCTATTATGCAAACTATGTATTCTTTATTTCAGATCAAGGAGTGAATTGCAATAACATTTATTGCATAATGGCTCGCCGTGGGCTCGCATGTACAACAGGAGGAGCGGGCGGGGAAATCATGGCAGGAGACGGTCACATCCGATCGATAGAAATGGAAGATGTCAACGCAAAAATCAGATCCAGGCGACGAATGGTCCGGGAGGGGGAGTTGACCGGGGTCAACACCCCTCCTGGACCAATCAGAAAATTCCATGGTCAAAAATATTTGAAAAATAAATTAAAAGAAGAAAATGATTTTATTTTAAAATATGTTCAATATAAAAAAATGTTTATTATTTTTTAAACTATTTTTTAGTGATTTTTATTTATTTTTATGAAAAATAAATTATGATATATATAGGTATATTATATTATATACATGTATAAAATACCTAGGTATTTTATACTATTATTTTTATTTTCTTATTTTTGTAAAAATGCCCCAATTTTATATTTTATTTATTTACAACATAAAGCTTGGAGTATAAAATAATTTTTATTTAATTTTTGTTGGCTATTTACAAGTGTGGAATAATTAGATATATGATACATGTAATATGTACAAGTTTGTAGAGAGAGAAATTATTTTATTTGTATTTTTATTTTAATTTTTGTTTTTTTTAAAATATTTACAAAGGAATATAAACACATTTTTATCTTTATTTTTATGAAAATAAAATATATACATATAAGAAGGAATATACACAAGGTTGAATGGCCCTATCTCTCTCTCTACTTATTTTATTTGGTGATTAGGCCCATATTGGGCCCTCTCTTGAGATTAGGTCAGTCAATATTTATTCTAAATATTTCCTTCTTTTTCTTTTATTCTTTATTTTTTACACAAATACATGCTAATTATTAATATTTAATAAATGCATGCTTATTGGTAATTTATTATATTTACAACTATATGCATGATGTTTTGCCAAGATAAATAGCTAAAATAAAAGAATAAAGAGTGATGAATGAGTATTCATTAGTATACTTATTGGTATTATACCTATATATTTTATACAAGTAGTTTATTTTTTTGTCTTCTTTATGTTTTTATTACTACTTTAATATGTATATATATATTATAAATAATATTTACATAATTATAAAAATATAAAATTATAAAAATAATGAATACTAAATAAAATGAATATTTTAATCAGTGTAACTATACAATAGGGGTCCAGAACCTAACTTTCAAACCGTAACTCGAGAAAATATGAAGCCACCTTCATTAAATAGCTTATTAAAATTTATTTACAATTAAATGTGATTTTGATAGATTTGATTTTGTATTTGAGAGATACAGGTCTGGGAAGTTGGGATTCTGAAATCTTATTCAGATCATAACTTTTTATATGTGCATTATTTTTGTGTGAAATCAATTTTGTATTTTTCTATATTTAATTATCTACAAATTTCATGCACAAAGTTTCTTTATTTGGAGTATAAAAAGTGGAACTAAAAATAGGTCCCAAAATGAATAAAGAATGAATTAAATAAGAGGGATTTTATTGTATTTTGGCCCTTATCTCCTCTACTTTATTCCTTGTCGATCTAGTCGTTGAGATGCCTAGGTCTCGGGGTTTCGGGTCAATAAATATTTGCAATATTTTATTATTTTTCTTTTCTTTTCTTTATTATATAATTTTGGCTTTAAAACAATATTTTATACACTATATACACAATAATGCATGGATGATAAGATGCATGAATTAAGCCTATTTACACGCATTTACTAGGGTTTTTAAGGCCAAAATGATAGAATAAAGATGATGAAACATATATTCATCATCTCCCTATACTTGCCTTTGCTAGTCCCTAGCAAACACTCATTCAATAAGTGCAAAAAAGAAAAATAAAGAAAAGAAAAAGAAGAAAATGGATTGAATTTAATTATCAAACTTGTCTTCACATAATCAAAGTTTGGAGCTTAAGTTGGATCTTTGAAATTTTAGTGCGAGCGGAACCTTAATGAGAACCGGATTTGAAATCCAACAGTCTTCGAGAATCCCAAAACTCTGCTCAAGTCTCCTCAATAGCTAGGTCAGAAATATTTCAACTAACACGCAAACCCTTACGACTACGAATCTGACTCGTACAGTGTAAGTGATAGTGGCTCTCCCCAACTAGAATGACAAAGAGACTGACTTCTCCAGTACGACAACCCATTGATTCCCCAATCCAGCAACTCCTTCCTCGAGGAGCGAGGTATTCTCTTCTAAGTTCAAGTGACAACCAACTCAAGAGTAGGGGGTAAAGAGAAGAATGGACGGTAGCCAGTGTACCTACTTATCCTAGGATGCAAGACCAGTGTAGTCAAGTCATCCAGCTGCAGGCTTCACTTAATTTGACTTTAAAGCTCAAGCTTGCTTATTTTCTATACAACATATATACACTCCGGCAGGAATTTTATTTTTGTACAGGCCTGTCCACTTTTTTAGAGTTTTTTTTGAAATACTATTCACAACAGCATATACATAGGGAGTTTTTTCCTCTTGAGCCAATAGACTATCCCTCTTTTGAAGCTTTATTGCAACCCACACTCTCCTGTCTTTAGAATTCCTCATTATTGGATGGGTTGGGGTGCACTTCCCTCCCTAGAGGAGGACAAATGTTTCCACTTGTGTGCATCTCATACCGGCAAAACCAATCCCCTCACTACTCCAACTGAGTTGAGCCATGTGAAAGGTGCAGGTGTCCAAGTTAGGTCATTATCAACAAGAGTCGTGTGTGTGCTCCGAAATACTCTACTTAGGCAGTCAATAATACATTGAACCAAGTCTCGTGATCCTCAAAGAATTAAGTCAACTAGACCTTAAGTACCTCAATTCCAGTTCCTATAAGTTTCTTGTTATTAGATAGATTTTAAGGTCCAATCAAGCTCCAATCTCTGGATTTACTTAGACTTGTTCAACTATCAAATTAAATCCGAAAAATGCTAATGCTATGCAAATGTTATGCATAAAATATTTTTGTGATGCAATTTTCAAAGATTTTGAACTTTTTATGGATTTTTGAAAAGGATGATGCATATACATTTTTTTGGGGTTTTCAAAAAGATTTTTCAAATGTTTTTGGTATTTTAATTTTGCAAATATTTTTTTTGGAATTTCGGAAAACAAAAGGTTTTGGCTAAAAACTAGGTACAAATATTTACACATGGATGTATCTTATATTTACAAGAAGTAGGTTTTTAAGAATTTACAAGGGTAAGTGGTCAATTTTATAGGCGTATATAATGGATTTTGGTATGATGTATATTTCCTCAAACTTATTTGAAAACCTTTTTCTAAAAAATTTTTAAAAGCTATAGTCCAAAATAATTTTTACAAATATTTTTACAAACATATACACACATTTGAAAATCATTTTGCAAAAGTTTTCCCAACAGTATATATAGATTTTTCAAAATATTTTTGCAACTACTTTTCAAACCATTTGCAAATCATTTTTCAACATTTTTATTTCACACAAAAAAAAATTCAAAACAAAATGTTTTTACAACGGTTGAAAACATGTAACAAAACATTTTCGAAATAGTTTTCAAAAGATTTTTTCAAAGAAGTTTTCAAACTATTTTCCAAACGTTTTGCAAAAAATATTTTCACATGATTTATTAATTAGTAATAGAAAAAGAATTTGAGGGATAATAACATCTTTTTATTAAGTAATTTTAATGAATTTTTTATTTAATTAGTCTTATTAGCCATAACTATTAATAAAAATACGAAAGTACGAGTTATGGCTAAAGTATATGCGTAGTATATACGACCCCCCTATACTTAGCTTGAGCTATGTCCTCATAGATCAGAGAAAAAAGAGAAGACATAACTCGTAATAGGTATAGAAAAGTCTAAAGAATAAATGAACGAAGAAATGAACGAATGAGAAGTTGACCATCCCCCCATACTTAGGATGAAATAATCTTAAGTATAGCAGACTATACACAAAACAGGAAGGGTCAAGGGTGGGAATGAACAGATTGTACTCAGACTATCTCCCCCTATACTTAGGGTAAGATATCCCTAAGTATAGACAAGAAGAGGAGACAATGGAGAGGATCAAAGAATAGAAGAACTTGGTAGACTTATCAAATAAAATATTCCACAACATTCAAAGATTGTGGTTTTTGACGAATCAAAATATGTCTCCTATACCACAACTATAGATTATTAAAGAGATGATTTTTTGACTTCATCAGATGAGGAGGCTCATGTCCCTTCTTGTATATATTTTAGCTATCTAGCGGTCCGTACTTTCACCCATATCAGCTGAAAATGGATGTTACTATTCATATGAGCTTGGGCTAGTCACTATTTATCTTGAGATTGAAAAAAGATTAAAAAATCCCATAAAAATTGCAAAACTCAAATATCATAAAAAATCACTAACTATGGAGGTGGTGTATTCCCGTCACATTCACTTTCACTCCAGGCTTGAGGAATTGAGGACACTTGATTTCTGAGATCTTGAGAGTCAGTGTTAACCAACCTTGGTCATTAGGGTTCTGAAACTTAATAATCCACACTTCCCTAGTTTGAAATATTTGAGCGCTATATTGCACTCTTCAACTCTACCTTCTAAAGAATTTGACCAGCACATCACTTTCACAAGTGCATGATCGATGAGATGAGTTATCACTTAAGGAACTAGGATCGGAGATTTGAGTCTAGACCTGATTTAATGATGCTCGAGGATGGGATAAAGACAAGGAAGGCATCAAGAAACCCGACTGTCAGCAAACCCTAGCCAGTATGCAAACAAGTTCACATGTTATCATTTGACATTTACCTATGTTCCAGGGTGTGATGAAACGAAATAATTGTTGAACAGAGTGCGACAACTCTTGGTAAAAAGAGTGGAGCTAACCAACCAATGAAATAAAATTCGAGAGAAGTTCTCTCATGCAAGAAAAAGCTCTCTCATTACAAATACAAATTCAAAGAGCTTCCACCAAAGGCGAGCACTCCTAAGCATTTCAAAGCGTTCACTTGGACCAAAGATATTATGACTAAGGAGTCAGGCTAGCACCTAAAAAGGGCTCTGCATCGTATAGTGATACAAATCAGGATGTCGAAGGTATCTTAGATACTCAAAAGAGACACACCCAAGTGTACTCCAAGGAAAACAAGTACAGACGACTCCGAACTCTCTTGACAGACACATTGATCAACAAACAAAAATGTTGATGTGTCGAGTAATAAGGTACTCAAGAGGACCCTTGTTCCAATATAGGGGAGAGAAGAAAATACATAATCCTATATCCTCCATCATTTAGCCTTCCATCTACATGTTCAAGTCTGACAAACTAATGAGACAGTGGATTGAATGTAAGAAAGGACTTATTCCCTAGTGTTGAGGATCAGGTCTAGAGGAGAGTCTCCTAGATTGGGACCTTAGGTGACATCTCGACTCTCATGATTGCAGTACGTTAAATGTCATATCCTTATATTATATGTATAAGCAGAGAGTCTGATAAATAGAGAAGTTGGATTCCTTTTGATTAAAGCATGGTTGAGCCCAGAGTTTTAGGATCACTTAAATTGAGTATCTTCGATGAACTAAGCCTTGAAAATTCACATGCACTGTCAGGAATTAATCCAGCTCCTTCATTCTTTAGATGTTCGAGGACGAGCATAGTTTAAGTATAGGGGTGTGATGCATCTTTGATGAAACATCACTATTCTCTCTTTTAATCCTTGAAGAATAAGAACTTCATTGAAAATACTCATTATTTATGCATCTTTGTTAATAAATTGTATTTTTTTGACTAATATTTTCTTTATTTTATCTTTTATTAAAAATTCTAAAAAATAGATAAATATTGTAGATATTTATCTTGGCTTTAAAAAGAAACTAATAATAAAAATTTCACAAACCAATCAAAATATAGTATTTTTATCTATTAAAAGTACCACCAAAAATATTTTTCTGTATAAATGACCTCTTCTGACTTTTTTGTCACATGGAACATGCATCTCGTCAAGATCTACAACTTTCATGTTTTGACTTTTTGTTAATTCAACATCCTACTATTTCTTTCTTAATTTTCTTTATTTACCATATTTTTTGAATAATTGATTGGGCCATGTGATGCTCTCTGGAGTCACCACGTTGCCACATCTCCTTCTGGCACCGCCTTTGCTATTAGCCCTTAGATCACATCTTCCTCACCTTCATCCTAGCCCTCCATTCACGCTTTCATCCCAACCATCATATCTTTCCTTAGAGCTGATCTCAGTCGCATCCTTCCACTCCCATTACAACCAATGGATGACCTTTATTCCAATGGCCATTCTTCATCCATGTCTCCCCTTCTTCCCTAGCCATCAGATGAAGCCCACAATTCATCACCACCACACATCAGCGCCCTTTCCCTCACCTCTAGATCAGATCATATGGATCTGATCTGGATTGCTCCTCCGCGCCCTCCCCGTGTACCAATGGATCACAAGATCCAACCGCCCTCCTTCATCTCCTACCTCTATAATCGACCCACACAACACTTCAACCTTCATCCCCTTCCAATTTTGGAAACCTTCTCATGTCACCTATCCTCGTCTTAATGCCTCCTCCACGTAGCCCCGAGATCCACCATCTTCGCAATACCTTCATTAAGCCCTGCCATCAATCCAGGTCTTAACGACGTTTGTTACAAGAACCTACATTAGTACTCAAAACGACTGGAGCTCCACCCCTGCCCCGCCCCCATAATCTCTTGTCCACCACTACAGTGCCTAAGCCCTAGCCCTCTCTACCTCCCTGTGACATACGGAGGTCGGACGAGGTGCTATAATTGCGTATTTAGGCCGGTGTCGACCACATCTTCAATAGCCATGCCACAACAGCCCTAGGCATCGTTAAGCTCTCTAGTGTGGCAGGCCAGATTCAACCAACGATCGGAGGGTCAATTTGACCCTCAGCCCAAGCTCCGCTCCGCCAATGGCCTGCTCTGATCAGGTAACCTTCCGCCCCTCAATTTTCTTCGAGTTCTCTTTATTTTCCTGCTGCACACGATTCCACCCCTCATCGCCTGACCCTCTCATAAGCTCTGCCATACCATATCCATCTTTGTCGTCGACCTATCCACTCAGTTGCTTCCTTCTTCAGAACCACGTTCACCACCGCATCATCTCTTCTTCGGCTCGCCGGAGATAGAGCTTAGGTCCTCCACTCTTTATTAAATATCTTGAGCATGTGGACTCCAATTTAGTTGATTTCAGTTTTATTTTGATGCTTGATTTATTCTCTATCTAGTGGCAGCTAATTTGACATTTTGACACTTAATTAAATGTGCTAATTTTTTATGATATATAGTGTCTTTTACTCTCTCATTACTTGCCATTAATAGATAATTGTTTTATTTTTAATGCTCAATTTGTCACTAAAATCCACCCTTATTTTATTGCTCAATGGTTTGAAAATTTGGGGTATATCTCATGTATATTTATTTGTTGCATAACATACACATTGCATCTCGTTTCGATTGCATAAAATAAAATAAAAAATGCATGCATCATATTGTTTTGTTCATGCAGCAGTCTTTGCATTGTTCAATTTCTGCATATTATTTTTGCATTCTATATTGTGCATAGGATCTGTATAAGAATACCTGGATTTAGAATTTAATCACTCATTATTTAATCAATATTTTTTTATGAATAGATGAGGAGGCTCGTGTCTTTGTGTTCGACCTTAGTATCTTGCCAAGTAAAATAATTACCACATATTCGAAGACGAGGTTTTTGCTAGATCATTTTCATCGTCTGTACTACTACAATATACACGACTATTAAAGCGGTGAAAATGTGGTTCATCACATCTCTTAAAAAATATCATCGACGATGTCCTCATCCTTGTTAAAATGTGAACCACTACAAGTTGCATCTATTAGCTTTTGGCTCTCCAGTGTCAACCCATTGAAGAAGTGCTTGATAAGACTAGTCTTTGGAATGTCATGGTGGGGACACTTCTCTTGCAGATCTTTGACTCTTCCCTGGCTTCATGAATTGTTCTGTGGGGTTCCTGGATGAAACTGGAGATGCGTGCGCGCATCTGATTCAGGCGACCGAGGGGTAGAACTTATGAATAAATGCAGATTTGAGCTCTTCCCATGTAGTCACTATCTTCCTCAAATGGTTCTCCCAATAAAGGGCCTTGTGATGTAGACTGAATGGGAAGGCAGCCATCTTGACTACCCCTAGAGGAGTATTGGGGTAGTGGGTTACTGCACAGATGCGACCCAATTGTTGTAGGTGGATGTAGGGCTCTTCAATTGTGTTCCCGAGGAAGGCTGGGAACAGAGACAAGAACTGCAGCTTAAGCTAAAAGTGGGCATGGATGGGTGGAATCTAAATTCACTCAGTGACATGCCCAACCCCATAGTTGTAAGTCTGTTTCAATGTAGGCTTCAACTGAAGTGGTCATGCCTCTCTCCCTTCGTTACAATGTCTACCTATTGGCATGTAATCTTCTTTATCATTTCTACTCGGATCTTCATTTTCTCTGTGAAAACACTCTCTCTCATACCATCCCTCTCGCCATCCCTCATCCTCAAATCATTCAGCATGTCTTGGAAAGCGGACTGGGCTAATCCTTGGTTCGTCAACTACCGCTGGACGGCTTGGATTGATGCGAGGAGCTGGCTGTTGATTTAATTCTGTGTGGTGAACTGCCTGTCTCCATGATCTGGCTGCTCATCATGTTGGGGTTGTGATCCCTTTCCTCTTCCTGTAGGAGTCATCTCAGGATCTGACTGAAGTTCTAGCTTTTGATCAGGTTGATGATCTGCATGATGGAATAAACCCTGATCAGTCTTTTTATGAGCACCAAATACTAAGAGAAGAGTAGGATTAAGGTCAATCCCAAACGGTTGTGAATGGAGCATAGAATATTGACTAAAATCAATCTCCATCCACAAGGGGTTTGTTCAGGGACAAGAGTAATCCCAATTTATTTGAAGATGAGCGCTAGATCGGGTTGTGGGTCCATACAAAATAAGAGATTTATTAGAGAAGGCAAGTATTGAAAGAAGAAAGGATTGGGGAGTCCAAGGATAAGTTCGCAAGGTCCGAACCGATTTCTTGAAGATCAACTCATTATTGGAAATGTCAGCAACATGGAATCGACGTGGGTGTCGGTGGAGTTCCGACTAAACCATCCATGGGATGACATCTCGAGAGGATCAAATGGAGATAGATGATGGATGAAGAGCACAGAGATGAACAGGAAATAAAAGGAGTGTAAAACAGTAGAAGGCTCACAATGAGAAAGGGTCAAAGAGGAAATATGCAAAATGTGACAAAATGGCATAAAGGAGCGATGTTTTGATCTTGACCTTAACAAAACTAATCAATCAACCATAATACAATGGATTCACCAACTCGGCCTGTGAAGCCATGAAGGTTCATCAATTATCTTTTATGTTTTAGATTGATTTTCAGGCAATTATCTTTTAACAAGTCCTTAAAGCACTAATCCTATAGAAGCGAGAATACTACCGAAAAAGTATCACGTGCTTGTCCTCCTCCTTTATAACATGTATTCTGCACTTTTTGAGGTCCTTGTAACCCTTCATGGATCCCTACTTAGACAAAGAAATAAGAGGAAGGAAGCTGATAGGTGAAACCACTACTTTGGACCTCGCTCACAATGAAATCACTCGTGAGCGTGCAAGGACCTACTCGAACACAAGACGATGAGATAGACACCCCTGTAAAGGTGTGGCCTAAGGTTAATACTTCGGACAAGGTCTACATTCTACACGCGAGAACATCATCATTGATCAGGCCCTACTTTTCCATGTATAATAGAAGCGTCGATACTTTAGAAAAATTGGCGATACACAAGGCAATTACGGAGTGGGTTTTTGGCTCTAATCCTTACGATAGCTCTCACTCACTCAGGAAGGAGACATTTTGCAATGGTACCTGAAAACAAATGAGGGCTTTGCTCACCCAATGCAATGAGTCCAAATAATCAATTTTATTTAGGTCAAGTATTTTTAGTAGTCTCTTTTTCAATTTTTTATGGTATCACTTGCTTTGAGTAGATTCAATACAAGTGCCTAACATTTTATGTAGATTTTCCTTTTGCCTAGGTTGTCAAAATAAGAGGGAGAAGGTGGAAATGCAATGCAAGTCAGAAAACAATGATGAATGCTCAGACAGAAGAATCACAGTGATTCCCAGCTCTCTCCATGTGGGATGCAAGGCAGAATTTTTTAAACCTAGTCTATATGCAAATGAAACAATGAAATCGTCCTAAGAACAAGCAGTGCTATTAGCATGAAGAATCAAAATGTTAATTCCTAGAGTAATCACCTAAAAGTACGATCTTCAAGACAACTTGGTGCCCATCACAACAGGTCCTGCATGCAATGTATGTTGCCTCTCTCAACGTTCTGTGATCAATCTAAGTTTTAGCAATTAAATTTGAACTACATCCAATCGCAGAGTAATCAATAGGTACATGATTTTCCTTAGGGATGTGGACATAACTACCGAGCAAGCACACCTAGATCTAAGGGCTTAATCATAGAAAATAAAGAAAAGAAAGGCGGAAAACTGAAAATGCATGAAAAAAAGAAAATAATGGTGATAGAAATCTCAGAAAATGTAGTGAGCCCCCAAGTGAACAAACACTTGGAAATTGGGCCCGAATGTCCAAAGTCCAAAAAACTTGTATTGTTAAAAATTAACCACAAAAATAAATCACTCTCTCACAAAATAAACAAAAATCCTATGCTAAGTATCTCTCTCTCTCTCTCGCTCTCTCCTCTTGGTCCATAAGTAGAAGGACCAAGTCTCCTCTACTCGGGTGCTTTAATCACCTAGGCGGTCATCGTCGTCTCGAAGTCTCTCGTAAGAAAAACCAAAGAGAATGTATTAGCACAAGTAAGAAAATATATCAAGTAAGAGAAAATAAATAAATAAAAATAGTGAAACAGAAATTGACACAAAATTCTATCCTACGCATTTGTTCCCCGACAATGGTTGATAAATGCAAAAATTGAGTGATCTAAAATGGGCCTCATAAGGTGAGGACTCAATCGCTGTGACGACCTCTCAAAAATCGTGTTTAATCAATAATTAACCCTCACAATATATATCAAGCAGAGCAAGTGGACAAGTATAGTAGGGGTCGGACAAAAGGAACAATTGAGGATAGACAAAAAAAATTAGATAAGAAAAACAAATAAATGATTTTGGATATTTTTGGAATCTTAGATTTTTGTTGGTTTTTAATTTTGGATTTTTAATGGATTTTTTTATAAATTTTCTAATTATTTTTTAATTTCAATTTTTATATTTTCGGATTTACAAAGAAGAAGAAGAAGAATAGGAGCAATATAACTATATATAAGTATAAATATACAATATAGGGTAGTATATAAATAGAAATACCTATAAATACTCAAAATTACCCAAATAAAATCTTTTTTATATTTCTCTCTATTTTGGTATTTTTCTAATAATTTTAACTTTTTTGTACTTTTAATTGGATAAATAATGCAAAGCAGTTAATAGGATAAATATGTTGGATTGTTTTGGAGATTAAAGATATGAAAAATTCTCAAAATTTTCCAAACTAATTTGATTAATAGGAAATATAAAATTCAGAAATAAAAACATTTTTTGGATTTTTATAAAATTTATTTTGATTTTTAGTTAGATTTTGGAGCTTTTTAATTTTAAGCCTTTTCTTTTCTATTTTTAGGGATTTTTGATCTGTATGCTCGAAATACAATAATAGACAGAATCTAATTTTTCGAAATTTTTCCAAACATTTTATATATTTTTATGGGTTTTTATTGCAAATAAGGAATAATATCTTGGTTTTTGAATTTTTATAAATAGAAAATAAACTCAAAATACTTAACCAAAAATATATGTGTAGGAAATATATGTCAGGTGTTTTAAGTTAATTTTCCACATTTTGTTATCAACCAAGAGCTATTTTTCACAAATAAAAACTACAAAAAGAAAATACATTCTGGCATGGGTACTTTTGTATATGTTTAAAGTTCTAGGAGTAAATATGAACACCTCAAAGAAATCCAATGGGTAAACATGCAATGTTTCCAAAAATATTCAATAATATATACCTGGCGGGGTATTTTTGTAATTTAATAAAAAGGCGGGGGTCCAGATGCAAATACCCATAAAATATCACACTAGTTTTCCAAAATTGGAAGACTGAAATGAAATTTGCAAAAGTCCAAAAGCTTAGGAGCAAAATATCTAGTCCCCTCACGTGCACAGGCATGTGAGGTGATGTGGATTAGACCTAAGCGTAATATAATAACTATGTACAGGGGGATGGAATGTCAATATTACAAAAGTTTTTACACTACAAATTAAATTTTTAGTACTAAAAATAAAATAAAAAAGGCACGAGGATGTCGGTGCAAAATATCCTCTAATTGCGGGATGGTAAAAGGTTTAGGATGTGCCACTTATCCACATGGCGATCATCCAACGGCTGATACCCCATCGTGTTTCAACGGTGGATATTAGATCTTCAGCCAAATTCTGGCGGCTAACGCTCGAAGCATCGGACGGTAACTGTAGTGTCTTGACTCGGTACTTGATCGGATGGTGGCGAGGCAGCGTAGAAGAACAGATGAAGAACTCCACCAAGATGAACTTCGATCCTTCGTATCTTCTGGATTTTTCACCCCCAGGAGCACGGAGATGGTGCAAAACACTCTTGGAGATCTTCCGCAACTATGTAGCTCCTTAAAACAGCCAAGTACCACCGGAGTTGCTCAGGCAAAGCCTAAGACCTGGAGCTCCGTCCAGACCTCGATGAGCCCTGCAAAGTAGGTTTCTTTCTTCATTTACTGTAGGGAGAAGTTAGTGGCAAAAAGATGAAGCCCTGGGAGGCTTCAGATGGTAGGATGGATGTGAGATGAGGCATGGCGGTGTGCCTCCACCGAGCGACGGAGTTGGGGCACGAATCTCTCGATCTGTGCAAGATCGAGGTGGGCGAAGATGCGCGGGATACTTAGAATGCAATGGGGCATGATGTGAATATGGAGGGATTGTCGGAGATGGTCGAGAATAACCAGAACAAGGTTGCAGATCTGGAGCTCCGGCAAGGGGGGAATTCTAAAAAATACGAAAAATAAAAACTAAATCAATCAGAATAAAGAATTAAACTACTCTCTGCTACCCTAAGAGACTGGAAAAGCAAGGAAAGTGCGAAGCTCACTGTGTCAGGAACGCTTGAGATGAAGCTCTAGGCCGAGACGTCGGAGGAGATGGACCGGCCTCGATTTTATGCCAAACACCATGAGAAGACCACCTAGGTCTTCCTGCTGTTACCAAGGAGACGGAACAAGCCCTAGAATTAGGGTTAGGTGACAGAAGAGAGATCAAAGATCCAAGGGAGCTCGGGGAGATACTATATACCCGTCCACTTCATCGGGAAGTGGTGCTCGATTTGGAGGTCCAATGACCAAGTAATGAAGCGTGCATAAAAGTGTGTTGATTGAGGTACAAAATTCAAAAATAAACCAAGAAAAAGTGTGCAAGGATCGAGCGGGAGAAATCAATGAAGATCAGTCAAAATTGAGGTCTGACAGCCGCTTGCCTTACTCAGAGAGTTGATCGAGGATCAATGCTTGGGCGGCTCCCATTGTCCAAATGGGATACTACATGACAAAATTAATTTGGAATTCAAATGTAATTCAAAATAAATTAGTAAATGATTTTATTGTTTTTTGGTAAAACATAAAAAATGTTTATTATGTAATGTAATATTTTAATATGATTTTTTTATTTTTATGGGTTTATTTGTTACTGGTTACTTTTTATGGTTTGATTTCAAAAAAATATAACTTATTTTTATATACATAAATATGTTTTTATTGTATTTTTCTGATGTTTTTGTACACTTAAATAAATAGAGGTATATAATATATATATATATAAGTATTGTATATTCATCTATGTATTATTGTATATTATTTTATTTTGATGTTTTTTTTATGGTTTTATTTTAGTCCAAATATGTATATATACAGTAAATATTATTTACAAATTTATAAAATATAAAATTATAAAAACTATAAAGAATAATTAAAATGAATATTTTATTTAGGTATAATATACAATAAGGGTCTAAAACCTAACTTTTACATCTTAACTTTAAATTGAATGAAACTACATTCATTAAATAGCTTGTTAAAAGGTATATACAATTAAAGATGATTTGGTGCATTTTGAGGTCATATGGGGAAGATGAGTTCGGCAAGTTTGGTTTTTGGATTTTTATTCAAAGTATAAAAAGTACACTGTATATTATTTTTTTGTGAAATCAATTTTGTATTTTTATATTTATTTTTATGTACAACATTCATGTACAAAGTTTCTTTATTTAAATTATAATTAACCATGAATAAAATAGATCCCAAAAATGCAATATTGAAGGATATAAATTAGGGTTTTATTATTGTTTTTTACCCTTATCTACCCTTACTTTATTCCTTATCAACCCAGTCATCAAGATGCCTATGTCTCGAGGTTTAAAGTCATAAAATACCTTTGTCATTTTATTCTTTTTCTTTTCTTTATTCTTTTATTTTGGCTTTAAACAATGTATTTTACACAGTATTTATACAATATATAATAAATGTCAATTTGTGTAAAATAATGATACTTGTGTGTATTTAGTTAGGGTTTAAAGTTCAAGAAAGATAAAGGCGATGAAATGGAGATTCATCACCCCCCCCCCCCAATACTTGCCCTTGCTAGTCCCAAGCAAACACTTATGCATATAAGTGCGGCAAGAAAATAAAGAAAAGAAAAATAAAAATTGGAATAATTGCATACTTTTAAACTTGTCTTAACAAAATCAAAGTTTGGAGCACAAAGAAGGCCTTTGGATTAATGGTGTGTTCAGAACCACATGGAAGTCAGGAAGTGTGACACAACAACCCTTATGTTCCATGCTCCTATCATCCATTCCAATTCACAACCATGGTAGAACCATCCTCCCAATCGCATACTCTTGCTACCTTGAAGTGACAGAACCATGTGTGTGAAATTGTTAAGCTCTCCCCAAACAAAATCATTAAACTATCGAGGCGTCTGCTCTTCTGGTAACTCATCCTCTTAGAGATAAATATTCCCTTCCAAGGTCAAGCACTCTCGATCTTTACAACTGAATAGAGAAGTAGTTTAGAAGAAGGAGAAAAGAAGTGGGAATGGACCAGTGTAGGCTTCATTCCCTTGTGAAGTCAGTTAGTGTAATTGATTCTTCACCAAGAAGAAGGCTCTCTTTTTCTGAAGATCAAATTCTTGTGGAATTTTTCATTATCGGATTCTCTGTATATTTTCTTTGTCTTTGTACATCTTCATTATTGCTTGTGCCATGGTGTATATAGCATCTTTTGTTCCACCTATTTTTTGGGGTCTTGAAAAAGTTGCACTAGAGACCATTCCTCATTTGAAGCATTGTCTCAATCGATCTCCAGTCTTTAGATATCATTGCTACCAAATGAAGTGGGTTAGTGTCAGCAATCCCCAAGAATGGTTCCTGAGCCACCCTTGACGAAGCGGCCTTGCATCGTCCCGACTTAGACTCCAAAATTTCACCAGTCCATCTGGGTTGAGCTAAGTGCTATGTGTGAGGTTTCCAGTCAAGTCACTGTCTCAAGAGTCTTACGGATGATATGAAGGGTTCTATTTAGGCACATTGAATTGACTCATGAACATAGTCTTATGGAACCTAAAGAATTAAGTCAAGGTGACCTGAAATATCTCCATTTCCAATCCTCAATGGGTTCCTCTCAAATTAAGTGTATTAAGGTATATTCCAAGCTCCAATCTTTAGACTTTATTTAGACTTGTTCAATTGTCTAGATTATTCTGAAAAATGTGAATGTTATGCTCAATGCAAGGAAAATGTTTTTGTGATGCAATTATTTGATTTTGAACTTTTTATGGATTTTCAAACAAGTTTGTAAATTTTTATGCAATTTTTGAAAAGGACTTTGCAAATTTTTTTTTGAAATTTTAGATTTTACAAATTTTTAGGGATTAAAAAAAGATTTTTTTGGAAAAGAAGTAACTACATATATTTACACGGGAATGCTTCTTGTTATTAACAAGAGTTGAGTTTTAGGAATTTACAGGTTTGTATATACACATTTTTGTAAAGAGTTTTTATTTGCTTGAGTTATGTACATAGTTGTAAAAATAAGTTAAAAAGATTTTTGCAAACTTTTTGGAAAACCTTCTTTTTGCAAACTAGTTTGACAAATAGATTTTCACAAACATTCACAAATTTTGGAAATCATTTTGCAAAGATTTTTCAAACATCATATATAGATTTTTTCAAAAATAATTTTGCATCCATTTTACAAATCTTTTGCAAATAGATTTTCAAAATATTTTATTTCACACAAAGAAAAGAAATTTTTACACACAAAACAATTTTATAAAGGTTGAAAACATGTTACAAAGAAAACATGTTACAAAATATTTTCCAAATAGTTTTCAAAAGATTTTTCAAAAATATTATCAAACCATTTTTCAAACATTTTGCAAAATATTTTTACCCCATCTATTAATCGGTATATAAAAAGAAATTCTTGCTTCAATTTTACAAGTTATATACAACCCCCCTATACTTAGCTTGAGTTATGTCCTCATAGAGTATAGATAAAAAATGAAAGCATAACTTTTACTAAGTATTGAAGAGTTTATACTACAACGACGAAAGAATAAAAAATGAAGGAATGAGTGAATAAATGAACAAGAAGTCGATCGTCCCCCTAATACTTAGGATGGAGTAATCCTAAGTATTACATGTTGTATCTACATTCAGGGAGGGTTGAGGGTTGGAATGAACAGATCACAACTCAAATTGTCTCCCCCTATACTTAAGGTAAGATATACTTAAGTATAGACAAGGAAATCAATAGGAGAGGAGACAATAGAGGGGACCAAAGAATGAACACTCAGGGTGTACACCCCCCCCCCCATACTTAGGATAAGTACATCCTAAGTGTAACAATGAAGGATGGGTGACACCGTTGGGAAGACAAAGAAAAGTGAAAATGAAAAGAAGAAAAGATTAAAAGATCACTCAACTCTTCCACCTCCCCTATACTTAGGATAGAGTGCATCCTAAGTAAGGAAAAACACACGAAATGAGGTGGATGAGAAAAATGGAAGATGGAAAGAAGAAAACGAAAGTAAACATACAAAGATCAAGAAGGTAGAAAGCGAACCTTCTTGTATGATCGTTGAGGAATGGATCTGACAAGGTGCAGGTTGATATCGGGTTCATCGGTAGACACAAACCGATTAGGATCGACCTCATGAAGATCCTCATCAATCTCAAAGTGGAAAGGCACGAACTGGTCAGTAGAAGTAGTGTGGTCGTGTTCGGCCTGGGAAGTCTACGCTAGTTCATCATCAAAAGGCATGAATTCCTTGATGAAAAAAATACGGTCAACTTCGGCCTCTACAGTCTCTACTAAGTCTACCTTCTGCTCTAGGGTCTCTATAATCAATGCATCGCCACTTACCGGACAGGGGAACTCCAAGGTCTGTGCTTTTCGAGTCTTCCTCCTTGGAGAGGAATTCTCGGGTTTCAATATCATCCAACATATAACAAAACTCTATGATATCATCATCAAGGTCATAGTCCTCGAGTTCGGCTACCACAGGTACACTCTCATGGGATGTGGGTCTTGGTCAGCAGTAGGTGTAGTGATCAACACATTACTCCTAACATCAGAACGGAAGCAAATCTCTCCAGATTCATAATCAATAATGTCTCTCGCAGAGGCGAGGAAAGGTCATCCCAAGATGATTGGAGGATGCTTCACGTGGGTGGAGGTCTCCATGAGCAACATGACAAAGTCAACAGTGAATCTCATGCCCTGAATCTGAATGACAACGTTCTCTAAAATACCCATTGATGTTATTTCATTTCAACGCCTTTATTCTGTTATTTTGGCCTTAAAAACCATAGATAATGCATATATATAGCATTATTCGGTATAAATTAACATTCATTATTTGTTCCATTTATTGTGTATAAAATATTATTTTAATGCCAAAATTATAGAATAAAGGAAACCAAAGAAAAATGAAAAAAATATGAAAGGTATTTTATGGCTCAAAACACCAAGATCAAGTGAAGAATTGATTTGGTCGACAAGGAATAAAGTAGGGGGAGATAAGGGTCAATAATACAATAATTTTTCCATATATTTACTCCTCAATAACCCACTTTTGGGACCTATTTTATTTTCTATTATTTATGCCTCAAATAAAGAAACTTTGTACATGAAAGTTGTAGACAAAAATGTATAGGAAAATGCAAAATTAATTTCATACAAAATTAATATGTAGTGTTCATTTTATATTCAAAATAAAAAGCCAAAATCCCAACTTCTCAGACCCATATCTCCTAAATAAAAACTCAAAACGTATCAAATTCACATTTAATTGTATATAACTTTTAATAAGTGAAGACCATCCGGCCAACTAGAGTTAAGTTATTAATTAAGAAACTGTCATTGTGACCCTAATAATCAATCGACCAATCGAGAAAATAAACCACTAAGATATCAAGCAAGCAAATCAAGCAGTTTTGCTACTTTTATTAACATGGTACAGTGACCATGGTCAAACTCAAGGAGCACGATTTATACACTAAGTAGTGATATTTCAGGAATAAAATTCTTTTTAGTGGTTTTTAATTTTTCAATTTTTTTCCAATGTAAGAAAACAAGTAAGACACACACACAAGCACTCTTTTGTATTTTTCAAAGTGATCAAAAATAATCAGAAAAATACAATAAAAATATTTTTGGGTTTTATATGTTAAAGTATTTTTAATAATTTTCGTATATTTTTCATATGTTTTTGTAATTTTCCAAAAATCAAACAGTGAGAAAAACATTAAACAGTGAACAACCAAGACTGTTTTGCACTTCAAAAATATGTTCCTGTAGATTATTTTTAAGATAATCTAGAGCAAAATATCTACAATCAGGAAATGAGATCACAATTCTTTGATTTTTCTTTGATTTTATATAATTTTTATAATTTTTTAAATATTTTAAAAATTTTTAGGTTTTCACAAGGTATTTTTCAACAAAATTAGTATTGAAGCTTAAGGCAATGAAATACATATACAAAAACTTTTTTGGAATTTTTAGATCACTTTTCGAATTTTTATATATTTTTCAAAATAAACATGGACTTTTTAGGGTGTTTTCAAATTTTTAATAATATGAAAATGTAAGAAAATCATAAGCAAAAATCACCATAAAGTAAGCAAGCAATAACTGATTAGAAGAAATTTTTAGGTAATTTTTTTAAGTTGATTTAACATTTATTACACTAGATAAATGACAAGTAATTAAAAACAGTTTACAGGGACCTATCTGCAACTAATTTAAGTTATAGGATCTATTGGACAACACAATCAGAATATACTAGGGCATGTATGCAAATTATCCATAACAGTCATGCACAACACGTGAACCCAAACGAATAGGAGTATAAATGCAATTTTTCAAAACTATCAATTCATTTCATAATAGATAATAAGTGCAGGAGAAAATGTGTAGAAACATCAAACCACGTGTAGATACACGTGACAACAACTCAAGTGGACTGAAATGCCAATATAAAACATCAAGGTACTTACTGCAAAAGTTCTTAACTACACATTACATTTATTGGACTAAAGCAAAATGAGATAAAAGGTAAGGTAGAGGAAGAAATATACCCTCTCAGGGGGTGTCGACATGTGGCACTTGCTCTAATTTGACGGGTCTGGCTTGGGCACGAACGGACGGTCGATGCAACTTCACTTAAGGATGGACGGGCAAGATCTGTAGATGTCACTTTAGCGAGGTCCGGTCGAAAGCGACTCCTCCTGATGATCAGACGATCAGGGGGGCCTCGAGAACGGATGAGTGCAATTAGGTCTAGGCGACCCCCTGATCCAACAGTGTTGGGAACGGCTAGAATAATAGGAATGAACTCGTCTCCTGTGAGTTTTGAACTGTGAATGCGTGCACTCCCGCTGACCTCCAAAGTTGCTCGGATGGGGAAAGTGAAGCCAACGACTGTCCGCAGCGATTGGAATGCTCTAAAGGGTCCATGACCTTGAGAAGATCCCTAGAGATGCGTGGAGGTCTTGAAGCATACTGAACTAGTTGCAGGTGTGAAGTTTCCTCCAGAAAGGAGGTCTTAGGTCCTCGTCCTGCACGAAGAAATGTTGGCTCGGAGAGGGAGCTCAGACAAAAGGTTACAACATCGAATATAGTGTAAAGGGATGCGAATGGGTCAAGTCCTGCGATTGGCGAAGGAGTCAACCTGAGATTCGACCCAACCTAATGGTTGCGTCGATGGAGAGGCTACGTAATGAAATGGAGAAATGAGGCGTGAGTTGAGCGAGGTGTACGTCGGTCGGAGTGAAAGGTTGGAATAGTGGATGGAGTGAAGGTGGATGCTCTACGTAGAATGAAAAGATCTAGCGCAATATGAACAATTTGGAGCTTAAGAGGGTACCTACGGGTGGATGTTGTCACCTAGGCTGAAGATGAAGGATCTTCAAGATTAGAGCCTCAATGATCGGTGAAGCCAGAGGCTGAGCTCCTTACGACGGAGCACAGCAAGAATGTTGTCGGAACTAGGGCATGCTCATCTCCATACCCTACATGCCGCCTCTCTTACTCACATTTCACTCTAGAAAAGGAGGGGATGGACGCAATGGAGTGTTGGATCAATCAAAGATGGCAGAAAAGGAGGGGGTACAAGGTTTTTTTATAGGACTCCATGTTTAAGAAAAATCAGATGAGAGACACGAACAAAGGCACGGATCCCGAGGAAGATGGTCGGGCGAAGATCCGGGATCCGAGGTGTCTAATCAGGATGAAGGAGCTAGGGCTAAATTGATGGAGTCGGGTCGGTATAATAGTGAGAAATCGATGCCAAACCCGTCCAACAGAAAAGGAAGGAGGGGACATGTTGATCAGAGTCAACGATCCCTGCTAGACCAATAGGAATGCAGGGATTTACAAAATGAAAGAATATTGAATAAAGATAGTAAATGATTTTAAAATAAAAAATAAAATAAAAATTGTTTATTATTTTACAAATGATATTTTTTGTGAATTTTAATTATTTTTATGACATCATATATACAGTATATACATTATAATGTATTCTACATAGGTATAATATACCTATTTATTATATACATGTATTTTTCTTTTATTATTTTTAGGAAAATATGTTTTATTTTATATTTTATTTATTTACAAAAAAATTTGAGAAATATAAAATGATTTTTATTTGTTTTTTACAAAATAAGTAGATATATTAGTTAAATAGATGTTCTATACAATATACACATGTGTCTTTTGTACAATGGAATTTGGATTTTATTTTTGTTTTATTTAGTGTTTCCTAATTGTTTATTTTTTTTATTTTGGGTATGCACAATTGTTAAAAATATAATATGTACAAAATATAAATTAAACATAATTATTTACAAGTATAGGTATCAAGTGGCTATACAAGTACCCTATCTCCCCCTACTTTCTTCCTTGCCGATCAGGTCACTCATTTACCTTCTCCCAAGGTTTGAGTATGTACTTATTTCAGAATTACATCCTTCTTTCATTTTCTTTTCTCTATATTCTTTTATTTTTGGAAAATATGTGTTAATTATGCAATATTAACGCGGGCATGTTCAATGACAATTTATTATACTTACACATGTTTATAGATGTTTTTGCTAAAAGATAAAGGTAAAATAAAAGAATAAAGAATTAGAATCATAGATTCATCAATAAGCTATTTAATGAATGCGGTTTCATATTTGTTGGAGTTAAGGTGTGAAAGTTAGATTTTGGGCCCCTATTGTACCATATACTTGAATAAAACATTCATTTTATTTACTCTCTTATTATTTTTACAAATTTATATTTTTATAATTTTGTAAATATTATTTATAATACATATACACACTTAGAATGGAATAAACCCATAAAGAAAACACAAAATGAAATAAGCTTGCATAAATATATAGATGAAATACCTATACTTATGCTTATATAATTAATACCTCTATTTATTTAAACATACAAATAACATTAGAAAATTACAATAAAATATATTTGCGTGCATAAAAATAATTATATATATATATATTATGAGAATAAAATAATAAAATCAAAAATACAAAATAAAAATAAAAGATACAAAACATAGGTAAATATACCTATAAATATACCCTTAAAAAAATAACTCGTAATAAGTTAGCCCGTAAAAATAAACAAATATCATAATAAAATACTACATAAAATAATGAACATTTTTATGTTATAAAAAATTATTAATATTATTTACTATTTTTAATTAATTATTTTCGAATAAATAGGGATGTTTTATTGCGAATTGGGATGACGTGGCCCCATCCCATCGCGTCGTTTGTTTACCTCTGGTCAGCTGCCTCCCCAGGCGTTCGGATGTGTCAGGCGTGTCTTTTCCCTTGTTTTTCCTCCATTTGTCCTGGGTGTTCCATCGAGCCTTTTCGTTGATTCCTTACTCTACGATCACCTTCAATCATTCTAGATCCATGCCCATGCTCAATATCTATTGTACATAACTTGGATTCGTTTCAAACCCTAGGTCAATAAGGGTGCCACACTCTATTTATAAATAAGAACCTCTATCCTCCTCAATTTTGGGTCACTTTTTCGATTCTTAAAGTTACCGTCTTCGGTTAAGCATGTCACCATGTGACAGCTGGCATACCCTTTGAGCATTTGGAGCGGCTGAAGGAGGAGGGTGGTGCACCCACGGCGGACTGACGACCGCTCTGCTCCCTTTCCTCACGGGAAGGTATAAAAGCTACGAAATTTCCCTATTCTAGGTAAATTTCCTTCCTGTATTTTAATTCTGCTTTTAATCTATCATTTAATGCTTTAATTTAGCGTATATTAGCTTAGTTGCCTCTTTGGAGGTCTCGAGCTCCAGCTGTGTTTTCACCATAACCCGCCTCGTTCCGACTACACATTCCACCCCATTATCTTCCCCTACCATTTCTCCACGATCAGCCCATCTTCACCCACCCAGATCACCCTGTGATCTAGAGATCAATACTCCCTCTGCCACCATCATCGGAGCACCTCCCCATTTGCTCTATATCACCTCCGAGATTTGCTCTATATCACCTCCGAGAACCACAACTAAAAGCCCAGAACCTTCTCATGTGCCTGAGCATTCTTCTTGCATTCATTGCAGGTCTGGAAGTGCCCCATATACGGGGCTTGGTGGTTAAGTTGCACCTCCAGGTAGAATCGACCTCCAGTGCTCGATCAGTGAGCCTGGACCATTTTGAAGCATCCACCGGCTGCAGAACAGCTCCCAGGAAGCCATTGCACATTTTTGCAGCATCTGAGGAGGCCTGGAGTGGGAGAATCGATCGGACGAAGCTTGGGGGGGATCTTCTTCCATGTTCATCTTCGATAGAAGAAACTGTCGGATCGGGGAGGAGTCCGAGTTTTATCCCAATCATCCATAGACTGCAGCTCTCTATCGTTGATGAAGCATCAAGATCAGATCTGAAACGTCGATTGCCAAAGGGGTGTCATGAGATGACATCGCGACTTGTGGTAAGTGGGAGGATCAGGATCGCATGTTGGCGCGCTAGTGGGGGTAAATTGCAATCTAAACCCTTGTTTTTTTCTATTTATTTATTACTATTGTAAAGAAATTGTGTAGAATAAACAAATTGGACATTTTGCATAAAGGCTCCTGTATTTATTTAAATTACAAATGGATCTAGTCCAGCTCAGCTCAAGTGGCATCCCACAAGTTGAGCGAATTACATGTATACCCTTGTGGGTTTTTGAATTTATATTTAGTCCAATAAGATTAAATATTTCTGCGAAAATTTCACGCATGCCCCTAATTTTAAATAATTACAAAAATGCCCTTCAAGTATTTTTAGTGCTTGAATTTCATTTATTAAAAATAGCACCCCATGCACCAAAAACTATGTAAAAATAGGGTTACATGCCTACTAACATGTATATTCACGTAATATTTTTATTTTAGCATTTTAGGAATTTTAACCATTTATTAAAATTCAAAATGAGCCTGTTTTTTTTCCTTGTCTAGCTTGAAAAATACCAAAAATAGAAAAACTTTTGAAAATTCCCCAAAAATATATGTGCTTATTATTATATTTTTATAACCATAGACCAAAAATCCATAAATAGAAAAAGAAAAACAAAAAAATTAAAAATCTCCAAAGTCCACTAAAAAAAGATAATAATTCCCTAAAACCTCAAAAATATGTATTTCTATTTCTAAATTTTCTTTATATTATAGTCTATATAATAAAAATTATTTGAAGAATGTTTTACCTTATTTGTTATTTTTAATCTTCAATTCAATTATGTCTATTTCTTTTATTCCCTACTTTGGGATATTTTTATTTTAAAAATACATAGAAAATGCAAAAATTGCAGAAAATAACAAAAACATTAGAAAAATATATCAAATCCAAAAAAAATTATTCCTATATTTTGATTATTTTTAGTAGTGTTTATAATTACATTACCCTATATTATGTATATGGACTTATATATTCTTTGATTATATATTAAAAAGAAAAAGAAATTAAAAATCATAAAATATAAAAAGAAAATAAAAATATAAAATTAAAAAAACTAAAAAATATAAAAATTAAAAACCCTCAAAAATAATAAATGGATAATAGAAAAGATCAATTTTTGAGTATCAATGCCCAATCTACCGTTTTCTCCCTGAGTTTCATCTCTACACATGCTTACACACTATACACCTTTGTTGTAGAGTTATAATAAATTTTAACTCCATATTTTTGTTATTCGTTGATTAAATGATATTGTGGGTTAATTATTGAGTGACTCGGAGTTTTCTTGCGAGTCTCCTCAGCGACACTTCTGTCTTAGCTACTGTTCTAGTGAGGATCATTCTTTTAGACCTGCGAGGAGATTTTCACTTCATCAAATGGCACCATGCCGAGGAGCAGCGCAACATAGATTGAATTCTTTTATTCGTTTCTTTACTCTTGTCTATATATGCTTCTTTATTTATTTATTTTCATGATTATTTGTATTAGTTGAGAAGAGCCCTAGAGATGCGTGGAAGTTTTGAAGCATATTGAACTAGTTGCAGGTGTGAAGTTTCCTCCAGAAAGGAGGTCTTGGGTCCTTGTCCTGCACGAAGTAATGTTGGCTCGGAGAGGGAGATCCGACAAAAGGTTACAACATCGAATAAGTGTAAAGGGATGTGAATGGGTCAAGTCCTGCGATTGGCGAAGGAGTCAACCTGATATTCGACCCAACCTAATGGTTGTGTCGATGGAGAGGCTACATAATGAAATGGAGAAATGAGGCATGATTCGAGCGAGGTGTACGTCGGTCGGAGTGAAAGGTTGGAATAGTGGACGGAGTGAAGGTGGATGCTCTACGTAGAATGAAAAGATCTAGCGCAATATGAACAATTTGGAGCTTAAGAGGGTACCTACGGGTGGATGTTGTCACCTAGGCTGGAGATGAAGGATCTTCAGGATTAGAGCCTCAATGATCGGTGAAGCCATAGGCTGAGCTCCTTGCGACGGAGCACGGCAAGAATGTTGCCGGAACTAGGGCATGCTCATCTCCAGACCCTACATACTGCCTCCCTTACTCGCATTTCACTCTAGAAAAGGAGGGGATGGACGCAACAGAGTGTTGGATCAATCAATGATGGCAGAAAAGGAGGGGGTACAGGGTTTTTTATAGGACTCCATGTTTGAGAAAAATCAGATGAGAGATGCGAACCAAGGCACGGATCCTGAGGAAGATGGTCGGGCGAAGATTCGAGATCCGAGGTGTCTAATCGAGATGAAGGAGCGAGGGCTGAATTGATGGAGTCGGGTCGGTATAATAGGGAGAAATCGATGCCAAACCCGTCCAACAGAAAAGGAAGGAGGGGGACATGTTGATCGGAGTCAACGATCCCTGCTAGACCAATAGGAATGCAGGGATTTACAAAATGAAAGAATATTGAATAAAAAATAGAAATTATTTTAAAATAAAAAATAAAATAAAAATTGTTTAGTATTTTACAAATGATTTTTTTGTGAATTTTAATTATTTTTATGACATCATATATACAGTATATACATTATAATGTATTCTACACAGGTATAATATACCTATTTATTATATACATGTATTTTTATTTTAGTATTTTTATGAAAATATGTTTTATTTTATATTTTATTTATTTACAAAATAATTTGAGAAATAAAAAATGATTTTTATCTGTTTTTTACAAAATAAGTAGATATATTAATTAAATAGATGTTCTATACAATATACACATGTGTCTTTTGTACAATGGAATTTGGATTTTATTTTTGTTTTATGTAGTGTTTCCTAATTTTTTATTTTTTTATTTTGGGTATGCACAAATGTTAAAAATATAATATGTACAAAATATAAATTAAACATAATTATTTACAATTATAGGTATCAAGTGGCTATACAAGTACCCTATCTCCCCCTACTTTCTTCCTTGCCGATCATGTCACTCATTTACCTTCTCTCAAGGTTTGAGTATGTACTTATTTCATAATTACATCCTTCTTTCTTTTTCTTTTCTATTTATTCTTTTATTTTTGGAAAATATGTGTTAATTATGCAATATTAACACGGTCATGTTCAATGACAATTTATTATACTTACACATGTTTATAGATGTTTTTGCTAAAAGATAAAGGTAAAATAAAAGAATAAAGAATGAGAATCATAGATTCATCAATAAGCTATTTAATGAAGGTGGTTTCATATTTGTTGGAGTTAAGGTGTGAAAGTTAGGTTTTGGACCCCTATTGTACCATATACTTGAATAAAGCATTCATTTTATTTACTCTCTTATTATTTTTACAAATTTCTATTTTTATAATTTTGTAAATATTATTTATAATACATGTACACACTTAGAATGGAATAAAACCATAAAGAAAACACAAAATGAAATAAGCTTGCATAAATATATAGATGAAATACCTATACTTATGCTTATATAATTAATACCTCTATTTATTTAAGCATACAAATAACATCAGAAAATTACAATAAAATATATTTGTGTGCATAAAAATATCTATAAATATATAAATTATGAGAATAAAATAATAAAATCAAAAATACAAAATAAAAATAAAAGATACAAAACATAGGTAAATATACCTATAAATATACCCTTAAAAATTAACTGGTAATAAGTTAGCCCGCAAAAATAAATAAAAATCATAATAAAATACTACATAAAATAATGAACATTTTTATGTTATAAGAAAAAATTAGTAAAATTATTTACTACTTTTAATTAATTATTTTCGAATAAATAGGGATGTTTTGTTGCGAATTGGGATGACGTGGCCCCATCCCATCGCGTCGTTTGTTGACCTCTGGTCAACTGCCTCCCCAGGCGTTCAGATGTGTCAGGCGTGACTTTTCCCTTGTTTTCCTCCATTTGTATTGTGTGTTCCATCGAGCCTTTTCGTCGATTCCTTACACTACGATCACCTTCAATCAATCTAGATCCATGCCCATGCTCCATATCTATTGTACATAACTTGGATTCGTCTCAAACCCTAGGTCAATAAGGGTGCCACACTCTGTTTATAAATAAGAACCTCTATCCTCCTCGATTTTGGGTCACTTTTTCGATTCCTAAATCCACCGTCTTCGGTTAAGCATGTCACCATGTGACAGGTGGCATACACTTTGAGCATTTGGAGGCGCTGAAGGAGGAGGGAGGTGCATCCACGGTGGACCGACGACCGCTCTGCTCCCTTTCCTCACGGGAAGGTATAAAAGCTACAAAATTTCCCTATTCTAGGTAAATTTCCTTCCTGTATTTTAATTCTGCTTTTAATCTATCGTTTAATGCTTTAATTTAGCGTATATTAGCTTAGTTGCCTCTTTGGAGGTCTCGAGCTCCGGCCGTGTTTTCACCATAACCCGCCTCGTTCCGACTACCCATTCCACCCCATTATCTTCCCCTACCATTTCTCCACGATCAGCCAATCTTCACCCACCCAGATCACCCTGTGATCTAGAGATCAATACTCCCTCTGCCACCATCATCGGAGCACCTCCCCATTTGCTCTATATCACCTCCGAGAACCACAACTAAAAGCCCAGAACCTTCTCATGTGCCTGAGCATTCTTCTTGCTTTCATTGCAGGTCTGGAAGTGCCCCATCTATGGGGCTTGGTGGTTCAGTTGCACCTCCAGGTAGAATCGACCTCCAGTGCTCGATCAGTGAGCCTGGACCATTTTGAAGCATCCACCGGCTGCAGAACAGCTCCAGGAAGCCATTGCACATTTTTGCAGCATCTGAGGAGGCCTGGAGTGGGAGAATCGATCGGACGAAGCTTGGGGGGGATCTTCTTCCATGTTCATCTTCGATAGAAGAAACTGTCGGATCGGGGAGGAGTCCCAGTTTTAATCCCAATCATCCAAAGACTGCAGCTCTCTATCGTTGATGAAGCGTCAAGATCAGATCTGAAACGTCGATTGCCAAAGGGGTATCATGAGATGGCATCGCGACGCGTGGTAAGTGGGAGGATCAGGATCGCATGTTGGCACGCTAGTGGGGGTAAATTGCAAATCTAAACCCTTGTATTTTTCTATTTATTTATTACTATTGTAAAGAAATTGTGTAGAATAAACAAATTGGACATTTTGCATAAAGGCTCCTGTATTTATTGAAATTACAAATGGATCTAGTCCAGCTCAGCTCAAGTGGCATCCCACAAGTTGAGCGAATTGCATGTATACCCTTGTGGGTTTTTGAATGTATATTTAGTCAAATAAGATTAAATATTTCTGTGAAAATTTCACGCATGCCCCTAATTTTAATTTTAATTACAAAAATGCCCTTCAAGTATTTTTGGTTCTTGAATTTAATTTATTAAAAATAGCACCCCATGCTCCAAAAACTATGTAAAAATAGGGTTACATGCCTACTAACATGTATATTCACGCAATATTTTATTTTAGCATTTTAGGAATTTTAACCATTTATTAAAATTCAAATGAGCCTATTTTTTTCCTTGTCTAGCTTGAAAAATACCAAAAATAGAAAAACTTTTGAAAATTCCCCAAAAAATATATGTGCTTATTATTATATTTTATAACCATAGACCTAAAATCCATAAATAGAAAAAGAAAAACCAAAAAATTAAAAATCTCCAAAGTTCAGTTAAAAAGATAATAATTCCCTAAAACCTCAAAAATATGTAATTCTATTTCTAAATTTTCTTTATATTATAGTCTATATAATAAAATTTATTTGAAGAATGTTTTACCTTATTTGTTATTTTTAATCTTCAATTCAATTATGTCTATTTCTTTATTCCCTACTTTGGGATATTTTTATTTTAAAAATACATAGAAAATGCAAAAATTACAGAAAATAACAAAAACATTAGAAAAATATATCAAATCCAAAAAAAATTATTCCTATATTTTGATTATTTTTAGTAGTGTTTATAATTACATTACCCTATATTATGTATATGAACTTATATATTCTTGGATTATATATTGAGAAAGAAAAAGAAATTAAAAATCATAAAATATAAAAAGAAAATAAAAATATAAAATTAAAAAAACTAAAAAATATAAAAATTAAAAACCCACAAAAATAATAAATGGATAAGAGAAAAGATCAATTTTTGAGTATCAATGCCCAATCTACTGTTTTCTCCCTGAGTTTCATCTCTACACATGCTTACACACTATACACCTTTGTTGTAGAGTTATAATAAATTTTAACTCCATATTTTTGCTATTCGCTGATTAATTGATATTATGGGTTAATTATTGAGTGACTCGGGAGTTTTCTTGCGGGTCTCCTCAGCGACACTTCTGTCTTAGCTACTTTTCTAGTGAGGATCATTCTTTTAGACCTACGAGGAGATTTTCACTTCATCAAATGGCACCATGCCGAGGAGCAGCGCCACATCGATTAAATTCTTTTATTTGTTTCTTTACTCTTGTCTATATATGCTTCTTTGTTTATTTATTTTCATGATTATTTGTATTAATTGTGAACTATCTAACACTCCTCCTTGTTTGACTTTATTGCGAGGGACCGCTATGTAAGGGAGGACTTCTTAGAAGGACTTGTGCAGTCAAGCAATCCAGAGCTAGCTTTCTGACTTAGCTGGTAGGAGAGAGAAGCAGATGAAGACTTGGAGGATTTTTGAAAGACATCCATTCACTTATATTTTTTTATTTTTGTTTTTATTTTATTTTGTATTTAAAATGACAGAGACAACACTTAATTTGTAATAATTTGGACTCTCATGGACACTGCTACTTCACGAGGTCCAGTGCCCAAGTGATTGTTCCCTTGGAGGCCTCGTTGGTTTTTATCGTGTTTTCATCGCTTTCTTTTTCTTTGTTATTTTATTTTATTTTTATTTGTTTTGTGTGATTAAGCCCTAACGTAGGAATTGCTTGCTTGATGGATTACTCTCCAAAGCCCTAATATATTTCCATGTACCTATAGATTCCCTTTTGGACTTAGTCAAATCGTAATTGTTAGCTATTTAGACTTGAGACAGTGTGCTGAAAGAGGTCACATACAACGTTGGCAGGACCCATAGGGGTGGGTGCCGAGTGGCATCGAAGAACGAATTCTAGGTCTCATATCTAAATAGTTAGCAAATAGTGCTTCACGATAATAGCATATTCTATTTTAGGGTGATTTCATCAGATTGCATCTCATGTAGTGTAGCTTTCAATTCTGTTATGCATCCCACATGGAGAGAGCTGGGAAGCGTCTTAAGTCTTCTGATATACATGCATTATCAACTTCCAACTTGCATTGTTTTTCCGACTTTATTCCTCTGATTTTGATCGCCTAGGATGTCAATGGAATTGGAAGCTCGTGAGGCGATTGCATTGAAAAATACCAAAAAAGTGATAACCAAAAATAAAAATTGGGATTGCTAACTCTATTGGACTTGTAAAAATAAACGTAATGGATTCATTGCTTTGGGGAGAACAACCCCTCATTGTATGTGCATTTTATTCTCATGTACACACTAAGGATTAGTGCCCCAATCCCAGGCCTATCTGTGTGTTTGTACAACTTTTTTTGAAGCTCACCTAACTCTAAAATAAAAAATAAATGACCACTATCTTTGGTCTTCACTGTGTTGAGTAGGTGAATTGGAGGTTTGCTTTGTACATTGATTGTGATTTTGGGTCCATTCATGTTCATCATTCTTTGAGTTAGTAGATCTTTGAGTTTTTTAGTTCTTATTTTTATTGAGCTCATGTTCCTTTCTTTGTCTATATCATTTTCTTCTTTATTGAGTCGTGATATCAGGTCTTGATCTTCACTTCAGTGGCTGGATTTTATGGCTATCTCTTTGCCCATATCACACTATCTCTGGTTCGGTTCAAGACGACTCTCTTTTTGAACCACAATTTTGTATTCATTTCACCATTCTCACCCACCCTCCTCGTTCCCCTTCGTGTCATTTCTTCTATCACCCGAGATTGTTGTGCGATTAGATGAGGCATGCATCGAGGTTTAGATTACAGGACGTATTTGAGTAAGCCAGGCAGATTTGAGGATACTGGGATTGGTGTGCTATTTTTGGTGGATCTGACATTGATATGTGCATAGATTCTTTATTGAGAACTCCGATTTTGGCACGATTACAGGTGTGTCTTTATTGAGGATTTTTTATCTCGCACACTAGATTGAGGATGTGATTTATTCCCAATGATTTGATGATGATTCCATGAGTTACGATTGTACGATCTTTATGAGGTTCTGCTCATCTTGATTCAGATGTTTGATGTCCTATCTCTATATGTGCTTCAAGGCGACAGTGTTCGGAACCCACATGATTTCACTCATCTTCTCGACTAATATATACTCCATCTCCTGACACTTTCATCCCCATTTAGCACTTATAGACTCATTCTCTGACATCTTGATCCATCTCAGATGATTTGTTTGGTTTGAGGGACTTCACTATGATTGCTCGGATGATCTCTTATCCATCCCATATCCTTATGCCCTCCTTATGATTGATGATTGATTGATTGATTTGGAGGACCTGAGACTTGATGCCAATATTTCCTTGATTTGTTTGTCTTAATTTGCATTACTCCCCTTGGACTATCTACAGGAGAATGCAATATTTACGATTAGTTTCACTCACTGCTTGTTTGTCCATCTTGGTGTAACACAAAATCAAGTCATAAATTATGAGTTGTTGGTTCACTCAACTGTTGTGTACCTGATCTGTCGGAGCACAAGACAGATCATTTTACTTGTCTGGACTCCTTTGAGTCTTCTCTCCTAAGTAGTCCTCGTAATGATGAGCAGCATGCTTCTGATTATTCCCTGCCTAATTTATAGTACTCTGCGAGGGTTATATGCGGGAGACTGAGACATCTTCAAGTTCTTTCGATCTCTTCTGATAGGTAGTGGATTTGTCGCCTACCAAGACCGCCTCTAATGATCTGTCTGATGGATCTGACTCCTTTGAGTCTTCTCTCCTTGATGTCCCTCGCAAGCATGAGTTTTATTCTTAATTATTTATTGCGTAGTATGTATTACTCCTCGAGGGTTATCTGTGGGAGGATACATCATTTTGTAGGTACTCGACTTCACTTCTTATGTCTCCGATCTGGTGGAGCACGAAGCTGAGTCTTCTGGTTTATGTACTCGATCTCCTCTATGGTTGTGTATCATAGTTTGTGGATCACGAGACCGAGTCTTTGAGTTTTTTGAGATCTCTGACTCATCTGAGTCTGCTCACCTTTACGACCCTCGTAGGATTGAGCCATGTCTTATGATATCTAGTGTATTTTTTATCATTTGACCTTATGGCCATCGGATATCGACCTACGTAGAGAGTCTCTTGCTCTTCACATTTTGCATCTTCCTAAGACATGGAGAAATCTGTATTGATCATTCCTCCTTTGTGTCTTAAGATATCAGCTTTGATCTCTCATTCCTTTCTTATGAGCCGATGTTCTGCTTCCTGGCTTTGTTTTGATGTTTTTTCCCCGATAGCAGACACCCACTTGATTGTATATTAGGGTGTCTTTCTCTTTCTGACTACGTCACCGTTCTTACAGGGAGACAATGATGAAAGTACAATATTCGACTGTCAGATACTCACTTCACATTCTTTATTATCTCTATGTATGTGTTCTATCTTTTCATTCCTTCTTTCTCTCGTGTGTCGTGTACCCCAGATCATTCACCATATCTATGTGTCTATACTTACGACGTACTTTGTCCTAATATAGGGGGTGCACATACGATGTTATTCTTTCTCCGTTTTATTTCATCACTTCTCTTGTTGCCTATACTTAGGTCTCTTTTACCCTAAGTATAGGGGGTGATGTGTACATTTTCCCTATGATTTTATATTTTTATAGTTTCTTTTTATTGATCCCCTGACTTGTCTCCTCTCTTGTTGATTTTTTCGTTTATACTTAGGGATATTTTACCCTAAGTATAAGGGGAGACAAATTGAGTTGTGATATGTTCAGTCCCACCCTTGACCCTCCCTACATGTAGATAGAACCTGCTATACTTAGGATTATTTCATCCTAAGTATAGGTTGGTGGTCGACTTCTCATTCATTTATTTCTTCATTCTTCATTTCGTCGTTATAGTATAGGCTTTTCTATACTCAGTACGAGTTCTTTCTTCTCTTTTCTTTTCAATCTATGAGGACATAGCTTAAGCTAAGTATAGGCAGGTCATATATACTTCATATATACTTTAGCCATAACTCGTACTTTCATATTTTTGATAAGTATGGCTAAAATACTATATATATACATATACAATTCATTAAATTAATTAATAAAAAATGCAAATTATTCCTCACATTCTTTTTATATATACTGATTAATAAATCCGATAAAATTATTTTGCAAAATGTTTGGAAAATAGTTTGGAAATATATTTGAAAAATCTTTTAAAAATATTTGAAAAATATTTTGTAAAATACTTTCAACCTTTCTAAAATTATTTTGTTTATAAAAGTTCTTTTCTTTATGTGAAATAAAATGTTTTGAAAAACAATTCTCAAAAGGTTTTGAAAATAGTTGTGAAATTATTTTGAAAATCTATATATACTATTTGAAAAACCTTTGCAAAAGTTTATAAAAACTATTTGCAAAAATCATTTTAGAATATAGTTTTCAAAATTATGTGTAAAATGATTTTCAAATAAGTTTAGGAATATATATACATCATCCAAATAAATAAACATTTTCACTAATTGTATATATCTATACAAATAAGAACATATCCCTTGTATAAATCGTTAGAAACCCTAATGCAAATAATAAAGAGCATCCCTGCGTAAATATTTGTACCTATCTTTTCTTCCAAAAATCTTTTGTTTTGAAAAATCTCAAAAACATTGCAAAACCTTTTGAAGAAAAAAATGCACAAAAATTTGCAAAATCTTTTCAAAAACCCATAAAAAAGCTCAAAACTTTGAAAATTACATCACAAAAAGATTTTCATTGCATTGTACATAGTATTTACATAGCATTTGCATTTTTCAGATTGAGTTTGATAATTGAACTAGTCTGAGAAAAATCGAAGATTGGAGCTTGGTTGGACCTTAATGCGTCTAAATTCACGGGAACCTTATAGGAACTATATTTGAGGTACTTCAGGTCTATTCAGACTTAATTCTTTGAGACTCAGGGCTGGGTTCACGACACCTCAACTGCCTAACCAGAACTTTTTGATAGGCACGCATGACACCTCAACTGCCTAACTACACTGGTCATGCATCCTTGGATAGGTAGCTACACTGGTTACCGTCCATTCTTCTCTTCACCCCCTCCTCTTGAATCAGATGCACTTGAACTTAGAAGGGAATACCCCGCTCCTCGAGGAAAGAGTTACTAGATTGGGGAATCAATGGGGTGTCATACTGGAGAAGTCAGTTCTTTTGTCATTTTAGTTGGGGAGAGCCACTATCACTTACACTGTACAAGTTAGCTTCATAGTCATAAGGGTTTGCGTATGATGTAGATTGGTTTAGGCATGGCTATTGAGGTGGTTTGAACCGAGTTTTCTGACTCTCGAAGGTGGTTGTGTTTTAAATCAAGTTCCCGACCAGGTTTCACACACGTTTTCACACCAAAGGACTGACTTGAGCTCCCAACTTTGATTTTGTGAAGATAAGTTTGAGAATTAAAATCAATCCAATTTCTTTCTTTTTCTTTTGTTTATTTTCATCTTCGCACTCGTTGCATAAGTGTTTGCTAGGGACTAGCAAAGGTAAGTATAAGGGGTGATGAATCTCCATTTCATCACTTTTTTCTATCATTATTAAAATCCTAGCTAATGCATGTATAAAGCATTATTTTGTACAAATTAACATCCACTATTCGTTGCATTTATTGTGCATAAAATACTTTTTTATGTCGAAATTATAGAAGAAAGAAAAAAGGAATAAAATACCAAGGGCATTTTATGATCCTAAACTCGAGACCAAGTCAAGAATCTATTTGCTCGACAAGGAATAAAGTAGGGGGAGATAAGGGTCAATAATACAATATTTTTTCCATATATTTATTTTCAATAACCCTCTGTTGGGACCTCTTTTATTTTCTATTATTTATACCTCAAATAAAGAAATTTTGTACATGAAAGTTGTAGATAAAAATGTATAGAAAATAAAAAATTGATTTCATACAAAAATAATATGCAGTGTTATTTTTATACTCTGAATAAAAAGCCAAATTCCCAACTTTACAGACACGTGTCTCCTAAATAAAAACTCAAAATGTATCAAAATCACTTTAATTGTATATAACTTTTAATAGAATATTTAATGAAGGTAGTTTCATATTTTTTGGAGTTAAGCTGTGAAAGTTAGGTTTTGGACCCCTATTATACCACATACCTGAATAAAATATTCATTTTATTTATTCTTTAGTATTTTTACAAATTTATATTTTTATAAATATTAATAATAATACATGTACAAATTTAGAATGGAATAAAATCATAAAGAAAACACAAAATAAAATAAGACTACATAAATACATAAATGAAATACCTATATAATTAATACCTCTATTCATTTAAGAATACAAATAAAATCAGAAAATTATAACAAAAATATATTTGTGTACATAAAATGTAGTTGACCAGAGGTCAACAAACGACGCGATGCGATTGTGCCATGTCATCCTAAGTCACGACGAAATAGTCCCATTTATTCAAGAATAATTAATTAAAAATAGTAAATGATTTTTTTTAATTTTTGTTACAAAATAAAAAATGTTTATTATTTTATGTAGTATTTTATTATGATTTTTATTTACTTTAAGGACTTATTTATTACAAGTTAATTTTAAGGGTATATTTATAGGTATATTTACCTATGTTTTATATCTTTTTTTTATTTTGTATTTTTGATTTTCATATTTTATTCTAATGTTTTATATATTTATAACGTATTCCCATGCATTCTAACTTGTCAGGCGTGTCTTTTCAAGTGTTTTCCTCCATTTTTCCCAGGTGTTCCAACGAGCCTTTCGTCGATTCTTCACGCTACGATCACCTATAATCATTCTAGATCCACACCCATGCTCCATATCAATTGGACATAACTTAGACTTGTCCCAAACCCTAGGTCAATAAGGGTGCCCCACTTTGTTTATAAATGAGAACCTTCGTTCTCCTCCTCGATTTTGGTCACTTTTTCGAGCCCCAAGCCCCCTGTCTCTGATCTAGCGTGTCACCAGGTAACAGTTGGCATACTCCTGGAGTGTTTGGAGCGGCTAAAGAAGTAGGGAGGTGCACCCATAGAGGAACTCTGACCGCCATGCTCCCTAGTCTTTCGGCCAGGTATAAGAGCTGCGCCCTTCACTTTTTCTAGGTAGATTTCTTTCATGTCTTTCATTTTCTGCATTTAATTTTGTGTTTTAGTTATTACATTAATGTAGAATAGTTTAATGGACTCATCGGAGCTCTAGAGCTCTGGCCATTGTTTCATCTTGTTTCAGACATGTTCCGACCATTGTTTTTGCCCCATTTCCTTTCCCATTGCTTTCTCCATCTGAACCACTCATCCAGTCTACCTGATTGGTCTCTGATGAGTGAATCGATGATCCTTCTCCGCCCTTCGCCTGAGGGTCATCACCCAACTTCATCCTTATGCATTCCAGCTTCATTCCTAGTCGAGGAGAGTGACCCCAAGCCAAAGAATTTTCCTATGCATGCCCTAGCTTCCAAGGACCCTTCATGGGTCGATATCAGACCTAGAAGAAGACTCCAAGTGTATAGTGCTTCGATCGAGCTCTAGGTCCCCTATTACTGGGTCCTAGACTTTCCTGAGGGCATCACCAGCTATGGAAGACCTCCCAATCATGTAGATCCACAGATCATCGCCAAAGACTATCGGATGGAGGAGGAATCAAGGATCGAAGCTCGGAGGCAGGGACCATCTTCCTTGTTCTCCAAGCGAAGCAGTAGCCATTGGATCGAGGAGGCCTCCCAATTCTGATTGTGGTCGTTCATCCACCGCCAACTTCGTCCGTCCTATGGAAGTCCAGATGCAATCCTAACCTTGGATCGGTGTAGCATCATCAGGCCATCCCGTGTTGCTGCGTGTATAAGTGGAACGCTTTGCGTCGTCTAATGGTACGCTAGTGGGGTAAATTGTATGTCTAAACCCCCATATTTTTGTATTTATTTAGTAGTCCTATAAATATTTTTCACAGCATAATTAATTTTGGGAAATTTGCATAAAGGACCATGAATTTATTGAAATTGTGCATAGGTCATGTCTAGCTCAGCTCACGTCGTCCCACATGAGCTAGGAAAATTGCATGTATACCCTTGCGGGATTTTGAATTTATATTTAGTCCAACAAAATTATTATACATTGTATATTTCTGGGAAAATTGCACATGTGACCCTGACTTTAATTTTGATTGCAAAAATGCCCTTCCTAGTACATGTACTTTGGTGCTTGAATTTCATTTATTAAAAATGGCACTCGTGATCTAAAAACTATGTAAAAATAGGGTTAGAAGCATGCTGATATGTATCTGCACGCAATATTTTTATTTTTGGAATTTTAGGCATTTTAACCTTTTATTAAAAATCAAATGATGATGTTTTTATCCCTGTCTAACTTAGAAAATACCAAAAAAATAAAAAAATGTTTTGAAAATTTCCCCAAAAATATATATGTTTCTTATTATCATATTTTATAACTCCAGACCAAAAATCCCAAAAATAGAAAATGAAAAACCATAAAAATTAAAAATCTCCAAAATCCAACATAAAATTTTAAAACTCACTAAAAATCTCAAAAATATTTATTTTTATCTCTTAATTTTCTTTATATGAGTATCTGCATATTAAAACTGATTTGAAAAATTTTGAACTTTATTTGTTATTTTTAATCTTCAATTCAGTTTTGTCTATTTATTTAATCCATGATTTGGGATATTTTTTATTTTGAAATACATAAAAATATGCAAAAATGATAGAAAATCACTAAAATATTAGGAAAATATATAAACCCTAAAAAATGCCATTTCATGTATTTTGATTATATTTATTAGTATTTACAGTTTTTATACCTTGTATTTTAAATATAACCGTATATATTATCTATATTATAGAAATAAAAGAAAAAGAAAATATAAAATTCAGAAGATATAAAAAATAAAAATTAAAAAATAAAAAACAAATATAAAAAATCGCATCCATAAAAAATATAATTAAAAACCTACACAAAAACATAATAAATGGACAAAAAAACAATTTTTTAGTATCATTACCCAATCTACCGTTTGCTCCCTGAGTTCAACCTCTACACATGCTTACATACTATACATCTTTTTTATAATTATAATAAATTTTAACTCCACATTTTTGCTTCTTATTGCTTTTATATTTATTATGTGTTAATTGTTGATTGTCTCGAGAGTTTTCTTATAGTTCGTCTCGGTGACACTTCTGGCTTCCCTACTTTTCTAGTGAGAATCATTCTTTTAGACCAACAAGGAGATTTTCACGTCATCAACAAATTGAAAAATCATCCTAGTCTTCTTGAGAGGCCCTAATGAATGGTCAGAGATGGTGCAACTCACAAGAGGTGTGACAGTGTTTCCTTTCTTAATGTGTGGGTGGTGAGTGATGGCGTAGGCAGTGGCCATGGTCAAAATGTGTCGCTCAGATATGCTCCTTCGATTTATCTTGTTGGGTTTAGGAGCAGATAATTGGATAATGTCCTAGTAAAGTGGGGCTTCAATGATCTCATGAATCGCTGCCACCACTTCAGGTTCAGTGAACATTTTTTTGAGATTTTGGATATCCTCCATACAAGAGAGGAGATCGAAATCATCATCTACACAAGGATGACAAAGAGCAGTATGTACAGTGTCATCCTTGGGGTCAAAGGTGGGAGCTGGTGTGAGTGTGAATGTGGTCAAAGGATCTGGCAGATGTGCCCTCTCCTCACAAAATGACTCGGCTATGTATCTCCCAGGCTCTTTTGTATTTTTAGGTTTTTCTCTTTTTTTGTATTTTGGGTGATTGCAAGCTCTCATGGGTGTCCTCAAATGAATCCATGATTCCAGAAGATGAAGCATCATTATGGCTCTTATTCAGGTTAGTGAGGTCATCTATCCTCGAATTCATTTGATCCACTAACCAGGTCAAGTGCTCAAGAGCGATGTTCATGTGAGGTGACTTCAAAATCTCAATATCGGGTGAGTGGAATGAGGGTGGTGGGTAAAAATCCATCTCTGGGGTAAAGTCTTCCTAGAAAAGTGGATATCAAAATGTGAGGGTGGGGATGGTGGATAGAAGTCCGATGCTTAAAATAGTGGATTAGGCGAATATGTACAAAAAGAAAAATCAGGAGCAAAGTCCTCCTAGTAAAATGTGTTGGACATGTGAGCCCACGGCGAGCCATTATGCAATAAATGTTATTGCAAATATCATTCCTAAATCTGAAATAAAGAATAATTCATTAACATAATAGGACCCTTAGTACAATTAGGGTTATGGGCCATGGCCATCATAATGATCATACAGCTGTTGCTTCAATTTTTGAATCATAGAGGATGGTGTTTGGATGAATATCTAAAGAGTTAGATCAAGGACTCATCAAGCACCATCAAATGATTATTAAGAGATGATCTCCAGCCTGAGTAGGAGATGGAAATCCCTTCTCTAAAGGTTGATATCTAACCGACCTCTTGATGAAGGTCCTCTACATAGGAATAGAGACTCGGAGGTGTTAGATAAGTTAGGTCAAAGAGTTGACTTAACGAGATCGAGATAACCAAGGACCTATGTCGTATGCTATCGCGATATAGGCACGCATACTCTGACTGGAGACAGATGTGTTACTATATGCATGAGTATGTACATTTGGCTGACCAATAGGTTGATGTGATAATCAAGGTCTATACACCGATGCGCTGGTGTGCATATAAGGGCATATGAGTAATACGATCTCTCAAAGGGATCATACAGGTTCATTTACTGAATCGGAAGATATGAGCTCACTCATGAGATATTTGGAAGAATCAAATTCTGTGTGCGGTCATCTCGCTTTGGAAGCTTGACTGAATTTGTAGGTTTGATATATACTTTTGGAAAGTATATGATCAATACCTAGGTATGATATATGCTTTTGGAAAGTATATGATCGATACTAACTCCCAATGATCGAATGAGAACCATAATGATAAAACCCTTAAGAAGATAGTCTAAATAGATCCAAACTTCGAGTTTAATCTGGGTCTTCCAGTATGTAGGATGTACAGGTATTAGGAATACCTGTGGGTGATGTGATCATTAACGATTATATAACCATGACGCTTCCATTCCTAGGGAGTGATGAAATGGGTTTGGATTTTAGTGACCCCTCTCAATAGATAAGTAATATAATCTTGGTCCAATTGTTGCACAGTGATCTGAATGTGATTCAGATGCAATGAAAAGATTAGATTTATGGTTTTGATTTAATCAAACATCTATGGGAGGTCCGCAAGATCTAGATTTGAGATTTGATCTCAATATCCAAGTCATTATACATGGACTGTACAATCGCCATGTCCTTATCTCCAAGTATCCACGGAGAAAGCGCATTGTTCTTGAAAAAGTTCAAGAATAATTTCATTGTTGATAATGTATCCGAGAATTGAGAAATGGATAATTAAATGTGATTTAATTATCATTAATAATATGAATTTGATTCACATTATTTGGTCATACAGGAGAGTTATCTAAGATGATTAAATGTGATTTAATTATCAAAGATATGAATAATGTGAATGTGATTCATGTCATTTGGGCATATGAGATTTGAGATCTTAGATAATTAAATATGATTTAATTATCAAGGATATGACTAATGTGGATATCACTATCCACAATAATCATGGATATTATAAATATGATTTATAATATGATGGAGAGATTTAATTGTAAATAGAATTTACAAATTATAGGTTGTTGTGACACAATAAACAATTATTTGTAAATCTAATTTACATATTATGTTGGATATATGAATATGATTCACATTTATCAATGGCATGATTGAAGTTTTCACAAATTTACTTTGGAATTATTTTTGTGAAGATAAAAGCAATATTTATTATTGCATTTTTATTAATATATATAAATTAAAAAGGAGACTTTATCCCTTTTGGTGGTCGTCCTCCTTGACTTGTTCAAGAGGGGAGACAACCACCTTATTTATAGTAAAGGGAATTGGTCTTCACATTATCTATTTATGTTGATTAATTTTAAAATGAATTAACTATTATCTTGAAAAGGATATAGTTAATTTATTGTTGTTGCATATTTGGAGTAACAAATCGTGGCCATTGATTTATAAACTTTTCATCTACACCGTAGATTAAAGAGCACATGGATTGAGATCCATGTGCATCCAACTAGTATAAGGAAGGATAGCCCTTGCCTTTGAAGACACACATAGTTCCAAGAGGAATTAAACTCTCTCTAGCTCTCTCTCTCTCTCTACATGCCAAGTCTCTCTCTCTCATTGTGGTCGTCCACCATGGAGCCCTAGAGAGAGCAGCCATTGCCGCAACATCGTCATTATGTTGCCGGATTGTTTCCTCGTGGATCTCTGTTTCCTTCGGTGCACCTCGCTCGTGAAGAAGACATCAGATCTCGTGTGAGGAGATTAGGAGATTCACCACTTGGATCATCAAGATGGATTGCGAGGAGCATGCATTTCATCAACGCACTCGCAAGTGTCTCCTCCATCGAATCGGACTTGAGACATGAGGTCTATTATTTTAGAGACTCGATCACAACCACGCTTCAATAGGTAAACCTAATACTTGAAAGACACAGGGAAAAGATCCAGCAGCTTCGAGGAGGCAAAAAACCGATCGATACGCGACTGAGAGGTAGAACTTCTCCAAGTGTAATTCGAGCCAGCCGCATCCAACACCTCCAGCTCCATGGAGTCAATAGCATCTGCAAAATCCCCAGAGTCGGGATCTTGCCCCCCCTAGAGCGCGGTCGATCTGCAAACCAAAGCGTAATGTTGAAATCACCGCCAACAACCTAAGGGATCCCCTCGAAGGTCGTCCTAGCTTCCCGCAAATCCATCCACAACTCGTACCTCTCAGCATGATTGCAAGGCCCATAAACACAAGAGAGGGCCGAAAGGGAAGACGAACGAATACAATCCAGAAGAACGGTGAGGACATGCTTGCCCCTGAACTCCGCACAGAAATTGAAAGCTGAACTTCTCCAAGCCAAAAGTAAGCCTCTCGAGGAACCCAAGGCACCGATCGCCCTGAACTCATCAACGTTGCCCGCATCAAAAGAGCGCCAGACTAAGTCAGAAACAGAGTCTAGCTTAGTCTCATGAAGGAAGATAACATCACATCCCCAATCTCAAAAACATGTTCCTAGGATCCGCCCCTTGTCCGGGTCACCCATACCCCTAACATTCCAAGAAAGAACCTTCATTGGGAGACCACTTTTGAACCTTAGTGAGAATCACTCCTGTCAGCTCCGCAATTCGAGCTTTCTGCTCTGAGATCGACGGAAGCACCACGTGCTGAGGCCTTGTCCGTTGTCTCCTTCTATAGTGCTTCACAGATTTCTTGTCAGTAGCACCATCCCTGGCGGGACCCGAGTCAGCCATTTCCATTAACAAACTAAGAACGTCTTTTTATACGACTACCTCGAGGAGGAGGTCTACATAATGTAGCCATCAGATTACTCCATCAAGGGGGAGCATGTGTGTCGATTCTGTAGGGCCATTATGGTCTAAAGTAGTGCCCATGAGCTTGGTTTGGCAGGCGTAAAACTAAGATCATATCTCTTAGCTTCCACAAGGCGACATCTGATTATTTTGTATCCGTTAGATGGTGGTCCACTAGCACTGTGATGTTGGATGTCTATGTTGATGATATAGTGGTTATTATTTATGATGAAGCAGGCACTATGTGTTTGTGGTTTAGATGAAACGATCCTAGAACTGTTCTTGGATCATGTAGTTTCATCATATTATTTTTTTTAAATTCCACTGCCCCGAGCAACTAGTGCGACTAGTCGCTCTTGATCGCATACGATGTGATCCTCACACTTCCATGAGGCGCATAAGAGTCCTCCCTTATCATTAAAGAAAAAGTAAGTGGACCGGCTGGAGGGTATGAGGAATCCGCAAAATCTGGATATAAATCGCTCTAGTTGGCCATCTCCGAAGCAAAAGAAGGTGATCGGGAGAGCACGGGAGTCATGTCAAGATATGAGAGAAAAAGGCGCATATACGCAGAGAAGATCGAGTATGCATAAACACAAACAAATATACACAAAACAAACCCCTTAATTCACCTACTCATCACAGTGATGACCGTGAACGTTTGGTGTTTTTATCTTTTCGGTTTTAGAGTTAGGTGAGTAATACAAAGTTGTACAAGCACATAGAAAGGCCTAGGATGAGGCACTAATCCTTAGTGTATATGTATGAATAAAATGCACAAACAATGAGGGGGTTACTCTCCCCAAGATAACTATTTTTCCTTTTTGATTTTAGGGTTGAGTAAACTTAGCAGTCTTAATTTTATTGGTTATCACTTTTTATATCTTTAATGAGAATGCACGAACCTAACGAGGGGTTAATTCCTTTTAGATCCTAAGTGATAAAATCCGAGGGAGAGAGTCGGAAAAGCAATGCAAGCAAAATCGATGATGAATGCTAAGTAGAAATGCTCACCTTGCCTCCAGCTCTCTTCATGCAACGATGTTAAGCAGAATTGAAACCTATCTTTAGGCAGATGTAATCCGATGAAATTGCCTAAGAATAGTAATTGATATTATCGTGAAGCACCAGATGCTAACTATATCTAAGACCTAAGTCTGGTCTCGGGAGATCATCGGTGTCCGCCACAGCAGATCCTATAAGCACTGTATAGAGCTTTTCTTGGCACGTGGTCTCAAGTCTAAATAGTCAACACTTATGATTTGACTAAGTCCAAAAGTGAATCTATAAGTACATGCAAATATATTATGGCTTTGTACCTTAATCTATCAAGCAAACAAATCCTAAGCTATGGCTCAACACACAAAATAAAATAAAAATAAAATCGTGAAACAAATAAAAAGAAAAACGAGAAAAACACGACAAAAACTGACGAGGCCCCCAAGCGAACAATTGCTCGGGCACTGGACTTTGTGAAGTGTCAGAGTCCTAGAGTGTCCAAGTTATTACGATAATATGTCTCTCTCTCTCACTTGAATTACAAATAAAAATACCAAAGAAAATGCTATTATCTTCAAAATTTCCTCCAAGTCCTCCTTTATTTCTTCCTCTAATCAGCTAGGTCAGGAAGCTGTCTCCTAGTCTCGAGGATTGCATCGAATCTCCTAAGGAATCCACCTCGGATCTGTGATCCCTCGCAAAAAAGAAAAATAAAAAGGGTGATTAGATAACTCACAAATAATGTCAAATAAAATAGTAATAAATAAAGGGAAAATATAGATAAGAAGGCACAAACAAAGAAATCCAATCTATGTTGTGTTGCTCTCGGGAAGTGGTGCCATTTGTTTAAGCAGATTTTGCATAGGTCAAATATGTCTTCACAAGGCGAAGACATAGTCGCTGTGGCGATCCACAAGAAACCCAACATCAGACAACAATTAACCCACAATATAAATCAAGCAATGAAAAATAAGATGTGGAGTTAAAATTTATTATAACTCTACAAATGTGTGTATAAGTGTAAGTATGTGTAGAGTGTCAAACACAGGGAGCAAACTAGATAGATCAGGAAAATGAAATCCAAAATTTGTTCATCTTGTCTATGTGTTTTTGTGTGGTTTTTAATTTTACATTTTTTGGATTAATTTTTTATATTAGTATTTAATCATTTTAAAATTTATAATATATTTTTATGTTATTTTTATATTATCTGATTTTAAATTTTCTTTTTCTTTTTAATATATAATATAATAATAAATAATAGTATATATATAATATAAGTTAAATTATATATAAATACTACTAAAAATGAATAAAATACAAGAAATAAGATATTTTTGGATTTTATATATTTCTCACTATTTTCGTGATTCTTGTGTAATATTTGCTAATTTTTAAGTATTTTAAAGTCAAAAATATCCCAAAATAAGGATTAAATAAATAGGCCAAATTGTTTTGGAATTCAAAAATAGCAAAAAATGTCCAAAATTTTCCAAATCAATTTTTATATAAAAATAATAATATAAAGAAAATTCAAAGATAAAAATAAATATTTTGGGGTTTTTAAGGATTTTTTATGTTTTTACAAAGGATTTTGGAGCTTTTTAATTTATGAGTTTTCTTGTTCTATTATTAGTGGTTTTTTTGTATGGAATTAGGAAATACCAAAATAAATAAAATACATTTTTGGGAATTTTTCAAAATGTTTTTATATTTTTTGGTATTTTATAATTCAATAGGGACAAAAACGTGCTCTTTCGATTTTTAATAAATATTTAAAGTGCCTAGAATGAAAATGCAAAAATATGGCATGAATCTACAAGCAAGCATGCACTTAACCCTATTTTTGAGATTTTTTGGAGCACGGATTATAATTTTAATAAATAGAGAACATGCACAAAATTATTGAACAAACAGGGGCATATTTGCAATTAGAAATAAATGTGAGGTAGTTTCTACAAAATACCTAAAAGTAGATAACTGATATTTAATGGTTTTTGTACTAAAATGAAATACAAATACTCATTAGGGGTTCCCTACAAAATCGCCACCTCATGCAGGATTGCATGTAAGGTGACGTAGACTAGACCCAGTTGTAATATGAAATAAAAGCAGGGTGTTTCTTACAAATATTACAAAAATATTAAATGGTAGATGAAATTTATATACTAAATAATAAAATACAAAAATAGGGGGGGTTGAAAGTGCAAAATACTCCCACTAGCACGTGATCCAACGGGCGAGGTCGATTCACTTAACGTGTGGCGGCCTCATGATGCGCGATTATGGTTCAAATCCAGCATTGGAGATTAGATCCTCAGTGAAGATTTGACCGTGATGGCTGGGTTGATCCAACATAACTGGAGCTCCTAGAAAGGAAGTTTGATCTGACGACCGTGGAGCCCCCTAGATGAACAGGGAAGAACACGATGTGGACAAGCTTTGACTGACGATTCCGGCTGACTCCGGCCACCAAGAACTGATCCACGGGACGCAAGATGCTCCGGGAGGTGTCCTCTGGCTATTGAAAGGCTCACAAAGTTCCGAGGTCCGTCTGAGCAGTCTATGGATGTCGAGGAAGGAACGATGCTCCAAGAACCTTTGGGTTGATCAAAATCCCCTCGTAGTAGGCGTAAACCTCCAGGAGATGCACAAGAAGGGACTGGGGTCGAGGGCAAACTGCCTCGACCCGTCAGAGGGTGAAATGGACGCCAAATGCAGCAAGATGGAAGCGACTCTGATGAAGAGAGGAGGCGGAGCGTCGTGATCTTGCTCCATGAGGAGGCAAGGTGAATGTAATGGTTGGGTCATAGCAGAAGTGTTGGGGAAGGAGATGGATGTGGCAGGAGGGTCAAAAACATTCGGTGTCATGGTGATGGTGTTCGTCGAAGTTAAGCTTTGGTGAACTACAAAGGAGCTAATCTAAGCTAATACACATAATAGAAACTAAATCAAACGACAGGAAATTGAACGAGAACCTAAAATCTATCTAGAAATTAGGAAAAAAATAAACCTTGATTTGCCGAAGCCAAGAGATGAAGACCTCATGGTAGTGCTCCATCGCAGATGGTAGAAGTCTCCCTTGCACCGATCCTTCGATCCAACCAAGAGCTAGGAGAGCGCCCTTTCACATAGCTCAAGCCATGAAGCGCAAAAAGTGGAGAATAATCAGAGCAAAGGGATTCAAGTTCGAAAAGAAGATCATGTGGAGCTTTTATACATGTGGTGAATAGGGGCAACGTTCGATGCAGTCATGGAGAGCTCGATGCAATTATCCGACGTGATAGGTGGATGATTGAGGCAAAAAGTCGAAGAAGAAACCAACCCAAAAGGACGAAGGATTCCTTGGAGAAATTTTGATGAAGATGGGTCAAACACTAGGTTTGACAGTTTGGATGCTTGGGGAGAAGAGTTAACCGAGGTCAACTCTTTACTCCCCTTGGTTGGTCCACGTGGACCAACCAGAAAAAAGGCAAGCCAAAATTATTTATAAATTCAATAATAATTAATTAATTAATTTTACGTTACAAAATAAAAAAATATATTTATTATTTTCTGTAGTATTTTACTACGTTTTTGATTTATGTTTATAGGCTTATTTATTACAAGTTACCTTTTAAGGGTATATTTATAGGTATATTTACCTATGTTTTGTATATTTTATTTTTAATTTTTATTTTAGATGTTATAGTTTATTTTCATATTTTATATATTTATAATTTATTTTTAGAGACATAAATATATTTTTCTAATGCATTTTCTACACTTATATAAATATATAAACAAAACGTACTTAAAATATATGTATTAGAATAGGTATTTCATCTATGTATTTATAAAGACTATTTTATTTTTGGATTTTCTTTATGGTTTGATTCTATTCTAAATACATATATTATTAATAATATTCACAAAATTATAAAAATAAAAAAAGTATAAAATAATAATGAATAAATAAAATGAATATGTTATTCAGGTATATAATACTATAGGGTTCCAAAAACCAACTTGTGCATTTAACTCCAAATTGAATGAAACCACCTTCATTAAATAGCTTATTAAAAGTTATATACAATTAGAGTGATTTTGATATATTTTGAGTTTATATGAAGAAGATATGGGTCTGGGAAGTTTGGATTTTAGTTTTTGAGTATAAAAAGTATAGTATATATTATTTTTTTAAGAAATCAATTTTGTATTTTTATATGTATTTTTATCTACAACTTTCATGTACAAAGTTTCTTTATTTGAGGTATAAATAATAGAGAATAAAATGGGTCTCAAAAATGCAATTTTGGAGAAACTAAATTGGGGTTTTATTATTGTCTTGTCTACCCAGTCATCCCCCCTACTTTATTCCTTGTCTACCCAGTCATCAAGAGGTCTAGGTCTCGGGGTTTAGGGTCATAAAATACCTTTGGCATTTTATCCTTATTCTTTTCTTTGTTTTATAATTTTGATATTTAAAACTATATTTTATATATAATAAATGGGATAAATAATGGACATTAATTCGAACAAAATGATGTTATTTACATGCATTTAGCTACAGCTTTTTGAGTCCAAAATGATAGAATATGTGATGAAATGGAGATTCATCAATACCCCTACCGAGAGCATATTAAATTCGAATTTAATAGGTTAAATTGCTTCGCTGCCCCTGGATTTTATTTTTGTTGTTATCAAATGCATTTAAACTTTGCGTAAAATGCTAGTTCTAGATTTCTATTTAGTATATATTTGTTATTAAAAATGGGTATTTATTTCTAAAAATTATAGGAAATTTATCTAAGGTTCTTACTGCATAGATTTATCATATATTTTTTTGCAATGCATTTTAAGTTAATTTTCTATTTATAAAAACTAAAAATAAGATTTTTATTCCTTGTTTGCTTGTTATAGTCCAAAAAATTACAAAACCATCTCCAAAAATAAAAAAAAATAGAATTAGAATACCTATATTACTATATACTCTACCTGCATATCATAAATCATAAAAAATATAAAAAAACCTTAAAAACACAAAACCAAAAAACACTATAAAAATTAAAAAAAAATTCTTTAAAAACCAAAAAAAAAGTTTTCTATCTTATATTTCTCTTAATTATATATAGTACATATTAAAAATAGTTTTAGGAAATTTTGAGATAATTATCTATTTTAAAAACCCTAAAACATTCAACCTATTTATTATCTGACTGGTTTGTACATTTTCTTCCATTAAAACATAAAATTAGCGAAAATTCCTTAAAATTGTCAAAAATAGAGAAAATATAAAAAACCCAAAAAAATATTTTTTTTATTTTGACTATATATATTTATTTAAAAATATAAAACATTGTATATGCCATATTTATCTTATATTACTTATATAATACCTATTATTATTACATATATATTATTTTTTAAAAAATGGTAAAGAAACTAAAATTTGCAAGATTAAAAAGAAAATAAAAATTAGAAAATTAAAAATAAAAATGTAAAACCATTAAAAACACATAAAAATTAAATATAATTAGAAACTAACAAAAATTTAGAAAAAGATCTAAAAAGTTCAAAAATTAATAATTATTATTATTAATTATCATTAATTAGCAATAATTATACCTATCCACTATTACTCTCAATGGTTTGACCCCTACTACTTGTCCACTATATACATGTTCGTAGGTTATAATAAATTTCACCTCACTTGTTCTTCATTGCATATATTATTGTGGGTTGATTATTGACTTATTTGGATTATTTGAGTACCAAGATCTGGTACAACGATTGTCGGATCTGATCTGTCGGACACCATAGGCTCCTCCTAGAATGGACGTTAGGTACCTTGATCGTTCCAGATAGGATAGTTGTATATATTATATGCATTACTGTTTGTTTGTTTTATTTAAATAATTGTTTATATGTGCTAATCATCTCTTTTGTTTACTATTCTATGAGGGCTCGCTACACGAGGACAACTTTCTAGGAGACCAAGGAAGCAAAGCAGAACAGAGGTCGGCCCCTTCTTTGCAGGCCGACAAGAGAGAGCAGGAGAGAAGACTGAGGAGAAGAGTAGGGCAGAAGCATTAGTGTAGACTTTTTTTTATTTTGTGAGAGAGAGAGACATTTGTAAAATATTGTAATAACATACGCAACTCTCTAGACACTTGGACATTCGCCGACTCACTTTATCACGTGTTTGCTCACCTGGGGGTCTGCTCGATTTTTGTTGTGTTTTTCTTGCTTTTATCTTTTTATTATTTTTTCTCTTTATTTTATTTTGTTTCTCGTGTTTTGATTTTGTCACTTTATTTTTCTTTGTTTTGTGTGTTTGAAGACCCTAGTTCTAGGATTTTATTTAGTTGAGTCAGGTAGACTTAGGTCCACACACTTAATAGAATCTTGTACATATAGATCATTAGACTTATTCAAATTAATAAATATGTATTTCCTGAGTAGAAGTTCCTGCTAGGATGATTATTCACTTGCACACATCTAGGAAAGATTTTATTTTCATGCACGGATCATCTTGCATGTGGATTGTTGGAGTGGGGTATGCATCCTTATCTCTTGCAATTACATTCATTAAATTTCATGCATCAGCTTTTCCGAATTCCTTCTCTTATTTCTTGGACTTAGGCAATAAAAGGAATCGTAAAATTCGTTAGACATTTTCTCTTTCCAAAAAGACCAAAAGAAGTGACAACCAATAAATTTGGTATTGCTAATTGAAATCGACCCTAAAAGTAAATACAAGGATAAATATCATCATTTTGGGAGAGTAAACCCCCCCCCCCCCCCACTGTCACAGGTATACTCCATACCAAGTGAGGCATGTCAACATATCGATTAGAGCCCCCAATCCTGGACTTGTACCTTAAGAACTTGGGTCGGCTCTTGGGCCATGTTATTATTGTAAGCACTTGCCTCTGACTTTAGATGAAGTGGTCCAGTGTTCTAGTAGGTGTGCCACACCGACTCGAACACAACCACTCTAGGAGACTACACCTGTGAACTTGTAAATAATTGAATTGTCACCTAACTCTAAAATAAAAAAGAGAAAAGATCGAATCTTTACGGTCTTCACAAGGTTGAGTAGGTGAATTGAAGGGTTTGATTTGAGCTTGCTTTGTCTGTGTCTGATCACACCACGCACTTGCACCTTTTTTTGTTCATATTTTGACTTGGCTATCATGCTCTCCCAGGTCCCCATATCTTGAAAATCGAGATGGCTGAGTGTCGCAACTTTTATCCAGACTTCGTGGATTTCTCTCATTCCACTCCAGTTGGTGCACATCCATTTTGTCAGGAGGAGTATGATGAATACCCATTCATCACTCTTTATTCTTATATTTTAGCTACAAAGACCTTTGCAAATGCATGTAGATATGTGTAAATAGGAATAATTAGCAAAAGCATGCATTGTGTAAAAATCTATAATTAGCATGTTTTTGGTGCAAAAATAAAAGAATAAAGATTAAAAAGAAAAAGAGGGAAATATTTAGAATAAATATTGAGCAACCTAACCCAAGGGAGGGCTCAGCATGGGCCTGACCGCATAAAAGCCAAAGTAGAGGGAGATAGGTGCTCTTGTGTATATATTTATGTAAATAAAATAAAAATGTTTTCCTCACCCAACAATATGCTTGTAAATACTTGTATATATTTATTTATAAAAACAAAAGAAAAATTAAAAATCAAAAAGATTAAAAACACCCTTTCATCATGCACATAGACCATGCTCCTACATTTATTTAACCTTGCAAATAAATAAAGTTATTTTCCAAACTTATTGTAAATATTCTATGCTATATATTGTAAATGAATAAAATAAAAAGAGTCAAAACAAAAATCAAATAAAAATAACAAAATTAAAAATACAAAAATACATTGTACATATACCTTGTATATAGTTGCACATAACTATTTATTTTACCTATGTATATAAATAATAAAAATCAAATAAAAACATCCTTTTATTCCTTATTTTATACTATAAATAAATAAAATATAAAATAGGAATAAAATTGTACAAAAATAATAATTAAAAATCAAAAATCAAAAACCTACATATTGTATATATACCTATATATAGCTATATAATGTAAATACCTTATTTTTATTTCCAAAAATTAATTAAAAATCACCAAAAAATAGAAAAAAATAAAATAAAAATAGTTTGTGTTTTGAGTTTTTACAAAATCGGGCCATAACTACCTTAATTTTGAGCTTTAAAATCCTGCCACGTGGCCTGACCCCATTGGGTCCTGGGGATGTTGACCGCCCGGTCAACTGGCCCCCCCAGGACCACTTCTCACGGACTCGAGCATCGGACCCATCTTCTCGGATTTATACCCGCTCGACCCGATTGCCTATCACCCAAACCCCGGCTCCGTTTTACACCTCCCACATCCGACACCCTCGTCGGGCATCAACCTCGGGATCCGCGCGCCACCGTGACCCTACCCAAGCCTTTCTTCTCGGATCCCTCCAGCCTACTTAAGCGAGCTCCGCCACCCATTTCACGCATCTTTGGTCATTCGCTTCATTCTCCAGTGAGCTCCAGAGAGAGAGAGAGGTGACAGCTCGTGCCTCGACCTGTTGCAGCGAGGAGAGGAGGTGAAAACCATCGATCCGGCGATACATCCGCCGCAGCTCCGCCGCCTGAGCGAGCTCCGAGCCTCGGGCCGAGACGACCCTTGAGGCCACGACCGGGAGCTTCCCCAGCTCCAGCACAGTCTCCTCGACCACCCAGGTAGTCCCTTAGCTCCACCTTTCCGTCCAATTTCCATTTTCCCCCAAATCTCGCCGCCGCCGTGTTTCGTCGATTCCGACCACCTCACACCTCCATTCGATCATCGGAATCCATCGTCACCTCCGCCTTCCTCCCGCGCACCTTCTCCATACCCCCATCCAACCCAGCTCGCACAGGAGCTGGGGTTCGAGCTCCTCCATCTACCCCCCTCGCCGGAGCTCGCCCATATCGCACCACCGGCCACCTTCACCCGCCTAACGGGGTCGAGGCACTTTGCCCTCGACCCGCGAGTCTCCTGGTTTACTTTGCAGGTACTTCCCAGCCCATCTGAGGGCTTGGGTCATTCGAGCCAGGAGCTTCACCTCCGCCGACCTCGCCGGAGCCCTCCAGGGCTCGGCTGGGTCATCGGAACCCACCATCAGCTGCGGAGCATCATCGCGGAGCTTCTCCGATCTCCAGAGGCAGCAGGGGAGGATCCCAGCGCACGCACGAGGCCGGCGAAACTCGCCGGCCAACTGTTCTTCCAGCATCTTCCCCGACCGTCCGATCATCCTCGACCTCCAGTTCTCATCCTAACCGTCCACTTGAGGAGATCCAGTCACCGTCAGATCTTGGAGAGGCGATCTAGACCGTCCGTTGCACGAGGTTTAGCCACCGAGAGCCTCACCCGTTCGATCCCCCACGTGGCGTACCCTCGACCGTCCGATCGCTGCGAAGACCTCAGCGTTGGAGCGCCACCTGATCCACACCGTCAGATGCACCACGTGGCACGCATCCATCGGCCGCATTAATAAAGGGTAATTTACCCTTAGGCCCTTATCTTTATTTTATTTCGCATTAGTCCTGTAAATATTTAAATACGTTGTTTAGTTTTAGGTTTATTTGCATAGAGGACCTCAAGCTTATTTTATTTGCACTTATACCCCTGCCAGTTGTGAGCCACGTGCTTCGTCACGTGTTATTTTGGTGTATTTGCAATTAAAGCCCCTGTAGTTCTGGTTATTCTGAAATGAATGAAATCTTTTATATATTTGCATTTATGCTCCTGTGAATGGTTTAATTTCGCATGTGCGTTTATTTTTGGGTAAATTGCAACTAAGGCCCCTGGACTTTTGGTACGAGTTACCAATAGGTCCTCGGGACTTATTTTCTTTACAAATAGGTCCCTGAGTGCCCCAGGCACGCGCTTGGCGCGTGATTGGCTGGGTTAATTGCACCGGGACCCCCAGAACTTTGGGTATTTGCATTCCAGTCCCTATGCACAGTACCCTCTTGTCATTTTTGAATAAAATATCAAATCACCTCCAAATTCGACGAAAATTTGACACATGGCTTCTGCCATGGTGTAGGATTTTTGTGAATTTTTGAGGACATTTTTTATTTCGTTTGTTATTTTTAAAAATTCAAAAACCTTAGTTTTTGCTACTGTCTAGATTGAAAAATCACAAAAAAATATAAAAACTCCCCTAAAAATTCTATAAAATATAGCCACTATTTAGTTTGTGTTCCTTTATTTTCTAGCCAATTTTTGCTATTTTTCATTACCTAAAAACCTTAAAAACTTAAACCCCAAAAAAACCTATAAAAATTCTAATAAATACATTAAAAATCCAAAAACAATAAATCTGGTACCTAAATTTTCCTTATTTCATCTATTTTATAGGAAAATTACCTCCAGGCCTTTTTGAGGTCCTTAGGTATTTTATCTAGGGACTTTAGGCTTGGCTGGACAGTACCCCTTGTTGTTGTTACTGTTTGATTTTTAGAAAATAAAATATATATCAGAAAATCCCAAAAATTCACCAAAAACATAAAAAAGTATAAAACACATAAAAATATTTTTGTTTTAATTTTTGGTTGATTTTTGATGCATTAAATAAATTGTTGAAGTGTGCTTATTTGTGTTTCTTTTATTTTCTTTACATTTTAAAAATCCAAAAAAATATAAAAATAATTAAAAACCACTAAAAAAATATTTTGTCTTTTATTTTACTTGTTTTTACTACTTCGTAGGCCTTCGGCCAACCCGTGCTCCTTGAGTTCGACCCTGGGTGCTATACCAGGTTAAACATATAGTAGGACCGCTTCTCGTGTTTTGATTGATTTTATTTGTATTGAGTGGTTCATTTTTCTTGATCTAGCGCATCTGAGCGACCGAGGTCGCAACGACCATTTTTGTACCTTTACCTTAGTCGTTCGGATCGCTTATCAGAATGGCGTCGTTGCCGGGGAGCACGGCTTAGTAGTTTTCTTTTTCCTTTAGTTTTTATTTTCGTGGCTTTTCGCGGCTCTTCCAGAGCTCGAGGCTCTTCGCGGCTTTTGTTTATATTTTCTTTTTGTTTTATTTTGCCTTATTTTCTTTTTCTTTTATTTTTGTTTTTGTTTTCTTTTGTGTGTTTATTTTATTTTACATTTTTGCATATATATCTTGTTATTTTTATTTTCATTTCTTTTTCCTTTATTATTTGATTATTGTTTCTGACCACTCTGTTTCTCTTGCGAGGGCCCGAGGACCGAGGCGGCTGATTTCGAGAAGCCGGCGCAACCGCGGGATTCGGAGGCGGCTCCTTTCTTCACGGAGCCGCAGGAGAGAGTGAGAGAGAGTTGAGTGGGCGAGGTTTTTATTTTATTTCCATTATTATTGTAATAATACAGGACCTTCTCAGACACTTGGACTCTTCTACCGTAGCGGGTCTTTTTCGCCGAGCACCGGTGTGCTTGGGGGACCCTTAGGACCTTCGCGGTTTTTCGCGATTTTTACGCGGCTTTCTTTTTCTTTTATTGCTGCCTTTTCCGGTTTTTCGCAGTTTTTGCTCGAGCCCCTAGACTTAGGAATTTCTGGTGATTGTGCTGTACTTAGTAGGATCCACACACCTAACTGCTTATCTGTTCCTATAGATCGTTAATTGGACCTACTTAAAAATCATTAATAAAAATAACCGATTCACTTATCTTCGTAGCCTACGTGCCGCAGCCCGTCCTGTAAAGCGCTTACTCCTACCCCCGATTTGTCGGACAGAGGAGGGACGGGCCAAGACCGGACTCTTTGGCTTGGAGGTCGGTGACCGGTTAGACGGTTCATCGCTAGAATTGCTCATCTAGGACTCGGCTTTACTGCTGCATCATTTAGGTTAGTTTCTTTTCAGTCTTTAAATTCTGCGCGGATCATCTTGCATGTAGAGTGCTGGAGACAGGTACGCATTTCTTACTCAGCATGCATCATTGATTTATCGTGCATCGGCTTTTTCGTCTTCTCCCCCCTGTTTTGGACTTAATAACCAGGAGAACCGAAAAATTCGTTAGGCCGTTTGTTTTTATTTGAAAAATACTAAAAAGTGAAACCATAAAATTGGGACTGGCTAATATTATTGATCTTAAAATCCGCTCACCCTAAAAACTTTGTCTTGGGGAGAGCAACCCCCTCATTGGATGGTTTGGATGCGCGAGAGAGTGACCCGCACCTTAGGTAGAGCCCCCCGTTGCTAGTCCCGACTGATTACCGACTTTTCCATGCGGGCCAGTCGGTTGGGTTAGCATCGGATATCCCATCAGGTCACGTAAGCGCTCTGATATTTTGTGTGGTCACCAAATAAAATTGACAAGATAATTTGACCGAACTTTCACGGTCTTCAGCTCGCGTTGCGTTGGTGAACCTGGGGTTTGTTTTCTGATCATAATTTTTCCAGATCTCATCCGCACTACTCGCCAGATCAAGATGATGGGTAGACGGTCTCTTAGGCAGCCTCTGGCTGCACCGCTTTCGGGCACGTCTACCTCATCATCTAGGTTGGCTCACAAGAGCTCAGACCCGCTCTCCGAGCCCGAGTACGATTCCACCCTGTTCCCCCTCGACCCCCTTTTTGTTCTACCTGAGAGACACGAGCCCGAGGAGAGACTGATTGATTTGACAGCACCTGAGTTGGGCTCGTTTGATTTTGCAGACGTCGCCATGGCCGGCAGTTCTGAGGATCGTTCCCGTACAGAGCACGTTGTGATGGATCAGGGAGCGATCAACTCCACCTTGATCGCCTCATTAGAGACAGTTCAGCAGCAGTTACGCGATCAGGGAGCATTCATGATTGAGATGAGGAGAGAGTTGGAGCGCCTCCGAGTAGAGTGAGATGAGCAGAGCGAGCCTGAGGACGGACCAGATGCAGAGGCACGAGCCGCAGCAGCAGCAGCAGCCACAGCCGCCGCCGCAGCGGCAGCAGCCGCGGGAGGAGGACCACCTAGACCGATGCGGGAGTTGCACAACCCCGGATCTACACTGATGCACCATTGGGTGGTGGTACCTGCTATCGTGGGGGACTTCAAGTTTCCCCCGAACACCCTGCAGATGCTTCCTCGTTTTCACGGACTTGCCACTGAGGAGCCCCACCTCCACCTCCAGGAGTTTCTGATGATCTGCAGTACTGTCCACGACCGGCATGTGGACCAGGACACGATCCGGATGATAGCCTTCCCGTTTTCACTGGCAGATAGAGCAGCCACCTGGCTGAAGCATCTTGGGAGGTTTGTCTACACCTGGGAGCAGCTCCGCTCCGAGTACTTGAACAAGTACTATCCACTCGGGCGGACGAATGCAGTGAGGGCCCTGATCAGGAACTTCTCCATGTTCCCCAACGAGTAGTTTCACGAGGCATGGGAGAGGTTCCGAGAGCTCTTAGACAGATGCCCGCACCACGACATCACGAAGCCGAACCTTGTGCAGAGCTTCTTCAGCGGGTTGACACCAGAGCTACAGGGCCTGGTGAATGCTTCTTGCGGCGGGTCCTACTTCGCCAAGGACCACGACCAGGTCTGGGCCATCTTCGAGGAGATGGCTGAGAACTATATGGTGATGTCTCAGACCAGGTTGTATACTCAGAGACCCCAGCCACAGCAGCCAGGACCCGTGCAGTACCAGCGGATAGCACGGGTAGATGCAGGTCCATCCAGTTCGTCCGCAGCCGCAGCAGCACAGGCAGAGTCGACAGCTGCGGACATGGGCATTATCAGCGAGAAGTTGGACCGCATGGAGCTAATTGAGAAGAAGCAGTGCCAGAGCATCACTCAGATGGAACAGATGGCACAGGTTCTGAGCGACATGAAGACCCAGCTCATGTGTCTTCAGGAGGCACAGACGGCTCCTCAGCCCCGTCTTCAGTCGCGAGGCAACTCCGGCAGCAGTAGCAGCAGCAGCTCGTCCTAGCGCTCCAACACCCCTGTGCAGCCTAGACAGGTTCACCTTGTACAGGCGGAGCCGTACCAGCAGCCGCAGCCCACCTACCAGTCCCCACCATCTCCAGAGATGCAGATGGTGGTCTACCAGCCGGACCAGCCTCTGGCAGTACTCCCTCCAGCCCCCTACGATGCCGAGCCGTTGATGGATGTCAACGGGATTTGGTATGACCGCCCCCAGCCTGGGATCCGACGAGACCATCCCGGATTCAGGTGGGGGAATGGTGGTGCCCAGCCCCAGCAGCAACCGTCAGGACAGGGAGGGCAGTACTCCCATCAGAGAGATCACCAGCCGCAGCAACAGCCCCCAGCATACCAGCAGCACCAGCCATCATCCTTCGGTCCTCGTCCCTATCATCAGCAGGGACAGTCGTGGAGACGTGAGCAGCAGGCTCACCCAGTTCAGCAGCAGCACCCTTCCTCATGCCCCTCTTACCACCAGCAGCAGTTCCAACAGCCTCACCCCCAGAGAGGCTACCCGTCGGGCTCCCACGAGAGCCCCGCTTTGGATGACATCGCCCGCCTCCTCACGGACCAGCAGGCCACATTCAGACGGGAGATGGACGAGTTCCTCCAGGAGATGCGGGACTTGGTGAGAGGGAAGGCCGCCATTCCAGCCCAGATCGAGCCGAATCCGAACAACCTCAAGAGGAAATCTGAGCAGGTAGTACACACTGAGTTTGCCACTCCTAGTGACCCATTTGTTGATACATCTTCGGATCTATTTGATGCTGATTTTGTCACACTTAGGAGCGGTAGGACCCCAGCAGGCGGCGGCGCCTCATCTGAGCTTCACCACGAGGATACTTCTGAGGCGCCACATGAGGAGGAGGAGAGCGGTACTGAGGCCGCTCCAGATGATGACGGTGGCACTGAGGCCACCAAGGATGCTGATCCCACCGGCGGTACTGAGGCCGCCGCTTCACCAGATCGAGGAGGTGGTACTGATGCCACCAGTTCAGCCGAGCCAGCCCGCGGTACTGATGCCGCGAGACGTCTACCAGCAGCAGCAGCAGAGCCAACTGATCGCACGGAAATCAAGAGAGAAACCGAGGTGGAAAATAAATCACAATGTCGTTGTCCTCAGTCACTCAGAACGTGTCAATCCAGAAAAAGAACCACTCAAATAAGATAAAATCAAGCAAGCACAAGAAAGAGCGGTCTGCTATAGGTTTAACCTGGTATAGCTCCCAGGGTCGAACACAAGGAGCACAGATTGGCCTTGCGGCCTACGATATAGTCAAGAGTCCAGAAGAATCTTCTTTTTGGTTTTTATTTGTTTTTGTATTTTTTTTAGATTTTTTTAATTAATGAGAAAATGAAAGAACGTGAATGCAAGGGGACTTCAACAATTTATACAACTCACAAAAATGATGCAAAAATTAAGGAAAATTGGTTTTTATGTTTTTTAGGTTTTTTACTGTTTTTGGTGAATTTTTGGAATTTTTCTAATGGGTAAATTAATTATTAAAAAATCAAACAATGCAACAAAGAAGGGGTACTGTCCAGCAAGGTTAGAAACTCAAAAATAAAATAGTTAAGAGCTTCAAACAACCCTGGAGGTAATTTTCCTGTAGACTATGAAGAAAAAGGAAAATTTAGGTACCTTAATTATTGTTTTTGGATTTTTAATTTAATTACTACAATTTTTATGAGTTTTTAGGGGTTTTTCAATTTTTATGGTTTTTAATTGATGGACAGTAGCCAAACTTGGCTAGAAAATCACACAAACAGTAAACAACAAGTTCTAATTTTTTTAGAATTTTTGGTTGAGTTTTTATATTTTTTTGGTATTTTTAAAGTCAAACAGTGGCTGAAAAGGAGGTTTTTGAATTTTTAAAAATAATAAATGAAATCCAAAATGTCCTCAAAAATCATAGAAATTCCTACACCATGGCAGGAGCCATGTGTCAAAATTTCATTGGATTTGGAGGTCGTTTGATATTTTATTCAAAAATAAAGGTGGGGCACTGTGCACAGGGACCTAAGTGCAAATACCCAAAAGTTCTGGGGTCCTGGTGCAAAATACCCAAGAAATCACATGCCAAGCACGTGTCTGGGGCACACAGGGACCTAAGTGTAAGAAAAACCAAGTCCTAGGGGTTATTGATAACACGTATCAAAACCCCAGGGACAAGGTTGCAAAAAGTCCAAGAAATAAAAGCACATGCGCCAATTCAGCCTTCACAGGGGTATAAATGCAAATAACCAAAATATTTCATTCAATTCAAAACATCCAGAACTACAAGGGGTTTCAGGCAAATAACCCAACAAAACACGTGCCAAAGCACGTGGGTCTCTACTGGCAGGGGTATAAATGCAAACAAAATTAAGCGCGAGGGTCTCTATGCAAATATCCCAGAAAATAAACAACTGAATTAAAAATTACAGGACTAAATCGAAACAAGACAAACAGAGGGGGGCCTATGAAATTTACCCCTTTATTAATAGCGACGGCCCAGATGATGACGCGTGGATGATCGGACGGCGGAGAACAAACGCGCCTTTACTCCTTCGGCTTTTGGGCTCGATCGACGGCGGAGAGAGATCCACGTGGCTGATCCGACGGTGCTGGGCTCGGGTCTCTCTCCTCTGCTACGGATGGCTCCGATGCGCTCCTCAGATGGATCAACGGATGCTGCTCCTCCTCAGATGAACGGACACGATCAGAACTGGAGCGAGGTCTTCATCGGACGGCTCTGGAAGGTCCTCGAAGAACTGATGGCCGGCGAACTTCGCCGGCCTCGCGCGTGCACTCCGATCCTCCTCAGCTGCGCCTGAAGGTCGGAGAAGCTCCGCTGGACGTTCCCGCAGCTGCTGGTGGTGGCCAAGGCCTCGGCCGAGCCCTGGAAGGCTCCGGCGAGGTCAACGAAGAAGAAGCTCCTGGGAAGATGTCGGGGGGCCTCAGACGGCCTCCTCTTGACCTGCAAGATAGTTCAGAAGCTTCGCGGGTCGAGGGCAAAGTGCCTCGACCCGGTTAGGTGTCGTGAAGGTGGACGGTGCGGCGTGGCGAACGAGCTCCGGCGAAGCGACGGCGAGGGAACTCGACTCCCAGATCCTGTGCGATCTGGGTTGTGTGGAGGGGTGAAGAAGGTGCGTGAGGGTACGGCGGAGGTGATGAGATGGTCGGATGGTCAAGATGTAACGCGGTGTGGTCGGAATCGGAGATGTACGTCGGAGGTCGGAATTGGGCGTAATCGGAAATTAAGCTAAATGGAAAAGAACTACGGCTACCTGGTGGATGCTGGAGACTGTGCTGGAGATGGGCTATCTCCGGGTCGTAGCTTCGAAGGGCGTCAAGGCCTGAAGCTCGATGCTCGACGCTGGCGGCGGAGCAAAGACGGCGAGGTTACGCCGGATCGATGGATACGCTTCCTCGCCTCACTGCAACAAGGGCTAACGCTCGCTGTCACTCAGGCGGAGCCAATGGAGGTCACGGGGAAGGAAGAGAAGGGCCAAAGATGCCGCGCGGAGGCGGCGGAGGTGATGGTTATATAGAGTGACCGGGCGTTTAGGGTTGAGGCTCGACGGCAAAGGAAAGCGTGGATTTGATGGCGAAGGATCCGGCGAGGGAGAGGGATGAATGGCGAAGAGTCCGGGCGCGGGGGTTGAGTGGGAGACAGCCTGGAGCGCGTGGGAAAATTCGGGGAAGAAGGCGCGGCACGCATGGTCCAGATAAGGAAGGAGGTCGCGGGGGAGTTGACCGGGGTCAACATTCCCCCGTGGCCCAATCAGGAGCGGCCACGTGTATGCGAATTTTGTTTTATTTTTTTAGGGCAGAAATAGGTCGAATTAAATAAAACTCAAAACATGAAATATTTTTCTTTTATTTTTTTCTATTTTTTGGTGATTTTTATTTAATTTTTGGAAATAAAAATAGGTTAGCTCTATATATAGGTATATGTACCCTATATGGATTTTTATTTTTGATTTTTTTTATTTGTTATTTTTTTGTATTTTTATGCTCATTTTGTATTTTATTTATTTACAAGATAAAATATGGAATAAAAGAATATTTTTATTTTATTTTTTATCACTTATATACAAGGGTTAAATAAATAATTAAATACCTTTATATACATGGTATTAATACAATGTATTTTTGTATTTTCAATTTTGTGATTTTTATTTGATTTTTGTTTTGTTTCTTGTTATTTATTTTATTTACAATATGTAATATAGAATAATTACAAAAAGTTTAGAAAATAAATGAATTTATTTATAGGGTTAAATAAATACAATGTGATGGATTATACACATGGTGAAGGAAGGATGTTTTTGATCTTTTTGATTTTTTTTATCTTTTTATTTTGTTTTTAATAGAATATACACACAATATGTACAAGTATATTTTTGGGTGAGGAAAATATATAGTTTTATGTATTTACAAATATATACACATGAGCTCCTATCTCCCTCTACTTTGGCTTTTATGCGGTCAGGCCCATGCTGAGCCCTCCCTTGGGTTAGGTTGCTCAATATTTATTCTAAATATTTCCCTTTTTTTTTCTTTTTGCTCTTTATTCTTTTATTTTGTGCACAAAAACATGCTAATTATAGGTTTTTACACAATGCATGCTTTTGGTAATTATTGGTATTTACACATATCTACATGTATTTGCAAAGGGTTTTTGTAGCTAAAATAGAAGAATAAAGAGTGATGAATGGGTATTCATCACCAACCCATGGTGGTACTGAGGCCACCGGTGTTTATATAGAGAGAGATGTTGTTTTTCCTCGCCGTGATGTATCTCAGGACTTTGGTTTGAATAAAGGGAAAGGTTTAGTTTCTTCTGGTCCCACTGTGGTGCATGATGTATGTGTGGATCCGGTCATCGAACCGTCTAGGCCTTTTCCTAGTCCTTCATCTGCGAAGGACCCTGTGATCCCCTTCCCTAGAGCCCTTCAGATGGGGAAGGGGAAGAAAAAAGAAAATCCAAAAAAGAGAGAGCTTGAGGAGTTCAGCCAGAGCATGCTCGATCGATTCCACATCCAGCTGACCCTCCAGGAGGCTTTGCAGCACATCCCCCTTCTCCAGCGATCTTTGAGAGACAGGACTACAGTCAGGAGGAGGAGGAGGAACCACACTTCTGAGATCCATGTGCTGACGAAAGCCATGTGTTTCGCAATCCAGAACCGACTGCCAGCTAAGAGGCCAGATTCAGGGGCCCCGTATGTCAGATGCCAGATCAGTGAGCAGAGGTTCGACCGTACTCTTCTAGATAGCGGATCGTCGATCAACCTTCTTCCGGCAGCCCTTCTCGACCGCTTCGAGTTGGGCACTCTTCGACAGAGCAGGACAGTCCTTCAGTTCGCTGATCGATCTATCAAGAGGCTGAGGGGGTTATTACGAGACGTTATCGTCACGATTCAGGGCCTGAAATTCCCCGTGGACTTCGTAGTGTTGGACATGAAGATCCCTGAGTCAGTGACCGATACCCCCATCATCCTTGGTCGTCCGTTCTTGGCCACAGCCAAGGCGGTGACTGATCATGATAGCGGGAAGGTGTACTTTCGCGTCGAGGGCGAGAGTATACAAATAGAGACAGTCGAGGACTACAGAGCTAGAGAGAGAGCCCGCTCAGATGCGAGTACAGATTCAGAGCAGCTGACAGACGCAGAGCCAGACATCCACCAGGACTGTGATTTTGTGATCACAGATGATGAGGCAGCTTGGGCAGATCCTGCAGCACAGACCATCCTCTCATATTCAGATACAGCTGATGCCGAGATGATGGCAGAGGAGAGTCTGGAGAGCACAGCCTTGGTTCAGGATACCATAGAGGCAGCAGAGCCGGTCCTTGATCGCGACACGATTTTCAGTGATGGTGGTGCTGAGGCCACCTTGCTTTACGGTGGTATTGATGCCACCGCGGTTGATACAGATCCCTCGGATTCAGAGTCTGATTGGGCCGATTGTGATGATCAGATGCCAGACCTGATTCCACCTGAGCCTACAGATGAGGAGGAGGCAGATGCAGAGCAGACCAGAGACAGTGCAGTTGAGCAGCCTTCTTCCGATCCAGTTTGCGAGAGTACGCTTTCACTTTCCCAGGCAGATTTGGCAGACTTAGCAGCATTCACTCAGTTTCTTCCGCAGCCAGATTTGCCAGCACCCAGCATTCCAGAGCTGAAGCCGCTCCCTACTTCGCTGAAGTATCGATTCCTTGCGGGCGATTCAGAGATGTACCCAGTCATCATCTCCGCCGAGTTGACTGGAGAGCAGGAATCCTGTTTGATGGGGGTTCTTGAAAAGAACCGCAAGGCGATCGGATGGAGCGTAGCAGATCTCCATGGGATTAGTCCATCAGTGTGCTCCCACCATATCTATCCCGAGGAAGGGGCGAAGCCGTCGTGTGAGTTCCAGCGGCGACTGAACCCCAACCTGAGAGAGGTCGTGATGAAGGAAATATCGAAATGGTGGAGTGCAGATTTTATTTATCCCATTTCCGACTCCAAGTGGGTCAGCCCCTTGCATGTGGTGCCCAAGAAGACGGGCATCACGACTGTGATCAGTGAGTCGGGAGAAGAGATTGCTACACGAGTACCCACCTCTTGGAGGGTCTGTGTTGACTACAGGAGACTCAACCAGGCCACCAAGAAGGACCATTTCCCCCTGCCTTTTATTGATCAGATCATTGAGAGACTAGCAGGGAAGAGCCATTATTGCTTCCTGGATGGGTACTCGGGCTACAACCAAGTGGCCATCGCTCCTGAGGATCAGGAGAAGACCACCTTTACCTGTCCCTTCGGCACATATGCTTTTCGACGCATGCCATTTGGGCTATGCAATGCCCCTGCGACTTTTCAGAGGTGCATGATGTCGATCTTCTCAGACATGGTAGGGGAGTGTTTGGAGGTCTTCATGGATGATTTCTCGATCTACGGCGACGGATTCGATTCTTGTCTTGACTGCCTTGATCGAGTACTCCAGCGATGTATTGAGTATCATTTGGTGCTATCTTGGGAGAAGAGTCACTTCATGGTGACTCAAGGGACGGTGCTTGGCCACATCATCTCCAACAGGGGCATGGAGGTTGATCCGGCCAAGGTTGATGTCATTAGGAAACTCACACCGCCGTCCAATCTGAGGCAGCTACGGTCATTCCTGGGGCACGTTGGATTTTATAGGAGGTTCATTCAGGATTTCAGCAGGATTGCCCGACCGTTGCCTGACCTCTTGACGAAAGACACCGAGTTCCTTGTCGATGACAAGTGTCTTTCGTCGTTCGCGACTCTCCAGCAGTGTGTCATTGAGGCTCCTGTCCTCCAGCCGCCTGATTGGTCTCTCCCATTCGAGATCATGACGGACGCCTCCGATTTTGCCGTAGGGGCAGTGCTGGGACAGAGGAGGGATGGAGTTCCATTTGCCATACACTATGCTAGCCGCACATTGGATTCCGCCCAGCGGAATTACACGGTAATAGAGAAGGAGATGCTAGCCGTAGTGTTTGCCCTAGATAAGTTCAGATCGTATATCATTGGATCTAGAGTGACTTTGTTTACAGATCACACCGCCATCAGGTACCTCATGGCAAAGAAGGATGCCAAGGCCAGACTGACTAGATGGATCCTTCTACTCCAGGAGTTCGACATTGAGATCAAGGATAAGCCTGGAGTCAAGAATGTGGTGGCGGATCATCTCTCCCGACTAGAGCAGCCTGAGGATTCTGAGCAGATTGACCCTATTAGAGATACCTTCCCAGATGAGGCGATCCTTGATATCGCCTCACTCCCATGGTACGCCGATATTGTGAACTTTCTCGTTGCTGGGAAAGTCCCACAAGATTGGCCCAGGCAGAGGCTTGAGACCTTCCTCGCGAAGGACAAGTCCTACCATTGGGAGGATCCCATCCTTTACCACGAAGGAGGGGACAGCGTCTGGCGTCGGTGTATTCCTCAGGAGGAACACCATAGCGTCCTCACTTACTGCCACAAGCTTGAGGCAGGAGGACATCATTCTGGGAGGAGAACGGCACTGAAAGTGCTCCAATCCGGCTTGTGGTGGCCTACCCTTTTCAAGGACTCAGATGAGTTCGTGAAGAGGTGTACTGACTGTCAGAGGATGGGCACTTGTGGACAGCGTGATATGATGCCGATGCAGCCCATTCACTTCTGTGAGGTTTTTGACGCATGAGGCATCGATTTCATGGGTCCAATCCCTAAGAGTCAGGGATTTGAGTACATTATGTTGGCCGTTGATTATGTGAGTCGTTGGGTGGAGGCTATCCCCGCCCGAGCCGCTGATGCGAGGACCGTTTGCAGATTTTTGAGGAAGCACATCATCACGCGGTTCGGGGTTCCACGAGTTCTGATTTCTGATGGGGGATCTCACTTCATCAACGACCAGGTGAAGGCACTTGCTAGCGAGTTCGGCATAGATCATCATGTTGCTACACCTTACCATCCATAGACGAATGGTCTAGCCGAAGTGTCGAATAGGGAGATCAAGACTATATTGCATAAAGTCGTCCGCCCTGACCGAAAGGATTGGTCACAGCTTTTGGACTCGGTCTTGTGGGCATATATGACGTCTTTCAAGACACCTTTGGGCACATCTCCCTTTCGCCTCGTATATGGCAAGCCATGCCATTTACCTGTTGAGCTGAGGCACAAGTCACTTTGGGCAGTCACAGATATTTTGATGGATCCAGATGGTATGGGAGACCAGAGAAGGGCAGAGCTAGCTGCCCTGGAGGAGCTTAGAGATGCAGCTTTCTCAAGCAGCCTACATTATAAGGAGAAAGTGAAGGAGTGGCATGATTCTCATATCAGCCACAAACATTTTGAGATTGGACAGAGAGTATGGCTGTTTGATGCGAGGCTACGCCTATTTCCAGGGAAGCTACAGAGCAAATGGAAGGGACCGTATCTGGTTAGAAAGGTACACGACAACGGTAGCATCGACATATCTGAGTTGTCTTCTGAGAGTACCTTTCGAGTGAACGGCCAGCGGCTCAAACCATTTCTAGATCATGAGTCGCGGGTCGTTGATCTTGCCCCTACTCATTTTGCGTGAGATGTGGTCTTTGACTCACATCTAATGCATCTCACGCCTGAGTTTCGCTGATCTTCCGCCTTGTATAGATCCAGATGTCCATATCACCACATTCTTTAGTCCCACATCCCTTTCTTCATCTTATGATTATGCTATACTTAGAGTGCACTTTACCCTAAGTATAGGGGGGATGTGAGACCTTTTGAGTATTTCTTTTGTTTCTGTTTACCCCTGTTTTTGCTGCCTATACTTAGGGATATTTCACCCTAAGTATAGAGGGGTAGACCCTGTACATTCTGCACTCAGGTTTTTCCTTAGTATACAGCCTGCTATACTTAGGATTACTTGATCCTAAGTATAGGGGGAAGACCTGAGTCCCTCTTGACTTTTCATTTCCCTTTTGTATAGCCTTTCTTTTCACTTCCCTATACATAGCACGAGTTATGTCTTCTTCATCGCTCTTGACTCTGAGGACATCGTTCGAGCTAAGTATAGGGGGGTGTGTATATATTTCATATATACTTTAGCCATAACTCGTACTTTGTGTGAGTGTGTTAATAAATAAAAATGGCTAAAAACCACAAAAATTAAAAATTTTAGTGTATATAATCTTCTTTTATTTGCACATACATAGCTAGTGTACAAATTATTTTTGTAAAAATGATTTCAAAAATCTTTTGTGTAAAGCTTGTGTAAATATTTTTGTATCAAAATTATGTATATAGTACAAAATTTTTCCAAAATGTTTTGAAAATCAAAAGTTTGCAAAAATCTTGTGTAAATGTGTGTAAATATCTTTTTGCAAAACTTGCACTTCATGCATCATTCATACATGATTTCAAAACATTTTTCAAAAATTTTGCATGATTGTAAAATTTGTGTAAATAAGCATCTTTTTGTACATATCTATATAGTTTTTCTGGATGATAGTTGACATTTAAACTAGCCTGGAATCAAATTGAGAAATGGAGCTTGATTAAGATCTTAATCCACCTAATTTCTAAGAGGAACCTTATAGGGCTTAGGTTTAAGGCTTTTCAGGTCCATGGTGACTTAATTCTTTGAGTTCACTAGGCTATGATCACATGTCATCTCAATGAGCCTAAGTAGAGCACTTAACAACAACACATGACTCATATAGATTATGGCTTTACTTGGACAACCGCACTATGCACCGAGCTCTCTACGGATGAGGTGGTGAGGAGGCAGTCTTCCTTGACTTGGGGTAGCATATGAGGGTAGTACTTCTAGGCGGAACCTCTCTTCTTCTTATAGTGAAGGAAGTGCGTCTCAACTTGGTCTGGTTGCCATGAGGTCTAACGACGGGAGTTGTGGGTTGCAATAAAGCTTCAAAAGAGGGATAGTCTACTGGCTCAAAAGGAAAAACTCCTTGTATATATGCTGCACATGTATATGCTGTATAGATGCACTGAAAAAAAATGTGCAAAAAGAAAAGAACTCCAAAAAAGTGGTGGGTCTGAGAGAAAATGATAATCCCGCCGGAGTATGTATATAGAGTGCAATAAGCAAAGCTTGGTTTCATGATCCACCTGTTGTAGCTTGCAGCAGGGAGACTTGGCTACACTGGTCAAGCTCCCAAGGGTACTTGGCTACACTGGCCTTGACCCATTCTCTTCTTCCCCCTCTTCTTGAGCCGGTTGAACTTGAACTTAGAAGGGAATACTCCGCTCCTCGAGGAAAGAGTGGCCAGATTGAGGTCGTAGAGTTACCTTGTTGGGGAGGGTTGTCAAGTTGCCATTTCTGAGGTGGAGAGCTTAGACTTCACATTCACAGGACAAGAAAAGATTTATGGTCTTCAGGGTTTGTGATTGATGACTTGTTCTGATCTGAAGCATTGAGGAGTCTTGGTTATAGATTGGTGGAACTTAGAGGTTGTTAGGTTTTAAGCTTAAGTCTAAATAAGGTTCCGACACATTAATAATCCAAAGATCTGATCGAGCTCCATACCCCAATTTAATGAAGGCAAGTTTAATAATCAACCTTGATCCATGTACATCCTCTTTTTCTTTTTCTTTCTTTCTTTTTCACTTCTTTTTCAAATAAGTGTTTGCTAAGGGACTAGCAAAGTTAAGTATAAGGGGGTGATGAATACCCATTCATCACTCATTATTCTTATATTTTAGCTACAAAAACCTTTGCAAATGCATGTAGATATGTGTAAATAGGAATAATTAGCAAAAGCATGCATTGTGTAAAAATCTATAATTAGCATGTTTTTGGTGCAAAAATAAAAGAATAAAGATTAAAAAGAAAAAGAGGGAAATATTTAGAATAAATATTGAGCAACCTAACCCAAGGGAGGGCTCAGCATGGGCCTGATCGCATAAAAGCCAAAGTAGAGGGAGATAGGTGCTCTTGTGTATATATTTATGTAAATAAAATAAAAATGTTTTCCTCACCCAACAATATGCTTGTAAATACTTGTATATATTTATTTATAAAAACAAAAGAAAAATTAAAAATCAAAAAGATCAAAAACACCCTTTCATCATGCACATAGACCATGCTCCTACATTTATTTAACCTTGCAAATAAATAAAGTTATTTTCCAAACTTCTTGTAAATATTCTATGCTATATATTGTAAATGAATAAAATAAAAAGAGTCAAAACAAAAATCAAATAAAAATAACAAAATTAAAAATACAAAAATACATTGTACATATACCTTGTATATAGTTGCACATAACTATTTATTTTACCTATGTATATAAATAATAAAAATCAAATAAAAACATCATTTTATTCCTTATTTTATACTATAAATAAATAAAATATAAAATAGGAATAAAATTGTACAAAAATAATAATTAAAAATCAAAAATCAAAAACCTACATGTTGTATATATACCTATATATAGCTATATAATGTAAATACCTTATTTTTATTTCCAAAAATTAATTAAAAATCACCAAAAAATAGAAAAAAATAAAATAAAAATAGTTTGTGTTTTGAGTTTTTACAAAATCGGGCCATAACTACCTTAATTTTGAGCTTTAAAATCCTGCCACGTGGCCTGACCCCATTGGGTCCTGGGGATGTTGACCGCCCGGTCAACTGGCCCCCCCAGGACCACTTCTCACGGACTCGAGCATCGGACCCATCTTCTCGGATTTATACCCGCTCGACCCGATTGCCTATCACCCAAACCCCGGCTCCGTTTTACACCTCCCACATCCGACACCCTCGCCGGGCATCAACCTCGGGATCCGCACGCCACCGTGACCCTACCCGAGCCTTTCTTCTCGGATCCCTCCAGCCTACTTAAGCGAGCTCCGCCCCCCATTTCACGCATCTTTGGCCATTCGCTTCATTCTCCAGTGAGCTCCAGAGAGAGAGAGGTGACAGCTCGCGCCTCGACCTGTTGCAGCGAGGAGAGGAGGTGAAAACCATCGATCCGGCGATACATCCGCCGCAGCTCCGCCACCTGAGCGAGCTCCGAGCCTCGGGCCGAGACGACCCTTGAGGCCACGACCGGGAGCTTCCCCAGCTCCAGCACAGTCTCCTCGACCACCCAGGTAGTCCCTTAGCTCCACCTTTCCGTTCAATTTCCATTTTCCCCCAAATCTCACCGTCGCCGTGTTTCGTCGATTCCGACCACCTCACACCTCCATTCGATCATCGGAATCCATCGTCACCTCCGCCTTCCTCCTGCGCACCTTCTCCATACCCCCATCCAACCCAGCTCGCACAGGAGCTGGGGTTCGAGCTCCTCCGTCTACCCCCCTCGCCGGAGCTCGCCCATATCGCACCACCGGCCACCTTCACCCGCCTAACGGGGTCGAGGCACTTTGCCCTCGACTCGTGAGTCTCCTGGTTTACTTTGCAGGTACTTCCCAGCCCATCTGAGGGCTTGGGTCATTCGAGCCAGGAGCTTCACCTCCGCCGACCTCGCCGGAGCCCTCCAGGGCTCGGCTGGGTCATCGGAACCCCCCATCAGCTGCGGAGCATCATCGCGGAGCTTCTCCGATCTCCAGAGGCAGCAGGGGAGGATCCCAGCGCACGCACGAGGCCGGCGAAACTCGCCGGCCAACTGTTCTTCCAGCATCTTCCCCGACCGTCTGATCATCCTCGACCTCCAGTTCTCATCATGACCGTCCACTTGAGGAGATCCAGTCACCGTCAGATCTTGGAGAGGCGATCTGGACCGTCTGTTGCACGAGGTTTAGCCACCGAGAGCCTCACCCGTTCGATCCCCCACGTGGCGTACCCTCGACCGTCCGATCGCTGCGAGGACCTCAGCGTTTGAGCGCCACCTGATCCACACCGTCAGATGCACCACGTGGCGCGCATCCATCGGCCGCATTAATAAAGGGTAATTTACCCTTAGGCCCTTATCTTTATTTTATTTCGCATTAGTCCTGTAAATATTTAAATACGTTGTTTAGTTTTAGGTTTATTTGCATAGAGGACCTCGAGCTTATTTTATTTGCACTTATACCCCTGCCTGTTGTGAGCCACGTGCTTCGTCACGTGTTATTTTGGTGTATTTGCAATTAAAGCCCCTGTAGTTCTGGTTGTTCTGAAATGAATGAAATCTTTTTGATATTGGCATTTATGCCCCTGTGAATGGTTTAATTTCGCATGTGCGTTTATTTTTGGGTAAATTGCAACTAAGGCCCCTAGACTTTTGGTACGAGTTACCAATAGGTCCTCGGGACTTATTTTCTTTACAAATAGGTCCCTGAGTGCCCCAGGCACGCGCTTGGCGCGTGATTGGCTGGGTTAATTGCACCGGGACCCCCAGAACTTTGGGTAGTTGCATTCCAACCCCTGTGCACAGTACCCTCTTGTCATTTTTGAATAAAATATCAAATCACCTCCAAATTCGACGAAAATTTGACACATGGCTCCTGCCATGGTGTAGGATTTTTGTGAATTTTTGAGGACATTTTTGATTTCGTTTGTTATTTTTAAAAATTCAAAAACCTTAGTTTTTACTATTGTCTAGATTGAAAAATCACAAAAAAATATAAAAACTCCCCTAAAAATTCTATAAAAATTAGCCACTATTTAGTTTGTGTTCCTTTATTTTCTAGCTAATTTTTGTTATTTTTCATTGCCTAAAAACCTTAAAAACTTAAAAACCCCAAAAAAACCCATAAAAATTCTAATAAATACATTAAAAATCCAAAAACAATAAATCTGGTACCTAAATTTTCCTTATTTCATCTATTTTATAGGAAAATTACCTCCAGGCCTTTTTGAGGTCCTTAGGTATTTTATCTAGGGACTTTAGGCTTGGCTGGACAGTACCCCTTGTTGTTGTTACTGTTTGATTTTTAGAAAATAAAATATATATCAGAAAAATCCCAAAAATTCATCAAAAACATAAAAAAGTATAAAACACATAAAAATATTTTTGTTTTAATTTTTGGTTGATTTTCGATGCATTAAATAAATTGTTTAAGTGTGCTTATTTGTGTTTCTTTTATTTTCTTTACATTTTAAAAATCCAAAAAAATATAAAAATAATTAAAAACCACTAAAAAATATTTTATATTTTATTTTACTTGTTTTTACTACTTCGTAGGCCTTCGGCCAACCCGTGCTCCTTGAGTTCGACCCTGGGTGCTATACCAGGTTAAACATATAGTAGGACCGCTTCTCGTGTTTTGATTGATTTTATTTGTATTGAGTGGTTCATTTTTCTTGATCTAGCGCATCTGAGCGACCGAGGTCGCAACGACCATTTTTGTACCTTTACCTTAGTCGTTCGGATCGCTTATCAGAGTATTATCAAGATTTTTCTTTTTGTACATATCTGCTAATAAACTCACCTATCGAGATAGACCCTCATCTCTAATGGCTCCATAGGCAACCTACACACTTTGAATTTCCATATCCTTAGGGCAGCCCACTCACCCACAGTGTCAGCCATTGAATTTTGACCACCCATCCTCACCACCACATTTCTCACCATCACCCCCACCATATACTATCCTCCCTTGGAACCGACTCTTAACTAATGATCCGATTAGTGGAGCAAATGTAGAAGAGGATAGAGACCCTCACTGAATAGAATAAGAGCCACATTATTGCTTCACCTTCTGGTGTGATGGAGTCATGAGAGTCAACCCTTGGGAGATCATAATCACCAAAAATACAAATAAATGAGAAAATTTTAAAAACCCAAAAGACAATAAGGGGAGACACCTAGATAGATTGTGAGGAAATTGTACTTATGCCAACACCTTTTCCCACACACACACACACACCAAAGTTCCACCCACCCTACCTCTCAAGGATGACCTTGTACAGTCTTCTAGTCATCCTTTTTTACACGTTGATTCCAACTTCTTACCTAATAAGGAAGAAATAAAAAGTTAAAAATGTTATATGAACCTGAAGTGGTGGCTGCTATTCAGGCTATCATTGAGGCCCTACTTCACCAGGCCATGGACTTTTCACCTACGCCAAAGAAAAGAAAGAAGCAACGTCGTAGGATTGAGCGCCACATTTTGACAATGGCCATTACCCATGCTATCACCCATCGTCTGCCCAAAGAGAAAAGGGACATTGGTACACCCTTCGTGAGATGTGCCATTTATGACCATCACTTTGAACACACTTTCCTTGACAGCGACATGTCGATTAATATAATACCCTCCTCACTTGTCGAGACTCTCAATCTCAGGCCTCTCAAGAAAACCATGATGATTTATCAATCACTGATCGATCAATAAATAGTCCAAAGGGTATTTTTGAAAACATTTTCATTTAGATCCAAGGCATGATCTACATTGCTGATTTTATCATATTGCCCATGGAGACCTTCACCTTTGCGGAGCACACTCCAATCATCAGGGGTATGCCTTTCCTCGCTACATCGAAGGTTGTTATTGATTATGGATCTGGAGAGATATATTTTTGTTCCCACAATGATATCATTCTTGTTAAGACGATCACTCCACCCACTTAGTCAAAATCCCACCCCTGATGAGATTGTACCTTTGTTAGCCGACTCATAGGACTATGGCCATGTTGTCGAGATTAGAGATGTTTGTTTTACCATGGACGATACTGAGACCCGAGAATCCCTATTAAAGGAGGAAGACTTAGAAAGAACATAAGCTCCTCCCGAAGGTCCAGTGAGCTTGTATCTCTTCAAAAATCTCACCTCCACGTGCTACAAACTCACAAGGAACAAGTTGTCACCTTGCTCGACTTGGTTTGGAAGGAATTTGAGGGTTTAGAGAGACCAAGAAGGATCAAAATTCAAATAGAGGAGAAGGACATGTATATGTACATGGTGGTGTTTGTTCAAGGACGCGGCTCTATTCAGTGATCCTCAGATCGAGGAGATGTCTACATGTGAAAGGCTGATGATCGAGGAAGAAAAGTCAAGGAGAAGTCGAGCCAAGAAGATGCAAGCCTCAATCGGAGAAAAGTGGAGAAATCAAGGCCATTAGGATTAACAAAAGCAAACCTATGAGGGACAGGGAGTTGATCGAGGTTAACTCAGACCTGCTCCCATTAGTCCACGTAGGCCTATAAAAAGTCAAAACAAGGAATTAATCCATTATTAAATAACTTTAAAATAATATATGATTTTATTAATTTTTTTGTCGAAACTTGAAAAATGGTTAATATTTTATGCAGTATTTTATTATGACTTTTATTTATTTTTACAATTTATTTTATTAGGTGTTAATTTTTACATGTGTAATTATATGTATATTTACATATATATGTTGTATTTTTTATTTAATATTTTATTATTTTATTAACATAATTTATATATTTATAAATTATTTAAATACATATGTATATATTTTTATTTTATTTTTATAAAGTTATTTATTTACTTAAATAAATAGGTCTATGTAACATGTAGGTATATAATAAATATTCTTTACCTATATAGTAAAGTATATTATTTATTTTATTTTACTTTTATGGTTTTATTTAGTTTTATTTGTATTTGTATTTTAAATAATATTTACAAACTTATAAAAATATAAGAAAGTGAAAAATATAAGGAATAAATATATTGATTATTTTATACAGGTATATTACACAATGAGGGCCCAAAAGCCAACTTTTGCATCTTAACTCCAAATTAAATGAAACCACCTTAATTAAATAAATAATTTTATTTTATGAACAATAAAGGTGAGTTTGATCAATTTAAGTTAGTATGGAGAAGATACATGTCTGGGAAGTTTTCTTTGTTACTTTTTATTCTGTGTGTCTTGATCACACTATGCATTATTTTTTAGTGAAATCAATTTTGTATTTTTCTTGGTATTTTTATGCACAACTTTCATGATTAAAATTTATTGATTTGAGGTGTAAAAATAAGAAAATAAAATAGGTCCCAAAACTTATTATTAATGAAATAAAAATTGGGGTTTTTATGTAACTTTTGGCCCTGATCTCCCTCTACTTTATTCCTCGTCGACCAAGTCAATTCTTGACTTAGTCTTGGATTAAGGGTCATTCAATACCTTTGATATTTCATTTCTTCTCTTTATCCTTTTATTTTGTCATTAAATACAATATTTTATACAATATGTATAGATCAATAATTGAATGTTACTATGTCCAAATTAATACTACATACATGCATTTAACTAGGGATTCAAGGCCAAAATGAAAGAATACAGGTGATGAAATAGAGATTCATCAGTAATATGCAGGTTAGGGATGATTCAAGTGTCTCAAGGTGGGCTACAAGTAATTAAAATACTGGTTTTTTTAAGTTTGCAGTATATGTGATTACAAGTAGTCCCATATTTAGTCGCATAGTCTATGTAGCGCACACATATTCATCAGGTGGGTGTGAGTACGGGGCACTACAATGCTCATAACCTACTACCACAATACGACTATAGTGGTCATAAGCCCTTTTGCAAAACAATTTATACGAGTATAAGTCTTTCGACTACATGTAGATGCCTGTCCTCATTTCATCCGCGTTGTAACTATAGTATGACCACAAAGTGGCTACAATTGTATTCATAATTCAACATATTTCTTACAGTGGATGCATCGATAAATTTCAGAAAAAAACTTCTTCCTGTCGCAATACACAAGGTGGTCGATGATCTACTTCTGCATGTAACTCGTCCAACCATCGCACATCAATGTTACCACTTACTATGGTCATCTCCTTTTCATCTCCCTAATGTAATCGTTCATCTACTCCTCCATTCCAAGATACTTGTTCATTATCCCCCAAACTATGGTACCTTTCACTTCCGTTCCTACAACATTGATCTCTGCGATGGCGTGTTGCAAAAAAGGTTCACTAGCAATGTTTGTACGAATGCTTTCATCAAAAAAAGAGCTTGATAATGGCCTTTCCCTCTCTCTCACTAGCATTTGAGAACATGTCCTTCACTGTCTTCTACCTCGGATCCTTTCTTGGCTTGTACTGCATGGACCTACTCCACATCAAGAAGGGCTTGACTCCCTTCCCCTTGTGTTCTTTGGTGGGTGTGTTACTGGTGAGATTCCAGGATTACTCCCACTGCAACTGGCACCATAGAAGTCTTCTTGTGCACCACCAAGTTCTCACCTCTAAAACTTGCTACTCAAATATTCTTGTGTTGCATTACTGTATGCCCTCCTTGATAAATTCATGATTTATCATATTATTATTTGATCAATATCCCTCTTGCATAGATCATTCAATAAAATACTTGATCAATTCAATAATATTAACATTTAACTCTTTGTAATTAATTAACCCTAATTATGTGCATATAAATAACCTTATTTGTATTTTCATCTCTTTTATCATCTCAATATCAAAAATACCATAAAAAGAGTTTAATGGTATATATTTGTTTTGTAATTATTTATAAATTTAAATACCAGAAATATCACAAAAGAATTTTAAAATGAGACTTTTTATTCACTTAAAAATACTTACAAAAAATGTTTCTTGTATATATTATTTATTTTCATTTTGAGTTCTACATGAAAGTTGTAGATCTCAAAAAGATCCACACCTTTCATGTTGAATACTTTTTATTTTGAAGCATGTAGATATTTCTTTCTTATTTATCTTTGTTTTTATTTTTTTCTTTTATTTCATTAGACCATGTAGCGCCCCCAGGGCCGCCCATGTTGCCTGCCTCTCCTCTCGCTACCCGCCTCACTCCTCAGCCATCCATCAACGTGTGAGTACTTCATTCTAGGCTACCCATCTGCACCTTGCCCTCCGCCGTCTATTGAGATCGCTTGATCTCATTAAGACCACCACCATTCTATCTACTCTTCGATCGTTGGATCATCTGATCCAACGGTCATCACGTGTCTTCAGCCTCCATCCGACCACCACCTCACGACGTACACTTGCAACCATTTCTTCTTCTCTCATTTATTCTTGTCCCTCTAATCAATTGTTTCACCTCCCGATTGTTGCCCAACTTCCACATTTCTTGCACACCACCTGGCGCTCCACTTCACCCCAACCATTGATCGTAAGAGGTGGTCAAACATCGATGCTCCACCACCTAGAACTGCTATCTATCCCCATCAAATACTCCTCCTCCAGCACAATTTGTGGGTATTTGCCTTTATGCAAGCGTACTCTCGAGCCTAAAATTCCAATTTATGATATAAATTCGACCAAGTGGTGAGCAAAGATGGGGCTTCACTCCAGCATGATCCACAAAAATACTTCTCCTTGTTGCATCCCTCTACTTGGGTCTGCTTGAGATCTACTTCCAGCCGAAGTATCGAGCGAAGACCTGATGTCTTTTTAGGCCTCTCCATATGTTGATTCGTCCAAGCTTCTCTCGATCTTCTTCTTCTCCAAGTAAGCTCCTTTATCTTTGTTTCTTTGTGTCCTTTTGTTTCTCTTATTTATCACAGCTTAGCCTCGCACCTTCACTGCACTCCTAGTACCTCCTCACCTTTGCCCATCTCTAATATTCTTCGCTCCATATTCACCTTTCCTCCCACATTTCTCCACAACCTCCCCCATCTTGTTCTTTCTCAACCTTTGCAAAGGGTTGAGGACTCAAATAGGGATAAAGTCCTACACCTCCAAGGAGCCCTCATTTCCACTTCGTTATCTTCCCATAAGATCCCTTCACATGGGCATTTGGATTAACTTTGCAGGAGGTCAATGCGACTTGAATGAATAGAAAATCAAAAGAGGTTCAATCAAGCTTGCCATCTTTGAATAATTGACTTCGATCAGGACCTCCATACCTCTTAGACTCTTAATCAACCTTCCTTTTCCCTCTCGCATTGTCCAGAAAGCTTCTTCGACCTTCTGGATGTTTGTCAGAGCAGTGAGCAGTCATCGGCTCCTCATAGGAGCTCCACTACTACATAGTCGTGCGCGGAGGAGGAGGAAGACTGGAGACCTATAGGCAGATCAGGACCCCCAGTATGATCCAATGATGGAACTCTACCTATCGATCTGACGTGTCAAACCTCAGCTTTGGGAGACCCCATCATACTCCAGAGCACCAGCCAGAGCCATGTAGCCCAAAGCAATGCTTCGTCTTGGTCCTAGTGTTGCATGCGTGAGGCGCGTGTCTTGCTGGAGAATTTGTAGTGTTGCTCATAACCTTCACATATATAAATTCCAGTCAAGCACGTGAGACGCACATGTCCGCTGTAAAAAAATTAGGTAAGCCCCACCTACTTCTCGTAGTTGCATTTATACCCCCATGCAGACTATTAGCATTGTATACCTAGATGGTTTTTGCTTATTGCATTTCAGTCCATTACATGACCTTTTTGTTACAATTTGTTAAGATTTTATTGTAAACCAGTCCCTACCTTTGATGATGAGTCTCTTTCGAATTACAATTCTAATTTATCTTATTTAAAAGCTTGTCTGGTGCTCTTTCATTCTATATATTCCATTATATGATGTGACTTGTTGAAATTAATTTAAAAATTAGATAGGTATTGTAGCTTTAAAACTTGAGCTGTGAATTGAAAAGGCATGTTTAGGTGCTTAATGATGAGTTAAATCTCTTGATTTGTCTTTGAATCATAATCTAGTTAGGACCCCAATTTGAGAGGATTTGTATATTGTTTCCTGAAGTGATATTAACTTAGGGAGTTTGGATCATTAATTGTTACATTGAACCTTAATTTGAATTGAATATTTACACGAATTGACGTATTAATTCATTTAGTGTAACTTTGAACCAATTTAAGCATGATGGCATAGAAGCATGATGGAATAGATGTTTCATTTATTAAAGTCAGGAGATAAAATGTGATTTTGTATTTGTATGTGTGTTTTGTAAAGTCCTATATTTGTATCATTTTTGTTGCATAAAATATTGCCATTTGAAAATCAAATAAAAAGCATTCATCCATTTGGCTTTGTGCACACTTAGTTTAATAAGACCCGTAGACTAATTTAATCATTTGATTTAGGACTTAATTAAATAATTTATCCAGTAGTGTCTATGTGTTCGACCTTGGTATATTTGCCAAGTTGAATTTTCCACCTACACAAAAGGTTGTTCATTAACGAAATATTTTCTACCTCCTATACTATGATAATTTCACATTCTTTAAGAGGTCAAAAAGAGATTCATCGCTCCTCTCAGCAGGAGCCTAAATATCAGCGGGTATACAAAATCATAATCATCCGAATCAAAGATAAAAATTGAACTCATTTTCAAACATGAACTCCCTAAATTGGTCATCCCTTATCATTCTCTTTTGATCCTTCTAATTCCCCTCCAAGTTAGACTTCACCAGCTCCCTTTTCAAATATGAACTCCCTGAATTGATCATCCCATATCACCGTCTTTTGATCCTTCTAATTCCCCTCCAAGTTAGACTTCACCGGCCCCTTAACATCTTTAGGACAATGTGTACACTTGAAACATTCTTGTTATTGCCAACAAGATGATGCTTCAACGTCGTAATCCCCCTCATGTCGACCTCTTTCCACAGAAGTTGCATTGTGGTTTGGATTTATTACCCTCTAGTGCAGGAGCATACCTCCAACCAATCTAACCAATGTCTCTCAAGCCATTAGATCTTGATCTAGAGTGTGAACCTATGATGTTGATTTCCTCGACTGGAACCTATGAAGAAATAAGAGAATAATCACTGAATCATGCATGAGACACAAAATGGGAACAATCAACTATTTGCTTCTTATTTTTTATTTTAATTCTTGTACTTACTATTAATTTTTTTTCATAATATACAAAATTCTTGAACATTTAGTGTTTAACATAATATCTAGGTTTTTGTATTTCAATTTGTAAGAAAAAACATCTGCAATCTAGAATTGAGGTATTATTATTAGACATGAACCATGCAAGAGATGAAAAATATAAAAATCAATTATTTTCTAGTGAAGATCTTAGGTTTAATTTTTGAAATTTATAAGTTAATAAATTTTAAATAAAAAAGAACTTAAATTCATGTTTTAATTACCATTGATAAACCACTGCAACAAAGTTGAGCTATAGTGACGTTTTTTTTCTAAAATCCTCACTAAATAAGTCGTTGTTAAATATATATAACAACAATATTATCTGTTGTGAAATTATTTTTTATACATGAAATTAGCAATAAATATCAACTATGTCATTATATCTTAGAGTTTCTCCATATAGCAATGCTTATTTGTTGTTATTCCTCAAAATTTTAACTAATCACGCTAAATTTTTAACTAAAAAATAGCAATGATTAGTTGAAATTTTGAAAAAAAATAGCAAGGAATAAGCATCACTATATGAACTAGCATTAATGATATAGATACAAATATGATATTTGTGGCTAATTTCAAGTATAAAAAATTATATCACGATAGATAATATTGTCACTATATATTTAAAAATGGATGATCTAGCGATGGATTTTAGAAGAAAAAAATCCCTATAGCTCAATTTTGTTGTAGTGAACAATAGATTTAAGTTCCTGCTTTGCAAAAAGCTGATTTGATTCCATCATAAATTTCGAAATCCTAAATTTATTCTCCTTATATCTCATAAAATACTCCAAATCTTCCCAAAAAAAACTCAAGAATATACCATACCCAGACAAGAAGAACAAAACCCTAAAAAATCATTCGAACATTAACAAAAAAGTTAAGATTGAGAGCCACATACCTTCAAAGAAGCAAGGGGATTGAAATGGGCGATGTTTTGCCATATCATCCAAAAGAGAGGATTATTTATTGAAAGATTATGTTGGTCGAGCGATATATCGATACTCCTACGATATATCGCCGACATATCGTCATGTCTTGAACCCTTATTTATATATATATATATATAGGAAATATTTCCAATGAGGTGCACCTTTCCTGGTGCATGGAATCAATCCAATGGTTGTCATTAATAGCTTGTTATTAATATATTTTTAATGTTGAAAAATCTATTATGGTCATTTTAACATATTCTAAATTTAGAATGCAACAAATATCTCCACAATTATCTCCTCTTTCCTCTCTCTCTTCCTCTCTCTCCCACTGTCTCTCTCGATCTCGATTGCCGCACGAGGTTCCTCTCCTCCATCTCTCTCTCTCTCTCTCTCTCTCTCTCTCTCTCTCTCTCTCTCTCTCTCTCTCTCTCTCTCTCTCTCTCTCTCTCTCTCTCTCTCTCTCTCTCTCTCGACGGCAGTATGAGGAGAGAAGGTTGTTGCTCGTCGGTGATGGCGTTCAAGACAGTGGATGCAACGCGCTGCTCTACGGTGGTCGGTGATGGCATTCTCCAAAGTTATTTTCTTGTATCTAATAAAGGCGCGTCGTGTGGGGGTGATGGCTACGCGTGGAGGAGGTGGATCATGAAGGAGAAGGTAGAAGGAGATTGTGAATGGAGGTGTGTGGGCAGAGGAGGACGTGCATGGAGGAGGTGGGTCGTGAAGGAGAAGGGCGAAGGAGGTGTGGGTAGAGTAAGGATGCTGGAGATGAAGAGCATGCCCAGTTTTTTTTCAAATAAGAGATCCTTTTTTGCAATCTTGAGTATTTTTTTACAATCTCATATCGTATTTTACAATATCATATCATTTTCTTTACAAATTTTAGTCTGTTTTTTACATTTATTTATATTCCGTGATATGGCAAAAACTATTTATGAGACTTAGATATATGTTCGAGAGGGGGATTTTACAATCTCAGACCAGAATTTACAAATACGAAGATATTTCCTACATATATGAGACCTTTTTTTACAAAAACATTATCAAATTTACAACTACAATAATTATTGTATTACTAACTTTGATCTTATTCTACAATACATGATGCAAATTTACAATGTGGATTCGAATTTTACAAAGATGCTTGGCATTCTGCTGGGCATGAAAGTACCGTACATTTTTGTGAAAAATGCACATAATTATCGGTGTGGATTTACATCTTCATACAGATTTTACAAAACGTGCATGAACTTTTACAATTGTGTTGTCAAAATTACAATTATAATAATATAACTATTACTAATTGTGATTTTATTTTACAATGTAGGATACAGTTCTACAATATCAACGGGTATTTTACAAAGAGATCTGCTATTCTGCATTTCGCGAAAATGCTACCACGTTGGCGAAACTTCATTAACTAAGAGGCAACAAAAAATACCAAATCAGACGCGCTAATAATGGAAATATACAAAGACGAAATAAATTTCAAATTCAAAATTAAATTCAAATTTAAAATGAAAATGTATGGACGAAAATACCTTTTTGGATGAAGAACCACTAGATCGAGATCTAACAGATCTCGTGATGGGCTTTCCATGCACCCAGGAAAGGTGCACCTAATTGGAAGGGCCCTCTCTCTCTGTATATATATATATATATGGGAAAAGGGAGTATGCACCGGCGGGTGCAGCTAACTAACTACACCCGGCTATCTTTCTTACTGGTTTCGGTTTAAAAAAAACTTATGGAGATATACTTAGTTTATTGACAAGAATATTTGTTTCAAATTTCATGCAAAACAAACTAGCATGCCCATCTAGATATGATCAATTTCAATAATTCTGAAACCGTTAAAATGTCATAGCCTTGATGGAGATGATAGAAATGTCGAATTTATTGAAATTGGTATGATATCATGGTGATATATGGTGACTTAAATCCCCCTACGTTTCATTTCAAAAACACAAAAAACCAATGAAAAAAATGGTCGGGTGCAGCTAGTTAGCTACACACGCCGGTGCAGCTTCCCCAACCCATATATATATATATGAGGAAAATGGGGCTGCCCCCTAGGGGGAGCTAACTTAGCTCCCCCCGCCCTATTTTCTTCAAATTTTTTATTTTTTTTCGAAATTTTTTTCCGTGAATATTCATCAATCCCTATATTATGTTATAAAAATTTCGTGTGAAACAGAGACTCCTACGCCCTCCATCCAGACAATCATTTTTTTAACGGTCTCAGGATTTTTTTAAATCGACCCCGTCTGGATGGAGGTCGTAGGAATCTCTGTTTTGCATGAAATTTGAATGACATAATATAAGGATATAATCATGAATTTACATAATTTTTATTTTCAAAAAAATAAAAAAACACGCAAAAAATAGGGTGGGGGGAGCTAAGTTAGCTCCCCCTAGGGGGCATACACATTTTACCCTATATATATATATATGGGAAAAATGTGTATGCCCCTAGGGGGAGCTAACTTAGCTCCCCCCGTCCCATTTTTCACATGTTTTTTTATTTTTTTTGAAATCTAAAACCATGTAATTCATTACAAAATCCATATATTACGCTATTAAAATTTCATGCGAAACAGAGACTCCTACGACCTCCATCCAGACTGGGTCAATTTAAAAATCATGTGATCGTTAAAAAATGACTGTCTAGATGGAGGTCGTAGGAGTCTCTATTTCGCATGAAATTTTAATAGTATAATATAGGGATATAGTGATGAATATTCACGAAAGAAATTTTTAGAAAAAAAATAAAAAAATGGGGTAAATGGGGCGGGGGGAGCTAAGTTAGCTCCCCCTAGGGGGCAGCCCCATTTATCCCTATATATATAGGAAATATTTCAAATGAGGTGCACCTTTCCTGGGTGCAAGGAAAGCCTACGATCTTGACCATCCGCAAATAATCCGATGGTTACCATTAATAGCTCGTTATCTATATATTTTTAATGTTGAAAAACCCATTATGGTCATTTTAGCATATCTCTATTTAGAATGCAACAAATATCTCCACAAATTTCCCTTCTCTCTCCCTCTCCCTCTCTCTCCCTCTCTCTCTCTCTCTCTGCTACCTGTCTCCCTATTCGACCACCACCACACGCTCTTCCTGGAGATTCGATTCGCGGCAATGGCAGATTCGCTTCGATTCGCAGCACGAGCCTCCGGTGCCGATCCTCTCGACCCGTCTTCCAGTTCCGACCACCACAGCACGCCCGCCCTGGAGATTCGCGGCCATGGGAGATTCGCGGTCATGTTTCGCGTGAATGGAGGTGTGTGGGCGAAGGAGGACGTGCATGGAGGAGGTGTGTCGTGGAGGAGAAGGGCGGAGGAGGTGCGGGTAGAGAGGATGCTGGAGATGGAGGGCGTGCCCAGTTTTTTACAATCAGAAATCCTATTTTACAATCTCAAGTATTTTTTACAATCTCAGATCGTATTTTACAATCTCATATCTTTTTTTTTACAAATTTCAGGTGGGTCGTGGAGGAGAAGGGTGGAGGAGGTGCGGGGTAGAGAGGATGCTGGAGATGGAGGGCGTGCCCAGTTTTTTACAATTAGAGATCCTATTTTGCAATCTCGAGTATTTTTTTACAATCTCAGATCGTATTTTACAATCTCATATCATTTTTTACTAATTTCATACTGTTTTTTTACATTTATTTAAACTTCATGATATGACAAAAACTATTTACATTTATTTTACAATGCAGGATGCAAAATTACAATATATATTCGAATTTTACAAAGATGCTTGGCATTCTGCGGGGCGCGAAAGTACCGTACATATTTGTAAAAAATGTACATAATTGTGAGTGTGGATTTACAATCTTCATACGGATTTTACAAAAAGTGCGTGAATTTTTACAATAGTGTTATCGAAATTACATATATAATAATATAACTATTACTAATTGTGATTTTATTTTACAATGCAGGATACACTTTTTACAATATCAACGAGCATTTTACAAAAAGATCTACTATTCTACATTACGCGAAATTGCTACCACGTTGGCAAAACTTCAATAACTAAAAGGCAACAAAAAATACCAAATCAGACACGCTAAAAATGGAAAAATACAAGGATGAAATAAATTTCAAATTTGAAATTAAATTCAAATTTTAAACGAAAATGTATGGGCTAAAATACCATTTTGGATGAAGAACCGCTAGATCGAGATCTAACGGATCTCGTGATGGGCTTTCCATGCACCCAGGAAAGGTGCACCTCATTGGAAGGGCCCATATATATATAGGGAAAAGGGAGTATGCACCCTGGTGTATGTAATTTTACATGCATCGGGACCTATATCTCCCATATTTTTTTACTTTTTTGGAAAATATCACTTTGTATACTCATCCATATATTCCTCCTATATGTCGTTCGAATTTTGTCAGAAACAGAGACTTCTATGCCCTCCATCTAGACCATGTAATTTTAACGGTCTTAGAATTGCTGTAACTTACTTGTTCTAGATGGAGGGCATAAGAGTCTCTGTTTCTGACGAAATTCGAATGACATATAGGAGAGATATATAGATGAATATACATGGTGATATTTTTTAAAAATGTGAAAAAATGTGGAAGATATAGGCCTCGGTGCATGTAAAATTACATGCACCTGGGTGCATACTCCCCAATCCCATATATATATATATATATATATATATATATATATATATATATATATATATATATATATAAGGAAAAAGGAGCCTACCTCGGCGGGTGTAGGTAACTTCCTACACCCGGCTTAATTTTTCATTATTTTTTGATTTTTTTGAAATGAAACCTTGGGGGATTTAGATCACCATGTATCACCATGTTGTCATTCCAAATTCAACTTAATTCGAGACTTCTATCATCTCCATCAAGACTACCAAATTTTAACGGTCTTAGAATTGCTGAAATCGACCATGTCTAAATGAACATGTTAGGAATGTTTATTTTGCATGAAACTTGAAACACATATTCCCCTTAACATATTAGTAAATCCCCCCCCCCAACTTTTATTTCAAAAAAAATAAAAAAATAGTCAAAAAATGGGGTGGGTGCAAAGAGTTTCCTACACCCCAGGGTGCAGGCTCCCTGCCCCCATATATATATATATATATATATATATATATATATATATATATATATATATAGGGACCCTTTTAAATGAGGTGGGGTCTCATAGAGATTATAGTGAGCCAACCATAAACACGGTTGGATTAAGATCGGATGGATGGGATCAAAACCACTATTATTATATGGAATGTTTTGACGAAAAAAATTTTCTATATATAGAGAATACGAACGTGCGATTTTTAGGGGATAGTAGAGAAAAACGCGGGTCTACAAATTAGGCATAATTAATTTCTTAAAAACAGACTTCAGGATGGCTAATTTATATAGTAAATACCAAATAGTTCAAAAAAAGATACTTTTTTCGGATAGTTTATTGAATAATACTTGAACGAATTGCTATTGTAAGATACTTTTTTGAAATATAGCTAATAAATTTACAAAAATTTGTTCATATTTTGTTGGTTTTAATAGCAACAGATATAGTATATTTATGTCATGAGGATTAGTTAAATAGCTTAGGAGGAAAAAATCTGAATCCATATGATAACGAGGTTTCATTACGATCAATTTCATTTATTGAACAATGTAAATATATTTTGGATTGTAAAAATTGTATTTTTAAAAAAAATTCAACTACATCTAATTAACATATTTTATAATTAAATTTTACATCGAAAATTTGAATACATTGACACAAATTTGAAATTTGAACGTATAATAATACAAAGATTTTATTAGAATTCGAAATAACATATACTACTGAAATTTAAAAATTAGGCGAATTTATTAAAAGCTGATGGCCGCAACAATGTATACTACAATTTTTTTAAAATAATAATAAGATTAAAATATTTGAAATTTTATACTTATGTAAGATTGAATTTTAATTATTTTTTTGATAAATTTGATTTGATTTTTACAAATATTTACAGATATTTTGAAATAACAGATACTATAAGACAAAATTAATTGCATTAGAAAATATAATTCCTATTAGATGGTTCTGACTTTACATATTAAATTTTTAAATTAAGCTGAAAATGGAAAAAAATAATTGAGTAATTATGAGAATGTATCGACGGGTGATTATGATAATAATAACAACAAGGAAAGTAATAATTAACTACCGTAAAGGGAGCTCACGGTCATCTCAACATAATAAAATTGATGATAATAAATGTTTCCAAATCGATCAAAATAGTCGGATTTGATCCTTCTAATTCCCCTCCAAGTTAGACTTCACCAGCTCCCTTTTCAATTATGAACTCCCTGAATTGATCATCCCATATCACCATCTTTTGATCCTTCTAATTCCCCTCCAAGTTAGACTTCACCAGCTCCTTAACATCTTTGTGACAATGTGTACACTTGGAAATATTCTTGTTATTGCCAACAAGATGATGCTTCAACCTCGTAATCCCCCTCATGCTGACCTCTTTCCACAAAAGATGCATTGTGGTTTGGATTTATTGCCCTCTAGAGCAGGAGCATACCTCCAACCAATCTAACGAATGTCTCTCAAGCCATTAGATCTTGGTCTAGAGTGTGAACCTATGATGTTGATTTCCTCTACTAGAACCTACGAAGAAAAAAGAGAATAATCACTGAATCATGCATGACACACAATGGGAACAATCAACTATTTGCTTCTGATTTTTCATTTTAATTCTTCTATTTACTATATTTATAATTTTTTATTTTCATAATGTACAAAATTCTTGAACATTTAATGTTTAACATAATATTTAGATTTATGTGTTTCAATTTGTAAGAAAAAACATCTGAAATCTAGAATTGAGGTATTATTATTAGACATGAACCATGCAAGAGACGAAAAATACAAAAATCAATTATTTTCTAGTGAAGATCTTAGGTTTATTTTTTGAAATTAAGAAGTTAATAAATTTTAAATAAAAAAGAACTTAAATTCATGTTTTAATTACCAGTGATAAACCACTACAACAAAGTTGAGCCATAGTGATGTTTTTTTCTAAAATCCTCCCTAATTAGTCGTTGTTAAATATATATATAACAACAATATTATCTGTTGTGAAATTATTTTTTATACATAAAATTAGCAATAAATATCATATCTGTCATTATATCATTAGAGGTTGTCCATATAGCGATGCTTATTTGTAGTTATTCCTCAAAATTTTAACTAATCGCGCTATATTTTTAACTAATAAAAATAGCAGTGATTAGTTGAAATTTTGAATAAAATAGCAAGGGATAAGCATCACTATATGAACTAGCATTAACGATATAGTGACAAATATGATATTTGTGGCTAATTTTAAGTATAAATAATTATATCACGATAGATAATATCGTCACTATATATTTAACAATGGATGATCTAGTGACGGATTTTAGAAGAAAAAACATCCTTGTAGCTCAATTTTGTTGTAGTGAACAATAGATTTAAGTTCCTGCTTTGCAAAAAGCTGATTTGATTCAATCATAAATTTCGAAATCCCAAATTTATTCTCCTTATATATCATAAAGTACTCCAAATCTTCCCAAAAAAAAACTCAAGAATATACCATACCCAGACAAGAGGAACAAAACCCTAAAAAATCATTCTAACATTAACAAAAAAAAAGTTAAGATTGAGAGCCACATACCTTCAAAGAAGCAAGGGGATCGAAATGGACGATGTTTTACCCATATCATCCAAAAGAGAGGATTACTTTATTGAAAGATTACGATGGTCGAGCGATATATCGATACTCCTATGATATATCACCGACATATCGTCATGTCTTGAACCCTTATATATAAATATAAGTTAAGCCTTTACTCTTTTTTTACTTCAAAATAAATCTAAGTTAAGCCTTTACTTCTTTTCGTGTTTGTTTGTGAATAGCCTTGATCTCTAACATGTTATTTTTTTAACCCATGATTGGAGGATAACCACTAACCAGTACGCCAATTCACGTTTAGTGAGAGAGAGTAAGATTGACATTGTCCCAATTTACAAGAGATTATCGAACGACATGCTACATGAGCTACAGATTAGGCACGATAATAAGGTTCGTGAAAGAGAATCTAGGGTTAACTAGAGTTCCTGTTTTAATTTATCCCAAAACTAACGAGGAAGAGGATGCATGTGATCATCCTCCATGCAAGATATTTGAAAAACTGGCCAGCCATTCAGACGGTCCACCGGAGCGCACGCCCGAACCCACATTTATTGACTGCATCTTTTCAATAGTGTGGACTTTCCAAGCCATCCCCGTATTTATTTATATAATCCCATTACCCCCCACCTCGTCTCATCACCAAAGAACTTAGACCATCCGTCACCTCCGGCACGCGTCGGCCAATCACATGGACGTCGAGCCCTTCCCGACCAAGTTCTGCAGGGGCATCAGAAACCTCTGGTCCCGCCGCGGCTACGAGCGCCTGCGCTCCTCCCCCCGCCGTTCACTCCGCGTCGTCAAGCTCGGCGGCTCCTCCGTCCGCACGTGGCGGCTCCGCCCTGATGTGAGGCCTCGGTTCCGTCTCCGCCTCCGCATCTGGTCCCCGCTGAGGCTGCTGGGGAGCCTCAGGGACGCGTACATGGACACCATGCTGCGCCTCGCCGGGCGGAGCGGCGGCCTAACGAGAGTGAGCTCTACGGCCAATGGAGGGGCGTGGGGGAAGCGAGTGCCGAGAGCGAGGTCCGTGAAGGAGACGAGCAGGGACTTCGAGAGGAAGCTCGTGACGGAGATTTACAAGTCCATCGCTGCCTCCCGAGGGATCAATACCTTCTAGTGTATATATCTACTAAGCAAGCAGAAGAGTCCCCCTGAGATTTGAGAGGGAAGCGGAGTCCCCCCACATCCTCTATTACCCATTGTATTCGTTCTTTGCCATTCTTTGTTGTTTTGTTTGTTCGTTTCATTTGTAAAGATGAGATCATGAGAGGGTCCTCAAAGTTTGGAATTTGTCACCCTTTGGATGCGGGATGGCATCAATTTATCTCGGAATTTGTCCATCTAGGAATATTCACTATCTCAAGGTAAGCAGTTGCATTGTGACTCGTATTATTTCTTATTGCTAATCCGGACGGACCCTCAAATGTAAAAAAAGAGATATATTCATGTGTTTATTCGTAGATGTTTGACAAATATATAAACAAGTAATAAATACATTATCTGTAGATTATATGGACTGCGATTTAACTCCAAAAAGTTGCAGGAATTATGCAATGTTTGAGAAATTATAAGATCCATCTGTGTGAAATCTGGCCTCAACGGTGCATGGACTAGTGAAACCTACGTACGTGGATACAAAGAAAGTCCAACAATAGAACGCGCACATTCCATCACATTTGAATAGTACACAAAATGAAGACATAGATAAACAAATAACAAATACATTATTTAAAAGTTCTCAAAAATATAGATCACATAATAGTATAATAAAGTCAAAAAGCAAAAACATCGTGTCATGCACGAAGAAAACAAGGATCCAAAGAAGAACTGGTTATGTAAAGAACCTTAGAATAAGCATTACTCTCCTTAGTCTCATGCTCCTTGTTAACCATAACACTTCTTAGAATTTCAGAATAAGCTAAGCATAGATAGGAATGACTCAATAACAATAAAAAAGGTAAATTATATATTAATAAAAATAATCAATAAATATTATTTTCATAAAAATGATCACTCATGCATGGACGAAGTTAGGATTTTAGGATTGGACAAGTCAATTTAATAGATGATATTTGCACCTTTTAAAAAAAATGTGTTTCTAAAGTTAAACTTAAGAGAAATTTCAGCGATATTTTTTCATAAAAATATAATAAAAATATTATAAATAAATGAATAAGACTTAAACATACACAGTAGACTGACTTTTGATATTTTTGAAACTTCATATATCATTTATAATATGAGAAAATGTATTGTTTCAACTTATTTTAGTAGAAATATTATTATTTCTATGAACCTTAATTTGGGTGTTCCAATATGTTGCAGGGTAAATTTCAAACATGGCATGTGCCTAACACATCATCCAGATCTAGCAACATTATTAGTATTTGTAGTAATTGTAAATGAATAAACATGTATGTTTATGAGCTACTAACACAACAAGTAAATCAAATGGGAAAATTAGTATATTACAAAATGATACAACAGTGACTATTGCATGTAAATTGTATTAAATTTGTACAATCGTATTCTTGAAACGATGATCAATTTTATTACTCTAATAAATTTTGATGTGGAATAAGATATATCGCAAATTATAAGTGCATGACAATAAAAGCCGATCGGCACGAGTCTTATTTTATTTGTTTTCATTTTTATCATTATTGTATAATGATTCGTCAAGTAGTATATGATGCTCCTGTTATCAATTCCTTGTTCTTATTGAAATTTTGAAGTCAATAAATCTAAAGTTAATAAGGTTATAATCAAGGATCTTAGTCATATAAATCAAATGACAAGACAAAGTTAGGATTAAGTTGCGATTGGACCTATGAAAGCTAGCTCTCACGTGCAATTAATGGGCGGTTAAGATTAAGTAATAACATTTACACATGCATATTAAATGCATAATGCCTAAAATATAATAATACGTTATTTTATTTTTAACAATAACGACGTGCATTACAAAATTCTGTAATCCCTTGTAATCCCTCGTGTGCGTCGTTTGCAATACATAAGAAGGAAAATACGTTGATGCAACTTTATGCAATGGAAAATAATTGGCACAATCTCGGCTTGAGAACAAGCATTAATAGATCTATTAGGTAGCATTCCTAGGGTTTCCACGCATACCTTATAGAAGCAAACCAATCATTGAACCCCCTATATATGGGACTGAAACTTAGCACTGCCGGAAAGGAAGCTTCTCACCAAATTTATTTATTTATTTTTCAATATTGAGTGGTAGAATAGAGGGGTACATGTAACATAATATAATCTACGGCATGCATGCATGCTCGTTTAAAACTATGGTAGAGGTTTAATAGGAAATGGTGAATAGGAAAATCAATTTCGTTAATGAGATAATTCAGTCACTGGTTGCATTTTAGGATGGCAAGTTGACCATTCCATTTATTTACAGTTAATAATATTTTATCGAAATGAAATATAATATGGCTTTTTTAATCCGTTACATTTTTAGAGAGAGGGGGGTTGACTTTTTGGAGAGGATTAATGGATAAAAAGGTAGTTCCTCATCTTTATGGAACTTGATAGAGTGCACTATCTGATCTTGAAATTAACTTGGACTTTTTTTTGGAGGTGTGGGGATGAGGAGGGCAATAGAAATAAAATTAAGAGATATATATATTTGATCACAAATAAATATCATTTAAACATGTGTTATTTCATGAGATTGGTGGGGTCGGGCCCTGCTTGATCCCATCTCCTTCTGTCACTGCCCACAAGTTTCTGAATGGAAGTCGATGAATGGATGCTCATGGGATAGGTGTACGAGTTATTTGATTGTGACTTGTCCCGATTCATTATTATTGGGTCACGGGTCAACCTGATCCTTACCAATGGGTACTCAATTCTAACGAGTATCCTCTTTATTTCAATGAGAATTGTGGGTTCTCCTTAATTCTCATGTGATTCAGATTACTTGGAATCCCGACTTTGGCTTATATTGAGCAAGGAACAGTCTTTCTTAACGTGATTGTTCCTCTTGCCATTGAAGCAAAGTATCTCGCTATCTTTTTTTTGGTCATCACATTTTATGATCATCTTGAATCTTCTTATCAGCAAGTCTAAGTCATCCTCAAAGCATTCATTTGTAGGAGTAACCTCTGTGACTTGAAGTAATTTGCTCTTCTTTTTCTTTATCTCAGCTTCAGCCTTTCTAGTTTGATTTTTTCTCTACTTCATAGGATAAAAGCTTACTAATAATCGAGCTTTGATGCTATGCAAGAAAAGTGATCGTTTTTAGTATCGATCAAAACTCAATTAATCAGCATATATATATATATATATATATATATATATATATATCAATCAATTTCCTGTTTAGTCAGGCAACTCAAGGGTCAAACTTAAGGAAACAAACAATGCTTGAGGGTAGAGTATCTAGTTGTACCTATGTTAATATAACTAGATCAGATGTTTGTGTATAAGTGCATGTATGTATATTTATATTAATGTGTTGTGTTTGTTCTTCTTGCTTTGTTTTTAGATTTAGTTAATAAATATAATATATTTTGTAATTTTTCTATTATTTTTATTTTTGTAAATTTCCAATTTGTTTTTAATAATGTAAACTAAAAGAAAAGGAGTAATTAATATATGAAATAAGTAATAAAATATTAATAATTTTTTTATATTTTATTTTAGGTGATTTTTAAATATATGAAATATATTAAATAAAATAAAACTAAAAGTTGTGAAAAACAATTATGGTAAAATAATGGTAGTTTAAAAAATAGATATCTTTGTCAAATTAACCCCTAAAAAGACCTGCTATATTTTTACCTTATAGTAAATTCAAGGGATCGATGGGTCTTACCCCGAGCCATTTTCCCGCAATTTTTTTTATTTTTTTGCAAATAAAACCATGTATATTTATCTACAGATCCTATAATATGCCATTCAAATTTCGTCAGAAATGGAGACTCCATGCCCTCTATCTAGAACATGTGGATTACAATAATTTTTAGATCACTAAAATTACATGTTCTAGATGGAGGGCATAGAGATGAAAAAATGAATGGCATATTCGATGGATATATAGATGAATATACATTGTGATATTTTGCAGAAAAAACTAAAAAAATTGCGGGAAAATGACGTGTCCAGCCCCATTTTTTTTTCCAAAATACAATAAAGGTTCTAAAATAGATTTTTTACAAATTATTGGAATTTTAATTATTTTAGGTAGATTTTTTATATTTTTACATTTTATAGGTATAGAAGTAATATGAATGCAAACTGACAATAATGTAATTATTTATATACAGCGAGCCTTCCCTGATATTTAAAGAATTTTTCAACATGAGATGAATAAATTAAAAATCATCTAAGCGCAAAATGCAAATTGGAGCTTTTCAATTTTTACATGTCAAAGCATATCCAAAAAATCTAAAAAAATCATATAACATAGAGCATACAAATATCTTATACATGGTATTTTTTCAAGAGATGTTGTAAATTGTACCCATTATAAATCCAACTAAAAATTGACAAATCATTTTAGGCTCAATTCACAATATTTTCCCATCTCCAAAAATCACGTCAATAGGAGATAACAATGGTTTCTTTTTTTATGCAAGTATTCGTATATTACTATCAAAAAGGGAACATGTGGTTACAAAAAGGGTTGGAGAGCCTCTAACTGGGCATCATGGCCATAGAATTTGTATACGAAAGAAGTACAGTGAAATTAAACTAGAAGAAAATAGCCTGATGTAATTAGTTTAGGGTGGCTGTCACTATTTTTGAGATTCGTCTGATCGTATCATGCATAGAGGAAGTCTGCCCATCAGCCCATCTGGAATTACGCTCCTCCTAAATTGCCCAAGTAGTCGCAGCAAGAGCGATTGCGGTCCTCATTTTCAAGTTGCGGCAGAAAATCCTTGTGCAGCTTTCCAGCATCGTATTTAAGCACTGTGTCCCAATATTTGGAAGATTCAGGGATGAGGTTACCCTATCCCATACCTCCGCCGCAAAGAGGCATGAGCCTTGAGATGGGATTTTGTTTCCCCGTCTGGCCACAGAGATAGCAGGCTCCCTCAGTGATCAGTCCGCGTCTTGAGAGCCTTTCCAGCGTTGGGAGGCAATTCTAAATGAATAAACAAGACATCCATACAACTTTTACTCACGAAATTCTAGATATATGGATTCAGCTCTGAAAATTCTCCAGAAGGTATTCAAAATGAAATGCGGAAGTTCAGGTACGCATGAGAATTAAAATCATCTCAAAATGAGTACAGAGCAAAAAGTTGCGAGTCTCTAAATATAGGGGTATTCTTGCAAGATTCATAAAATATTACCAAAAATCAAAGTGAGTCCTTATCGACCAATTCAACGACTCAGAGGGATGTAGTTACAATTTATCCCAGTCACATGTGCTGCGCGTGATCACAGTTGTAGTGGGGAGTCTCGAGCAATTCTAATAACGACAGGTAGTCTTATACAATTGTACCAGTCGCGTGCTCAACGCACATGACTTTAGTTTATCTCCAACGGTTCGGATGATCTTTTACGTTTACATCAATGGGTGAAATTAAACTTGGCTTCCACGGCAGGATGCGACTGGGATTTAGATCGATGGCTAAAAGAAGCTCATGCTTGCAACGGGAGAGATGATGAGCCATGACGATCGATGTTTCTCGTTGCAGCGTGTTTCAACGGCTCTGATCTCAACTTTAGTCATCAAATGGTAGCTGCTTGTCATGCGAACCTCCTCAACTTCTTGTTCATCGCGGCGGTTCACAAGAATCTTCGACGAAAACTCTGGACATGGCTGAAAGCTTCACCTATCTGTCTATCTTCTTGGTTCAATTGCAAGTGGGAGGGAGGTTGCGTTACTGCTTCTCCGGATGGGACCCTCCTTCGTTCCTTGCTGCAATAGCCGTGCAAGGAGCAGCTTCTCCTCAGACACCAACTAAGGTGATGCAAAGGGAGAACTTTGATCGAACAATGACTGGAAACGCCCCTCTTTTTCTTCATCTGTAGCTTCAGCACAAGGGAAGACAAACAGTTGGCAATTAAGCTAAATACACCCCTCAGCGGTGGCATCTTATTCCTCCGTTGACGAAGATCTGTAGTGGAAACGGAAACTTGATGCTAAGTCAGGGTCATGCGGGCACTCAAGCAGTAAGTCAGATGATAGAGTTAGGAGTTTTGAGCGACGTGGTGGCTCCAGTGGGATGACGGAATGGAACTGTTGTGTGCGGGGTAGTGCGTCAGGTAGAAGGGGAAATTGTGTGGCTTGGTGTCGAGGGCTATGTGTTTTGGTTCAACAGAGGAATCTGGATAGCAGAAGATGATGATGAGATGTGGTAGATGGGGAGAAGATCAGAGAAACAAGGCTGAGAACAAGAACCAGAAGAAGAAAAGAAGAACGGCAAGAGGAAGAAGATGGAGAGAAAGAACCAGATGGAAAAGGAGAAACAACAAAAACCGGAGGATATCTGAATGAACAGAGAGACGTGCTTGCCCTATGCTTTGGCTCTCTGGAGCAGCTGAGTCTTCTCCTCGAAGCTCCCAACGATAGGGATCAGAAGCTCGAGCAACTTGCCACAACGAACGAACCTCACCATCGGATCACACCAAGTCCTGACTAGGGCTCAACGTCACCCAGCTTTACGGCGAATCTGTCACCTTGCCCGAAGGTGCTGGAGTTCTGGGTTCGAAAATATTGGATAAGGGGCTGAATCTCAACTGAAAAAAAGGTTCTATACGAGACGGGTGGCCATTAGGATTTGGAGAGGAGTGGGGATAGCTCTTGAACTCGCACGAGCGAGCTTAGGCTATGTGGAAGTTCGGACGATGGCAGGAGGGTGGAGCACGAGTCATGGGCAACCTGGAAAGGGCGTAGGCACCGTAACAGAAATGGTCGGGTGACGAGGAAAGTGTGGCAAAGCCTCGCACGCACGAGGGAGGAGAAGTCGATCGAAGTCAGTTCGCCGGGGGTGATAAGGCATTGAGTTGACCGCGGGTCTACAGGAGAGCACTGATGTGGATTAAGATAGTCAGCGGCCAATGCCGAGAAGGCATGCATCTTTGTTGACCTCGGGTCAACGAACCACGTAAGCACTGATATAATCACAAAAAGATAAAAATAAATAAAATATAAAATAAAATAAAGAACACAATCAAATTAAAAGTGTCTAACATCAAAGTTGTAGATCTCAATGAGATATACAACTTTTGTGAAGGAACCAAAACAACAAAAGTAATATACCAAAAGAGATGTATTTTTTAAGATATTTTAGAGGAATCAAATACGTAGAGTTTCAGTTTTGTATTTTTCTATGATTTTTCCTTAGTACACTATGCATGTTCTACTATAATATATTCTACTATATTATCTACATGTTATCGAATTTTTAGATTTTTAATAAATGAGAAAAGGTATAATAAAATAAAAACAGATGGTATATAAGGTCGTTATAGGCTATTCTCGTCACTTTTACAGGTTTTGTGAAGTTTTAGATGTTAACTTCTTTGTATTAGTTATATTACAAACTAAAATAACAAAAGAAAAGGAATTAAGTCAAAAGGAGGTATTTTTATATAAAATAACGTGCTAAAGACTGTACAGTTGTTCTACATACAATAGAGCCTCACAATCCAATTTTCAAATATGAACTCTGATTCCTTTGAATGATATTGACTTTATAGTTAACTGAATGCACAATATTTCAAAAATGAGTACAAGTTCATAGGAGTTTGTATGAGTGCGACAGTTCGCATTTAAATTTTTAAAGCAGGAATGAGGGTTTCGGTTTATTCCTCATATATTTAGGTTATTATTTTTCGTATTTCCATCGCGCAGTAATATGTACACAAGATTTCATGTTAATAAGAGTTAATATGAACTTACTAAAAATCAATGAAATTACTGATATATGCATATAGGTACATTTACTCTTGGGATTTTCTTGAGTTTCTTCTTATTATTTGTCAACTCAGTCATGATAGATGAATCTCCGGGATTAGACGATAATAATGGGCTTTTGTCAATTCATTTATTATTTATCAATCAGTAAGTAAGTACATCATTCTTAGTTTGGGGGGTCATATTTTTTTGGAAATATATAATTTATTTTAATTACGGAATATATTAAAAAAACATATGAAGTGATCCAAACATGAAAAGAAATGCAAATCCATGTGTTTTTACGAGATTTGGAGCTTAGTTTATGACTTTTAGGTGAGTGAATCTCGTATTCATTACTTACGTATGATGTCATCCATTAAGAGAATGTATGAGTTGTTTACTTCTTTGATCTCAATAACAACGTTCCTCCAATCTGCCATGATCAGTGATCTAAGGATCCCATTCATTTGATTGGCTTTTTTAATCTTTACATTAAGGACAACGATATTCCCAGAGATTCTTATATAAATTTATCTGGGATCCCATTCTCCATCTTGAATAGTTCATACATTTGTTGAAGAAGACTGGCTCGAGCCTCTTTCACCTTGTAGGAGCCTTCATAAATGACGTTGAGTTGGTTCCAAATTTCGTAAGTTGTCTTACATGGAGAAACTCAGTTGAACTCTTCCTTGGTGATGGCACAAAAGAAGGTATTAATGGCTTTAGAGTTGAAAGTGCCTTCTTCTTGTCAGCTTCATAGAGAGGTACTTCTGCAATAGTCCCAGGTTTATAATACATTTGATTTCGATCACGTTCCATCCTCCTAATCAATAGACTCTGGGAAGATTTCCTTCGAACATTCTAGCAGTTGTAATTCGTTCCATCAAAATGTGAAGTCTTGGTAGTAGACTATCTTTGAAAGGAGTTGTTGGTGCTTGTTGATGTTGTTATGTATATAGATGAAATTGTATTTCCTTAACCCTGAGCCTGCTACGATACCGCTTGTGAGATCTTGCTGATCGCAACACTATTGGGGGTGAGTATTATCGATGGAAGAATAAATATTTTTCCCCAAAATTAATTGAGCAAAGATTAAAACCAAGCAAGCAATGACACTGGATGTTATTGTGGAAATATAAATAGGTATTAATCATAAACCAAGTCATCTCGACTTAGGATTTCTTATTAGTCAAGCCAAATCGGATTAGCTGAGCCAACTAATTGTTTACTATTCTTGAGATATGTATGCAGATATCCAAACTATTTACAATGTTGTTAGCTTTCCAACTTTAGATAAGAACACCAAAGTCACCACCATGGATTGACATCGTGGAAAAGTCAATGTTGTATGAACTCTTGCTATCCTTTGACTTTACTGGATTGATTTGACTCTGAGGATCCAAAATCAACCTGTAAACTTTTGGATCTAACACCAAAAGTTCCTAGAGAAAGTGATAAAAAAAGAATTATAACAGTAGTATCTTAACTATGTCAGGAACATAGATATTTGCATCAAATATCATAATAAAAGCACATGCAATAATATCTCTATCAGTAAGCACATGAAATAAGGCAAAATATCAAAATGAATAATATCACTGAAAGTAATCGCCAACCAAAATAGTTATGCCTGCTTGCAGAAGAACTAAAAGATCAGGAGGTGACCATATGATATTTTTTAATAACTTTCTCATAACAAAGCTATCTGTTGACTTTTTCTTGAAACAATAGAAGAAACTTCAAAGAACTAGAGAGACAAAAACAAACAAATCTATTAGAATATTTTTCTTCATTGTATAGAGCAGAGGAGAGTTGGTGTCTTCCAAGGTCGGGTATGAGGTCCCTTATATGGGTCTAAGAGAATCCAACTATTGGAAGCATATCCGAAAAAACAACAAAATTTGATTCGTGTGATTGATCATGCATATTCAATTAATTGATTAGGTCAAGTCAATCAATCAGGTTGCTTCAGTTATTCGATCTAAAATAGTCATTAACTACTTGTTGGTAACTTTGAATTTTAAAGTTGATCGACCATAAAATTACAGTACGTTGATCAAGGTTGGTTTACCAAGTTGATCAATTAGAGAGAAAACTTACTTGATCATCTAAGTTAGTCGATCAGTGCTTTGGCATTGGTCAATCCGTGTTAATCGATCATGCTAAAAAGTTGAACGGTCTATTTTGTATTTTTAGCGATTCTTGATTTGGCAAGTTATCAGCACTCAAGGTTACAACAATATTACACAAAATACATTATAATAATAATTCAAATTTAATACAATAATGAATACAGAAACTTTTGTGCACAAGTCCTTTAAGATATGCAATCTGTATACTTGGATTAACCGTAATCATGTAAGTTAAACAAATAGACAAACATGCAACTTGTGGTATGTGTGGGATATCTTCAAAATCAATAAGAGGAATAAGAGGATAAGAAATAAAAAAACTAACAAGACCATCTCGATGTATTGGCTTCTTCACAATTGTGAACAGTGGTTATTTTATTCTATGTTCTGATTAGCCCCCCCTAATCCTCATTATATAGTGGAGGATTAGGGTTAGGGTTTACAAGAAGGGGATTCCTCTCAGGGTCAAATTCCCACAATACCCTTTTTGCTATCAACATTCCCCTTCAAGCTGGAGCATATAAATCATACATGCTCAGCTTGTTACAACATTTCTCGAACTGGATCATTGCTAATGGCTTTGTAAATATATCCGCGGCCTGCTCTGTAGATGGAACACCTTGTGTGCGTAATTGTCCTTTTTGTATGAGATCTCGTGTGTAATGGCAGTCGATTTCCACATGTTTCGTGCGTTCGTGAAACATGGGATTGTTTGCAATGTACATTGCTGCTTGGCTGTCACATCTTAGTTCCATAATATCCTTAGATTTGACATGGAGGTCAGTTAATACGGACCTGACCCATACTAGTTCAGCTGCTGCTTGTGCCATAGCTCTATATTCGCTTTCAGCACTTGATCGTGACACAGCTGCCTGCTTCTTGCTTTTCCACGTGATTAAGTTTCCTCCCAGATATGTGCAGAATCCTGAGGTGGATTTTCTATCTTGCAAGCATCCTCCATAATCTGCATCAGAGTAAGCTACAAGATTGAGGTTGCCATCTTTACGAAATAGTAGTCCTTTTCCAGGGGACTTTTTGACGTATCGAAGTATCATCATGCAAGCCTCAAAGTGATTTATAGTGGGAGAGTCCATAAACTGGCTTACTCTTCCTACTGCCAAAGCGATATCCGGACGGGTAATAGTAAGATAGAGCAGTTTGCCAACTAGGCGTCTGTATCTGCTAGCATCTTCTGTTGCTCCTTTGTCAAAGATTCGCCCTTTTGGATCCATAGGAATGTGTGCTGGCTTACAGCCAAGCATCCATGTTTCTATTAGTAGATCAGTGGCATATTTCCGCTGAGACATTACCAATCCATGTCTTGATCTTGCTATCTCAATCCCCAAGAAATATCATAATGGTCCAAGTCCTTAATCACAAACTGTTCTGCAAGATGCTTCTTTACTCTGGTAATTTCTTCATAATCATCTCCTGTAAGAATGATGTCATCTACATATACTAGCATTGCTACGGTGCCTTTTGAACTTCTTTTGACAAATAAGGAGTGATCAGATGACGACCTTGTGAATCCAATCACGTGTAGTGCTTCTGACAGTTTGTGAAACCAAGCACGAGGACTTTGTTTCAACCCATAAATTGCCTTGCGTAAAAGACATACCTTCTGACACTCCCCTTGGCGCTCAAACCCAGGTGGTTGTTGTATGTAAACCACCTCATGAAGGTCACCATATAGGAAGGTATTTTTGACATCTAGTTGATGTAGCGGCCAATCCAACTAAACCGCAACAACAATAAGAATCCGAACCGTCGACAGACGAGCAACTGGTGAAAAAGTGTCGAAGAAGTCAATGCCATAGGTTTGGGTAAACCCTTTGGCGACCAAACGAGCTTTGTAACGTGCAATAGAACCATCTAGATTATATTTGACAGTGAAGACCCACTTGGAACCAACTACATGAGTATTTGTTGGAGATTCTACTAATGTCCAAGTGTGTCTTGATTCCAGAGCTGACATCTCCTCCTGCATTGCTTTAAGCCAGTGGGGATCTTGTAGGGCATCAATGTGGTTCTTGGGGATGATAGTGTCTGAAACAGCTTCCGTAAAATTCTTGTAAGCCGGAGTGAGCCTGGATAGGGACATTGCTGCAGAGATCGGGTGCTTGGTGTGATAGATGGACGGACATTGTCGAGCTTGGCGACGTTGAGCTATCGGCAGTTCGGCTTGACTTTCTGCAAGAATATTAGTTTCCAAATCCCGAGGAGGGGAACATACCTGCGGAGGTGGCACTGGCTCAGAAGGGGAAGTAGGACATGGTTGTGGAGTTGGAACGGGTAATGGGAAGGTGAGGTTCTCGGTGGAGAAAGTTAATGGGAGAAGACTATTGGATAAGATTGAGAAATAAGGATCTGACTCGAAGAATGTGACATCAGCGCTTATGAAATGTTTATGTGATCATGTGTCAAAACATCAGTATCCTTTCTGATTTGCAGCGTATCCCAGAAAGACACATTTGACAGCACGTGCAGCAAGCTTGTCTCTGCCAGGTGCATGAAGATGGACAAAAGTAGTACACCCAAAAACCCGTGGCTGAATAGGATGAATGGGTTTTCCAGGAAAAAGAACCTCAATAGGTATTTGTTCATGTAGAGTTGTAGATGGCAATCTATTGATAAGAAATGTTGCTGTTAAGACCGCATCTCCCCAATATAGTGATGGAACATTATAAGCAAGAAGTAATGTGCGTGCAGTATCTAGTATATGATGATATTTACGTTCGACAACCCCGTTTTGTTGAGACTTGTAAGGACAGGTGGTCTGGTGCACAATACCCTGGTTAGAAAGAAAATTTTGCAAGTCGTGGGATAAGAACTCTTGGCCATTGTCGGAGCGGAAGGTTTTGATTGTTCGTCCAAATTGAGTTTTTATGTTTGCAATGTATCGAGTAATGAAACTGATGGCTTCTGATTTGTTTTTCAAAAGAAATACCCACGCTACGCGAGAGAAATCATCAATAAGGACAAGATAGTAACGATGACCCAGTCGATCAGGATACCGACTAGGTCCCCAAATATCCATGTGAACTAAATCAAAAATATTATTTGAATGCTTGTTACCAGAGGAGGGAAAAGTGGCTCGGTGATGCTTCCCTACTTGACAAGCCTCGCAGGTGATAGTACTTACGGGGGACATATGCGGAATAAGCCAACGGAGTTTGTGTGCTGAAGGATGACCTAAACGCTGATGCCAAAGAGTAGTGGATGACTGACCCATAGAGGTTCCGGAATAAGCGACTACGATAGAGGGATTGTCAAGGTGGTAGACGCCCCCTTCTTCATGGCCCGTACCAATCGTCCTCTCAGTAGGTATGTCCTGAAAAACACAAGTAGCAGCGTCAAAAATAGCTCGGCAGTGAAGCTCTTTACATATTTTGCTGACCGAGAGTAAACTAAGCGGGAAGTCTGGAACTAATAGAACATTGTGCAGCTCGATTGTGGGGTTAAGGTGCATATCCCCAACACCTGTAACTGGTGATGATCGCCCATCAGCAACTTGAACAGTCTTACCAGTTTGGGTTGTTCTAAGTTTCCGGAAGAGTCGAGGATTTCCACATAAGTGGGTGGAGGCCCCCGTATCAATAAGCCACTGTGAATGATTGTGATGGCTAGCTGATGCAAGAACCGTACCTGTCTGTGCAATAGCAGCGACATCTCCTGAAGTGGTGGCCTCATCGGGATTCATCTGTGATAGTCGCTGCATAAGATCATCAAAATCCTTTCGTGAGATCTCGATCGAGCTTCCTTCAATGTCTGTAGTAGCAACCCGAGCTGATGGTCCCGGACGTCCATGTTTGTTGTAGCATACAGCTTCGATATGTCCTAATTTATGACAAAATGTGCACTGTATTGGTGATCCTCCTCTTCCTGAGAATTGACGACCACGTCCTCTGCCCCTGTAGCTGCCTCGGAAGCTCCATCCGGATGCCGCGAGAGCCGTTGTTTGGCTCATAGTCTCGGGAAGAGGAGTCGGAGAAGTCGGTAGTCGACATAATGTGTGGTATGCTTCCTCCATAGTTGGAAGAGTAGGAGAGGTTATCATCTGATCTCGAGGGGCTGCAAAACTCTGATCTAGGCCGCCAAGAAAGACCATAGTTGCCATATTCTGTCGATGTAGCCGTTGTGTAGGACATGTGCATAAAGGTGCACAGACATTATAACTTGCAACAAGAGATTTGATTGCGGAAAAATATTCCGATAATGGCCGGCCGCTTTGACGCATATGCATCAAATCATGAAATGATTGATATATTTTGGTAGAATTTTTGTCTTGTCCATAGGTGGCTAATAATGATTTCCACATATCGTGCGCACTATCATAGTAGATCAACTCCTGAGCGATCCTATCGATGACGCGAACCATAATCCACGAGCTTACCATACCGTTGTCTTTGACCCAAGTAATGTATTTTCCAACCTTGTCAGTTGGTTCTTCTTCGAGGAGGATATGTTCTTTATCATACCCTCGAACAATCATTAGGAATAGTCGGGACCACATGGCGTAGTTCGTGGCATCGAATTTTGGAATTGATCCAAAAGATGGCAATTTTGAGTGACCGCCTCCATCGATTTCTGATGCATGTATCTCGGATGCCATAGGATCGATTGTTGTTGGTCTTTAGCAAGGGCACAACCTACGGTTGTTGTTGCCACCTATGTCGCTCTCTCCTCCCTTTATGTATATATTTTTTTATTACATCTCACTACCCATCAGCCATCATATTTCATATGACAAAAAATAAAATATGGTTGAGGAGGCACTGGAGAATGATGCCTAGGAGAGGGCGCTCGACGGAAGATGCGCAAACACCGACTGGAATACGGCAAAATATCGATGGCGTATGCTGGAACCTTGATGTAAAATCGCTGATCTTGGGAGGAGGGTTGGTCTTGAGCGTCGGCGTCCTGGCGCAGCCTGGATGCTGGATGAAGCCGTGGGCTGGGTTAGGGCGGAACCTGGTTGCGCGCTTGGATGTTGTGCAGGGCCAGGGCACGGGGGTGAGGGAGAGGGCGGGGCCTGGGCGCGAGGTCGCGGGTGGGATCGTGGGCGAGGGCAAGGTTGCGGGCGTGGATGTTGTGCGGGATCGGGGGCTATAGCGAGGACGGGTACTGGGCACGAGGTCAGGGGTGAGGGTGAGGGTGACGGGCGAGGCGCTGGGTCTGGGTGATTACGCGGCCGGGGGGTGGGGGGGGCGTAGCCTGGGAGGAGGGATGCGGGCGGGGCTGGAAGGGGCGAGGCGAGGTCGGGACCGGGAGTCGGGCGGGGCTGGTAGGGGCGAGGCGAGGTCGGGACCGGGATGCGGGCGGGGCTGGTAGGGGCGAGGCGAGGTCGGGACCGGGAGGAGGGGTTGGAGCCGGGCGATGGGAGGCGACACGGAAGCCGAGAGGGGAGGAGGGGAGGCGGCACAGATCCCTAGGTCAAAACCTAGGGCTCTGATACCATGTGAACAGTGGTTATTTTATTCTATGTTCTGATTAGCCCCCCTAATCCTCATTATATAGTGGAGGATTAGGGTTAGGGTTTACAAGAAGGGGATTCCTCTCAGGGTCAAATTCCCACAATACCCTTATTGCTATCAACAACAATTAATTGAATTTATACCCGAATATTACCTGGAGCTTTACTCTCCTCCCCTTAGTCGGCTACATTGCCCTCCAACAACTCACCAACTCTGGTACTTGACTGAAGAGATCCCTATAGCATCATCAAAATACTGAGCCAGTTGGTCACTTGATCAGTCATCGTATTCATAGTTAGAAGCACATTTTCTTACTCTTTTGCATATTTTCTTTGTTATTGAAATTATATATTCGAGTTACAATTAACATTTATGTCTATTCCTTTGTATCATATATATGGATTGCCAATTTAGTTTTTATCTGATATTCTTTCCATCGTTTCATCTCATAAAAACACCAATACAGTTACATAACGTCTTGGTTGCCTTAAACTAGTTGAAAGACATCTAGGATATCTCGTTACAAGACATATTTGACTTAGTCATCTGACCTTCTAAATGACGTGATAAATTTGGTCACGTCTAAGAGCTCATGCAATCGACCATGTTACGTACTCTTTGTTATGCGTATAACGTTTTCTTTACTCATAAATTTGATCAGGTCACTTCTTGTCGCTTGTATTCAAAACAACTTATTAAATTATTAACATGTGCGAGAAGGTCGGTTTTATCCACATATCTCACATCAAAATTGGAAAACTTTAGGTATATTATATTTCAGATGATGAGCCTCTTAAAATGATTATTATGTTGAATAGCTTTGCCAAATTTAATCAACCTGGTTGAATTTCTAAGTTGGTTTCCTGGCTTCTCATTCTACCTTTCAGATTCACAATGGAAAGCACGATACCAGTTATTAGTGTTCATCACAAGAGATTATTGAACGACATGCTACCTGAGCTACAGATTAGGCACGATAATAAGGTTCGTGAAAGAGAATCGTGGGTTAACTAAAGTACTTTTTTAATTTATCCCAAAACTAATTAGGAAGAGGATGAATGTGGTCATCCTCTATGCAAGATATTTGAAAGACCAGCCAGCCATTCAGACGGTCCACCGGAGCACACGCCCGAACCCACATTTATTGACTGCATCTTTTCAATAGTGTCGACTTTCCAAGCCATCCCCGTATTTATTTATACTCCCGTTACCCCCCACCTCCTCCCATCAACAAATAACTTAGACCATCCGTCACCTCCGGCACGCGTCGGCCAATCACATGGACGTCGAGCCCTTCCCGACCAAGTTCTGCAAGGGCATCAGAAACCTCTGGTCCCGCCGCAGCTACGAGCGCCTCCGCTCCTCCCCCCGCCGTTCCATCCGCGTTGTCAAGCTCGGCGGCTCCTCCGTCCGCACGTGGCGGCTCCGCCCTGATGTGAGGCCTCGGTTCCGTCTCCACCTCCGCATCTGGTCCCCGCTGAGGCTGCTGGGGAGCCTCAGGGACGCGTACATGGACACCATGCTGCGCCTCGCCGGGCGGAGCGGCGGCCTAACGAGAGTGAGCTCCACGGCCAATGGAGGGGCGTGGGGGAAGCGAGTGCCGAGAGCGAGGTCCGTGAAGGAGACGAGCAGGGACTTCGAGAGGAAGCTCGTGACGGAGATTTACAAGTCCATCGCTGCCTCCCGAGGGATCAATACCTTCTAGTGTATGTATCTACTAAGGGAGCAGAAGAGTCCCCCTGAGATTTGCGCGGGAAGCGGAGTCCCCCCACAACCTCTATTACCCATTGTATTCGTTCTTTGCCATTCTTTGTTGTTTTGTTTGTTCGTTTCATTTGTAAAGATGGGATCATGAGAGGGTCCTCAAAGTTTTGAATTTGTCACCCTTTGGATGCGGGATAGCATCTATTTATCTCGGAATAAAAGACATGAATACACATTATCTCAAGGTAATTAGTTGTGTCGTGATTACAACTATTATGGTATCTCTAACACCCCAAGTCACGAAATACGAGAATAGCGTGCGAGATCGGTTATCGCACGCCCATATTGCTCAGTGGTCACACGACGAAGTTCTGGAGAACTTTGCCCAAGCATACGGATAACTAAGGATAGGGTTTACCACTCAAAGACCGTGAGTTCCTCATAGCACAAGACAAGTTTTTCGACAACACTTGATAGAACATAGCTCCAACATCCTACGCAAGACAGTGGGATCCACTGATGATGTGGCAAGATGACACGGTGTGCTGGCGTGGCTGATGAATAGTCATTCGGTCACCTTTATTCTAATGTTTGGCTTTAAATCCCTAGTTAAATACATGTAAATATCGCTAACATGCATGAATTAACATTTAACATTAATTTGTAATTATCATGTAAATATATGTATTTAACTCCAAAGAATAAAGAAAAGCAGAGAAAAATAAAAGAAATAGTGAAGATGATGATTGACCCTAAACTCCAAGATCAAATCAAACATTGATTAGGTCAACAAGGAATAAAGTAGGGGGAGATAAGGGTATAATAATGCAGACAATTATATACAGAACCCTAGAAACCATAGGTGTTCAAAAGACTATATATAGCATATTTTTACAATATTTTATACACAATCATACATACTTCAAATTCAAATGTTTTCAACATTAAACATGTACATAATAGTATATACAAAATTTTAAAAATAATAGCCCATAAAAATTACGCACAATGTGCATGGTACACACAGACGAAAAAATCACAAACAGAATTTCATTGGTCAATATCTACTCTATATGAAATCAAATTGAACGAAACATACCTCCATTGTATTTCAAATTAAATTATCTATCAAATGAGGACGGTTTCTTTGAAAATAGAGCTAAGATACAAAAGATGATTTTTGGGTATTATTGTACGGGGGCATCTGTACAAATAGCTGATTATTTTATTCGGTATATTTTACTCTATTTATACTATTAAATAAATGTATATATTATATAAAACACAATAAAAATATAAACATAAATGAAACATTTAAACTACACTTAAATTAATAAATACATTTAAATATATAGATATATTGTACCTATAATGCATATACATGTAATTATTTATACATATAATTTTAATCATAAAATACCATAAAAATTTGTAAATATGTATTTAATAATGTTAGAAATATCTAAATTATGTAAATATACTATGTATATAAAATACAAAATATAAATATAAATACAAATTTATGAGTATAAATCCATGTACATAAAGCATGTAAACAATACATACTATTAAATAAGTTAATAAACATAAATAAAAATCATCTAAAAATATTTATAAAATAAGGAATATCTTTCTTGTTTAAGTTTTAATTAATAAAATCATTTTTTATTTTATTTTGTTTTGTTTTGTTTTCTTCCTTATTTTGTCCTCTAGTGGTCCACGTGGACCAATCAGGTGGCATCACCTGTTGACTCAAGTCAACTCCCCGACCCTCCTTTGGACCAATCCCAAGCATGCAAATTCCCCATTTCTCCAAATTTTCTCTTGCAATTCTGACCTCCTCTCTGCTCGATTTCCTCATGAAATTCTTTACCATGTGATTAACTTTCACGCGAATCAAAAATCTCCCTCGATCAATCCTTAAATCGGGTTGAATCCTTATGCAAAGAGAGCCTCCTAGTTAATGTGTATAAAATTTCAGCTCAAGTTTCAGTCCAAACTGATCTATTTCTAGTCACCATAACCCCAAATATCGATAGAGGGACGATTCCCCTTGGTGACAGGAAGGAGGAGGACCCGATCTGAGGTGCGGAGAAGGAGCTTGGGCGATGTCCACCATTGTCGGAGGAAGCTCCAGACGAGATCTGCTCCCAGGTCACTCCAACTAGGTATGAGATGTTTCTTTAGCATTTTAGGATCACTTCTTATTCCATAGTGTACTCTTGCTTTTCTTTTCTATTGCTTTAGCATGGCCTTACTAAAAATCAAAATCGAAGTTCGCTAGATCTCTAGGCTCCAGCCATCATTTCATCGTGTTATACATTGTCTTCAACTCGCCTAATTAGTCCATCATTGTTCTTGCCACGTTCCCCCCCCCCCAGATACATCACTTTGCTCAACTTGATCTTGCAAAGATCAGTGAATCATCTCTATTCCAGCACCCATCGCTGGAGGTCCATCACATCTCAACCTTTTTACCCCCCCCCCCACCCATTTTTGTGGGTCGCGAGAGATTCTCTAGAACCCATGAGTTTTTGAGCAGTTGCAGGAGTTTCAAGCTCCATCTGGAATGAACTCAAGGCGCATGAAAGCTTCTCCAGGTCGGCAGAGCATCCTTGACTTACAGGCCTCTTCCAGTGAAGCTTGTACCTTCTAAGAAACTCTAATCAACATAGATGATTTCTAGGCAGCTGTTGAGCTTCTCACCAAGCTAATTCATCATTGGAGGATGGAGAGACACCATATCAAAGGTGGGGGCAGGAGTTGTTCTTCCCTGTTATCGTAGATCAGCCTCAACCTCCGTTCTAATCGCAACCGTAAGATCAGAACAAAATGTTGCCCATTGTTGGCCACCTAATTACTTAAGTGAAGACATGTGGAGCACCAAGAGCCGTTTGATCATGAGCCTTATGGGGTATTTTGCAATGCACCCCCTCTATATTTTTGTCATTTCTATTTAATATTTAAACACCTCTGAAGTGTAATATTTTTGTAATATTTACATGTAGATCCAAAAGCTTTCTTTTATTTGCAATTTAGTATAGTACCAAGTCACCTTATATGGCTCTCCACGTGAGGTGCTTGGGTATTTTGCATTTTGTCCCCCATATTCCTTGACATGTTATGAAAAGCTCAGATGTTTTTATTTAATTGCATATTAGTTCATACCAAGCATGTGTATTGCACGTGTATTTGGAAATTTTGCATATTTTATCTTGAGAGTTAATGTTATGGTCTGAAATGCATGAATGGTACACTTTAATTGCGAATAGGTCCATGTGTTGTAAGATGTTTTTATTTTATTTATTTATTTTTATTTATCGCTTCCATGTATGTAAAAATTATAGAAAAATTATATTAAGTGTTTGGGACCATATTACTTATCATATATTATTCATAAAGCATTTAAAATTATTTTTTATTTTTTAAAAATAAAAAATATGTTATTTTCTCATGTTTAACTATTAAAAAATCATAGAAATTACAAAATATTTTCAACAATTCCAAAAAAATTTACAGTAGAACTATTTTTTGTATTTTATCATCTAACCAAAAATATTTAAAAATTTCAAAACCAAGCCCCTAAAAATCACAAAATACAAAAAAATTATAAAATTCTAGAAAAATCCAAAAACATTTTTCTGTTTATGAATTTTCTTTGTGATATATAATATATATTAACATTAGTTTAGGATTATTTTGGAATTGATATCTATTTTTAAAACCCTAAATAAGTTGTTGTATTTAAGTTGTGCACTTACTCACTTCAATGGTTTAGTGCTAGTACAGTGTGTCTACCACCCAAAAGATCAGGGTTCAAATCCCCCTCGTAGGGGTTGCATTAGGTAGCCAACAACCAGTGTGAAAAAAATAGCCAGATCTTTCAACATAGATTTGAGCGAGAATCCATGTAGCCAATCTTACTTACAGTAGGAGAAGGCTTCATAATTTTTAATTTAATTTGTTTACTATTTTGTCTTATTTTTTTAACTTTAATAATTTATAAAATTTAGCAAAATAATATAAAAACACCCAAATACAGAAAATATTTAAAACCCAAAAATATTTATTTTCTTTATTCTGACCTTATCTAACTTATTTAAAAAATCGAAAAACACATTTTTTCCTTACTCTATCTATATAGTATATATATTTATGTTATTATATATATTATTTTCAAAATTGAAAAGAATTAAAATTTTGTAAAATTAAAAACATTAAAAACCATTAAACTTTGAATCGTTAAAACCCTACAAAATATAAAAAGCAGAAAAGGAAATAAAAACTATAAAAACAAATTTTCAAAAATATTATTCATTAGCAATAGTTAATCATTGTTTCGTCTATCCTCATTTGGATTCCCTGGTTCAACACTCTGATTATTTCCCCTATACACACATTTATCAGAGTTATAATAAATTTTGACTCGCACACATACACATTGATTTATATGATTTTGTGTTAATTGTTGATTGACTAAGGAATTGGTCAACACAACGATTGGTGCGCTAGCCTTGTTAGGAACATCATGCCAGATCCTTGTCATCAATGGCAGATGACATGGCATGCTAGCAAAGTAGGAGACATGGCATCAGTTGTAGAGGACGAATGGATTGCACGGAAGATAAAGAGACACTGCATGTAAAGAGTTACCTCAGAAGATGAATTGTCTCCACATAAGACAATGAGTACTTGCATTCATTTTACATGTAATAATGTGTTCCTTCATATACACCATGTTTGCGTATATAAGGAGGGGTAGGGCTCATTTTTAAACAACACACTTAGAAGAATCTCTTGCTAATAACAAATATATTTTAGTGACATTGCTCTTGTGTCCTTATGTGCTTGAGTACTTGTGTGTTCAAAATGTTCGAGCAACATGCTTACTCGGTGTGTCGGTGTATGTCTACACACATAGGGGAGGGTTGGTTAGCTTGTGAGAAGCTAACACTGAACAAGTTGGTCTCAAAATCAGTGGTGAAATTTTACCCCGGTGACAACTACTATCAGAGTTTGTGAATTGGTGCCTAACAACGTTGATCGCATTGCTACCTTGGAGGGAGTCGTGGTGGAGATCCAGTCTTAGCTTAGTGCTCATTCCCATCACTTGGCTCGTCGGGAGGATGAGGCGTACATGGGATCATCAGGTTTTGACGGCAGGAGTCTACGTCTGACTAACATAGTGAAGGCGCTTGGGAGAAGCTATAGGAGCTTAAGACCTTAGTGCAGGAGCTATATGAGGAACTCTCCATCATCAAGAAGGCAATAGCGAATGGAGATAGATCCAGCAATGTGCGAAGGCCAAAGGTCCTAGAAATCAAGTCCTTCTCAGGTATGCGGTGTGCCAAAGATTTAGAGAACTATTTATGGGATATAGAGGTATTTCAAAGATGTCAAGAATCCTCAAGTGAAGAAAGTATCCTTGGTGATGATGTACATGTCCGACCATGCGAAGGTATGGTGGAGGAGTCTTGCATCCAAAGGAAGATTAGGCATCCCATCTTGTAATGAGTTGGTAAAGGAGCTGAAGGAGCAGCTTCTACGCACCAGCATTGCTTAGATAATTAGGGTGGCACTTCGAAGGCTAATGCAGATGAAAACTTTACGGGAGTATGTAAGGCAGCTTTCATTATTGTTTTTGGACATCAAAGGTATGTCTGAAGAAGAAAAACTCTTTAACTTTATGTGGATATCTAAAAGTGGGCTCATGCGGAGCTTAGGATGCAAGGGGTGAAGGACTTTCAAACAACCATCGTTGCGACGGATGCACTAGTCGACTATAAAGTCCAATCCACCATGGCGAAGGAGGTCGAGAAGGTAAGGAGAAGGAGGTCAAGAAGATAAAGAGAAGATGGATGTGGAGCACGAGTATCCAGAGTTGATGTACCTTGATGTTGTGGTACATAAGAAGACACTTTCAACCATGATAGATACTGGAGCGATGCACAACTTTCTTTCCCGCAAAGAATTTAGGGGCTTGGGAGTTTCCATGAAGAAGAATTAGTGTCGTGTGAAGCTTACCAACTCTGTGTCACTACAGAATGAAGGTTTGGTAAATTCTAACGTCTAGTTGGGTGATTGACAAGGAAAGGTGTGCTTTCTGGTGGTACATCTTTATGATTTCCAATTCATTTTGGGAGTCAAGTTCTTGAAGGGGGGAAAAGGCATATGTGACTCTTTATATGGGAGGAGTCTTGTTTGTGGCTGGAGATAATCCCTGCTTCATTAGGGCTATCAAGAAGAAGGGACTAGCTAGAGCCATGTCTGTGATGCAGGTCTACAATCAGCTAAAGAAAGGGGAGACGACATATTTGGCCACGGTACGTGTCACAGAAGATGATGATGGTATTTATCCATGCCCAAAGACAATACATAGTGCAATGAGTGAGTTCAAGGATGTGATGTCGAAGGAGCTACCCAAGGGCTTTCATGAAGCGGGACATTGATCACACCATCAAGCTTTTGTTAGGAACGATGCCCCCTGCACTTGCACCATACAAGATTCCCCTTGCATATTTGGAGGAGGTGTGGAGACATCTTAAGGAGTTGTTGGATGCTGATCTATTATATCTAAGTAAGACCCCATATGGAGCATTGATGTTGTTCCAGAAGAAGAGAGATGGGAGTTTACGGATGTGCGTATACTACTGCATGCTGAACAAAGTGATTGTGATGAACAAGTACCTCATCCCCAAGGTTGAAGATCTATTTGATCATTTGGGACAAGCCATTTCGAAGATGGATCTTAGGTTGGAATACTACCAGGTCTGCATCAAATAGGGAGATGAACAGAAAATGACGTGTGTGATGTGCTATGGTTCCTTTGAGTTCCTTGTTATGCCATTTGGTAAATAATGTGTCACCTACTTTCTGTACCATGATGAATGATGTCTTCTATGAGTATATCGACTATTGTGTTGTGTTTTACTTGAATGACATAGTGGTGTACAATAGGACCTTGCAAGAACATGCCAAGCATGTATAGATGGTACTTGAGAAGTTGAAGTAAAACCGGTTGTACTTGAAGCTGGAGAAGCATACCTTTTGGTCAAGAGATCATCTCCTTCCTTGGACATATCGTAGGCATAGTCACGATACACATGGAGACCAAAAAGACTCAGGTGAATGAAGAGTGGCGATACCCATAAAGGCTACGAAGTTGCGATCCTTCCTCGGATTGGTGAAATATTACAGGAAGTTCATTAAGGGTTATTCTAAGAAGGTGACGCATCTAACTTACATACTTCGGAAGGATCAATCTTGGAGATGGACATGTAAATGATAGGATTCAGTGGTGTAAGAGTCGATCTTCGACTTCCAGATTTTAAGAAATCGTTCGAAGTCCTTACCGATGCGTCCAACTATTGTTGAATGTGTACTTGTGCTAGATGGGCACCTTGTGGCATACGATAGCTGTAAGTTGAATCCAACACAGAGGAGATACTCTTTGCATGAGAAGGAGATGACAGCAGTGTTCCATTATCTGAGGACATGGTGCCACTACCTCCTCGGATTGAAATTCGTGGTGCAAACAGATAACGTGGAAACAAGCTACTTTAGCACACAAACGAAGTTGACTCCCAAGCAGGCGCGATGGCAGTACTTCCTTGATGAATTCAACTTCAAACATTGCTACAGGTCAAGGCGGACCAATGATGAATCTCTTATTAATTGTATTATCTATCAATTATTACCCTCCTTTATTTAACAACTCAATAAAATTCTTCATTAATTCCACAATATTAATAATTAACCATCTTCCTGAAAATAACCCTATTTATTATTTATAGATTAATGCCTTTTATTTTATTTATTTTCTTTGTTTTATTTCTTTTTTAAAACTCCAAAAAATAGATCAAATATTGTATGTATTTATTGTGGGCTTTAAAAAGAAATCAAAATTACAAAAAAAACAAAACAATTAAAACATGTGTTTTTAATCCTTTGAATCTGCTTCCAAAAATATTTCCTTGTATAGTGGACATGTTTTGACTTTTTGTTCAACTTGAAACTTGTTGATCTCCTCGAGATCTACAACTTTCATGTTTTGACTTTTTATTAGTTCAGCTTCCTTTTATTTATTTTATAATTTCATCTTATTTTCTATTTTTAATTCACCAACCAAGTAACAGTCACTCTCTAAGAGGACCAAACCAGAAGAGCCGAAAGTCGCAATGATCGCATCGCTCACCTGCATGTTTGGAGACATGCTCGAGCGCATCTAGGAGCAAACATAGTAGGATCTAAACACATTGCTCTTGGTGAAGCACGTGAACAATAAAGAAGTCGGGAGTTTTTAGGTAGAGGAAGGTGTCTTATATGCAAAGGGCAGGAGGCCCTATGTCCCCTCGAATGATGGCTTGAAGAAGATGTTGTTGAAGGAGGCACATGATGCATGGTCGGTTGGTCATTCGAGGGTGGAGCCCATGCTGGCACTCTTCTCCTGGAGCTATTTCTTGCCGAAGATGGAGGAAGATGTGGACGCATGGTGGGCTGGTCATTAGTTTTCTTAATCATGATTAATTAGTATTAATGACGGACATTAAGTGTTAATGACATCTTAAACCTCCTTACTTTTCTTTCTTCCAAAATCATAACAATTCGAAATGAAGTTCAATTCACATGAAACAAATTCCTTTGGTTTCCTCTTGATGAGCCGGATCTTATGATATAGGATCCGAGAGATTGCCAAGTACAAAGCTTTACAATTATAACAATCTTAATGGAAGTCTCATCTTCGAGAATTGAAGTGCATGCATAATAACCTTAATGAGGATTGAAATCATAACAACCTTAAAGAGAATGAACATCATTTCATTTAAAGAGAATGAACATCATTTCATTTATAATGAAGATATACACAATACATAGTGTTATCATTCAAACAAATAGGGGTGTTTCTTTATCATTTCTGCCTTGGGTTCTCATATGGAGTCTTGGAACTCTTGGTTCTGTCATAACAATTTAACTAGAGGCACCTCTTTATTTCTCAACTTCTTGATATCCTTTTTTTAGTATTTGCACAGGTATTTCTAGGTATATCAAGTCTAGACCAACATGCAGATCATCATAGATTATCTTATGTTTAGGATCCTTAATATGCTTTCTCAGATTTGATACGTGAAAAACATCATGTATTACTGAAAGATGTGGAGGAAGTGCAAGTCTATATGAAACTTTTTCAATCTGCTGAATAGTTTCAAAGGGATCCACGAACATGGATGCCAACTTCCCAAAAAATCCAAACCTCTGAACTTCCTTCATAGGTGATACTTTGAGGAATACAAAGTCACCTATCTTAAACTCAATGTCTTTTTTCCTGGTATCGCTATAGCTTTTCTGGCGATTCTAAGCATAGGGTTGGAAACTGGATTGGGCTAGTCCTACCCGATCCAAAACCCAACCCGCATAACCTAACCCAAACCCGAACCAAAACCCAATCCGCATAACCTAACCCAAACCCGAACTCAAAATTTAGTGGGTGAGTCGTGGGTCTCAAAATGAGCCTGTATTGATTATCAGGTTGGGTTAGGACCTGAGAAGGCCCGAACCCGCAAGCCTGATAGCCTGACCTATACGATATAACTATATGTAGTATATTCGTGTTTTCTCCAAATACCATGTTCTAACTTTCATATTCATATTTCGAGTTTAGAATACATGCTTGGACCCATTAATAAGCATATCCATTAGCGTGGATTGAGGACATTAATGTGTAAGATTATTACATTAATATGCAAGAATGGAATCTACGTCCTCAAGTGTTAGAGCATGTACAACTGTAAGTAGCCAACTTGTATTGGGTCATAGTGCCCACATCTATAATAGAATACGTAATGGTGAATTGAATGGTGGTACATTTCTATTTCCAACATACAACTAATGTCAGAATCACAAATTAGTTCGAGCACTTAAAGTATTAAACATGGATACATGCATAAGAAACAATCATATAAATAAAAAAAGAACAGAACACATGATATTTGTACACATAGGTGTTAAATTGGTCAAGCCCGACCCAAACCCGACCCATTTTGTTTGGGCCGTGTTTGGGCTTGGGCCTAGAATTTGAAAATAAAATGGACCTAGGCCTGACCCATTAGCACATATACTTAAATGGGCTTAGGCTGGGCCAACTCAAACCCGACCCGACCCGATGCACAACCCTATCTGAGCAGTTATTAGTCTTTTTTGAGCAAGCTATACAGCTTCATGTATCTCCTGAAGTCTATCTAAGTCATAAAGGTTCTTTATCCTGACCTCTTGACAACACAGAGGAGTAGTACACCTACGTTCATATAGTGCTTCAAATGTTGCCATGTCAATACTTGCATGGCAACTATTGTTGTAGGTGAATTCTACAAGAGGCAATGTTTAACCAATGATCCCTTCCATTCTAAGGCACATGATCATAGCGTATCCTCTGGAGTTTGAATGGTACATTCCGATTGACCATCTGTCTACGAATGATGTTATATGCTCAAGCATAGCTATGTGCCTAAGGCTTTCATGAAGTTCTCCCAATAGTATGAGGTGAATCGTGAATCTCAATTGGAGACTACCTCTTTTGGTATACCATGGTGATGGATCACATGTGCAATATATAACTCATCTAGCTGGTATGGAGTGGAAGATAAGCTTATTGAAATAAAATATGCTACTTTGGTCAGACGATCTATTATGACACATGTACTATCTTTACCACCGGTCATCTGAGGTAGCCAACAATGAATTCCATGGAAATGCTTTCCCATTTCCATTCGGAGATAGGGGAGAGGTTGCAATAATCCTGGTGGCTTTTGGTGTGAAGTCTTTACCTACTAGTAGGTGAAACATGAGTTCACAAACTCAGCAGCATCCTTCTTCATTCCCGACCACCAAAATTGTGAACAAAGATCCTTATACATCTTCATAATTCTAGGATGAATAGACAATTTGGAGCAATGCGCTTCACGTAAGATGTATTTCCTCAACTCGAGTGCGTTTGGTACACAAACTCTGTGATGGTTATACAGTAACTTGTCTTGTATATGGAATCCCTCTATCTCATTCTTCTCAAGTTGTTGTCTGGAGTCTTTAAGTATTGGGTCATCCTCATGTCCTTTCTTTATTCTATCACAGACCTCTGTTATGTATCAGTGAGGAATAGTTATATATCAACACTACTATCAAATGGTTTCCATTCACTCGACATTGATAGTAAAACCCAGAAATGGATAGTATACATCAACCCAGGTGAATAAGTTCTTATGTTAAGGGCATCTGTGATGAATCCATGATTCATTAACATTTCTATCGCATTTTATCTTAAAACCCTTAACAAATACATGTAAATATCCATTAATTCCCATCTTTTATCAAAAACTAATTCATGAATAAAAATGCACTTTTATGCATCAAAAACCTGTAAATAAATAAAAGAATAAAAATAAAGAAAAGAAAAAAGGCAGATTGTAAATATGTATATAGGTACAATATGACTTATAAAATATAAATATAGTTGCAAGATATATTTATATAACCTAACCCTCGAGACCAAGTCAGCATTGGTTGATCGACAAACAAACAAGTAGGGGGAGATAAGGAAAGAAAATCATAAAAATAATTAAATATACACTCCACACATTCTTCACTATTTATCAAATAAATATCAAATCATCAATGGTTTTTAACTAATTCATATGTGCTTATTTTTCACCAAACTCTTTTCCTAATTATTTCTAAAAATGTATAAAAAAATAAAAATAATTTTAAAGTATTATCTTATATATATGCCAAGAAATCAACTTTCAAATTGACAAATTTTCAACTTCCGAACATCATAACTTTCTCATACGAACTCCAATTTTATTCTACTCACTTTTAAAGTTCATGAAATAATATTCTCTAATTAATGGAGGTGACTGATGAATACTCATTCATCACTCTTTATTCTTTTAGTTTAGCTATTTATCTTTGCAAAACACCATGTAGATAGTTGTAAATACAATAAGTTACCAAAATGCATGCTTTTGTTAATATTCAATAATTAGCATGTTTTTGTGCAAAAATAAAAGAATAAAGAAGAAAAAGAAGGAGATATTTAGATTAAATATCGAGTGACCCGAACCCAAGGGAGGGCCAAGCAGTGGTCTGACAACAAAATAAAACAAGTAGAGAGAGATAGGGCCATTCATCCATGTGTGTACTCCTTCTTATGTATACATTTTATTTTCACAAAAATTGAATAAAAATGTGTTTTTATGATCTTGTATATATTTCATAAAATAAAATAAAACAATTTCTCTCTCTACATTGTACATATACCATGTATATATGTAACATATACTTATTTATTTCACCTTTGTAAATAAACAATAAAAATAAAATAAAAATTATTTTATACTCTAAATTTTATGTTGTAAATAAATAAAATATAAAATTAGAGTATTTATACAAAAATAATAAAATAAAAACATAAAATACATAGGTATTTTATACTTGTATATAATATTATATAATGTATATAACATAATTTATCTTTCATAAAAATAAATAAAAATCACTAAAAATAGTTTGAAAATAAATAAACATTTTTTATTTTGCAAATATTTTTAAGTAAAATCATTTTCGATTTTTAAATTATTTTTCAAAGAATTTTGACCCCTGATTTCTCTGATTGGTCCATGGGGGACTGTTGACCTCGGTCAACTGCCCCCCTGATGAAGCCACATTTCATCATCTTTATTCTATCATTTTGGCACCTAAAACCCTAGCAAATACCTGTAAATAGCATTAAAATCATCATCTTAGCATCCATGCATGTGCATCTACTTAGTGTGTAAATTACTGTAATTAAGGCCCAAAAATTATAGAATAAATCAAGAAAAGAAAAAGAATAAAATATTGTAAATATTTTATGACCTAAACCCCTGAGACCTAGGCATCTTGATGAATAGGTCGACAAAGAATAAAGTAGGGGGAGATAAGGTCAGAAATACAGTATAAATACCTATCCAATCTATTCATTCTTTATTCATTTTGGGACCTATTTTTGGTTCCTCTTTTTATACATCAAATAAAGAAACTTTGTACATGAAAGTTGTAGAGAATTAAATAAAGAAAAATACAAAATTGATTTCACAGAAAAATAATGTACAGATAAAAAGATATGATCTGAATAAGAATCCAGAATCCCAACTTCCCAGACCCGTATCTCACAACTGTCAACTCCAAATGCAGCATACTCACCTTTAATTGTATATAGAATAAAATAAACTATTTAATGGTGATGGTTTCGCACTTGGCGGAGCTACGGTTTGAAAGTTGAGTTTTGGACCCTAATTGTATACTTGTACATATTAAAATATTCAATTTATTATTTATTTGTTACTTTTATAATTTTATATTTTTATAGTGTTGTAAATAAAATTTATAATAATTATGTACATTAACAGAAGAATAAAAACACAATTAAAATACAAATAAAAATAATTGTGTATATCCAATACATAGGTAATATACCTATATAAAACTAAAAAAAGTGAACTTATAGAAATATATGTCATAAAATTAAATAAAAATCATAATAAAATACTACATAAAATAACAAATACTTTTCATTTTATAACTTTAAATTAATTCGATGTATTTCTATTTTTAAATGAATTTATAAAACATTTTTTTATTCCCTTTTTCCTGGTTGGTCCACGTGGACCAACCAGGAGCCAGCGACTGTTGACCGGCGGGTCAACAGTCTGTCCTCTGCCTCTTGTCTTCACGCGCGCGGCCTTTTCCTCCTGTCGTCGCGCCTTTTTCGAGGCTACGCCGCTCATCCTCTGCGGCCGCCTCCTTCACAAGATCTCTTCTTCGATCTATCACCTCCATCGCCATCTCCTCAAATCCACCCATATCTGCTCGAATCAGCCGTGATCTTCCCTCGAAGTCACGCGCTCCACCAGCTTCAAATACGAGCCCCCATCTTTCTTTCTCGGGTTGAACCGCATTTCATACAGATCTACCCCCTTTCGTTCGTGTTCGAGCACCTGGAGGTGACAGCTCCTGGTTCCACACCTTCGGGGAGGCGGAGTTGAGCGATCTGGGCGTGTTCCATCACCTCCGGCGGTCACCCCCGTGAGGTACTCTCCCTCTGGCCATTGGCCATCGAGGTTGCATTCCATCCCACTTTGTTTCACATGTTATTCCTGTTAGTCCTAGGATCGTTTCCCCCATATTTCTGAATCGAATCGATCGCCTTTTCACCCAATCGATCACCTCACCGGAGCGCAACTCCGGCGAGTCTCCACATCGCATCCCTGTCCATCTCGAGAGCCACCCGAGGTCGAGGCATTTTGCCCTCGACCTCCCTAACTTTTTGGTGCAGGTCTTGGAGCACATCGACGCTTCTGGAGCTATTTTGCTCTCTCGCCGGAGCACCTGGGGCCTCGCAGCTCCGCCACCTCCGTGCGAGAGCATCGGCGACTGCCGGTGGATTTTGAAGCTTCCAGACAACAGCCAACACCTGCAGGAGCATCCTAGGCCCCATTGCAAGCTCCCGCGTCGCCGAGGTCGGCCGGAGGAGCTCGGAGAAGTTCGCCAGACCGGAGCTCCTCCGTGTTCTTCCCTCAACCTCCGTGACCGTCGGATCAACGAGGAGCTCCCCAGATCGTGCTGCAGCCGTTGGATCTCCCCTAGTGCCCACCGTTCGATCGTCGAAGGAGTTCTAATCTCAGCCGCACGAGCCCAAGCGTCATCAGCCGCTCAAATTACGCCACGTGGATAAGTGGATCGCATCTAGCCGTTGGATCGCGCCTCGTCGCCCAGCCGTTGGATGCGCGCCACGCGTCATCATCGGAGCGCCTGAGCGAGGGTATTTTGCACCCCAACCCTCGCCATTTTTGTATTTACTATTTAGCATATAAACTTGTCTCTGTAGTTTAAAATATTCTGTAATATTTGCAAAACAACCCCCAGACTGTTGATAATTGCACCTAGGTCCTCGCCACGTCACCTCACGTGACCTGTACACGTGAGGGGGTGGGCATTTTGCAAGGAGACCCCCGGTTGTTTGTGTATTTCGGTTCAGTACCAGCACTTTTGTATTAAGTGTTAAACATTTGGAGAAATTGCATTGAACCCCCCTGAGCTTTGTAATATTGCAAAAATACCCCTCCCAGGCGCGTGCAAGTCACGCGTCCTGTGGGTAAATTGCACATATACCCTTGCGGGTTTGGATATTTGTGTTTAGTCCTTAAAATGCATTTGACTTTGTATATTTTTGTGGAAATTGCATGTATGCCCCTGGATGTTTCGTAAATTGCACTTATGCCCTTGCCAGCACTGTTTGATGATTGGAGTCTTGTTCTAATTAATTAAAATATCTCTTTAACTCCAAAAATCCCACAAAAATAGGCTTAAGTTCCTGGATAGGTGTATTTTAACGCTATCTAATTAGTTTTTGATTTTACTCTATTTTCCTATTTATTAAAAATCAAAAACTCTCATTTTGTGTACTGTCTACCTTAGAAAATACCAAAAAAATATCAAAACACCTCTAAAAATTCCAAAAAAATCACCTAGTGTCTATTTTGCTATATTTTAGTGTCAGTCCAAAAACCACTAAAAATCTCAAAAGAAAAACACTAAAAATTGAAAAACACTTAAAAAACTTCAAAAAAATATAAAAAATAGTAGAAAAATCCAAAAAATATAAACTCAGCTTCTGTTTGTCACTTATTTTATTCTCTTCATTAGAAAAATAGTGTGAATTATTTTGAGTACTGGTTGATATTTTTAAAGTACATTTTTGTCACAGCCAGCCTGAGTTCCACTATTTTGCCTTATTTCAGACTTTAAAAATATCAAAAACATCTGGAAAAAGCCCCAAAAATCACAAAAACAGTAAAAACCTTAAAAATACCAAAAACATTTATTTTCTGAATTTGTGAGCATTTTTTGTGCATTTTTATAAATATTTTACTTTGCCTTCTCTTATATCCCCTTGTTTTCCAATATTTGAAAAAAAAAAAAGAAAAATATATAAAATATAAAACCTAAAAATCAGAAAATCAAAAAGCAAAATACAAAATTAAAAATTAAATAAAACAATAAAAAAATTAAAAATTAAAAACCCACAAAAATTGTAGTAGATTGCTTGCTTAGTGTAGACACTTTACACACACACTCACTTGAGCACAATTTTTGAATTACCCTGTTTGCTCCCTGTGTTCGAACTCTCTACGTACTTGCATCTATACATCTTTTATGTAGAGTTAAAAATAAATCTTAACTCCACACCTGTCTTTCATTGCTTGATTTGCTTGTGGGTTATTTGTTGATTTTAGTCCGGATTTCATTTGAGGGTCGCAACAGCGACGGTCGTCTCCGCCTTGTGTGAGATACCAATTTAGACCCTCGTGAGACTTGGCCGAATCAAATGGCGCCGTTGCCGGGGAGCAACAGCTTGTAGTTCATCTTTTTGATTGTTTGTGTGTTTGTTTACCATAGCATTATCCTTCTCTTACATTTTGATATATATCTTGATTGAACTATCTGACCATCTCTTTTGTCTTCTTGCGAGGGACCACGGAGCGAGGCGGGTGGCTTAGGTGACCCGACGCAACCTTGGGACGTGGAGCCGGCTTTTCTTAAGCCAAGCCGGCCGGAGAGAGCAAGGAGTGAGAGAGAGAGTGCTTAGCTAGTTTTTACTTTATTTGTGAGAGAGTGATATTCCATTAATTTGTAATAATACAGGTACTTTGGACTTGGACTTAGACATTCGGGCCTAACTTCCGGGTGTTTGTTCACCCGGGGGCTCACCGCCGTTTTCCTCGTGTTTTCATCGCAGTCATTTTCCGGTTTTGAGTTTCATTTTTCACTTTCTTTTGTGGATTGAGCTCTTAGATTAGGTCCTGCTTGATTCGATTAGCCTAGGTCCAAACACCTTAACAACTCTTGCATGCTCCTATAGATCGTTGCTTGGACTTAGAATAATTAAAACAGTTAGCGAGTAGCTTCCATATCCACGCGCCGCGAGCTCACACCCGAACAAGCGCTTTCTCCTACTCCAAATGTGTTGGGCAGAGGAGGGGTGAGCCAAGACCGGACACTCGGATTAGAAGTTATTAGCTAACTTGTGGTTCTTCACGCTAGCAGTTGCCTAATCTAGGACGATTTCCGTGTGCATATCGGCATATAGTATAGATTTAAAAATTCTGCTTTGCATCCCGCATGGAGAGAGCTGGGATTCGCTGTAAGTCTTCTAACTTTGCACGCATCATTTAGGCACAAAGGTGAGATTTCCATCTTTGTGCCGACTTGCACGGCTTTTCCGACTCTTTTCTCCCTCTGTTTTTGGACAAAGTAGGACCAAAAAGAAAAATACAAAAACCGTTAGGCGCTTGTTTGAATTTACTCAAAAGAAGCGATAACACCAAAAAAATTAAAAAAGGGACTGCTAAAGAAAACTTGACCAAAATAAAAACGGTAATTGGATTCATTGCTTGGGGTGAGTAATACCCTCACTTGTATTCAGGTTGCATGGGAAGGTCTCCTTCCAAGTGAGGTGAGCGCTTCGTAAGGATTAGAGCCAAAAACCCAGCTTGTGGCTGCCTTGTGTATCGCCTGGATTTCCGAAGTATTGGCGCTTCTATCGTACGTAGTCGAGTAGGGCTTGGTCACCATTGGTGACTCACTATTGTGTGAGCATCGACCTCGTCCGAAGTATCGAGCATAGGCCACGCCTTCACGGGGGTGTCTGTCTCACCGGCTGCGTCCGAGTAGGTTCTTGCACGCTCACGGGTGATTCCGTTGCGAGCAAGTTCCGAAGTATTGGTTTCGCCTATTGGCTTCCTCTCTTATTCTTTGGCTGAGTAGGGATCCAGGAAGGGTTACAAGGACCTCAACTGCACAAGCTATAGGTTACACAGGAGGAGGACAAGTACGGGATACTTTTCCGGCAGTACTCTCTCTCCTATAGGCGTAGCGTTCTAAGGACTCGTTCAAAGATAAATTCCTGAATCAAGCTAAAACTGAAAAGATAAAAGCCGAACCTTCACGGCTTCATGTGTTGAGTTGGTGAACTTACCCTTGCTTTGCGTTTGATTGCTAGATTTGTTTAGGTCAAGATCAAAAACACAGCACAATTGTGCGCAATTTTGTTGCATCTCACTCGTCTTCTTCTCTTACCTTTCCTCTACTCTTCCTAATAATCAAGATGATGGGACGGAGATCTCTTAGGCCGACCCTGTCGGCACCGCTATCCCGCACTCCTCCTTACTCATCTAGGACTACCTCGGAAAGTCCGCTCTCCGAGCCTGAGTATACATCCGCCCTGTTCCCCCTCGACCATTCTTCCCATTCTCCTTCTCTCAGTCCAATTATTTCAGATTTCAGTACATCACAGAGTTCAGATCATTCTACGGCACCTGAGATGGCCTCTTTTGCTTTTACAGAAGATCCAGTCATGTCGGACAGAGGCGAGCATGAAGATGATCATGAGCACCCTCCATTCGTATTTGATCAGGCAGCTATCAACAATTCGTTGTTAGCATCCCTGGAAACCATGCAGAGACAAATCCGAGACCAGGGGACATTTATGGGTGATCTAATGCGAGAGATAGCACAGATGAGAGAAGACCGTGCTGGCGGAGCAGGAGGAGGAGGAGGACCCGATGCAGGAGGAGACAATCCAGGCGGCGAGAGACCGCCACAGACCATCATGAGGGAATTACATAACCCAGCTTCATCCCTCACTCACCGATGGATTCGACTCCCACCTATCCATGGAGACTTCGAGCTTCGGCACAACACAATTCAGATGCTACCCAAGTTCCATGGGTTGCCGACCGAAGAGCCGCACCTCCACCTCCAAGAATTTGAGATGATATGCAGCACCATCCATGATCGGTTGATGACCGAGGACACAATCCGGATGATCGCCTTCCCATTCTCTTTGGTTGATAGAGCCGCATATTGGCTCAAACACCTTGGGCGATTCGTCGACACTTGGGCAGAACTCCGGACCGCATTCCTGAAGAAGTACTATCCTCTCGGCCGGACCAACGCAGCTCGAGCCATGATAAGCAACTTCGTCATGATCCCGAATGAACAGTTCCATGAAGCCTGGGATCGATTTAGAGAGCTCATCGACCGGTGTCCCCACCATGATATCTCCAAGCCCAATCTCGTTCAGAGTTTCTTTTGTGGGCTGACACCGGAGCTGCAGGGGCTAGTGAACGCCTCTTGCGGTGGGTCTTATTTCTCCAAGGGAGAAGACGACGTCTGGGCCATATATGAAGGTATGGCAGAAAACTCCACAGTGATGACCCAGGCCCGAGTCTATACACAGCCGAAGCCCCCGCAAGGAGCGGGATCATTTCAGAGGATCGCTCGCATCGATGCCGGTCCCAACACTGTGTCGGTAGCCGCAGCCCAAGCCGAATCAGCCGCAGCCGACATGGGCATCATCAGTGAAAAGCTGGACCGCATGGAGATCCTTGAGAAGAAACAAAATCAAGGCATGGCCCAGATGGACCAAATTGCCAAAACAATGAGTGACCTGAAAACTCAGATTCTCTGCATTCAGGAGGCACAGACCCATTCTCAACAGCCTCCCAGGTCACAGGTTGCATCCCGCAGCAGCAACTCCAACCAGGCCTCCACCTCATACCGCCAGGTGAACCATATCCAGGCGGAGCCGGTTCCATTGTTGCAGTACCATCCAGAGCAACCGCCATCTTCGGACACGCAGATGGTGGTCTATCAGCCGGAGCAACCACTGGCAGTTCTACCTCCACCCTCCGTTGAGCAGGAGCCATTAATGGAAGTCAATGGGATTTGGTACGACCGGTACCCTCAGCCCGCAATTCGTCGGGATCACCCCGGATTCCGTTGGGGCAACGGTGGATCCTCTTCCCAACAGCAGAACCCTGCCCAAGGATACCAGAACAGCCAGCCACAGCAGCAACACCAGCAGCCCCAGTTTGCCCAACCGCAGCACTATCACAGTGGTCCTCGTCCCAACTATCAGGGACAGCAGTGGAGGCAGCGTCAGCCGCCTCAGCATTTTCAGAACCAACCTCCTCCCCAGTACCAGCAGCAGCAGACTCATGTCCAGCAGGGACAATCATCCGGTTCTCATGGCCCTGCTTTTGAGAACCCAGCACTCGATGATCTTGCCCGCTTGCTATCTGAACAGCGAGCATCTTTCAGGCAAGAAATGGATGAGTTCCGGCAGGAGATGCGGGAGATCATGAAAGGCAAAGCCGCCATACCAGCTCAGATCGAACCAAACCCTAATAATTTCAAAAGAAAGCCTGAGCAGGTAGAGTTTACAGAGGATACCCTTCCTAGTGACTATGAGAATGACATGACATATTTCTATTATGATGCTGATTTTGTTACTACTAGGAGCGGTAGGATACCCGCCGGCGGCGTCTCTTCTGAGCGACAACCGGATACAGAACCAGGAGCGCCAGAGGAGCAGAGAAGCGGTGCTGATGCCGCTAATGATGATGTAGAAGAAGGTGGTGCTGATGCCACCCATGATGAAGTCCAGGACGACGGTGCTGATGCCGTCGTGATACCAGATGAAGACGGTGGTGATGATGCCACCATTTTTGATTCAGAACATGAAGGCGGTGCTGATGCCGCAGAGACAGGTGCCAGTGGTGGTACTGAGGCCACCACATCTCCTTTTGTTGAAACTCCTGCTGTGGTGTCACCACGTTTTGTATCTTTGGACTGTGATCAAAACAAAAACAACAAAAAAATGAATAAAGAAAAGGTTCCTGTTCAAATTACGGATCCATATATATTGAATGATGATGTTGGTATGGATTCTCCTTCTTCACAGACACAGGAACCTATTTCTAGTCCTCCATCTGAGGAGGCCCCTACTATCCCCTTCCCAGAGGCACTTCGCCGAGCGAAGGGGAATAAAAAAGAAAATCCCAAAAAGAACCAAGAGGTAGAGTTCGGCAATCAGATGATTGACAGATTTCACATTCAGCTGACTCTACGAGAAGCATTTGAGCATATCCCTTTCTTCAAAAAGAATCTGAGAGAGACAACCACTGTCAGAAGAAAGCGGAGGCACAGAGATCAGATCCATATGCTCACACATGACACTTGCTGCACCATTCAGAACAAGTTGCCAGCCTCAAGCGACCAGATGCAGGAGCTCCCTATGTCAGATGCGAGATTCAAGAGCAGCAATTTGATCGTACTCTATTAGACAGCGGCTCTTCAATCAATCTCCTCCCGGCAGCCTTACTCAAGCAATTTGAGTTCGGCACTCTTCATCGAAGCAGAACAGTCCTTCAGTTTGCTGATAGATCGATAAAGAGGCCGAAGGGGTTGTTGAAAGACGTGGTCGTTACCATTCAGGGCCTGAAATTCCCCGTGGACTTCGTTGTGTTGGACATGGAGATCCCTGAGTCGGTAACGATGCCCCATCATACTCGGACGCCCATTCTTGGCCACAGCCAAGGCGGTGACCGACCATGATTGCGGGAAGGTATGTTTTCGCGTAGAGGGCGAGACCATACAAATAGAGACGATCGAGGAGACCAGAGCCAGAGAGTTAGAATGCTCCGAGCAGTCCAGCGAAGCCGCATCAATGACAGAGGAAGAGCTAGACGTCCACCAGGTTCGTGATTTTGAAATGACTGACGATGAATCTAACTGGAAAGACCCTGTAGCACCGACTCTCGCCTTGCCTACCGAATCATTGTACCTCAAGCTCATGGCAATCGAAAGTCGGGAGAGCACATTCCTGGATACGGATACACCTGAGGCTGACAGCATCGCGACGAGTGGTGCCGATGATTTCAATTCCTGTTCTTCTATTTCTGATCCCTCGTATTCAGACATTGATTGGGCCTATTTTGATGATCCGTTGTCGTGTCTGACTCATTCTGAACCAGCAACCGTGACAGAGTGCGAGCCCGTACAGTACATTGATAATTCAGTCAGCCGCCTTTCGTCAGAAATCCATGCCGAGCGAGAGTTCTCTCATGCAGACCTTGTGGCATTCACACAGACATATCAGAAGCCAGAGCTGCCACCTCCCAGTTGTCCTGAAAGAAAACCTCTGCCGCAATCAATGAAGTATAGATTCCTTGCAGGTGAGCCAGATATGCACCCAGTCATTATCTCAGCAGACTTGACCGGAGAACAAGAATCTCGTCTGATGGAGGTTCTTGAAAGAAATCGCAAGGCAATCGGATGGAATATAGCTGACCTCAAAGGGCTGAGCCCGAAGCTGTGCTCCCACCACATCTATCTCGAGGATGACGCTAAGCCATCGCGTGAGTTCCAGCGACGGCTGAACCCGAATCTTCGAGAGGTTGTCATGAAAGAAATCTCAAAGTGGTGGAGTGCTGATTTCATCTATCCCATCTCCGACTCAAAATGGGTAAGTCCGTTACATGTGGTACCCAAGAAGACGGGTATCACTACAGTTGTCAACGAGTTCGGAGAAGAGGTCGCTACCAGAGTACCAACTTCTTGGAGGGTCTGTGTGGACTACAGACGATTAAATGAGGCCACCAAGAAGGATCACTTCCCGCTGCCCTTCCTTGATCAGATTATCGAGCGGTTAGCCGGGAAGAGCCATTACTGTTTTCTTGATGGGTACTCTGGATATAATCAAGTGGCCATCGCGCCCGAAGACCAGGAGAAGACGACTTTCACCTGTCCGTTTGGGACTTATGCTTTCAGACGGATGCCCTTTGGTCTATGTAACGCTCCAGCGACATTCCAAAGGTGCATGTTGTCCATTTTCTCGGACATGGTGGGTAACTGTTTAGAGGTCTTCATGGATGACTTCTCGGTCTATGGCGATGGGTTTGATGCTTGTCTTGACTGCCTAGATCGTGTGCTTAAGCGCTGCATAGAGGTCAATCTTGTATTATCCTGGGAGAAGAGTCATTTCATGATGACTCAAGGGACGGTCCTTGGTCATATCGTCTCCAACAGGGGCATGGAGGTCGATCCTGCCAAGGTGGATATCATCAGAAAACTTAATCCACCGTCCAATTTGCGTCAGTTACGGTCTTTTCTGGGGCATGTCGGTTTCTACCGACGGTTCATTCAGGACTTCAGTCGAATTGCCCGACCGTTAACCGACTTGCTGACCAAAGACACCGAGTTTATTGTTAATGATAAGTGTCTTGAATCATTTGAGACTCTCAAAAATATGGTTGTTTCAGCTCCTGTCCTTCAACCACCCGATTGGTCTCTTCCATTTGAGATCATGACGGATGCTTCAGATTTTGCCGTTGGGGCTGTTCTTGGACAGAGGAGGGATGGATTACCGTTTGCCATTCACTACGCCAGCCGGACCTTAGATGCCGCGCAAAGGAATTACACTGTGACTGAAAAAGAAATGCTGGCCGTAGTCTTCGCTCTTGATAAGTATCGATCTTACATTCTCGGATCTAGAGTAACTGTTTACACCGATCATACCGCCATCCGGTACTTAATGGCCAAGAAGGATGCCAAAGCACGTCTTACCAGATGGATCCTTCTACTCCAGGAATTTGATATTGAGATTAAGGACAAGCCTGGAGTCAAGAATGTGGTGGCGGATCATCTCTCCAGATTGGAGAATCTTGAGGAATCTGAGCCCAGCGCACCTATATCAGAGACGTTTCCAGATGAGGCGATCTTGGCTGTCACCTCACTCCCATGGTATGCCGACTTTGTAAACTATCTTGTTGCCAAGACAGTCCCTCAGGGTTGGCCCAGGCAGAAACTTGAGACCTTCCTAGCTAAGGCCAAGTTTTACCATTGGGAGGATCCCGTCCTTTATCATGAAGGAGGGGATAGCATCTGGAGAAGGTGCATTCCTCAGGAAGAGCAGCATAGCGTCCTCACATACTGCCACAAGCTTGAGGCAGGAGGACATCATTCAGGAAAAAGGACAGCACAGAAGGTGCTTCAATCCGGCCTATGGTGGCCTACTCTCTTCAAGGATTCTGATGAGTTCGTGAAGGGATGTACTGACTGTCAGAAAATGGGAACCTGCGGACAGAGAGACATGATGCCCATGCAACCCATTCACTTCTGTGAGGTTTTTGATGCATGGGGGATTGATTTCATGGGCCCATTTCCTAAGAGTCAGGGATTCGAGCATATTTTGCTCGCTGTAGATTATGTCAGTCGATGGGTTGAGGCCATCCCCGCCCGAGCCGCAGATGCTAAAACCGTGTGCAAATTCTTGAGGAAAAATATCATTTCACGGTTCGGGGTACCTAGAGTTTTGATTTCTGACGGGGGGTCTCATTTCATCAATGACAAAGTTAGGGCCCTTGCTGACGAGTTCGGTATTGACCATCGGGTTGCCACTCCTTATCACCCTCAGACTAATGGTCTTGCTGAAGTATCGAATCGGGAGATAAAGACGATCTTGCAGAAAGTTGTCCGCCCAGACCGAAAGGATTGGTCACAACTTTTGGACTCGGTCCTATGGGCCTATCGGACTTCTTTCAAAAATCCATTGGGGACATCTCCTTTTCGTCTCGTCTATGGCAAGCCGTGCCATTTGCCAGTGGAAATCAAGCACAAATCTTTTTGGGCAGTTACTGAGTTACTTTTGGATCCTGAGAGTATAGGAGATCAGAGACGAGCAGAATTGGCAGCCCTGGAGGAACTAAGAGACACAGCCTTTTCCAACAGCCTACAGTACAAAGAAAAAGTGAAGACATGGCACGATTCGCATATCAGCCATAAACAGTTTGAGCCGAATCAGAAAGTATGGTTGTTTGATTCCAGGCTAAAATTATTTCCAGGGAAGTTGCAGAGCAAGTGGAAAGGTCCGTATGTGGTTAGGAAGGTACATGACAATGGCAGTATTGATATATCCGAACCGTCATCTTCGTCCACCTTCCGCGTCAATGGTCAACGCCTAAAGATATATCGCGATCATGATCCGCCGACCATGGACGTTGCCCCCATCCTTCTGGTATGAGATGTGTTCTTTGACTCATATCATCTGCATCTCGTACATGGTGATCAAGTCCATCTTCCGTTGTACAAACCATCTGTCCATATCACTCTTTCGTCTGTTAATTTATTTTCTTCTTTTCTTCTTTTCCTTTTCTGTTTTCTTAAATCTATCAATAAGTTGCCGCCCTTGTAGACAGTATCCCTACTTAGGACGTACTTTGTCCTAAGTATAGGGGGGTGTGCACCCCGAGTTGTTCTATTCTTTTCGATCCTCTCCATTGTCTCCTCTTCTTGTCTATACTTAGGGATATCTTACCCTAAGTATAGGGGGAGACAATCTGAGTACGATCTGTTCATTCCCACCCTTGACCCTCCCTGCGTTGTGTACAGTCTGCTATACTTAGGATTAATTGATCCTAAGTATAGGGGGGACGGTCAACTTCTGATTCATTGATTCATCTATTTATTCCTTTATTCTTTAGACTTGTCTATACTTAGTACGAGTTATGTCTTCTCTTTTCTCTCCGATCTATGAGGACATAGCTCAAGCTAAGTATAGGGGGGTCGTATATACTGTGTATATACTTTAGCCATAACTCGTACTTTCGTATTTTCCTAATAAATATGGCTAAAAATTCTTTAAAGTTCATTAAAAATTCTTAATAAAAAGATGTGGTTATTCCTCAAATTCTTTTTGTATATACTGATTAATAAATCAGGTAAAAACGTTTCTGCAAAATGTTTGAAAAATAGTTTGAAAATCTTTGTGAAAAATCTATTGAAAACTATTTGGAAAATATTTTGCTACATGTAAAAATGTGTAGTTTGTAAAAATTTCTTTTCTTTGTGCGAAATAAAATGTTTGAAAAATGATTTGCAAATGGTTTGAAAAATGGTTGCAAAAATATTTGAAAAATCTATATATACTGTTTGAAGAGCCTTTGCAAAATGATTTTCAAATGTGTGTAAATGATTGTAAAAATTATTTTGGACTATAGTTTTCAAAAATTGTGTGTAAATTGTTTTCAAATAAGTTTGAGGAATATACACATCACACCAAAATCCATCTTATGTATATATGTATGAAATTGACCACTTACCCTTGTAAATTCTTAAAATCCACTTCTTGTATATATAAGAAGCACTCCCGTGTACATATTTTCACCTAATTGTCAGCCAAAACTTTTTGTTTTCAAAAATCCCAAAAACATTTGCAAAACTAAAATCCAAAAACATTTGAAAAATCTTTTTGAAAAATACAAAAAAAAATTGCATCTGCATATGCATCATCATCATCACCTTTCCAAAAATCCATAAAAAGTTCAAAATCCTTGAAAATTGCGTCACAAAAATATTTTCTGCATTGCATTGCATAGCATTCGCATTTTTCAGATTGAGTTTGATAGTTGAACAAGTCTAAGTAAAATCCGAAGATTGGAGCTTGAATGGACCTTATAATCTACCTAATAACAGGAACCTTATAGAAACTGGGTTTGAGGTACTTCAGGTCTAGTTGACTTAATTCTTTGAGGATCACAGGACTTGGTTCAATGGATTCTTGACTGCCTAAGTAGAGTATTTCGGAGCACACGCACGACTCTTGTTGATAATGACCTAACTTGGACACCTGCACCTTTCACATAGCTCTCCACGGATGAGGTGGTGAGGAGGCAGTTTCCTTTGGCTTGGGGTAGCATATGAGGGTAGTACTTCTAGGCGGAACCTCTCTTCTTCTTATAGTGAAGGAAGTGCACCTCAACTTGGTCTAGTGGTGATGAAGGCTAAAGACAGAAGCTGTGGGTTGCAATAAAGCTTCAAAAGAGGGATAGTCTACTGGCTCAAGAGGAAAATTTCTTGTATATATGCTGCACCATGTAGATATGTTGTACAGATGCAATTGAAAAAAAAAAAATGCAAAAAGAACTCCAAAAAAGTGGTGGGTCGGATTGAAGATTTAATAACCCCACCGGAGTGTATATAGTTCAATAAGCAAAAGCTTATGGTATCCATGTTACATCTCATGAAGCTTGCAGCGGGAGACTCAGCTACACTGGCTGAGCTCCCAAAAGTCTATACTTCCTCCCCCTCTTCTTGAGCTGGTTGCACTTGAACTTAGAAGGGAATACCCCGCTTCTCGAGGAAAGAGTTGCTAGACCGAGGGATTAGAGTTACCAGGTTGGAGGAGGTTGTTTCTTTGTCACTTCTGAGGTGGGGAGCTACATATCACTTACACTGTACAAGTCAGATTCATAGTCGTAAGAGTTTGCGTATGAGTTGAGATATTTCTGACCTGGCTATTGAGGAGACTTGGACAGAGTTTTGGGATACTCAAGGACTGTTGGATTTCAAATTTAGTTCTCATTAAGGTTCCGACCGCACTAAAATTCCCAAGGGTCCGACTTAAGCTCCAAACTTTGATTTTGCGAAGACAAGTTTGATAATCAAGTAAAATCCAAGTTCTTCTTTTTCTTTTCTTTCTTTTTCTTTCTGCACATATTGCATATGTGTTTGCTAGGGACTAGCAAAGGTAAAGTATAGGGGGATGATGAAGCCACATTTCATCATCTTTATTCTATCATTTTGGCACCTAAAACCCTAGCAAATACCTGTAAATAGCATTAAAATCATCATCTTAGCATCCATGCATGTGCATCTACTTAGTGTGTAAATTACTGTAATTAAGGCCCAAAAATTATAGAATAAATCAAGAAAAGAAAAAGAATAAAATATTGTAAATATTTTATGACCTAAACCCCTGAGACCTAGGCATCTTGATGAATAGGTCGACAAAGAATAAAGTAGGGGGAGATAAGGTCAGAAATACAGTATAAATACCTATCCAATCTATTCATTCTTTATTCATTTTGGGACCTATTTTTGGTTCCTCTTTTTATACATCAAATAAAGAAACTTTGTACATGAAAGTTGTAGAGAATTAAATAAAGAAAAATACAAAATTGATTTCACAGAAAAATAATGTACAGATAAAAAGATATGATCTGAATAAGAATCCAGAATCCCAACTTCCCAGACCCGTATCTCACAACTGTCAACTCCAAATGCAGCATACTCACCTTTAATTGTATATAGAATAAAATAAACTATTTAATGGTGATGGTTTCGCACTTGGCGGAGCTACGGTTTGAAAGTTGAGTTTTGGACCCTAATTGTATACTTGTACATATTAAAATATTCAATTTATTATTTATTTGTTACTTTTATAATTTTATATTTTTATAGTGTTGTAAATAAAATTTATAATAATTATGTACATTAACAGAAGAATAAAAACACAATTAAAATACAAATAAAAATAATTGTGTATATCCAATACATAGGTAATATACCTATATAAAACTAAAAAAAGTGAACTTATAGAAATATATGTCATAAAATTAAATAAAAATCATAATAAAATACTACATAAAATAACAAATACTTTTCATTTTATAACTTTAAATTAATTCGATGTATTTCTATTTTTAAATGAATTTATAAAACATTTTTTTATTCCCTTTTTCCTGGTTGGTCCACGTGGACCAACCAGGAGCCAGCGACTGTTGACCGGCGGGTCAACAGTCTGTCCTCTGCCTCTTGTCTTCACGCGCGCGGCCTTTTCCTCCTGTCGTCGCGCCTTTTTCGAGGCTACGCCGCTCATCCTCTGCGGCCGCCTCCTTCACAAGATCTCTTCTTCGATCTATCACCTCCATCGCCATCTCCTCAAATCCACCCATATCTGCTCGAATCAGCCGTGATCTTCCCTCGAAGTCACGCGCTCCACCAGCTTCAAATACGAGCCCCCATCTTTCTTTCTCGGGTTGAACCGCATTTCATACAGATCTACCCCCTTTCGTTCGTGTTCGAGCACCTGGAGGTGACAGCTCCTGGTTCCACACCTTCGGGGAGGCGGAGTTGAGCGATCTGGGCGTGTTCCATCACCTCCGGCGGTCACCCCCGTGAGGTACTCTCCCTCTGGCCATTGGCCATCGAGGTTGCATTCCATCCCACTTTGTTTCACATGTTATTCCTGTTAGTCCTAGGATCGTTTCCCCCATATTTCTGAATCGAATCGATCGCCTTTTCACCCAATCGATCACCTCACCGGAGCGCAACTCCGGCGAGTCTCCACATCGCATCCCTGTCCATCTCGAGAGCCACCCGAGGTCGAGGCATTTTGCCCTCGACCTCCCTAACTTTTTGGTGCAGGTCTTGGAGCACATCGACGCTTCTGGAGCTATTTTGCTCTCTCGCCGGAGCACCTGGGGCCTCGCAGCTCCGCCACCTCCGTGCGAGAGCATCGGCGACTGCCGGTGGATTTTGAAGCTTCCAGACAACAGCCAACACCTGCAGGAGCATCCTAGGCCCCATTGCAAGCTCCCGCGTCGCCGAGGTCGGCCGGAGGAGCTCGGAGAAGTTCGCCAGACCGGAGCTCCTCCGTGTTCTTCCCTCAACCTCCGTGACCGTCGGATCAACGAGGAGCTCCCCAGATCGTGCTGCAGCCGTTGGATCTCCCCTAGTGCCCACCGTTCGATCGTCGAAGGAGTTCTAATCTCAGCCGCACGAGCCCAAGCGTCATCAGCCGCTCAAATTACGCCACGTGGATAAGTGGATCGCATCTAGCCGTTGGATCGCGCCTCGTCGCCCAGCCGTTGGATGCGCGCCACGCGTCATCATCGGAGCGCCTGAGCGAGGGTATTTTGCACCCCAACCCTCGCCATTTTTGTATTTACTATTTAGCATATAAACTTGTCTCTGTAGTTTAAAATATTCTGTAATATTTGCAAAACAACCCCCAGACTGTTGATAATTGCACCTAGGTCCTCGCCACGTCACCTCACGTGACCTGTACACGTGAGGGGGTGGGCATTTTGCAAGGAGACCCCCGGTTGTTTGTGTATTTCGGTTCAGTACCAGCACTTTTGTATTAAGTGTTAAACATTTGGAGAAATTGCATTGAACCCCCCTGAGCTTTGTAATATTGCAAAAATACCCCTCCCAGGCGCGTGCAAGTCACGCGTCCTGTGGGTAAATTGCACATATACCCTTGCGGGTTTGGATATTTGTGTTTAGTCCTTAAAATGCATTTGACTTTGTATATTTTTGTGGAAATTGCATGTATGCCCCTGGATGTTTCGTAAATTGCACTTATGCCCTTGCCAGCACTGTTTGATGATTGGAGTCTTGTTCTAATTAATTAAAATATCTCTTTAACTCCAAAAATCCCACAAAAATAGGCTTAAGTTCCTGGATAGGTGTATTTTAACGCTATCTAATTAGTTTTTGATTTTACTCTATTTTCCTATTTATTAAAAATCAAAAACTCTCATTTTGTGTACTGTCTACCTTAGAAAATACCAAAAAAATATCAAAACACCTCTAAAAATTCCAAAAAAATCACCTAGTGTCTATTTTGCTATATTTTAGTGTCAGTCCAAAAACCACTAAAAATCTCAAAAGAAAAACACTAAAAATTGAAAAACACTTAAAAAACTTCAAAAAAATATAAAAAATAGTAGAAAAATCCAAAAAATATAAACTCAGCTTCTGTTTGTCACTTATTTTATTCTCTTCATTAGAAAAATAGTGTGAATTATTTTGAGTACTGGTTGATATTTTTAAAGTACATTTTTGTCACAGCCAGCCTGAGTTCCACTATTTTGCCTTATTTCAGACTTTAAAAATATCAAAAACATCTGGAAAAAGCCCCAAAAATCACAAAAACAGTAAAAACCTTAAAAATACCAAAAACATTTATTTTCTGAATTTGTGAGCATTTTTTGTGCATTTTTATAAATATTTTACTTTGCCTTCTCTTATATCCCCTTGTTTTCCAATATTTGAAAAAAAAAAAAGAAAAATATATAAAATATAAAACCTAAAAATCAGAAAATCAAAAAGCAAAATACAAAATTAAAAATTAAATAAAACAATAAAAAAATTAAAAATTAAAAACCCACAAAAATTGTAGTAGATTGCTTGCTTAGTGTAGACACTTTACACACACACTCACTTGAGCACAATTTTTGAATTACCCTGTTTGCTCCCTGTGTTCGAACTCTCTACGTACTTGCATCTATACATCTTTTATGTAGAGTTAAAAATAAATCTTAACTCCACACCTGTCTTTCATTGCTTGATTTGCTTGTGGGTTATTTGTTGATTTTAGTCCGGATTTCATTTGAGGGTCGCAACAGCGACGGTCGTCTCCGCCTTGTGTGAGATACCAATTTAGACCCTCGTGAGACTTGGCCGAATCAAATGGCGCCGTTGCCGGGGAGCAACAGCTTGTAGTTCATCTTTTTGATTGTTTGTGTGTTTGTTTACCATAGCATTATCCTTCTCTTACATTTTGATATATATCTTGATTGAACTATCTGACCATCTCTTTTGTCTTCTTGCGAGGGACCACGGAGCGAGGCGGGTGGCTTAGGTGACCCGACGCAACCTTGGGACGTGGAGCCGGCTTTTCTTAAGCCAAGCCGGCCGGAGAGAGCAAGGAGTGAGAGAGAGAGTGCTTAGCTAGTTTTTACTTTATTTGTGAGAGAGTGATATTCCATTAATTTGTAATAATACAGGTACTTTGGACTTGGACTTAGACATTCGGGCCTAACTTCCGGGTGTTTGTTCACCCGGGGGCTCACCGCCGTTTTCCTCGTGTTTTCATCGCAGTCATTTTCCGGTTTTGAGTTTCATTTTTCACTTTCTTTTGTGGATTGAGCTCTTAGATTAGGTCCTGCTTGATTCGATTAGCCTAGGTCCAAACACCTTAACAACTCTTGCATGCTCCTATAGATCGTTGCTTGGACTTAGAATAATTAAAACAGTTAGCGAGTAGCTTCCATATCCACGCGCCGCGAGCTCACACCCGAACAAGCGCTTTCTCCTACTCCAAATGTGTTGGGCAGAGGAGGGGTGAGCCAAGACCGGACACTCGGATTAGAAGTTATTAGCTAACTTGTGGTTCTTCACGCTAGCAGTTGCCTAATCTAGGACGATTTCCGTGTGCATATCGGCATATAGTATAGATTTAAAAATTCTGCTTTGCATCCCGCATGGAGAGAGCTGGGATTCGCTGTAAGTCTTCTAACTTTGCACGCATCATTTAGGCACAAAGGTGAGATTTCCATCTTTGTGCCGACTTGCACGGCTTTTCCGACTCTTTTCTCCCTCTGTTTTTGGACAAAGTAGGACCAAAAAGAAAAATACAAAAACCGTTAGGCGCTTGTTTGAATTTACTCAAAAGAAGCGATAACACCAAAAAAATTAAAAAAGGGACTGCTAAAGAAAACTTGACCAAAATAAAAACGGTAATTGGATTCATTGCTTGGGGTGAGTAATACCCTCACTTGTATTCAGGTTGCATGGGAAGGTCTCCTTCCAAGTGAGGTGAGCGCTTCGTAAGGATTAGAGCCAAAAACCCAGCTTGTGGCTGCCTTGTGTATCGCCTGGATTTCCGAAGTATTGGCGCTTCTATCGTACGTAGTCGAGTAGGGCTTGGTCACCATTGGTGACTCACTATTGTGTGAGCATCGACCTCGTCCGAAGTATCGAGCATAGGCCACGCCTTCACGGGGGTGTCTGTCTCACCGGCTGCGTCCGAGTAGGTTCTTGCACGCTCACGGGTGATTCCGTTGCGAGCAAGTTCCGAAGTATTGGTTTCGCCTATTGGCTTCCTCTCTTATTCTTTGGCTGAGTAGGGATCCAGGAAGGGTTACAAGGACCTCAACTGCACAAGCTATAGGTTACACAGGAGGAGGACAAGTACGGGATACTTTTCTGGCAGTACTCTCTCTCCTATAGGCGTAGCGTTCTAAGGACTCGTTCAAAGATAAATTCCTGAATCAAGCTAAAACTGAAAAGATAAAAGCCGAACCTTCACGGCTTCATGTGTTGAGTTGGTGAACTTACCCTTGCTTTGCGTTTGATTGCTAGATTTGTTTAGGTCAAGATCAAAAACACAGCACAATTGTGCGCAATTTTGTTGCATCTCACTCGTCTTCTTCTCTTACCTTTCCTCTACTCTTCCTAATAATCAAGATGATGGGACGGAGATCTCTTAGGCCGACCCTGTCGGCACCGCTATCCCGCACTCCTCCTTACTCATCTAGGACTACCTCGGAAAGTCCGCTCTCCGAGCCTGAGTATACATCCGCCCTGTTCCCCCTCGACCATTCTTCCCATTCTCCTTCTCTCAGTCCAATTATTTCAGATTTCAGTACATCACAGAGTTCAGATCATTCTACGGCACCTGAGATGGCCTCTTTTGCTTTTACAGAAGATCCAGTCATGTCGGACAGAGGCGAGCATGAAGATGATCATGAGCACCCTCCATTCGTATTTGATCAGGCAGCTATCAACAATTCGTTGTTAGCATCCCTGGAAACCATGCAGAGACAAATCCGAGACCAGGGGACATTTATGGGTGATCTAATGCGAGAGATAGCACAGATGAGAGAAGACCGTGCTGGCGGAGCAGGAGGAGGAGGAGGACCCGATGCAGGAGGAGACAATCCAGGCGGCGAGAGACCGCCACAGACCATCATGAGGGAATTACATAACCCAGCTTCATCCCTCACTCACCGATGGATTCGACTCCCACCTATCCATGGAGACTTCGAGCTTCGGCACAACACAATTCAGATGCTACCCAAGTTCCATGGGTTGCCGACCGAAGAGCCGCACCTCCACCTCCAAGAATTTGAGATGATATGCAGCACCATCCATGATCGGTTGATGACCGAGGACACAATCCGGATGATCGCCTTCCCATTCTCTTTGGTTGATAGAGCCGCATATTGGCTCAAACACCTTGGGCGATTCGTCGACACTTGGGCAGAACTCCGGACCGCATTCCTGAAGAAGTACTATCCTCTCGGCCGGACCAACGCAGCTCGAGCCATGATAAGCAACTTCGTCATGATCCCGAATGAACAGTTCCATGAAGCCTGGGATCGATTTAGAGAGCTCATCGACCGGTGTCCCCACCATGATATCTCCAAGCCCAATCTCGTTCAGAGTTTCTTTTGTGGGCTGACACCGGAGCTGCAGGGGCTAGTGAACGCCTCTTGCGGTGGGTCTTATTTCTCCAAGGGAGAAGACGACGTCTGGGCCATATATGAAGGTATGGCAGAAAACTCCACAGTGATGACCCAGGCCCGAGTCTATACACAGCCGAAGCCCCCGCAAGGAGCGGGATCATTTCAGAGGATCGCTCGCATCGATGCCGGTCCCAACACTGTGTCGGTAGCCGCAGCCCAAGCCGAATCAGCCGCAGCCGACATGGGCATCATCAGTGAAAAGCTGGACCGCATGGAGATCCTTGAGAAGAAACAAAATCAAGGCATGGCCCAGATGGACCAAATTGCCAAAACAATGAGTGACCTGAAAACTCAGATTCTCTGCATTCAGGAGGCACAGACCCATTCTCAACAGCCTCCCAGGTCACAGGTTGCATCCCGCAGCAGCAACTCCAACCAGGCCTCCACCTCATACCGCCAGGTGAACCATATCCAGGCGGAGCCGGTTCCATTGTTGCAGTACCATCCAGAGCAACCGCCATCTTCGGACACGCAGATGGTGGTCTATCAGCCGGAGCAACCACTGGCAGTTCTACCTCCACCCTCCGTTGAGCAGGAGCCATTAATGGAAGTCAATGGGATTTGGTACGACCGGTACCCTCAGCCCGCAATTCGTCGGGATCACCCCGGATTCCGTTGGGGCAACGGTGGATCCTCTTCCCAACAGCAGAACCCTGCCCAAGGATACCAGAACAGCCAGCCACAGCAGCAACACCAGCAGCCCCAGTTTGCCCAACCGCAGCACTATCACAGTGGTCCTCGTCCCAACTATCAGGGACAGCAGTGGAGGCAGCGTCAGCCGCCTCAGCATTTTCAGAACCAACCTCCTCCCCAGTACCAGCAGCAGCAGACTCATGTCCAGCAGGGACAATCATCCGGTTCTCATGGCCCTGCTTTTGAGAACCCAGCACTCGATGATCTTGCCCGCTTGCTATCTGAACAGCGAGCATCTTTCAGGCAAGAAATGGATGAGTTCCGGCAGGAGATGCGGGAGATCATGAAAGGCAAAGCCGCCATACCAGCTCAGATCGAACCAAACCCTAATAATTTCAAAAGAAAGCCTGAGCAGGTAGAGTTTACAGAGGATACCCTTCCTAGTGACTATGAGAATGACATGACATATTTCTATTATGATGCTGATTTTGTTACTACTAGGAGCGGTAGGATACCCGCCGGCGGCGTCTCTTCTGAGCGACAACCGGATACAGAACCAGGAGCGCCAGAGGAGCAGAGAAGCGGTGCTGATGCCGCTAATGATGATGTAGAAGAAGGTGGTGCTGATGCCACCCATGATGAAGTCCAGGACGACGGTGCTGATGCCGTCGTGATACCAGATGAAGACGGTGGTGATGATGCCACCATTTTTGATGCAGAACATGAAGGCGGTGCTGATGCCGCAGAGACAGGTGCCAGTGGTGGTACTGAGGCCACCACATCTCCTTTTGTTGAAACTCCTGCTGTGGTGTCACCACGTTTTGTATCTTTGGACTGTGATCAAAACAAAAACAACAAAAAAATGAATAAAGAAAAGGTTCCTGTTCAAATTACGGATCCATATATATTGAATGATGATGTTGGTATGGATTCTCCTTCTTCACAGACACAGGAACCTATTTCTAGTCCTCCATCTGAGGAGGCCCCTACTATCCCCTTCCCAGAGGCACTTCGCCGAGCGAAGGGGAATAAAAAAGAAAATCCCAAAAAGAACCAAGAGGTAGAGTTCGGCAATCAGATGATTGACAGATTTCACATTCAGCTGACTCTACGAGAAGCATTTGAGCATATCCCTTTCTTCAAAAAGAATCTGAGAGAGACAACCACTGTCAGAAGAAAGCGGAGGCACAGAGATCAGATCCATATGCTCACACATGACACTTGCTGCACCATTCAGAACAAGTTGCCAGCCAAGCGACCAGATGCAGGAGCTCCCTATGTCAGATGCGAGATTCAAGAGCAGCAATTTGATCGTACTCTATTAGACAGCGGCTCTTCAATCAATCTCCTCCCGGCAGCCTTACTCAAGCAATTTGAGTTCGGCACTCTTCATCGAAGCAGAACAGTCCTTCAGTTTGCTGATAGATCGATAAAGAGGCCGAAGGGGTTGTTGAAAGACGTGGTCGTTACCATTCAGGGCCTGAAATTCCCCGTGGACTTCGTTGTGTTGGACATGGAGATCCCTGAGTCGGTAACCGATGCCCCCATCATACTCGGACGCCCATTCTTGGCCACAGCCAAGGCGGTGACCGACCATGATTGCGGGAAGGTATGTTTTCGCGTAGAGGGCGAGACCATACAAATAGAGACGATCGAGGAGACCAGAGCCAGAGAGTTAGAATGCTCCGAGCAGTCCAGCGAAGCCGCATCAATGACAGAGGAAGAGCTAGACGTCCACCAGGTTCGTGATTTTGAAATGACTGACGATGAATCTAACTGGAAAGACCCTGTAGCACCGACTCTCGCCTTGCCTACCGAATCATTGTACCTCAAGCTCATGGCAATCGAAAGTCGGGAGAGCACATTCCTGGATACGGATACACCTGAGGCTGACAGCATCGCGACGAGTGGTGCCGATGATTTCAATTCCTGTTCTTCTATTTCTGATCCCTCGTATTCAGACATTGATTGGGCCTATTTTGATGATCCGTTGTCGTGTCTGACTCATTCTGAACCAGCAACCGTGACAGAGTGCGAGCCCGTACAGTACATTGATAATTCAGTCAGCCGCCTTTCGTCAGAAATCCATGCCGAGCGAGAGTTCTCTCATGCAGACCTTGTGGCATTCACACAGACATATCAGAAGCCAGAGCTGCCACCTCCCAGTTGTCCTGAAAGAAAACCTCTGCCGCAATCAATGAAGTATAGATTCCTTGCAGGTGAGCCAGATATGCACCCAGTCATTATCTCAGCAGACTTGACCGGGAGAACAAGAATCTCGTCTGATGGAGGTTCTTGAAAGAAATCGCAAGGCAATCGGATGGAATATAGCTGACCTCAAAGGGCTGAGCCCGAAGCTGTGCTCCCACCACATCTATCTCGAGGATGACGCTAAGCCATCGCGTGAGTTCCAGCGACGGCTGAACCCGAATCTTCGAGAGGTTGTCATGAAAGAAATCTCAAAGTGGTGGAGTGCTGATTTCATCTATCCCATCTCCGACTCAAAATGGGTAAGTCCGTTACATGTGGTACCCAAGAAGACGGGTATCACTACAGTTGTCAACGAGTTCGGAGAAGAGGTCGCTACCAGAGTACCAACTTCTTGGAGGGTCTGTGTGGACTACAGACGATTAAATGAGGCCACCAAGAAGGATCACTTCCCGCTGCCCTTCCTTGATCAGATTATCGAGCGGTTAGCCGGGAAGAGCCATTACTGTTTTCTTGATGGGTACTCTGGATATAATCAAGTGGCCATCGCGCCCGAAGACCAGGAGAAGACGACTTTCACCTGTCCGTTTGGGACTTATGCTTTCAGACGGATGCCCTTTGGTCTATGTAACGCTCCAGCGACATTCCAAAGGTGCATGTTGTCCATTTTCTCGGACATGGTGGGTAACTGTTTAGAGGTCTTCATGGATGACTTCTCGGTCTATGGCGATGGGTTTGATGCTTGTCTTGACTGCCTAGATCGTGTGCTTAAGCGCTGCATAGAGGTCAATCTTGTATTATCCTGGGAGAAGAGTCATTTCATGATGACTCAAGGGACGGTCCTTGGTCATATCGTCTCCAACAGGGGCATGGAGGTCGATCCTGCCAAGGTGGATATCATCAGAAAACTTAATCCACCGTCCAATTTGCGTCAGTTACGGTCTTTTCTGGGGCATGTCGGTTCTACCGACGGTTCATTCAGGACTTCAGTCGAATTGCCCGACCGTTAACCGACTTGCTGACCAAAGACACCGAGTTTATTGTTAATGATAAGTGTCTTGAATCATTTGAGACTCTCAAAAATATGGTTGTTTCAGCTCCTGTCCTTCAACCACCCGATTGGTCTCTTCCATTTGAGATCATGACGGATGCTTCAGATTTTGCCGTTGGGGCTGTTCTTGGACAGAGGAGGGATGGATTACCGTTTGCCATTCACTACGCCAGCCGGACCTTAGATGCCGCGCAAAGGAATTACACTGTGACTGAAAAAGAAATGCTGGCCGTAGTCTTCGCTCTTGATAAGTATCGATCTTACATTCTCGGATCTAGAGTAACTGTTTACACCGATCATACCACCATCCGGTACTTAATGGCCAAGAAGGATGCCAAAGCACGTCTTACCAGATGGATCCTTCTACTCCAGGAATTTGATATTGAGATTAAGGACAAGCCTGGAGTCAAGATTGTGGTGGCGGATCATCTCTCCAGATTGGAGAATCTTGAGGAATCTGAGCCCAGCGCACCTATATCAGAGACGTTTCCAGATGAGGCGATCTTGGCTGTCACCTCACTCCCATGGTATGCCGACTTTGTAAACTATCTTGTTGCCAAGACAGTCCCTCAGGGTTGGCCCAGGCAGAAACTTGAGACCTTCCTAGCTAAGGCCAAGTTTTACCATTGGGAGGATCCCGTCCTTTATCATGAAGGAGGGGATAGCATCTGGAGAAGGTGCATTCCTCAGGAAGAGCAGCATAGCGTCCTCACATACTGCCACAAGCTTGAGGCAGGAGGACATCATTCAGGAAAAAGGACAGCACAGAAGGTGCTTCAATCCGGCCTATGGTGGCCTACTCTCTTCAAGGATTCTGATGAGTTCGTGAAGGGATGTACTGACTGTCAGAAAATGGGAACCTGCGGACAGAGAGACATGATGCCCATGCAACCCATTCACTTCTGTGAGGTTTTTGATGCATGGGGGATTGATTTCATGGGCCCATTTCCTAAGAGTCAGGGATTCGAGCATATTTTGCTCGCTGTAGATTATGTCAGTCGATGGGTTGAGGCCATCCCCGCCCGAGCCGCAGATGCTAAAACCGTGTGCAAATTCTTGAGGAAAAATATCATTTCACGGTTCGGGGTACCTAGAGTTTTGATTTCTGACGGGGGGTCTCATTTCATCAATGACAAAGTTAGGGCCCTTGCTGACGAGTTCGGTATTGACCATCGGGTTGCCACTCCTTATCACCCTCAGACTAATGGTCTTGCTGAAGTATCGAATCGGGAGATAAAGACGATCTTGCAGAAAGTTGTCCGCCCAGACCGAAAGGATTGGTCACAACTTTTGGACTCGGTCCTATGGGCCTATCGGACTTCTTTCAAAAATCCATTGGGGACATCTCCTTTTCGTCTCGTCTATGGCAAGCCGTGCCATTTGCCAGTGGAAATCAAGCACAAATCTTTTTGGGCAGTTACTGAGTTACTTTTGGATCCTGAGAGTATAGGAGATCAGAGACGAGCAGAATTGGCAGCCCTGGAGGAACTAAGAGACACAGCCTTTTCCAACAGCCTACAGTACAAAGAAAAAGTGAAGACATGGCACGATTCGCATATCAGCCATAAACAGTTTGAGCCGAATCAGAAAGTATGGTTGTTTGATTCCAGGCTAAAATTATTTCCAGGGAAGTTGCAGAGCAAGTGGAAAGGTCCGTATGTGGTTAGGAAGGTACATGACAATGGCAGTATTGATATATCCGAACCGTCATCTTCGTCCACCTTCCGCGTCAATGGTCAACGCCTAAAGATATATCGCGATCATGATCCGCCGACCATGGACGTTGCCCCCATCCTTCTGGTATGAGATGTGTTCTTTGACTCATATCATCTGCATCTCGTACATGGTGATCAAGTCCATCTTCCGTTGTACAAACCATCTGTCCATATCACTCTTTCGTCTGTTAATTTATTTTCTTCTTTTCTTCTTTTCCTTTTCTGTTTTCTTAAATCTATCAATAAGTTGCCGCCCTTGTAGACAGTATCCCTACTTAGGACGTACTTTGTCCTAAGTATAGGGGGGTGTGCACCCCGAGTTGTTCTATTCTTTTCGATCCTCTCCATTGTCTCCTCTTCTTGTCTATACTTAGGGATATCTTACCCTAAGTATAGGGGGAGACAATCTGAGTACGATCTGTTCATTCCCACCCTTGACCCTCCCTGCGTTGTGTACAGTCTGCTATACTTAGGATTAATTGATCCTAAGTATAGGGGGGACGGTCAACTTCTGATTCATTGATTCATCTATTTATTCCTTTATTCTTTAGACTTGTCTATACTTAGTACGAGTTATGTCTTCTCTTTTCTCTCCGATCTATGAGGACATAGCTCAAGCTAAGTATAGGGGGGTCGTATATACTGTGTATATACTTTAGCCATAACTCGTACTTTCGTATTTTCCTAATAAATATGGCTAAAAATTCTTTAAAGTTCATTAAAAATTCTTAATAAAAAGATGTGGTTATTCCTCAAATTCTTTTTGTATATACTGATTAATAAATCAGGTAAAAACGTTTCTGCAAAATGTTTGAAAAATAGTTTGAAAATCTTTGTGAAAAATCTATTGAAAACTATTTGGAAAATATTTTGCTACATGTAAAAATGTGTAGTTTGTAAAAATTTCTTTTCTTTGTGCGAAATAAAATGTTTGAAAAATGATTTGCAAATGGTTTGAAAAATGGTTGCAAAAATATTTGAAAAATCTATATATACTGTTTGAAGAGCCTTTGCAAAATGATTTTCAAATGTGTGTAAATGATTGTAAAAATTATTTTGGACTATAGTTTTCAAAAATTGTGTGTAAATTGTTTTCAAATAAGTTTGAGGAATATACACATCACACCAAAATCCATCTTATGTATATATGTATGAAATTGACCACTTACCCTTGTAAATTCTTAAAATCCACTTCTTGTATATATAAGAAGCACTCCCGTGTACATATTTTCACCTAATTGTCAGCCAAAACTTTTTGTTTTCAAAAATCCCAAAAACATTTGCAAAACTAAAATCCAAAAACATTTGAAAAATCTTTTTGAAAAATACAAAAAAAAATTGCATCTGCATATGCATCATCATCATCACCTTTCCAAAAATCCATAAAAAGTTCAAAATCCTTGAAAATTGCGTCACAAAAATATTTTCTGCATTGCATTGCATAGCATTCGCATTTTTCAGATTGAGTTTGATAGTTGAACAAGTCTAAGTAAAATCCGAAGATTGGAGCTTGAATGGACCTTATAATCTACCTAATAACAGGAACCTTATAGAAACTGGGTTTGAGGTACTTCAGGTCTAGTTGACTTAATTCTTTGAGGATCACAGGACTTGGTTCAATGGATTCTTGACTGCCTAAGTAGAGTATTTCGGAGCACACGCACGACTCTTGTTGATAATGACCTAACTTGGACACCTGCACCTTTCACATAGCTCTCCACGGATGAGGTGGTGAGGAGGCAGTTTCCTTTGGCTTGGGGTAGCATATGAGGGTAGTACTTCTAGGCGGAACCTCTCTTCTTCTTATAGTGAAGGAAGTGCACCTCAACTTGGTCTAGTGGTGATGAAGGCTAAAGACAGAAGCTGTGGGTTGCAATAAAGCTTCAAAAGAGGGATAGTCTACTGGCTCAAGAGGAAAATTTCTTGTATATATGCTGCACCATGTAGATATGTTGTACAGATGCAATTGAAAAAAAAAATGCAAAAAGAACTCCAAAAAAGTGGTGGGTCGGATTGAAGATTTAATAACCCCACCGGAGTGTATATAGTTCAATAAGCAAAAGCTTATGGTATCCATGTTACATCTCATGAAGCTTGCAGCGGGAGACTCAGCTACACTGGCTGAGCTCCCAAAAGTCTATACTTCCTCCCCCTCTTCTTGAGCTGGTTGCACTTGAACTTAGAAGGGAATACCCCGCTTCTCGAGGAAAGAGTTGCTAGACCGAGGGATTAGAGTTACCAGGTTGGAGGAGGTTGTTTCTTTGTCACTTCTGAGGTGGGGAGCTACATATCACTTACACTGTACAAGTCAGATTCATAGTCGTAAGAGTTTGCGTATGAGTTGAGATATTTCTGACCTGGCTATTGAGGAGACTTGGACAGAGTTTTGGGATACTCAAGGACTGTTGGATTTCAAATTTAGTTCTCATTAAGGTTCCGACCGCACTAAAATTCCCAAGGGTCCGACTTAAGCTCCAAACTTTGATTTTGCGAAGACAAGTTTGATAATCAAGTAAAATCCAAGTTCTTCTTTTTCTTTTCTTTCTTTTTCTTTCTGCACATATTGCATATGTGTTTGCTAGGGACTAGCAAAGGTAAAGTATAGGGGGATGATGAAGCCACATTTCATCATCTTTATTCTATCATTTTGGCACCTAAAACCCTAGCAAATACCTGTAAATAGCATTAAAATCATCATCTTAGCATCCATGCATGTGCATCTACTTAGTGTGTAAATTACTGTAATTAAGGCCCAAAAATTATAGAATAAATCAAGAAAAGAAAAAGAATAAAATATTGTAAATATTTTATGACCTAAACCCCTGAGACCTAGGCATCTTGATGAATAGGTCGACAAAGAATAAAGTAGGGGGAGATAAGGTCAGAAATACAGTATAAATACCTATCCAATCTATTCATTCTTTATTCATTTTGGGACCTATTTTTGGTTCCTCTTTTTATACATCAAATAAAGAAACTTTGTACATGAAAGTTGTAGAGAATTAAATAAAGAAAAATACAAAATTGATTTCACAGAAAAATAATGTACAGATAAAAAGATATGATCTGAATAAGAATCCAGAATCCCAACTTCCCAGACCCGTATCTCACAACTGTCAACTCCAAATGCAGCATACTCACCTTTAATTGTATATAGAATAAAATAAACTATTTAATGGTGATGGTTTCGCACTTGGCGGAGCTACGGTTTGAAAGTTGAGTTTTGGACCCTAATTGTATACTTGTACATATTAAAATATTCAATTTATTATTTATTTGTTACTTTTATAATTTTATATTTTTATAGTGTTGTAAATAAAATTTATAATAATTATGTACATTAACAGAAGAATAAAAACACAATTAAAATACAAATAAAAATAATTGTGTATATCCAATACATAGGTAATATACCTATATAAAACTAAAAAAAGTGAACTTATAGAAATATATGTCATAAAATTAAATAAAAATCATAATAAAATACTACATAAAATAACAAATACTTTTCATTTTATAACTTTAAATTAATTCGATGTATTTCTATTTTTAAATGAATTTATAAAACATTTTTTTATTCCCTTTTTCCTGGTTGGTCCACGTGGACCAACCAGGAGCCAGCGACTGTTGACCGGCGGGTCAACAGTCTGTCCTCTGCCTCTTGTCTTCACGCGCGCGGCCTTTTCCTCCTGTCGTCGCGCCTTTTTCGAGGCTACGCCGCTCATCCTCTGCGGCCGCCTCCTTCACAAGATCTCTTCTTCGATCTATCACCTCCATCGCCATCTCCTCAAATCCACCCATATCTGCTCGAATCAGCCGTGATCTTCCCTCGAAGTCACGCGCTCCACCAGCTTCAAATACGAGCCCCCATCTTTCTTTCTCGGGTTGAACCGCATTTCATACAGATCTACCCCCTTTCGTTCGTGTTCGAGCACCTGGAGGTGACAGCTCCTGGTTCCACACCTTCGGGGAGGCGGAGTTGAGCGATCTGGGCGTGTTCCATCACCTCCGGCGGTCACCCCCGTGAGGTACTCTCCCTCTGGCCATTGGCCATCGAGGTTGCATTCCATCCCACTTTGTTTCACATGTTATTCCTGTTAGTCCTAGGATCGTTTCCCCCATATTTCTGAATCGAATCGATCGCCTTTTCACCCAATCGATCACCTCACCGGAGCGCAACTCCGGCGAGTCTCCACATCGCATCCCTGTCCATCTCGAGAGCCACCCGAGGTCGAGGCATTTTGCCCTCGACCTCCCTAACTTTTTGGTGCAGGTCTTGGAGCACATCGACGCTTCTGGAGCTATTTTGCTCTCTCGCCGGAGCACCTGGGGCCTCGCAGCTCCGCCACCTCCGTGCGAGAGCATCGGCGACTGCCGGTGGATTTTGAAGCTTCCAGACAACAGCCAACACCTGCAGGAGCATCCTAGGCCCCATTGCAAGCTCCCGCGTCGCCGAGGTCGGCCGGAGGAGCTCGGAGAAGTTCGCCAGACCGGAGCTCCTCCGTGTTCTTCCCTCAACCTCCGTGACCGTCGGATCAACGAGGAGCTCCCCAGATCGTGCTGCAGCCGTTGGATCTCCCCTAGTGCCCACCGTTCGATCGTCGAAGGAGTTCTAATCTCAGCCGCACGAGCCCAAGCGTCATCAGCCGCTCAAATTACGCCACGTGGATAAGTGGATCGCATCTAGCCGTTGGATCGCGCCTCGTCGCCCAGCCGTTGGATGCGCGCCACGCGTCATCATCGGAGCGCCTGAGCGAGGGTATTTTGCACCCCAACCCTCGCCATTTTTGTATTTACTATTTAGCATATAAACTTGTCTCTGTAGTTTAAAATATTCTGTAATATTTGCAAAACAACCCCCAGACTGTTGATAATTGCACCTAGGTCCTCGCCACGTCACCTCACGTGACCTGTACACGTGAGGGGGTGGGCATTTTGCAAGGAGACCCCCGGTTGTTTGTGTATTTCGGTTCAGTACCAGCACTTTTGTATTAAGTGTTAAACATTTGGAGAAATTGCATTGAACCCCCCTGAGCTTTGTAATATTGCAAAAATACCCCTCCCAGGCGCGTGCAAGTCACGCGTCCTGTGGGTAAATTGCACATATACCCTTGCGGGTTTGGATATTTGTGTTTAGTCCTTAAAATGCATTTGACTTTGTATATTTTTGTGGAAATTGCATGTATGCCCCTGGATGTTTCGTAAATTGCACTTATGCCCTTGCCAGCACTGTTTGATGATTGGAGTCTTGTTCTAATTAATTAAAATATCTCTTTAACTCCAAAAATCCCACAAAAATAGGCTTAAGTTCCTGGATAGGTGTATTTTAACGCTATCTAATTAGTTTTTGATTTTACTCTATTTTCCTATTTATTAAAAATCAAAAACTCTCATTTTGTGTACTGTCTACCTTAGAAAATACCAAAAAAATATCAAAACACCTCTAAAAATTCCAAAAAAATCACCTAGTGTCTATTTTGCTATATTTTAGTGTCAGTCCAAAAACCACTAAAAATCTCAAAAGAAAAACACTAAAAATTGAAAAACACTTAAAAAACTTCAAAAAAATATAAAAAATAGTAGAAAAATCCAAAAAATATAAACTCAGCTTCTGTTTGTCACTTATTTTATTCTCTTCATTAGAAAAATAGTGTGAATTATTTTGAGTACTGGTTGATATTTTTAAAGTACATTTTTGTCACAGCCAGCCTGAGTTCCACTATTTTGCCTTATTTCAGACTTTAAAAATATCAAAAACATCTGGAAAAAGCCCCAAAAATCACAAAAACAGTAAAAACCTTAAAAATACCAAAAACATTTATTTTCTGAATTTGTGAGCATTTTTTGTGCATTTTTATAAATATTTTACTTTGCCTTCTCTTATATCCCCTTGTTTTCCAATATTTGAAAAAAAAAAAGAAAAATATATAAAATATAAAACCTAAAAATCAGAAAATCAAAAAGCAAAATACAAAATTAAAAATTAAATAAAACAATAAAAAAATTAAAAATTAAAAACCCACAAAAATTGTAGTAGATTGCTTGCTTAGTGTAGACACTTTACACACACACTCACTTGAGCACAATTTTTGAATTACCCTGTTTGCTCCCTGTGTTCGAACTCTCTACGTACTTGCATCTATACATCTTTTATGTAGAGTTAAAAATAAATCTTAACTCCACACCTGTCTTTCATTGCTTGATTTGCTTGTGGGTTATTTGTTGATTTTAGTCCGGATTTCATTTGAGGGTCGCAACAGCGACGGTCGTCTCCGCCTTGTGTGAGATACCAATTTAGACCCTCGTGAGACTTGGCCGAATCACCCCCTGGACCAGACCACGCCCGGATCCGATTATCGCCCGATATTCTCTGATTTTTGCCGAACGATCTGCCCACTTGCATTGATTTGAGGCTCCGACTACCCAGGATTGACTCGTGATTCACGCCCAACATCATCCTTAGGGGTCCGCTCCTCAGAATACGCACCCGATCTCCATCTTTCTCAGACCTCATTGAATATAAAGCTCATCGGAGCCGCCCTTTTCCTGCATCTTTGGCCATCGCCTTCGACTCCTGGGACCTCCATTCTTCTTCCTTGAGTGTCAGCAAGAGAGGGAGCGTGTTGCAGTGAGGAATCGAGGCCTCTAGCCTCAGATCCGGCGAGTCTTCTCGCCGTGCTCCGCCACCGACGAGCCCGATCCTCTGGAAGCGTCGAACCATTGAGGCAACGACCCCCGGAGGTCCATGATCTCCAGCCCAGACGAATGCATCCACCAGGTACCCTCGATAGCCTCTAGTTTTCCTTAGATTCCAAGTTTTAGATTCCGGCCACCTGAGCTTCATCGGACCATTGTGCGTGATCGGACCACTCATCTGACATACCGACCATCTCATCATCTTCGCGAGACTTCTATCCACCTTTGGCGCCCCTTCGTTCCCCCTAGTTTGCCAAGGAATAGGGTTCACGCTCTCCTCCGTCGTCGCCTCACCGGAGAGCCCCGCTCCGCCTCACCCCTTCGCCCATTCCGCCCGCTAACGGGTCGAGGCATTTTGCCCTCGACCCAGCTTTTGTTCTGTGCAGGTTTAGATGCAAACGGACCTCCTCACAAGAGCTCCAGGTGCCAGACATCGCCGGAGCACTCCAATAGCTCCTGGCCTCATCGGAGCCCACCAGCAGCTGCGGACCATCTTCAGCTTCATTTCGCCCATCCTAACAGCTTCAGAGGACCCTCCAACAGCACGTATCGATCGAGCGAAGCTCGCCGGCGGCGAGTTCTTCACGGTTCTTTCAGGAGCAGTCCCAGCCGTCCGAGCGAGCGTCCACGCCAGGTCTAATCTCAGCCATCCCTCTACAGGGAGCTCTCAGCTGTTGGATCCATCTTAGGATCAGATCTCGTCCGTGCATCCTCGAAGGGGTATCGCTCGTTCTCCACCGTCCGATCATAAGTGAATCCCCCTCGATCGTTGGATCTGTAATAAAAGGTAAATTATACTTAAGCCCTCTTCACTTTTTATATTTCAATTTAGTCCTGTAAATATTTTTAGGAGTTGTTTTTATTTTGGACATTTTGTACTTAGGACCTCAAGTTTCTTTTATTTGCATTTAATTCCTTCTGTACGTGGAGCATGTGGTCTAGCACGTGCCTTGTGGGTTAATTGCACATTTCCTCCTGGACTTTACTATTGTTATTGTTTGAAGTTTTATAAATTGGAATGGCATTTATGCCCCTGCTCGTCTGAATCACGTGCTGCCTACGTGCGGCATTGAGCTTTTTGCAGATATAGCCCCATATTTTTTACACGTGTTATCATTTGGCTCCTGGAATTTATTTTCTTTACACTTAGGTCCTTGTGTGCTCTATGGATTTGATTGGTTGAATAAAATAGTAAACAGTACCCAAATTTCACGAAATTTGGATACATGGCTCCTACCATTGTGTAAAAATTCCATTAAATTTTTGGGCCAATTTTGTTTTCATTTTCTATTTTTAAAAATTCAAAAACCTCTTATTTTGCTTTTGTCTAATTTGAAAAATCAATTAAAAATATTAAAAAACCCCTACAAAATCCAAAAAAATCCCTTATGCTTGTTTTGTTGTGTTTTTAATTCTCTGAAATTTTTGTTTGATTTGGATTTATAAAAACCTTAAAAATCTAAAAATAATAAAAAACTCACAAAAATTAATAAAAATTAACAAAAATTTAAAAAGTTACAATTATAGTTTCCTTAGTTAGCCTTTTATTTTTATTTCATAATAAAATTATCTCTGGAATTTTATAGGCTATTTACATATTTTTAATAGCCTTTAGATTCTGGCTGCACATTGTTTTTGATTTTTTGCCTTATTTCATTTTTATAAAATCAAGTAAAAATCATTAATATCTGAGAAAATTACCAAAAACACCTAAAAATTTATAAAATCCAAAAATATTTTTATTTTAATTTTCTGAATACTTTTTCTCTTTTAAATAATTATTTTAGTGTACCATTTTTAGTTCCTTTATTCATTTTTCTTAATTTTGAAAATCATAAAAAAATTAAAAATATAAAAACCCACCAAAATATTTTATTCTTTTTAGTTTGAGCCCCGACTACTTCGTAGGATTTGTCCAATCCGTGCTCCTTGTATTCGACCCTAGTAGCTATACCTTAGTTAAATAAAATAGCGAGACCGCTATTTGTTTTACGTGTCTTATTTTCTATTTGGTGGTCTTCGAGTTTTCTTTATTGAGTCCATCCCGAGAGGTTGAGGTCGCAATGACCATTGATACCTTCTCACCTTAGTCTCTCAATATTTTTCGGCTCATCAGAATGGCGTCGTTGTCGGGGAGCACGGCTTAGTAGTCAGCTTTTTCGCGGCTTTTGTTTCTTTTGCGGTTTCGCGGCTTTTCGTTTTCTTTTATTTTCTTTTGTTTTCTTTTTCTTTTATTTTTATTTTGTTTGTTTTGTTTGTTTTTATTTCTTTTTATTTTATTTGTGTTTTATTTTATTTTTGCATTTATTTTTGCATTTTATTTTATTTTATTTCATTTTTATTATAATAATTGTGGTCTGACATATCTCTTGTTTGACTTTCTTGCGAGGGCCTGAGGATCGAGGCGGCTTTCTTCAGGAAGCTGACGCAACCGCGGGATTCAGAGGCGGCTTCTTTTCTGCATAAAGCCGCAAGAGAGCATGAGCGAGGCGAGCAGGAGATTGGGAGCTTAGTGCAGCTTAGTTTAGGTTTAGATTAGTTTTATTTTTCAGTCCATTATTATTGTAATAATAGAGGGACAGACTCAGACTCTCAGAGACTCTTGACTTTTCGGGGTCTGTTTCGTCGAGCACCGGTGTGCTCAGGGGACCCCATCTCGGTTTTGGTTTTGATCGCTTTATTTCTTTTGTTTTATGTGAATTTCTGTACTTGCACCCCTAGACTTAGGTTTTGATTTGGTTGAGCCAGGTAGCATTAGGTCCAAAGCCCTAATAGAATATTCGTTCCTATAGAACACGCTAGGACATAGACAAATAAATCCGTGCTTCACGATAATAGAAGTTTCTGTTTAGGACGATTCTCGCATTGCATCCATATAGTTTAGTTTAATTTTATGTGCGGATCATATTGCATGTAGACTGTTGGAGAAAGGTATGCCTTCTATCTCGTGCATGCATTCATAGATTTCATCGCGCATCGGCTTTTCCATCTCCCTCCCTCTATTTTCTGGACTTAGGAATAAAAAGGAAATCAGAAAATTCGTTAGATGTTGTTTGTTTTGAAAAAGAACTAAAGACAAAAACCATAAAATTGGGACTGTTAATCAAACTTGATCTTAAAAGACACTGACCTAATAATTTGACTTGGGAGAGCAATCCCCTCATTGGATGGTTTGTATGGGCGAGAGAGTGACACGCACACTAGGCTAGAGCCATATCCAACCCCTTTTCATACTACTGGTTGTGAGCTAGTCATTCTCCAGTGAGGATCTTTCCAGTCTCCGGTAAAGCGGGCCGCGATATCCTTAACAGAGCGAGCCGATCGGGTAGCAGGTAAACGGTCTGCGGCTTGTGCTGGCTGGGAAAGATCTAGCTTGGGATCGGGATAGTCTCCTGGGGACGTTTGATTCCTAACAGCTTGCTTAATCGCTCTGAAAGATTGTCTTATCACCTAAACAAAAATGACAAGATAAAAGACCGAACCTTCATGGTCATCAGCTTTGTGTGCGTAGGTGAATTGGGGGTATTGTTTGACCGATCTTGTTCGATTTTCTAGATCACATCCGCTTCCTTCTTCTCTTCTTTCCATCTATCTTTATCCCTCCCACCCACCCTTTATTCTTCCTCTTCTCCCTGTCCACCCCTGGATGATGGATCTCCTGCCTTTCTTGCTGACTCATGCGGCTTCTCCATCTTCTTACCATCAGTCCAATCCACCCTCGAGGGAGGTTAGAACTCCGACCGACCTTTCGTTCTCTCCCTCCCTTACCCACCCTTCTTCTAGGCATGCTGCACTATATGTCCGTGGAGATCAGACTGAGCAGATACGAGACCCGGACGATTCCATTGCTGGGATGAGAGTGCACTCCACATCCGATTACAGAGAGCAGTTATGAGTATCAGATATCTTCGACGACAGATTGATCGTTGAGCATACGGACCAGGGAGCTCAGTCAGCTTCTACATTCAGTCGCTTCATTCTTGACTTGGAGTTTATTCAGAGACTGTCGATATTCTCAGCGGAGATGCACGAAGAGCCGTATCTTCATCTGTCCGAGTTCAAGGACTTCTGTGAGACCCAGACATATTCGGATATCACTTCGAAGGAGCTGATGTTGAATACCTTCCCATTTTCGCTTCAGGGCAGAGACATGAAATGGCACAAACGATTGGGAAGGATATTTGCTATGTGGGGAGAGCTTCGCCTAGAGTTTCTACAGAGATATTATCCCCAACGTAGAGCAGATATGATGCGGTCTGTTATCATAGATTTTTCAGTAGACCCCCAGGAGCCATTGCATGATGCATGGCTGAGGTTTCTTGACCTTTTGAGGAGATTTCCAGATCATGGACTTTCATCGACCGACCTTATTGAAATCACCATGAGGGGGATGACCGTTGATCAGATAGCACTGGTAGTGACCTCATGTGGTGGTTCACACCGCAGTTCCGACATTGATTTACTTGATGCCATCTCGAGAGCACTTTCACAGACTCCATCTTCACGAGATGCATTAGTCGGAGCAACACACAAGGAGGATGCGATACCAGTTGGGTGTGCCGTATTTCATGAGGATACAACTTCTACACACCAGATTGAGGACATGGATTCTGCTGCAGCACAGATGATGGATGACATGACTGCCACAGTGGAAGCTCTGACCGAGAGATTGATCGAGTTCCCGTTGTTCTTCCAGCTAGAGTTCGAGACGATCCCATACATTCTAGTTAACGAGTCTTGGATATCGGATCTTCTGATATTCCAGGAGACAGACGAGCCCCCGTTATTACAATCATCAGTTCAGACATTTCAGTGTCCATTCCCAGACGACTCAGCTTCTACTCTGCAGAGATACTTCTCTGACTTAGACGAATATTATGACTCAGCCCAACAGCCAGAGCTCGATGCAGGATACCACTTTGGGATGACTAATATAGACAGTCTTGTATTTGAGCCCGGTGTCCTCCATTTTGATGAGATGGATACATTTTATGAGGACCAAATGATAGCCAGCACTGTCGTAGCTCGAGGATTAGTTTCGGACACTTAAACAGCTTCCGCGTTGATGACCAGTACCTTTTCATGTTTCCAGATTGATCAGAGGCAGACTTGAGCTGATGAGGCATTTTTGTACACAGATTGGGTGCTTGCTAGCAGCGTAGATCTCCATTCAGATTCAGATCCTCCATTTCTTACTGATGATCTCGCATTACTCCCCGAGGGTTATCTACGGGAGGATGCACCATACGATGTGTACTCGGTTTCACTTTCTGAGAGTGTATCCGATATGGCAGATCACGAAACCGAGTCTTATGATCTTTCTGATTCTGAATTGCCTCACCTCGATGACCCTCGTGAGGATGAGCCGATCTTTGAGATATTCGATGATGTTTCTGACATTTCCTCATATTCTGCATCGGATATCACCCTCTCTTCTGAGTCTCCTGATCTTCATCTTCCAGATCTTTTTGAGACACGGATTAACATGGAGGACTCCATGACTGATCCTTCTTTCTCCATGTTCGATTTCTTCGGCTCTACATGTCCACTCCAGTTTGATCTTGAGCCGATGATTTCTTTTGTGCTACCAGATCCCGATCATATCCTCCCATATTATTGCCTAGTAGAAGACACCCTCCTGATTGCTTATTTGGGTGTCTTCATTGACATTGTTGATTCTGTCGTTGTTCTCATGCTGAGACTACGATGACAGTACGACATTCGCCTTACAGATGCCGTCCTGAACCTTGATACCGCATTTTCCTAGCCTTTGCGCCCAGCTAGGGGTGTAAAATCTAGCGCTTGTTGAGAGGCGCCTCAACATTGTCCACTTTTGTATATACGTGGTTCGTCTTGATTTGTTCCTTGCTTCTTCCGTTTTTGTTTTCACCCTCGGTCTCGTTTAGGATTATCTTTGCTATACTTAGGATATACCTCATCCTAAGTATAGGGGGTGTAAAACACCGAGTTGATCCTTTCGTTTTGTTTCATTACTCTTATTGTTGCCTATACTTAAGGATTCTTCACCTTAAGTATAGGGGGAGTGATGTCGTTCCCTTTCATCTTGTATATATTTGTCTTCTCATACTGCCTATGTTTTGTTGCCTATACTTAGGGATATTTCACCCGAAGTATAGGTGAGGTAGACCATGTACATTCTCCGCTTGGATTTTCCTTTGTGTACAGCCTGCTATAATTAGGATTACTTGATCCTAAGTATAGGGGAAACCCCGATATTCCTTTTCATTTCTATTCTTTCATTCGTCTTTGTATATAGTTTTTCCGTTTCACTTCCCTGTACTAAGCACAAGTTATGTCTTCTTCATCGCTCTTGATTCACTCTGAGGACATCGTTCGAGCTAAGTATAAGGGGGTGTCGTATATATTTCATATATACTTTAGCCATAATTCGTACTTTGTGTGAGTATGTTAATAAATAAAATGGCTAAAATCCTTAAAAATCCATAAAAATTAAAAAATTTTCTTGTAAATAAAATTCTTTATTGCACATACATAGCTTTGTACAAAAATTTTTTGTAAAAATGTTTGTAAAAAATCTTTTGTGTGTAAAGAGTTTGTAAATATTTTGATATCAAAATTATGTATATAGTACAAATTTTTTGTAAAATATTTGAAAAACAAAAAGTTTGCATAAACCTTGTGTAAATGTTTGTAAATATTTTGCGAAACTTCCGCATTCATGCATACATCCATGTTTTTAAACATTTTTCAAAAAAAATGCACATTTTCAAAAAAATTGTAAAAATTGCATCTTTGTAAATATTTGTAAAGTTTTTTTCCTGAATCATAGTTGACATTAAACTAGCCTGGAATTAAATTGAAAAATGGAGCTTGGTTAAGATCTTAATCCACCTAATTCTAAGAGGAACCTTATAGGGCTTAGGGTTGAGACTTTTCAGGTCCATGGTGACTTATTTCTTTGAGTCCACTAGGCTATGATCATATGTCATCTTGATGAGACTAAGTAGAATACTTAACAACACACACATGACTCTCACAGACAATGGCTTTACTTGGACCAGTACTTTACACCTAGCTCTCTACGGATGAGGTGGTGAGGAGGCAGTCTTCTTTGACTTGGGGTTGCATATGATGGTAGTACTTCTAGGTGGAACCTCTCTTCTTCTTATAGTGAAGGAAGTGCATCTCAACTTGGTCTGGTAGCCGTGAGGTCTAACGACAGGAGTTGTGGGTTGCAATAATGCTTCAAAAGAGGGATAGTCTACCGGCTCACGAGGAAAAACTCCTTATGTATATATGATGCACTTTGTAGATATGTTGTGCATATGCACATCAAAAAAATATGCAAAAAGAAAGAAAAGTCCAAAAAAGTGGTGGGTCTGAGAGAAAATAATATTCCCTCCGGAGTGTATATAGTTCAATAAAGCAAAGCTTATGTTACCCATACCCATCTCATGAAGCTTGCAGCAGGGAGACTTAGCTATACTAGTTGAGCTTCCAAGGATACATGGCTACACTGGCCATGGTCCATTCTCTTCTTCCTCCTCTTCTTGCGCTGGTTTAACTTGAACTTAGAAGGGAATACCCCGCTCCTCAAGGAAAGAGTTGCCAGACTAGGGCACTAGAGTTACCTTGTTGAGGGGGATGTCACTTTGCTATTTCTGAGGTGGGGATCTATACATCACTTACATAGTACAAGAAAAGTTTCATAGTCATCAGAGTTTGTGTATGTAGACTTGTTCTGATCTGGATTATTGAGGAGTCTTGACTATAGATTTGTGGAACTTAGAGGCTGTTGAGTTTTAAACCTAAGTCCAAATAAGGTTCCGATAAATTAATAATCCAAATATCTGACTGAGCTCCATACTTCAATTTAATGAAGACAAGTTTAATAATCAGCATTGATTCATCTTTCCCTTCTTTTTCTTTTCCTTTTTCTTTTTCACTTATTTTTTAAATAAGTGTTTGCTAAGGGAGTAGCAAAAGTAAAGTATAGGGAGTGATGAATACTCATTTATCACTCTTCATTCTTTTATTTTAGCTATTTATCTTTACAAAACACCATGCAGATAGTTGTAAATACAATAAGTTACCAAAATGCATGCTTTTGTTAATATTCAATAATTAGCATGTTTTTGTGCAAAAATAAAAGAATAAATAAGGAAGAAAAAGAAGGAGATATTTAGAATAAATATTGAGTGACCCGAACCCAAGGGAGGGCCAAGCAGTGGCCTGACCGCAAAATAAAACAAGTAGAGAGAGATAGGGCCATTGATCCATGTGTGTACTCCTTCTTATGTATACATTTATTTTCACAAAAATTAAATAAAAATGTATTTTTATTATCTTGTATATATTTCATAAAATAAAATAATTTCTCTCTCTACATTGTACATATACCATATATAAATGTAACATATACTTGTTTATTTCAACCTTGTAAATAAAAAATAAAAATAAAATAAAAATTATTTTATACTCTAAATTTTATGTTGTAAATAAATAAAATATAAAATTCGAGTATTTATACAAAAATAAGAAAATAAAAATATAAAATACATAGGTATTTTATACATGTATATAATATTATATAATGTATATTTTCATAAAAATAAATAAAAATCACTAAAAAATAGTTTGAAAATAAATAAACATTTTTATATTTGTAAATATTTTTAAATAAAATCATTTTTGATTTTTAAATTATTTTACAATGAATTTTGATCCCTGGTTTTTCTGATTGATCCACGGGGGACTGTTGACCTCGGTCAACTGGCCCCCTAGACCAAACCACGCCCGCATCTGATTGCCGCCCGATATTCTCTGATTTTTGCCGAATAGATCCGCCCACCATTTTTATTGATTTGAGGCTCCGACTACCTAGGATTGACCTGTGATTCACGCCTGACATCATCCTTAGGGCTCCGCTCCTCGGAATGCGCACCCGATCTCCATCTTTCTCGACCCTCATCTAATATAAATCTCATCGGAACCGCCATTTTCCCGCATCTTTGTCCATCATCCTTGGCTCCTGGGACCTCCATTCTTATTCCTTGAGTGACAGCTAGAGAGGGAGCGTGTTGCAGCGAGGAATCGAGGCCTCTAGCCTCAGATCCGATGGGTCTTCTCACCGTGCTCTGCCACCGGCGAGCCCGAACCTCTGGAAGCATCGAACCATCGAGGCGATGACCCCTGGAGGTCCACGACCTCCAGCCCAGACGAATGCATCCACCAGGTACCCTTGATAGCCTCTAGTTTTCCTTTAGATTCCAAGTTTTAGATTCCGACCACCTGAGCTTCATTGGACCATTGTGCGTGATTGGACCACTCATCTGACATACCGACCATCTCATCATCTTCGCAAGACTCCTATCCACCTCCTGCGCCCCTCCGTTCCCCCTAGTTCGCCCAGGAATAGGGTCCATGCTCTCCTCCGTCGTCGCCTCGCTGGAGAGCCCCGCTCCGCCTCACCCCTTCGCCCATTCCAACCGCTAACAGGTCGAGGCATTTTGCCCTTGACCCTGCTTTTGTCATGTGCAGGTTTAGATGCAAACGGACCTCATCTGGAGGTCCAACTGTTGAAGAACAGGAGCTCCAGGTGCCAGACGTCGCTGGAGCACTCCAGTAGCTCCTGGCCTCATCGAAGCTCACCAGCAGATGCAGACCACCTTCAGCTTCATTTCGCCCATCCTAGCAGCTTCAGAGGATCCTCCAGCAGCACGTATCGATCGAGCGAAGCTCACCGGTGGTGAGTTCTTCATGGTTCTTCTAGGAGTTGTCCCAGCCGTCCGATCGAGCGTCCTCGCCAGGTCTAATCTCAGCCATCCATCTACCGGGATCTCTCAGTCGTTGGATCCTTCTTAGGATCAGATCTCGTCCGTGCATCGTCGAAGGGGTATTGTCCATTCTCCACCGTCGATCACAAGTGAATCCCCCTCGATCGTTGGATCTGTAATAATGGTAATTATACTTAAGCCCTCTTTGTTTTTTATATTTCAGTTTAGTCCTGTAAATAATTTTAGGAGTTGTTTTTATTTTTGACATTTTGCACTTAGGACCTCAAGTTTCTTTTATTTGCATTTAAGTCCTTCTGTATGTGGAGCACGTGGTCTAGCACGTGCCTTGTGGGTTAATTGCACATTTTCTCCTGGACTTTACTGTTATTACTATTTGAAGTTTTATAAATAGGAATGATATGTATGCCCCTGCTCGTCTGAATCACGTGCTGCCCACATGCGGCCTTGGGCTTTTTGCAGATTTGGCCCCATATTTTTTACACGTGTTATCATTTGGCCCATGGAATTTATTTTCTTTACACTTAGGTCCTTGTGTGCTGTATAGCTTTGATTGGTTGAATAAAATAGCAAACAGGACCCAAATTTCATGAAATTTGGAGACGTGGCTCCTGCCATAGTGTAAAAATTTCAATTAATTTTTAGGCCCATTTTGTTTTCGTTTTCTATTTTTAAAAATTCAAAAACCTCTTATTTTTCTTCTGTCTAATTTGAAAAGATAGTTAGAAATATCAAAAAGCCTCTACAAAATCCAAAAAAATTACTTTGTGCTTGTTTTATTGTGTTTTTAATTCTATGAAATTTTTGTTTGCTTTGGATTTATAAAAACCTTAAAAATCTAAAAACACAAAAAAACTCATAAAAATTATAAAAATTAATAAAAATTCAAAAAAATACAATTCCAGTTTCCTTAGTTAGCCTTTTATTTTTATTTCATAATAAAATTGTCTCTGGAATTTTATAGGCTATTTAGATATTTTTAAATAGCCTTTAAATTCTGGTTATACATTATTTTTGATTTTTTGCCTTATTTCATTTTTATTAAACCAATTAAAAATCATAAAAATCTGAGAAAATTGCCAAAAATAGCTAAAAATTTATAAAATCCAAAAATATTTTTATTTTAATTTTTTGAATATTTTTGCTCTTTTAATTATTTGTTTTAGTGTGCCCTTTTTAATTCCTTTAATCATTTTTCTTAATTTTAAAAATCACAAAAAAATTAAAAATATAAAAATCCACCAAAATATTTTATTCTTTTTATTTTGAGCCCCGACTACTTCGTAGGATTTGCCCAATCCGTGCTCCTTGTGTTCGACCTTGGTAGCTATACCAGGTTAAATAAAATAACGAGACCGTTATTTGCTTTACGTGTTCGTTTTTCTATTTGGTGGTCTTCGAGTTTTCTTGATTGAGTCCGGCCCGAGAGGTTGACGTCGCAACGACCATTGATACCTTCTCACCTTAGTCTCTCAATATTTTTCGACTCATCAGCGACTTCACTAAAATCCGAGTTCGTTTGCAAAAAGTCGATTTTGGGACCTAATGACAACGAGGTTTATGGGTTATTTATTTTATTTAGAACACATTATTTATAATTTTATTAATTTTGTAATTTTTAATTATTTTCATGATCTTTTATTTTAATCGTGATTTATTTCAGAATTTTTGGAGCTTATTTATTATTCTAATAAAATCCAAATGCCTAATTTATAGATGAAATTGAACTACATAACTTATACCCGTATTTATTAATATATCTAAACTAATTTATTAAAATCCATAAAAATTCACAAAGATCTTATTTATTGTTCTAATAATAAAGAAAATATAAAACTAATATGTAATTATTTATTTATTAAAAATCTAAAACCTATTTATTAAGTATTATTTATACCTATTTATTAATATAATATTTATATTTCATAAGTTATTTATTATTTATAAAAAAGTAATTATACCATAATTTTGATAATTTAATTACCCGCTATTTTTATTTTTATACCTAATTAAAATAAAGTTATTTACTACTTATGCTTTAATTAATAATATATTTCTTGAATTTGGCCAACGAGATGTTGACACATGTCAGCACCTGGGACCTTCTTCTTCAAGAAGGTCGGCCAGAAGTTGTTCCAACCACCTAACTTCACCATCTTCTACAAGCTAACTCCTAACTTCTTCATCCGATCTCCACCCTCAGATCTCTTCCCCTAACGACCTAGTTACACGCCAGTCCTTGATCTTCTACCCAACCTCCATCGTCCATCTATAAAATCACCTCCAAGTCCCCATTTCCAAACTAACTCACTCCTAACTAATCAGTTCCAGAACAGCCTGGCTGTCCACCCAACTTCCTAGCCTTGCTCTGCCATGATTTGGAGGTGACAGCTCCATCTAAAGCCCGAGCGTGGAAGAAGGTCGACTGGAGGAGCAGTTCCAAGGCTCCGCCGCCTTGCATCGCAGTCACCGTGCCGCGTGGAGCTCCGGGAAGCCGCCCCGTCGAGCGACGATCAGAGAGTTATATACTCTCTATTCACAGGTATTTCCTTCATCATTTTTACATTTTCTTTCTCGATTCTCATGCCATGATTAGACAATTTTAATCGCATAGGAACCTTTAATCTTCATCTTAGACGCACTCCTAAATCACACCTCAAAATCATTTCAAAATCGCTCAAAATCACCTCATATCTCTTCCATTTTTACTTCTCTCTTATTTTCTGGAAACCATTTATAACTTGCAAATTCATAACTTGTTGGTTGATTCCTTACGAATCGAGCAAGAAATTATTTTGTTTGCAGGTCAATCTTTCATCTGGATCATAACCATCTCATCTGGAGCTTCCAAGATCAAAAAGATTCCCAATCAAGAGGTTGCTGCATCAACTTCCAGAATAGCATGACTGCCATCTTCTTCGACTAATCCATGTCGCCTACGACCACCTACGGAGGAGCTCCACCGCAGGCAAGCTCAAGGGGTGAAGGAGTCACCCCTCTGGCCCTGCCGGGGGCCAAAGATCGACGAAGATCGTCGGGAAGAAATCAGAGAAGGAATCTATGCCACGACATAACAGAATTGGGGAAGAACAACCAAAAACACCAGACGCTACAGTCGGGCGACACGTGTCCCCCACATACGGTCTAGATCAAGCCGTTGTTTCTAATCTCAGCCGTTGGTTACGAAACTCTGAAAAATTGCAACATAAGCCCACCGAAGTTCCAGATTTTCAGCAGCGCTCCATAGTTTCCAAAAATTATATTTAGGTCCCTGTGCAAGGACCTAAATGTATCAACGTTTGTTTTCTTTGCATTTTAGTCCTTCACATGGATTGTTTTGTAACAAAACATTAAACTTTCTTTTGCAGTTATATCCTTGGCTTGTAGGGGTTGTTTGGACTCGATTTTTTCGTATTTTTCCATGATATTTTAGGGTAACATCATAACTACTCAAGATAATGTTCTTGTATTTTTCCGTGATTTTTCATCGCTTCGTGGTGTTGTTTTGATTTTCGCTATTGTGAGTTAGTTTTGAGTCGATTTTTAATTCTTTCTTTGTAAAATCAAGAATAAAGAGGATATTTCTGAGATTTCTTTCTTGTATCAAAAGCCGAGGTTTTAATATTCTGCTCCTTGAGTTCTACCCCGGCACGCTTACCTAGTAAATTAATTAGTGTAGACGAAAATAGGGAAAGAATCATATTCACTTCACTCTCTCCCTCTCCTATTTTCATAGTTTTTTGTTTGATCAACGTGGATCCCTCTTTGTCGTTTTCTACACTTACAACACCATAAACCGCAGGTCGGACCCGCGTTATCAAAATGGTGTCGTTGCCGGGGGCTTATTTCTACATCAGTTTTTACTCTAATTTTGAAAATTCTTGTTATTCTTGATTTTACAAATTTATTTCTTTCGTAATTTTTTATTGGTATTTGATTTACGCCTTTCTCATCGGTTTTTACGGTTTTCATGTTTCTTTGAATTTTTAGTTTGTTTACGATTTTTCGTGTGCTTCTTCTTTTCCTAGCTAATCTTTGCAGGGCTTGCACGCAGTTGAAAGTGCAGAGACCGATCTTTTCTCTCACTGATTGGTTGCTGAGGGCATAACTAGTTAGGGTTTCTTTTGTAATATTTTTTGTAAAAAAAGGACACTTACCCGTGTTTTTGTATTTTGTAGAAAGGGTCCCCGTAAGGGTATCCCAACTTGTACCTCCCCTACCTTTTTCTCAGGGTCTGCTTCACCGAGTGACGTGCATTTAAAGGAGCAGGGCACCCACCACGGTTTTTCTTGCATCGTCGATTTTTTGTGATTTTTTCACGAGGCTAGGTGCATGCTTAGGTATTTTCGATTTTTTTCCTATTTGATTGTGCCTGCGTAGATGGTTTTAGAACTCGCAACCTAGGTGAATAATTTTAGGATTTATAAAAAAATAAAGACATTCGTTAGACGATTGTTTGAAAAAGATTCAAAAAAAGAGAAAAACAAAAATAAAACCAGGACTGCTTAAGTATCTGACTTTAAAACAAACGTAAGGATCATTGAATTTGGGAGAGCAATCCCTGCACTTCAACTGCAGGTACTTTTCCAGATATTATGAGTGAGGGACGACACTTAAGGATAGAACCAAAGTCGGTGTTTCTTTCAAGATGCTACTTAATCTATACACATGATCACTGTTCTTCAGTGGGTACGCTCGGGTAGCCGGAAACAGTCTGAGTTTTCTTAGCAGAGTGGGAGGTTTATAGGACACTACATAAGACTCCATCCTCAAGTAACACGGGTAGCCGGAAACGGTCTGTACTTACTACCATACTGGCTGAGAACAAGTGGTTTTCTGTAAAGAGTCGGGACAGTATTGCGAGGAAACTCCGGGCACCTATCAGCTCGCGATAATTGGTGAATATACTTGTATGTCAAAATAACCCTAAAATCGAAATGATAAACGACCGAACTCTTACGGTCATCATCAGGTTGTGTTGGTGAATGCGATGTTTGCTTTGTGTTTGCTTGTGAGGCGTGAGTTATCGTGTCTTATATGACTTCCCCCATCTCTCTTGATTTAACAACGTGCTCTCCCGACTACTCTCTTGATGTTGAAAATGACGACTCGACGGCTATTTTGCTCAGTCTTCATGAGCTCTCGATCCTTCACCGTTCGTCGTACATTTTCACAAACTCAGGATGACCCTCTTCCCGAGTTGGTCCTATCTGATCCCAAGGAGAATCAAACCTAGACTCCCTCGCCTCCCAGCCCGTCTTTTGAGGCAGTCCCTTGCCTCAATCTGTCTTCACTTTCTCCAGCCAATTTTTCGCTGAGTTCTTACGAGATGTTTTCCTTCACAGAAGATTTGAAGCATATGGCTCGTGGAAAAGGACCAGTAGAGGAGAGGTCAGCTGAGGAGCAACATGCTGATGGAAGACCAGATCCAACTATAGATATCACAACTGGAATTCTCGATACACTACAGCAGATGAATATCCAGATCCGAGACCAAGTCAGAACACAAAACGAGTTGCGAGCTGAGATTGTCGCGCTGAGAGTAGGAGCCAGGAACCCATTACCACCTGCAGTGGTTCCCGCTACTCTACGAGATGAGTATGACCCGTGAGCTAGGATGCTACACAATTGGATTTGGCTACCGCCAAATTAAGGGTCATACGAACTGAGACCGTCCTTTATCTCTTTTCTTCCCAAGTTCTATGGGAACACTACAGAGTAGTCGTTTACCTTTTTGCAACAGTTTGAGATGATTTATGGTACGATTAGTTACCCAGGAGTTACGTAGGAGATTGTTCGCCTCAAAGCCTTTCCCTTCGCCTTAACAGATAAGGCGCTCTACTGGTTAAGTCACTTAGGGAGGGAGTTTTCTACATGGGACGATCTGAAGTCCACATTCCTGCATAAATATTTTCCTCTGAGAAGGACGGACATGATGAGGAGTCAGATCTCCAACTTCACACAATTACTGAATGACTCTTTCCATGAGGCATGGGATCGATTCAAGGATCTTACGGAGAGATGTCCTCATCATGAGATACCGGTGAAGGTGCTTGTACAGAATTACTTTGGAGGACTCCAGTCGGATATTCAAGGGCTGGTGAGTGCCACATGTGGCGGCAACTATTTAAATTGGGATGTTGAGTCTGTCTGGTCCATCTTTGAAGGGATGGCATAAAACTCGAGAGTCGTCGACTCTACTCGGGCATTCTAGAAGGCTCCTTAGCCACTGCATCACCGAGAGCATCATAAGGTGGTAAACATTTCTGATTCGGAATCCAATACCAACATGGGTTTTATCAGCGAGAAGTTAATGTTGATAGATGTGATTCAGAAGCAAGTTCAGGACTTGCAACTGCTGCGAGAGTTGGAGAAACTCTCATCTCTGCCTCAGCTACTGAGTGATCTTACGAAGAAGGTAACAGAACTGCAACTTTAGTATCAGCAGGATCAAGCTTCTTCGACTTCACAACCTACACCAAGATCCCCGCTCTGCCCACCCGACAGATCCATTTCATCCAGAGCGAGGTAGAGACTCCGTAGATTGATTGGCATGAGGACCAGTCTCATGCCAATTCCCGTCAGATCACCAGTTCTGTAGACATCGATGTTGAAGCTCAAGCCACTCTTGAGATCAACGGAATATGGTACACTCCGATTCAGCAACCGAGTGTACATCATCATCAGCAGCAGCAGTATAGTCATCCACAGCATGGACGTCCACATTTTCAGCACCGATAGCCTTACACGCAGCAGCAGTCTCACCAGCACGCATATCAGAGACATTCCTTTCAGTATCCCTCTACACATTCACAGACACATCGTTACCAGCAACAGCGGCAGCCTTCTTTCACACCACATGATCACCTCAGCCTTACACCTCACAGCAGCACATGCCTAGGCAGGAGAGATTATATGGCCAGGGTCACCACACAGAGTCTGAGATGTCTCCACAGGCCCTGGCACTGAATCAGATCATGGATATGTTGAGCACACTCCAGACTGCACATATGACAGAGATGGAGCAGGTTAACCGTCGTCTGGATGAGTTAATCGCGCCTAAGACCACTCTCCCAGCCCAGTCTCAGATGAATCCGAACAACAAGAGCAGGCATTCTGATCAGGTAGACATCACTACAGGTACGATCTCTTTTCCTGAATTTTTATCTAACTTCATTCATCTCAGGAGCGGTAGATCACCACGAGCACCTGATAGAGTAGAGGAGAGGGTTCATGATGAGGAGCGAGAGCCAATCCATGATCATACACATTCTGATGCTGAGGAGGAGGACCACCACGATGATGAGGACCACCATGATGTTCATCTTGATAATCAAAGAGAGGGGAATGATGCAGAGACAATTGACATGGACATGGGCGAGTCAGATGACGATAGCACGCCAGACCATGTAGGTACTCCCGATGATTCTGTTTTTTTCCTTGTATTAGAGAGTTTTGTACATAATTCTGAAACTCTCGATGTAAAGGCTGATTCCACTTCTGATATGAATAAAAATGATGATTTTGTCATGCCTGAGATTGTTCCTTTTCCCGATGCCTTATATGGAAAAGGAAAGAAAAATAATAAAAAGAATATTGACTCCAGAGACCGAGCGATTATTGAAAGATCACATATTCCTAAAGATTCCACTTCACGATGCCTTGGATCATTTTCCTACGCTCAAGAATCAGTTGAAAAATAGATGTACCATGCGTAGGAAGAAGAAATCACGTACAGAGAAACATGTTTTGACCAAGGCCACATCCTGTGATATACAGAATAAATTTCCTAAGAAGAAGAAAGACTCAGGAGCACATTATGTTAGATGCGAGATTTCTCATGCAACATTTGATCGCACTCTATTAGATAACGGTTCCTCAATCAATTTATTTCCATCTTGTTTACTTGACAAACTTGAGTTAGGTCCTCTTTACAAATCATGTGCGATCCTTCAGTTTGCGGATAGATCTGTAAAGAGACCTAGGGCCATATTAGGAACGTTATCGTAAGAGTGTAGGACCTGCAATTCCCAGTGGACTTTACTGCCCTAGACATGAATTGCCCTACACAGTTGCACCTTACCCCGATCATCCTCAGGAGGCCTTTCTTGGAGACCGCAAAGGCTCTCTTCGATTATGATACAGGGAAGGTATCTTTTCGCGCCGAGGGCGAGAAGCTACATATAAAGATGGCGAGAGAGTCACATATATCTAGTACCGCATCTACAACTAGTTCAGATATCTTGAGTTCTTTAGCCACCTGTGATTACATAGATGAGGTTTGTCTTGACGACCTTGAGAAGTATTGAGTAGAGACCCAGGATTTCCTAGCAGAGGATGGGTCTGAGACTACAGTTGGCAGTACTTCTGATGGTACATTATATTTTAGCATGGATGATGATGAGCAGATGGAACAGATACCTGATGATTTTATTGCAGACATTTCATATTCAGAAAGTTTACATGATTCCCCCATTTCAGATGATTTAGTGACTGAATTTTATTTAGTTAAGTTATTTTCCTCTAGTCATTCTGAGGATGAGCATAGTAGCAAGTCGGATGATGTTTTAAACATCTTCTGTAGTCCGACTCTGGAGCATATTGAGATAGTGGATAACCATATTGCAGATACATCTACTACCAGCACAGATTCCATTACACATATAGATGAGGTTACAACAGAGCCAGACTCTACCTTACCAGAGCTGAAGACATTGCCACCAAACATGAAATATGATTTCCTTGCGGGTCCAAATCGACGGTTTCCGGTCATTATTAGCTCATCTTTGATCGAAGAGCAAGAATTTCGTCTGATGGAGATTCTTGAAAGAAACCGCAAGACTATTGGGTGGACTATATCCGATCTCCATGGGATAATTCCTGCTTTGTGTTCTCATCATATATATCTCGATCGTGACAGCAAACCTTCTAGAAAATTTCAGTGAAGGCTGAATCCGATTTTTACGAGATGTTGTTATAAAAGAGTTTACGAAATGGTGCGACGTAGGGTTTATTTATCCCATCTCCAACTCTGGATGGGTTAGCCCATTACATGTTGTCCCGAAGAAGTCGTGAATTCAAATGGTTAAGAATGAGAGTGGAGAGGAGATTCCAAAGAGAGTAACCACGTCGTGGCGGGTGTGCGTTGATTATAGGAAGTTGAACGCCGCGATGAAGAAGTGCCACTTCCCTTTGCCATTTATAGACCATGTCATAGAAAGGTTGGCAGGGAAGGAGTACTTCGGTTTCCTTGACGGTTACTCCGGATACAACCAGGTCACTATTGCTCCTGAAGACAAGGAGAAGACTACATTCACATGTCCTTTTGGCACGTATGCTTTAATACGGATGCCCTTTGGATTGTGAAATGCCCCTGCTACTTTCCAGAAGTGTATGCTTGCCATTTTTGCAGACATGGTTGGTGATTTTCTAGAGGTTTTTATGGATGATTTTTCGATCTATGGTGAGTCCTTTTACGATTGTTTAGTGCACCTAGACCAGGTTCTTCAGAAATGTTGTGAGGTAGATCTCGTTTTGTCGTGGGAAAGATCAATTTTGTGGTTACAGATGGGATAGTGTTGGGGCATGTCATCTCCAAGCGAGGCATGTAGGTTGACCCTACCAAGGTGGATGTAATCAAGCGTCTCGAACCACCATCCAACATCAAGCAGTTACGATCTTTTCTTGGGCATGTTGGCTTTTACAAAAGATTCATTCAGGATTTTTCCAAGATTGCCCGACCGTTAACTGAACTATTAGGCAAAGACATCGAGTTTCTGTTAGATGACAAATGTCTTCATGCCTTCCTCACATTGAAAGATATGATTATCAGTGCTCCTATCCTACATCCATCCAATTGGTCTCTTCCCTTTGAGATCATGATGGATGCTTCAGATTTTGTGGTCGGGGTTGTATTAGGGCAGAGGAGGAATGGAATTCCCGTTGTTATCCACTATGCCAGCTGAACTTTAGATGATGCCCAGCGCAATTACACAGTGACAGAGAAAGGGATGTTGGCAGTGGTATTTGCATTGGACAAATTCAGGTCATATCTTCTTGGCTCAAAGATTACACAGATCATTCAGCTATCATATTTTTGATAGAAAAGAAGGATGCCAAGGCACACCTTCTTATATGGATTCTCTTACTTCAGGAGTTTGATTTGGACATTAGAGATAAACCTGGGGTAAAGAACGTGGTAGTTGATCACCTCTCTCGATTATTAATAAAGCAGCCTTCAGATGAGTACACGCTAGAGATTGCAGAGAGATTTCCAGATGAGAGTATCTTTGCAGTTACAGAGCTTCCATGGTATGCATATATAGTGAACTTTCTGGTTATACAGAAGAGTCCACAGGGTTGGCCGAAGGACTGAGTCGATAGACTAGTTTCCGAGGCATGATACTACCATTGGGAGGATCCGATTCTTTTTCGTGAGGGACCGGATTGTGTTTACATGCGATGTATTCTTTAAGAGGAATACAATAGTGTCCTCACTCTATGCCATTCCTTAGAGGCAGGGGTACATCATTCAGGGAAGAGGACAGTGCAGAAGGTACATCAAAGTGGATTTTGGTGGCCGACTCTTATTAGAGATGCTTGCACATTCGTGATGAGTTGCCCGGATTGTTAGAGAGCAGTAGGAACGGTCAATGATAGAGATCCGGTGCCTATGCGACTTGTTATTATTTACGAGATCTTTGACGCTTGGGGCATAGATTTTATGGGACCGTTTCCTTCCAGCAGTGGCTTTGAGTACATTCTTCTCGCTGGGGATTATGTTAGTAGATGGGTGGAGGCTATACCCGCATGAACCGCAAACAGTAGGACAGTGTGCAAGTTCCTGAGGGAACATATTATTTCACGCTTCGGTATTCCATGTATTCTTATTTCAGATGGGGGTAGCCATTTCATTAATAAGGAGGTAAAAAAGCTAGTGAAGAACTATGGCATTGATCACAAAATAGCTTCTCCTTACCACCCACAGATGAATGACATGGCTGAAGTTTCAAATAGGGAGGTGAAATCCATTCTTTAGAAAATAGTACGATTGGATAGGAAGATCTAGTCACAGCTTCTAGATCAGGTTCTTTGGGCATATCGTACTGCATATAAGACTCCCTTAAAAACTTCACCCTTCAGACTGGTTTATGGGAAGCCATGCCATTTTCCCGTAGAGATCATGCATAAATCCGAATGGGCTATCAGAGAGATTTCACTTGATATGCATAAAGCAGGAGCCAAGAGGAAAATGGATCTGAATGAGCTAGTAGAGATTCGAAATTAGGCATACGAGAACACCCTTGTTTATAAGGACAAAGTGAAGAGATGGCATGATAAACATATTGGGCACAAGATCTTTGTTCCTGGGCAGAAAGTATGGTTGTTCAATGCACGATTGAGAATTTTTCCTGGCAAATTAAAGAGCAAGTGGGAAGGACCTTACATAGTCAGCATGGTGCACGACAATGGAAGCATAGCTATGTGTCACCTGGTGCAGAGCCATCGTGGTGAATGGGCAGATGCTGAAGCACTTCGTGGAAACTACTGATCATTTGGCCCGTGTTGAAGTGATCTACTTTGTACGGGACTCATGACTACCCTTCCACTTCATCTCATCCTGTGCAGAGACTTTTGAGCCATTCGATTTTGGAGTACATCACCACCTGTACATTCTTCATAGACCACAATCGTCCCCATTTTTTGATCATATTTTATGCTTAGGATACCAGATCCTAAGTATAGGGGGAACTGATTTCCCGTTGATTAGCGTTTTCGATTTTGTTCTTGTTCTCTTGTATATCCTTTCCTTTCCACGAATCACTGGTCCCCAATTTTAGCCACATTCTTTTCTATTCCTAGGATGCCTTATCCTAAGTATAGGGGGAACTGAGTGATTTCGTTGATCTCGTTTTCTCTATTTCTCTTGTTCGTTCGTTATATATTCTTCTCCCTCAGTCACCTTATTTTTTATCTTCCACTATACTTACGATGACATGATCGTAAGTATAGGGGGGTCGACTGAGTTTGATTCTTTCATTCTTTTTCACTCACTTACTTAGCACGAGTTATGTCCTCCTTTTTCTCTTTTGATGCTATGAGGACATAGCACAAGCTAAATATAGGGGGGTGTGTATATATTGTATATATACTTACGTCCATAACTCGTACTTTTATGTATTTTCTATATCTATAAAATCCATAAAAAGTGGGCGAGGGTTAATTTAAACTCCATCTATTTATTTATCTATTATTTATAAAATCCTTGTAAATAAGTAAAATGTGTCTAAAATCTGTGTTTGAAATACTTAATTTAAAATATTTATTTAAAATATGTATAATAATTATTTAAAATCCTATCTATTAAAACATGTGTACAAATCATGTAATCCTTGTAAAATTCCCTGTATATAAAATTTGTAAAATACATTAGATATTTAATCCAAATATAATATATCTTGTAAAATTCTTGTACACATGCTTGTTTATAAAAATTGAAAAATCCATAAAAAAATACAAAGTCCTAAAATTCATAAAAATTACAAGAGCCTTAAAATCCATAAAAATGAGTAAAATTTAGAAAATATACTTCACATAACATTGTTGCATTTGCATTAGCAATTTTCAGAATAAGTTTGATTTCTGGAACTAAAGATTGGGAATAGTCTGAAGGATGGAGCTTGATTATGGCCTTTAACTTTCATTTTAAGGAGCCTTGTTAGGATTTGGAATTTAGACTCTTCAGGTCTTTGACTTAAATCTTTGGGTTCCATAAGACCATATTTGGGAAATCTACTCATATGTGCTTAAGTAGAACATTTGGTGTCATACGTACAACTCTACATCAGTGAACCAATCTTGGACATGTGCACTTTGCACTTAGCTCGACTTGCATGAGGTTGTGAAGAGCAATCCATCTTGGTAGTGTGTTTCTATCCTTGTCTTTGCAGCATTGACATCTAAAGACGGGAGAGATTGGGGTTTCTATAGTTGCTTCAGATGAGGGAAGGATCTGCTGATGCAATTTTTCCAAGACCTCAAAAAAGGGACGGAATAAAAGATGCTATATCCGTCAGAGGGACAAAGAGATGAATGCAGTGCAAGCAAATTACAAAGCCAATTCAAAGGAGAAGCCACCAAATACAAATATGAGCACAATGATCCAAGCTTCGACCAAAAATGCATGCACATCTTAGTGGAGACATAACTACACTGGCTGGGCTTCACAAGAAGATGCGTCTACACTGGTCGCACTCCGATTCTTTTCTCATTCTTCTACTTCCTCTCTATATTTGATTGTGGACATAGCACGAACTGACCTCAGAAGGGAATACCTACCTCCCCGAGGAAAGAGTAGCTGGATGAGGAACCAATGGAAGTGTATAGCTAGGATGGACGGTTTCTTTGCTTCTTTAAGCGGGAAGAGCTAAAACAATTCACACACTGTACAAATTGACTTCAAGGTTGATAGAGTTTGTGATATGAATAAGTGACTCTGAACTAGCTGATGAGGTGAACTTAAATAAGGATTTGTGGAACTTGAGGACTGATGAGGATAAAATACTAATCCTAGTTAAGGCTCCGACAAAATGCTTGTTTCAGGCCTGATCGAGCTCTGTCCTTTGTCTGTTCTCATGAACTGGTTTAGGAAAAGAAATTAATTCTAACTTTCTTTCTTTTTCACTTACTTTTCAAATAAGTGTTTGCTAAGGGACTAGTAAAGTTTAAGTATAGGGGGTTGATGAATCCATGATTCATTAACATTTCTGTCGCATTTTGTCTTAAAACCCTTAACAAATACATGTAAATATCCATTAATTCCCATCTTTTATTTCCCATCTTTTATCAAAAACTAATTCATGAATAAAAAGGCACTTTAATGCATCAAAAACATGTAAATAAATAAAAGAATAAAAATAAAGAAAAGAAAAGAAGGTAGATTGTAAATACGTATATAGGTACAATATGACTTATAAATATAAATATAGTTGCAAGATATATTTATAAAACCTAACTCCCGAGACCAAGTCAGTATGGGTTGGCCGACAAACAAACAAGTAGGGGGAGATAAGAAAAGAAAATCATAAAAATAATTAAATATACACTCCACACATTCTTCACTATTTATCAAATAAATATCAAATCTTCAATAATTTTTTAGCAAATTCATATGTGCTTGTTTTTCACCAAACTCTTTTCCTAATTGTTTCTAAAAATGCATATAAAAAATAAATTAAAAGTATTATCTTGTATATATGCCAAGAAATCCAACTTTCAAATTGACAAATTTTCAACTTCCGAATATCATAACTTTCTCATACGAACTCCAATTTCATTCTGCTCACCTTTAAAATTCATAAAATAATATTCTCTAATTAATGGACGTGATTTCACTAAAATCGGAGTCCGTTTGCAAAAAGTCGGTTTTGGGACCTAATGACAACGGGGTTTATGGGCTATTTATTTTATTTAGAGCACATTATTCATAGTTTTATTAATTTTATAATTTTTAATTATTCTCATGATCTTGTATTTTAACAATAATTTATTTCAGAAGTTTGGAGCTTATTTATTATTCTAATAAAATCCAAATGCCTAATTTATAGATGAAATTGAACTACATAACTTATACCCATATTTATTAATATATCTAAACTAATTTATTAAAATCCATAAAAATTCACAAAGATCTTATTTATTATTCTAATAAAATAAGAAAATATAACACTAATATGTAATTATTTATTTATTTAAAAATCTAAAACATATTTATTAAGTATTATTTATACATATTTATTAATATAATATCTATATTTCATAAATTATTTATTATTTATAAAAAAGTAATTACACCATAATTTAAATAATTTAATTATCCATTGTTTTCATTTTTTATACCTAATTAAAATAAAGTTACTTACTATGTATGCTTTAATTAATAAGATATTTCTTGAATCTGACCAACCAGGTGTTGACACATGTCAGCACCTGGGACCTTCTTCTTCAAGAAGGTCAGCCAGAAGTTGTTCCAACCGCCTAACTTCACCTTCTTCTCCAAGCTAACTCATATCTTCTTCATCTGATCTCCACCCTTAGATCTCTTCCCCTAATAATCTAATTACACGCCAGCCCTTGATCTTTACCCAACCTCCATCGTTCGCCTATAAAATCACCTCCAAGTTGCCATTTCCAAACTAACTCACTCCTAACAAATCAGTTCCAGAATAGCCTGGCCATCCACCCCACTTCCTAGCCTAGCTCCATCGTGATTTGGAGGTGACAGCTCCATCTGAAGCCTGAGCGTGGAAGAAGGTCGACTGGAGGAGCAGTTCCAAAGGCTGCACCGCCCTTGCATCGCAGCCACCATGGCGCATGGAGCTCCGAGAAGCCGCCCCATCGAGCGACGATCATAGAGTTATATACTCTCTATTCACAGGTATTTCCTTCATCATTTTCACATTTTCTTTCTCGATTCTCGTGCCGTGATTAGACATTTTAATCGTATAATTAGGAACCTTTAATCTTCATCTTAGACACACTCCTAAATCACACCTCAAAATCATTTCGAATTCACTCAAAATCGCCTCATATGTCTTCCATTTTCACTTCTCTCTTATTTTCTGGAAACCATTTATAACTTGCAAATATATAACTTGTTGGTCGATTCCCTACGAATCGAGCAAGAAATCATTTCGCTTGCAGGTCAATCTTTCATCTAGAGCATAACCATCTCATCTGGGAGCTTCCAAGATCAAAGAGATTCCCAATCAAGAGGTTGCTGCATCAACTTCCAGGATAGCATGACCGCCATCTTCTTCGACTAATCCCCGTCTCCTACGACCACCTACGGAGGAGCTCCACCGCATGCGAGCTCGAGGGGTGTAGGAGTCACCCCTCTGGCCCTGTCGGAGGCCAAAGATCGACAAAGATCGTTGGGAATAAATCAGATAAGGAAGCTCCGCCGCGACGTAATTGAATTGGGGAAGAACAGCCAAGAATGCTAGACGCTACAGTTTGGCGACATGTATCCCCCCACGGACGGTCCAGATCAAGATATCGTTTCTAATCTCAGCTGGTTACGAAATGGTGGAAAAAATTGCAACATAAGTCTGCCGAAGTTCCAGATTTTCAGCAGCGCTCCATAATTTCCAGAAATTACATTTAGGTCCCCACGCAGGGACCTAAATGTAATAACTTTTGTTTTCTTTACATTTTAGCCCTTCATAGGGACTGTTTTGTAACAAAACATTAAACTTTCTTTTGCAGTTATACCCCTGGCTTGTAGGGGTTGTTTGGACCTCGATTCTGTCGTATTTTTCTGTGATTGTTTTAGGGTAACATCATAACTACTCGAAATAATTTTCTTGTATTTTTCCGTGATTTTTCATCGCTTTGTGGCGTCGTTTTGATTTTCGCAATCGTGAGGTAGTTTTGAGTCAATTTTTAATTCTTTCTTTGTAAAATCAAGAATAAAGAGGATATTTCTTAGATTTCTTTCTTGTATCAAAAGCTGAGATTTTAATATTCTGCCTCCTTGAGTTTGACCCAGGCATGCTGATAACACAAATATCCCACAAGGGTCACCATGAAGGATATAAAAATGTTGTCGCTGAGGCGACCACTCATAGAATACCCATGTTAGTCAGCAATTAACCCACAAATAAAAGAATGAAGAAATTAAGTCCAAAAATGTGAATCAATATTTATTACTCTACCACAAGATGTACAGGGACTAAGTATGTAGAGGTCGAACCACAGAGAGCAATACAAAATGCAATAGCCTAAAAGGTGCATGAACCACAGAGTCATCCATGTGTGAAGCCTATTTTTGTGGGTTTTTATATTTTATAATTTTTTAAATTTTACTTTTAGAATGTCATATATTAATAGATATATGAATATATATATATATGTATATAGATATGCATTTTTTATCATTTTCTCTTTTTTTATAGGGTAATATATATAGGGGAGTTATAATATTTATAAAAAGATACAAAAAATGGTCAAAAATTCAGAAATAAAGCCTTTTTGGTATTTTCAAGATTTTCTACTGTTTTTTGTGATTTTTGGGCATTTTTCAAAACATTTTTAGTATTTTTAAATTGCAAAATAAGAGAAAACAGGGAAATAGAGACTGGCTATAAGAAAAATAGGAATTAAAAATAGCAAACAGCCTCAAACTTTTCCCACACTAATTTTCAAATAAAGAGAATAAAATATAGAAGAAATAGGAACTGAGTTTGCATTTTTCTGAGTTTTCTTTGATTTTATATATTTTTTTGAAGTTTTTGGGTATTTTTTTATTTTTTAAGGTTTTTCTTTTGAGATTTTTAGGGATTTTTGGACTGACACTAAAATAGGTCAAAATACATATTAGGGATTTTTTTTGGAATTTTTCGAGGTCTTTAATATTTTTTTTGGAATTTTATAAATTAGACAGTAATTAAAAGACATGTTTTTGATTTTTACTAAATGCAAAAATGCAACAAAATTAAAACTAAAAATACAACGTGCAAGGGTACACTAACAGGAGCTTGCATCCATTTTTGCAAAATTTTTCAAAGAAATATGAAGCACAAAATAAATGGACAAAGCATACAAAAATATATGGCCTAGCAGGGGTATTTTTACAATTAAAATATTTCTCAGGGGCCTCCATGCAAAAATTACAACAGAAATAAACATTTACTTTTATTTTCAGGGCCATTGTACAATTAATAAAACCCGGCGGGGTTTGAGTGCAAAAATCAAGCGCCTCATGTGGGGACTGCACGTGAGGCGCGGAGGGACCAAACTGCAAATATAAAAAAACTCCAGGGGGGCTTACTGCAATTAATACAATTTATATACAATGGGGATTTTTATTTATAGAATTAAAACCTAAATACAAAAAGGTGGGGGGGTTGTATTTGATATTTACCCCTAATAGGCGCGCGATCTGACGGCTGCCCTTCATCCACTTGCCACGCGCCGCGCTCCCGTCGGCCGATGATGGTTCGCAGATGACGGTTGAGATTAGATCAGCCTCGCTGATCGGACGGTTGATGTGGTGCTTCATCTGACGGCGCTGGTTCGATCTGGGCTGACTCCTTTGATCTAACGGCACTGGAGGTGCCTGGACGAACAAGGAAGAAGCTCACCCTCGACGAGCTTTGATCGTGAAGCTTTGGCTCGCCCGGGTGTCTCCCTCGCATCTGAAGTGCTCTGCTCGTAGCTGGTGACGTTCCGCGTCGACTGATGGTCTCATCACGGCTCCTGGAGGTCTGAATGGCTTGGACGAGGTCGGTGAAGAACAAGACCTCTAGGAACCTCATCCTGGCTTGAATCGAGCCCAGATGGGCCTCTTCCCTCGTTTGACCTGCATAGGAAGAACCGGGGGAGCGAGGGCTACCTCCTCGACCCGGGGTTTGGAAGCTCTGCAGCACAATGGAGTGAGGCGGAGGAGCTCCGACGAACGGCGGAGGTGGAGCTCCGATTCGCCAAGACCAGAGGTCATGGGTTGAACAAATGTGTGTGATTGATGGAGAAAACGATGGGGTATGAAATGGGATGAACGTGGCGGTCGGACACAGGCAGGATCACGGTGAACGCTCCGGCGAACTTCGAATTTTTGATTTTAAGCTACACCGATTAACTAAACATTAAACTAGCAACTAGAATCAAAAGCTAGCATTAAGATCTAACTAAAAAGCGATAAAAGAGTATCTATTATACCTGGGGGCCACCAGGGAGCAGGACGGACGCCGGAGCTCCGCCGCGTTAAAATTGCCCTTCCTCCGGCCGATTCGAGGCGCTGGAGCACTCCCCCTGTCACGAGGAACGTTCCAGGAACGCGATCAAGGCTTTTGGTTGGATTAAAATTGGCCAAATTTGAGGAAGGGAGCGGAGCTTCTTATTTATAGACATTGGCATGGTGCCTTATTGACCGGTGATTATTGCATGATCCGATGAGTATCAAATTGATCCAAGTTATTGGCGGGTATCATGGATGATCAGAGATCAATTCTTCTGAAGGAAGTGAGCTTGATCGATGGACGGGATGGCCATAAAAAAAGGATGAAATCCGGGGAAAAGATGGTTCAGAGATGCCAGAGCTTGGATGGGACAGTTGACCAGGCGGTCAACAAGGGATGGCGCCCCATTGGTCCAGGTCGGCTGCTAGAAGACAAAATAGGACTCCTTATTCGAAATTGATTTATTTAGCCTAGTAAATGATTTTATTATTTTTTTCTTATAAAATAAAAAATGTGTATTATTTCATGTAGTATTTATTTACGATTTTTATTGAATTTTTTGGAGTGTCTTATTATAGTTTTAATTTAATAATGTGTGTATGTATGTATTTACATGTATGTTTGTATATTTTATTTTTAATTTGTTTATTTTATTTTATTATTTTATTGGTTTATTTTATAAATTTATAATTTATTTTTGTGAGTGTGGGGGTATTTTTATTTAATTTTTATGAGTTTATTTTCATTTTTAAATAAATAGGTATATGTGTATGTAGGTATACTTCTTGGTATTTTACCTATGTATTTTGTGTACTTAATTTATTTAATGTATTTTCTTGATTTTCTTTTTGGATTTGCATTTTTAATAGGTTATATGTATTGTTTACATTAATATAAAGATATAAAAGAAGAGAAAAATTAGAGAGTGTTTTCCCTCTTTATTTATATACATTCTTGGTCATAGGTATTTTGCCTACTAACTTGCATAGACTTATTTTATTATTTTAATCCTTTTTAGTTTTAGTCTAATTTTAGTATGGACATGTATTATATACATCATTCACAAAATTCTAAAAATAAAATAGGATAAAAATAATGGACAATGAATATATTGAATATTTTAATCAGGCAGGCTGCCCAATGGGGGCCAAAAACCTAACTTTTGCAGATGGACTCCAAAAATTATGAAACCAATTTTATTAAATAGTTCTTGGAAAGCTATATATAATTAAAGGTAAGTTTGGGTGATTTGGAGTTTTTATTTGCAAGATATGGGTCTGTGAAGTTGAGATTTTGGCTTTTTATTCTGTGTATAAATTGTACACTGAGTATTATTTTTACACAAACTCAATTTTGTATTTTTATTTACATTATTATCTACAACTTTCACGAACAAAGTTTCTTTATTTGTTGAATAAATAATTATGTACAAAATAGGTGTCAAAAATGCATGAATAAATGAATAAATAAATGAGGTATTTATTGTATATTGGCCCTTATCTCCCCCTACTTTATTCCTTGTCGACCAATTCCATGCTGGCTTTGGTATCGGGGTTTGGGTCATAAAATATCTTCAATATTTTATTCCTTTTTCTTTTCTTCTCTTTATTCTATAATGTTGGCATTAAACACATTATTTAATGTATAATCAATACAATGCATGATGAATGCTATTATGTACAATTTGATGCTATTTGCATGCATTTGCTGGGGTTTTTGAGGCCAAAATGATAGAATAAAGGTGATGAAATGGAGATTCATCACCCCCCTATACTTGCCTTTGCTAGTCCCTAGCAAACACTTATGCAATAAGTACAAAAAGAATAAAGAAAAGAAAAAAGGGCAATTAAAGAAGGATAGAGTGAATAGGGGTGCTTTCAGTGCAATGCATGTCTTTATAAAATCTGAATTTGGAGCTCCTGTCAGACCTTGGGTGTAGATGTGTGTGGAACCTAGTCGGGAACCAGCTCTAACATACAACAGCCTTCGATAGTCACAGAACTCGGTTCAACCCACCTCAATAGCCTGGTCAGAACTGGTCTACATCATACGCAACCCCTTATAACTATGAAGCTGACTTGTACAGTGTAAGTGATAGTGGCCTTCCCCAACTGAAATGATAAAGGAACTGACCTCTAGAATGACAACCCAATGATTCCCCAATCCAACAGCTCTTTCCTCGAAGAGCAGGGTATTCCCTTCTAAGTTCAAGTGGCAACCAGCTCAAGAGGAGGGGTGAAGAGAAGAATGGACGGTAGCCAGTGTAGCTACCTATCCTGGGATGCAAGACCAGTGTAGTCAAGTCATCCAGCTGCAGGCTCACATATTTGACTTTGGAACTCAAGCTTGCTTATTGGCTTTACAACATATGTACATACTTTGCAGGCATTTTATTTTTGTACAGGCCTGACCATTTTTTTTTTCAACATACTATTCACGACAGCATGTACATAAGGAGTTTTTCCTCTTGAGCCAGTAGGCTATCCCTCTTTTGAAGCTTTATCGCAACCCACAATCTCCTGTCTTTAGACCTCATGACTACTGGACCAGGTGGGGTGCACTTCCCTCCCTAGACAAGGACGAATATTTCCACCCGTGTGCGTCTCAGACTGGCAAATCCAACCCCCTCACCACTCCAACTGAGTTGAGCCAAGTGAAAGGTGCAAGTGTCCAAGTTAGGTCACAGTCGTCAAGAGTCATGCGTGTGTCTCAAAAAGTTCTAGTTAGTCAGTTGAGGTGACTTGAACCCAGCCCTGATTTCTCAAAGAATTAAGTCTGTATAGACCTGAAGTACCTTAAACCTAGTTCCCGTAAGGTTCCAGTGCAGTTAGGTGCGGTAAGGTCTAACCAAGCTCCAATTTGAGACTTTATTGGACCGATTCAATCATCAAGCTCACTCAAAAAGAATATGAATGGTATGCTTATGCTATGCACAATGAATGATGCATTTTTTCACAAAGAATTCAAAAGAATCAAAGAATCTTTTTATACAATTTTTTTTGCAACTAAAAACTTGACACATACAAAAAGGTACATACAATTATTTACACGGGTGGGCCGCTTTATTTACAAAAGGTATAGATTTTCAAAGACTTTACAGGTTTTAATGGCGTACTTTAATCAGCTTGTACAGAAAGAATTCTATGCATTTTATTTCTGATTTACAAGTCTTTGTATTAATGCTCTTATTCTTCAGCTCTAGTTTTGAAAATAATTTTGCAGACTATAGTACACGATAATTTTTGCAATCATTTACACACATTTGAAAACTATTTTTGCAAAGATTTTTCACACTATATGTACATTTTTCACAATAGTTTTGACAAGCAATTTTCAAAACATTTGTACATAGGTTTTTCAAATCCTTTCTTTCACAAAAAGTTTTGCAATCCAAACAGTTTCACTCAGGTTGAAAACATTTCACAACAAATTTTCAGAACAGGTCACACCGGTTTTCAAATCATACTGTATAGGTATCTAACCTGATTTATTAGTCAGTATAAAAGAAGAAAAACTGTATTTGATGTATAATATGATTTTGGCTCTTATAAGCTTTATTTGGGATTATGCTTATTTTTGTATAAGAGATTTTTGTGTAGACTCCTCAGACTTATTCAAGAATCGTTTTCACAAGAGTTTTGAAAACTTTAGTCCAAAATAATTTTGCAAACATGTACACGTATTTGAAAATGATTTTACAAAGGTTTTACACAGCATAGATAGGTTTTTTAAAACAATTTTGACAATCAAATTTTTACAATCATTTGCACGCTAGTTTTCACACATTTTGATTTCACTCGAAGAAAAGAAATTTTACACACAAAACTGATTTTTCAACTGTTGAATACTCGTACACACTATTTTCAAACAATTTTCACAAGGTTTTTCAAAGAAAACTTTCTTTCACAAAACATTTTTCCTGACCTAATAATCAGTACACGTACAAAGAGTCTGAGGATCTCACAATCATCTTTTATTATTATAGGACTACTTTTTACATTTTTTATTGAGGTGATGTTTTATTTTTCAGTATGAGTTATGGCTTATAGTATATACATGGTATATATGACCCCCCTATACTTAGCTTGAGCTATGTCCTCATAGGTCGAAAGGAAAAGCAAAGACATAACTCGTACTGAGTATAGACAGATCTAAAGAATCTAGATGAATGAAATGAATGAATGAGAAGTTGACCGTCCCCCTATACTTAGAATCAAGTAATCCTAAGTATAGCAGACTGTACAAAAAGCAGGGAGGGTCAAGGGTGGGAATACACAGATCGTACTCAGATTGTCTCCCCCTATACTTAGGGTATGATACTCCTAAGTATAGACAAGAAGAGGAGACAATGGAGAAGATCGGACTGAAATGAAAAACTCTAGGTGCACATCCCCCCTATACTTAGGACAAAGTACGTCCTAAGTGTAGAAAACTGTCTATAAGGGCGGCACCTTTTAGATATAAAAAGAAAATAGAAAAGGAAACGAAGAAAAGAAGAAAAGAAGAAAATTAGATAAATAGTGGTTGGAGTACATCGTCTGAATCTTCTGATGCTGTCGCAATTGTGGAGATGTCATCATGTTGCATGAGCTGGATAGAGTCAACAACGGCCAAGAATGCATCTGGTTCTAAGTAAGGCTTCAGGAGTTGGCTGTTGACGACAAAGGGTTGTGCGTCAGGGGACAATTCTGATATTGCAATACTTCCATTGTCACGCACTTCACAAATTCGAAATGGCCCTGTCCACTTACTCTTTAATTTGCCCGGGAAGATCCGCAACTTTGCATCAAATAACCACACTTTCTGTCCAACATCGAAGGTCTTTCGTCTGATGTGTCGGTCATGCCAGCGTTTCACCTTCTCCTTGTACATCAAGGTGTTATCGTATGCATAGTCTCGGAATTCCAAGAGCCTGTTCAGATCGTCTTTTCTCTTCTGACCACTTTTGCATGAGTCCAAATTGCAACTGTTGATTGCCCAAAGAGACTTGTGAATTAATTCCACGGGCAGATGGCATGGTTTTCCATATACAAGACGATAGGGTGACATGCCCAAAGGAGACTTGTAGGCGGTTCGGTAAGCCCATAGGACCGAGTCCAAGAGTTGAGACCAGTCCTTCCTGTTTGGCCTAACAAGTTTCTGCAGGATAGTCTTGATTTCTCTGTTTGATAGCTCCGCCATGCCATTGGTCTGAGGATGATAAGGAGATGCGACACGATGGTCGATGCCTTACTCCTTCGTTAACTTCTTGACCTCTTTGTTAATGAAGTGGCTACCCCTGTCTGATATGAGAATTTTCGGTATCCCGAACCGCGAAATGATGTTCTTCTTCAGGAACTGGCATACTGTTCGGCTGTCAGCGGCTCGAGCGGGGATAGCTTCAACCCAACGACCCACATAATCGACAGCAAGAAGGATGTGCTCAAAACCTTGACTATTAGGGAAAGGTCCCATGAAGTCAATGCCCCATGCATCAAAAACATCTGCTATCTGAATGATTTTCAGGGGCATTGAATCTTTGGCAGTAAGTGTACCTTTCAGTCTCTGACAGTCAAGACATCGTTTGACAAATTCCGCTGCATCCTTGAATAAAGTGGGCCACCAGAAGCCACACTGAAGTACTTTGGCTGCCGTCCGATCTCTAGAGTGGTGTCCACCAGATTCGAGCGAGTGACAATGCTCGAGGACACTAAATTGCTCCGTCTGAGGAATGCACCTGCGCCAAATACAATCTGCTCCTTCCCTGAATAGAAGAGGATCCTCCCATTGGTAGAATCGGATGGTCGGCATGAATTTGTTCTTCTGATTTTTCGTCCAATCCGCTGGTGTTACCCCAGAGGCGAGGTAGTTGACTATATCTGCATACCAAGGAAGAGAATCCACTGCTAAGATGGCTTCGTCATGGAAGGTTTCTGTGATGGGTGCACTGTTCAGAGGAGATTCATGCTGCTCTATTCTGGAGAGATGGTTTGCTACCACATTTTGAACTCCAGGGTTGTCCTTAATTTCCAAATCGAATTCCTGGAGGAGAAGGATCCAACGAATCAATCTTGGCTTGGCATCCTTCTTCTGCTGTAGGTACCTGATAGCAGAGTGGTCTGTAAAGATTGTGACTTTTGATCCCAACAAATAGGAACTGAACTTCTCGAGGGCGAAAACCACAGCCAGCAATTCTTTCTATGTCACTGTATAATTTCTTTGTGCTTCGTCTAATGTTCTGCTGGCATAGTGAATGGTGTAGGGTGCTCTGTCTTTCCTTTACCCAAGAACAGCCCCGACTGCAAGGTCTGACGCATCGGTCATTATCTCAAAGGGAAGACTCCAGTCGGGCGGCTGTAAGATTGGAGCCTGAGTGATGAGCTCCTTCAACTGATTGAAAGCAAGGAGAACCTGCTGATCAACAATGAACTCAATCTCCTTGCACAAAAGTTCTGTCAGAGGTCGGGCAATGCGGCTGAAATCCTTGATGAATCGCCTGTAGAATCCCACATGCCCCAGGAATGACCTCACATTCTTCACAGACTGAGGTGGCTGAAGATTTGAAATGACATCCACCTTTGCCGGGTCAACTTCCATGCCACGTTTGGAAACGACGTGGCCCAGCACAATACCTTCGGTGACCATAAAGTGGCTCTTTTCCCATAAAAGAACTAAATTTACTTCTCGACACTTCTGAAGTACTATGTCTAGGTGCTCAAGACAAGAATCGAAACTATCACCATAGACAGAGAAGTCGTCCATGAACACCTCGAGAAAACTGCCTACCATCTCGGCGAAGACTGCTAACATGCATCTCTGGAAGGTTGCAGGTGCATTGCACAAACCAAAGGGCATTCTCTTGAAGGCGTAGGTGCTGAACAGGCAAGTGAAGGTAGTCTTCTCTTGATCTTCAGGGGCGATTGCCACTTGGTTGTACCCGGAGTACCCATCCAAAAAGCAGAAGAACTCCTTGTCTGCTAGTCTTTCGAGAACTTGATCAATGAATGGCAAGGGGAAGTGGTCCTTCTTAGTTGCTGCATTAAGTCGGCGGTAGTCAACACACACCCGCCAGGATGTTGGTACCCGAGTGGAAATTTCCTCTCCTTTGTCATTTGTAACCACGGTAAGCCCGGACTTCTTTGGAACTACATGCAGTGGGCTTACCCATTTGGAGTTGGAGATGGGATAGATGAAGCCTACGTCACACCATTTTGTTATCTCCTTCATGACGACGTCCCGAAGGTTAGGGTTCAGCCTCCGTTGGAATTCGCGGGACGGCTTGGCATCTTCTTCTAGATAGATGTGGTGTGAACACAGGGCTGGATTTATCCCTCGGAGATCTGATACGCTCCAACCAAGTGCCTTGCGGTTCTTTTCTAGAACCTCGAGAAGACGAGATTCCTGATCCGGATTCAGCCTGCTGCTGATGATGACCGGATACATTTGTTCTTCACCCGCAAGGAAAGCATACTTTAGGCCTGCCGGAAGTGGCTTGAGTTCTGGTTTTGACCTGTCCACTTTATCTGTCACTTCAGAGACTATGCTGGTGGTGGGGTGTACTTCCTTGAAGCTGCCACCATCCTCATCATGTTGTTGAGATCCTGGTGACGTGCCAAACGGGTCTGCGCTACGCTGGTCTTGTTCGGTCTGGAGTGACTGCTCGAAGAGATGCGCCTGCATCTGAGAATCTGTCTCCCATGAATCGTCGGAGCATAAGCTGACTGCGCTTTCCGAGTCCTCCTCAAGAGTGAGGATTTCTCGGGTCCATGGATCGTCCAATGACAAGCATGAATCTTTGATCTCTGCAATAAAATCACAATCTGCTTCGGATGTTGCCTGGCTCTCATCAGTTGTGGCATTCGGCTCTCTGTTCATGTTTATCGTGATCTGCTGGGTGTTCAAGCTGAAAGTAATCTTGTCAGACCCGTAATCAACCACGGCACCTGAAGTACGAAGGAATGGTCTACCAAGGATGATAGGGGTCTGAAGTAGGGGTGCAGGCGAGTCCATATCAAGGACTACAAAGTCAGTTGGAAATTGCATCTCCTGCACTTTAACAACATCTTCCAAAAGACCTCAGGGCCGCTTGACGGATCGGTCAGCGAACTGAAGGATCATGCGTGTCTGCTTGAGCAGTCCCAGCCCAAATTCTTGCATTATAGACGAGGGCAGAAGGTTGATGGAAGATCCACTATCAAGGAGAGTGCACTCGAAGACCTGGTCAAAAATCTCGCAACTGATCAGAGGTGCTCCTGTATCTTGTTTCTTCTGCGGGAGGTTGCTGATGGCTGCAACAGTGGCCATGGAGAGTACGTGCTTTTCTACTTCCCGGCGTCTGTTTTCTTGCGCTGAGTGACGAACTGAAAAATCGGCCCTTTAAGAGTACGGAATTAGCACTTCAACATGTCGTAGCAGTCGGGCCGATTTTGGTCATCAAAAAGACCACCTCATTTAAATATATGTAATAATAGATCAAAATGAGATGGTCGTAATTTATTTTGCTTGGTAAGATACCAAGGTCGAACTCAGGGACACGAGCCTCTCTCGTATTAATCGGATTTAAGTTTATTTAATTAAGCACTGAGTTAAAGGCATATAGGTCAAATCCTGCAGAGACACAACAATGCATTAAAATTAAACATGCATTTTTTTAAACATTTTTATCATGCAAATAGATGCCATGAAATGCACTCAAATATACCCTAAGTCAGAGCAAATATGATGAGCAAATAAAATATGAATCAATTCCAGATTTGCCTAAAATATTAAGCTTGATTGATGAAGTGAACAAGGAATAAGTTAATAATAAGGGATACATGGTAAATACAATAACACATCAGAATTCATGTACCCAGAACTGCGAATTAAACATGCCATTGAAAAGTGCATCAAACAAGCTTCGAAACGGAACTGAAATCAACTAAAACAGAGGTACGGTGCTCAAGATATGCAATATGGAAGACAAGGGCATAAATGAAAGAAAACATGAAATAAACTTGCAGACAGGTCCCTGGGAGGGACTAAAATGTAATAAAAATAAAGTTCGGGACCTTCCCTGTAAATGACCCACATGCACAGGGGCATTTTTGCAATTTTGAAGACCCGCGAGGGGTTCAATGCAAATAACCCACAGTGCACATGATCTGCACGTGACGCAGGACCTGAATGCAATATGGAGAAGTCGGCGGGCTCCTCTGCAAATTTCCCAGGTACGCACGTGCCTGGCACATGCGACCTAGGCTCGGAAGGAGGCTCGGAGTCAGCAGAGGTTCGGAGGTGCTTCGGTTAGGCTCGGCTGAGGCTCGGACCCGCTGCAGGCTCGGAAGAGGTTCGGACGTCCCAAGTCTGGAGGCTCGGCGGCTGAGGTTCGGTGAAGCTCTGGCGTTGCCACGTGGCCGAATGTCGGCCCTCGGATCGTTATAATCCAAGGGCTGCTGATGACGATGTTCTCGGGTGACGTGGGCTCATCTGAGCCGTTGGATGATGAAGATCCGACGGTGCTGCTCCAAGGATTATGTATCGACGTGGTTGCATGGTAGCTGTTGGATCTTGAGGATCTAACGGTCAAAGAAGTCGATGGCGTGGCTTCATCATGGCCGTGGATGGTCGCTGAGATGAGACCATCCAACGGCAGCTGCACTTCGTCCTGTATCTTCGGAGGGCGGCGATCTTGGAGCTCCGGCGAAGGAGCTCCTCCTCCGCCGCTCTAATCTGGGCACGGTGAACCTCCCCCGAGCTCAATGAGAGATCGTCGATGAAGCTCGAAACTCGGGGAAGGTCCAGGAGCTGCTGGCGTCGATCATCGGGGCTCGGAGTTTGCAGGCGGTTGTGACGAAGTATGCTCAGGCGAGGTTCCGGCCATTGACATATAGGACACCTGCAGGGTTAGTACACATAGTCGAAGCGTAGCGGTGCGTGCGTGAGGTGACGTGAGGAGCTCAAATGGGCGACGGAAGCGGGGAGCTCGGAGCTCCTCCGCCGCGAGGGCGGAGGAGATGGGTCGGAAGTGACTGAGGTTGCGGAAGAAGGGGAGGATGATCGGAAGGATGCGCGAAAAAGGGGGAGCGATGGTGAAGCTAAGGGAGTGGTCATCGGAGGGTGAAAGCGGCCGGAGAGGCCTGATTAAATCAATGAAATCAAAATAAAAAGACAGAGGAGGAAGGGGGACTTTACCTGGTCGGAAGGTGGTCGGATGGCTTGGGCTGGGGCTCGAATCGAGCCCTGGGTCTTCGCTGGATACGGCCAGCCGCTCTGTGCAGCTCGGGCGGTCGCCAAGAGGCGCCGCAGCTCCGCCGTTAGTGGCGGAGGGTCTCACCGGGGGCTGGGTCGTCTTCGCTCAATCCTCTCGCCTCCCCCTGTCACAGGGAGGCGGAGGAGGGCTGGGCCCCTCCCCGCGTAAAGATGGACGGGGGTGAACGATGGGAGGGGCGGAGTATTTGAAGGGCGATGATGGCGGAAGTGGTGGTGGTCGACGTGGTTTTTGAGGGTTGTGAGGAGCGAGTGGGACGACGACGGGAGTCGTGGGATGATGCGCGAGGATGGTGGAAGAGTGGGGCAGGTCGGAGGGCAGTTGGCGATGGGAGAAGTCAACTGTGGTGGCGGAGAAAAAGGAAAGGGGGAAGGGTGTGTGAGCTGGATTGTGGGAGAGAGAGGGGATGGTCGGAGGTTGACGACGATGCTCCACCGTTGGATCTGGAGATCCAACGGTGGAGAATTGGGCACGGAGCGACGGTCCTGATGCAATCGGGAGCGGAGTGATCGAAGGGATGTGAAGCAGCCACGTGTCGAGCTCTGGCTGCGGCGCTGGCGAGCGGCTTGGATGTGAAGGAGTTGTTGATCGGAAGGTTGAGGATTTAAGCGGTCATGGACGGCAGAGATCAAGACATTATGGGCATGATCGGACGGATCTCAATGCGCCACGTGGCACGCTCTGCGCTCGACGCTGACGAACGGTGATGATCAAGGGGCGGAGAAGACCAGGGTGCAATCAAACAATCACGCAATTTTATCCGCTTTTGCTCAAATCATTATGATGATCTTTCAAGCTTATTTTCTTATGTGATCAAAAATAAATTTGATGCCCTTTAATTAGGTTATCACAGAGGGAGGGCACCACATAAATGATGCAATCAAGAACTCATTTTAATTTTTTCAGTTTAATTCCTAGTGCAAACAAATGCAAGAAAATTAAAACTTAAAATGCCTAAGTGAAAAGGATGCTCATTGTGCATGCACTTATGGTGTTATATCCGTAATATTTTTCCTCTTGATGGCGAGTAGGGGTATTAGAAAATTCTCAAGTTCGGTATTCGCTCAGGTTCGGTTCTTTAAAAGTTCGATTCAAATTTGGTTGGGAAATAAACGAACCAAACCTGAACACAAGTTCAGGCTTGATTAAATAAACGAAGAGAACCTAAAAATCATAGATTCGCTCAGGTTCAATTCATTAAAAGCTCGATAAACACACACATACATGCATATTTACAAATCCTTATCCGCATAAGTAAACCTTATTTTGAGATAGTGGATTTTATCCTGTGATAAGTGAACTTTGTCTCGAGATAAGTGAATATTTATGGGATAATTAGGTTTTATCTCAGTATAAACTATCCCAAAATAAATAGTCACATCATGGTTACAACCATCCATCACCTACGTATCTAGTGCTCTTCTCTTCTTTATCCTCAAATCAAAAGAACAAGTACAAACTTTACTTATCACATCTCCTCACATTATTCATTATCCTCATCTAAATATATTTAAAAATATATTATAATTATACTTTTTTTAAAACAGATGAATCTTTATTAATCTATTTTTTTTAAAGATGAAGAAGTGTTAAATAAAGAAAAAAACTGAATGAATGTTTATTCTAATTATAGACACACGTATATTTTTTATTTCTTTTCTTTTCACTCCCTCTTATTAGAGATTTCTCAAGTTTGATATTCACTTAGGTTAAATTCAATTAAAAAGAGGTATTATTTAGATTCGATTCGAAAATAAATGAACCGAACGTGAACACAAGTTTTGCTCAATTAAATAAATGAACCGAATCTAAAAAATAAAGATTCACTCAGGTTCGGTCCATTTACACCCCTAATGGCGAGCGAGTCAAGAAATGAGGTAGAAATTAAATTACAATAATTCTAATAAAAAATACAAATCACTAGTTATCAAAGAGAAAGGGGGTTAATTAAAATGCATGGTTCCTTTTGTATCTTTTCAAAGTTCAAGTACTTGAAATAAAAAATATACTGATTAGAATATTAAAAATAAGTTAAAATTGAAGGGAAAAATTTCAAATGTTGCCTAGTCCGCAATAACGGTACCAAAATGAAGCGACGATTTTACGCTATTTAAAATGATGTTTTTATCCATATCATTATACTCGCACAAAAATCGATCAATTCAAGAAATTACAACTACAAGCACCCAAAGTGCATCAAAATGTAGAGAACAAGTAGAGGTTTGAATCCATAAGGACCAAACAAATTTGCAACTTCAAATTAATTTTCAAACATAATTTGATTTCTAAAACAATTCAGTGAAGCTATTGTTTTTATCTTAACTCAAAGGACATACAAATGGGGATGAAGAATACAAAGATGTTCTAAGTATCTTCTATTATTTTTAGAAATTTTGTGAGATCTTATTTTTAGCTTAAGATGTAGTTCAAGGACTGAATTATAAAACAAACTATTAGTAAGGGATTGTTATGCAAACTGAAACAAAATGGACTGAGGTAACTAAAGTTCTTGAACTGACAGGAAAACAAATGCAACTTTCATGATTCTTTAAATAAGAAAATGGGCTAACTGCATGAAAAAGGTATTAGAGATTGCGATATTATGAAATGGTCCATAATTTGAAAACAAAATAAAATTAACAAATTAAAAGCAAAAAAAGAAAGGTTTCTTTTTCTTCTGATAAGTTGTTGTTGAGCCCTAAGGAAAGGGCTTCCTTGCCACTAATCTTGGTGCACGAACGGAGATGGGTGATGGCGGAGGGACTCGCACGACCCCCACCTAGAGAGCGGAGGAGGTTGACAGGGCGTGGTGAGGTTGCACTACCTCACGGTTGTGCGAAGATGGATGCAATGAGATCGCACCTGGATAGTAGCACGGTGGTTGATCCTCGAGGACAGGCAGTCTTGCCATCACAAGTGGCTGCGGAAAGAGTTGGTGGTGGTGTTTTGGTCGTCGTGAGACGAGCGAGGGGGTGATACCAAGGGCCACCTAGAGAGCGGTGGCTAGGGATTTTGTTTAAGGGATTTCCGTTGAGTGCAACTACTATGTGATGGTGATCTCCCCCTTTCTTCATCGTTATGGGGACTCCTTTTCCATCTCGGCCTTGGTCGTGTAAAATGGTGAAGACGAAGCAGTATCTAGGGATGAGTATTGGGCCGGGCCAGCCCGACCCGACCCGACCCGCAACCCGACCCGATAAACCCGACCCGAACCCGAACCCATTACATATTGGGTCGGGCTCATGCTTAATAAATCAGCCCATTTTGTTAACGGGTCGGGCTCGGGCTGTGTAAAACCCGACCCACACCCGACCCGGTAGCCCGGCCTGACCCCTCACCATACCCAACCCGACCCGACCCGGCCTCCCCTCCCCCGCCCAAGCCCCGACCCGACCCAACCCGGCCTCCCCTTCCTCGCCCGATCCCCATCCCGCCCGACCCGATCCCCCAAGACCCACTGCGCCCATGCAGGACGTGACCAACCCAACCCCGCAAACCCTATCGCTACCCCTCCCCATCCCTACTCCACTCCCGGCGCCGCACCCCGCACGCCCGCGAGCCCTTGCACCCCCTGACTACCCTCCTTGCCTGTGCACCGCCGACAAAGACCCCCCCACCCCCTGCGGAAGCCCCTTGCGGCCCCATCCCTCCCTACTGTTGAGGCCCCCCGTGCAACCCCACGCCTCACCCCGCACATCCCTGATTCCCCCCTCCCCAGGGCCACGGCGTAGCCCCGCCGCCGCACAACCCCACTCTGCGCGACGCACCCCCTCCAACCCCCTTCAAGTGCCCGGCCAGCCCTTCCCCCTTTAAGTGCGCGGCTACGCGGCTGCGCCCCAGTCGACAGTGCCTCACCGCCGGTTGCAACTGCAACCCTAGTTCCCCAGTGCTCCAGCCTCCACCGTCACGCCCCGGCGTCGCTCCAGCTGCCCATCGCTTTGGGTAACTACAAAGGTATATTCAAATTCAATTAAGATGTTAGATGAAGATTTTATTGTATTATTAGTTGTTATTATTATTTTGTAATTATGTGTGTAATATAATTTGTTAGTAGAATTTTCTTATGAGTAAATGGTGGTTAAATAGATAATTTTATTCGATTTTTAGATGTCAAACATCGTAATAGAGGAAGAAGCAACACCCATGTCTGAAGAAAATGCTACTCATAATGCTTTAGATGTTGATGAGAAAGATCCTAGTACACGGAAAAGACAAGCTAGATCATGGGTGTGGTCTCATCTCACTAAATTAGGAGTTCAAAATGGAAAAGAAATGTGCAAATGGAATTAATGTTGGAAGCCATTAACATGTGAAGCAAAAAATGGAACGAAACATCTTCAGCGATATCTAAATGATGTTTGTACTCATTTCAAGAAACACTCCAAATCACAGAGTATTCTAAGTTATAAAGCTTCCGATCATGGAAGTACAATCAGCACTTGGAAGTTCAATCAAGAGCGGAGTAGAGAAGATTATACTGGTGTTGTTGTGGATTGTGAGCTTCCCTTTATGATTGTCGAACATCCAACTTTTAAAAATTGGCTTGAAAATCTACAACCAAAGTACAAAATACTTTCCCGTTTCACAACTCAAAAAGATTGCATGAAGATGTTCGCAAGTAAGAAAGAGAAGTTGAAGGATTTTTTTCAAAAATTCAAGGTCGAGAGTTTGCCTCACAACTGATATGTAGACTTCATTGCAAAATCTTGGTTACATTTGTATCACAGCTCATTACATCGACAATCAATGGAAGATGTACAAGATTATCATAAGCTTCAGTGTGCTCACTTCTCGTCACACAGGAGATAACATTGCTCAAGCAATCATTAGTTGTTTGAATGATTGGAATATTAAAAGGTTGACAAGTATAACTGCTGACAATGCCTCAACAAATGATGTGGTTGTGCGAAATCTTGTTGAGCATTACTCTTTTAATAGTGCACTTCTCCAAAATGGCAATTTGTTTCATGTTAGATGTTGGGCTCATACCTTGAATCTTGTTGTTCAAGATGGCTTGTCTGAGATTAAAGATATCATTGGTAAGGTTCGTAGTCTTGTGAAATGTGTCAAGTACTCACTTAGAAGATATCAAGAGTTCTTTGAAGTTGCAAAGCAAGAGGGTGTTCAAACAGACTGTACAAGATGAAATTCCACCTACTTGATGCTGCAGTCAATTTTGGTGTATCAAAAGGTGTTTAATCGAATGAAGTCTCGAGATTCACACTTTTTTGATGCTCTTCCCATTGGTGAATGGAAAAGAGTAGAAAATGTATGTTCAATTCTGGAAAATTTCCATAATGTAACAAAAGTGTTCTCAGGTAGAAGATATTCAACTGCCAACTTGTTCTTCAGTTTGATTTTTGAGATTGAGAAAGATTTAAATTTGTTGTTGGACAATGAAGATGCCTTAATAAAAAACATGGCCATGAAGATGCATTCTAAATTTGATAAATATTGGAAGGATCGAAAATGTATGCTTCCTTTAGCTATTGCAACAATATTGGATCCTCGTCTCAAGTTGCAATTTCTACGATTTTCATATTCCGAGTTATATCCAGGAATTGAGGGTGTTGAATATATTTCAGAAGTGGAGAATGCCTTTTATGCACTTTTTGATGAGTATGCAATGTTGTACAAGGATACCTACTCCGCCAGACCTTCATCAACAAATTTGTCAGAAGAAGGGCAGTTAGATGCTCATTCTAGCAAGAAAAAGGAGGATATGATGAGTAAGTTTAGAAAGAAAAAAAAAGAATCAGGAACATCACAAAGTGGTAAATCAGAGATCGAACAGTACTTGGAAGATGACTCTGCAGACAATGATGAATATGAGAGGTTTAATATTTTGAAATGGTGGGATGTCAACTCTTGCAAATATCGTGTGCTATCATGCATGGCTCGTGACTTTCTACATATTCCTGTATCGACTGTGGCATCGGAAAGTGCATTCAGCACTGGTGGTAGAATTATCGATGAATATCGTAGCAACTTATCCCCAAAAACAGCTGAAGCATTGGTGTGTTGTCAAGATTGGAGGCGTGATGAAAGGCATGTAGACGATGAGGAGGATGACATCAACGACGAAGATGTTGAGAAGGACGTGGGAGATGAGAGATTACTTGGTTAGTAGAGTTATTTGTTCATTACTTATAACTTTAATTTGTGATTTATATATATCTTATTCACTAATTACTTATTCTTGTTGTTATAGATTCATCAACGATTTCATGATGACGGAGATGAACTTTTTGAACAAAAAAGGGAGAAGCGATCAAGCAATCATGTAAGTGTAATTTCAAAGTGATGGCTTCTTGATATAATTTCAATTATACATACTTGTAATTAATGTTTACTTTTTTTACAGGTTAATGGCATGTGGAACGAATTCTAGATTGACTTTGGGCCATTGATGATAGTCTCTAATGTCTTATTTCTTAGAACTATCAATAGACTGCGTACTTTTGTAATAACTAGAAACTTTGTTCTGATTTTCTTTGACCAATTTCGTTGTTTGAACTTACTTGATTTATGGTTGCCCATGATTATACTTGCACATTTGCAGGTGTAGCCGTGTAGGTCCATGTTTTAATTGCATTTGCAGGTTTACCTTTGATCATTGAAATGGGGTGGATTTTGTCACGGTCTATTTTTTTCCTTATCTTATATTCCATTCGCAGGTTTGTATTCCTTTTGCAGGTTCATCTTGTATTGCATTTGCAGGTTGAAATGGGGTGGATTTTGTCACGGTCTATTTTTTTCCTTATCTTATATTCCATTCGCAGGTTTGTATTCCTTTTGCAGGTTCATCTTGTATTGTATTTGCAGTTGCAGGTGTAGCCGTGTAGGTTCATGTTTGAATTTCATTTGTATGTCATGTTCATTGAGCTTCACAGGTTAAATTTAGTCAAGATAAGTTGAAATGCTTTATATTATATGTGATGCCAGATGTTCCTGAAATATAAATTTTAGTCGTTTGATCAACATCGACATGTTACGGAATTAGTAAACTTCGTGTTAATGTAATCAGAAATTTAAATTTTTTAATCAAAGTGTCAAATAACAACCAAGATTCTTTGGTTTATCACAAGTATTGTTAAGAAAACATTTTTTCTTAAAAGGACAATTCCAAATAAACTTTTATAAAGTACTTGATATTTATATTATATACCGTAGGAAACCATTTTTTAAAGCCTATACCCTTTATATATTAAAAAAAGTAACTGGGCCGGCCCGACCCGAACCCGGCCCATTTCACATCGGGTCGGGTTCGGGTTCAGGCTGGCCCATCCGAAAATTAACGGGCCAAAGCCCGGCCCGAAGCCCGATATTGATAACGGGTTTGGGTTCGGGCTAAGGCCCAGCCCGGCCCGCCCGGCCCGATAATCATCCCTAGCAGTATCATGATGATGATATGACGATCTCTTGGGAGATGGTGGATGCGTGCTCATTTTTGGGAGTTGAGGTGATGATATAGGAAGCTTTATGTGAAGAAGCTCAGCAGGAGGCAAGAGCTCACCTTCAATGTGTTGCAGGCAACTAGTACCTGGAAATGTACAAAAGAACTGCATCGGTAATAACATATAATATGGGAGTTGATCTCCGTTCTTTTCATGGAAAAGGAACGAATGGGGGAGGAGGGCCCACTCGATTTCTTAAATCGTAAGGGACACGTTTCCTAAAAATAATTAAGAGGAGAAAAATACTTACCTTTCTTGCATGGGATTTGTGTAGTAAGGATGGGAATTGATTACGAGGGAGTGGAATGGGATAATATCATATCATAATAGAGATAAGAGTAGGTGAGCTAGTATGGCCTTAATACGAATTAGATAGGTTTATGATTAAATTTTGATTATAGCTTATTATTTCATGTTCTTTACATGTTAAGATTACATATAAACTAATTCAAAATAAATTTTACTCATATGGCAATTTGTTGTATAAAGATTTCATGTTATAACTAGTTATAGTTAGCTTCGATTTACACATCGAGGTATTTATCTTCAAGCATAATCAAGATTTTACTGCATACTGTGTATATATATGTATTGCTAAAAATAGTTTGGGTATTCAAGGTGTTCGTGAGTACTATTGTGCATTAGATCATTGTATAAAGTTCGTTTTCATTCCATTCTTAAAGAATATATGAAGCTGTCTTATTACAAATATGATAGGCTCGTCAGAAAAGAAATCATAAAACTTATATCCAATATATAAATCATGAAATGGATTGCAGTGACTTGTGCTTCTTTTACCCCTCTTATCTTTTTTTACATGTAATATATAAAAATTGTATGAGGTTAATATTGTGCACAAAATAAGATGAAATGCAAGGAAAGGGAATTGGTATTCACATAATTCGTACAAGTTAATGCGATGAATGTGAGATTCAATGATCCAAAGTCCTAAGAAGATAAGATTTTCGATATCGGATTGCAGGAACATTATTTCTTCCACCATTGTGTGATTCCGAATTATTTTTGTGAGCATTCTATGTTGCTTCTATAAGCTCTTGTTATGAGTATGTTTTGGGATATTAATCATGTTTAGAATGTCTAAATATGACCCCAAGGGTCAGGTCAATAGTTGGTTATGATCGGTAAGATTCGGATACAAAAAGTTCATGTAGTCTGTTATTTTTGCATAAATTTCATAACTGTAAATTATGATTTTTTTAATTATTGTTTTCCTATCATGAAACTTCATAAAAGCACTTTATTAATTTCATAACTTAAAATAGAAAATCATACAATTTTATTTCACGTTATTATGTGATATATTCTTCTAGGTGATGTTTTTTACGCCTTTACCATTCAAAATAAATCATGGATATGAGACAATCTCGGGTTAACTGTTAAATAAATATTTAGAAAAATATTTAAATTGCTAGCAACTTTTGAATGATTGTTTCAATATAGACACAGAATTTGAACTTTAATTGTTTAAACTAGATAATTTAGATGCAAAAATTATTGGTTACTTGATTTGTTGAACATTTGTTGATAGTAAAAAGGTTTAATTCCAATTTTCAACGAGAGAGTATTATATATGTACAGTGCATCATAGAAAGATCGATAAAATCACTATACAAATACACCCAATTGTGTTGTTCCAAGTTGGAATGGAGATGGTGTCTAGTCTGGGGATGTTGGGTTTGTTTCTTAACTAGTCTCTTGCAATGCAAGGACTTACTCCCTCCCAGCATAACTGAGCATTTGGTCGGGTCTATTTTAAGGAAGTATAGCATGATGTGCGGTTAAGACATACTTTAACAACTAAAATTAGAATACTTTGATCTTGTGAAGGCACATATCGTATAATAATTTATGTCAAGAATAAATTATTTATGGGTTGAATTGGATTGATAATTTAATATGATTTAAATTAGTGGTCCAATGATTCATACTCTACATTATATTAAATAAACTAGATTTCCCTTGGAAGGGGGATCATAAGAATATGATTCAAAGCGATCAATCAAAATTTGCACGGGGTATGGAGGATCATATGATGACATTCGTGATCTCCGTCAAGACATGGAGAACCATCACCATAGATTGTGCTGCAGAAACATCTAAGCGAAGTCAAAGCTCCAATATACAAGCACACTTGGATCGGGCTCACTTCTTCTAGAAAGAGACAAGCCATATACATAGTAAACCCAAAATTGTTTCCCATATAATTGAGGCAATATTGGATTATACATAGTGAGTTTTATTCATGTTGACAATTGGTTCAATTGGCAACGCGTCAACATCACCTTAGGGGTGGTGGGCTCGGGTGTCAAAGACCAAATTGGGAATATAAGTTGGACTTGCAATGGGGAAAGAGTTCTTACTTCCTTCACTTAGTTGTGGTGTGATGAAATTGGAAGGGAGATCCCAGATCTCACTTGAGGTATTTTTATTGGCTTACCTCATGCTTTGAAAGTTGAAAATGGAATGAACTTTCAAAGTACTAAAAATTGAGATAACTTTGATTTAAATAATAATAACATTAATGAAAGTAAATATTTATGCCAATTATCTTATTTTAGATAACTTTCCTTTAAACCTGCTCAATATACTTATACTCGATCATAACCAATATCGTGGATATGATCCATGATTAAGATGTTTTTACAAAGATATGTGCTCTCAACATTTGATCGTAAAGAACATGATTCACTACATTATGCAGAATGATATCTCCATAGGATATGATGTACTCAAAGTGTTTGAGTACCTATCAGAACCAAAGTCTTAAGAGTTGAGATGGATGTGGATATGATGTGTGTCATCATTCTACTATTTATGTTCAAGTTCTTCATAAATCTTCAAATTTTCATATTGTATGAAAGGGACGAAACAAGTATAAATGTTGAAATACTTTCATATTTAGGTCCTTTGAGGACATGTTCAATTAGAAAGAGATCATTGATCTAACGCAAAGTTTGTTTAAGGATCAGGGAAGCACAATGGAAGCATGGGTTCGACCCAGAAGATAAAGAAAGGTCAAAGAGTTGACCATACTTCTGAACTTCCACATATAAACAGTTGGATGATTGCCGATGCTACAACAAGCTCATATATCATAAGTATGACTATTTATAATCCTTAGAGATGGACTCGGATAATATATCGGCATATCCTAGATCTACAATTAATCATTGGAACCAACATACTTATTAGATAAGGATTAATTTGGATAGTTGTACTTAGTTATACTAACACTTGCAATCAGTTGCACATGTTTTAGAAGATTAGTGAACTTGATCTAAAAATTTATAGTCATTCAAATGAGATTTGATGCAATCTTTGCAACAATCACCATCGGACGCATTCTAGTGGGAGAGTCCTTTGTTCTAGAGAATGTCTCTATGACATGGATGTTAGAAATGATTGGTTATATATTTCTAAACTTGTTAGAGATAGGCATACATTCTGTGATAGACCTATCATAAAGTGTTATGATGGATATATTTCAGAAGGTAATATAGCAACTAGAGGACTCTATAGAATTAGAACATTAATGAACGATTCATTGACATTGATAATATTAGAAATTAAAGCATTAAAGATCAAAATAAGGTGATGAAAGAGATCTAGTCAAGGAACCTAACATCTGGTCTTTGGGGGCCTACAGTGTCTGACAAGTTGGATCCATCAATCATCGTGTCGGTCGCTCTCACGACACTCTGTAACCAAACCAAATCCTCTCAATAAATAATTATCTCCAAATGATAATTAAGTAATAAAAATGCATGTGGAGCTAAAATTTATTATAAGTTTACAAACAGTAACAAGCAGTAGAGGTCAAACCACAGAGAGCATGCAGAGTGAAGAAAATAATGAATAAGCTACTTCAAGATTTTAATTTCTTTTGATTTTTGACATGTTTTGTGGGTTCGTTTTATATTTTTTATGTTTATTTATAAATTTTTCATTTTTAGTTTAAAAATAATATCTAATAATATTGGTGATAATAATGTATATAAGTATATAGGTATTATATAGAAATGAAATTTTTTGGATTTTTAAAAAGTGATAAATAAAATCAAAATTGCAAAAATAATTTTTCGGGGGTTTTATAAATTTTTCTCTATTTTGTTGATTTTTGTTTAATTTTTGAAAATTTTTAGGGATTTTTTAAATAGGGAAATACACAAAATAAAGTAAAAAATTTCAGGAATTTGAAATGGGTTGAATAAATATCTATCAAATTATATTGAGCCAAAAATCAATTTTTCAAAATAATATGTAATACGAAAAAAGGAACTTAAAACACTTTCTTATCATTTTTCTATGAGTTTATAGAATTTTTATGAGGTTTATGTGTTTTGCATTTTTTAGGAGTTTTAGTCAATATTTTTTAAAAATACTTGGCAAGCAAATGAAATAAAATAAAGTAAGCCTACATGACTTTTTGGATTTTTTCAAAACATTTTATAATTGTTATAGATTTTAAAATGTTAAACAGTATAAAATGCATCGTTTTGAATTTTTATAAATAGGAAAATACTTTTAATTACCTTAGGGTTACAAGCACTTAAGATAATTTTCCTATAATTTCTAGATATACAGTGATATTTTTAATAACTATAAGACAAGCACAAAAATAAATTAGCAATACATAGACCTATTTGTAATTTCTAAGAAATTTCTTAGCATTTCATAACACCTTAACAAAGTCCAGGGATATACATGCAATATACACGTAATAAAATATCGTGTACATTCGGTAGGGGTATAAATGCAATTAAGATAAACAACAGGACCAAGTACGTAATTTATCTAAAAAGTATACAATGATGTTGAAAGTTTTAAGATCAGATAAAAATACACACAACCCAAAGGGGTCCATGACCCAAGTACCTCACGTGCACTAGCACGTGGAGTGACCTGGTACTGGACTAAAGTGCAAATAAACGAAATCTTAGGGTCCATAGTGCAAATATTTAAAAAATATTTCAACTTAGATGAAAGTTTAAATATTAAACATTAAAAACAAAAAGGTGCGGGTTATGTATGCAAAATACTTCCTAAAGTGCACGGACAGACGGTTGGGATCTCTTCACTTATCCACATGGAGGGTTCTGAATGACCAATGACGCTTCATGGGCGGATGGTTGCGATTAGAGCTCAGCAAAGATCTAATGGTCCTGGAGGGCTTGATCGAACGGCAGATGTACGCCTGGGTAGGAGTTCATGACCGAGCGGCTCTAAGTTGCTTGGAAGAACAGCTCGAGAACAAATGGCTGGCGAGCATCGATCGGGGCTCCTAGCCGACTCCAGCATCTTCTCTCGCTTTCTGAGGTGCTCTTATTGTTCCTGAGGAGGTTCCTCGGCAAGTTGATGCCTCAAAATACTCCAACCCGCAACGATGGAGGCCTGGAGGTGCTAGGTGATTGTGTTGACTTGCAAGTCTTCGTTCAGGTTCCAGGTATAGGCTTTGGCTTCCAGGACCTACGTAAAATGGTCAATGGTCAAGGGAGATGCTCCTCGACCCATTTGGTATCCAAAAAGAAAGATGTAATGTTGCAGGCAAAGGTCTCCGATGAGCGGTGAAGAAGGAGACATGTTCTACATGATCTGAGCAAGATTAGGGTTGACTGATGGGTCGAGATGATGAGCGATGAGAAGGGGAGTGTTAGCAAGTGATTAGGTGGTTAGGGCACAGTCAAAAATGGTGGAAAACAGTGGTCAGATCCTAGAGCTTAGATGATATATTATTGGGATTTAAGCTATAATAGATTAAATCAAATGGAATAGAAGCTACAGCTATGCTACTATTAGTCCTAAAAATCTAAAAGCAAAAAGAAAAAAACAACTCACTTGTCTCATGTGCCAGGAGCATAAGAACCACTGGAGGTACTCTAACGATGAGTCAATCTCGATCCTTCTACTTTCTTGGATTCAAAGAGGAGGCTCCTCCTGTCATTGGGGCTCAACTCTGGGAAGAAATCTAGGGGTTATGATGGGCAAAATCAGATTAAAATCAAAGAAATGGGAGAAGAAGATTATATATAGAGACTGCCTCCAAAGACATCTTCGCCTAGGTTTTTGAGTCAATCAAAGGTTGACCATCAATGCCTATTGATCCACATGAAAGTTGCAACCAAGATGAAGAACTTTGCTAAAGAATTCGGTGGCGAAGGAGATATGTGGCTAGGCTAAAAAAATTGCGAAAATGAGGAAAACGCATGCCATGGACCAGTCCAAAGGGAGACTGAGGAGTTGACCCAGGTCAACTCAGGGCGGCTCAAGATTGGTCCACGTGGACCATGTCAGGATAAAATAGAGCTGAAAATAGAAACAAAAGGAAAATAAAATAGAAAATGATTTTATTAAATAAAACTCAAAATATGAAAGTTGTTCTTTATTTTATTTACTATTTTTAGGTGAATTTTATTTATTTTTATAGGCTTATTTATTACATGTTAATTTTTACAAGTATTATTATATGTATATATACCTATATTTTATGTATTTTATTTTTATTTTGAATTTAATGGTTTATTATCCTATTTTCATATGTTATTTATAATACAATTAAATACATATTTACAGATTTTTATTTTATTTCCATGATATCATTTGTTTACATAAATAATTGTATGTATGTTCTTTATAGATAAAGTATACATGTGTATTATAATGCCTAATTTATTTGAATTTATTTAGAATTTTCTTTTTAGTATTTATATTTTATTATATTTATAAAAATATAAACAAGCAACTAAAAATATAAGAAGAGTAAAAATATAAAGAATGAAATATCAGTAAAATATATAGATACACAGTACAATAGGACCCCAGAAAGACGTGTTTTGTTTCTTAACTCAATTTTCAATGAAACTATCATCAATAGATAGATAATTTATTTTAGAATACAATGGAGGTGAGTTAGGTGAATTTTGAGCTCAAGTGGATAAGATGTTGATCTGTGAAGTTTGGTTTACGTCTTTTTCAACTATGTATCTCAGTTGCACATTGCATGATTTTTATATGTAATTATTTTTGTATTTTTCTATACCTTAATATGCTTGTGTTTTATGTTGAAATAACTTTATTTGAGGTGTTTATGAAGATGGATAAATTAGTGTAAGTTCTGGCTTTATGTAGTGTGTTGAGCACCTAGGGTTTCTAGGTGCTTGTGCCATTATGTTTGTATTATTTTGCCCTTATCTCCCCCTACTTTATTCTTTGTCGACCTAGTCAATCTTGACTTGGTCTCGTGGTTTAGTGTCAGCGAGTATTTACGATACTTCTTTTATTTTTCTTTTCTCTATTCATTTATTTTGTATTTAAATATAGGTATTTATGTACTATTCACAGACAACAGTTAGTGTGTTAATTTGTACAAGTTAGGTATATTTACATGTATTTATCTAGGGATTTAAAGATAAAATAAAGGAATAAAGGTGAATAAATGAGTATTCATCACCCCCTACACTTACCTTTGCTAATCTCTAACAAACATGTATTAGAAAAATAATTGATGCAAAAGAGAAAAAAAAAGGAAAATAAAGAAGGTAGAATGATGATGAGTTTTAAACTTGTATTCACAAAATTGATGTTTATACTTAGTTAAGACCTTTGGATTGTTAATGTGTTCGAAACGTCATTCAAGTTAGGAATTGTGACTCAATAGCCCTTATGTTATATGTTCCTCTATCCATTTCAACTTAATAGCCTGGTCAGAACCATACCTTCAGATGTATACTCTTATAACCTTGAAATGACAAGTACCATGTGTATGAATTGTGTTAGGTCTTCCCCGATAAATAACTAAATTATCAAGTGGTCTCCTCCTCTCATAACTCATCCTCGGGGCGATTAATATTTCCTTTTGAGTTTAGGGACATGCTAGTGCACAACGAACAAGGGAGAAGCAAAAAGAAAGGGAAAAGAAGTGGAAACGGACCAGTGTAGTCACATTTTCTCATGAAGCTCAGTTAGTGTGACCAAGTCTTCACTAAGAAACATACCTTTTTCTAGAATCTTAAAATTTTTGGAGTTTTTGATAGAAGCTTCTTTGAGGGTATTTCTATGTTTGGCATTGTTCTGCGTTCTTGTTATGCCCTGACGGATATAGAATCTTTTGTTCCGCCCATGTTTTGGGGTCTTAGAAAATTATGCTAGCATACCATTCCTCATCCGAAGCTTTATTTCAATAAGTTGTTAAATGTCCATGCTATTAGAGAAAAAGTTGGATTGAAGTACCGATTTCGGCAGTCCCCAAGAATGGCTCCTGAGCAACCCTTGACGAAGCGGCCTAGTATCATCCTGACATAGGCTCCAAAAAGTTTCAATAACCCATCTTGTTTGAGCTACGTGTGGAGTGTGAGGTCTCAAGTCAAGCCATTGTCTCACGAGTCGCATGGATGTTATGAAAGGTTCTAGTTATATACTTTGAGTTGACTCATGAACACAGTCTCATGGAACCTAAAGAATTAAGTCAAAGTGACCTGAAGCGTCTCAATTCTAGTCCTTAACAGGTTCCTCTGAAATTAAGTGAATTAAGGTCTAGACCAAGATCCAATCTTCTTATTTAGACTTTTTCAATTGTTACCATCATTCAAAAAAATACTTATGCAATGCAAGAAAGTATTTTTATGAAACCATTTTCTGATTTTGAACTTTTTATGGAGTTTTATTTTTAAAATTTTTAGGTATTTTGATGGGGTTAATGTCTTTTAAAACATTTACATAAAGGATTTTGGAAGAGAATTTACATAAGTGAGTGCAGGGTTTTCAAAAAACTGTTTGAAAATATTTTTGTAACATTTTAAAAAATTAGTTTGCAAATAATTTTTACAATGATTTGCAAACAAGGATTTTTCGAACAGTTATAAAAAAAATCAACATCTCCAAACTATTTTCCAAATTATTTGCAAAACATTTTAAACTTAATTTTATTTACATATTTACAAGGGTTGTTCTTATTTACCTTATCCCTTACCATTTTATTTTTCAAAGTCATATAATTTGAAAATACACAAGTATGAGTTATGGTTAAAGTATATACATAGTAGATACGGCCCCCTATACTTAGCATGAACTATTTCCTCATAGTAATAAAGGAGCAAAAAGGAAGAAATAACTCGTGCTAAGTACAGAAAAGTACTTCAACGACTCAATAAAAGAATAGAAGTCGATCGTCCCCTATACTTAGGATTAACAAATCCTTAGTATAGAAGATTGTACACAAGCAGGGAGGATCGAGTATGAGAATATACGAAATCAATAACTCGACTCGCCTCCCACTATACTTAGGGTGAAATATCCCTAAAAATAAACAGAATATGAACGAGTTAGGATGCGAGCGAGGGAATATTGAAAGAATAACTCAGCTCACTCATCTCCCAATACTTAGGATGAAGTGTATCCTAAGTATAACACATATGAATGGGGTGAATGAATAAATGGAGAAATGAAATAATGAAATGGAAAGAAAGAACTAATCGAGGAAAATATTTTTAGATTGCTCTGAATTTGAGTCTGCATATGTTGTCTGTTGACGATGAATGGATATGCATCAGATGACAATTTTGATATCAAAATACTTTTGTTATCATGAATAGTTTTCACAACATACATCCCTTTCCACTTGCTCTTCGATTTGCATGGGCATATCTGCAACTTTGCATCAAACAACAAATCCTTCTGACCTAGTTCGAAAGTCTTCCTTCATATGTGCTTATCTTGTCGATGCTTGACTTTCTCCTTGTACATCAGGTTGTTTTCATAAATATAATCACAAAATTTCAAGAGTCTATTCAGATATTCCTTATGATTTTGTCCACTTCTCTTTGGGTTAAAATTGTAGATACTCACTGCCCACAATGATTTATAGATTAGTTCTACAGGCATGTGGCATGACTTCCCATAAACAAGCTGACAAGGAGACATCTCTAGAGAAGTATTGTAGGTCGTAGGATAATCCCAGAGAATGGAATCAAGTAATTGAGGCCAATTCTTCCTATTAGGTCGTACAAGCTTCTATAATATAGTCTTGATCTCCCTATTGGACAACTCAGCCACACCATTTGACTGCAGGTTGTAAGGAGAGGTGACCTAATGATCAAATCCATACTCCTTGGTAAGCTTTTTAATTTCTTTGTTTACAAAATAACTACCCCCATCTGATATCAGGTTTTTCGAGATTCTGGACTACGATATGATGTTGTCCTTGAGAAAGCAACAAACTATACAGCTATCAGCGGGTCGAGCGGGGATAGCTTCCACCCATCGACTCACATAATCAACAACAAGAAGGATGTACTCATAACCCTGACTATTGGGAAATGGGACCATAAAGTCAATGCCCCAAGCATCAAAAACATCAAAAATCTGAATGCACTTGAGAGGCATCGAATCTTTGGAACCAAGGGTCCCTCCCATCTTCTGACAGTCAGTGCAGCCTTTCACATATGCTGCTGCATCCTTAAATAGTGTAGGCCACCAGAGGACACATTGTAATACCCTGGTTGTCATATGGTTTCCTGAATGGTGCCCTCCTACTTCGAACATATGACAGTACTCCAGTACACTAGTGTATTCTTCCTGAGATATGCATCGTCTTAAGATACAATATGTGCCTTCCCTGAAAAGGTACGGATCTTCCCACTGGTAGAAATGGATGTCAGATGAAAATTTGTCCTTCTTGTATTTATTCCAATCTTGTAGGACCACCATAGAAACAAGGTAGTTCACAATAGCATACTAGGAGAGTGAGGCGACACTCAAGATCGATTCATCCAGAAATGTATTTGAGATTGGTGCATCACCCAGGGGAATAGTTGGGCATTCAATCCTTGAAAGGTGATCTGCCACCACATTTTTGACTCCAGGTTTATCTCTTATCTGCAAATCAAATTCCTAAAGAAGAAGGATCCAACGAAGCAAGAAGAGATTTGGAATCCTTCTTTTACTGAAGATACGTGATGGCATAGTGATCAGTAAAGATTATAACTTTAGATCCAAGGTGTGATCTGGATTTTTCCAAGGTGAAAACCATAGCCAGCAACTCTTTATCAGTTATAGTATAATTCTTTTGGGCCTCATCTAAAGTCTTTCTAGCATAGTGAATTGCAAATGGAAGTCCATCCTTGTGTTATCCCAACACAACCCCAACAGCAAAATCAGATGCATTTGTTATGATCTCGAATGGGAGAGACTAATCAAGGGGTTGTAGGACAGACGCTTGAGTAACCAGATTTTTCAGTTGATCAAAGGTAAGGAGGACTTTATTATCAACAACAAAATATATCTCCTTGCTAAGAAGCTCAGTCAGAGGTTGGGCAATCCTTCTAAACTCTTGGATGAATCTTCTATAAAATCTGACATGCCCAAGAAAAGACTTCACATTCTTCCCAGATTTAGGTGGATAAAGTTTGGAAATTACTTTCAATTTGTCAAGTCGACCTCCATGCCTCGTTCGGAGATGACATGTCCCAATATAATCCCTTCAGTGACCATAAAGTGACTCTTTTCTCATAAAAGTGCAAGGTTCACTTCATAGAATCTATTAAGCACTCGGTCTTGGTGAGAAGGACATGCATCAAAACGGTCACCATAGATCGAGAAACCATCCATAAAGACTTCGAAAAAACTACCCACCATGTCAGCGAACACAACCAACATACACCTTTGGAATGTAACCAGTGTGTTACACAATCCAAAGGGCATCCATTTAAAGGCATAGGTGACAAACAGACAGGTGAAAGTCATCTTTTCTTGGCCTTCTGAGGCGATTTCCACTTGGTTGTATCCTGAGTACCCGTCCAAAAAGCAAAAGAACTCCTTCCCTGCCAACTTTTTGGGTACTTAGTCAATGAACGATAATGGAAAGTGATCCTTCTTGGTAGCTGAGTTCAGACGTATGTAATGAACACATACGTGCCAAGAAGTACGTACATGGGTCAGAATCTCCTCTCCATGGTCATTGATGACCACAATAATCCCAAATTTCCTTGGAACCACATGCAGTGGGTTGACCCACTTAGAGTCAAAGATGAGATAAATGAAGCCTACTTCACATCATTTGGTAATTTCCTTCATGACTATGTCTCGAAGATTAGTCAGTCTTCTCTGAAATTCACGGGATGGTTTTCAATCATCTTCCAAAAAGATACGGTGTGAACATAAGCTTGGATTGATCCCGCGGAGATCCAAGACATTCCATCCAAGAGCCTTGTGGCTTCTTTCTAGAACCTTTAGCAAGCGAGACTCTTGATCAAAGGTCAATTGGCTATTAATGATGTTCGGATATTGTTCTTTATCACATGCAAGGAATGAATACTTAATATTTATCGGAAGTGGTTTGAGTTCCAGTGGGATCATGGTCGGCTTTGTGATTTCCTCAAATATTAAATTGGTTTTGGCGTAAGAGATGCCATCATATTAGGGTACACCTTGGTTATGTCTGGTTCAGACATGAATACACCGAACATATATGCAATCAATTCCTCTTGTTCTGTTTGGGATGGATCTTGAAACAGATTGATCAGCTCATGAGATTGTTCCTCCAAATCGGGTTGGGAGTTGGTGTCGATTATGTTATCCATGTCTTCCTCAGATGTGAGGAACTCCTACGTTGAAATTTCATCCAAAGATAGGCAAGGGTCTCTGATATACTCAAGGTGGTCACATTAAGTCTTAGTCAATGGTTTAAAGTTCCTCTGATCAGGTGTGATTTCTTTGGCTTTGGGTTCAGTGATCATATCCATTGTTACATTGTCACTGCTAGAGCGAAGGCAATCTTTCCAAACGCGTAGTCTACTATTGCTTCGGTTGTTTGTAGAAACGGTCGATCAAGTATAATATACGTTTGGAGTAACGGTGCGATGATATCCATGTCCAGTACAATGAAGTCCACTTGAAATTTTATGTCATTCACCATTACAATAACATCCTCTAACACACCTCAAGGTCGCTTAACCGATTGATCAGCAAACTGAAGGATCATATGTGTTGATTTGAGTGGACCCAGCTTGAATTCCTGAAGTAAAGATGTGGGCATGAGGTTGATAGAAGAACCACTATCGAGAAGAGTACAGTAGAAAATTTAATCAAAAAATTCAACCTTAATCAGAGGTGCTCCCAAATCCTTTTTCTTTGAGGGAGGTTGTTAATCATATTCACATTCGCCATGTTAAGATGTGCTTTTCAGAACGATTGCATCGATTTTTGAAAGGTTGACGGTTGTTTGTACATGCCCCCTTTGATTCTTTCTTGAACTTTGGCATGTACTCCATCGCTTGCATTAGTAGCATTTTCATGATGATATTCTTTAAAATCACAATAATACGAGGATCAGATAGAGCATTTTTTATTTTGCATTTTTTTGGATTTTGTAATAGCTTCTAGAAAAGGAGTATTTACACTATTCTCAAAAGGTTTTTCAGAACCATCTTGTACACGTGGCTGCCCATAAGGGGTACAATCAGATACTAAAGGAGGAAAACAAAAAACTAAACGCATCGGCTTTGTTTGCTGGACTCGGATCTGTAGATGGCTTCTCCCTTGTTAGCATCGTGCGACCATTGTTGTCCTTATCTTTTTTGTTTTTTTTTATTTTCTGTTTTTTTGTTTTTTTTCTACATCAGGTTTTGCTTCTTCTCTCTTCTCATAGGCTCCTTATTCATTCCCCAAATCGTTCATGGGCATTGCCTGTGATGACAACGGAGATTCATTGCTAAGTGCATTCTTCTTCCCTAGATGGGTGCAGAAGGCTACATGGTTCAACCACTCATGAGAGTCAAGTTGTTAGATAACATAATATATTTCATTCATCCCTGATTTTACGTGAATGGGGGACACCTCACACTCCTACTCCTTACAGCGGAAGTTGTTCATATTAGCTTTGACTTGTTCTAGAATTATCTCCTTTGTTGTCGTCGATTCTAGCTTATGAGTCATATCCAAAATACTTTTCACGAGTTGGGCCAGACAATCGAGAGCTTGGTTGACTAGAGTCACCTTAGGGGTTTCAGCAGGTAGGGCTCGCTGACTTTGATGATTCCGATGATGTGGAGGCAGTTGTTGATGATACCGAAGAGGAAGATATTGATATTACTGAGGAATAGGGTATTGTTGATAGGGGTGAGCAACCGGGTATTGTTGGGGATACTACGTCTGGTGGTACGCCGACTGCTGGTAGTTGTTATGACTCCATGTTAGAGCATAGTGTGGAAGCTGATTCTATTGAGAGGGAGGTTGGTGGTGCTGGATGTTCTTCCACCCTGTTGAGGTTGGTGGAATGGGCGTGGAGCTGATGATTGACCCTATGGTTGTCCACCAGGATGGACCAATTGTGCGTATTGGTTCCATACGTCGTTCACCTTCTAAATGACAAACGGAGTTGTTAAGAATGACTCAACATACTATGGTTGAGGCTATGGCTGGTACACCACCATTTGTTGATGCGATTGGGGTGCCAGGTCAGGAGACAACACCTAGTAGACATAATGCACTAGTGATTGTTTCCCTGACTTATGTTGTGATTCAATCGTAGGAGCATCGACTGATGAGCTTGCAGACTGGCAAGAATGGATGGTACTGACTAGCAACTCCGGTTGCTTTGTGATGTGGTCGAGCTTGTCCATCCACTTCATTCTCATTTCGATGACAAATAATTTCTCCAAGTCCTATGATCGCTTTTCAATTATATCAACCTTGGATTGGCGGTTGCCAATGATGCTGAGATCTGAACTCTCACTCCTGTTCACATCTTGGGTAGATGCCACATTCATAGATTTGCTGAGGATTTGTGGTTGTTGCTGATATGAGCGGGATGAGGAGAATGCAGCTTCTCCTTTTGCCATTTCCTCTAATATTTGTCGCACCACATCCTCATCCTTATTGAAGTGAGATATACTACAGACGACATCAACCAACCTCTTGCTTTGTTTAGTTAGGACCCCCAAAAAGTGATGGACGAAGCTGGTCTTCAATATGTTATGGTAGGGTCACTTTTCAATTAAGTCCCCGAATCTTTTCCATGTTTCATGAATGGACTCTTGTGGTCCCTGGTAGATGCTAGCAATTTTGGAACACAACAAATTGAGATGACCAAGTAGGTAGTACTTGTGGAAAAATGCATATTCATTTCATCCTACATCATCACCACCTTCCCCAAGTGGTTGTTCCAATAGAGTGCCTTATCTTGAAGGCTAAATGGGAAGGCGATCATCTTGACTACGCTTAACGGGATGCTGGGGTAGTGAGCGGTGTTGCATATCCATACAAACTGCTACAGATGGATGTATGGTTCTTCATTGGAGTTCCCACGGAAAGTAGGGATAAGATATAAGAGCTTAGGTTTCAGCTCGAAATGTCTATGGATCGGAGGAATTTGGATCCACTATGTAATATGTCCAGCCCCAGGGTTAAATGTCTACTGAACCTGGGTTTGGGTTGCTCTATTACTTTCTCTTCCTCCCCTCCTTGGGTCCATCTACTTGATTTGCTTCCTCTCATCCTCTTAACTCTCGGACATTCCTCGTATCATTGAGCATGTCCATGAAATTAACATGGGCGAGAGCTTGGTCATTCAACTGTTGTTGAATGGCTTAGATTGAAGCGAGCAGTTGATTGTTGACTTCAATTTGATCCACTTGTTGTCCCTTTCCCTTGGGGGACAACTCAGGTTCACTGTCAAAGGAACTGATCTCCAGATCGATCTCTTGGTCTGTAATAAGAAATAAAACTCGATCAATTTGAAAACAAGTACCAGATGTGAAGAAGAATCAGAATCAAGGTCGATCATGAACTTTATTACAGATGAAGATGAATATGGAGTAAAGTCAATATCCATCCAAAAAGGAGTGAATTCGGGACAAGAGTGATCCCGATTTATTGGAGAAAGAAGTGGAGAGTCTTGAGAGTGGCTTGCAAGGTCTGAACCTTGTTCTTTGGAATTACCCTGAATTATTAGAGATGTTGGTTTCAAGGAATCGATATGGTTGTCTATGGAGTCTGGACTAAGCCATTCATGAGTTTCCATCTTGAAAGACAAAAGTTAGATAGATGAGGAATAGATGAGACAAGAATGAAAAGGAGAATAGAAATGAGGATGCGGGTAAAAAAAGCTTAAAATGAGCAAATCAACAAAAGAAATGAAAAGAGGCATGACAAAAATGCACAAGTGTGTGAGGTCTTGATCTTGACCAAAGTATACTAATCAATCAAACCTCAAAATAGGGTGACTTTACCAACTTGACACACCATAAGAGTTCAGCAATTATCTTGTTAATTGTATTGATTCTCAAGCAATCTTGTTGAATTTAGTCCTTAGTGGCTATCACTATAGGAGAGTGAGTACAACCAGATAATCGTCTTGTACTTCCCACTTCCTTTGTAACCAGTATCCTGTACTTTTTAAGGGTCCTTGTGAGTGGGTTTGGATCCACTACTCAATCAGAGAATAGAGCAGGAAGCCAGTAGGCGAAATCGATACTTCTCCCTTTCAAGGCACTCGGCCATGGTATGATAAGATAGGGACCCGCTATCATAGTTCCCATATGCTCAATACTTTAACTAAGCTCGCAAGCGAACTTAGCCCTACTCGCCCACGCACCGATAGAAGTGTCAATACTTCGTGAATCCAATCAATCAACAAGGCAGCACCCAGGCTGGGATTTGGATTCTATTCCTTGTGGGGCATGCCTCACTCAATCTGGATGGTACCAAAGAATAATGAGGGCTTTATGCACCCAATACAATGAAGGTTCAATTAATCGATTTAATTTTGGTCAATATTTTCTTAACAGTCACCTGGTTTTACAAAAAATGGGTTTTCTCTTATTATGAGTATTTTTCATGCAGAGGCCTAACAATTTTATCAATTCTTTGCTTGTCCTATGTGAGCAAAATCAGAGGGAGAAGTCAGAAAACAATGATGCAGTGCTCAGTTAAAAGACTTACAATGCTTCCCAGCTCTCTCCATGTGGGATGCTAGTCAGAAATTTTAAACCTAAATACATTCAATGCAACAAGGAAATCACCCTAAGATATGAGCTTCTATTAGCGTGAAAAACTTGTTCAGTTTGACTAAGTTCAAGAGTAAGACTATATGCACATGCATGATATTAGGGCTTCGGACCTAATTAAATGAATATCCACTCCTAGAATCTAAGGGCCCGTTCCACAAGATGTAAAATGAAAATAAAGTGGAAAACACAAATCACAAAAAACAAGTGAAAATGAGAGGAAAATAGGGAGAAAGATATAAAAAAGCGATTAAAACACGAGAAAACAGATCAAGTCCCATAGATGAACAATCACTTGAAGAAATGGACTTGTGAAGAACCTAAGTGCTCAGAGTTTTGGGTCTTGTATAAAAAAATATTATAGATTAATTAAATAAACATCTCTCACGCAAAACTAAATTATCTACACTAAGATGAAGCTGCTCGGCTTCTTGTTTCCTCTGCTACTCTCTTCTACTGGTGGGCAAAGAACGTCCGATCTCCACGGCTCTTGGCATAGAATCTCCAAAGAAATCCTCCCTCGATAAGCAAGCCTCACAACAAATCCAAACAAGAAGATGGTCAGAACAATCTCAGATAAAATTAAAATAAAGAGAGTAGATAATAAATTGAACAATGAAAAAAAACTAAGTAGACTACTCTATGCTCCGGTGCTCCCAACAACAACGCCATTTGATGACAGAGATCTAGCCAAGGTACCTAATATCCAGTCTTGGAGGGCCTGCAATGTCCAACAGGTTGGATCCGGTAATCATGTGAAGGCCGCTCTCACTGTACTCAGTACCCGAACAAAATCCTCTCAATCAGCAATTAACCCACAATGATAACTAAACAATAAAAATGTGTGTGGAGTTAAAATTTATTATAACTCTACAAAATGTGTACAATGATAAGCAGTAGAGTCGAACCACAGCGAACACGTCGAGTCGAGAAATAATGAATAGGCTACTTAGGGATTTTTATTTTTTTTTTTCATTTTTGAAATGTTTTTGTGGGTTTTTATTTTATAGTTTTGTATGTTTTTCATTTTGCATTTTTTACTTTTAATTTAAAATTAATATCTAATAATATAAGAGATAAATACATAAATATATAAGTATATATGTATTATATAAAAAAGAAATTTTCTGGATTTTTAAAATGTGATAAATAAAATCGAGGGTTTTTACCAATTGTGTCCCTCTGAGATATTGCAATTTCAGTTATGCCCCTTCCTTTTTTGGAATATCAGTTATGCCCCTACCTTCTTGTAAAATTCACAGTTATGCCCTTATGTTAAGGAAAAGTAGGGGCACAACGGATATTACAAAAGGGCAGAACTGTGAATTTTGCAAGAAGGTAGGGGCACAATTGATATTTCAAAAAAGGAAGGGGTATAACTGAAATTGCAATATCTCAGAGGGGCACAACTGATAAAAACCCTAAAAGCAAATTACAAAAATAAAATATTTTCGGGTTTTGTAAAATTTTCTCTAATTTTCGGTTAATCTTTTAGAACTTTTATGGATTTTTAAATAGGGAAATATGTAAAATAAAGCAAACAGAAAATTTAGGAACTTGAAATGGGCTTAATAAATAAATATATATATATATATGTATCAAAATAAATTGAGCTCAAAATCAATTTTCCTAAATATCATATATTACAAAGAAAATTCATTAATGTAAACCATATTTTTATAATTTTTCTGTGAGTTTACAGAATTTTTATGAGGTTTTTTTGTGTTTTGCAATTTTTTAGGAGTTTTAGCTAATATTGTTCAAAACTACTCGGACAATATATGAAATATAACAAAATAAGCCAACAGGATTTATTGGAATTCTTTGAAACATTTACAATTTTTGGGGATTTTTAAATGTTATACAGAAAAATATAGTATTTTTGAATTTTTTATAACTTGGAAAATAATTTTAATTACCTAGTGAAAAATATGTGATAAAAATGGCTTCGGGTACTTAAGATAATTTTCCTATAATTTTTAGACGCACAATGATATTTTTGATAATAAAAAGGCAAGCACAAAAATAAATTAGCAATACAAGGATCTATTTATGATTTCCAAGAAATCTCATAGCATTTCATAACAACTTAACAAATTCCATGGTCATACATGCAATATTCACGTAATAAAATATCATATACACTTGATAGGGGTATAAATGCAATTAAGATAAACAACATGACCAAGTACATAATTTGTCCAAATAGTTTACATAGATTTTAAAGATTTAGGACTAAACAAAAATACATACAACACGAAGTTTGTTCACGAAAAATGCCTAGGTTCCTCATATGCACAAGCACATGAGTTGACCCGGTATTGGACTAAAGTGCAAATAATAAAAGCTTAGGGTCCACATTGCAAATATTTCAAAAATATTACAACTCAGATGAAAGTTTAAATATTAAATATAAAAAACAAAAATGAAGGGGGTTATATGTGCAAATACCCCCTACGGCACACGGGTAGATGATTGGGATCTCTTCACTTATCCATATGGTGGGTTCTGAACGGTCGATGATGCTTCGCAGGTGGATGGTTGAGATTAGATCTTAAAGGATATCTGATGGTCCTGGAGTGCCTCATCAAACGACAATTCTACGCTTGGGCAAGCATTCGTGATCGGATGGCTCTAAACTACTCTAGAAGAACAACTCAATAACAAATGGCTAGCGAGCTTCGATTAAGGCTCCTAGGTGACTCCAGCATCTTCTCTTACTTCGGAGGTGCTCTTCTTATTTTCGAGGAGGTTTCGTAGTAGGTTGATGCCTCAAAATGCTCCACCCTCAATGATGGAGGCCTAGAGGCGCCATGCGACTAGGGTGACCTGCAGGTCTTCGTTCCAGTTACAGGTGGAGGCTTTGGCTTACAGGACCTACGCAAAATGGTTAAGGGTCGAGAGCGATGCTCCTCGACTCGTTTGGTATCCAAAAAGAAGGGGGGATAACGTGGGTGAAGGTCTCTGGAAAGCGGCAAAGAAAGAGGGCATGTTCTCCCTGATCTGAGCAAGTTCAGGGTTGATTGATGGGTCGAGATAATGGACGACAAGAAGGGGAGTTTGAACAGGTGATCATACGATTGGGGCACATTCGAAAATGCTGGAAACAGTGGCTAGAACATAGAGCTTTGACGAGATCTTTTTAGGATTTTAAGATGGGATAGATAAAATCAAACATAATGGAAGCTATACATATGCTATTGCTAGTCCTAAGAATTGAAAAGAGCAAAGAAAAAAATCATCTCACCTGCTTGATGTGGTCGGTATCAGAAGAACCACCGGAAGTGCTCTAGTGATGAGTGAATCTCGATCATCCCACCTTCCCCTCGCCTGGATTCAAAGAGGAGGCTCCTCTTGTCACCAGTGCTCAACTCGTGGAAGAAATCTAGGGGTTATGGTGGGCAAAATCGGATTAAAATCAAAGAAATGGGAGAAGGGGATTATATATACAGACTGCCTCTAGAGACCTCTTCGCCTAGGGTTTTTGAGTCAATCGATGGTTGACCATCGATGCTCCTTGATCCACATGAAAGTAGTTGCTACCAAGACGAAGAACTTTACTGAAGAAATCGAGGGCAGAGGAGATCTCTGTCTAGGCTAAAAAATTTGGAAAAAAAAAGAGGAGAACGCACGTCGTGGACCGATCCAAAGGGAGATCAGGGAGTTGACCCATGTCAACTCGGGGCAGCTCCAGATTGGTCCATGTGGACCATGTCATGACAAAATAGAGTTGAAAATAGAAATAAAAGGAAAACAAATAGAAAAAAATTTGTTAAATAAAACTTTAAACTTGAAAGTTGTTTCTTATCTTGTGTACTATTTTTAAATGATATTTATTCATTTTATCAACTTATTTATACATGTTAATTTTTACAAGTATAAATATAGGTAAAGATACCTATCTTTAATGTATTTTATTTTTATTTCATTTTTTATCATTTATTATCTTATTTTTCATATTTATAATATTTATAGTATAATTAAATACAAGTTTACAGATTTTATTTTATTTTTCTGATATTATTTATACATAATAATTGTATATATGTTTTATATGTATAGTATACATATGTATTATAATACTTTATTTATTTGAATTTATTTTTAATGTTCTCTTTAGTATATATTTTTTTAATATATTTATAAAAATATATACGAGGAATTAAAAATATAAAAAGAGTAAAAATATAAAGAATGAAATACGTGAGTAAGTTATATAGATACGCAGTACAACGAGACCCTAGAAAGGTTGCTTTTGTCTCTTAACTCCATTTTCAATGAAACAACATTCATTAGATATATAATTTAATTTATAATGGAGGTGAGTTTGGTGAATTTTGAGCTCACATCAAGAAGATATTACTTTGTGAAGTTTAATTTATTTTTTTTTCATCTGTGTGTCTGATGAATCTCCATTTCATCACCTTTATTCTATCATTTTGGCCTTAAAAACCCCAGTAAATGCATGTAAATAGCATCAAATTGTACATAATAGCATTCATTATTTATTGTATTTCTTGCACATAAAATAAGGTTTTTAATGCCAAAATTATAGAATAAAGAGAAGAAAAAAAAGGAATAAAATATTGAAAATATTTTATGACCCGAACCCCGAGACCAAGTCAAGAATTGGCTTGGTCAACAAAGAATAAAGTAGGGAGAGATAAGGGCCAATGAAACAATAAATGTCTCATTTATTTATTCATTCATTTATGCATTTTGACACCTATTTTGTATATATTTAGTTATTCATTAAATAAAAAAATTTTGTACATGAAAATTGTAGATAATAATGTAAATAAAAATACAAAATTGAGTTTATGCAAAAATATTATACACTTAATATTTTATACACAGAATAAAAAGCCAGAATCTTAACTTCATAGACCCATATCTGACAAATAAAAACTCAAAATCCATCTGAATCACCTTTAATTGTATATAACTTTTCAAGAACTATTTAATAAAATTGGTTTCATAATTTTTGGAACTCATCCGTGAAAGTTAGGTTTTTGGCCCTCTGTACAAAGTACCCGATTAAAATATTCAATTTATTCACCAAACATTATTTTTTACAAACTTATATTTTTAGAATTTTGTATATGATACATGTACATATTGAAATTAGAATAAAACCCAAAAATGAAATATAAAATAAAATAAGTCTATGAAGACAAAGACAAAATACCTATGTATACGAATAAAAGGGGACTGCATTCTTTTATTCTTTATTTGTTCATATTTTCTTAAATTTATAAATAATATTCACATTACATTAAAATATAAAACCAAAATAAAAACCCAATAAAATTCATTGAATAAATAAAATATACATAAAGTGTAGGTAAAATATCTATCACTATACCTACATATTATATATATCTATTTATTTAAGTAAATAAATAATATCATAAAAATAAAATAAAAATGTTTTTCTGTATATAAAAATAAGTTATAAATAAATAAAATAATAAAATAAAAATAATTTGTACAAAATACATGTAAATATACCTATAAAAACACTATTAAAATAAACTCATAATAAAATACATCAAAAAATAAATAAAAATCATAAATAAATACTATATTATTTAATAACCATTTTTTATTTTATAAGTAAAAATTAATAAAATCATTTATCACGTTTCATTAATAAGTCAAATTGGTGCTGATGTGGACCAATCATAGCCCTTCAAATGTTGACCGCATGGTCAACTGCCCCTCCATGCGGCTGAAATGACTCCACCTGTCTTGTCAGCCCATCTTCTTCCTTAATTCCCGCTCGCCACAGGCATCTTCTGACATTTCTTCCTTCAGACGAATTTCTCCCTGGTATTTGAACATCCACGCCCATTCACTTATCCCCTTGTACATAGCACGAATCTTCGTCGTTTGTCCAGTCAATAAGGGTGTGCAACATGTTACATAAATAAACAACTTCTGTTTCCCCTTCAATTTTGGTCTCCTTTGTTCTTCTTCCACCCTCGCTTCCAGTTCAGAGAGAACCCTCGTGATTGGGGGGTGCTTCCGAAGGCGTCAGCAGGTCGGAGGAGTCGAGGCAGCACCCACGGCGGAGCTCCGGTGTCGCCCTGCTCCCTGGTCTTACACCAGATATAAGAGATGTTTTACCTAGTTTAATTGCTTAGTTTTCTCTTCTAGAGTGTAATCCAGTAGTTAGTTTAGTTATTAGGGTTGCATGTGCTCGATTAGAGCTAGATCGAAGTTTGTCGGAGCCCCGCTCCGGCGAACCCATCCAAGCTGATTTACTGGTGCCCCAACCTCCTATTCATCATCATTTCGACCCCCTACGCGTTCTCCATCTCATTAGAACCCCTGATTAACCGAAGCGATTCTTGCTCTGCGAATCGAGGTCCTACTCCTCCGCTTTGCCGGACCTCGCCACCCACGTCGCTTTTTGACCTCTGAAACCTCAACTCCTGGTCGAGTCCCCCTCGAGCCACTCTTTCTTTTGGTGCAGGTCACATGCTAAAAGGAGTCCTTTGGGACTCAAATAGATAGATTGCAAGGTTCCCAGGACCCCTTCGCTTCCCTGAGCTTGCTGGACCGATTCACGGGGTCCTGGGCCTTCTTGTGCACCTCAGAAACTGCGGAGGACCTTTTCGGGCGTGTGGAGCCCATTTCCATCGTCGAAGACCGTCGATTGAAGGAGGAATAAAAGATCGAGAGCACGGAACCTCTGTGTTCTTCCCTATTCTTCGTGGACAGCAGCAACCGTCAGATCAGGAAGGCGTCCCAGGTCGAGCCTCAGCCGTTGGATGCCGAGCATCAGAGCCATCAGATCAGCAAGGCTAGTCTAATCTCCACCCTCCATCGGCGAAACGTCATCGGGCACGGAGGAGGTGACGCGTGGCAAGTGACTCAGATCCAGCCGTCCGCCCGCGCCTCGTTGGGGGTAATTTGCAAATCTACACCCCCGCTTTTCGTATTTTATTATTTAACCATGTAAATTAAATACCATGTGTAAATAAAATAGGGAATTTCGCCTTAGGACCCTCGTATTTCCTTTTATTGCAAATTGGTCCCTCCCCGCCTCACATGTAGTCCCACGTGAGGCGCGTGAAATTTGCATGCAACCCCCTAGCAATTTTTGTATTTGTAAAATAGCCTCATATATTTAAGTAAATGTTGTTTCATGAAGGCAATACTGCAACTGAGTCCTTGTATGTTATTTTTATTGCATTTTTGCCCCTACCAGGTTGTATTATTTTATGTGCTTCATGTATTTATTAAAAATACCTAGCTTGCTCCTAAAAATCCACAAAAATTAGGATAAATGCTTTGTACCTTGTAGATCCATGTTGTATATTTATTTAGCCATTTTTTGCATTTTATCCATTTATTAAAATTGAAATAGGAGCCATTTTTGTCCTGTTAATACTATAAAATACCAAAAAATAGAAAATATTTTTGAAAAATTACAAAAATATTATATATAGTATATTTATGTATCTATTGAGTCCAGAAAATGAAAAACCTTAAAAAAAAGAAAAAGAAAATTATAAAAATTAAAAAGCTCCAAAATCCAAATATATATATATAAAAACCCTAACAAATACCAAAAAATGTTTTCCTATTTTATAATTATCTATATATTATTACTAACATATTAAAATTCATTTGGGTAATTTTGGGACTTATCTCGTATTTTAAAAATCCAAATGAATTTGGTCTATTTATTTAATCCCTTATTAGGGATATTTTTGGAATTAAAAACATATAAAAATCAGTAAAATTCCATAAAAATAACACAAAAAATAGAAAAATATGAAAAGCCTAAGAACATTATATTTCTTATATTTTGAGTACTTATAGATATATACATACCTATATATTGTATCTCTCTCTCCTCTCATATGAATATCTCTTTATTTATATTATATAATTAAAAATATAAAAAGAAAATATAAAAAAAGATATATAAAATATAAAAACAAATAAAAAGCATAAAAACAAAAATAAAAATAAAAAAATATAAAATTAAAAGCCCACAAAAACAATAACATGGACAAGAGAAGAATTGAATAATTTTGCACATTCATTTTTTCCCCAAAACCGTCTGCTCCCAGTGTTCGACCTCTACTTGTGCACATTCAAGTGCACCGTAGAACTAGCGCCTTATTGAGTATCTTATTCTAATCGATTCTTTTGACATCGAAAATGACTAATAGGGGGTTATTTATTTGGACTTTGCGTATCTCTCATTGAACCCTCCAAGAAGTACATCTTCAAATGTCCAAGCGCAACTTGGGCCAACATAGACTCATGACCCTCTTGAGCCCAGGATCACTCACTCTCGGGATGGTCACTCTCAAACCATTCCCTTTCCTCACACCTCATCGAGGAAGACCTTTGCCTCGGTGAAAATATCTTCATTCTAAATCCTCTTCTAATCAAGACCACATTGTTGATTCATGCCCTAAAGAAGATTCAAGTAAAATGCCTCCAGAGAAGAAAGAAGAGGAAGAAGAAAACCCTGAGGATCCGATGAGAATGGTATATTCATATTAGTTACATCTGAGCAGCAACACGCATTACTCAGAGCTCAGTTAGGATAACTCAATGTTGGGGTCGAACCACCAATGGATGCGGTGTACAACCTCGGACAATATAGAATTCGAAACTATTTGAGTCCGTTCGAACCCGAAGTTGATTTTGAGTTGAAGCCGCAATTTCTGAACTTGCTGCCACACTTTGATGGGAATGCTTCTGAGAAGCTATATGCATACCTAATGGACTTCGAGCTCGTCTGCGCCAACCTTAGACATCCTAATGTTAGCCGGGGTTATATTAGGCTCACAGCCCTTCCATTTGCATTGGGTGGCAAAGCTGACTATCAGGTGAAAATATTGGAGTTACAGTCAACGGCTATGCCCAGTTCAAGGATTATTTTTTGAAGAAGTTCTACCCCCTGAGTAGGACTAACATGATGAGGACACACTTTACGAGCTTTTCCCATCTACCCCATGATGACTCGGGATCTTTGAGGATCGATTAATGGATGATATGAAGTCGTTGTTGTTATCCCCAAAAAACTCGTGACAAACAAACAATTTTTTTATTTTTTCCTCTCGCTGCAAAATAATTACAGAAAATAATGTGGAGCAAGAGAAATATTTTTTTGCTACTTATTTACCTGTATAGCGGACAGGATCGAACTCAGGGAGGCTACAATTCTCGAGGGTTATTCAAATAATTGACCAAAATCAATTAAGAGAAAATGTAGGAATCTCAAAGGCAAACTATCCTCGATTTTTGTGGAATTTTTGTCTTTTTTATTTTTTTTATTTCTATTTTTTTATTTTCTGATTTTCAAATTTTAGTGATTTTAATTTTGCAATTTTTTAATTTTCAAATAATGGACAATATGCACAAGATAAGAAAAAATGCACACCAAACTCTTTTTGTATTTTTCAATTATATCAAAAATGATAAGAAAATTCCATAGAAAATATTTTTGGGTTTTACAGGCTTTGATTTTTTTTGGTAATTTTTGTAGAATTTTCAGATGTTTTTTGTATTTTTCTAAAAATCAAATAGTGGCAAAAATGAGAAACATTGCACAGCCTGGAGTAATTTGCAACTTAAAATATTTTAAGTGCCCAAAACTCCTAGCAAATATATGAAAATATCTACAAATAAGAACCGAAATCATGATTTTTGGATTTTTTGTAGAATTTTCTGTGATTTTTATAAGATTTTTGATGTTTTCAATTTTTGGGGGTTTTGAAAAGAATTAATGCGTGAAATTTGGAAAGAAATTAAAAGACAATGAAATACAATTACCCTAATTTTTTGAATTTTTGGAATAATATTCAATTTTTTATGAATTTTTTAATTTTGGAAAGAGAAAAAGACACTTTTTATTTTTAAATAATAATAAATGATGATAAAATGCAATGAAAAATTTATTCTAGAAAGATAAGCACATCAAGAGCATAGTATGATTTTTGAGAATTTTATTGACTAAAGAAAATATTTATTTCAATAAGAAAAGCAACCAAATGAAGATTTGTAATTCAGGGACTGAAATGCAAATGTTAAAAGTTTTTACATGAAATAGTAATAAAAATAAAATACATGATGGAAGATGAAATTTACCAGGTAAACGTGTGCAAAGCACGTATCTTGGATAGGCGGGACCTTCTTGTAATTCTGAAATATCCAGGAACTTTTATGCAATTTTCCCTAAATTTTTGAAACTTGAACCAGAGCTGGGCGTTGTTACAATTTTCAGAACTCCTAGTGGCATGAATGTAATTTTCCCAAATCTTTTGTTATTTTTAATCGCTAGGTATTCTCGTTCTTGATTTCGTTTCTTCAATCAGCAAAAAGGGGCGTCGCAGGGGGCCAAGAGGGCCAAGGTGATGGGGCACCGCCAAAGATGGGACCAAGAGGCTGGCAGCTAGCGCGCGCAGGCGGATCTAAACCGTCGGTGCTCCTTTTCCTCCGTGTGGGGCAGAGGCCGAAGGAGACACGTCAATTGCTGGCAGAGGAGCTCCTGCAGTCAGACGGATCGCACAGGCACTGGAGGAGCACGGCTGAAGTCGGTGGTGCGATGGAGGCTCGTAGGTAGGGAGTCGACTGCTGTCGAAGATGGTTGCGGCAGAGCTCGGTGAAGACCTGCGCACAGGGGGCGATGCTAGCTGAGCAACGCGATAGGTGGAATGGTTGTGTGGCTGCTAGGTGATGGCGCTACGGCGGAGGACTTCTACGGGCGACCTGGGCGACACATGCCCGGGTCGATGGCCACGACGGTGAAGGTGAGAATCTACCAGAAGAGGAGTGGTCGCGGTCACTGCTGTGCGCCGAGCGCGGAGGACCAACGGTCGGAGGTCGGTGAAGACTTGTGACGGATGGGGAGCGGTGCTGGCGGAGCAGCGCCCTGGGGCGCGTTTGTTTTTTTATTGTAAAAATCAGGAATTGTATAATAAAAAATTATATTTTTCTAACAAAACAGAAGCCATAAATGACCCCTTTTTAATTTTATTTATTTTTTATTTTTTTTTTATTTTTTTTATTTTTTATTTTAATCTGCAAAACAAATGTTAAAAGAAAACATATATTTTTTTATTTTTATTATTCTTTTTTTATTGACAAATTAGGATGCGACCACGACGACTTGGTCCCAAAATCAAAACGGAATGCGTGAGCGGAGATCAGATGAAAAATAAGGAATGGATCCAAGTTATCCGGCCACCGTGCATGGCCCGAGTTGAGAGATCGTGGGAGATAGAACATGAAGCGACGGGATCGGGAAAATGAGATGAAAACTCAAGATTGATTGCAAATTAAATCTTGTTGACGACGAAATAAAGGGGCGAAAAATAAAACTAAGTTAATCTAGATTAAAAATAAGAGAAAATGTGGATCTCACCTTAGGAGCAGAAAAGACCTTGATCACCTCGACGAAGGCCGACGCGCCATCACCGGACGGCTCGGAGACTAGGCACCCTTCTGCGACAAGAAGACTCTCGAAGATCGGGCTCCTCTCACCAAAGATTGATCAAGTTGAAAAGATGGATGAGGAGTCATATTAATAGAAAGAATGAAATTTGAATTTTTAAATTTTTGATGAGGATAAGAGATAAGAGAAAAGAAAGTTTGAAAAGATATTTACAAAAATTAACTAATTTTTTATTTTCGTCACTTTGTTTTGGAAAATTAAATGTGATGTTTTTATTTTTTGTGGTAGTTAAGAAAATTAACAATATACATATGATTTATACATATATGACATTATATACATGGGTAAATAAGCAAATAAGTTTTTTTGTTTATAATTTTTACTTTTTATTTTTATTTTAAATAATTCGTAAAAATATTTACAAATATTTACAATACAATATGTACAAATACATGGGAAAATTGCACAAACCACCCCAGAAAACCAACTTTTCACTCGTAACTCCAAAAATTATGAAATCACATCCATTTTATAGATAATTTAATTTAGAATACAATGGAAGTGAGTTTGGTTCAATTTGAGTTCATGTGGAGCCGAAATTGATTTTTCAGCTATCGCTTAGTGGCTTTTTCCAAGAGTGGTTGCTTTTATTCTGTACATGATTTGATTATGCAATTATTTTTATTAATTAGGAAACATTTTTATTTACAACTTCTATTTTGAAAATTATTTTGTTTGAGGTCAATTTATGTACAAATAAAATAGTATAGTATACGAATATACACTGCATACATTTTTTTTTGATTTTCTGAATAAAGACCCTATCTCCCCCTACTTTATTCCTAGTCAATCAGGTCAAGTCTTGACCTTCTCTCGGGGTTCGGGTCAGCCTGTATCTATTACATATATACAGTCTTCTTTTTTTTTTATTTTCTTTATTTTTCCTTTATTTATTTATTTATTTATTTATTTATTTTAGGTTAAAATGGTAAGAAGTGTACAATATCAGCACACAGATGTAAGTTAGTAAGAATATGGAGTTAGTAATATATACAAGTATTTTATAAGGGATTTTAAGCTAAAATAAATGAATAAAGATGACGAATCGCAGATTCATCATCCCCCTATTCTTTACCTTTGCTAGTCCCTTAGCAAACACTTATTTGAAAGAATAAGTGAAGAAAAAGAAAGGGAAAATAAAGAAATTAGGACAATATTGAGTATTAAACTTATCTTGATAAAATTGTAGTATGGAGCTCTGTTAGACCTCTAGATTATTAGTGTGTTGGAACCTTAATGGGAGATGGATTTAAAACCTAACAGACTCTAAGTTCCACAGGACTCCTATTCAGGTCACTGATGAATCTGTGATTCATTACTCTAAAAGTTGAAAATAGATATTTCTTCCCAAGTAATTAGAGGCATATTTCCCCTTATCTTGCATAATTAGCATTCATGCATGAAATCATAATATCTGTATTTTAGCATCCATATTTGCATTAAATAAGAAGCCCAATTCACTTGTAAATATTCACTTGTATATTCACCATTATTCACTTATTTATCTCTATTTTATACTCACTCCAAAGTCAATAAAACCATCCCTTGGCCGTTGATCCAATCACGACCCTTCCCTCATGCCCATCTCTTGGCCGTTGGATCGCTAGATCCAACGGCCACGACGTCGTCGTCTACCTCCCGCAGGACCCTCGCCTACGTCGCCCACCTCGCGCGCTCACCGCCCCCTTTCTATTTTTGATCCACTCCGGCCATCCTCTCCGCCCCCTGTCACCTCCATTTCGTAGCCCATTACACCGTCATCCTCGCAAACCTCCATGATCGCTATCACCCTCACCCACGTCGCTCCACGACCTCCATCAACTCCGTCACTTTGTCACCTATGCCATCACCTTCGATCTATAAATAATACACCTCCGTCGAACTTCAGCCTGATCCACCATAGCAGAAGGTTCCCCTGAGCTCTTACCTCTTGATTGGTGATAGAAATTTTGAGTGAAATCGAGCTAAGAAGGGTATATTCTTCCAACGAGATCCACGGCTCCGCCCCGCCGTGCCGCAGCTCCTGTCGTGTGTTGCTTGAGCTCGAGACTTCTATCGACCTTCGAGCGATGACCAGGAGCTCAACTCCGAGCTTCTATCCCTAGGTAGCATCCTTCATTCCCCCTCCGATCTCCTTCTTCATTTTCTTCATTTTTCTCGCAGTTTATCGCCCTCCTCCGATCACTCTCGCTTCCGCCTGATCATCCACCGAGCTCCGCCATGGAGCTCTGATCTTCGTATGCCATCCCATTTGCTCCGATAGCACCTCACTCTTCACTGCGACCAAAGCTCTACCACCTTGGTGGAGGAGCACCATCGCACCACCTTCACTCCGCTCGAGGCCTCCCGTTGCACTCGCATTCACCTCACGGACACGCTGCATGCCTCGGCTATCGAACTAACCCCTGCAAGTACCCTCTCCTTCATTGGTCGAAAGCTTCACCGGAGCTGCGTCGAGCTTCATCGCTTCTGGCCTACAGACCTCTTCAGCTTCATCCATAGCCTCCAATGTCTCCCCGACGCTTCCACGATCAGTCCCAGCCGCTCAGGAGCATCCAGTGATCCTCACCGAGCACGAGGGAAGTCAGTGGAGCTAAGGGGCTTCGCCGGAGCCCAACCACGTCCGCCGCAGGAGGCGGCGGACCGGAGGAACACGACGTACAGCCGCCATCCAATCCTCACGATCGGACGGTTATGATAGAGCCATGTCACCACCGCCCTGCCTCCGTCGGATCAGGAGGATCCAACACTCACGATCATGCCATGTGCTCTCTCCTTTGACCTACAGCAGCCGTCCGATCTCGCAAGGATCGTGCCTCTCGCAACCCGCCACGTCGTCCGCATCACCGTCGTTGGATCCCTCGTGATCTGACGGATCTCAGACAACCACGTCGCTTCATCCTAGGAGCCATCTGCATCCGTTGGATCGTCTCAATCTAACGGTCCTCAGGCACGCCACGTATCAGCTTCAGTAACTGCTGGATCTTCATCGATCAAGCGGCCCATCGAGCGCCACATCGCATCCTCTGAGCCTCCTCCCCGATCCTTAGGCTCGGAGCTCCCAAGGCTATACCGAAGCACGCCCGAGCCTACAGAGCACCCGAGCCACAACCCGAGCCTCCGACGCCTACCGAGCCTAGCCCCTCACATGTTCCTCACGTGTGGCATGGGAATTTTACACTGAGGCCCCTGGAAGTTTTGCAAATTACAATTCAGTCCATGTCAGGAGCATCACGTGAGGCGCACGTGTTCCAGAGGAAATTTTGCACACATACCCCATCATTCTAGGTAATTGCATTTAAGTCCCTATCTGCAAGTTTAATTTTTAGTTATTTTATTTCCTGTATTTGCAATTTGCTCCCTGTCTTTACACGCATATCTAGGTGTCCAGTTGGCATTGTTTTCAGTTCTAAAATCTATATGATGTAGCTTATCTTGTCCTCTATCTTATGTGACACGGGTTTCAATTCTATGAGATATTGGAAATTTAATAATATTAATTGGTGAAATTTTCATTATTTTGCCCATTGTGTGCCATTTAATTCATATTAAATTCCTTGTTGCTCCAAAAATCATCAAAAATTCACATTAGACTTAGGATAATTTAATTTACATTGTGCCCAAAAATCTTTGCATTTGCATACATTACGAGGCCTGAATAAATTAATTGGTGGTTTCTTTAGTTGATTTTTAGTAAGTCCAATTCACATAGAATTGTAGTTTTATCAATTTTCCTGGATTCATCATACTTAGATCTATTTAGGATAAGTTTTATATCTAGAAATAATGTGTTTTGGTATTTATTAAAATTGATTTTGTGAAAATCACTTTGCATTAATTTTTAATTCACGGTAAAATCATAAATTGTCAGAAAAACCAAAAAATAGTGTAGCTTAATTTCATTGCATTCCACATTCTGGCCAAGTTTCATAATTTTTGGACTTAATTTGATTATATTTCTGATTTAACTTGTAAATTGGCATGATATTGCATTGTCTTTCTTTTTAATTGCACAAAATTGCCAAAAAATACCAAAAATAATCTTCTGAAAATCTGACCTCTAAATTCACTTAAAATTTACCTAAGGAAACAGCTTCTTCCCTGAGTTCGACCTTGGGCTTGTCCAAGTAAAATAAATCCGCCGCTCGTGATTATTTGAACTTTAATTAAAAGTGGTTTTTGATCAGTCCGTTTTTACCTAACTACAACGAACGACTCGATATTGATTTTAATCATTAATTTGATTGGATTAATAAGGGTAGAAACAGGCTCTTCAAATGGCATCATTGCCGGAGAACGAACGGCTTAGGTTAATTTCTAGAGAATTTTTGAGTATCTGATTTTCCATCCCCGGGTAGTCTGATTCCTGATTTTCTTATTATTATTTTTCTGTCCTTTATTTTTGAGTATTTTGTATCATCCTTTATCTGACCTCAATTTGTTTTTGTGCGAGGAAGACGAGGAGTCGAAGGCGTTTCGAGTAACTTGCATTTAAACTTTTAGAGTAATTGTGAGGACTTGTAATTTTTGTCATTTTTCATTATTTTTGCATTCTTTCCAGCGGTTCCCGTTTGGGTTCTCGTGTGTGTAAAAATAGTGGAAACGTGTCCGTGTGTGATGTGTGGATTGATTTTTAGATTAGTCTTGCACTAGCGGCTCCTCGAGCCACTCTAGGAATTGCTTGTGCTCGTAATTCTTTTAGGACCACACATCACACATAAAAGACGCACTTAGACCGCAAATCTAGTCAAATTAAATCAGTGCTTCACTCGCTAATAGAACTACCTGTCTAGGAGCAGATTTTATCGTCTGCATTTGTATATAGTGTAAAAAAGTTTTCAATTCTGTTCTGCATCCAACATAAAAGCGAAGGGGTCACTATATGTCTTCTTAACTCAGCATGGCATCATTGATTTATCGTGCATCGGCCTTTCTCGACTCCTATCTCTTGGTTTTTCAAAACTTAGATAAAAAGGAAATTGGGACTGGACGATAGGCGTGCTATGTGGTTGGACTTAATCAGTAGTAACTTAACTTAAAATCGGGACTGCTAAACATAATTGACCAAAAAATCAATAAAATCGAAAATTCTGCTTGCGGGAGATTAACCCCCGACCTTGTTTTCAAGTTGAGTGAGGGTACTTGAGTGTGTGTGTGTGTGTGTACACCTTAAGGCAGAGCCTAAATCCTCACCTTCCATATCACGTACCAACTGATCCTAGCAAACATCACGAGTTGATTTTTTCAGGTTCACTGACTAGTAGAAAGTACCCTCCGCCTGCTCGCAGATAGATAGGGGTGAACCGGCGGTACTTCGCGACAAGTTGCTAGTAACCCCCCGAAGTGAAGTTCCAGCCTTGTTAGCCTCTGCCTGCTTGCAGGTAGATAGGGGCAGGTCTTTGAATCCATCAACTTGGGATAGGAGCGAAGAAAGGAAGGACGCAGGTATCTTAGGCGACATGTTAAACAGGGAAGACGCATCCGACTTTGAGACGACTTCCCTATAGGCCACGTAACCTTTGCTATTTGCTTGAAAATCACACTTAAAATCAACCAGACTAATCGGACTCGGTTTCAGGTCCTTCGCCGTGTTGAGTGTGAAAATACAGGGTTTGGATTCAATTGCTTGCTTCAGGTAGGAGTAAAATCCTATCTTCACTTAGAATTCCCTATTCTTCTTCTCGCCAATCCAAGATGACTGACTGGGGGGATATCGACTCCCGATTTGTCAATCTTCCTCTGATCCCCACACGAAGCTCATCTTCACCGGTCCAAGCGCAACTTGGACCAACCAGAGCTCATGACCCTCTTGAGTTTTGGATCCCTCAAACCCAGGGTGGTTACTCTCAAACCAACCCTTTTCTTTCCTCTGATCTTATCGAGGAAGACCATCGCCTCGGTAAGAATCCCTTCCTTGATTTGTCCTCTAACCAAGTCCATTTTCCATTACCATGGCTAGAGGACAAGATGCCACCTAAGCGACCCCCAGATGATGAGGAACACAGAGATGACCCAATACAGCAAATCTTTGCTCGCCACAGCCGAACAACATAATGCAGATCTTACGGTAGAATGGGACAAATCATTACGGCAGGAGGAATCGACCGACCCATGGTTGATGCATAACCCAGCTGAAAATGAGATGCATAGTTGGTTAGCACAAGTAGTTCCCCCCGAAGCGTTCGAGCTAAAACCCCACTTTCTGAGTCTGCTACCGAAGTTTAATGGAAATACAAACAAAGAACCATATGCCTTCCTCAGAGACTTTGAGCTGGTTTGCAACAACCTTAGTCACCCTAGGGTTTGGTAGGATTATATCAGGATGAAGGCCACCTCGTTTACCTTAGGAGATAAGGCATCTCATTGGTTGAAAAATCTCGGGGTGATATGTACAACCTGGATGCAATTCAAGGACCTTTTTCTGAAGAATTTCTACCCACTCAGTAGGACTAACCAAATGAGAACAAAGATCGTGAGTTTCTCCCATGGACCCAATGAACCATTCCATGAAGCATGGGATAGGTTTAATGACCTAATTCAGAAGTGCCCTTGCCATGGCATTTCAAAAGCGATCTTAGTCCAGGCCTTGTTCTGTTGCATGACCCCGGAGATGCAGGGGTTAGTAAGTGCCGCATGTGGAGGAAGCTATCTGGACAAAAATGAGAATGTTGTATGGAAAATCCTGGAGCAGATGGCGGAAACAGGCAGGTCGCAGGCCACCAGGGCCTATCAGTTGTCTCCCTCAATCTTATCCAACGAGACAACTAGGAGGACTGTAGCGGATCTGACAGAGGACCTCATTCCCAGCATGGGGATGATAGCTGACAAGTTAACCATGGTCGAGCAGATTCACAAGAGGGTCACTGAACCTTGAGTCACTCTCGAGATTGCCGAAACAAGTGGAGGAACTTACTGAGAGGGTAGCCAAGATAAAGCTACCCGCCCCTTCTGCACCACCTGTACCTGTACACCGAGTTCATCTTGTATAGGAACAGGCACTAGGGACTCGGAGTAGTTGGGTAGAGGAGCAAACATACACTCAACAGGACCAGCATGCACCCCCACAAGTGGAAACAGGATACGAGGAGCCTCCGCAGGTGTTCGAGATCAATGGGTTGTGGTACAGCCATGACCCCATCGGTAGATAGTCGGGTATAGGGAACGGTCAGCCACACCGACCTTCCCTAGCTTACCAAGAAAACGGCTCCATCCCCGCACCGCGCTTCATATAGTCCTAGCCCGAACGAGGGTAGCAGCCTCAGCAGCACCAGTAGCAGCGCACTTTCCACTCAAGCCAGCAGGGCTCTCTACCACCGTCTCATCATCAGCAGTATCGGAATGTCCAGCAATACCGATACAAGAACTCATCCGTGAGTCAGCATCAACAAACCAGCCCACTAGTGAATTGGAGTCCCTCACCTTGGCGATCCAGACCCTGACTAATAGGGTCCAACAAATCCAGAATGACTATTTGGATATGAGAACTGATCTGAATCGTGTTTCTCATACCCAGGACCAGCAGAGGGCGTCAAAGACCCCAATTCTTGCCTAGGTTCAGGCCAACCCGAATAGCTTGAATCAAGGCCAGAACCGATCACGAGATCAGGTATACTATTCATATAACTCTTTATCCAAACATGAGATCCTTTCGTATGATAATGTAAATCAAATGTCCCTCAAGAGCGGAAAGACCGTGATCGTACCTGATCAGGCACGGGCACCGGAGGAAGAAGCCATCAAGTCTCTACCTGAGGAGAACTTGGAGGTAGAGGAGCAACACACCACCACCACCGGCAGAAGAAGAGGACTTCTGAGTCCTCCAAGAAGCAGGAGAACCGCACCAGTAGGGAGTCTAGCGAGATCGATGAAGAGCCCGCACCTCCATCTGAGGAGGATGTTCCAGCAGTTGCGGAGAATGCATCACCGATCTTGCAGCAGAAATTTTCTTTTCGTCATAATCAAAGTCAGGGTCCGAGTCACTCTCAAAGTCCGAGTCATGTACAGAACTCGGTTCCAATCTTAAATGAAAATCTTTCAGTTTCTGAATCTGAGTTGGAATCAATAATCCCTTTCCCCCGAGCTCTTAAGGGTGGAAAGAAGAAAAACAGAAAAATACAAAAAGATGATCTTGAGATGGCAGAGTTTTGCAATAAACACATCAAGGTCACAATCCCCTTTGACAAGTATGTGGAGATGACACCTGCATTTCAAAAATACCTTAAGGTGAGATGCACACCTACTAGGGCCAGCAGAAAGACCAAAAGCCGTGTTGAGAAACACGTTCTGTCAGTAGCCACAACTTGTGCAATAAAGAATTCGTTTCCAAGGAAACGAAGAGACATGGGTGCACATTATGTTGTGAGTCATGTTGATGACGTTGCATTTGCACGCACTCTCCTTGACAACAGATCCTCAATCAACTTACTGCCTACAACCCTCTATGAGCGGCTTAATCTCAGACCTCTTAGGAAATCTAGAGCCCTACTTCAGTTTGCCGATAAATCAACCAAGAGGTCCCAATGAGAATTGAGGAACGTTGTCATCAAAGTCGAGGGTCAGGAATACATGGTGGACTTTATCGTCCTTGATATGGAGACCCCTCGTAATTAGAGAGATTCCCAGATCATATTAGGAAGGCCCTTCCTCAGAACAGCAGGGGCCTTGTTTGATTATAAGATTGGGAAACTCCAGTTCCAAACTCCAGGCGGAGATGAGGAACTTGAGATGAAGCAGACCAGATGGAAAAGACCGGATTCAGAATCCAGCACCGAGTACTCTTCATCTGAAGCAGATAGCATTCATGTAGACACTGTTGGGCCATGGAGACAGAACCCAGCTAGCACCGATGAGTCCCTCCCCTCCGGAGAAGATCTTGTGCATGAGTCAGTTTGTGAGGTTCTTAGAAACGAATACAGCATAGAATACGCATCCCCCTACATCTTCGATGACTTGGAGGCCCAGCTAGGCCTGTCAATCATTCTCTCTTTAGGATAATCAGAAGATGAGGATGATGAGTCGGACATGGCTTTTGCTGATTGCATGGAGATCTTTGACGATCCAACTCCAGAGCTGAATGAATTGGTGGTAGTAATTTCAAGGACCGATCCAGCCACTACCAGCACTGAACCAGATTCGATTGAGCCAGACTTCCTCGATGATCACACATTACCTGAGCTCAAACCTTTACCCACAACACTTAAGTATACCTTCATTGCGGGACAAGAAAAGAAGTATCCGGTCATCATCAGCTCGCGATTGACCGAGGAGCAGGAATATCGCTTGCTAGAGATCCTAGAGAAAAACCACAAGGCGATAGGCTGGAGAATCTCCGATCTCCACGGGATAAATCCCGCTCTGTGTTCGCACCATATCTACCTGGAGAATGAGGCTAAACCCTCTCGTGAATTCCAACGTCGGTTGAATCCAAATTTACGAGAGGTAGTAAAGAAGGAGATAGAGAAATGGTGCAATGCTGGTTTTATTTATCCCATCTCTGACTCCAAATGGGTGGCCCCAATTCATGTTGTCCTGAAGAAGTTAAGAATTCAAACGACCACCAATGAAGATGGAGAGAAGATCATAACGCGAGTACCCACGTCGTGGCGTGTCTGTGTGGATTACAGACGCCTGAATGCTGCGACGAAGAAGAATCATTTCCCCTACCATTCATTGATCAGATCTTAGAGAGATTAGTGAGGAAAGAATTCTTCTACTTCTTGGATGGGTTCTCGGGCTACAATCAAGTAGCCATAGCTCCAGAGGACCAGGAAAAGACCACGTTCACATGCCCCTTTGGTACCTATGCTTTCAGGCGCATGCCCTTTGGGTTATGCAATTCTCCCGGTACTTTTCAAAGGTGCATGATTGTTGTATTCGCCGAAATGGTCGGAGAATTCCTGGAAGTCTTCATGGATGACTTCTCGATCCACGGCGATTCCTTCGATTCCTGTCTTAGGAATCTGGACCGAGTCCTCAAAAGATGTTGTGAGGTTAATCTGGTGCTCTCTTGGGAGAAAAGTCACTTCATGGTGACGGAGGGCATTATGTCGGGGCATGCCATCTCCAAGAGAGGAATGGAGGTTGACCATGCCAAGGTAGATGTGATCAGACGACTCCAGCTACCAACCAACGTGAAACAGTTGCGATCTTTCCTTGGGCATGTCGGATTTTATCAAAGATTTATCAAGGATTTTTCTAAGATTGCCCGACCGCTAACTGAGCTTTTAGGCAAGGACATGGAGTTCATTATGGATCACAGATGTCTCAAAGACTTTAAGCTACTGCAAGGAATGATCATGGATGCCCCGATCCTACAAGCCCCAGACTGGTCTCTACCTTTTGAGATCATGATGGACGCATCAGACTTTGTTGTTGGGGTTGTGTTAGGACAGAGGTGTGATGGCGTCTCGTTCACAATACACTACGCAAGAAAAGTGCTTGATACTGCTCAGCGTAACTATACAATTACAGAAAAGGAGATGCTTGTGGTAGTGTTTGCCTTGGACAAATTCAGATCTCATTTAATCGGATCCAAGGTAATTGTGTTCACCGACCACACATCACTACGTTACTTAATGAAAAAGAGGATGCGAAGGCGCATCTTCTTAGGTGGATTATGCTTGTCCATGAGTTTGATTTGGATACTCGTGATAAACCTGGAAAGAAGAACGTAGTAGCTAATCACCTCTCCCGTCTCGAGGATCTTAATGCTTCTGAGGATTCACTGATTCGAGACTCCTTCCTTGGCGAGTCAATTTTTGTTGTCGACTCACTCCCATGGTATGTCAATATCGTGAACTATCTTGTCTCCAAGAAGGTTACAGAAGATTGGCCCAAGAGCCACATAGACCGACTGAAGTCGGATTCTGGACATTACCATTGGGAGGATCCGATCCTTTTCTTTGAAGGACCGGATTGTGTCTGGAGACGGTGTATTCCTCAGGAGGAATATCAGAGTGTCCTTTCTTTATGCCACAGTCTATAGGCAGGAGGACACTACTCCGGGAAGAGGACCGCATGGAAAGTACTTCAGTGTGGCTTATACTGGCCGACTCTGTTTCGCAATGCCATCACCTTTGCGAAGCCGTGCCCAGTATGCCAGCAAATGGGAGGAACCATTGGTTCCAAGGATGAGATGCCGATGCAGCCTGTCATCATTTGTGATGTCTTTGATGCCTGGGGCATCGACTTCATGGGCCCATTCCCTGTGAGCCATGGATTCGAGTACATCCTTCTTGCGGTAGACTATCTATCCAGGTGGGTGGAGGCTATCCCAACCCGAGCCGCAGACAGCAGGACTGTCTGTAAATTCATTAGAGATCATATCATCTCCAGGTTCGGGATCCCTAAAATATTGATATCAGATGGGGGTAGTCACTTTGTAAACAGAGATGTGAAGAAGCTCTTGAAGGATTACGGCATCGAACACCGTGTCTCTAGTCCTTACCAACCACAGACCAATGGTATGGCTGAGGTGTCGAATAGGGAGGTGAAAATCATACTGCAGAAGGTTGTCCACCTAGACAAGAAGGACTGGTCTCAGATCTTAGATCAAGTCATGTGGGCTTATAGGACAGCTTACAAGACACCATTAAGAACCTCCCCATTCAGGATGGTATTCGGGAAGCCGTGCCATTTTCCCATAGAATTAGTGCACAAATCAGAATGGGCAATCAAGAAGGTCAATTGGAACACACACCTAGGGCAGAGACAGAGAGAAATGGATATGAATGAGCCAGTGGAAGTCAGAAACCAAGCATACGACAACAGTTTGGTGTACAAGGACAAAGTGAAGCGTTGGCATGATAGATATATCAGACGAAAGACCTTTGTTCCTGGACAGAAGGTATGGTTGTTCAATGCAAGGCTGAAGGTTTCCCAAGGCAAGCTAAAATCCAAGTGGACGGGCCCATTCATTGTTCGTGGTGTGCATGATAGTGGATGTGTTGAGATCTCAGATCTCACAGATGACGCACAGATGTTCCTAGTCAATGGACAACTGTTGAAGCACTTCGTTGAACCTAATGAACAGTTAATCTATATTGAGGAGATTGTATTCATGTGCGAGACAGATTCAGCAGATACACATAGAGCCGTGCATGAGACCTTGCAGCAGTAAACTCTCGCCATCAGCAGCATTTGGAAAGATTCAGTCCGCGATCCTTGTATATATACATCACTCATGTACATTCTTCCCCTCCCTCCCACGACTCTAATCACTCACCCCAACTTCATATATTTTCATCTACGACTATACTTAGGATGACCAGATCCTAAGTATAGGGGGGAGAATCACCCGAGTCCATTCACTGTACATCCTCCAAATCACATCGGTCCTCATACCACTCCATTCCTATACTTAGGCTGACCTGAGCCTAAGTATAGGGGGTACCGATGCCCATCTTGTACATATATTCATCCACTTCCCCTCTCGACCTCGTCCGCCCCGTTTTTGATCTCATGCTACACTTAGGCTTCCAGAGCCTAAGTATAGGGGGCAGGACGACTCCTATACATTTTTTTTCTCTTTTAGCTTTCCTACGCTTAGCACGAGCTATGTCTTTTTCCTCGCTTTTCGTGCTCTGAGGACATAGCACACACTAAGTATAGGGGGCGTGTATATATTACATATATACTTTACCCATAGCTCGTACTTTCACGTATTTTTGTATATACTGCGCAATAATTACGAGATGGGTAAAATTGGAGAAAAGTTTTTGTAAAATACATGTATACTTGTATAACATTTTTATAACACTTAGAAAACTCTTGAAAAAATGTTGTAAAATATGAGGTATACCAATCTTTGTAAAAAAATCATCAAAATCAAAGGCTTCCTATTTACTCTTGCACATCATCTCTGCATCTGAAAAGAAAGAAAAAAGAGAGTCTTGCATTTCATTTCATAGCATGTCATCTACATCTCATCTGCATATCTTGCATATGCAAAGTGAAAAGCTAGTGGGTTCTGAACCAAGTTATGAGTAGATGTTGAGGAGGGATTTGATTTGACCTTAATCTACCTAATTTCAGAGGAACCTTATAGGAACTGGAGTTAAGATTTCTCAGGTCAAGTGACTTAATTCTTTGAGTCCACAATTCTATGTTCACATGTCATCTTGATTAGTCTAAGTAGAATATCTCGTGTGCACACATGATTCTCATAGACGGTGACCTAACTTAGACAAGCACCATGCACGTAGCTCTTCATTGATGAGGTGGTGAGGAGGTAGAATCCTTTAGCTTGGAGTAGCACACGGGTGGAAACATCCGTCCTCCTCTAGGGAGGGTAGTGCATCTCAACCTAGTCTGGTGATGTTGACATCTAAGGACAGGATGTTGTGGATTGCAATAATGCTTCAAAAGAGGGATAGTCTACTGGCTCAAGAGGAAAAACTCCAGATGTACATGCTGCACCTTGTATATAATATTAAAAAAATGCAAGAACTCCAAAAAAGTAGACATGCCAGATAGAAAATAAAATACCTATCGGAGTATGTATGTTAGCAAGAAGTCTGCAGCTGGATGACTTGGCTACACTGGTCAGGCATCCCGGGATAGGTAGCTACACTGGCTACCATCCATTCTTTTCTCCACCCCCTCCTCTTGAGATGGACGCACTTGAACTTAGAAGGGAATACCTAGCTCCTCGAGGAAAGAGTTACTGAATCGGGTAATTAGAGTTACCTTGTTAGAGGAGGCTGCTTCTTAGCCATTTCTGATGTGGAGAGCTATTTTACACTTACACAGTACAAGTAAGAATCATAGTCATCAGAAATTTGCGTTTGAGGATTTGTTCTGAACATATTATTAAGGAGTCTTGAATAGTCGACTTGTGGAACTTGAAGTCTTTAGGTCTTAAGTTCAGGTCCCAATAAGGTTCCGCCACACAACTAATTCAAAGGTCGAGTCAAACTCCATTTTTAACTTTTGTTCATGACCTTGGTATGGAATCCAATCTCATTTCACTCTTGCATTTCATTTTAGTTGCTCGGGGACGAGCAAGGTTTAAGTATAGGGGGTTGATGAATCTGTGATTCATCACTCTAAAAGTTGAAAATAGAGCTTTGTTCCCGAGTAATTAAAGACATATTTCCCCTTATCTTGCATAATTAGCATTCATGCATGCAAGCATAATATCTGCATTTTAGCATCAATATTTGCATTAAATAAGAAGCCCAATTCACTTGTAAATATTGACATGTATATTCACCATTATTCACTTATTTATCTATATTTTATACTCACTCCAAAGTCAATAAAACCATCCTTATACTATGTATATTACTAACTAATAATAGAAGGAAAATGCCAAAAATTCCTAGCTTGTAAAATTACCCAATAAAACCCCAAACCCAGTTGGAGACCTCAGACCTTAGAATGCAAATATCTACCTCATACAACCTCCGATCTAGATCTACTCACTTTTAGAATAATACTTGTTCAGAGAACTTCAAAATGAGACCAATTTCATTTAAATTGGAGCTCGTATACAAAACTTGGGTTTTGGGACCCCATTGTGTACTATATGTATGTATATTTGTACCCTTGTATTTGTGTATCTTATTTGACCTCATCTCCATTTTTGGTCAACATGAAACTTATAGATCTCATCGAGATCTACAACTTTTATGTTTTCAGTTTTTCCAAATTCGGCCATCTTCTCTTCCTAATTCCATATTCTCTTTTGACCATTCAGATCAGGCCACGTGGCGCCCTCTGATTGCGTAATGTGGCCCGCTCACAACGCGCCATGTGGCCCGATCGCATCGCCTCCGTCCTTTCGCGCCTCGCCCTCAGCACGACACAAGTTGCACGGTGCACCCTCCGATCTCCGCCAGAAGCCCTCAATCCTGGCCACTCATCTCGTGCTACATCTGGACCCTTCAATTAGAGCCTCAAGACCTCATCCCGACTGTCCCTCAGCGCCTTCACCTGTGCCCTCCACATGGCGCCATCGTAGCCCTTCGATCTGATCCAATCATGACCCTTCCCTCGTGCCCATCTCCTGGCCATTGGATCGCTAGATCCAACGGCCACGATGTCGTCGTCTACCTCCCGCAGGACCCTCACCCATGTCGCCCACCTCGCGCGATCACCGCCCCCTTTCTATTTTTGGATCCACTCCGGCCATCCTCTCCGCCCCCTGTCACCTCCATCTCGTAGCCCATTACACCCTCATCCTCGCGGACCTCCATGATCGCCATGACCCTCACCTACGTCGCTCCACGACCTCCACCAACTCTGTCACTTCGTCACCTACGCCATCACCTCCGATCTATAAATAATCCGCCTCCGTCGAACTTCAGCCCGATCTACCATAGCAGAAGGTTCCCCCCACCGTGCCGCAGCTCCTCCCATGAGTTGCTTGAGCTCAGGACTTCTACCAACCTTCGAGCGACAACCAGGAGCTCAACTCCGAGCTTATATCCCCAGGTAGCATCCTTTATTCCCCCTCCGATCTCCTTCTTCATTTTCTTCTTCATTTTTCTCGTAATTTATCCGCCTCCTCCGATCACTCCTGCTTCCGCTTGATCATTCACCGTGCTCCGCTATGGAGCTATGATCTTCATGCGCCATCCCATTTGCTCCGATAGCACCTCACTCTTCACTCAAACCAAAGCTCTGCCACCTTGGCGGAGGAGCACCACCGCACCACCTTCACTCTGCTCGAGGCCTCACGTTGCACTTGCATTCACCTCACGAACATGATGCATGCCTCGGCTATCGAACTAAGCCCTGTAGGCACCCTCTCCTTCATTGGTCGGAAGCTTCATCGGAGCTGCATCGAGCTTCATCGCTTCTGGCCTACGGACCTCATCAGCTTCATCCAGATCCTCCAGCGGCTCCTCGACGCTTCCACGATCAGTCCCAGCCATTGAGGAGCGTCTAGCAATCCTCACCGAGCATGAGGGAAGTCGACGGAGCTAAGGGGGCTTCGCCGGAGCCCAACCACATCCGTCGCAGGAGGCGGCAGACCGGAGGAACACGACGTAGAGCCGCCGTCTGATCCTCACGATCGGACGGTTTTGATCGAGCCACATCACCAGCGCCCCGCCTCCGTCGGATCAGGAGGATCCAACGCTCACGATCCTGTCACGTGCTCTCTCCTTCGACCTATAGTAGTCGTCCGATCTCGCGAGGATCGTGTGTCTTACAACCTGCCACGTCGTCCGCATCACCACAGTTGGATCCCTCGTGATCTGACGGATCTCAGACAGCCACGTCGCTTCACCCTAGGAGCCATCCGCATCCGTTGGATCGTCTCGATCTAACGGTCCTCAGGCGTGCCACGTATTAGCTTTAGTAGCCGCTGGATCTTCATCAATCGAGCAGCCCATCGAGCGCCACGTCGCATCCTCCGAGCCTCCTCTCCGATCCTTAGGCTCGGAGCTCCCGAGGCTATCCCGAAGCATGCCCGAGTCTGCAGAGCACCCGAGCCATAACCCGAGCCTCTAACGCCTACCGAGCCTAGCCCCTCACGTGTTCCTCACGTGCGGCCTGTGCATTTTACACTGAGGCCCCTATAAGTTTTGCAAATTACAATTCAGTCTCTGCTAGGAGCATCACGTGAGGCGCACGTGTCCCAAAGGAAATTTTGCACATATACCCCAGTATTCTAGGTAATTGCATTTAAGCCCCTATTAGCATGTTCAATTTTTAGTTATTTTATTTCCTGTATTTGCAATTTGGTCCATGTCTTTGCACGCATATCTAGGTGTTCATTTGGCATTATTTTCAGTTCTAAAAATTGCATGATGTAGCTTACTATCTTATGTGACACGTATTTCATTTTTGTGAGATATTGGAAATTTAATATTATTAAAATGGTGAAATTTTCCATATTTTGCCCATTGTGTGCCTTTTAATTCATATTAAATTCCTTGTTGCTCCAAAAATCATTAAAAATTCAAATTAGACTTAGGATAATTTAATTTACATTGTGCCCAAAAATCTTTGCATTTGCACATATTATGAGGCCAGAATAAATTAATTGGTGGTTTCTTTAATTGATTTTAAATAGGTCCAATTCACATAGAATTGTAAGTTTATCAATTTTCTGGATTCATCATACCTAGATCTATCTAGGATAATTTTTATATCTAGAAATAATGTGTTTTGGTATTTATTAAAATTGATTTTGTAAAAATCTCTTTGCATTCATTTTTAATTCACAGTAAATTCATAAAGTGTCGGAAAAACCCAAAAAAATTAGTGTAGCTTAATTTCATTGCATTCCACATTTTGGCCAAGTTTCATAATTTTTGGACTTAATTTGATTACATTTATGATTTAACTTGTAAACTGGCCTAATATTGCATTGTCTTTCTTTTAAATTGCATAAAAATTGCCAAACAAATACCAAAAATAATCTTCTGAAAATCCGACCTCTAAATTCGCTTAAAATTTACCTAAGAAGACAACTGCTTCCCTGAGTTCGATCTTGGGCTTGCCCAAGTAAAATAAATCTGTCGCTCGTGATTAATTGAACTTTATAAAAGTGGTTTTTGATCAGTCCATTTTTACCTGACTACAACGAACGACTCGATATTGATTTTAATCATTAATTTGATTGGATTAATAAGGGTAGAAATATGCTCTTCAGTCACCTTAACGGTCAGGTTAGAACAAGTCTACATTCACAAATTCTTGTGACTATGAATCTTTACTTGTACGGTGTAAGTGAGATATAGCTCCCCATCTCAAAAGTAGCAAAGAAACATCCTCCCTCAACAAGGTAACTCTAGTTCCCCGGTCTTGCAACTCTTTCCTCGAGGAGCGGAGATATTCCCTTCTAAGTTCAAGTACAACCAGCTCAAGAAGAGGGGATAGAGAAAAGAAAGGACGATAGCCAGTGTAGCTACCTATCTTTGGATGCATGACTAGTGTAGCCAAGTCATCCGTTGCAATCTTACAAATTTTGTCTTTGAAGCTCTTATTGTAATTTTTTTAATCCTTGTATATACACTCCGGCAGGCATTTTACTTTTCAATCAGGCATGTCCACTTTTGGAGATTCTACATTTTTCCATACTTTTTTTTGAAAGTATATACAAGGTGTAGCATGTACATAAGGAGTTTTTCCTCTTGAGCCAGTAGACTATCCCTCTTTTGAAGCATTATTGCAACCCCACAACATCTTGTCTTTAGACCTCAACATCGCTAAACCAGGTTGAGACGCACTTCCTTCCTAGAGGAAGATGAGAGGTTCCGCCTAAATGTACTACCCTCGTATGCTACCCCAAGCCAAAAGATTCTGCCCCCTCACTACCTCATCCATGAAGAGCTCCATGTAGAGTGCTTGTCCAAGATAAGCCACGGTCTGAAAGAATCATGCATGTGTTGTTGAATGTTCAACTTAGACTAATTAAGATGACATGTTAACATAGTCTTATGGACTCAAAGAATTAAGTCACTAGGACCTGAAAAGTCTTGACTCCGTTTCTTGCAAGGTTCTTCTGAAATTAAGTGGATTAAGGCCCAACTAAGCTCCATTCTTCAATTTTATTCCAGACTTAGTTTAAGTGTCAATACTATCCTGAAAAATGCACATGCAAGAAAATATGAACGATGCAAGGAAAACTTTTTTTCAGAAAAATGATGCACATGTGAAAAGAACATTTTTGAAAATAATTTTCTAATTTTGAACTTTTTATGGATTTTTGGAGAAAAATGCAGACGTAAAAGAAAGGTTTTTTTATTTATGCAAGTTTTTATAGATTTTTGGTTTTGTATTTTTTTTCAAAAAGAGTCGGTAAAATATATACAAGTATATAAAAGAATTTTTTTGTTTTATTTTGTTTTTTTGTTTTTGTTTTTTTATTTTTATTTTTGTTTATTTGTTTGTTTATTGTTTTTTATTTATTTATTTTTTGTTTTTTTTGTTTTTTGTTTCATTTTTTTACACACGTGGATTTACAAAATTATATACATATCCCCTAAAATAATTATCTTAAAAAGTACGAGTTATGTCTAAAATATATATACAATATATACGACACCCCTTATACTTAGCTCGAACTATGTCCTCATAGTGATGAGAGAGCGATAAAGGAAGACATAACTCGTGCTAAGTATAGAAAAGTGAAAAGACTCATGCTACAATGACTCAAAGAAAAGATAAAAAGAAGAGTAGTTGGTGATCCCCCCCATACTTAGGATAAAGTAATCCTAAGTATAGTAGACTGTACAAAAGGGGAAAACCGATGCAGAGAATGTACAAATTCAAAAACAAAAAATACGATATGAACAACATCACCCCCTATACTTAGGGTAGACTATCCCTAAGTATAGGCAACAACTGGAGTGATGAACAAGACGAATATGAACAACACAAATCCTTCATCCCTCCATACTTAGGATAAAGCACATCCTAAGTATAGCATATATACACACACAGAAAAGGGGTGAATGATAAAATGGAAGAAGGAAGAGTGAAACAAAAGGATATATAAGAGGAATGGATGCTCATGTATCAGACGCATAAGATGGAATCAAAAGATCCTCGTCTGATACCCACAGATATAGAATCAACATCGGACAGGAATGTATCATGATCTAGATATGGCTTCAGCAACTATCCGTTCACAACAAATGGCTGTGCGTCAGATAACAACCCAGATATGAAAATACTCCCATTGTCACGCACAGCTCTCACGATGAACGGTCCTGACCACTTGCTTTTCAATATTCTTGGAAACAGCTTCAACTTAGGCATCAAATAACCAAACTTTCTGATCAGGGGAGAAAGTCTTCCTTTGAATGTGTTTATCATGCCAGCGCTTGACTTTCTCCTTATACATGAGTGAGTTATCATATGCTAGGTCTCGGAATTCTAGTAATTTATTCAAATCCAACTTCATGTTCTTTTTTACCTTCTCATAATCTAGATTGCATACACATAGTGCCCATAAGGATTTGTGAATTAATTCTACTGGCAAGTGGCAAGGCTTTCCATACACCAATTTGTAGGGAGACATACCCAAAGGAGACTTGTACGCTGTCTGATAAACCCATAGAACCAAATCAAGCATATGAGACTAGTTCTTCCCATCTGGACGTACAAGTTTTTGCAATATCGTCTTTATCTCCCTATTTGAAATTTCTGTCAAGTCATTGGTCTGAGGGTGGTAAGGAGACGCAACTCTGTGCTCAATGGCGTACTCCTTCACAAGTTTCTTTACTTCTATATTAATGAAATGACTTCGCCCATCTGAAATCAGTATTTTGGAAATCCCAAACCGTGCAATAATATGGTCCTTGAGAAAGGAACACACTGTACGACTATCTGCAGCTTGGGTGGGGATAGCCTCCACCCATCGACTAACATAATCCACGGCGAGCAGGATGTACTGAAATCCCTGACTGACAGGGAATGGGCCCATGAAGTCTATCCCCCAAGCGTCAAAAACATCAGAAATATGTATGTATCTTAGGGGCATGGTATCTTTGGAACCAACGGTTCCTCCCATTTTTTGACAGTCGGTACAACCTCGAACATACTCTGTAGCATCCTTAAATAATATGGACCACCATAGGCCACTCTGTAAAACCTTTGTTGTTGTGTGTTTCCCCGAATGATGCCCACTGAATTCTAATTTGTGATAATGCTCAAGTCATCGGTGTGTTCCTCCTGAGGAATGCACCTTCTCCAGATACAATCCGCACCCTCGCGAAATAGGTACGGATCCTCCCACTGGTAATAATGAATCTCTGATAGAAATCTGTCTACCTTGTACTTCGACCAATCTTATGGAACTTTCTTGGAGACAAGATAATTCACAATATCATCATACATGGGAGTGAGTCCACGGACAAAATGGTCTCATCTGGAAAGGTTTCGGAAATAGGGATCATGTTCTGCTCAGAGGTCTCTGCATCTGTGATATGGGAAAGGTGATCTGCCACAACATTTTTCACTCCAGGTTTATCTCGAATCTCTAAATCAAATTCCTAGAGAAGAAGGATCCATTTGATAAGGCATGGTTTGGCATCCTTCTTTGCTTGCAAGTATCGTATGGCAGTGTGATTCGTGTATACAATAACATGTGAACCGATGAGGTAAGATCTGAACTTTTCTAACCTAAACACAACTGCTAACATTTCCTTCTCTGTAACTATATAATTTCGTTGTGCTTCATCCAGAGTCTTGCTAGCATAGTGTATATCAAATGGTATCTCATCCCTTCTCTGTCCTAAAACAGCTCCAACTGCGAAATCTGATGTGTCCGTCATAATCTCAAAAGGTCTGCAATATCCTCTACCACTGTACTGGTAGATGGTATGTGATCTGTACTCTGTAGACTATCCATCTTGGCTACTGACAGCACATCAAATAGAATATCTGATAGATCTGTAATGAATGATCTCTGCTCAGAAAGGAGGGGCTCATCAGGGTGTTCAATATTCTAATCAATTAACGGCTTTGATATCTCAGCAATAATCTTAGAAAGATGTCTCTCATTTGTGCATAAATCAGGAAATTCAATGAATGGCTCAGATATCTGGACCTCAAAACTTAGCTCAAACTGCTCATCGATAACCATCTCAATTGGACCACCAAGGGAACTCATGTTGGATGTGCTTTCCATAGAGTACTTTTGTGAAAGGAACTCATGGGTATCTATAAAATCAATGAAAAGATATGTCTCTTTGAATTCAGAAAGAAAATCACAGTCATCTGGCTCGGATATAGCTTTCTCCGTCTCATCTGTTGTAGGTGGCGGTGATGGTGTTGAATCAGAGATCGTCTCAATTTTCACCTGGTCACTGCGAGAATGAAAGATGATCTCTCTAGTACATTAATCGACTGCTGCTTCAGCCGTTCGGAGGAACGGTCGACCAAGTATGATCGGGGTATGGAGTAACGGTGCAGGTGTGCCCATATCCATGACAACAAAATCAACAGGGAATTTTATTCCCTGCACCGTTACAATAACGTCCTCTAAAATGCCTCTTGGCCTCTTAATAGATCTATCAGCAAACTGAAAGATCATCCTGGTTGTTTTAAGAGGTCCTAACTGAAATTCAGATAGTAAAGAGGAAGGCATGAGATTAATGGAGGAATCTCTATCGAGAAATCAAAGATATGGTAACGGATGTGAGGTGCACCCTTGTCTTTCTTTTTAGGCGGAAGGTTACTGATGGCATGAACTGTGGCCATGGTCAAGATGTGTTTCTCTGTTTCCTTTCGTCTGTTCTTCCTTGGTTGACACTTTTGTGTGCATGCCTCTTTCATTCCCTTTTTTACTGTAGGCATGTATTCTATGGCCTTAAGGAGTGGCATCTTTAAAAAGATGTTATGTAAGATATCAACCACTCCAGGATCAGATAGTGATGTTTTTAATTTTAGAATTTTTTTTAGCTTTGAGAGCAAAAGGAATTGGCACAGAATCAGAATAAGCATGCAATCGTTCATTTCCATTATTCAAAGTAGAATCCTCATGTACAAGAGGACAACTAGAATCAGAATGTACAGTGTTGTCCAAACCATGTGAAGGAAAACAGAATCTAAAACAAAACGAGATGATGTTGTTAGTGAAGAGGAAGAATATGCGATTGGTATATTCTCCCTTGCTGATGGTGATCTACATCTGCCTGGTGAAGGTGGTGGTAAAGGAGGTGAAACTCCAGATGTGGATGCTGCTACACTGGAATTCTCGACTGCTGGTGAAGGAGATGATGCTCTCTCAGTGGATCGATCTCTCAACCCCAACTAATGCGTAGGTTGTTGCAATCTCCTACCGCTCCTGAGATGAATGGTGTCAGATAAACATGTAAAATCAAGGGGCATACCTGTCTCGAGGGTGGGTAGGCTATTGGCTACCTGCTCCTTGCGCCTGAAGTTGTTGGGGTTGTCTTCGACCTATGCTGGAATCAGTGTCTTGGTAGTGGTCAGGTCATCGATCCGCTGAGTCAGTTCATTCATGTTCTTCATGAGCAATGTAAGTTGGTCCAGTGCTGGATTGACTGAAGGAGCCTCAAGTTGCTCATTGACTGGCTGTCGTTGAGGCTTATAGTACGGAGGTTGTTGGTACCCGTACAGATTCTGATAATGAGGAGGAGGAGGGGGAGAATATTGTCCATAATATGCAGTTTGCTGCTAGTTAGGATGAGGAAAATACATGAACTGCTATTGTGGCTGGCTTTGTCTCCAATTTTGGAATTGTGGTGGAGACTAAAAGTAAGGCTAGAACTGCTGGTGCTGGTACTGTTGTTGTCTGCCTCCTTGAAACTGGTGGACAGATCTCTGACCCTGCTGTGAACCCAACTGGCCTTGCCTTGACGGACAGGGCTGGTTTCGCTCACGGTCGTACCATATGCCGTTCACCTCCTGAATGACAGGTGGAGGTGGAGACTGCTGCTCAGGCATGTAGGATACTTCATATTAGTAAGGAACTATCTGATGTGAATGTTGCTGAACCTGATCAGGTGACTGCACGTAGTAGACACACGAGAAATTTTGTACAAGGTTGGTCTTTGGAATATCATGATGGGGGCATTTCTCCGTCAGATCTTTGAATCTTTCTCATGCCTCGTGAATAGGCTCTTAGGGCATCTGAGAGAAAGTAGCAATCAAGGATCGCATTTGGTTGAGTCGTCCAAGTGGATGATACTTGTTCATAAATGAGGACCTCAACTCTTCCCAAGTAGTGACAACCTTCCCCAAGTGATTTAACCAATACAAAGCTTTGCCCATCAGACTGAATGGAAAGGCGGTCATCTGCACTACCTCTAATGGGACATTTGGGTAGTGTACTATTCCACAAATGCGATCGAACTGTTGGAGGTATATATAAGGTTCTTCATTAATATTTCCATGGAATATTGGGAGAAGAGGTAAAATAGTAGGCTTAAGCTCAAAATGCCCATGAACCGCAGAGATTTGTATCCAAGAATTTGTCTGTCCTGCCTCTAGATTATAAGCATCCTTTAGTGTAGGCTTAGCCCCAGGTTCTATGTGAGGTTCTTCTCCCCCATTCCCACCTCCAGGGTTTCTGTTATCCCCCTCTCTCTTATCTTCTCTTTCCTGTCTCAGCTCGAGAATCATTTCTCTCAATGCGGTTTGAAAATTAGTATGTTATGTTATCTGGGCTTGAATTGACTGGATGGAGGCTAACAGGGTGTTGTTGATCTCGCTCTACTCCGACATGGGTCCCTTTCCCTTTGGTGGCATCAAGTGTTTGGTGTTTGACTCTGAAATTGCGCATGATACTCTATTAGTGCTCATAATTGATTAGTCTCAGATATTAATTCGAGATTAAAGCCAATCTCAAATAGTGGATTGATGGATGTTATGAAGGTTGAAGTGGAGAAAGAGGAATATTCGGGAAGTGAGTCTCCCCGAATAGAAGGTGAACGGCTCGGAGTGTAGAATGAGTAAAACATATTATATTTGTCGAAAAATGCAAGATAATATGTAGATGATATTCATTGTGTGTTTTGACCAATTGCATCGTTTCTTTGTGAATTCCTATAGGAAGCTTTTGTATATGTGTCCCTGGGTACTCCTTTATTATTTCGTCCAACAGTAATAGTTCTTCTAATTCTATGAATTTTTCTAGAACGTTCTTCTCTTGAATCTCATTCAAAAAAGTTTCGGATTGCTGGGTATTCCACCAAGTAGTAATCCAGGGTTCCAGACATTTATTAAATAATAGAGAAATCCACCAGGGTAAAAATACTATAGATGCAAGATACAGAGTCCGAACGAGAAATACTTCGGTCGGACATCTTCTAAATCAATAGGGAGGATGCGAGAACATGAAGGTCATTGCAAGTGTAAACGTGAATGAAGGCGCAAATTGCGCAGAAGGATCTTTATCACTAGCAAGCAAACACAATACAAACCCCCAGTTCACCCATCAACTCAATGTGAAGACCGTGAAGGTTCGATCAATTATCTTGTCAATTTTAGAGTTTGGTGAGAATACAATCTATTAGAGCGATTAAAGCGAGCTGTTAAGAAGCCAATACTCTCAGGAGACTGGCCCAATCCCAAAGTTAGATCTTTCCCGGCCGGTATGAACTGCGAACCATTTACCGGCTGCCCGATCAATTCAATCTCTTAAGGACGTCGCGGGCTGCTTTACCGGCTACCAGAGAGATCCTCACTGGAGAATGACTAAACCAAGATAGTAGTCTAAAAAGAGTTCGGGTGTGGTTCTATCCTAGTGTGCGGGTCGCTCTCTCACTACATACAAACCAAACAATGAGGGGGTTACTCTCCCCAAAATAATGTTTTTTCCTTATGTTTATTTTAAGGTCGAGTTTTCTTTAGCAGACTCGTATTTAGGCAGTTATCACTTGGTTAAAATATTTTCAAAGAATTGCCTACCGAGTGTCCAATTTCCTTTTGAACTTATGTAAGTGAAAACAAGAAAGGAGATCGGAAATGCCAATGTGCGATTAAACACAATGATGCATGCAGGGGTTAGAGATGCGTACCTTGTCGCCAGCACTCTATATGCAAGTGATCCGCGTAGAATTTAAATACAGAAAAGTAAACTATCCTATATGATGCAAGTGAACCGTCCTAGATGATAGCTTCAATTAACGGCCAAGAACAAGTTAATTTGACTAAGTCCAAATTATGCTCTACTCTATAGGTACAAAAATTTTTGTTTAGGGTGTTTGGACCTGATTAATTACATGGCTCAAGCAAATTAATTAAAGTAACCAATAGATAGCTCACGAAATCCACGGGAAACAAAGAAAAATAAGACGATGAAAACAAAACCGATGACGTCCCCCAAGTGCACCGGCACTTGGCGAAATAGACCCCACAACAAATGAATGTCCTTTTTAAAGAGTTCAAATGCTAGAAAAATAAATGAAAAAACATCTTTTTTGGTCTCCTTCATTTCTTCTTCTCCTCCTCTCACGCTATCATGCGGCTTGGTGAAGAATCAAGTCGCCTCCACTTTGCTTGGGTGCTTCGGCTCTCCTAGAATCACCTCCTTTGCTCCGCGAGCCCTCGCAAGAAAAAGAAAGAGAGAATGTATAAGAAACACAATTATAAAAATATGAACACAAATAATGAAATGAATGCAGTGGATATGAACAATGGAGTGAATGGCAAAATGTAAATAGATATTTACAACCAAGAATAGCAGATCAAAAGAAAAATCTAACTACCCTCACCGTGCCTCCCCGACAATGGTGCCATTTTGTTTACTCGGGATCTTCAAGGATCAGTTAATGGATGATATGAAGTCGTCGTTGTTATCCCAAAAAAATCCCGTGACAAACAAACAAATTTTTTTATTTTTACCTCTCGCTGCAAAATAATTATAGAAAATAATGTGGAGCAAGAGAAATATTTTTTTCTACTTATTTACATGTATAGCAGAAAGGATCGAACTCATGGAGGCTACAATTCCCGATGGTTATTCAAATAATCGACGAAAATCAATTAAGAGAAATGACATGAATCTCAAAGGCAAACTATCCTCAGTTTTTGTGGAATTTTTCTCTTTTTAATTTTTAATTTTTTATTTATATTTTTTTATTTTCTGATTTGCAAATTTTTAGTGATTTTAATTTTGCATTTTTTAATTTTCAAATAATGAACAATATGCACACGATAAGAAAGACGCACACCAAACTCTTTTTGTATTTTTCAGTTATATAAAAAATAATCAGAAAAATCCAGAGAAAATATTTTTGGATTTTACAGGCTTTGAAATATTTTCGGGAATTTTTGTAGAATTTCCAGATGTTTTATATTTTTCTAAAAATCAAATAGTGGCGAAAATGAGAAACAGTGCACAACCTAGAGTAATTTGTAACTTAAAAATATTTTAAGTGCTCAAAACTCCTGGCAACTATTTTTACAAAGAATATACGCAAATATTTACAAATAGGAACTGAAATCATGATTTTTGGATTTTTTTTAGAATTTTCCGTGATTTTTATAAATTTTTTGATGTTTTTCAATTTTTTGGGTTTTGAAAAGAATTATGTATGAAATTTGGAAAGAAATTAAAAGATAATGAAATACAAATACCCTATTTTTTTTAGAATTTTTGGAGTAATAGTCAAATTTTTATGAATTTTTGAATTTCAGACAGAGTGTTTTTAAATAATAATAAATGATGATAAAATACAATGAAAAATTTATACTAGAAAGATAAGCACATCAAGAGCATAGCATGATTTTTGAGAATTTTATTGACCAAAGAAAATATTTATTTCAATAAGAAAGCAAGCAAATGAAGGTTTGGAATTCAGGGACTGAAATGCAAATGTTAAAAGCTTTTACATGAAATAGTACTAAAAATAAAATGCATGATGGAAAATGAAATTTACCAAGTAAACGCGTGCTAAGCACGTATCCTGGACAGGTGGGATCTTTTTGTAATTCTGAAATATCCAGGAACTTTTATGCAATTTTCCCCAAATTTTTGAAAGAACTGGAGCTGAGCGTTGTTGCAATTTTTAGAACTCCTAGTGGCATGAATGTAATTTTCCAATCTCTTTTGTTATTTTTAATTGTTAGTGCTTCTTGTTCTTGCTTTCGTTTCTTCAACTAGCAAAAAGGGGCGCCACAGGGGGCCAAGGGGACCAAAGTGATGGGGCGCCACCAAAGAAGGGTTCAAGGAGGCTGGCGGCTAGCGCGTGCAGGCGGATCTGAACCGTCGGTTCTCCTTTTCCTCCGCATGGGGCGGAAGCTGTAGGGGGCGCGTCGGCTGCTGGTGGAGGAGCTCCTGCAGTCAGACGGATCGCGTGGACGTTGGAGGAGCATGACTGAAGTCGGTGGCACAATGGAGGCTCGCAGGTGGGGATTCGATTGTTGTCATAGATGGTCGCGGCGGAGAAGCTCTACCCCAAGCAGAGCTCGATGGAGACCTGCGCGCAGGGGGCGGCGCTAGCGGAACAGTGCGAAAGGTGGAACGGTTGTGTGGCTCCCAGGTGATGGCGCTATGGCGGAGGACTTCTACAAGCGGCGGGCGACATGGGCGACACACGCCCGGGTCGACGACCACGTCGGTGAAGGTGAGGATCTGCCAGAAGAGGGGCGGTCGTGGTCACTGCTATGTGCCGAGCGCATAGGACTAACAAGTGGAGGTCGGTGAAGACCTGCGACGGATGGGGGCGGCGTTGGTGGAGCAACGCCCTGGGGTGCGTTTGTTTTTTTATCGTAAAAATCAAGAACTGTATAATCATAAAAAATTTACATTTTTTTAACAAAACAGAAGTCGTAAATAACACTTTTTAAATTTTTTTATTTTTTTTTGTTTTAACCTGCAAAACAAATGCTAAAAGAAAACATATATTTTTTTATTTTTTTTATTTATAGACAAATTAGGATGCGACCACGACGACTTAGTCCCAAAACAAAACGGAATGCGTGAGCAGAGATCCGGCGAAAAATGAGGAATGGATCCGAGTTATCCGGCTACCGTGCGTGGCCGGAGTTGAGAGATCATGGGAGATAGAATGTGAAGCGACGGGATCGAGAAAATGAGATGAAAATTCGAGATCGATGGCAAGTTAAATCTTGATGGATTTTAAGATCTAGATAAAAAAATGATGACGAAATAAAGGGGCGAAAAATAAAACTAAGTTAACCTAGGTTAAAAATAAGAGAAAACGTGGATCTCACCTTAGGAGCGGAAAAGACATTGATCACCTCGATGAAGGCCGACGCGCTGTCATCGGACGGCTCGGAGGCTAGGCACCCTTCTGCGACAAGAAGACTCTCAGAGATCGGGCTCCTCTCACCAAAGATTGATCAAGTTGAAAAGATGGATGAGGAGCCATATTAATAGTTAGAATGAAATTTGAATTTTTAAATTTTTAGATGAGGGTAAGAGAGAAAAGAAAGTTTGAATTGATATAAAGTAGAAAGATAAATGCTAAAAAAATATTTACAAAAATTAACTATTTTTTTATTTTCGTCAATTTATTTATTGGAAAATTAAATGTGATTTTTTTTATTTTTTTGTGGCAATTAGTTAAGAAAATTAACTATATACATGTGATATATACATATATGACATTATATACATTGGTAAATAAGCAAATTAGTTTTTTTTATTTTAAAATTTGTACTTTTTTGTTTTCATTTTAAAAATTAGGAAAAATATTTCCAAATATTTACAAATACAATATATACAAATACATGGGAAAATTGCACAAACCACCCCAGAAAACCAACTTTTCACCCGTAACTCCAAAAATTATGAAATCACAGTCATTTTAAAGATAATTTAATTTATAGTACAATGGAAGTGAGTTTGCTTCAATTTGAGTTCATGTGGAACCATAATTGATCTTTCAACTATCGCTTAGTGGCTTTTTCCAAGAGTGCTTGCTTTTATTTTGTACATGATTTGATTGTGTAATTATTTTTATAATTTGGAAACATTTTTATTTACAACTTTTGTTTTAAAAATTATTTTGTTTGAGGTCAATTTATGTACAAATAAAATAGTATAGTATATGAATATACACAACACATAATGTTTTTTGGATTTTCTGAATAAAGACCCTATCTCCCCCTACTTTATTCCTGGTCGATCAGGTCAAGTCTTGACCTTCTCTCGAGGTTCGGGTCAGCCTGTATCTATTACATATATATAGTCTTCCTTTTTTATTTTTTTCCTTTCTTTCTTTCTTTATTTATTTTAGGTAAAATGGTAAGAAGTGTACAATATCTACACACAGATGCAAGTTAGTAAGAATATGGAGCTAGTAATATATACATGTGTTTTATAAGGGATTTTAAGCTAAAATAAATGAATGAAGATGACGAATCGCAGACTCATCATCCCATGAAGCCTTTTGTGATGCATGTGAAAGGTTGAAGGACATCCTGCAGAAGTGCCCCTGTTATTGACTAGATGACAATATCTTAGTCCTGTCGTTCTTCACTGGTCTCAACCGTGAGATGCAGGGTTTAGGGAGCGCTGCCTGTGGAGGCAGCTACACATCACGAGGATCGGATACTGTATGGAGGGTGTTCGAGCAGATGGCTGAGACTAGCCGCTCACATATGGCCAACATGGCTTATACATCATCTGCTGGTTCACTCTTATCTGGAGGGGGAAAATCAACTTTAGTCGATCTCTCTCAAAGACGTGATCCCTAGCATGGGACTCCTTATTGACAAGCTTACAATTGTCGAGAGGATTGACTAGAGAATGATGAGTTAGACAGGAATGTCTCCAAAATTCCAAAATAAATGGAGGAGTTGACTGAGAAGGTATCTAAGATAAAGATACCCGTTGTGACTGCACCCGTTGCTCCCATATACCAAGTTCACCATGTTCAGGAGCAGTTGGTGTCAGGCAACCCCGACCGTGGGAGCAGGACCAGTCATACACCCACTCTTTACAGCAGCCCCCTCCATCGGTAGAGACGGTTCAAGAGGAGCCTCCACCGGTTTGGGAGGTGAATGAAGTATGGTATACTCATGACCCAGCCAGGCAGGGTTGTACGGAGGACCGACAGACCTACCAACGTCCCTCAACATTTCATAACACCACATTCACCTCCACACCACTTCCTTCACAGCAGAACCCTGGATTCCAACCACCCCAGCAGCAATACCAGTAGTATGGCCGACAGGGCCATTACTAGGAAGGCCAACAGGGCCCGCAATTTCAACAGACACCCCAGCACCAGCAGCTATAGAGGAAGTACCCTGTCCAGCAGGGCCAGTCTTCCTGTTCTTCTTCCCAGTCTTACCCCTTCCTTCTTTGTCTGGTCCCGTGGACATACAACAGCAGATACTCGACGAGCTCTGTTCCTACAGGAATGAAATTCACAACTTACGGGTGGATGTCACATGCCTGTCCAGATGGCGAGACGAGCAATCTGCACCCTCTACCTCAACCCCAACCCAAGTTCAGGTTAACCCCAATATCCTGAACCGATCAGGTTCTCAGCAACACTTTGGTCAGGTATAGTATTCATCATCTCCTAGATCAGAACATGAGATTCTTTCGTGTGATGAAGCTAATCACATGTCACGCAAGAGCGGAAGGACCATGACTGAACCTGACCGAGCGAGGGATACAGGGAGGGGCATCTCTAGAGCTCTACCCGAGGAGTCTTCAAAGGACGAGGAGGAGAGGTAACATATTCCGGAGCCTCGTCAGCACCATTTGAGGATATCTACTCAGGGAGCCGAGAAGAGAAGGAGAGCATGTATGCAGCATCAACAACATGGATATACTTCCGAGTCTATGGAGGACCTTGCACCTCCGGTTGTGGCGGATACCACTTCAGCTTCTATTCCACAACCTATAGTAGATAATTTAGATTTTGATTACATGTTGCATCAAAAAGATTCATGTATGAAGAACTATGTTTCCATTATGTCAGGAACGATCTTTCAGTTCATGATTCAAATTCTTCATCTTCTGTTTCCCTAGCTTCAATCCCTTTCCCCCGTGCTCTTACGGTAGGAAAATGCATCAAAAAGATTCAGAGAGATGAGATCGATATGGCACGGTTTTGTAAAGAAAATGCCACTATAAAGGTGTCATTTAATGAGTATGTAGCTAACCATCCTGTATTCTAGAAGTACCATAAGGTGACATGCACACCTACTAGGGTTAGCAGGAAGAAAGAGAACCAAAATGTGAATAAACATGTCTTGTCAGTAGCCACAACCTATTGTCTCAAAAATCAGACATTGCCAAGGAAAAAGAGACACATGGGTGCTCACTAAGTGGAGAGTCGTATCGACGACATTGCGTTTTCACGCACACTCTTGGATACTGGTTCTTCAATAAACTTACTTCCCTTAGCATTATATCAAAAATTGGAGTTGAGACCATTACGCAAATCCAGAGCTTTATTCCAATTCACAGATCGTTCAGTGAAGAGACTTAAAGAAGAAGTGAAGAATGTCATTATCTTGATTAAGGAGCAAAACTATCAAGTGGACTTCACAATCTTTGACATGGAGACCACCAATCATTGGAGAGAATCTCATATCATTCTCGGACGGCCCTTCCTTAGTACTGCAGGCGTAATTTTTGATTATGGTATGAGAATGATGAAGTTCGATTCTCCATGCGGAGAAGTAAACCTTGAGATGAAGCAAATCAAGAATCAGTGACCCGATTCAGATAGCACAGAGTACTCATCTTCAGAGGTAGATTGCAGAATAATAAGCACAATTGGGATTTGGAAACAAGTTCCTTTAGGACAGAGCGAGACCCTTTCATCTAGAAAGGACATACTGTATGATGCAGATTTCCAGGTGTTCCCTGATCTTGTTAGAGATGCATCTACCTATTCCCGTGATGACATAGAGATCTATCTGGATTTGTCTGTTTCATCCCCTTCGGAATGATCATGGGACGTAGGTGACGAGTCGGACGTGGCTTTGGCCGAATTACTGCGTTTCTTTGGCGATCCGACTCCAGATACTTCTAAGTTGGTGGCGAGTACTACATAGTTGAGCCCACCTTCATGCAGCAAGGAACCAGATCAGATTCAGTTCAACCAGATTTGCTTGATGATACCACATTACCAGAACTGAAATCACTACCTCCTACACTCAAGTACGCCTTTCTTGTAGGACCCAAAGAGAGATATTCCGTTATCATTAGCTCGGACTTGACTTTAGAACAAGAGTCTAGGCTATTAGAGGTCTTAGAGAGGAACCACAAAGCAATATTCTAGACAGTGTCGGATCTCGTGGGGATTAACCCCGACCTCTGCTCACACCACATTTTTACTGAGGATAATGTGAGACCTTCCCGTGAGTTCCAGAGGAGACTTAACCCCAATCTATGAGAAGTAGTGAAGAACGAGATTGAGAAAACGGTGCAAGAAGGGTCTATATACCCTATTTCTGACTCCAAGTGGGTGGCCCCACTTCATGTTGTCCCGAAGAAGTCGAGAATTCAGATGGTCACCAATGAGGAGGGGGTAGAGATCGTGACACGAGTACCTACGTCGTGGCGTATCTATGTCGACTACATGTGCCTAGATGTTGCGACCAAGAAAGACCATTTTCCCTTGCCTTTTATTGTTCAGATTTTGGAGAGACTCCCATGGAAAGAGGTCTTATGTTTTCTTGACGGGTACTCTGGTTACAACCAGGTAGTTATAACCCCTGAGGACCAGGAAAAGACCACATTCACATGTCTATTTGGCACTTACGCTTTCAGGTGCATGCCATTCGGGCTTTGCAATGCTCCAGGCACTTTCAGCAGTGCATGATTGTTATATATTGTCGAGATGGTAGGAGATTTCCTAGAAGTGTTCATGGATGATTTCTCTGTCCATGGTAATTCTTTTGATACATGTTTAGTGCAGTTGAACCGAGTCCTTAAGAGGTGTAGAGAGGTGAATCTAGTACTCTCCTGAGAGAAGAGTCACTTTATTGTGACGGAAGGTATCATGTTGGGGCATGTCATCTCCAAAAGGGGAATGGAGGTTGACCCTGCCAAGGTGGAGGTGATCAAGAAACTAGATCCACCTACCAATGTGAAGTCGGCGAGGTCTTTTCTAGGGCATGTTGGATTTTATAGGAGATTTATTCAGGGTTTTTTAAAGATTGCCCGCCCACTGATTGAGCTCTTAGGGAAATACTCATAGTTTGTTGTAGATCACAGGTGTCTGGAGGTCTTTGAGCTCTTGAAGATGAAGATTTGTGCCTCTCCTATCCTACAAGCTCCTAACTGGTCTCTCTCCTTTGAAATCATGATCGACGCTTCAGATTTCGCTATAGGAGTTGTGTTAGGACAACGATGAGAGGGGATACTGTTTGTGATCCACTACGCGAGCAAAGTGTTAGACCCTACACAGAAGAATTACACCGTGACTAAAAAGGAAATGCTCACTGTAGTATGGGCCCTCGAGAAGTTCATGTCATATATTTTGGGCTCTAAGGTGACAATCTACACTGATCACACAACTATTCGGTATTCAATGGAAAAGAAGGATGCGAAGGCGCATCTTCTTAGGTGGATTTTACTCCTCTAGGAGTTTGATTTGGAGATAAAAGATAAACCTGGAGTGAAGAATGTTTTGGCTGATCACCTTTCTCGGATTAATATTAAGAACTCTCCTGATTATGAGCAGATGAGAGAGACCTTCCCAAATGAGTCAATTTGTGTTATTGACTCACTCCCATGGTATGCCAACATGGTGAACTTTCTTGTCTCCAAGCATGTCCCCCATGGTTGGACTAGGAGCAGCATTGATCGACTGAAGTCGGATTCGGGGAGATACCACTGGGACGATCCTTTCTTTTTCTTTAAAGGGACGAATTGTGTTTGGAGAAGGTGTATTCCTCAGGAGGAGTACCAGAGTGTCCTCACATATTGTCATTCACTTGAAGCTGGAGGACACCATTCGGGAAAGAGAACCACTCACAAGGTACTTCAATGTGGATTGTATTGGCCGACCCTGTTCAGAGATGCTATTGATTTTGTACGGTTGTGCCCGATCTGTCAGAGGATGGGAGGGACAGTTGGACAGAGAGATGAGATGCCCATGCAGCCGGTGATTATTTGTGATGTTTTTGATGCATGGGGCATAGATTTTACGGGTCCCTTTCCCAACAGCCAAGGACACGAGTACATCTTGTTGGCGGTTGGCTATCTATCTAGGTGGGTGGAGGCTATCCCAACCTAAACCACATACAGCAAGACTGTCTGTAAGTTTGTGAGAGACCATATTATTGCTAGGTTCGGTGTGCCAAAGGTTATGATATCTGATAGGGGTAGCCACTTTTGTGAACCGAGATTGAGATCTTTAGCTAAGGACTACGGATTTGAGCATAGAGTTACTAATCCTTACCACCCACAGTTCAATGGCATGAAAGAGGTTTCGAACAGAGAGGTGAAGAATATTTTGCAGAAGTTGGTCCGTCCCGATAAGAAGAACTGCTCCTAGCTCTTGGACCAAGTTCTGTGGGCCTATAGGATAGCCTACAAAACCCCATTGGGCACTTCACCATTCAGAATGATTTATGACAAGCCATGCCATTTTCCTGCATAGCCGATTCACAAATCTGAATGGGCAATTAAGCAGATTAATTGGAGTTGTCATCTAGGAAGGTTTTGTCGAGATTTGAACTTGAACGAGCTCATGGAAATCCAAAACATGGCATATGACAACAATTTGATTTATAAGGACAAAGTAAAGAGATGGCATGATCAGCACATTAAGTGCAAAGACTTTATCCCTGGGAAAAGGTATGGTTGTTTAATGGCATGTTGAAGATGTTCCATGGGAAGCTCAAATCTAAGTGGACGATTCCCTATGTTGTCAAGAAAGTGCATGGGAATGGAAGTGTAGAGGTAGCTGATCTCACAGATGGTGCACAATCCCATGTGGTGAATGGACAATTGTTGAAGCATTTTGTAGATTCTAAAGAGCAGTTAGTCCAAGCTGAGGTCATCAACTTCATGCAGAGTGAGCATAAAGCAGATACATCATATTACTCTTCATGAAGATGCAACATCAAGATTCAACAACTTAGAAGATTCATTCACTCTTGTACATTCTCCCTTCTCTGTACATTCTCCAAATCACATCGGTTCTCACACTTACTCATGTCCTATACTTAGGCTGACCAAAGCCTAAGTATAGGGGTACCGATGCCCTCCATGTGTATATACTCATCCATTTCTCCTCTAGACCTCGTCCGCCCCATTTTTGCTCTTCTTATACACTTAGGCTGACCAAAGCCTAAGTATTGGGGGGCGGATCGACTTATATACTTTTTGTTATTTTAGCTCTTATACGCTTAGCACGAGCTATGTATTTTCCTCGCTTCTTATGCTCCGAGGACATAACACATGCTAAGTATAGGGGCGTGTATATATTACATATATACTTTACCCATAGCTCGTACTTCACTTATTTTTGTATATATTATACAATAATAACGGGATGGGTAAAATTGTAAAAAAAACAAAAAAATCTTTTCCATTTTTTCTTTTTTCTTTCCTTATATATTTTTTAAACCAAAAAAGAGAAAGATCTTTTTCAAAAAGAAACCTTTTGAAAAAATAAAAAAAAAATCAAAAACCTTTTTCAAAAAAATCTTCTTTCTTCTTTTCCTTTCTTTTTCAAAAAAATAATCAAAAAATAAAAAGAAACCTAACTAATGAGTTGGTTTAGTCCCGGACACTTACACATTCACACAAGACTAGTGAAGTTCAAGAACACTTGGTTTATGAGGTCTTGAGATTTTGAGTTAACTAGCCTTAGTCATTAGGGTCTTTGACTTAATTATTCACATTTGTCTAGTTTGAAAGATTTGTGTGCTATATTGCACGCTTAGTCTCTACCTTAAGAATATGATCAACATCTCACATACACAACTGCAGTTGTGATGAGATGAGTTGAAATTTAACTCGAGGAACTGGGATGAGGGATTTGAGTTTGGATCTGATTTTATAATGCCCGAGGATGGGATAAAATCAATGAACGCTTCATGAAACCTGAGTGTCAGCACCTTTAGCCAGTATGAGAACATGGTTCTTGTACTATCTCTTGATATTTACCTATGTACCAGGGTGTGATGAAATATAAAAAAAGGTTGATTAGTGTGCGTCGAATCTTGGTAAAAACAATGGATCTAGCCAAAAGCAAAGAAAAAAAAGAGAAAAAAATGTTGAAAGAAAATCTCTCACCATACAAACTTAGATGTTGTAGAGTTCCACCAAAGACGAGCGCTCCCAGCCAATTCAAAGTGTCCACTTGGACCACTGCTATTAGGACTAGGAGTCGGGCTAGCTCCCAAAAATGGCTCTGCATCGTATAGTGATACAAGTCTGGGTATCGAAGGTATCTTAGATAATAAAAAAAGATACACCCCAGTGTACTCCCAGGGAAACAAGTGCATACGACTCCGAATTCTCTTGATGGGCACACTGATCAACAACTAAAAAAATATGTGTTGAGTTAATAAAGCACTCGAGAGGATCCTTGTTCCAATGAGAAAGAGAGAGAGAGAGAAGAAATTACACAATCATATGCGCTCCATCAACTAGCCTTCCATCTGTACTTTGAAGTCTGACAACTAAAGAGACGGTGGATTGGATGCAAGAAATGGTTTATTCCCTAGTGTTGAGGACCGGTTCTTATGAGAGTCTCTCGGATTGGAAGCTTGGGTGACGTTGTGACTCTACTTTGTGACTACAGTCCACACTTAAAGTCATATCCCTATTATATATCTATATAGAGAGAGTCTGATGCTTAGGGAAGTTGGATACCTTTTGACTAGAGCTTGGTTTAGCTTAGAATTTTAGGACCACTAAACTGAGAGTTCTTCAACAGATCAAGTCTTGTATTCACATGCACAATCGGAGGTTAATCCAACTTATTCATTCTTTATTTGCTCGAGGACTAGCAAAGTTTATGTATAGGAGGGTGATGAATCCACGATTCATTATCTCAATATATTGATCTTAGCAAAATTCCTGAGTTGATTCTCAAATAAATGTCTATAAAATCAATAATTAATATAATGACTCTTGTGAATAAATACACTAATTATTATATATTATGTTGTACAAAATAATTTAATAAAAAAGCCGTAAAATAAAGGAGTTTTCACTTATAAATAGCCCAAAACTTCATGTATTTTTTAATAATTTCATTCAACTCCTCTTCGGGTAATTCTTTTTTAACATGTATATAAAAATATATACAAAAATAAAAATTTATAAAATAAATTTCATCTCAAATAAATACATACTCCTGGATCCCAAAGAAGCCATAAAGTCCAACTTCCTAGATAAATTCCCGCTCCGTATGAACTCCAAATTCACCAAATTCACTTTTAAAAGTTTTAGTTAGAAAATTATCTATCCAATGAAAGTAGTTTCATTAAAATCGGAGCTCGTCTGCAAAATATGGATTTTGGGACCTAGGTGTACATTGTATATCATGTACATAGTTTTCTTTTCTCATTTTTTTACTTTTCTTAACTACAAAAAATCCAAAAAAATCATTTTTGTGTTTTATTTTATTTATAGTATTTTATTTTATTTTTATGTTGTACATATCTTTTACTAAAAATATAAAAAATAAAAAATTAGAAAAGTAAAAAGAATATGTACATATTGTTTGTTTTATTTGTGGACTTACTTTTATAATTTCTCCACTCTCTTTTCTCTTTTTTTTAATTTTTATTTTAGTAGCCTACTTTCTTTTATTTTGTTTTCTTTATTTAATTTTCATTCTCTACACTAACTTCCCTTATCCTCCATTAACCGCCAAGTCTCCATCTAACATCATATTCAACTCCACCATGTTTTTTAACATTCCATTCAACTCCACCATTCCACCATGTTTCTAACTACCATTTTTCTTCTCTTTTTATACATCTCATTCTCCTCATTTTTGCTTTTGATCCACCTTTATGCGAGAGAGAATCGAGACCTTCGACCACCCGTCTCGGACAACGAACAACAAAACAGAGCGACGACTGCTTCCTCTCCTGTGAGATCCGTTGGCATTCCGGCCAACATCGCAGCTGCCCTCACGCGCTGCTCGAGCTCATCGCTCACCGGCGATTCGAGCGAATATAGGTAAGTCTCCTTTTTATTTTAGTGTCGTTTTTTCACCATATCATCTTCATATTTCATATCACAACCACCACCACACCATCATATTTGCATTTTTTTATTCCATGTTTAAGAAAACTTAGAAAAATAAAAAAAATACATTTAAAAATTTCAATCAAAACACAACAAAAAAATCGAAAAAATAAAAAAAGAAGAATGCAGCAGGTGGTCGGCTCCCCCCCAACCGTCGTCGGGCACCGTCGCACCGCCGGCCGGCCTCCCTTCCAGCCATTACCGCCAGCCGCCACCTCCAATCACGCTCCCCTCCGTCGTCGACCTCCCTCGCTGTCACTCCAACCCGCAGCTCGACAACACCAGCCGCCCCATCATCGCCTACACCGTGCAACGACCTTTCCCTCCAGGTCTCCTCCACCGTCGGTTGCCCGCAACCACGATCCGCCATTGATGCCACCGCACCTCAGCCTCCCTCTTACTACCACCACGCGCCCATCGCCTCTGCGTGGGCTGCGATGCCCCGCCCAACCGCCCCCCTATCGTGCCCTGACGACAGGAAGAAGAAGGTTTCCCTTTCTTTTGTTTTTTTATTTTGTAAAAATTGCAGTTTTATTTTATTAGTTTTATTTATTTGCAAAATATTCCCTGTACATAGTTGTTTGTAGGTTTTTTTGTTTTCTGAAATTGCATGGATACCCCTATGTTTGCATATTATTCTGGCATCTTTTTAGCATCATTTTATTAATGAAAAATGTCTTGATGTTGAACAACTAATCCTATATCACTTGACTATTTGTTTAATTTTTTTGTGAATTTTGGGTAATTAATTAAAATTATTTAAGTGAAAAAGTTCATATTTTACCCAATTTGAGCTTTTAAATTCATATTTAATTTATGATTGCTCCAAAAATTCCTCAAAAATCAGAAATGATGCCATAAAATGTGATTTAATTACTTTCCAAATTTCATCTATATTGGAGTTGTTTTGTGCCCTATAAATTGTAGAGTGATTTTAGTAAATGATTTTTAATTAAATCCACATAAATTATTTTTGCAAAATTCCAACTCTCCTGGATTGCTCATATAAATATCTTATTGAGATAATTCACACTCTGGCTGAATTGTTAATGTGGATTTATTAGGAATTAAATACTTATAGTCATCCTATTTTTATTAAAAAAGTCATAAAAAATTCATATATTGTCAAAAAAATCCAATTAACATTACTGTAGCCTCATTTCATCATATTTATTTCAGTAATTTTTCATAACTTTTGCATTTTATTTATTTGCAAAATTATGTAAAAACCCATAAAAAGTATGCATTTTCATTGTTGCATTTTGGCTTGTAAAATTCCAAAAAATATGTTCTGCATTCATCACACGATTAGTTTTTTAGAAAAAAATATAATTTGGCTAAATTGGATTGATTTCATATTAAAATTAATTTGGCTAAATTATGTGCTTGCATTTGCATTTATTTTTGCATAAAAAATACAAAAAAAATTACAATGGAAACCTAGATCTTAATATGAATTAACCCATAGTTGTTCCTTTGCCTCCTTGTGTTCGACCCCGGACTTACCCGGTATATAAATTTAAGCCGAGACACTCTTCGTGGAGATCTCTTGTCGATTCTGATTAAGTGTCCGATTGTTGTGATACAACGAGTACCTAATATACACACTCAGACCGGTTCAATCAGCGCGGCTCACGATGAGGAGGGGAGGGCCTTCAGGCGGCTCAGGGGGAGGACCTTTAGGCAATGCGTTGGGAGGGGGTCAACTTTTGGGTGGCTCGTGGTGAGGAGGGGAGGGCCTTTCAGGCATCATGCATGGAAGATGGGTGGCACCCAGTGAGGAGGGGAGGGCCTTTGAGCGGCGTGCAAGGAAGTTGAGCAGCGTGTAGGGAGGAGGAAAGTGCCTTAGGGTGGTTAGGTGTCGTGCAAGGAGGAGGGGAAGGCCTTCAGACTGTTCAAGGGGAGGAGAGGAGGGCCTTTGGGCGGTACGCGGGGGAGGGGGGGGGAATCTCTGGGTGGCTCGCGGTGAAGAGGGGGAGGGCCTTCGGACATGCAGGGAAACTGGGTGGCATACGAGGAGGAGGAAAGGCCTTCGAGTGGTTGGGCGGCACACGTTGAGGAGAGGAGGGCCTTCGGGCGACACATGTGGGAGGGGGTCGACCTCTAGACAGCTTTTGATGAGGTGAGAGCCTTCGGACGACACGCGATGGAGGGGATATGCTAGGGATGGGTGAGGGAGGTAGAGGGGAAAGCGATGTGAGGAGGGTGGGGTGGGGGAGGGAATGATGTTATCTTTTTGTAAATTTGCTAAATAAAGTGGGCAGTATGCACATTTTTTTAACGGAATCCGGTTAAATTTAACAGTAAATGGATGGGAGTTCGTCACAAGGTCTATGTCGTAAGAGTTAGCACGTTTACGAGATCGAAGGGATAATAACGATGTTTAGAATCAAGGATGTAATTTGCAAAGTTTCAAGGTTCCTAGGAGTAAAAAACCCAAAAAAATAAGCCCTCAACGTGAATTAAGATCCTCAACAGGAAATCTTGTGAAAGTTTGAAAGGTACCGTTGTTTTTCCTTTGTCTACATCCGTAAATTCAGGGTCGTCGTCGTTGGCAGCAACGGAGGCAAAATCGCTCGAGGTTTAGGGTTTCGGTGAGCAGAGGCAGCTACTCCGGCGAGTGGCCGAGAGTCGGCAGGTAACTCCATCCAAGGTTTCCCTTCTTTCTATTCCAATGTTCATTTTCATCCCTCCTTCCACGGGATTTTTTCGGACTCCTTCTCTTATGCGTTTCCAGTTTTTATACTTCTTTGGATAACATCATTGCTTGCCGTGCTTTACTTATTCTAGTTCTTGCTTTCGTTTCCCGATTGTATTCTATTCTCTGTTTGTTTATCCCAATAAGTACGCGTCCTTGCCATTGAAGTTAAACACTCTCGCTTCCTACTTGGTTCCCCGTTGGTTTTATGAATACTTTTATTTTTGTTTATGTTTTTATTGTGTATCAACTTCGATAACATTGGTTTTTGTCCCAACTCCTTAATTAACGTTGTTTATATAAGCACTGATCGTGGGAAGATTTGGCCCGTCGAGATATCTTTGCTATTTAAGAACTGTTTCTTTTCTTACTTTTTTTTTTTCCAAGATAATGGTTTTAGTTCACTCGATCTAAGAAGATTGTTTGCAATCTAGTTTCATAAAATGTTTGGCCAATTTCAATTCTTAAGCTTGATTACAATTATGAATTTCGCTTGTGTTTTCTGTTGCTCTTTCTTTTGTCTGTTCCATCCTCTGATGCTAACATGCCTTCGACTTTGATGTTAGGATTGTCAATATCATGGAAAATGCAGACTCACATGAGAAAGACACGAGTTCCTTAGGCCAGAATCATCTTGGTATTGATATTACACATAATCATGAAATAAATGAAAGTAGCCTACTTCATCAAGCTGAATCTTTGAGCCCGAATGATGCCTCCATCGATCTTCATCAGAAGGATGGTGAAGGATTGAACCTGCAAAATAGTAATAGTACAGAACAGCAGGCTCAAAATCCTAATGAAAAACAGATAAAGTGTGAAAGCTATGATGAAACAAAAAGCCCCAGGGCAGATTCTGATGATGATGGCAAAACTCATGTGGCAGGAGTTTCCCGTAGCAGTCCTACAAGTACCGTAGATCCACATGAAGATGCACAAGCATATGCGTGGCCTGAAAAGGCTATTGCTTTGAAAAATTTTGTCAAGGAGAAAGGAGCAGTGGCAGTTTCTACTGTTTTTCGCCGTCTTTCTGGCATCAAAGATGATCACGAGGAAATGACTCTTCAAGGAGAAGATAGGAACGATGATAGTGCTGAAGAAGAAAATTTCACTGGAGACCCTAAATCAGAGCCTGCTTCTCCGAGGACTTGGAATCCTCTAAGCTTTATCAAGATAAGTTGGGATACAGATGCACATGTCAAAACTGATGGTATAAAGAATGTGTCCCTGGAATCTCCAAAACAGGAAGCTGTAAATAAAGGAAGAATTATAGTTTATACAAAGCTTGGATGTCAGGACTCCAAGCAAGTTAGATTATTATTGCATCAGAAAGGGCTTAAATACATAGAAATCAATATAGATATTTATCCTAGCCGGAAGTTAGAATTGGAGAAGAATACAGGTTCCTCATCCGTCCCTCGTGTTTATTTCAATGATCTCCTTATCGGAGGTTTAGTGGAACTCGAGGCCTTGGATGAATCCGGTAAGTTTCAAGAGAAGATCAATTATCTTGTAAATGAGGATCCCTCACCTGCTGCCCCTTTGCCTCCATTACCTGGAGAAGATGATTCTTCTGGAAGTGGAACAGTTGATGAGTTGGCAAACATTGTCAAGAAAATGAAAGAATCTGTCATGGTTAAAGATAGATTATATAAGATGCGGTGGTTCAGTAACTGTTTTCTCGGATCTGAGGCTGTAGAATTTCTTTCTGAGGATCAATATCTGGAAAAAGAGGAGGTTAGTTCTTCATGCTTCACTTTGATAAACTGAAAAGTCCTAAGATCAATACCCAAATTGACACCAGAAACACATATATATGCTCATAAGGACATAATTGTATATGACATACATTCATAATAGTTAAGACTAATTGACTATCAAATCATATCTTTAGTATTACTACAATTGATTAGACAGAGATTAAAAGACCAAAGGTAGTCTACTTTTTTTTGGGCACCGACTTTACCCAAGGATACTTCTTGATACTTGGGATGCAACACCACTGTTATCTTTTGTTAACACTTAAGTATAATCAACCAACTTATATAGACATCCTAAAGAGGTTGCCACATTTTCTAGTTAATAAAATTCTCAGATGAATGCCCTATGAAGCCAACGGACTGGAGGATACATGCTCTTTTTTTTATGGGAAGTGCTATGATTCGGTTTTTGACATGAGGTATCATTGACATCACTGAAGTGAGACTGGTCTCTATGTCATATTATTAACCTGTGAATCAGTTTCTAATGGTTTGCAAGTGCACATGTAACCTACCTATTGTCAGACCCCCAATATCATGAAATGATGCATATGTGGATTTGGGGATGAGAGGAAAAGGAAGAATTGTGCGACGAGCCTCACAGGGTGAGAGAGGAATATGGTGTGTGTGTTTGTGGGGCGGGGGTGGGGGATGTAATGCACATAAAATTTATAAAAGAGATGGGTAAATGTGAGTCTAACTCTAATTTTCTATTCAGTATAACTTGATCCCTTAAAAAACACTCTAGATCGTTTATATATGAGGGAGCGGACTTACAAAAGGAATTAGCAAACTACCTTATTGAACATTTTTGATTGGCTCCTATTTGAATTCTAAGTTAATTAAATTAAATAGGTTTATTACAAAAATCAGAAAATCCTTAATTGATTATAATTTATTCCTTACAAAAATAAAAAGATTTTCTGACTCAAAATAACGATAAAAACCATCAACGTTCTAATTGGGCAAACACATATAATTTAGAATTGCATCGGTTCTCCTTTGCTTAGAACAACTTGTCTCCCGATTAGCCTCTTTTTCATCTTTCAACATTCTTTATGGTATTCCAATAAAAAAACATTCTTTTTAATATTTCTTTGAACAATAGGGCATAATTGCAAATTTTCTATCCATTTACTCCTAGGTTTCATTCTACTTAAACTTCCACTGATTTTAGCCTTTTCACAACAAGGTTTTGATCATGAGGCTCCCCAAACAACCTATTTTTCTTTAAAAGTCTGACCATGCCCACAAGCGGAAAGGACTCTAGGTTTCATGTGTTCCCAACCTAATGAACTATAAATATATAAAAAGTATCCTATTTTATATAGTTCTTATGATGCGCTTAAAGCTTTTCGTCAAAAACGAATCAATTTAGATAGTCCTTTGTGGCTCTTATGGCGACTAGACCAACATGTCATTGGTTCAAAGGAAGTTCCCATTGAAGTTCAATATGAATCCTTGGGGTATCTATCACGAGGTTTATGGGAACTATCTGATAGTAAGAAGCATAAAAAAAGAAATCCTTTATATATATTCGAACTACTTCCCATCGATCCCAAGCGGGGTAGAGGAATTGGTCGACTCATCGGGCTCATGACCTGAAGACGGGAAGTTTGAATCCTGTCCCCGCCATATTTCTTTTTATCAAGAAATAGAAGAAGTCGTACATGGGTTTCGTTGGGCCTACTCACATTAGTCATACACCAACAATAGTTGCCGGTTGGGGCCATTCATGCTTGACGATCACAAGTAGAAGATGCTTGCAATTGTGATGTGCGAGGATAGTGTCATCATCTATGGGGTGACATACTCGACATGTGGGAGGCTCTGTTGCCTTTCTTTGGTCGTGTAGGTATGGCACAACTATGTGATGAGCAACGACACCGTACAATGAATGAATGCAATAACAACAACCTCCTTGAGGTGCCCTTGCTTGATGATAACAAATACTGGGCACTAAGCAACGATGCTCATATCTATTAAGAGTAGGTGGAGAAGGCCATCAAGTTTGGGGACCGTAGTCGATCGTCGATGTAGGTTGCAAGGGTGGGTGTGCCTACGCATTTATGTGTGTGCCATGGTCATTATGGCCGATATTGGTTTGGGATACCAAGGGGGTCATAATGGACGGAGGTGGGTGCATGTTGGTGCAAGGTAACCTCGAGAAAGGGGAGGTTGGCATGTATGCATGAGAAAAGTGGTGACGACCACAAGAGGTTGCATGACCAATTGTAGTTGATAGCTATTACCTCAAGACAACAAGATCGACGAGAGTGAGCAACGGATAATCCGAAGAACGATACAGATGGACATGATATGTCTTGATGATGACTATAATGCCCCAAATTTTTCGACTTTTGCCAATTATTTTCGAAAGGTTTAGTTGAGGAATTTATTTAGGGTGAGAAACAGAGATCCAAACGAAGTGAAATTGTCTCAAATTGTTGGACTTTTGTGATGTGCATTTCGGAACATTACAGGTGGTATCAAAGATGGTAAGAAGCCCCATTAAATACTTACTGGTTAAGTAACCAAACATAGAGATGCATCGAAAATTGCAAGTAAGACACTAGTATTATCTCGTTTTGACTTCTAAAAGCCTTACATGGGCAACTTCCTTGACTTATTGCTATGATGATCTATCATCATACTTCTACTTTATGTCATCTCGTTAAACATCATGGGGTGTATAAAATTTCAGTACCTCTGTTCTTTGCGAAATTTATGGTTATTCCCTTCACATACTACGAGTTCAGGGGTCCATCGGGTTTCCTGCACTCTTTCAAGGAAGTAATGATCTACGTCCACTTATCAGTAGTAAGGTTGCATCTTATACCACCTCCACTCATTTGAATCCATGACTAGATCTTGGTGATTGCGTAAAAAGTATAGTGGATGACTCGAACTGGATCCCCAAAACACTGCTTCTCGATCCCTCGTCAAACTAGAACTGGATCCTTGGCCATCACCCAAACCCTCTTTAAAATAAACGGGTTTTGGAAAACTCTCTCGTGACCTCCTTTCAAAACATTGTTAGCTTGGTAGGTATGCTCACCTTCTTGAGATTTGAAGTTTCTATTGACATGAGAAAGATCTCTTGGCAAATTTATTAACACCTATTGTAGGCGAAGGTGGTGATTGGAAATCTAATAAAGGGGTATTCTCAAATGCTACCTTGCTTTAATTGGTTGGGATGCATCAAAGGGTGATGGGACTTAGAGGCTCGTGTATAGAAGATGTTGTAGGTTTTTTGGGGCTCGAGGGAGTTGGAGGTGGAAGGCAACACTACATTTGAAGTGCTATGTTATGAGGAGGGGGATATCAAGTAGTATTTGGAATGACTGGAGATAATGGTGAGGGCACATTCCTATTAATCGCATCGACAAAAGTAGAGAATGGGTTGGTTGAGCCATAGGAGGGATGCGTGGTGTATGAGAAATGGTGATGGAGAAGGTGGGTGCACACTAAGCGGTGGGGGGAGGGAAGGGGAGTTAGTCATGTGTCCTGATGAAAGTTCTCACCTAGAGTGTGTGGTACGCAGAATCCTGATTGTTGGATGTGATTTTACTGGGGGAAGCCTCGATGGAGAATCGGGGCATGGATTTAAATATCAAGATTATGGATGATATATCACATCTTATGTTTTGGTATCGATATCACTATAGTTTTCGCTTTTCCCAGATATCGGTTGATAATATCACAATATATCGATGATACCTCGTTTTTGTACTGATGATATAAGATATAACATTAGCTAAGTTCAGTTTGAATTTTCCACTATTTTGATTGATGTGGCCAACGCTGATGCACTCATATCGATATCACCTTTGTTGATTGTTTTAGATGGTTGTTGTAATGAGGAAAGAAGCATGAGAGATAGATTTGGATTATTTAAGCTTATAAAGGTTGATATGCTGGGGGATTTTGTATTGCCAGTCTCTCATTCTTGAACATGGGTTTTTGTATTGCCAGACTCCCAGATTCGTGGTTATTATGAATAATGTACTCTATATTTTTATATTATTGCGTTCACTTATTTGTTTGCTTTAGATATCTTTCGGGATATTGTTAATACACAGTTGCAATCTAATTTTCTATAAATGTGCTAAATATACCTCCTTTATTACTTTTTTTATTACTTTTATACTATTAACATTAATAATATAGTAGTATGGATCCCATCAATAAGTAAATAAGTGCTCCAATTTGGTGGGTGCACATTAAGTGATGGTGGGAGGGAAGGAGAGCTAGTCATGTGCTGATGAAAGTTCTCACCTAGAGTGTGTGGTATGCAGAATCCAGAGATGAGGACGGCAATGGGTTGTGACCTCGGTAGGTGATTGTTAGATGTGATTTTACCGGGGGAAACCTCGATGGAGAACCGGGGCATGGATTTAAATATCAAGATTATTGATAATATATCATATCTTAGGCTTTTGGTACCAATATCACCATAGTTTTCACTTTTCCTGAATATCGGTTGATATATCACAATATACCAATGATACCTCATTTTTGTACTGATGATATAAGATAAGATTAGATAAGTTCTCATATTGTTATCGCCTTTGTTGATAATTTTAGATGCTTGTTGTTGTGAGGCAAGGTGCATGAGAGGTAGATTTGGAGTATTTAAGAGGTAGATTTGGACTATTCTATAATATATATTAAAAACCGTCAGCTGCTTGGGTTGTAATTAATTTCTGCCAAGGACATTCCAATTTTACCCTTAGTCCTCTTCGATACATTCCTCTTTTACCCTTTCCACAGAAAGCTTTCTTTAATGTCGACCATCCGGATAATACCCTCTTGCCGCTTTGACCTTCCCCCCAAATCCAAAAATCAGAGACGATGATTGACGATGTTGGGAACTCTTTCGATGACAACCCCGAGAATGCATGCGATCTTGCATGTCTTCCTCTCCCCTCCCTGGCGATATACATCCCGAACTCACCTGCGGATGACCCTATTCGAATCATGACCCTTCTCCCCTTTCCTTTACCCCAAATCCCCTCTTGGGTTCTCGACCCGCCGTGCTATCTCGATCTTATCTCAACGGGATCTGGCGCGAAAATGGCGCTCTTTACTAGAATCTCACACCAGGGCATCGTCCAAGGGCAAGGGCTAGCCCGACAATGGTAAGGCCTTGACGGCGGTGCACTACAGTTCCTCCGCTACGAAGTAGGGTAGGGAGTGGAGCACCCGAGCCATGAAGAAGGTTGAGGTCGCTGCCTCTGTTCCTCCATCCCCTTCATCATCGTCATCGGCCTGAACTCGCAAATTCCAAGCCCACCCTCGAGCACCGTTTGAGATCTCGATCTCTCTTGGATTTTGCGGTAATAGTTGCCCGAAAGATCTAATTTTTATTATTAAACCTTATGGAAGTGATTTCCTCTTAAACTATAGTTTTCTTACCTCTTTAGTTTGTCGCGGATTTTCCCTGTGTGGATTGGATATATCTAATTGAATAGAGATCGGTTGGTGGTTTTCATCTTATGCTTGAGATACCACATGGTCTGAGTGAAGTAACACCTTTCATCATGACCTCACAAGGTAGAGGTTACTGCCTGCTCTGCCAAGGTTCTATCTCCACATGAAGACAATGAAGAGCCTAAACGTATCCTCTTGTGGGGGGTTGCAGAATTTTGAGGTGTCGTCAACAGTGAATCTGTGAGGGAAATCGCAATCGACGTCGCTCATGATAGGAGATTATTAGTAATGCATGTGCACACTCTCAAGTAAATGCATCTCTCTGGTAACAACAACACATCGACAGTAATGGTAGTGTTGATGAACAATGCATAGCAGGAGCAAAGTTGCAAACTTGCAATCTATCCATCTGAGTGCATGGTTGCGTAGACTAATTTCCTCCCAGTTCTGCTCCCTGTCAAAGATTTGTCTACAAATTAACATGTTTCTGAGGTTTTGACTCCCTAATATCACCATCGCCGTAAGCACCTATGCAATTCGAGTCACCGTCGATCAAACCTGACTAATGGTAGCTCCATTTACATTCTTGAGTGTCGGTCTTTTCCTATGAATATTTTTTGATTGAATATGATTTAGTGCTCCTTTTAGTTGGTTATTATCATAGTTGTTTTCAACTTCATTCTCATTTTTCTTCTCCTTCTTGACTATACACATTCCAACATTTTTCCTTCTCTTCATGTAGAGCATTCTGTTACCGATAATGAGACGATAACTGTTGACGCATATGAGTACCTGTACCTCTTCTCTATTTTATTTTTTCAGTTGTCTACTTTATGTAATTTACCCATAGGCTACTCTCCTATATAAGAGAGCCTAGGGCTTATGGAATAAACAAGCTATTCATTTTTCCCAACATGGTATCAGAGCGACGGTCCTAGACCGGAGTTCTCGAAACCCTAACCCTAACCCCACCACACCCGTCGCCCCCTTCTCTTTCTTCTCGCTACATCGGCGCCGCCCGAGCTCGGCGTTGTTCCATCGGCACCGCCTCTCCATCGCGTGCGTTGGCGTGCGCCTTCTCCTTGCGCACCTGCGCGCACGCGTGCTGGGCGCTGGTGAGTGCCTTCTTCTTGCGCACCCTGCGCACCTTGCCGTGAACCGGTGCGCATCGCCTCCACCGCCTCGTGCATCCTTGCGCACCGTGCTGCAGGCCTAGGGCTTCGCCTGTGCGCACCAGTGCACCGCCTGTACACCCCTGCACCATTGCGCACATCCCCTGCGCGCACGCTGTAGCACCAGTGCACGCATCTCCTGTGCGTGACTCCTGTGTGCGGCTGTGCGACTGTGTATCCAACTCGCATAGCGTGCCCAGTTTGCTGTGCTGTCAGTTCGCGTGATTCCAGGGCATCCAGCGCGTCAGCGCGCGTAGCTAGCATACGCGTGCACGGTCCCAAGCCCTAAAGCGCAGAAAACAATTAGCATGGGTTTAGTTGCTTGAGGTCTACACATGCAACTAAACCCGTCTATGTCATTGTAGACAAATCACAGATTGGTTTGTCAGACGTTCCAGTCTTCATTATCCAGTATGTCAGAAAGCAATACAGATATCCCATCTATTGGCGCATTCCGTGGTCCAGCGCCTATTGTGAAGATGGATGGTACCAACTATGAACTGTGGGCAATGCAGTTCATGAGCATGATGAAGTCTACGGGTAAGAAGCACATTCTTACCGAACCAGAGCCTGCTGAGAAGACTGGAACTAATGCCTCCTGGGAGGCTGATGACGCATACGCCAAGGTTTGGCTATCTGGCACGTTGGCAATTGAGATTGCCAATGACATCCTCCATCAATCCACAGCGAAGGATATGTGGGACATTATGGCAGCTACATATTCCCAGGCGAAGAACGAGACAAAGATTCTGCAACTCCAGCATGATATCTTCACCATCAAGCAGAATGGTCGCCCCCTACATTCCCTCTATACATCACTAAGAGGGATGTTCGAGAAGCTCTATAGCTACATGCCCTTGACAGCCACGCTAGAACAACAGAAGACATATAGGAACGCGACTATGGTGGGCGTGTTTCTAGCTGCACTTGATCCTGAGTACGAGGTGGCACGATCACAAATTTTGGCCGACTCTACTATTCCTCCCATGGAGGAAGCCTTCCATAGACTGAGTCGGATTACAGTTCCTTCAACAGCTGCGAGTCAGAATTCCTCAGCCATGGCAGCAAACAGAGGTCGTGGATTTCATCACCAGGGCCGTGGACGTGGACCCCGTGGAAGGGGTGGCCGCACTAGGCCGACCTGCACCTATTGTCACCGAGTCGGACACAATGAAGATACATGCTATTCGAAGCATGGATTTCCTGCATCCGCGAGAGCTGCTGAGCAGATAGAGCCCCCATCTGCTGCTACTTTGGATCAACGGTTCGACGATCTTGTTGCCCGTCTGAGGGGCATTATTCCACCATCTGGACCAGCACCGACTGCAGAGAGTCATTCTGATGCCGCTGCTTCTGCCTCTGCGTCTACCAGTACTTCAGGTAGTATACTTGCACTGAATAGTAGTAGATCCGATACTTTACCATGGATTATGGACTCGGGCGCTACACATCACCTATGTGGCGACCAGAGTTTGCTTTCAGGATATACTCAGATACCTCCAGGTCGGACAGTTGTGATTGCCAATGGCACTCATTCCCCCATCACTGGACAGGGGGAGGTTAGATTGACATCTTCTATGCAGCTCAAGAACGTGCTACATGCACCGGATTTTTCAATGAATCTATTGTCAATTAGTCAGATTACGAAGGATCTACATTGTCGGGCAATTTTTGATCCATCTTCTTTGATTTTTCAGGACATCCATACGGGCAACGTGATTGGTCGTGGTTATGAGCAAGGAGGCCTCTACCGCCTGAATCAGACTCCCTTTGCTGGAACCTCATCCTCTCCTTCGGGACAAGCATCAACATTATTATAGCATCTGCGTTTTGGTCATTTACCGCTTCAGAAGTTGCGTCAAGTTCTACCCTATGGTCTTTCTCACACACCTATTCAGTGTGAGGCGTGTCAGTTGGGAAAGCATCACATGTCGTCCTTTCCCAGTCGTCCAGGTCGGAGTAGTAACTCCAAGTTTGAGTTGTTTCACGTCGATGTCTGGGGTCCAAGTCGTGTTCCCGATCATCAGGGACACATGTTTTATATTGTATTTGTGGATGATTTCTCTAGAGTGTCATGGGTGTTTCTGATGAAGAATAAATCTGAAGCAGGAAATATTATTATCCATTTTCTGAATGAAATACAAAATGTTTTCTCCACATCTGTCAAGCTTGTGAGAAGTGATAATGCTTTAGAGTTGTGTACCAACATTCTGGCCAATTACTACTCCTCAAAAGGGATTATTCACCAAACATCTTGTGCTCATACATCTCAACAGAATGGGATTGCTGAAAGAAAACACACTACTCCTCAAAAGGGATTATTCACCAAACATCTTGTGCTCATACATCTCAACAGAATGGGATTGCTGAAAGAAAACACCGTCACCTTCTTGATGTCACAAGATCACTTCTTGTACAGAGTCATGTTCCCTACTCCTACTGGGGTGATGCAGTTCTCACTGCATGTTACCTAATCAACCGTATGCCTTCGTCTGTCCTGAATGAACAGATTCCGTTTTCACTCATTCATCCTAACAAGGATCTGTTCACTCTTACTCCTCGTATTTTTGGGTCAGTTGCGTTCGTCCATCAGTTGTCGCCCGGTACTGACAAGCTCTCTCCTAGGGCTGTCAAGTGTGTCTTTGTTGGGTACTCCAGAACTCAAAAGGGGTACAAGTGTTTTGATCCTGTGCGTCGGCGGTATATGATCAGTGCAGATGTTACATTTTTTGAATCTGTTATGTATTTTTCAGCATCAGGAGACAACCAGCTACCATCTATACCTCCTGATGCCATATACATGACACCACCACCTCAGATGTCGACACCACTACCACCACCACCTCCACCACCGCCACCACCACCGCCACCGCTTGTCTCACCACTACGATTCCATTACACCCGCAGGCTTCCTCCAGCTCATGGTCCTGACCCGTCAACTAGCTCGCCTATGGTATGTAATGAAAATATTAATATTGATGGAACTGACGACATTTCTGAGCAGGATATAGTGCAGGAGACAGATGAGAATACAGATGATTTGGATGTCCCAATTGCTATATGAAAGTCAAAGAGAAGCTGTGCCAAATATCCATTATCAGCAGTCGTGTCTTTTGAGAGACTATCTGGAGAATTCAGGTCGTTTGCTATGGCCCTTTCAGCTACAGACATTCCACGGAATCATCATGATGCTCTGCAGGATGCTAGATGGCGGCTAGCAATGGAAGAAGAAATGGCGGCACTTCAGTCCAGAGGAACTTGGAGCTTGGTTCCTATACCTCCAGATGTGTGACCAGTGAGCTGCAAGTGGGTGTTTACAGTGAAGCACAATGCAGATGGCTCCATTGACAGGTACAAGGCACGCCTTGTTGCACGTGGCTTCACACAGACATACGGGGTGGATTACCTTGACACATTCTCGCCTGTGGCACGTCATTCCACTCTGCGGATCTTGTTATCAGTTGCAGTTGCTAGAGATTGGCCGCTTTATCAGCTGGACGTGAAGAATGCATTCCTATATGGCGAATTGCAGGAGGAAGTCTATATGCAACAACCACCTGGGTTTGCTGTTGAGGGGGAGTGTTTCAAGGTATGCAGGTTACATAAGGCCATTTATGGCCTTAAGCAGAGTCCCATAGCATGGTTTCAGAAGCTCTCAGATCTTTTTGAGAAACAAGGATATAAACATTCCAATGCTGATCATTCCTTGTTTGTACAGAAGACTGCTAGAGGTATCATTGTAATCATGGTTTATGTTGATGATATCTTGATTACAGGAGATGATGAGCAGGGCATTAAGCAGGCAAAAGAAAGGCTGGGAATCGAATTTGTCACCAAGGACTTGGGAGTCCTTAGATATTTTCTGGGGCTGGAGTTTGCTAGAAATCCATATGGATTAGTAATGTCGCAGAGGAAATATGTTACAGACCTATTGAGTGAGACATGTATGCTAGGGTGTCGACCTGCTACGACACCAATGGATCCCAGCATGAAGCTCTATGATGATGACACAGAAGAGGTGGACAGGAGAAGGTACAGAGAACTGGTAGGCAAACTATTGTATGTCACGATCACTAGACCTGATATATCATTTGCAGTGAGTCGTGTGAGCCAGTTCATGGAGCAACCACGTCAGGTCCATATGGATGCAATACACATGATTCTGAGATATCTAAAATCATCTCCAGGTGCATGCTTGCTATTTAAGAAGGGAAAGGAGATCTCTATCACAACATGTGCTGATGCAGACTATGCAGGATGCCCCAAAGACAGGAAGTCCACCTCAGGATTTGCAGTCTATGTTGGAGATGCCCTAGTCTCGTGGAGGAGCAAGAAACAGACAGTAGTAGCTAGATCCAGTGCTGAATCCGAATACAGGGCTATGGCCCAGGCTAGCACAGAAATGATGTGGGTGAAATCTTTACTTACAGATCTATGTCTTGATATACCGCTTCCTATGATGTTGGAATGTGACAATCAAGCCGCCTTGTTCATTGCAAACAACCCAGCCTTTCATGAGAGGACCAAGCATATTGAGGTGGACTGTCACTACATACGTGACATGATTCAGAATGGGTTCATTGCTACATCTCACGTCACATCAGAGAACCAGACTGCTGATATATTCACCAAGGCATTACTTCGAGGTCCATTCCAGAAGTGTGCGTCCAAGCTGAGCATGATTGATATCTATGCTCCATCTTGAGGGGGAGTGTTGACGCATATGAGTACCTGTACCTCTTCTCTATTTTATTTTTTCAGTTGTCTACTTTATGTAATTTACCCATAGGCTACTCTCCTATATAAGAGAGCCTAGGGCTTATGGAATAAACAACCTATTCATTTTTCCCAACAATAACATTATCGTGAACATAGTCATTTTTTTGAATGTATTGTCAGGGTTCAAAAAGGCGGCCTAGGCGGCCGCATATGCGTACTCGGGCAACCAACCGCCCCGAGTATTTGATATGCATTCAGAAGGCGCTCAAAGCGCATATGCGGCCCGAGTATGCGGCCCGAGTATGCCGCATATGCGGCCGCATATGCGCCTGAATTTGTAATAGAGATCCCCCCAAATTTATTGATGGATTTTTTCTCCGAAAATCATAAACCTCGTAATACCCTCTCGCAAAAGAAACCTTACACGCCTCCCTTTTCTCCTCCGCCATCGTGAGAAAAGCCCTAGCGGGAGATTCTCCTCCGCCCTCCCTCGAGATTCTCCTCCGCCATCGCTAAGGAGCAGAGGACCGCGACGCAGGCTGCTGGTCTTACCGCGAGTCCGCGACGCAGGCTGCTTCCTCTCTCTCCCTCCGCGAGTTCGCGAGGCTAGGCAGGCTGCTCCTCTGCGTTCTCTCATTGCGAGTCTGCGAGGTGAGGCAGGCTGCTCCTCTACGCTCTCTCCCTCCGCTGCTTTCTCCCGTACACTGGTTCTGGATTCTTACATCAAAGTAAACAATCTAATTAAGCCCTTTTTGCATTTTTTGCTGCTCTGGATTCTTACATCAAAGTATGACATTGTTTAATAACGATTAATTGGTTAGATTTGAACTGTGATTTTTCGGATGAAGAGACACTAGCACTGCTCAACCAACAAATGATTTAAATGGATATATGAAAGTTTCATCATCGGACGACACACAACCACTTAATCTTGATATTATCTTCGTGATTTTAAGTATGCTTAGATTGGAAGATGAACCTTTTATGTGAATACATATACACAACTGATAAGGATTAGGCAGAGATAGTAAGTTAGGAAAGACACAGATATTGTTGCATGCATACATCATAAATTGATGCAACTATATTATTCAATAAAGTTCTTTGTCTTGGTGTTGAACATCTTAGCTTTAGCTCCTTGGGTTTGAGCATGAACCTCCATCTTAGTTTTGTTCACCGGACACGTATGTTTTTTTAAAATACTTACATTTTATATTTTTTTTAAATATAAAATGTCTAGTATTTGAATTTATTATTATATTACTAATTATTTTTAATTAAAATAATAGAAATTGCATAGCCTGCATATACTTCCGCATATACTTCCGCCTGCCCGCTTACTCGCTTCAGACCGCCTGACCGAACGAATACCGCATACCGACTTTCTGAACCTTGTGTCTTGCAGTTCCTGACTTCATAAAATAACTAAAACCAGACGGTTTATTCTCCAAGAAAAGATGATAGGGATCATCATCTTCTTTTTTCTAACTCATTCAATTAAGTTTGTCAAACTCAGAATAGTCGTCAAGCTTCAAACAAGATGAACCATGTCAAAACACTATTGCCATTGATGGAACCACCTCGTCAAAAAATGGATAAGTTGCTTTACTTAACCATATGCTCCATGGCGTGTTTTCTTCTCATTCAAGAAAAAGGATTAAGATACACATTACTGGGGCGTAAGGAGAATCCCTTCCCACAATTATTCACAGCCATGAATGTGCACGGGCCTTGATTGGAGAGGTTGCCTGTGTAAAAAAACTTCCCATGCAATCGAAGGTAAATACACAATAAGCATTTGCCACTGTGCATTGAGGATGCAGAATGGACATACATGTATACCTTGCATGAGTCGGTCAATGATTGTTTTCTTATTATAATGACTATTTTCCTTGTAATGTCATCTTGAAGTTGTAGATGGCACTTCTTTATTATTTAGAAAACCCAACACTTTATCATAAGTATCCGATATATACACTAATTCAGTGTAATTATTATATTGAATTTTTAATATTGTGCATATGTATGGGCGCTTGAAAGGATTGCAAATATGAAAAAGATTTAACTAATATGATAATCTATAATAGACGCCTCATCGCGATAAGGGATATTGTTGCTTTTGTCGTCGGTGTTGGCAATGAGCTTCAACGAGACATCATCAGTGGAACATTCCTACAGATTTACAATGCTTACCTACTAGGTCCGATTCGAATAGTATATCGTAATTGCTTGGTCTTTTCCTAGAACCACGGACTATTGATTGTGATGGAAATGACTCAACCATTTCGAGGGCCAATGGATCATGTCCACGAAAACGGAGATCAAAATGGAAGACATATTAATTAGTGCTTGTCTACTATGTCCGAGTCAAGCATTATCTTGATTTCTCACATACATATCATTTTTTCCTAAGATGTGCATTTGTATGGCCTTGAATGTTTTATCAGCTATCCATACACATTAATTGGCAGTTGCCTATACGTCTGAATTGTCTTTGCGTCACCGCCCAGATTCATGCATCTCAAACATCGACTATTCACTAGATATGAAGGCAGCCAATAGAACATATTAAAATATACCATTCCATTCATATTCTTTTCCACCGATGGCTTCTATCTAGATGCAACAAGTTACTCCTTGAACAACTTCGATCGAGTATCTTTTCCCGTGCAGAGCACGTGTTCCTACTAGTTAAGCTTATAAAGGTTGATATGCTGGGGGATTTTGTATTGCCAGCATTCTCAAACATGGTGATTCTGTATTGCTAGACTCCCAGATTTGTTGTTATTATGAATAATGTACTCTATATTTTTATATTATTGCATTCACTTGTTTGCCGGCCTTAAATATTGTTGGAATATTTGTTTATATGCTTCACTTATGTGAGAGATGGGTAAATGGATCTCTTTGGGATCCATTTACCCCATCCAATTGTTTAGTCCCACATCTACCAGTTGTAAGATGAGGAGACTCAGTGATTGAAAAGCTGGAGAAATTGACAGGATGAAAAGCCTTGTGCCTCTTGAGGGGTGGAAGACTAGTGTTTGCGAAGGTTGTACTATCGACAAATGTAAAGCCTTGAACTTGGCATCTCTCGGATCCTATATAAGATTCCGGCTCGTCAAGAGGAAACCAACGGAATTTGTTTCGTGTGAATCGGACTTCGTTTCGATTTGTTATGATTTTCAGAAGAAAGAGAAGTAAGGAGGTTTAAAATGTCATTAACCTGTAATGACTGTCATTAAGACTAATTAAGCATGATTAAAGAAACTAATGACGGATTGAAATCCGCTAATGACTATTAGCGAACACTAATCAATAGTTAGCAAAAGATAAGCGTAAGCCGTGGAAGTTAAATCGTGATTAGTGAAAGTTAATTACGATTAGCGTTAATTAAGCGTCATTAGCGAATCTAGAATCATCTGAATTTTTTTAACTTAAGCTCTAAGTTTCGGATAAGTTTTGGTCAAAACTATGGGCCAAAACTATGGGCTACTAACCGCGGTTAAGGTCTAAAGCATGGTTTTTTAACCATGGTTAGCGGTTTTCTGTAGCCTATAAATACCCCCACCCATTCATTCTCTACGATTTCCAGTACTGCTACCACCTCAAGGGCTAGGGTCTAAAGGTCAGGATGAGGAGTGGGAGCGAGGAAGGAGCGCTAGCGAAGTGCTGCCAGGAGAACGAGGAGGAGGAAGGTACGATCATCTCCTAGTTGATTTTGTAAGTATGCTCGAACTTGAGATAGGGTTTTCGATTCATCTTCTTCTAGCTTTGTTTTCGATTCATCATTCTTTTCGATTCGTTTTCTGTTGTTGTTCGAAGAGAAATCTGTGTAACATACTGCTTACGTGCGGACGACTATGCAAGCCAGTGAATCATGTGATTCGTCACACTTTCACTCACCTATGACGCTTGGTTACTACAAATTCTCCACTGCTTATTGTTCTATTCTTTCTTTTCCGCTTTTATAGTTATTTTGATGGAGAAATCTGTGTCATACCCTAGTTAGGTACATACGACTATGCACGTCAGTGAACCCTGTGATTCGTCACACCTTCACTCATCTAAGATGCATGGTGTCTACCGATTCTTCATCGCTTGTAGTTTGATTATATTCTTTCAGTTTCCTTGTTGTTTTCCTCTCGGTAATTTTATAGAGGAAACTCTTTCTGTTTTTCTTTTAAAATATGCCCCGATATAAGGGGAAATTCTGCCGAATTTTTTTATAATAATATATCCCGATATAAGGGAATTTCTGTCGAAATTTTTATAGAAATATATCCTGATATAAGGGGAAATTCTGTCGAAATGTTTATAGAAATATGTCCCGTTATAAGGGGAAACACTGCTGAAATTTTCATAAAAATATTACCCCGTTTAAGGGGAAGCTCTGCTAAAATTTTAAGAGAAAAATATGTTCTTCACGTTCTTCGTGTGCTCTTTACGTTCTTCGTGTTCTTCGTGTTTTCTTCACGTTCTTCGTGTTCTTCGTAGTTCTTCGTGTTTTTCGTTCGTTCTTCGTGTTCTTGGCACGTTTTTAGCATTTTTGATACGAAAATGAAATTCGATCGTTTCAAGAGCTCTAAATCATCCTTTTTGAAAAAGAATCACGATAAAGAACTGTATATACGAGAGAGTTCTCGATTAGGTAACGAAATTATTTCTTTTTGCTGTTGGGTCTTCATATGTGATCGTTGAGATTTCTATATTTATGCTCCTTGCTACGAAGAACCCTAATTTAGCTATTTTTGAGAAAGTATGAAGAGTTGCTTTGTGATTTCAACTAAAATAAAGTATAAGCATCGAATGGATGCAGTGGCTTGGAAAGTTAGAATTTGAGAGTTAAAATGAGCATAAATATGTGTATATATATGAATTGATATATGTGTAAGTTTATAGTCAGTATTTAGGTTTATGCAAATCTAAAGCTTAACGGAGGAATTACATAATGGGAATTGATGTGTTTTGAGTTGGATCCTCAAAAGGATTGTGTCTTACGTTAAGAATGACTGGAAATAGAACCACCGATCGGACATGCAACATGTAGGTTTGTCGGAAGGAATCCGTATTGGTGTTGCCGTACCTAGGTGGTACACGGTTGTCTTGTTATGATAAGTGCGCACGAAATGAATGATTTGCAATGCGTGGTACCGGGAGCCAATATATCCGGGTTGAACGACGGAAGATGTGGTTGTGGCATGTGGAAGCATGGATGGTTCAATTGCGGCTGGGTCACGTTAACATGTTTTTAAAGCCGCTAGGTTATGTGATTGAAGGTTAGCCCGAGGTTTTAAACAACCGGATTCTCGAGGACGGTGTGCTCCTTTGTTTGCTAGGCTGAGGGTTTGAGATCCTGATTAAAAGAAGAAAAGGAAATTGTCAGGGTAGTATTGGAGGATTGGTTGAGGCAACGTGCGGCGGTATACGCTTACCAGATCAACGTAATCTCCAATCTCGAAGTGTCTACATATTCAGAGTCCATATAATGGTGAGGTAATTCCCTGGACTAATCCCTGACGTGGAATAGAAAGGAATAAGACCTAAATTAATGAGAAGGGATGAAACTTTTTGTGATAACAAGTTCGAAAAATTACACCATTTGTTTGCTTCTCTTCTTCGTTACTTAACATTCGCTAATTGTTATCCTATGATTTATGGAAAACCCAACAGGTGTCGGTGAGCCATCACAAGGACTTTAGTAATCCAGTCAGCTAAAATAGTAGCCATCCAGCCAGGCGTAGTAGCTTTACTCTATATGGTAGTTTGTAATCTTTTTGTGTATTTCCTTTCGAGTTGATGTACATGTAAATGGTTATAGTGGGACAATGTATCATGTGAACTTTATATTGTGAATGAAAAAGTGTTGAAATACTTCCTTCTGAGTATTTTTAATTGCAGTCTGTTTCTGAATGGTAGTTGTGATTGCTGAATAAATTATTGCTGAGTAACCAGATTCGGATATGGGAGGATCCGACAACCTGAAATCGGGGTCGTGACAGATTGGTATCAGAGCCCGGTTACTCCAGTAATTTACTCAGTAATTGATAACTGAGCGGTATTAAGAAATTAAGATTGTCTTAAGATCCTTTGATCTTAATAAGCGACTGTAGTACCATGCACAAGCCATTGTCTCTTATGTACATTATGCTAAAATGTATAGGACCTAACCTTTAGCCTTGACTATCGCAGGATCATGGCAGACCAAGACGTGTCTAGGCAATTAACGGCTATGATGACAATGCTGCAAGAAATGGGGCAAAAACAAGCATTAGAGGAGAGACTCAATGCACAAGCTGAGAGACCTGAGGCATCTACACCTGTGGATGTTAGGATTGAGGGTTCTGTCCATCTTTCTAAGAAAGAATCTAGTTACCATCCTTCCACTGAGTTTGCTCCTATCCCAGCTGAAGGAGCAATGGAGAGAGGTCTTCTTAGACACCAAAAACTACTAAATAATTACCGAAAGGAAAAGATTTCTCGATTTAGAAGCATAGAGACATCTACTGATGCAGAACTATGCTTGATGACGTCAGCATGATATTAAGAGTAATATACGCACCAGTAGACACTTGGGTGCACTTTGCTAATTACTCCTTATCAGACTAAGCAAGACGATGGTGGAGAGCAATTTTCAAAAAATTAGTAGATCCCGTTCCATAGGATATCTTTGAAGAAAGGTTCCGAGCTCACTTTTTTCCCGTCATTGGGAAGAATTGAGGAGGAGGGAGCTGACTTCCTTGACCCAGGTTTCCAATAATGTACGAGATTATCATATTCACTTTACGGAGCTGCTACGTTACTCCTTAGCTCTGTAAGCTTCACCACAAGAATGTCTTACCAAATTTGTTAGCGGGCTTCAGCGAGATCTTAGAGAGAAGTTTGCAGGCTTTAGAGCCACCACTATAGATGAAGCCATGTACATCGCCTCTCGTATTGAGATGGAAAGGGATGAAACCGCCAAATAAGGTGCAGATATCCCCAATACAGTCTTTCGAACTAGGTATGGACATTATGAATTTTTAGTCATGCCTTTCGGATTAACAAATGCTCCAACAACCTTCATGGATCTCATGAATAGAGTATTCAAGGAGTTCTTAGACCACTTTGTAGTAGTCTTTATTGATGACGTGCTTATTACTCCAAGGATAAGTACCAGCATTAACACCATCTCCGGCAGACACTTGAAACACCAAGGAAGAACAAATTGTATGCTAAATATAACAAATGTGACTTCTGGTTTTCCGAAGTATCCTTTTTAAGCCATGTTATTTTTGTGGAAGATATATCAGTTGATCCTACAAAGGTTAGTGCGATGATAAGTTGGGAACACCCGAAGACTGTCACATAAATACGATTTTTTTTAGTTTAGCTGGGTATTATAGAAGATTTGTGAAGGACTTTTCACGAATAACATTGCCAATGAGTAGGCTGACTTAAAAGGAAGTTCCATTCATATGGTCCGTCGCATGCAAAGCGAGTTTTCATACACTGAAAGTATGCCTATCATCTGCACCTATCCGTACCCTACCCTCTGGGAGTGAAGGGTTTACAGTGTTCACTGACACATCTAAAGGACTTGGGGCAATTCTTGTGCATCATGGTAAGATAGTTGCGCATGCATCGCGGCAACTCAGAACATATGAGAAGAACTACCCGACACATGACCTTGAATTAGCTGCTGTAGTTTTCGCTTTAAAGATATAAAGACACTACCTCTATGGTATTACTTTTGAAATTTTCACTGATCATAAAAGTTTGAAATATCTGTTCGATTAGAAGGAGCTCAATATGAGATAGAGACAATGGGTAGAGCTGTTGAAGGACTATAATTGCACCATCTCCTACCACCTCGGTAAGGAGAACGCCGTAGCAGATGCCCTTAGTAGAAGAACTTATTCACATGGGTTGGTGAGTGCTATCCACTTCTGGGGTGTACTATCAAAGTTAAGTGAATGGAAACCATTTGATAGTAGTGCCGATACTATAACTATTCCTCACCGATTCAAATAGAGATCCGGAATAGAATAAAGAAAGGATAGGGGGATGATTCAGTCCCTAAATACTTGAGACAACGACTTAAGAAGAATGAGATGAAGGAATTTTATATACAAGCTGGGTTACTGTATAACCATCATAGAGCTTGTATACCAAACACACCCGAATTTGAGGAAGGAAATCTTACGTGATGCGCATTGTTCTAGATTATCCATTCATCCAGGAATTACGAAGATGTATAAGGATCTTCGTTCAAACTTTTGGTGGCCAGGAATGAAGAAAGATGTTACTGAGTTTGTGAATTCTTATTTCACTTGCCAGCAGGTAAAGACTTCACACCAAAAAAATCAGCATGATTGTCTTATACCTGAGTGGAAATGGGAAAGAATTTCCATGAACTTCGTTACTGGCTTACCTCATACGACTGGTAGTAATGATAATATCTGGATTATAATAGATCGTTTGACCAAGGTAGCACACTTTATTCCGATAAGTTTATCTTCCACTCCAGATCAGCTTACTGAGTTATATATTACATATGTGATCCGTCTTCATGGCATCCCAAACGAGGTAGTTTCCGATCGAGATTCACGATTCACCTCACACTATTGGGAAAACTTAATGAAAGTCTTAGGCACAAAGCTATGCTTTAGCACAACATATCATCCACAAAAAGATGGTCAAGCAGAACGTACGATTCAGACTTTAGAGGATATACTACGAGCATGCGCCTTAGAATGGAAATGATCATGAGTGAAATATTTGCCTCTTGCAGAATTCACCTACAACAATAGTTACCATGCAAGTATTGGCATGACACCATTAGATGCACTATATGGACGAAGGTGTACTACTCCTTTGTGTTGGCAAGAGGTCGGGATAAAGATTCTTTATGATTCAGATAGATTCCAAGAGACACTGGAAGCTGTAGAGCTTGCTCGAAAAAGACTATCTGTCCAGAGTCGCCAGAAAAGCTATAGTGATACCAGACGAAGAGACCTTGAGTTTGAGGTAGGCGACTTTGTATTTCTAAAAGTATCGCATGTGAAGGGAGTTTAAAGATTTGGCTTGCGTGTGAAGTTGGCATCCAGGTTCGTGAGTCCCTTTGAAATTATTCAACGGATTGGAAAAGTCGCATATAAACTTGCACTTCCTCCACATCTTTCGACAATACATGATGTTTTTCATGTATCAAATCAGAGAAAGTATATTACACATCCTTAGCATAAGATAAGCTATGATGGTCTGCATGTTCAGCCAGACTTGACATACCTAGAAATACCTGTGTAAATACTGAATAGGGATATCAAGAAGTTGAGAAATAAAGCGGTACCTCTAGTTAAAGTGTTGTGGCGTAATCAAGAGTTTGAAGAAGCCACATGGGAACCTACGGTAGAAATGAGAAAAAATACCCGTACTTGTTTGAATGATAACACTATGTACTGTGTATATCTTTATTATAAATGAAATGGCGTTCATTCTCTTTAAGGTTGTTATGGTTTCAATCCTCTTTAAGGTTGTTACGCCTATATTTCTAGTCTCGAGGATGAAACTTCCTTTAAAGTTGATATAATTGTAAAGACTTGAACTTGGCATCTCTCGGATCCTATATAATAAGATCCGGCTCATCAAGAGAAAATCAACAGAATTTGTTTCGTGTGAATCGGACTTCGTTTCGATTTGTTATGATTTTCGGAAGAAAGAGAAGTAACGAGGTTTAAAATGTCATTAACCCGTAATGACCGTGACTAATTAAGCATGATTAAAGAAATTAATGACGGGTTAAAATCCGCTAATGACCATTAGTGAACACTAATCAATAGTTAGCATAAGATAAGCGTAAGCTGTGAAAGTTAAATCGTGATTAATGAAAGTTAATCACGATTAGCGTTAATTAAACGTCATTAGCGAATGTAAAATCCTCTGGAATGTTCTAACTTAAGCCTTAAGTTCCGGATAAGTTTTGGCCAAAATCACAGGGCAAAACCATGGGTCGCTAACCGCAGTTAAGGTCTAAACCATGGTTTTCTAACTATAGTTAGCGGTTTTCTAGAGTCTAAATATCCCCTATCCATTCATTCTTTACAATTTCCACTACCACCACCGTCCTAAGGGCTAGGGTCAAGAGGTCAGGAGGAGGAGTGTGAGGCGAGGAAGGAGCGCTAGCGAAGTATTGCCAGGAGAACAAGGAGGAAGGTACGATCCTCTCCTAGTAGGTTTTGTAAGTATGCTCGAACTTGAGCGAGGGTTTTTGATTCATCATCTTCTAGCTTTGTTTTCGATTCATCATTCTTTTCGATTCATTTTCTGTTGTGGTTCGAGGAGAAATCTGTATAACACCCTACTTAGGTACGGGTGGCTATGCACGTCAGTGAACCCTGTGATTCGTCACACTTTCACTCACTTAAGACGCTTGGTATCTACCGATTCTCCATTGCTTATTGTTCTATTCTTTCTTTTCCGCTTTTATAGTTATTTTAATAGAGAAATCTGGTGCGTGCGGCCATGCACGATAGTGAACCCTGTGATTCGTCACACTTTCACTCATCTAAGATGCGTGGTGTCTACCGATTCTTCATCGTTTGCAGTTTGATTATATTCTTCCAGTTTCCTTGTTGTTTTTCTCTCAGTGATTTTATAAAGGAAAGTCTTTCCGTTTTTCTTTTAAAATGGGTCCCGATAAGGGGAAATTCTGCCGAAATTTTTATAAAAAATGTATCCCGATATAAGGGGAAACTCTGTCGAAATTTTTATACAAATATGTCCCGATATAAGGGGAAATTCTGCCGAAATGTTTATATAAATATGTCCCGATATAAGGGGAAACGCTACTGAAATTTTCCTATAAATATCACCCCGTTTAAGGGGAAGCTCTGCTGAAATTTTAAGAGAAAAATATATTGTTCACGATCTTCGTGTTCTTCGTACGTTTTTTACGTTCTTTGTGTTCTTCGTGTGTTCTTCGTGTTTTTCGTTCGTTCTTCGTGTTCTTGGCACATTCTTAGCGTTTTTGATACGAAAATGAAATTCGATCGTTTCGGGAGCTATAAATCATCCTTTTTGAAAAAGAATCACGATAAAGCACTACATATAAGAGAGAGCTCGATTAGGTAAGGAAATCCTTCTTTTTTGCTGTTGGGTCTTCATATGTAATCGTTAAGATTTCTATATTTATGCTCCTTGCTATGAAGAACCCTAATTTAGTTATTTTTGAGAAAGTATGAAGAGTTGCTTTACGATTTCAACTAAAATAAAGTCTAAGCATCGAATAGATGCAGTGGCTTGGAAAGTTAGGGTTTGAGAGTTAAAATGAGCATAAATATGAGTATATAAATATATAAATTAATATATGTGTAAGTCTATACTCAGTATTTATGTTTATGCAAATCTATGGCTTAACGGAGGAATTACATTATGTGAATTGATGTGTTTTGAGTTGGATCCTGAAGAGAATTGTATTTTACGTTAATAATGACTGGGAGTAGAATTACAGGTCGGGCATGTAACATGTAGGTTTGTCGAAAGGAACCTGTATTGGCGTTGCCTTACCTAGTTGGTACACGATTGTCCTGTTATAATAAGTGCGCACGAAATGAATGATTTGCAACGCGTGGTACCGGGAGCCAATAAATTCGGGTTGAACGACGGAAGATGTGGTCGTGCCATGTGGAGGCACGGGTGGTTCAATAGCGGCTGAGTCATGATAACATGTTTTTTAAAGCCGCTAACTTATGTGATTAAAGGTTAGCCTGAGGTTTTAAGCAACCGGTCCTCGAGGATGGTGTGCTCCTTTGTTTCACAGGCTGAGGGTTTGAGACCCTGATTAATAAAAGAAAATAAATTTGTCAGGATAGTATTGGAGGATTGTTTGAGGCAACGTACAACGAAATAAGCTTACCAGATAACGCAATCTCCAATCCCGAAGTGTCCACAGATTCAGAGCCCATATAATGGGTGAGGTAATTCCTGGACTATCCCTAACGTGGAATAGAAAGGAATAAGACCTATATTAATGAGAAGGGATGAAACTTTTTGTGATAACAAGTTCGAAAAATTACACCATTTGTTTGCTTTTCTCTTCTTCGTTACTTAACATTCGCTAATTATTATCTTATGATTTATGGAAAACCCAACAAGTGTCAGTGAGCCATCGCAAGGACTTTAGTAATCCAGCCAGCTAAAATAGTAGCCATCCAGCCAACCGTAGTAGCTTTACTTTATAAGGTAGTTTGTAATCTTTTTATGTATTTTCTTTCGAGTTAATGTACATGTAAATGGTTATAGTGGGACAATGTATCATGTGAACTTTATATTTTGAATGAAAAAGTGTTAAAATACTTCCTTCTGAGTATTTTAATTTCAGTGTGTTTCTGAATGGTAGTTGTGATTGCTGAATAAATTATTGTTGAATAACCAGATCCGGATATGGGAGGATCCGACGACCCGGAGTCGGGGTTGTAACAACAAATCCCATGGTCTTCCTTTCATCATGGGTGCTGTCGCTTGGCATTCACACGCGTCTGGAGCCGTTAATGAGATGGTTCTTTTGGTCATCATCTGGTAACGTAAAAGAATTGCCATTGTAAAATGGGACGTAGTGATGTGGCCTACCAGAGAGGAGGGATGTTGAGTCTCGGCAACATGAATGAGGTGCTGCTTTCGAAGTGAGTACTCATAAGTTGGGGAGAATGTTTTGATTTGCTATCGAGGATGATTTGGTCTATCTATTCCATTTCGTATGACCTATATGCGAGAGAAGATGCCGTGGCCTCGCCATCTACATTTTGATGGAGAATCTGCTCTGTCTTGCCTGATGTGCTCACCTCATTACGATTGACTATGGGGCTCATTACGATTGACTATGGGGGACGGGAGTTGCTGTACGGGAGTGGCTTCTTGTTTTGGTGGGATGATTGGATTGAGGATGGGGCTCTTTGTGATACCTATCGTAGATTCTATGCTTTAGTGGGCAAAAAGGCGCGTGTTGCAGATGTGTCACGGTCACCGATATTTATGGCAAAGCCGCAAAGCTGTCTGATCAAAGAGATGAGGAATTCTTGAGTAAGTCAAGTAGGTTGGCTAGAATGGAGGAGCCTTCGAAAGGCTGATACTATTGTTGCTGGAGATACGGGCGATTCTCTGTAAAGAAGGGCATATGAGGTTCCCTTTGCCTCAGCAATTCCCGAGACTGATGTGATGTCTCATGGTTGCTCAAGAATCTGGGTGTGGAAGATCCCCATTAGGAACAAGATCAATCTATGGTTGCTCAAAAGGGTCATATTATGATGCGTGCCAGGAGGGTTAAGATCTTTCCTCAATGCGATGAGACGTGTAAGCGGTGTGGGGAGGTAGAAGATGATATTGACCATTTCTTCTTCTTCAGGTGTCCTTGGTGAAGGGAGACCTGGGAGGCAGCTGTCATACTGGGAATTTAGTGGGGCATTGTGGGCTCATTGTGAGAATCGACAGGAAGTGACTGGAGGGGCTCAATGGAAGGCAGGACTAGAGTGACTACACATATATAGACAGTCCGGTTGGTGAAGAATGGTCCAGTCTTCAAGGACGTGAGACTTTATCGCTAGAGCACACCAAAGCTCCTTACAGAACATTGCAATTCTATTTTTTTGTGTATAATCCTTAATGAAAATATAGAGCTTGGACGGGCCTCTTATGGAGGGTAGTCCTCTTTTCCTAAAAAATGTAGGTTATTGAAGATTTCACGCAGCAGAATACATGCTTTCACATGGTTAGTGAATGCTTGTTTCATGCTTTACTTTCCTTTTTTGTATTTTGTTTGTTTATCCTCATTTTTTTTGTATTTTGTCTGCAATATTAGTTGCAATGTGGTTGAGTATGATTTTTGCGTAGTATTGGAACATCCGAACTATTAGTAAATTGTACCTTCCTTGCCTCTTGCATCGTCAGACCAGTTTCATTGGACTGACACATCAAAAGGTGATTCTCTTAATAATTTCAATTTAGTTGTTTTTAACCATGTTCTTGATCACTTTGAAGTGTTTGGTAATTATGTGACTGGTATGAAAGTGCGATATTTTATTCATCTTTTTCCATTGTACAATTAATTTATTTACAGAAATTGAAGCAGTGAGCGAAAAGCTCGCACAGTTTTAGGAACCCCATATATGAAGTATTAAACTATATTACCAAACAACGCATTTAATTATTCCCTCTCTTTCTGACCCTTTCCACTCTCCCTACCTCCCACCAGCTCTCACCCTCAACCAGCACCAACTGCTGCAACAACCTTGCCACTGTGCCTGCCCCAAGACTGACACTAGCATAGCTACGTTCATTGTCATCAATAATCTTTTTGCCGATTCCCACGAGCACCTCCAACCCCATGCTTGTCTCTTGTCCAATCTTTTGCCCCTCTCCTCCAATGACCACCACCACCTTGCTTTGATGCCTGCCCCCAATATTGCTGCTGGTCTTGCTTTCTTTGTCAGTATCGTCAGTCTCATCACCTCCCATTGTCCATCACTGCCACCACTTTGCTATGATGCCAATTCCCAGAACTTCTGCCGACCTTGTTAACTCATATGTTCCCAGCCTGACTCCCACTTATGGCTTTTAGATAAGAGTGCTGGAGAGTGGATGTATCATACCTTTGGAGAGAGCTGCAGTGGAGGTGGTCGCACCTGTGGAGATAAAATTGCATAGTCGGGTAAAACATGGGCTACAACAGAGAAGGAAATAGATGGCTTGTTCCATCCAATGAAGGAAACAAGATCCCAGGGGTAGGGGTTGAATAAATATTTCTCTTTTCATGGTTATGGTTTCATGTTGAATATGATTCCTTAGATTTCACTCTTTCCAAACATGGGAAACGAATAAGTTTAGGTATATTAATTTCATTTCTATCCAAGTTACTGCAAAGCAAACACTCTCTAACCTTCTACATTTCAAGTCAGGAGATTTGGATACACTTGTTACAACAGCAAGGCTAAATAAATATAGTTTCCTGTATGTCGGCGTGTTTGTCGGATAACCACTAGCCTAATCTACATATAAGTGCATCTAAATACATGCAGGACATAGCAATTGCTGAAGATGATTTGACATTGAAGAAGTAAATGCAGATCTTGCCATCTTGTTCTGCTGTTAAAAAAGTTATATGAAACCACTCTTCGTTTAGTTCAGTTTCGATCTTCCAGGAGAGTTCAATCCTTTTATGCAGCTATTATGAACCTCTCACTTTCAGCGTTTTGATTTTTTTGCTTCTAGAGAAATGGACACAACATGTTGTCTGGTTGCTATTTTATTAGATTGTTTCCGTCAACATATCGAGCTTGTTTTTGTTTGCTATTAATTTTTTCCTGTTGAATAGGAGATCAAATTTTAAAGGTGATGTGATGAATCTCATTTCTTTCCTAATGTTATGCAGGCTGTGCAATTTGGAAGAAAGCTTGTTGAGAGTCATTTTTTCCACAATGTTCTCAAGTAAGTACTCTGGATTGTAGCCCCAGTTATAGGTCTGGAAGTTTGTTAAGCGTGCACCTATCCGGGAATGTGTAGAGTTATGGTTGTCATGGTGTTTGTCTTGCAAGCAAATGACGGCTTGAAGTAAAAATCCAAAACTATAAAACCAGTTCTAAAATGCACTCATCAAATTATTTAATCACCACTTCTTCACCACCTCTCATGTTCTTTCAATTTAGTGGTTGCAATGTCCAACTCTAATAGTGCCATCACATATGGGGTAGTGGCAGAGACTGCAAGTGTTTAGTGTGTGCACGTTCAAGTTCATTTTTTTTTCAAAAACCAAAAGATTGCCACTAGAGCTTAATGGTCATCCATACGATTCAAGCACTATGAGGGACAGTAACAAGGGCAAGGTGGAAGCCAGGGTAGTTGGGGTATAGTAGGAGTGGAGTAGGTGTTGGGGCATGGATACTATAAAACGTTTTTTTTAGATTTTACTTGCTCTCTGGATATAGTTTAGGTGAGCACTGAATGGCCTAAGGTAAAACAACTCACATCTGTGAAATGGTAATATTCTACCAATGGAGGAATGCATGGTAAAAAAAAGTAGAGCGCTCACATGTGCTTGTCGAAACCAAAATTTGACTAAATTTCGGTGAAATTTGATTCCATGATTGGAGGAACATATGGTGTAAACAAAGTGATAAATCGAACACATTTAATGTGAATTGTGAACATTATCTGTTGTGTAATATTTATTATTTGGAGGTACATGTGCAAGGCTGCAAGCTCATTGTTTTTGTGTTGAATGAGCTACAGTTGTAGACATGATTCAAGATAGTGACTTCGTTTGCATTACTTGATTTTTTCAGTGAGAACATTTTTGAAGATGGTAATCATTTATACCGATTTTTGGAAGATGACCCTGCTGTGACTCAATGCTATAATATTCCCAAAGTTGCGATTGATGCAAAACCAAAGCCAATAACTGAAATTGCTGCTAGATTAAGAATTTTGTCATATGCAATGCTTGAAGCTTACACTTCTAATGACGGGAGGCATGTAGACTATAGAAGCATCCATCGCAGTGAAGAATTTAAAAGGTTAGTTCAATCCCCCGCTCTCTTCCTTTGCGAAATGAATGACAAACCTCCCCCTCCTCTCTTCCTTTGCCAAATGAATGACGAAATTGTTTATGAAGTATGTTGTTTCTCCACTGGTTTTTATTTTAAAATGTATTAAATAAAGTGTATTAAAACATATTAAACATGAAGTTGATTATCTTTTCCGGTCATATTGCTGTGCGCATAATAATTGTGTGGTGTGTTTATTTACGTGTAATGAATTGTGTTGTTTGCGAGTCACTTCAGTAATGAGCAGCAAAACCGGTCACCATCTATGTTTGAACTACTAAGATATTATAACTTAATCAAATCTTAGCGAGGGTCCTTACTTCCCAGTGAAGCTTTTCCGAAAGAATATCAACTAGAGTTGGTCTGAAGTCATGAACATGCTGGCCACAACATTGTAAGCAACACACAGAGAGTCAAGCTCACAATGCTTTCATTTTCACTTGCAATTCCGATTTCATAGCTCTTCAATGTTCCATTTCGTTGACACAGAGTTGGTTAGGTATTGAAATTGGTCGAATTCCAAGAAATTCAGTAGGCACCGAGTTTGTCCCATTCACTTTTCAAATTCTTTATTATCTTAGTTACATTTACTTTCTATCATGGTGCATGATCCTATTGGACTTGTATGTAGGCTATGTAATTGCATTGTACAAACTCCTTGGATATTGACCCTAACATGATGCATTTTCTTCATCCTTCCTTGGACACCAAGTTATGAAACCACATTATGAAGAAGCCACATATATAGTGCCATAGGAGATGTGAGACAACACATTTCATAGTATCAGATGTGAAGGTATGCGAGGTATCATTAGTAGATATGGTTGAAAGATCAGAGATGTGCTTCCTGTGTGGGTCCTTCTCACTTGTTCTGATGCACCTAACTGTGTTGATGGGTGAGGAAGGAAAAACCCATGGAGAGTACCATGGGAAACCATTGATGTTACTCTTTTTGATATCGTGCGCATTGAAGTGAAATCTTTCCTTAGTTGGAAGGCTGGTCTCTTATTAATAGAGGAGTGCATACAAGAAGCAGGCTGATGCCATTACGACATAAAGATCGCATCCTGGTAGATGTTAGTTACATGGATGATGTGGTAATAATTATTTTGGAAATTGAGACGTATGTAATGAGAGAATTGTTTAAAAAGCCCCGATTCATTTTCTCCTTGTAGCATGTTGTCCATTGCCATGACAATGGACATGATATTGTTTGGTTAGAACTAATTTTTACAATATAATTTTATAATTCATTGTTTCTTTTAAGATTGCTAGATCATCACAAAGCAGTCCACCAATGTGCTTCATTGTTTGGAGATTTTATGAGACAAATCCAATGGTCGACAGGAGGGTGGAGGAATACACTTGGTAGATTGGGACATTGTCACGAATGCGAAAAAAGAGGGAAGGCTTGGAGTTTGCAAGCTGGAGCATAGGAACAAGGCGCTCTTGGCGAAATGGATGCCTAATAGGGATGAAAACGATCAGATACGTATATGAATATAGGTGTTACTATATCCTTATCCTTTTTAAAATCCGGATACAAACACGAATATCTCATGAATGTGTAAAATGTAAAATCATACCCTCAAAATACAAATATGAATGCAAAACGAATATTGATAATTTGGATACGGATATTTGACAAACGAATGCAAATTAATATATGAATATTATACATGCCCAAATTTACTTAAAAGTTATAAGCATTCTCGGTTCAGAACAATTTCCAATATATAAAAAGTATATTAAATATTTCAATAATTTCCAAATTTACTTAAAAGTCATTTCAGACATTGCTATAAAGATGAGACCGATTTTGGGGGATGGGGCGCAGTTCTGTTTTTGGAGGGACGATTGGACGGGAGATGGGATATTGGGAGAGCGATATCCACGCCTTTTGAGGTTGGTGGAAGATAGCGAGGCACTAGTGCAACAGGTTTGGGAGCATGTACCATGGTCTCCAAGGTTCCTATCTTCATTATCGGATTAGAGGGTTGAGGAGATTCTCTCGTTGCATGCGAAGCTACTATAGGGTGAATCCGACGTCAGACGAAGATCATTTTGTGTGGGGAGATGGCAGATTCTTGGCGCGGAAGGCATATTATTTCCTGATAGGGGAGGGAGAGGAGGTGGATGAAGAGGTACGTGTGGATGCAGGCTTGATATGGCAGTCAAGGCCTTAAATGTCGGTTTCGGTCACCATTTCGGTATTGACCAAAATAGAATTTCGGTGGAATTTCGACCGAAATTTCGGTCATTTCGGTCATTTTTTGTACTAGGACCCCCATATTTCGGTCATTTCGGCCATTTCGGTCGAATTTCGATGTCGACTGGATATCGATATTCGACAGAAATTCGACCGAATTTCGCTGAAATTTGAGGCCATGATGGCAGTACCATATGTTGAACATGATGAAAGTCTTCATTTGGCTTTTTCGAATTCGAGAGGATCCTTGCCAAGGGCCGTCGAGGGCTGTTGTTGGGCATGGAGGATGTTGGTTGTGATAGAGAGAGGCGGGAGAGGATATTGATCATCTGTTCTTCGCTTGCCTGTCATCTGCAGAGATATAGACTCGGGCTAACATCACGTGGTTGGCGCGTGGCGACAATGCCACTTTCTGGCGCGATGTTTGGTTGGTTTGCAGTTTTGGAAATGAGGATTGCGTTTTCCCATTTGTGGTGGTATGGGTAATATGGTGCGCTAGGAACACGATCATTTTGAGGGGGAGGTGTTTCATGTTGATAACGCTTTAGGTCGTTGTAGGGCCCTATGTGTGTCATGGCAAACATGAAATAATGTAATACACTTTGTAATATTTTTCATATACACACGTAAACTATGGTGGATCCCGTCTTGGGATACCACCCTATTTTTATTCAAAAATAATAATAATGAATATGTGCATAAAAGATAACTAAATAATAAAAGGAAACATAAAGATATAACTAAATAATAAAAGAAAGTTTACTAAACTTCTTTCTGTACCATGAAAGTATTGGTATTATACAGAATTTGAACATTCATATTCGTAATTGTATGCATATTTGTATCCATATTCGTATCCTTCAAAAACATATATTTATATTCGTATCCTTAATTGAACATTCGTATTCACATTCGTAAATTCATCAAAATTGAGGATACTATATTCGTATTCATATTCAACGAATGTTGAACATTTGTATTCATATTCGCATTCGTATTCGCCGGATACGAGAAAATGACATCCATATCCTCTATTTGACGAATGCGGATACGATCGACCACAGATATATTTATATTCGTTTTCATCCCCAGCACTTAGGTTATGGGGTGAGTTCGAAGATCTGGTTTGTAGAGTGATACTGAGTATATATGAGATTCATGGCTCGTTGAGGACGGAGCCTATACGCCTTCCTTCATCTCTGTGCTCGGGCTTTTCAAAAGTCTTGCCAGAGTTAGGGGACCATATGCAGCTGGTGGTGGGCAATGGTCATGTTTTTTTGCTTATGGAAGGATAATTGGAATGTCACGAGGCTGCCGATGGAGAGATATCCACGCCTTTTCGCCCTTGTAGGTGAGTCCAATGCCTTATTGCATCAGGCGTGGGCGGCTAACATGCGGTGTCCATCCTTTACCTCATCCTTTTCTGAACAAAGACTTGATGACTTTACGACGCTGTTGGGGGACCTGTCGGAGGTGGATGGCATCATTGGGATAGGGATCATTTTGCTTGGAAAGAGGATAGATTCTCGATTAAAAAGGCTTACCGTCTCTTTGCTAGTGCTCAGCTTGACATGCAGGAGGATCTCAATTGGGATTGCAGACTTATCTGGGCTAGCAAAATTCCGATGCGGATCAAAGTTTTCCTCTGGTCAGCGAGGCGTGACTAGCTGTTATCCAAAGTTCGTAGAGACCGACTGTTGCACACTGAAGAGACGTGTGATAGCCTGATAGGTGCAGACTAGAACATGAAGATCTAAACCACATCTTCTTTAGCTGCATGACATCATCGGCGATAGGAGACGGAGCGAACATCCAGTGGCTTCAGTATGCAGATGGCTCATCATTTTGGACCTCCTTCGGATCGGCTTGTGGTAGTTCTCATTCTCAAGAGGACGCTTCCGTGGTCTTTGCTCTCTTCTGGTCAATTTGGTGTGCTGGGAATGAGACAATATTTCGGGGGCAATCATTCCATCCGGAGAATGTTATGGGTCACTTCAGGGCACTTAGAAATCTTTGGGACTGTGCGTAATATCTAAGTCCCAGTTGTTGTATTCTTCTTTAACCTTTGTTGTAGTTTTGCTGCTATCCTAATATAATATTGTGGTGGGTCCCAACTTGAGACTGCACCTTCTTTCCTCTCAAAAATCTAAAACAGGGAGAATGCTCTAAATAAATTTAATAGTAAATAATGCATAAAAGAGTCAATGGAGGGCCGATATTGGTACAATCTTGTTGCCGTAATTGAATCAGGAGGCCATTTGCAACAATGTCATTAGAGCATCCAAATAGAACATTTGATTCAATAACTTCAGAATCATCCTTTAATATGATTGAATGCTTGAGAATCGACATATCTATTTACACTTCTTCTAATAGTACACGTGGATTTATATTGTTCTATAAAAATGGCCCCTAACAATGACACATATGTAGTAGCTGAAGATACAGAGGTTTCCCTTCCAAGGGATAATGTAGACAACTTATCACTTCTTGAGATCATAATAGATCATGGCTGGGCAGTAGGATGTTACATGTTTTTAAGTGCTGCTGCAATAAACAGTTCATATTTGCGGGGTAATTTGAATGAAATCTGAACTTCACCCAGTTATGATTATTAGATTACTGGTCATCTAGTAACTTCCACGTCCTTGACTGGTGACTGGTAACGCCTCTTCCCGTAGAGGCACCTGTAACAAAGCATCAACTATGGGGCCCCGGCCTCCCATGCGAGAAGCTGAATACGAGACAACCAATATATATATATTATGAAAGAATATATGCATTCTTTCTTATTTTGCCCGATGGGCATTTATGTGATCCTCCACTAAAACCTAGACTCTCCTCCTAGGGTTATTCATGTAATATCATATTAAATTCTAAACTCTCCTCCTAAAAAGGTACTTACGTAATCTTCTACAAAACCATAAGCTCCGATCTCTATATAAGAGGAAGAAGGGTCTAGGACTCTAGGGTCACATAATAACCAAGTCATTCTATTCATCTTACATGGTATTAGAGCAACATTTTTAGACCATTGGTCTAATACCCATCCAAATAAGTTTCCATCCCCTTCCACCAAAACCCTCATGCCAAAGGGCCTGTGGCAATGTCTTGTGCTACCAAGCCTCGGACAACCACTGATTGTCATCACCAACAACCACCAACATATAGCTACAGTAATAGCCGTTGTCGTCATCAACCGTCAATAGCAGTGGCAACAACCCCTACATCCAACAATCTCCCGTCGAGAGACCCCATTGCTAATATCCCTTGTGGAAGCATCCACTTGGTCATGGTTCATTGTCCATCTATCCACAACAACAATAACGTCTTCTCCCACACTAAGTAGGGTCGGCTATATGGATTCTCCGCCTCCCTTCAGATCTATTATGCGTTATTCTCAGATTCTTCCCACACTAAGTAGTCCTCACAGCTGCTTTGTAATGCTTTCTTTTGATTTCTATAGGAATCTCCTTATCATATAGAATAGTAAAGGTGCGTCTCCACTTTAGCCAATCTGCATTTGTTATATAAGTAACATCTCCACTGATTTTCCCATCATGTTGAAAAATATATTCGGAGTATCTAAAAGAATTTTTGTTTTGAATGTTATCTTCTCCAATATTCACCTCGATTCCTTCACAACTGCTTCCATCATATTTGTAATATATATATATATTCAATCTTAACCCTACTTAAATTAGAAATCCTTTAATCTCTCAGGCATGTCTCCAAACTTCAAGCTTCTCATTTGCTCCATCTCTACTCTCATTGACCAATACAATATCAACGATTATCTGTTATTCAAATATCCATTTAAAAATACATGCATACAACCCCGGATGTATAGAATTCTCATGGCTTACCAACTATCTATGAACCACACGTAGGGCTGTTGTCTTCCTCCAGGGATCGGTTTTCTTGTACTTACCATGGTCGACATGACTACTTATGAGGCATTGCCAATTACCTCAACTTTTAATTTAGTTATTATAGACATCTCAATCAAAATTAAAGGGATTACAACTATGTACTTTGATCACATATTTTTATGGTGTTTATTAAAAGATAAAGGGAGCCCTATATCCTTTTGAAGGATCCCCTGAAGAAGATCGACAAGGACAATAATACACGGCGAAGCCTTCTCCCACTATAAGTAGGGTCGGTTAAATGGATTCTTGCTCAATTCCATGTTGAAAGATTCAACTATTTTTTATGCTGTATGTCGACTACCTAACGCAACTCATGCAATGGTGGGATTTGAACCCTGGTCATTTAATGGTAGGCACACTGCACTACCACCGGGACAATAATACATGGGAAGTTAATAATTATTAAGTTCTGTGTAGAGATATTTCTATGTACTCTGAATATCTGTTTCTTATTTTTATTTCTTTATTTTTATCTTATATAGTTTAGGTAGTCTCTCCTTTATATAAGAGAGCCTAGGGTTCCCTGGAATAATCGTCCTTTCTATTTTTCCTAACATGATATCAGAGCCACGGTCCTAGACCGGTGCTTCGTACCCTAACCATAACCCTATCCCACCTGCTGCCCTCCCCTCTCTACAAGGCCAGCGTCGACGCCGCCAACACCGCTGGTCCCAGCCCACCGTCACCGGTCCCAGCCCCTGCAACTAACCCTAGCCCCCGCAGCCGGTCCCAGGCCCCGCTGCCCCCCTTCTCTCGCCGTTGGCCCCAGCTCCCCCCTCTGTCGGTGCTGCCCAGTCACCCAATGGCACCATCGCCGCCTGCGCCGTCGAGCAGTGGCTCCGCCACCGCCGCCACATCTCCTTGGCGGGCGGTCTTCATAGCCGTCGGCTGTCTCTCTTCTGCTCCGTTGCAGGTCTTCGGTTGGGTTAATGGATTTGAGTGCATAAGTCTACATATGCATTCAAATCCACACATGTCTGTGCAAACATTCATTCATTGGTCTACATAACCCAGTACTCCTCCTCCGGCAATTTGTCAGAAAACAAAATTGACGTACCCGCCACAGACGCTTTCCGAGGTCCAACACCTATTGTCAAGATGGACAGGACAAACTATGAGCTCTAGCCTATGCAGTTCATGAGCCTCATGAAGTCTAACAGTAAGAAACACATTCTTACCGAGGAGGAGCCGTTTGAGAAGACTGTGGTTAACGCCTCGTGGGAGTTGGATGATGCATACGCCAAAGTTTGGCTTTCCGGTACATTAACGATAGAGATCAACAATGATGTGTTACATCAGCTCACTGCTAAGGCAATGTGGGATATCCACGCAACAACCTATTCTCAAGCGAGGAATGAGACCAAGATCCTCCAACTCTAGCATGATATATTTACTATCAAGCAGAACGAGCAACCTCTTCATTCTCTGTATACATCCTTACATGGGATGTTTGAGAAGCTACCCAGCTTCATGCCTCTCATAGCCACTCCAGAACAGCAGAAGACATAGGAATGCTACTTGGTTGGCGTATTCCTAGCTGCCGTCGATCCAGAATATGATGCTGCCCGCTCTCAGATTCTAGCGAACGCTACTATTCCTCCCATGAAGGAAGCTTTTTCTAGGCTTAGCAGGATTAATGTTCCATCCACTACTACTAGCCAGACTTCTTCGGCCATGGCAGCCTTCCGTGGTAGAGGAGTCTCATCTTCTTTTCATGGACGTGGACTTCGTGGTAGAGGAGGTCGCATTCGTCAGCCCTGCACATACTGTCATCGTCCAAGCCATTCAGAGGATACATGCTATTCTAAGCATGGCTTTCTGGCATCAACTCGTGTAGCGAACAGGTTGAGCCTTCAGTGCCTCCTACTTCAGACCAGACATTTGATGACCTCGTGACTAGGCTACGGGATATTATGCCCCCTGCTTCTTCACCGTCTTCAGGAGGCCACTCAGATGTAGCTGCCTCTTCTTCTGCCAGTACCTCTGTTACTGCTAGTACCTCAGGTAGTGCTTATGCTTTTACATCATGCCATTACTCTGAGATTACTGAGTGGATCAGACGCATCATCTATGCGGAGACATGGAACATCTCGCAGCATATATACAGGTTCTACTGGGGAAAACTGTGGTAATAGCCAATGGGATTCATTCCCCGATCACCGGACAAGGGGAGATTAGTATAACGCCTTCGATGCATCTTCAGAATGTGTTACATGCTCCTGCTTTCTCTATAAATTTATCATCTATCAGTCAGATCACGAAGGATTTGCATTGTAGGGCGATGCCCCATCGTCTCTTGTTTTTTAGGATATTCTTACGGGCAGAGTGATTGGTTGTGGCCGTGAGCAAGGTGGTCTGTATCGACTGGTCCGGACTCCATATGCAGGTGTCTCCTCCCATTCAACTGGACAATCTCTCCTTTTACTTGGTACCTGCGTTTTGGTCACCTTCCTCTCCAGATGATGTGTCACATTTTACCACATATTTCAGCAGGGTCTTCTTTCCAGTGCGAGGAGTGTCAATTGAAGAAGCATCACCGGTCTGCTTTTCCTAGTCGTCAGAGTCGAAGCAATAGCTCCTTTTCTGGATTATTTCATGTTGACATTTGGGTCCGAGTTGTGTTTCTAATCATCAGTGACATGCTTTATCTTGTTGCTGTTGATGATTTCTCTCGTCTGTCATGGGTCTCTTTATTTAAAAATAAATCTGAAGCAGGGGATGCGATAAAAACCTTTATCAATGAAGTGCAGAATGTTTTCTCTTCTTCTGTGAAATTTGTGCGAATTGATAATGTTTTAGAATTCTGTACCCGTGCTCTATCACACTTCTTTTCATCCCGTGGTATTATTCATCAAACAACCTATGCTTACACTTCTCAGCAGAATGGCGTTGCGGAGAGAAAACATCACCATTTACTTGATGTCACTCGGACACTTCTTATTCAGAGTCGTGCCCCACATTCGTTTTGGGGTGATGCTGTCCTTACGGCATGTTATTTGGTAAATCGAATGCCCTCGTCTGTCTTGGGTGAGAAAATTCCTTTCTCTATAGCTTTTCCTGAGAAAGAGTTGTTCTCACTCACTCCTCGAGTTTTTGGTTCTGTTGCATTTGTCCACCAGTTGTCTCCATGTCTTGACAAGCTCTAGTAGGGCTATCAAATGTGTGTTTGTTGGGTACTCAAGGACCCATAAGGGATACCGGTGTTAGGACCCGTTGCGTAGGAAGCATTATATCAGTGTTGATGTCACTTTTTTTGAGTTGTGATGTATTTCTCTTCTGCAGGTGACATGTTGACTTCATCAGAATCTGATGATGAGGTTTACCTGCCTCCGCCTCCTATGAGTCCGTCATCTCCTATACATGTGACTGCACCACCACCAACCACCACCGCCACCACTACCACCACCCTCCACCTCATCCTTCTACCCTGTCGCAAGTGCCCATTGTTCCGCAACTACCAAAATTCTATGCCCGTCGATCTGCTCCTTCTCATGGTCCTCACCCATCATCCAGCACACACTAGGTTTGTTCTGATAACTTGATTTCTGACGATGGTTCTGGAGATATATCTGTGCAGGGATCATTATAGGAGACTAGCACACGAATGGAGGAGGCTTCTAATAACCTGGATATGCCTATTGCTGTTCGAAAGTAAAAGGGTATTTGTGCTTCATATCCCCTTGCTTTCCCAGGTTTCCTTTCATCGCATGACAAAGGATTTTCAGAAATTTGCAGTTGCTCTATCTGCTGTGGAGATTCCGCAAAATTATCAGGAGGCTTTGAAGGATAGCAACTGGCGTTTAGCTACGAAGGAAGAGATGACGGCTTTGCAATCACGTGGTATCTGGAGTTTGGTGCCTGCTCCTCACGGAGCCTCTGTTGTTAGTTGCAAGTGGGTATTTACTGTTAAACACCATGCAGATGGGAGCCTTGATCGTTACAAGGCCAGATTAGTGGTGTGGAGAAAAGAAGAGAAGAATATTGTGTGTTTATTCTGTGAGGTCTAGGGGTCCTTATATAGGACTAAACCCTAGGGTGCTCAGAGGAGAACTTACGTAAATACCTTTGTGGGGTTACAATGATAAATAAGGAAACAATGATAATAAGGAAACAATGATAAATAAAGAAACATCAATCTATGGTAATCTCTAACACTCCCCCTCAAGTTGGAGCATATTCATCAATCATGCCCAACTTGGAAGTTATCCAGGAAAGCCGCTTCTTAGTCACTGCCTTGGTAAAAATATCAGCAAGTTGAAGATCTGTTGGAATGTGCGGTGTGGTTATCTTCCCTCCTCGTACAACATCTCTGATAAAGTGACAATCAATCTCAATATGTTTTGTTCTCTCATGGAACACAGGATTGGTAGCAATGTAGGTAGCTAATTTGTTGTCACAGTACAAGGAGTAGGAGTGGATGTAACAACATTTAGTTCTTGTAGAAAAGTGAGCAGCCACATGATCTCACATGTAGCCTGAGCCATTGCTCTATAATCAGCTTCAGCACTAGATCATGAAACGACTGCTTGTTTCTTGCTCCTCCAACTAACCTGGTTTCCTCCTACCATCATGGCATATCCAGTTGTAGATCGACGGTCTTCAGGGGAGCTTGCATAATCGATGTCAGCATATGCAGTGAGATTTGTGTGACCATTTGCCCCATAAAAGATTCCTCGTCCCGACGAGTCTTTTAAGCAGCGAAGGATTTGAAGAACATCTTGCCAATGACTGTAGCATGGTTTCTCCATATATTGGCTGGCTCTGCTTACAGCATAGGATATATCATGTCTAGTAACTGTAAGATATAGAAGTTTGCCAACTAGGCTCCTATATCGTGTAGTGTCTTCAAAGAGAGGATCATTGTATGCAGAATGTTTTCTAGGCTCCGGTGGAATTCCTGAGGATTTGCACCCAAGTAGTCCTGCCTCAGTTAGTATGTCAAGGCAGTATTTCCTCTGCGACATATGTAAGCCTTTCTTAGTATGTAGAGCTTTTATGCCTAGAAAATAGCGAAGTTGTCCAAGATCCTTGGTGACGAATACTTTTTGCAAGAAAGCCTTGGTTTCTAATATCCCTTGGTCATCATCTCCAGTAATAATCATATCATCTACATATACAGCAAGAATTACAGTACCAGTCTGCCATCTCCTGACAAAAACCGAATAGTCAGACGTAGTCCTCTGGAAGTCCATGGTGCCAATCTCTGTACTCAGTCTATCAAACCAAGCTCTTGGACTCTGCTTTAGTCCGTAGATGGCTTTGTGAAGTCGGCATACATACTCCCTCTCGACTTCGTAAACTGGAGGTTGTATCATGCAGACTTCTTCGTCAAGCTCTCCATGTAGAAATGCATTCTTGACATCTAACTGTAACATAGGCCACCCTTTGTTCACAGCCACAGAGATGATAGTTCGTATGGATCCCATTCTAGCCACAGGGGAGACTGTTTCGAAGTAGTCTACCCTGTATGTTTGAGTAAAGTCTTTTGCTACAAGTCTTGCCTTTAAACGATCAATAGAACCGTCAGGGGACTGCTTTGTAGTGAAGATCCACCGACATGCAACTGGTTTACATCCAGGAGGGCATTTGACAAGGTCCCATGTTTTTCTAGACTGTAGTGCTTCCATTTCTTCATTCATTGCCATTCTCCATCCCTCATCTTGTAGTGCACTATGATGATCTTTGGGAACAGAAATAGCCATTATAGCATCTGCATATATTTTGTCAGAGCAAGATAACCCATTAGTAGAGGTGAAATGAGATTTTAGATGAAGTGTACACTGCCTCTTTGTTCTGCGTAGAGCGATCGGAAGCTCCTAAGGACTATCCGGGGTAGTATTGGTGGGAGCATTCGAGGATGGCACAGTTTCCTGCAACAGTAGAATAGGTAAAGGAACATGAACAGGAGTAGACACAGTTCTTCGTTTATACACAATTGGTGGAGGAGGAAACTGAAGGGGAATATCGGACACTGTCTGAGTAAAGAAGCTGTTTTGTTCAAAGAAGGTGACATCGAGAGAAACGTAATAACGATGTCCTGTAGGATCATAACATATGTATCCTTTTTGAGTTTGAGAATACCCTAGAAAAACACATTTGATGGCGTGAGCAGATAATTTGTCAGTGGTATGGAAATTATGGACAAAGGCTGTGCATCCAAAAATTCGTAGGGGCAGAGGGAAAGGTTTCTCCTTGGGATATAGTAGGTTAAAAGGAGTGGAGCCCTGTAGAGAAGCAGAGGGGACCCTGTTTATAAGATGAACAACAGTAAGAATAGCATTGCCCCAATATATCTTGGGAACATTCATATGGGTGAGTAAGGATCAAGCAATATTAAGAAGGTGTCTCAGTTTTCTTTGAGCAACCCCATTTTATTGGGATGTATATGGGCAAGAAGTTTGATGTATGGTACCCTGGGAGGCAAAAAAGGTTATCAAGTCATTCTGAGTAAAATCCAGAGCATTATCATAACGAAAGATTTTAATAGTAGTGGAGAAATTTTTTTTGACATAATGAAAGAAGTTCTTGAAAACGATACTAATTTCTGAACGTTCTTTTAACAAGAAAATCCAAGATAAGCGATTGTAGTCATCCACAAAAACAACAAAGTACTTATGACCACTAATAGTTCTGACCGGACAGGGTCCCCAAATATCACAATGAATTAGGAAGAAAGGAGTAGTGCGACGGGTCTCAGTTCTAGCAGGAAAGGAAACTCTATGATGTTTTCCGAACTGACATGCTTCACACTCAAAGGGTTTTAGCTTTAGGGAACATCATAGAGAGAGCTTTGGCAGAAGGATGTCCCAGACGAAGATGCCATAGAAGGGGATCTTCAGAGATGGATGTAGCGCCGGCAAAGTTGGAAGTAGACGGGTTGTTGAGGTAATATAGGCCATTCCTCTCATATCCCCCACCAAAAATCTGCCTCGTCCGGATGTCCTGAAAATAGCAGCAGAATTCATCAAAAATAACACGACAATGTAGCTCACGACATAGCTTCTGAACAGATAAAAGACTGAGTAGGAAAGCAGGAGCACAATGCACATCTGCCAATCGAAATTTGTTGGAGAAGTCAATAGTTCCAACAGCAGTAACGGGAGAGTGATCCCTATTGGCAACACGAACGCTCTTTATAGTGGTAGAGGGTTGAGATGAGGTGAGTAGACTTGCATCTCCCGTTAGATGAGTGGAAGCACCAGAATCAATAATCCATGCATGTTAGTTAACAGAGACTGAGTTGGCTACTATACGTGAGGTAGTGGCAAGGCTAGCAGTAGCAGCAGATGCGGTCGTGTCTTTGGTTGAGGGAGCCGAATCATTTAGATGTTGTCGCAGACGAGTATATTCAGAAGCAATGAATGGAGTCTGTTGTCCATCTGTACTCTGAGTAGTTGTATCATTGTTCGTATCATGTGATTCGTCGTCATAAGTGTTATGAGCACTTGGTTGCTTGCCAAATGTTTCCCATCAACACTCAGAAGGATGATTCATGCGACCACAGTGTACACATGCAGGATAACGATCAGTAGAGAAATCACGACCACGACCTCGTCCAAGATCACGTCTACGGCTAGAGTCACGTCCGCGGCCACGACCTCGGCCTCCAGGATAAGGCTGTCGTCCTCTGTGAAGGATACGGGAAAAACCCTCAAGCGCATCACGGAAGCGTGATGATCGCATCGTATGCGATCGGAGCGACTAGTCGCACTAGTTGCTCGATGCAACGGAAATTAAAATTTTCTATGTAACGAAACCACATGATCCAAGAACACTTCTCGGATCGTTTCGTCTAAATCACAAACAAGTAATAGGATTACCTCTTGAAGCGTGGTTGCGATCGAGTCTCTAAACAAAGAGACCTCCTGTCTCAAGTCCGATTCGATGGAGGAGACGCTTGCGAGCGCGTGGATGAGACGCGTGCTTCTTGCAATCCATGTTGATGATCCAAGCCACGGATCTCCTGATCTCGACAAACGAGATACGACGTCTTCTTCACGAGCAAGGCACACTGAAGTAGACGGAGATCCACGAGCAGACGATCGGGCAGCAAAACGACGACGCTGCGACGATGGAGGATCTCTCTAGGGCATCCATAGTGGACGGTCACATGAGAGATAGAGATAATGGGCATGCAGAGAGAAAGAGAGAGAGAGAGAGCATTCATCTATGTCGAGTGCATAGAAGAGCAAGGGGTGCCTCTTCTTATATAGGGTTTTGGGAGTCCATGGATCCCAATCCATGGACAACATACAATCAACGGATGAGATTGATTGTGTCCCTTTCAACGGCTAGGATTGTTGTTGGTAAAACACAACAACAATTGATTTAATTTGAATTAATTTATATTGATAAATCAACATAATTAATTCCAATTTAAATCACATTTGACTAGAGAAGAGATAATGAGAAGACTAAACCAATCCCCTCAAATAAGGGGACGGCTACCATCATCTCATGAGATCTCAATATCTCATGAGATCTCATTATCTCATGAGATCTCATTATCTCATGATTATATCATGATCTCTTGTCGATAATATTTTCACAAAAAATAATTCCAAATTACCTTTTGGAAAATATCAATCAAGCCATTGAAAAATGTGAATCTCATTCACAACCCAAAACTAAATGTAATTATATTTTCAATTAATCATTCAATGTAAATCCAATTCACATTAACAATTAATCAACAAATATAAAACACAATATGCTCTCTCTAATATATTATAAATCACATTTATAATATATATGATTAATACGGATAGTGCTATCCATATTCATATCCATGATAATTAAATCACATTTAATCATCTTGGATCTCCTTTTTCTCATGCGCCTAAATAACATGAATCACATTCATATTATTCATTCTTTGATAATTAAATCATATTTAATTATCTTAGATATCTCTCCTTATAATATTAATTAAATTCATATTATTCATGATAATTAAATCACATTTAATTATCAATTTTCTCGATGCTTGGATACATATATCAACAATGAAATTATCCATGAACTCTTTCAAGGATAATGCGCTTTCTCCGCGGATACTTAGAGATAAGGACATGACGATTGTATTGTTCCACGTATAGTGACTTGGATATTGAGATCACATCTCAAATCCAGATCTCGGGCCTTCCATAGATACTTGATTAAATCAAGACCGCAAATCTAATCTTCTCATTGCATCTGAATCACATTCAGATCAATGTCAAACATTTGGGCCAAGATCAGATTACTTCTCTACTGAGAGGAGTCACTAAAATCCAGACCCGTTTCATCACTTCCTAGGAATGGAAGCGTCATGGTTATACAACCGTTTATGATCACATCACCCTAAGGTATTACCAATACCTGTACATCCTGCATACTGGAAGACTCAGAATAAACCCGAAGTATTATATCAACTTTATACTGTCTACTTCAGGATTTTATCATGAAGTTTCTCATTTGATCATTGGGAGTTGGTATCGATCATATACTTTTCAAAGGCATATATCATACCTAGGTCTTGATCATATACTTTCCAAAAGTATATATCAAACCTACAAATTCAGTCAAGCTTCCAAAGCGAGACGATCGTGTACACGGAATTTGATTCTTCCCAATATCTCATGAGTGAGCTCATGTCTTCCGGTTCAGTAACGAACCTGTATGATCCCTTTGAGAGATCGTATTACTCCTATGCCCTTATATGCACACCAACGCGCTGTTGTATAGACCTTGGTTAGGTCATCAACCTATTGGTCTGCCAAATGTACATACTCATACATATAGTAACACATCTGTCTTCGGTCAGAGGATGCGTGCCTGTATCGTGACAACATATGATATAGGACTTTGGTTATTTCGATCTCGTCAAGTCAACTCTTTGACCTAACTAATCTGACACCTCCGAATATCTATTCCTATACAGAGGACCTGCATCAAGAGGTCGGTCAGATATCAGCCTATGTGAGAAAGGATTGCCATCTCCTACTCAGGCTGGAGATCATCTCTTAACAATCATTTGACGGTGCTTGATGAGTCCTCAATCTAACCCTTTAGATATTCATCCAAGCACCAACCTCTATGATTCAGAATCAACAGCTGTATGATCATCAAGATGGCCATGGTACATAACCCTAATTGTACTAAGGGACCTATTATGCAAATTATTTATTCTTCATTTCAGATCAGGGAATGATATCTGCAATAACATTTATTGTATAATGGCTCGCCGTGGGCTCGCATGTCCAACACTATGTACCCAGATGAATACTGGGCTGTTGTCTCTGTAGAAGAATGAACCAGAGAATTTTGAACTGGAGCCTCCAGTTCCTGTAGTCGACCGAATATGGTTTCGATCGTAGGCAATTTATCTGCCATAAGAAATTGATCTTTTGCAATTTTGTACTTCGGGTGAAGCCCTGAGAGGAACCTGTGGACCTACCACTCAACACGTTCTCCTATTTGTTTATCACAACATGCAGGTTGAAAGATAAGAAGTTCTTCAAACAAGCTTGTAAGTGTCCGGTAGTATTCAGTTAGACTGGTCTCTTCTTGATTAGTAGACCCGATTCTTGTGTATATATCAGAAAGACGAGACTTGGTTGTTTTCTGGGAATATGTGTGCTTAAGATTTTCCCACATGGCTTTAGCAGTATCTTTATATATGAGATTTGCGGCAATATTTGGATCTACACCATTTGTCATCCAAGTAATTACCTGGCAATTGTCGACAAACCAGGCTTCATAATCTGCATCAGTGGTAGCAGGAGTCTTCATGAGGATGGCACTTTTTCGTTGGCCACCAATAAATATCTTGAAGGATCGAGACCATAGAACATAGTTTTCGAAGCCTTTCAACTTGATAGATGTGCCTTGTACCATCAGAGAAGGAGGATACATAGGCTTGGTCTCGATGGACGTTATGATAGCGTCTCTAGATCAAGAAAAAGTGACCTAGATGAAGTTGTAGTTGATCTGTATAACCTCCTTAGTTGCACATTTTTGGAGAGTTGTGGAGGCTCAACACCCTAAACCGAAGTCGAACAAGGGGCCTAGGACAGCAGCGACAGAAGCCTAGGGCCACAGGGAGGTTACGACAGAACGTAGGGGGCGCGAGGGGCGCGCAGGGGCACAAGGGGCGCGGAGGGCGCAGGGGGCCTAAGGCGTAGGGCCTAAGGTGCGGGGGCGCACGCCTAGCGCGGGGCAGCTCCTGCTGGGCGTCGTGGAGGGGAGGGGAGGGAGGGAGAAGGAGCGGGCGGTGGCGGAGGAATATTAGATCAGAACACCGGTCTAGGACCGCTGCTCTGATACCATGTAGAGAAACGAAGAGAAGAATATTGTGTGTTTATTCTGTGAGGTCTAGGGGTCCTTATATAAGACTAAACCCTAGGGTGCTCAGAGGAGAACTTACATAAATACCCCTGTGGGGTTACAATGATAAATAAGGAAACGGTGATAATAAGGAAACAATAATAAATAAAGAAACAACAATCTACGGTAATCTCTAACAAGTGGTACGTGGACACTCAAACCTACGAATTGGATTATATGGACACGTTCTCTCCAGTTGCACGTCACTCGACTCTACGTATCCTTCTCTCAGTTGTAGTGGTACGTGATTGGCCCTTGTTCCAGCTAGATGTTAAAAATGCTTTTTTGTATGGAGATCTACAGGAGGAAGTGTACATGCAGCAGCCTTCGGGGTTGCTGTTGAGGGAGAGTGTCAGCAGGTTTGTAGACTCAATAAGGCGATATATGGATTTAAGAAAGTCCAAGAGCATGGTTTCAGAAGTTCTAGGATCTGATAGAAAGGCAGGGGTTCAAAAGGTCAAATGCAGACCATTCACTGTTTATGTAGAGGACACCCAGAGGTACTGTTGTTATAATGGTTTATGTTGATGATATACTTGTTACAAGAGATGATGTGCAGGGGATAAAGATGACAAAAGAATTTCGGGGTCGTCAGTTTGTTATTAAGGATCTGGGTACCCTAAGGTACTTCTTAGGATTGGAATTTGCCAGGAATGCGCAGGGTTTGGTGATGACCCAAAGGAAGTATGTTACATACATGCTTGTTGAGACGAGTATGATTGTGTGTTGACCTTCTAGTACTCCTATGGATCCTAGCATGAAGTTATATTACGATACATATGAGATTGATAAGAGGAGATATAAAGAGATTGTGGGGAAGCTCGTATATGTGACTATTACAAGGTCAGATATCTCTTTTGCAGTGAGTCGGGTGACCTAGTTCATGGAGCAACCGCGACAGGTACATATGGATGCTATAGACATGATACTGAGATATGTAAAATCTTCTCCAGGTACTGGAGTACTATTCAGGAAAGGAGCAACTCTCTCTGTTTCTGCTTGTGATGATGCATACTATGCATGATGTCCTAACGATAGGAAATCTACTTCAGGTTTTGCAGTATCTGTTGGCATCTCTCTTGTTTCGTGGAAAAACAAGAAACAAACGGTGTTGGCTAGACCAAGCATCGAGTCTGAGTATAGGGCAATGGCACAAGCTAGTACATAAATGATGTGGGTTTGTGCAGTGCTAGCAAACTTGCATATAAATATACCTCTACCCATGCAGTTACAATGTGATAATCAGGCTTCCTTGTTCATTGCAAACTGTTGGGAAAAGAGACTTCGTCGTTGATTCAGAAAACCCTAGGCTCTCTTATATAGGGAGAGACCTAAAGGGTAAATTACAGAGAGGTCTATATAAAATAAAGAAATAATGATAAACAACATAAAGAGATAATGAAACTACGAACTATCTCTACACTCCCCCTCAAGGTGGAGCATAGATATCTATCATGCTCAGCTTGGATGAACATCTTTGAAACGGTCCTCTGAGCAGTGGCTTGGTGAATATATCTGCTGTCTGATCTCCCGAGCTCACATGGGCAGTAGATATCAATCCTCTCTGGATGAAGTCCCTCGTGTAATGGCAGTCAACTTCGATATGCTTGTCCTTTCATGGAAAGCTGGATTGTTGGCAATAAACAATGCTGCCTGATTGTCACATTGGAGCTTCATAGGCAGGGGCACAACTACATGTAGATCTTCTAGTACAGAACGAACCCACATCATCTCCGTGCTGGCTTGAGCCATGGCCCTATATTCAGATTCTGCACTGGACCTTGCCACGACAGTTTGTTTCTTGCTTTTCCAAGAAACCAAAGAGCCTCTAATAAACACTGCAAACCCTGAGGTTGATTTTCGGTCCTTAGGACATCCTGCATAGTCTGCATCTGCACACGCTGAGACAGATAAGTCTGTGTCCTTCCTGAATAGTAGCCCTGACCCTGGAGAAGACTTCAGATATCTCAGAATCATGTGTATAGCATCCATGTGAACCTGTCTTGGCTGCTCCATAAATTGGCTCACCCTGCTAACAGCAAATGCAATGTCTGGACGAGTAATGGTAATGTAGAGGAGTTTTCCCACCATTTCTCTATATCTCCTCTTATCCACTTCATCTGTATCACCATCATATAGCTTCATGCTGGGGTCCATGGGAATACTAGATGGTTTGCACCCATCCATGCCAGTCTCAGTCAGGAAGTCTGTAATATACTTCCGTTGTGTCATCACCAAGCCTTGTGCATTCCTTGCAAATTCCAACCCCAGAAAATATCTTAGGGTTCCAAGGTCCTTTGTAACGAACTGACTACCTAGGAATGCCTTTGCCCTCTTTATGCCCTGAACATCATCTCCTGTAACAAGAATATCATCCACATAGACCATAATGACAACCGTACCTGCCGATGACTTCTGGACAAACAATGAGTGATCGGCATTTGACCTCTTGAATCCCTGTTGCTCAATCAGGTTAGACAACTTCTGAAACCATGCTCTGGGACTCTGTTTGAGACCATATATCGCCTTGTGAAGTCTACAAACCATGTGCTTCTCCCCCTCAGCAGTAAACCCAGGTGGCTGCTGCATGTAGACTTCCTCCTGTAGGTCACCGTACAGAAAGGCATTCTTCACATCCAGTTGAAATATGCTCTAATCACGTACCACAGCAACAGATAATAGAATACGAAGTATAGAGTGCCTCGCCACTGGAGAGAAAGTATCCATGTAATCCACACCGTAGGTTTGTGTAAACCCACGGGCAACCAAGCGTGCTTTGTATCTATCCAACGTGCCATCTGCATGATATTTGACTGTGAAGACCCATTTACAGCTCACAATGGATGCATCAGAAGGTGCAGGAACCAAAGACCAAGTGCCACGAGACTGTAGAGCCCTCATTTCGTCCTCCATTGCTAATCTCCAGCATTCATTCTGTAAGGCGTCCTGGTATGTCCGTGGTATATCCACGGAAGGCAAGGCTGTGGCAAATCTCTCAAAATCCCCAGTGAGACGGTGAAAGGAAACCTGTGAAGCGAAAGGATACGAGGCACATTGCCTCCTTTGCTTCCGAATAGCAATCGGAACATCAAGATCATCATCTGCTGTACTGGATGGGCTAGTGTCTGCCTGTACTGAAGGATCCTGCACATGTACCAAATCTGACCCGTCATTATTAATGCCATCTGAACATACCTGAGGCGTGATGATCGGCTGGAGCGTAGTCTGAGCAGGACCCGATCGGCGTTTATAGAACATAGGTAATGGTGATATGATGGGCCGTGGAATGAGTGGAGGTGGAGGAGGTGGTGGGGGTGGTGCTGGCGTGGAGACAGACACATGAGAAGACTCATGTGTACTCAATGTAGGTGGTGGAGGAACATAGATATCATCAGTGGTAGTGGATGGTACCATTCTGTCACCTGCAGGAGAGAAATACATGACAGACTCAAAGAAAGTGACATCGGCACTCACAAAGTACCTCTTAGTTGTGGGATCATAACACCGGTAGCCCTTCTGAGTTCTGGAATAACCAACAAAGACGCACTTGACTGCTCTAGGAGAGAGTTTGTCAAGTCCGGGAGATAGACGATGCACAAAAGCAACAGTACCAAAGACACGTGGAGTTAGTGAAAATAACTCCTTATCTGGAAAAATAATGGACATAGGTATCTTTTCACCCAGGACTGAGGATGGCATACGGTTGACCAGATAACAAGCAGTAAGAATAGCATCGCCCCAGAAAGAAATAGGGGCACAACTCTGAATCAACAATGTACGAGTAATATCTAAGAGATGGCGATGCTTCCTTTCCGCGACACCATTTTGTTGTGAGGTATATGCACAAGTGGTTTGGTGAATAATGCCCTTTGATGACAGGAATTGTGAAAGTAAGCGTGTACAAAATTCAAGGGCATTATCGGTCCGAACATATTTGACATTTGCAGAAAAGACATTGAAGACTTCATTAATCAAGTTCTTGATCACATTTCCTGCTTCAGATTTATTTTTCAAAGAAAGACCCATGACACACGAGAGAAATCATCCACTACCACAAGATAAAACCTGTGTCCCTGATGATCGGGAACACGACTTGGACCCCATATATCTATATGTAACAACTCAAAAGGGGAGCTACTGCTCCGACTCAGACGACGTGGGAAGCTCGACCTGTGATGCTTTCCCAACTGACACGCTTCACATTGAAACGAAGAACTAGGAGAGATCTGAGGCAGAAGGTGGCGCATTTTCTGAAGTGGAAGGTGACCAAATCGGAGGTGCCAAATGTACGGAGAGACTGGTCCAGCAGAATGAGAGGAGACGCCAGCATATGAATCCCGGACCAGCCGATACAAACCATTATGCTCAGAGCCACAACCAATCACCTTGCCCGTGAGTATGTCCTGAAAAATAAGAGAAGACGGGTCAAATATGGCACGGCAATTCAAATCCTTCGTAATCTGACTAATAGATAGCAAATTCATTGAGAACTCAGGAGCATGCAGAACATTCTGTAATTGCAAAGTGGAGGACAGGAAAACCTCCCCCTGTCCAATAAGGGGCGAATGGGTACCATCTGCTATCTGCACTGAACGACCGGGAGGAATGTCCCTGTAGGCCTGTAATCTACCTCTATCTCGACAGAGATGATGTGTGGCTCCAGAATCAATAATCCAGTCAGATATATCATGAGGTGTAGTAGATCTACCTGAGGAGCTTGCGGCTGCGGAAGAACTGGCAGAGGCAGTGGCAGCAACATCTGAGGAGCCACCAGACGAATCACCAGAAGTATGTGGCATAATCTCTCGGAGACAGGCCACAAGTTCGTCAAATCGACTATCTGCAGTAGAAGTCAGTGGGGACTGAGAGTGCTCTGCAATACGTGCTGATGCTGGAAATCCATGCTTCGAATAGCATGTCTCCTCCGAGTGTCCTGTGCGATGACAATAGGAGCATGTCTGACTAAAGCGACCACCCCTCCCCTGGGGTCCACGGCCACGTCCACGACCACGGCCAGATGGTGGTCCACCTCTCCCACGCGAGACTGCCATCGCTGAAGGAGGTGGAGTAGAAGAGCTGGAGGAAACTGGAATGCGGCTAAGCCGTCTGTAAACATCCTCAACTGGAGGAATAACTGCATCAACGAGAATCTGAGATCGAGCTGCATCGTACTCAGGGTCAAGGGCCGCAAGTAGAACACCAATCATGGTGGCGTTTCGAAACGCCTTCTGCTGCTCAGGAGTTGCAGTCAGAGGGATGATACTTTATAACTTCTCGAACATCCCTCTTAGGGATGTATAAAGAGAATGGAGAGGTCTGCCGCTCTGCTTCATTGTGAATATGTCGTGCTGAAGCTGCAACATCTTCGTCTCATTTCGCACCTGCGAATATGTGGCGGCAAGAATGTCCCACATTGCCTTAGCAGTGGGGTGATGGAGGACGTCGTTGGCAATCTCCATCGTCAAGGTGCCGGACAACCAGACCTTTGCATAGGAATCATCAGCCTCCCATGAGGCATAGATCCCAGTCTTCTCTGCGGGCTTATCCTCGGTAAGAATATGTTTCTTACCATTCGACTTCATAAGGCTCATGAACTGCATAGCCCAGAGCTCATAGTTAGACCCGTCCATCTTGACTATTGGCGCAGGACCTTTGAATGCGCCGGTGGAGGGCATATCAACTTTTGATTCTGACATACTGCCGCTTGGAGAAGAAGTAGGATATGTAGACGTGATGCTGAATGTCTACAAAAACTGCATCGGATTTGAGTGCGTATGTAGACGTTATGCACTCAAATCCATAGAATGGATGTGGAAGGAACTAGGGCACGCCTAACAAGAGGCTGACAGCCCTTTCAGCGGCTAGGAGCCGCTAGAAGGCCTTGCGCGGGTGGCTGTTCACGCACCCGGAGGCCTTGCGCGGGCAGCAGATGGTGATGCCGCCTATTGGCGGAGGCCGCTGGGGGCTGGGATCCCCTTCGGCGGCTGGCTGGGGCTATAATCCAACCAGATGGAGGGCTGGAGCAACTGGATGGAGGGCTGGAACCAACCGGATGGAGGGCTGGATCCAACCGGGCGATGGAGTGCTGCCGCTGGAGATGGAGGGCTGCCGCTGGAGATGGAGAAGGAGATGGCGGCGGCGATGGAGGGCTGCCGCTGGAGAGAGAAGCGGCGGGAGGGAGGGCGGCGATTCCGAGAAGAGGGAGGCGGGTGGAGAAGGGGCGGCGGGAGGGAGGAGAGCCCTAGGGTGGCTCTGATACCATGTTGGGAAAAGAGACTTCGTTGTTGATTCAGAAAACCCTAGGCTCTCTTATATAGGGAGAGACCTAAAGGGTAAATTACAGAGAGATCTATATAAAATAAAGAAATAACGATAAACAACATAAAGAGATAATGAAACTACGAACTATCTCTACACAAACAATCCTGCATTCCATGAAAGAACGAAGCATATTGAGGTAGACTGCCTTTATACTAGAGACATGCTCCAGAAGGGATTGATTTCTCCCTCCCATGTTAGCACAGGAGAGCAAACAACAAACATCTTTGCCAAGGCATTACTCAGAGGGCCATTTCAGAAGTGTTCTTTCAAGCTGAGCATGATTTTCATCTATGCTTCATCTTGAGGGGGAGTGTAGAGATATTTCTACGTACTCTGAGTATCGGTTTCCTATTTCTCTTTCTTTATATTTATTTTATGTAATTTACCCGTAGATCTCTCCTTTATATAAGAGAGCCTAGGGTTCCCTAGAATAATCATCTTTTCCATTTTTTCCCAACATTCTGAATTGGATATATAACAACCTTCAATAGTCAATCACGGCATATTTTTCTCTCGATCATGGCATATTTTCTCTCGGAGTAAATAATTAGGGAAACATAGGAGGAAATGTCCCAAATTTTCTCGCAACAAATAACAGAGTCAAGATATGATGACATTTGTATGAGCACATGGTCAAGGTCATTGTGTGAATCCATTCATTCAATACTACACTTACATAACATGGTTGGATGAGGAGGTAAATATCTTCCGGCTCTCCTGTTGTCCCAAACATGTTCAGGAACGTGCTTAGTAGTAAGTTTACAAGTTTCTTTATAATCTAAATTCTCGCTATCCAACAAGGAAGGATCGATTTCTCTTTGACGATGGGGTTCCTTTACTATATGTCATCTTTGAACAACTTCAATAGCTTGATGCTACATCTCTAGCATCCTCTACAAAGAGTCCTGCATTTTTGCTCTTGGTAGGCATAGTAGCATAGGATGTTTTATTAGCCATGGCCGATGTAGATAATGTGGTTTCGGGCATGGTCATGCACAACTATTCACCATGTTTGTATTATCAGCTAGCCAACCATCCTTTTGATCGATGGGGATGATCCATCTTTTTTGATTGATGCTGGGCAAAATTTGGAATATCTCCTACAACCAACAAGGTCGTGATTGGTATTGTAGGACCCTATGCAGTTGACGTGTCTTACGTGATATTTAGTAAGCCTACCATGTCTCCTTAAATTGTTATGCTATCTTCAGCTAACTATGGACCTTCGTAACTTCTTCAGCAAAACACCTTGTCAACTACGAAACTTACTAGAACAAACTTAGTGAATACCTCCACTGCTCATTTGACCTCATCTTCTTCGCAATTGATAATTGACTCCTGTGCCTGTAATAATCTTACTAGTGAAGGTACCGTTTACTGATTCTTGAACATTTGTTCATGTACGATTCGTCTAGCTGGCGAATAGGTCTCAGTTATTGATTATCTTTCTTGATGATTTATATTTTACTTTGAAACTCAAGCTATCTGGATTTTATTGCACCATTGAATTTCCTTTGAGCTTACTTTCTGTTAGCCATTTATGCTTACGTCTAATCGTGTGATAATTTTACACATCCTCCAGACATTTGGAGGCGACAGATTGTGTGTGTGGGCTGGGGGGTCTATGAGAAGGATGTCCTATAGTATTGAATGTCTCATCTGGCTCTTTTGTTTATGTTTCATTAGTTCTCAAATGATCCTATCGTTGGTACCTTTGATGTGGCCACCTGTCTACCTTGTCTCTCGTAGATGTTTATTGAACTGTCTTCGCTTAAGCCCTTAAAGTGCGATGCTTGCTAGTTGTAAAAAGATCACCAGGCCTCCTTTCCTCAATGCGCAGAACCTCGTCGATCACTTTTTTTAAGTTGATAGAGTGTGATGTTTGACGTCCATGTCACTTGAATCTATTTCCGGTCGTTGTTATTTTCTTGTTTTGTGAAGGATTTAGTAGCGCTATTTTACTGTTTACTTGCTAAATGATCAGTTCGAGATCATTTTTATTGTTACATCTTTCATTCGTGAAATAAAGACATTCGATAGTTCTTACATTAAAATATTTTAGTTTGATAATGACTAGAGTTTGTGTAGAATGAGATGGTTACCTTCTTTGTGTTTGAGGACACCTTGCATCGGACTTCTTGTCCTTAAACCTCTCCACAAAATGGAATTATTGAATAGAAACCACATCATATAATAGATATTGGATGTACATTTATAACTCTGATGAAGGTTCTTAAAACTTTTTTGAGCTATGGTGCCTTAACAACTACTTACCTTATCAATGAAGTTCTATCATCCTTTCTTGGGAGGGGGATTTACCCTGTTCTCGTTACTCTACCACGACATTGAGCCTTATGCTCTACAGTCATGAATTTTTCTTAGAATTGCTTACTATTTTTCACTGTAAATATAAGCTGCTAAATTGTGCAATTTAATGTGTTTTCTTAGATACTCAGTACCCAAAAAGGATTCGATACTTTGATTCGTACAATCATCATTTTTTTATAATTCTTAATGTTGTCATCTTTTTCAAACAAACTAGCTATTTGACTATGACTATTTATGACATTCTCTTGGAGGACCTGCCTCCAGTCCAGGTATATAAAAGGAGGAACCATCATGAGTCCTAACACGCTCGTTTACGTACTCATTTTATGCATGTTTTTGATCACTTTGACTATGATTCCTCGCCAAGTACTGCTCTGATTGTAACTTCTTCGGCTTCGATCCCCAGACCATTATTGAAAAAACCCGGCTCGGACAACTTGCTGGATTTGAACCCAATTGGATCTATGGACAACCATCCATAGTGTTTAAGCCCAAGTTGTCAAGTAGTAATCCCCCACTCTTATAACACCACTTTAATACTTTGTGAGTTTTAGATGTGTGACTATATTTGGGGTATTAAAGCCTCCCCACTTATATTCATAATGTCATTGTTGTGATCTGACCCGCTACTTATTCCCAGTATTAGTGGTGGCTGCACACTGTGGGTAACCTTTCCCTTCCATGTACTTGTAGGGGTGACTCCACCTTTCGAGTAACCCCTCTGTAACTTCTCAAGCTTATGCCCTCATACCGTTATCGATGAAAACTGGTCCTGACAACTTGTTGGGTTTGGATCTAGGTGGATCCGTTGCCAACCATCTAAAATGATTAAGCCTAAGTTGTCAAGTCGTAATCCCCAACTCTTATAACCCACCATATTGATGTGAGACTATCTTGTAACACCCCAGATATACTTTATCTTTTGGCTGGGTTCCAGATGCAATGCACCACCGTGGCTTGCTCTAGCAACTGCCATTTACTTCATTTTTTGGCTCGGTTTCCAGCGACACTACCTGAAACAAGAGCAAGCTTTGACTGTACCAACTACCTATTACAGTTTTTGTGGTCGTCACTGTTGAGGCTGCTTCAACAACATCGCAGCCGACATCTCCGCTGAGTGCTGCCAACTCTGCGATGCTGGAACATCGGCATGGCATCATTTCATGCGCATCCCTGCTTAATTCCACTGCCACCACGTCATTGAGGAGCCCTATTGGATTCCTCATGAAACCATCCTTTGGGTTCAATTTACACAAAATAAATAGAGTGGCCAAATTACATCTCCTGGACCCAAACTCTCCTCCTTGAGAATGTAGAGTGGTTTTAGAAAATCAACTCTTGTGATTGTACCCTCAGAATCGGGTAGGGATATCCAGTCGAGCTGGAGTAAAGTGTTGGGCTGAAGTCGTATAGAACCCCTTGGGCTCTGGGGTAATATAGACGAGGTGCAGGTGGCATGCACGATTCACAAACACTGGAAAAAACTCTAGCAGCATTTAGAGAGGATTTTGATAGATGTTAGGTTGAATCCTGTTCGGAATCTACTTTCATAGGGTTACTTTTTATTGAAGCATGTTTTTCTATGCATGGATTTCAGTATTGTAAAAGTCGGCCGACTAGTCGAGTCGGGGGGGGGGGGGAGGGGGGCTACCCGACCCGAATAGGCCAAATCGGCCATTAGTCGGGTACACCCGATTAATCGGCCGACTAATCAGCCTAGTCGGACGACTAATCGGCTGATTTTTACATGAGATTTTCGAAAAAAATAAAACGAGACTTTCAGACATGCCCGAATACCCGTTTACCCTAACTTAAGGTTTTGGGTTCTGTCGAACAGAACCCTAAAACCCTTCTTCGAGAGTAACTCGCCGCCCCCTGACTCGAGGATCTTCCTCTGCCTCCTCCTTCGTGTCGCCGACGTTCGAGCGGTGACTCCGGTTGCATCTCATCCTCTGCTGCCCTCCTCCAGTAGCAAGTCTATCTCAACTCGCCGCCTCCTGAGCTGGTTAGGGTTTAAAAAAAAATCGATTTTTTATTCTTTTTGTTTGATTATTGCTTTATTTTAGTTATAAATGCTTAGGTTATCTTATTAATTTGCATCTTAGGTTAAAAATTGTTAGCTAGTTAAGTTATTTTTTAGTAAAAGTTAGATTTAGTTGATGGTGCGCGTGTTGCCTAGATAATTTTTGCTTGGTTTATTGCTTATGTTTATTATTCTCTAAATCTTGGTTAACATAGATTTTTTTTTGTTTATATGCTGGCATTAGTTAGCTTATACTTGTATGGTTGGCATTGGTTGGCTTTTATTTAATTTATTTATTCAACGTGTCATTTTGTTAGTTAATTAGGAAGCTCGACTTGCTTATAAATCATATCGATCATTGCTATCATTTTCACACTTTACCGAGAGAGTTATAAACAGTGAAGCCATTTTAAAAAATGGTGACACAACTTAGAATATATGCTTAAAATCTTAGATCGATGCTTTTAAGATTATTAAAGTAGAGAAGGCTTCATGATTTGATGGTATAACATCTAACACTGATCATATTATAAATATATAAAAAGCATACTCATATATTTAAGCTCTTAAAAATTTTAAAAATGCTAAATATATGAATATAAATGAGAGTATATGTTATAAAATTGATTTATATATATTTAAAATAATAAAAAATTCCAAACCGACTAATGCCTGATGAAATCCGATTACTCTCCCGACTGCCGATTAATCCTTAGTCAGTGACCTTGCCGACCGAGTACCGACTGCCGACTTCTGCAACCTTGAATTTCGATCCAGGTATTTCAATCATTAATTTCAGCTATTGTCATTTGGATCGTATTTGATTTCATTGGCTTACAATTCTCTATTTTATTAGCTAATTGGTGGTACAATTATGGAGATGACACACTACATTTGAAAGACATGGCCATCAAGATCTTGAGCTTGACTTCTGCAAATGTGAGCGTAAGTGGAGTACATTTGACTCAGTAATGACTATATTAGTGACCCACCTAATAGAAATACTAGTAGTAGTTGATATAGTCATTAGTCACAATTTTTGTAATGTTGCTTACAAATCCATACCAAGAAGAGAGGCAGGTTGGAGACAAAGAGGCTAAATGATCTTGTGTACGTTCGTTTCAATTCCAACCTGATGGAACGTCGGCTTTCAAAAGGAAAAGATCCTCTTTCCTCCCATGATCGTGCACATTTAGGTGAATGGACTGGAGAGATCAATGTACAAGCTCAAGATGAGGAGGTATTTCCAGGTTTCGGATTGACTTGGGGTGTAGTGGCTCTTGCAAGTGGTGCTGAATAGAATTTGGAGCTGAGAAGAAGCCACATAGGTGAACGTGGCAAGGGAGCTTCATCTTCGAGCTCAAACATTGCACCTATAAATGAAGAAGAGGAGGAATTTCTACCTGAAGACATAAATGAAGAAGAAGATGATGATGATGATGAAGAAGAAGAGATTGAGTTGGATGATGACCTTGATGGAGATGAATGACTTTTTACTTATTGCTTGAATTACTTTTGTTTGACTTATTGTATCTCTTTGTGAACATTAACTAATGTTATGTAGCCAATATTTGTTCTTAACTTGCTACTTTTTTCTTTTAATTGCTTATTTTTTTACCTCTTATGAAATTGAAAGTTGCTAAATTTATGTAAATTTATGTTTGAGTATATGTATAAAAATATTTATATATTTAAAAAAAAATCAAAACCGATTAATGCCCGACTAAATCCGACTAGTCGCCCGACTGCCGATTAATCCTTAGTCAGTGACCCGGCCGACCGAGTACTGGTTGCCGACTTCTGCAACCTTGATGTATTTAACCACCAATAAAATTACACAGATAGCATCCAACAGAAGAAGTACAAGTAAAAGTTGTGCAGACTAATAATAATGGTGCCTTGTTTCTACTTTCCATACTTCTGAAAAACCCAGTATCTGTTGCTGATAGTAGAGAAGTATGTTGTCTCAAAAAAATAGTAGAGAAATATGCAAAGCATGTGCAATATTGAGTTGAGATGTCCAACTTAGTGCTTGATTCTTTCAGCCTTGTTTTCATTATCTATAATTGATCTACAACTTGTATTATCTAAGTGATTCACAATTGCAGGTATCTAAGAACAATAACCGAGCTTCAAAGAGTGGACTTACGTGATACATCTAGGGAGGAGAAACTTGCATTTTTCATTAATCTGTATAATATGATGGTGATACATGCTATTTTGACATGGGGTTATCCAACTGGAACATTGGAGCGAAGAAAATTTTTTGGGGACTTCAAGTACATCATAGGTGGATGCTCCTACTCACTTTCAGCCATTCAGAATGGTATTCTTCGAGGAAACCAGCGCCCTCCCTATAACTTGGGCAAACCATTTGGCCCTAAAGATAAACGTAGTGAGGTAAAAATTTCTTCTTATACCATATGAAGTTGGTAGGTAAAAATTTATCCTTACCATTATGAAGTTTGTCGGTTGCCTTGGAACTGTAGTCCTATGACACTAGCTTCCCTTGTTGTCGTTTCAACACGTGCACTATTATTTGGCATGCATGTATATACGATGTACTAGAAATTCCTTGATGTGTCAGATATGACAGCCACAATCTTCCCAGTCACAATGTCAATTTTAGTATGTACTGTGGGCCTGATGCCACATAATGCACACAAGACGGATATCTAGAGATATATGATTATAAATGTGTGAAAAATGTTCTAGCCCAAACAAAATATTATGTGCATAAACTCCTATGTCCTATCTTTTTTTTTGAACCAATCCTATGTAATATCTTATTCATATTTTGAATATTTTTTGGCTGTAATATAGAACTTGCATCTGTTGCTACTTGTGTGGTATTCCTTTGCCTGTAGTTCTTTAAGTTTGGTTCATTGAACCTTTGAATTCCACATGCATCATGTACGTGGTTTGTATGCATAGGATGCCCAGTACCAATGCCCCACAAATTAACCATTGACAAGGAATGTTGCGATGATCTCAAGGACATAATATCTTCTATTATGGTCATGGAACCTCATTTGTTTTTATCTCCATGCAACTTAGAAACGATATTGGCAATGATGTTTATGCCCCTTTTCCAATGATTTATTCAAATCATTCCTGTGGAATTTAATTGATGTCTTTTGTTTATTGACAACTATTGTACTAATAGAAATAACGTACCATTGTCAGGTGGCCCTTCCCTATCCTGAGCCTTTGATTCACTTTGCGCTGGTATTTGGCACCAGATCTGGACCTGCACTCCGATGCTACTCTCCTGGAGATATTGACAAAGAGCTTATTGAAGCTGCCCGCAATTTTTTGAGGACTGGGGGCCTTCTGATTGATATAGAATCTAAATGTGTTTCCATCAGTAAGATTCTGAAGTGGTAAGATAATCCTCGAGTCCTTTTTATCTCACTAAAATGGAGGATGACCCTTAAGCGTAATTGTTAAGATGTTTTTTCATTTATATTTTTTAGATTTGATTTTTTATCTCTGACAATGATAAAGTTGTTGTGAACAACTTGTTGAGCTTTCTCAATAACTAAAACTCTTGATTGGGTGGAGATCCATCGGTCTTGTGATTTTGGTTTTGTGTTTGGGTTCCTATGTAGTTAAGGTTAGCAAGGATATATCTTTCAGCTTAGATGCAGACTCATTTCCACGGTAGCCAAGAGATTCCACTGCCCGACATGAACTATAGCTATTATCTCCCTTACAAGTCTACTCAAGGATGGGAAATGCTTTGTCAAAATAATGCCTTTTGTGCCCGTGAATGTCCTGTCTAGAGGAAAAAGAGATGTATGTAATAAACAGAAAGAAGACCTTGGCTTAATTAATGAGCAACATTTCCAGTGCTAAATCAGATCTTGCTTGAATAGGGCCTTTCTCTTTCTCCTACCTAAGAGGGTTCTCCATGCGTTGAGAATTTCATGTCTGTTGTTCTATCTAACATGATGTAATATTTATCAAATTGACAGGTCCAATCGAATTAAAGCAGAGGGCTGATTTGGGGGATTTTTCAAATTATGGATTCCCGTCATTAATTAGTTATTTTAAATTAGTTACATATTTTATTTAAATAAATTGAGATTGTAATCTCAATATTTTTGGTAGGTGAAATTAGTTAAGAGTCAATTAGAATCGGTTAGAGTCAATTAGGGTAAATCAGGATTTGAATTTGAATGTCTTTATATTTTTTTTGTAATTCCTCCCCTCTTATATAAAGGGGATGGTAGTCTATTACAACAACAACAACAACAACAAAGCCTTTTCCCACAATTAAGTAGGGTCGGCTACATGGATTCTTCGCCTCCATTCAGATCTGTCTTGGGTCAATCTCGGACTTATATCCAAAAAACTAAGATCCCTGTTGGGAAACGTGAATGAGAGATGTCTATTCCATAGCCCTAGGCTCTCTTATATAGGAGAGTAGCCTATGGGTAAATTACATAAAGAGAATAACAAGAAAATAAAATAGCAAAGAGACACAATAACTCAATATGCGTCAACACTCCCCCTCAAGATGGAGCATAGATGTCAATCATGCTCAGCTTGGAAGCACACTTCTGAAATGGACCTCGTAACAATGCCTTGGTGAATATATCTGCAGTCTGGTTCTCTGAAGTAACATGAGATGTGGCAATGGATCCTTTCTGAATCATATCACGTATGAAGTGACAATCCACCTCAATATGCTTGGTCCGTTCATGGAATGCAGGATTGTTTGCAATGAACAAAGCAGCCTGATTATCACACTCCAAGTTCATAGGAAGTGGTACATCTAAGCATAAATCTGTCAGCACCGCTTTCACCCACATCATCTCTGTAGTAGCCTGGGCCATAGCCCTATATTCGGATTCAAAACTGGATCTAGCTACCACAGTTTGTTTCTTGCTCCTCCATGAGACTAGGGCATCTCCAACATAGACAGCATACCCTGAGGTGGACTTCCTATCCTTAGGACATCCTGCATAGTCTGCATCTGCGCATGCTGAGACAGAAATCCCCTTTCCTTTCTTGAATAGCAGACCTTTACCTGGAGAAGATTTGAGATATCTAAGTATCATGTGTATTGCATCCATATGCACCTGGCGTGGCTGCTCCATGAACTGGCTCACACGGCTCACTGCAAATAATATATCTGGCCTAGTGATTGTGACATATAACAATTTGCCTACCAGTTCTCTATATCTTCTCCTGTCAACCTCCTCTGTGTCATCATCATACAGCTTCATGCTAGGGTCCATTGGTGTCGTAGCAGGTCGACACCCTAGCATACCTGTCTCACTCAGTAGATCTGTGACATACTTCCTCTGTGACATGACTAATCCATACGGATTTCTAGCAAACTCCAGCCCCAGAAAATATCTAAGGACTCCCAGGTCCTTGGTGACAAACTCGGTCCCCAGGCCTTTCCTTTGCCTGCTTAATGCCCTGGTCATCATCACCTGTAATCAAGATATCGTCAACATAAACCATGATTACAACAATACCTCTTGCCGTCTTCTGTACAAACAAGGAATGATCAGCATTGGAGCGTTTATATCCTTGTTTCTCAAAGAGGTCTGACAGCTTCTGGAACCATGCTCTGGGGCTCTGCTTAAGGCCATAGATGGCCTTATGTAATCTGCAAACCTTGGAACACTCCCCCTCAACAGCAAAACCTGGTGGCTGTTGCATGTAGACTTCCTCCTGCAGGTTGCCATACAGAAAGGCATTCTTCACATCCAGTTGATAGAGTGGCCAGTCTCTAGTAACTGCAACTGATAAGAGGATCCGCAGAGTGGAATGACGAGCCACCAAGGAGAACGTGTCAAGGTAATCTACCCCATATGTCTATGTGAATTCCCTTGCAACTAGGCGTGCCTTGTACCTGTCAATGGAGCCATCTGCATTATGTTTCACTGTAAACACCCATTTGCAACTCACCGGGTTGACATCTGGAGGTATAGTAACCAAGCTCCATGTTCCTCTAGACTGAAGTGCCACCATCTCTTCCTCCATAGCTAGCCGCCATCTAGAATCCTGCAAAGCCTCATGGTGGTTCCGTGGAATGTCTGTAGCTGAAAGTGCCAATGCAAACGTCCTGAAGTGTCCAGATAGCCTCTCAAAAGACACCGCTGCTGATACTGGATATTTGGCACAGCTTCTCTTTGGCTTGCGTAGAGCGATTGGAACATCCAGATCCTCTGTGGTATCACCATGCTCCTGTAATGCATCCTGCTGAGAAATGTCGTCAGATCCATCAACATTAATATTTTCATTACATACCATAGGCGAGCTAGTTGACTGGTCAGGACCATGAGCTGGATGCGGCCTGCGGGTGTAATGGAATGGTAACGGGGATACTATTGGTGGCGGCGGCGGCGGTGGTGGTGGTGGTGGTGGAGATGGTGGTGACGGTGGTGTTGTTGGTGGTGCCATGAATACGGTATCAGGAGATATAGGTGGTGGCTGCATGTTCCCGGATTCTGAAAAATACATAATGGATTCAAAGAATGTAACATATGCACTGATCATATACCGCCGACGCACAGGGTCAAAACACTTGTACCCCTTTTGAGTTCTGGAGTACCCCACAAAGACGCACTTAACAGCCCTAGGAGAGAGCTTGTCAGAACCAGGCGACAACTGATGGACAAATGCGACTGACCCAAACACACGAGGGGTAAGAGTGAACAGATTCTTGTCAGGATAAATAAGTGAGAAAGGAACCTGTTCATTCAAGACAGACGAGGGCATACGATTTATAAGATAACATGCAGTGAGGACTGCATCACCCCAGTAGGAATACGGAACATGACTCTGAATAAGAAGTGACTTTGTGACATCAAGTAGGTGACGGTGTTTTCTTTCTGCAACCCCATTTTGTTGAGACGTATGAGCGCAGGATGTTTGGTGAACAATTCCTTTAGAGGAGTAGTAGTTGGCTAGACTGTTGGTGCACAACTCTAAGGCATTGTCACTTCTCATAATTTTGACAGTTGTGGAAAAAACATTCTGAATCTCATTTAGAAAGTGAATAATAATATTTCCAGCTTCAGACTTATTTTCATTAGAAATACCCATGATGCTCTAGAGAAATCATCCACAAATACAATATAAAACCTGTGCCCCTGATGATCGGGAACACGACTTGGACCCCAGACGTTGACATGAAACAACTCAAACTTGGAGTTACTACTCCGACCTTGACTACTGGGAAAAGATGACCTGTGATGTTTTCCCAACTGACACGCCTCACACTGAATAGGTGTGTGAGAAAGACTATAAGGTAAGACAAGACGCAACTTCTGAAGCGGTAGATGACCAAAACGCAGATGCCACAGGAGAGGAGATACTTGTTCTGTGGGAGAAGCTGTGATTCCGGCAAACGGGGTCTGGTTCAGACGATAAAGGCCTCCTTGCTCATAGCCATGACCAATCACGTTGCCCGTACGGATGTCCTGAAAAATCAATGAAGATGAATCAAAAATAGCTCGACAATGAAGATCCTTCGTAATCTGACTAATTGACAACAGATTCATAGAAAAATGCGGTGCATGCAAAACATTCTTGAGCTGCATAGAAGACGTCAATCTGATCTCCCCCTGACCCATGATAGGAGAATGCGTGCCATTGGCAATAACTACTGTCTGTCCTGGAGGAATCTGGATGTATCCTGTAAGTAGGCTCTGGTCGCCACATAGATGATGTGTAGCGCCGGAGTCCATGATCCATGGCAGTGTATTAGATCTACTACTGTGGAGTGCAAGTGGACTACCTGAAGTACTAGTAGAGGCCGAGGCGGAAGCAGCAACATCAGTATGGTTCTCTGCAGTCGGTGCTGGACCAGATGGTGGAATAATGCCCCTGAGACGGGCAACTAGGTCATCAAATCGTTGATCCAGTGTAGCAGCAGACGGGGGCTCTATCTGCTCAGCTGCTCGTGCGGATGCAGGAAATCCATGCTTTGAGTAGCATGTATCTTCAGTATGTCCGACTCGGTGACAATATGAGCATGTTGGCCTAGTGCGGCCACCCCTTCCACGGGGAGTACGTCCACGGCCCTGATGATGAAAACCACGGCCTCTGTTGGCCGCCATAGCTGAGGGATTCTGACTCGCAGTTGCTGAAGGTACTGTGATCCTGCTCAATCTGTGAAAAGCTTCCTCCATGGGAGGAATAGTCGAGTCCGCCAAAATCTGTGAACGTGCTGCCTCATACTCTGGATCAAGTGCAGCGAGAAACACACCCACCATCGTCGCATTCCTGTATGTCTTCTGCTGTTCTGGCGTGGCGGTAAGAGGCATGAAGCTATAAAGCTTCTCAAACATTCCTCTCAATGATGTATAGAGAGAATGTAACGGGCGGCCGTTCTGCTTTATTGTGAATATATCATGTTGTAGTTGCAGGATCTTCGTCTCATTCTTCGCCTGAGAATATGTCGCTGCCAGGATATCCCACATGTCTTTGGCTGTGGGTTGATGTAGAATGTCATTGGCGATTTCAATAGCCAATGTGCCAGATATCCACACCTTGGCATATGCATCGTCGGCCTCCCATGAGGCATGAACTCCAGTCTTCTCTGCAGGCTCGGGCTCGGTGAGAATATGCTTCTTGCCTGTGGACTTCATCATACTCATGAACTGCATTGCCCACAGTTCATAGTTCGTACCATCCATCTTGACGATGGACGCTGGACCACGAAATACGCCCATAGACGGGATATCTGCCTTGCTTTCTGACATACTGGAGACGGAAGACTGGAGCGAATGACAATAGATAATATTTGTCTACAATGACATAGACGGGATTAGTTGCATGTGTAGACCTCAAGCAACTATCCCCATGGATCTGCGCGCGCTACGATCCGCACGCGCACAGTATGTACACGCAATATGTAACCCTCACGCGCTGGAGATGACGCGCGCGCTTGGAGATGCACGCGCTACTGCTTCCTGTTGCGCGGTATCTCGTGCCCTAGTGCACGAAGGCCCTAGTGCACGCTATGAGCGAGATGCGCACAGCACGCTGAAGGAGTGCACGCTATGGCGCAGCGCGCAGATGCCGCACAGCATGCTGGAGGGGCGCAAGGTGCCGCACACAGCACAGCACGGGAGGCGCTATGCCGCACAGCACACTGTTGAAGATGCGCAGATGTCGCTCAGCGCGGGAGGCGCTGTGAGCGAGAGGTGCTGTGCGCCAGATGCGCGAGAGGCTTAGGCACCGGATGCGCAAGGTGCGCAAGATGCGCAGGAGGCGCTGCGCGCCAGATGCGCTGGATGTGCACGAGGTCTCCGAGGCGCCCTAGATCCCCAACCGATCGGATGGATTTGGCGGCGCCGAGAGAGAGAGGGAGAGAAGAGAGGCCGACAGGTGGGGATGGGGTTGGTTTAGGGTTTCGAGAACTCCGGCCTAGGACCGTCGCTCTGATACCATGTTGGGAAACGTGAATGAGAGATGTCTATTCCATAGCCCTAGGCTCTCTTATATAGGAGAGTAGCCTATGGGTAAATTACATAAAGAGAATAACAAGAAAATAAAATAGCAAAGAGACACAATAACTCAATATGCGTCAACACCTTCGTATAGTCTCTTTCCAACACTTCTTGGGCCGTCCTCGCCCTCTCTTAGCCGGCTCAACATCCCAACACTCGCACCTCCTAACCGGTGCATCAGTTGACCTTCTTTGCAAATGACCAAACCATCTTAAACGGTTTTCTCGCATCTTATCCTCGATCGGAGCTACACCAACTTTCTTTCGGATTGCATCATTCCGAATCCGATCTTTACGTGTATGTCCACACATCCATCTTAGCATTTTCATTTCTGCTACAGCCATTCTCTGCACATATCTATGGTTCACAGGCCAACATTCAGAACCATAAAGCATAGCAGGTCTCACGGCTGCTTTGTAAAACTTTCCTTTAATTTTTAAAGGAATTTTCTTATCACAGAGAACAACGGAGGCTCCTCTCCACTTTAGCTAGCCTGCATTTATTCTATTAGTAACATCTCCATCAATTTCCCCATCATGTTGCAAAATAGATCCCAGATATCTAAAAGAATCTCTCTTCTGAATGTTATCATCACCAATCTTCACCTCGATTCCTTCACCATTGCTTCCATCAAAGGTGCATTCCATATATTCCGTCTTAGCCCTACTTATACGAAAACCTTTAGTCTCCAATGCATGTCTCCAAACCTCAAGCTTCTCATTTACTCCATCTCTAGTCTCGTCAATCAACACAATATCATCAGCAAATAACATACACCAAGGTAACTCATCTTGAATGTGACTTGTCAACTCGTCCATAATCAAAGTAAAAAGAAATGGACTCAAAGCTGAACCTTGATGTAAACCAATGTTGATATCAAAATAGTCAGTCTTCCCGTCGGGGTCCTTACACAAGATAAAGCCCTATCATACATATCCTTTATGAGATTAATGTATAGGACAGGTACTTGTCTCTTCTCTAAAACTCTCCACAGTATCTCTCGTAGGACGGAATCATAAGCCTTCTCCAAATCAATAAAGATCATATGGAGATTCTTCCTTTTAGCTCTATAAATCTCCATTGTTCTCCTCAGCAAATGGATGGCTTCAATAGTTGAGCGACATGGCATGAATCCGAATTGGTTTTCTTTTACTTGGGAAACTTGCCTTAACCTTCTTTCGATCACACGTTCCCAAATTTTCATAGTGTGACTCATCAGCTTGATACCTCTGTAATTTGAACAATTTTGAATGTCTCCTTTGTTCTTATAAAGAGGCACCACGATACTCCTCCAATCTTCAGGCATTTTCTTGCTTCGCCAAATAAAATTGAATAGATTCGTAAGCCAAGTCAAACCACGCTCACCTAAAACTTTTCATACTTCTACAGGGATGTCATCCGGTCCAACACCTTTCCCAGGTCTCATAACCTTCAAAGCCTCCTCTACTTCTTTTCTTTGTATTCGTCTATAGCATGCACGATTCAAGTAACTTTCACTACTAGCTAGATCACCCAAAGTGATCTCTCTATTTCCTTCTCCAATGAAAAGTTTATGGAAGTACTGCTCCCATCTAGTCTTTATATCCTTCTGAGTAACAAGCACGTGACCTTCCTCGTCCTTAATACATCTCACTTGAGAAAGGTCTTTGGTCCTTCTTTCTCTTGCTTTGGCCAACCTGAATATATCATTCTGGCCCTCCTTAGAGTTGAGATTTTTATACAAAACCTCATAAGCTTTTGACTTAGCTTCACTTACAACCTTCTTTGCTTCCTTCTTCGCTATTTTATAGTCTGTGATAGATTCCTCTGTTCTATCCTTAGACATAGCTTTAAAGCAAGCTCTTTTAATTTTTAGCTTCTCTTGCACCCCTTCACTCCACCACCAAGCCTCCTTTTGACTCGGAGCTCTTCCTTTTGACTCGCCTAGCATCTCTTTGGCTACCTTTCGGATACAAGATGCTACTGCCTCCCACATCTCGTTTGCACTACCGCTACAATCCCAAGATAAGTCTTCTAAAACCTTCTCCCTGAAGCTTGATTGCTTCAGCGGAAGATTCCACCACCTAGTTCTAGTGATCTTAGGAACCTTCATTTTCTTTACCAGTCCTTTTATTTGTAAATCCAAGACTAACAAGCGATGTTGGGTTGTCAAACTCTCTCCAGGGATTACTTTGCAATCTTTGCAACACAACCGATCTCTTCTCCTCAACGCAAAGTAATCTATCTGTGTTCTAGTTGAGCCACTCTTATAAGCAATTAAATGCTCCTCCCTCTTCTTGAAAAGAGTGTTTGCTATGAAAAGATCATATGCAGTTACAAAATCCAGAATGACTTTTCCCTCTTCGTTTCTATCCCCAAAACCATGTCCTCCATGCACACTTGCATACCCTGAAACATCTTTTCCCACATGTCCATTAAGATCTCCACCTATGCAAACCATCTCTCTTTGTGGGATTCCTTGTAAAATCTTATCCAGATTCTCCCAAAAAGCTTGTTTAGTCCTTTCATCTAAACCAATTTGCGGTGCATAAACTGAGATGATATTCAGAATTTCTTCTTCAAGCACCAACTTTAGCAAAATAATCCGATCCCCAAATCTTTGCACCTCAACCACACAATCCTTCAAATCTTTATGAACAACCACTCCAACACCGTTTCTGCCCTTATCTTTACCTGAATACCAAAGTTTAAAGCCTGTCTTCTCGATCTCCCTTGCTTTCTCTCCAACCCATTTAGTCTCTTGTAGACATAATATATGAATCTTCCTTCTTTCCATTGTATCCACTATCTCCATCAATTTTCCAGTTAAAGTACCGATATTCCAACTACCAATCCGTAACTTCCTTTGCAATCTCTTTTGGACTAACTTCTTTACTCGCATGCGTCCATTATGCGAGAACCCTTGCAAATTTTGGACTGCATCCGGGCGGTGATGCAGCGGAACTAGTTTATTTACCCGCATGCGTTCCTCATTCGAGATCCCTTGCAAATTTTAAACTACATCCAGGCTGCGATGTAGAGGCCCTTGCCAATTTTTCATTGCATTCGGGCGATGCAACGCGTCGCAAGTAGGGAACACCCCAACGAAATCTGTATGTTTTCTTAAATCCAGGATGGTAGTCTATTGTAAAAAAATAAATTGTGAAATAAAAATTGTGTCTTGATTTGGAGAGTGCCTCCACCTTTATCCCCCTTTCTCCCAAAATTCTAGGGTCTCTCTTCTCACCCCTTTCCTCTCTCGATCACGCGAAGCGCGTCGCGGTCTTCTTTTCTCTTCTCATCCCTTCCGATTCTCTGTCTGCATCATTTGGTATCAGAGAATGGAAACCGAATTGTTCCTACGATTCGACGATCCTGTTGAGTATTGACGCTTACAATTCGATTTAAGTCATCTTGGAAAAGGCTCACGCTCACGATCAAAGAAGTTCAAGCAACGACTTATATCAAGCGTCAAGGTAGAAGCATGGTTGGACACGATATTCAATGAAGATTCGTTCGTCCACGACAAAAATCATAGCGTTGCATCGGTTGTTCAACCCGAATTTGACCTAGAAAACAAAGGTATTTTCATTCAAGACATATTTTATTGATACAATTTCAAATAAAGAAGAAAAGGAGGACAAAGGGCCCATCTTCGACAAAAATGTGCATATGGTGAGGTCGAACACCTCGATCTATTCATGGGTGAAGTTACTGTTGAGGAGGTTCCTGTGGCATGGCTGCCACCACCGATAACACCAATATCAGTTCGGGCCCCATTCAACACTTCACTCTTCGCCCAACAGCCGACGCTATGCCACCATCCAATCGCAGTCAGCAGTAGCCGATGTTGCAACCGGCACCAATGGACTCAGGCAACACCTAATCGGAGCCCCACCTCCAAGGAATACAACGGCTTCACTGCAGCTGCACCTTGCTGCGGAGACCCCAGGCCCAACTATGGAAGGCCCATCATTACCGCACGCACCTCCAATCCAGGTTCCGCCGTTGCTTATGGCCTTCCGACCCATCTCGCAGTCGTCGCTTACAGTCTCCTGACCCAAATCGCCGCCGCCGTTTATGGCCGTCCGAGCCAGCCCGTCGTCGCCGCACTCCCGACCCAGCTTGTCGCCGCCATTTATGTTCTCCTGATTCAGCCCATCGCCGCCGCCCTCCTGACCCGGTCCGCCGCCACCGTCATGTTATTGCTGGAAGAAAAACCCTAGCGTGGGGTTCCTCTTCAAGAGGATTCGAATCCCATGAGAATAGTGATTGGAATATGATACGAGGATTTTGCAGAAAATTACCTCCACCCAAAACCTTTTGTATAAAGGTTAAAGATGGAACTTAAGAAGAGATATTTTAAGTCAAGGGGTAGAACATTTGCAGCCATACCCCTCAATGGAAAGACATTATAAACGTAACATTGAAAAGGAGCAAAATTGAGGATTTCTGCTTAACCAATCCAGATGGAATTCTCCACTGACGGATCGAAGATCGAGCAATTCGTCAAGAGACGAATTTTTCAAGCAGTGGAGAACTGATGCAATATTTCCCAAATTGACAGGTCCAATCGAATTAAAGAGGGCTAATTTGATGATTTTTCAAATTAGGGATTCCTGTCCTTAATCAATTATTTTAAATTGGTTATGTGTTTTATTTAAATAGATTGAGATTATAATTTCAACATTTTTGGTATATAAAATTAGTTAAGAGTCAATTAGAATTGGTTAGAGTCAATTAGGATCAATTATGATTTTAATTTGAATTTGAATGTCTTTTTATTTTTTATAATTCCTCCCCACTTATATAAAGGGGATAGTAGTCTATTATAAAAAACAGATTATGAAATAAAAATTATCTTGGTTTGCAGAGTGCCTCCACCTTTATCCCCATTTCTCCCAAAGTTCTAGGGTTTCTCCTGTCACCCCATTCCTCTATCAATCACGCGAAGCGCGTCGCGGTCTTCTTTTCTCTTCTCATCCCTTCTGATTCTCTGTCTGCATCATAACGCCTCATTGTGGAAAAGCTGGCGACGAATTATTTTAGTCAGCTTTTTTCAAGAGCATGCTTACACTGGATAGTTTGGTAATGACGATTGAGATGATGGTGAATTAGAAGTGCCACCATGTTCATGGTGTACTATGGAAAGTTGGCTCCTCCATGCCCTGTGATAGCATTATTGGAGGTTCTTATGGTCTTTTCTATTCCATAGAGGTTTTCTAGAGGTATGTGTTGCTTGGAGAAAGCTATGCGTTAAAGTTGTGTCGTACTTGGTTCTTATCAATGGTTATCTGAAGGTGGCTATTTCCAAACCCGAAGGGTGGGGGGGGGGGGGAGGGGTAGTGAAATTTGATTTTGCCTCCATTTATATTGGTTGTCAATGCTCTGATAGTCACCATGGGTCAGGTTTTGCTGGCTTATTTCTTATATTACAAGAACTTGGACTTTCTATCAAAACTCAAGTTCCTCTCTATTGTGACAACAAATCAACTACTTATATTTTCTCCAATTCAGTTCTCCGTGAACGTGTTAAACATATTGATGTGAATTGTTATTTTACTAGAGATGCTATATGGAAAGGATAGATTATTATTCCATATTTCTACTGAGCACCAACTAGCAGATATCTTCAGTAAAACACCCAAGGAAGCTTGCCTCTTTGCTTTCATCCAAGTTGGGTATAATCAATAGAAATGCTCCTTCTTAAGGGGAGTACTAATATATATGTGTGCATGTAGTAGTAGCAACAACGGTAGTAGTTGCTCTATTCAGCATTTGCTTTTATAGCAATTGCCTCAATGTCTTTTGTCTTCTAAATTATTTTGATGTATTCATATCAATACTATTGTACCTTCCTTTTGGACGCTAGGTTATCATTCTATAGAAGAGTTATGTTCCTCTTATCAATATAAGATTTTTTTCTTTTGATAAGGGACGATATCATTGGTTGGTGGGACGAATTGTACTATAATATAGTTAGACCTAACATGACAGTAGGGAAACTTAGTTTATGATTAGGCCTACAGATGCTTACTAGATGCAACCTTGATGTTTTTGAGGTACACCAAATCTACCCTTGTAAATGGGCTATTCTTCGAAGCAACATGGATACCATTAGATAATATATTTTACTCAGACACAAATCATGCATGCTACCTTGCAGGTAAGAAGTCCACTACGGGATTTTGCTTTTACTTCAAGGACAATCTTGTCAAAGGTAGGAGCAATTAACAAGTACTGATATCCATCTTGAGTGCATAGAATAATTACAAGGCTATGACCCAACCAACAATCGAGAATGCAATGAATTTGAGTTTTCTTCATCTTCATCTTCCACGGAATAGAGTGATGAAATTGAGATGCGACAAAACCGCTGCCATGCACATTGCAAACAATCCCATGCTTTATGAGCGGACTAAATATAGAGGTTGATTGCCACTTTGCCAGGGATCTCATTCAACAAGGACTTATCCAATATTTCTTTTGCAACCCAGACCTCACATATGTTTACCAATGTATTTTCTAATACCTCTTTTGAGTGTTATTTTAACAAATTGAACATATTATATAAAAATCCGATATGAAAACAAGGACATTATGCCACAAACCATATAATATATATAGGGTTGCAGTGCATTTAAAATTCATCCAATCCCTTCAGCTGAGGGAAGATGAAACCTCGAAAAGGGTCACTAGAAACTCACCTAGAAGCCAATCTGCCCTCACAGTTCACAACACTCCTAGTCCTACTATTCAAGGCTGCAAAAGTCGGTAATCGTAATGGGTTGGTCGGGTCACCGACTAAGGATTCATCGACAATTGAGAGACTAATCGGATTTAGTCGGGCTTCAAATGGTTTTGGATTTTTTAAATTATTTTAAAAATATAAATCATTTTGTATACATATATTCTTATATATTTGCATAGATTTAGACATTTTTAATACTATAATACATTCATAAAAACATAACAAGAATACTACACTTATTAAAACATAACATTTATAAAAATGAATAACATAAATATACTAACCAATACTACTAGCAGTGAATGAATAACATATAAAAATGAATCAGTCCTTATAGCAACCAGTAGCATTAACATTAACAATAATACAAAACTAAATGGTATAAGCTATTGGTATACCTTGAATTCTAGCCATCCGTTTTTCCTGAACCCATTTAAAGAGTCGTATTCTACACCCTCCCCAAGAAGGGCAGGCGAGCCCGCTGCTGTACCATACCCTACCAGCACGATGTTCTTGCTGGGGGAAGGGGGCAAGTGTGCCCTCGTTTCGGGGGTTGCACGGGGCAACACCCTTGCCCTATTTTTTTTGATTTTGGTACATAGTTCTGTTACAAACATAAATTTAATATACAACATGATAGAATGTACTAAATACACAACATAAACATGAGATACAAATGAATAACGTAAAAAATAAGACGCAAGATGATATAATAAGTTGCTAGCTACTAACTAACAATGAAGACAACAACAACAAAGTATTTTCCCACATTAAGTAGGGTCGGCTACATGGATTCTTTGCCTCCATTCAGATTTATCTTCGGTCATTCTCGGGTTTAGATCTAAAAAACTAAGATCCCTTCATATAGAGTCTCATTCCAACGCTTCTCGGGCCTTCCTCACCCTATCTTAGTCGTCTTAACATCACAAAACTCACATCTCCTCACTGGTGCATCAGCTGACCTTCTTTACAAATGGTCAAACCACCTTAAATGATTTTCTCGCATCTTATCCTTGATCGGAGCTATACCAACTTTCATTCTGATTGCATCATTTCGAATCTGATCTTTACGTATGTGTCGACACATCCACCTTAGTATTTTCATTTTTACTACTGCCATTCTCTGCATATGTCTATGGTTCACTGACCAATATTCAGATCTATAGAGCATAGCAGGTTTCATGGCTGCTTTCTAAAACTTTTCTTTTATTTTCAAAGAAATTTTCTTATCATAGAGAACAATAGAGACTCCTCTCCACTTTAGCCAACTTGCATTTATTCTATTAGTAACATATCCATCAATTTCCCCATTATGTTGCAAAATAGATCCCAAGTATCTAAAAGAATCTCTCTTCTGAATATTATCATCACTAATCTTCACCTTGATTCCTTCACCATTGCTTCCATCAAACCATATATTCAGTCTTAGCCCTATTTATATGAAATCCTTTAGTCTTCAATGCATGTCTCCAGACCTCAAGATTCTCATTTACTCTACCTTTAGTCTCATCAATCAACACAATATCATCGACGAATAACATACATCAAGGTATCTCATCCTGAATGTGACTTGTCAACTCGTCCATAATCAAAGTAAAAAGGAATGGACTCAACGCTGAACCTTGATACATACCAATGTTGATGTCAAAATAGTCAGTCTTCCCAGGCTGTATCCTTACACAAGATGAAGCCCTATCATACATATCTTTAATGAGGTTAATGTATAGGACATACTTGTCTCTTCTCAAAAACTCTCCACAATATCTCCCATGGGATAGAATCTTAAGCCTTCTCCAAATCAATAAAAATCATATGAAGCTTCTTCCTTTTAGCTCTATAAATCTCCATCGTTGTCCTCATCAAGTGGATGACTTCAATAGTTGAGCGACCTTGCATGAATCCGAATTGGTTTTCTTTTATTTTGGAAACTTGCCTCAACCTTCTTTCGATCACACGTTCCCGAATTTTCATAGTGTGACTCATCAACTTGATACCTCTGTAATTTGAACAATTTTGATTGTCTCCTTTCTTCTTATAAAGAGGCACCGTGGTGCTTCTCCTTCAATCTTCATGCATTTTCTTGCTTCGCCAAATAATATTGAATAAATTTGTAAGCCAAGTCAAACCACGCTCACCTAAATTTCTCCAAACTTCTATGAGAATGCCATCATGTCCTACACCTTTCCCCGGTCTCGTAACTTTCAAAGCCTCCTCTACTTCTTTTGTATCGTCTATAGCTTGCACGATTCAAGTAGATTTCATTACTAGCTAGATCTCCCAAAATGATCTCTCTATTTCCTTCCCCAGTGAAAAGCTTATGGAAGTATTGCTTCCATCTAGTCTCTATATCATTCTGAGTAACAAACACGTGACCTTCCTCATCCCTAATGCATCTTACTTGAGAAAGGTCTTTGGTCTTTTTTTCTCTTGTTTTAGCCAGCCTGAATATATCCTTCTGGCCCCTCTTAGAGTCGAGATTTTTGTACAAAACTTCATAAGTTTTTGACTTAGCTTAGCTTACAACCTTCTTTGCTTCCTTCTTCACGATTTTGTAGTTTGAGACCATTTCATCTGTTCTATCCTTAGACATAGCTTTAAAGCATGCTCTTTTAATTTAGAATGACATTTAAAAATCGGTCGACTAGGCTGACTAGTCGGCCCGATTAGTCAGGTCGACCAACTAATGGCTGATTAGGCCTAGTCAAGGTTAAGAAAGTTGGTATGCGGTATTCATTAGGTGAGTGGTCTGAAGCGAGTAAGCAAGTGGGTGGAAGTATATGCATATTATGCGATTTCTATTATTTTAATTAAAAATGATTAAAAGTATAATAATAAATTCAAATATTAGATATTTATGTTTCAAAAAAAATAACATGTAAGAAATATGAAGGGAAGAATTTTTATACACAAATATAACATTGGGCTTTTATAGCTAAGTAGAGATACAAACCAATTTCCAGACCAAATAATTAAGCAAATGATATAAACTGCCTCTGACTAAGATATGATATAAACTGATTAAGCAATGTTTTATATCTCTGAGAAAAAGCAGTTTATAAACTGATTTATGACCAAATGGATATATTCTAAGAAAAGACATAGATATATTCTACATCTATCAAAAATACAAAGATATATTGCTTAATCAGAGAATATTTTTGCTTAATCAAAGATATATTCTAAGAAAAAGAGAGATATGTTCTAAATTGCTTTATAAACTGCATGCAAATGAAAATTCTAAGAAAAAGCAGAGATATAAAACATTATAAGCAGTTTATATAATTTGAAGACCAAAAGATTAATAAGCAAATGATTAGTAAAATGGTATATTATCATTTCTAGCTGAAATGATTAAGCAAGAATATAGAACAACTTTGAGTTAATCTAAAAAAAATGATTTAGGGCTAACTAGAGCAAACCTTAGCAGGGGAGCAACAAGGTTGGGAGCAGAAGTAAGTTGAGGAGCAGCCCGGTCAGAGGAGAAAATGTTGGCAGAGGAGCAGCCCCGGAAGAGGAACATACCTTAGCAGAGGAGCTACAACTTCCACTCGAAGGCTTGGAGCGGCTGCTGCTGCAAGGCGGAGACCAAGCGGAGGGGTTACTGCTGCTCGAATGCTTGGAGGCGATGGAGTGGGGAACCTGGGCTCCGTAACAGAGAGTTGAGATAGGGAGTTGGGAGGCGATGGAGTGTCTCTGGTTCTTGTATCGGGTCCTTGGGTACTTGGGAAGTTAAAACAGGGCAAATGCAATTCAGGTTCTCGGGTAACTAACTGCTCTATTACATATGCGGTCGCATATGCGGTATACTCGAACCGAGTATGCCCCTTTAGCGCATAACTAGCACATATTGTATATGCGTTGCGTTAGGGGGTCCGAGTTCGCAAATGCGGTCGCCTGGTCTGACTTTATGAAAACTTGGCCTAGTCGAGTTGGCATCCCTGACTTGACTAATTGAGCTAACTAGTCGGTCTAGCGGGCTTTTTAGAAGCTTGTTAGTGCTAATATCAAACGATGTATGGACAATAGCCTGCTGTAGCTAGGCGTGTCAGAAAAAACTCGAGTTCGATATTTGCTCAGGTTTGATTTGTTAAAGGTTCGATTCAGATCCAGTTTGAAAATAAATGAGCTGAACCTTCATATATATTTGAGCCCGTTTATTTAGACGAACCGAACCTTGATAGTAGGTTCGCTCAGGTTCGGTTCGTTAAAAGTTTGATACACAATATATATTATATATTTATATATGTAATTTTTCTCAAAAAAGTATATGAGGAATTTACACCATGATGCAAATAAGGTATATGCATAAAAGTTCATGGTCCTTGATTAAGACACATCGAAGGGATGTGATCATTCCACATTCCCAAAATACTTAGATTCCAAGGAGTTTCACTGCTAATCGAATGTTAAACGAATTGAACTAAACCTTCACGAACCAGGGTCGAGCCGAACCGAACCTGAACACCATTTTCATCTTATCGAACCAGACTGAACCCGAACCTCTAAAAATGCTAAACGAACCGAACTGAACCTGGGTAGGTTCGCTCAGATTTGGTTCGTTTATACCCCGAGCTGCAGCTCAAGCGGCTCAAGCTCTTCCTATTCTTGCTCTTCATCTTCTCGATTCCACCCGAGGAGAGGTATGAGAATGAGGGAGAGGGGTCATGGATCGAAGGGGAAGGAAGGGAAACGGGTTACTCTCATTTCAACTGTCTATAAAGAGAGAGTGAGAGAGGAATAGGGCTGGATGATTACTGGGTGGCATGCTTTCACCATATATTGCACCATTAGCCATAAGCTGGGGGTGGGGGCAAACTAGGATTGTCCAACCATTTGCAGTTTCAATTTTCAGCGCTTGTGTCCCTATCTAAGCAGAAGATGCGATGCCCAACTTGTTCCCTTACGAGTAGGTCCTTCCTAATTAACTTAGAGCCTCAATCACGTGATTTTGACAACTGAACAATCAAATTGAAGTTGAGCACAATCAAACATTCACGAAAAGCAATTAGATCTTGATTAAGATTAGTTGAGCTAAAAACCGTCGAAAACTTAGTAAAATGGGAATCAAGGTTGGGCTATCAAGCTAAATTAGGTAAAAGGGAAATAAGTTACCTCACCTCCATGGTGTTTCAGACTTAGAAGGGACCTCCCAATCACCCCGCTCATGCTGTGCAAAACTCCAGTCTACCTTCAAATTGGGTCAGTTTTCAATGATTCCTAACCGGGCAATTCTCTTACATGTTTTTCCCCATAGAAAATTTAGTTGTAAGAAGAGAGGTCATTCATGAAATTTCAATTTTCGGGAACACCAAAAAGATTCAACTTTTCTCTTCAAAAGTTGATTCTCTTTGCCTTCAGGATCAAAAATTTGATGAATATTACAAGGCTGCCGCTCAGTTTTCTTCTGCGATCATAATTTGGCAATTTTTTGTTGTTGTTGTTGTTGATAATTTGGCAATTTTGACTCCTGATAATATCTATTGAAGATAATATGACGGATTTCAATTGATAAGATAGTTCGTTACCATTGTATGTGGTGATGGACAAGAAAGAAGAATGCATGCTTTTGTTTGTGGACCCAATTATCAAGAGTTTCTTTGATGTAGGCATCTTTTTCTAATTGTTTAAACCTTCGGCTGATACATCCTATATTCCATCCTATTTCACTTTGTTATCATCTCTTCCGATGGTTAAGTCAATAGGCTCCTTTGTGATATTAGCAGAGGAAAACAGTTCCCATTTCAGATTGTGCAGTTGCAAGACATACTTGTGTGAAGGTTGAGGTGATTGATGGTTCGAACCAATCTATGCTTAACTAAAGAGGTGATAGATGACTTGATCTGATATCTTGTGGAGTTTTTATACCAGTTTTCTAGGAGAGAAAGGATGCAACTAGAACCTAGTAGGCATCCAAATATTTGCAACAAGGGAGTTCATGTTGACATTTTTGACAGCTTTTGCTTAAATCCCGCTTTATGTCCACACAAGAAGCACAATACTCGAGAATAAAATTGCCTGATGTGTTGTGCGGGGGTGACACATGATCTATAAACAGGATTAAGATTAATTTATATAAGATGCAGCTCTATTTGTCTTTCATCAACTAAAAGGGAATCACAATCTTGTGATTGCAAGGGGCACTAGGTACTAGAAGGTCACGGGAGGGGGTTAAAGGCGGAATCAGAATGATGAGGTGGCATTAATTTCTCCTCAACCTGAAGTTGTTGTCACTGCAATTATAACTGGAAGGGCCATCTCAGTGCAATCGGAAATGGAAGTTGCATTTGGTCTGAGCAATTTGGAACGTGCTCTATTGCTCTTAGTGCGTCGTTAACGAGCTGACCCATTTTGGATGTTTAGTAGCCTCTGCTGTATGAACCATGGAACATGATATTCTTATGGTCATTTATATCCTGTGGATTGTTAGTACTCCAATATTTTGTCAGCAAAAGCACACCTTTAAAGAGAGCCCATTTTGGACGTTTATTACTCCGCTGTATGAGCCCCAGAACCCTGATATTGTTATGGCCACTGTGTGGATTGTTAATACCCCTAGATTTTGTCAGCTAAAGTTATTGCATGGGGGATGCATGTTATCCGTGGGGATATGAATCTCAGATGCAGAGCATGAAATGTACACTTGAACGAGGATGCTATAATTGAAGCAATTGCACGATCAGAGGGATACGTCTGATGCTTAAGATGTTGGTCAATTAAAGGAATGGGAAAAGGGTGAAGATGCACTTGGCCAAGTGGTCAAAATATTATCGATTTCATTTTAATTTGTTGAAATTTTCTCGTTCTTCAAACTTTGGTTGCAGTTTTTTATATATTTAGACGGATGTTTTGGGTTTTGTAATCTTTGTACCAACAAAATAAATGACTGTAGTATTAGTTCAACACAAAAAATGGTTGACGCTTCATCTGTGCTGAGTGATGTTATATTGATAATTTATTTATATTATGAATAACTTTTTCGTTTATTTTGTGTATGCCCAATAGGCATTAGCCCAATCAGGTAACCTCTTTTTACCTATAGCCTTTAGGATTTCCTCTCTATATAAAGAAAATCCTAGTGACTCATAATAAACATTCTCTTATTCCTTTACGCATGGTATGAGAGCACAGTGTTGGACTACAACTATGGGGAGCCCCTGAAAACCTACTACACTACCAGCTTCTCTCTCTCTCTCCCTCCCTCCCTCTTCCTCTCCTCTCTTACTTTGCATGAGTAACATCAACAAGGAAATGATGAGCTTGTGCATAGTACCGTGCCACAACACCGCTCGCAACACTGGGGCCACACATACACAACGCACGCCGCTGTGCACAACAACAATGGCTGCTCGCATGCATCAAGCTGCAGCGACGAGCATCATCGAGATCGTGCAAGCTCTGGCGTGCTCGCGAGAGACCCATTCATCGATAGTAAGGGTGCACTTGGAGTTTTGGGATAACTTGGTTCGGATTTGGATATAAATCTGCCTCGTAGGTCCCTAAAGCTTGCATGCAAGTTTGTGCAACTCCATCTCCTGCAAGATGACTGGGAGTGTTGTATATCTAGGTCTACACACTCAACCTCCCTTCAATGCTTATGTAGACAACTTTTGTTCATCTCTCTCTCTCTCCTAGTTCAAGATGACTGGGAGTGTTGTATATCTAGGTCTACACACTCAACCTCCCTTCAATGCTTATGTAGACAACTTTTGTTCATCTCTCTCTCTCTCTCCTAGTTGTGTCTTTCCTGTGCATCCTCTGTTAATGGCAGAGAACAAGGTTGATGCTACTTCATATCTTATTTATTAATATGGATGAAACAAATTACGCATTGTAGGCAATACAACTTATGAACGTCATGGAGAGCCATAATAAGGAATAAATCCTGACGGAGCCAGAGACAACTAACAGAACTAGTGCAAATGCAACGTGGAATCATGACGACACATGAGTTTGAGTCTAGCTATTAGACAGTTTGATGATAGAGATTGCCAACGAGATTCTCCATTAGTCGAGGCTATCAAGGGTCTCTGTTCCATTATTAAGATAGATGAGACAAACCACGAGTGATGCAATGTGGAACCGAACTATAGGGCCGTATATTTATTTAATTATGTCGTCGCAATTTCTTTTGTCGTCGCGTTTTTTTAAATTTAAATAAAGAGATCGCGTGTGATCTCAATTAGTTTTTATTTTGAATTTCAAATTAGGTAGTTGGTCGATTAATTAGTTAGAGTCTATTTAGGATAATTAGTTGTCAATTTGAATTTAATTCCTATTTTTGTAATCTCATCCCTCCTATATAAAGGGATGAGGGTCCATTGTTTCAGTCAGTTCAGTTTGATTAAAAATTTGAGATTTATTCTCTCTCTTTATCTCTCTCTCTCCCCTCGCGTGATCTACACGTTTCTTCCTCCCCAAGTCACGCGCAACCTGCGCGCCTTCTTCTCTTCTCCCCTCTAATTCCTTCTCCTCTTCTCCCCTCCAATTTCTTCTACCACCAATAATCCACCTTAAAAAAAATATTTTCCGCCATCGCCAAAATTCGATCTGCATCAATTGGTATCAGAGCATGGCATCTAGATCGTCCTCACGATCTGGCTATCCATCCAGACGTTCGCACGGAAAATCCAACGGATACCGCTCCAATGACCGTACATGGCGTGCCAATGTTAGACAAACATTATCAAATATGAGCCAAATTTGTGCCGATATGCAAGTAGTGGCATCCCAGATGCGAGATACATTGAACATTGAGATAACACGCCAACTTGAGGAAAACACCGCCAAATCGAAGTCTCCAAGCACCGAACCCGAAGTTGAAGACGAAGATCTAGCCGTCAACAACGAACTGACCGCTGTCCAGCCTGTTTTAGGGGAAAAAAGGGCCGAAATGCTTGCTGTCCAGGATGTTTCAGATCAGCCCCCATCGCTGATGACGTCCCCGATATCAGCTCCAGCCCCGCTGCAACCCAATATTGGCAGCCCCGCACCCTCGGGTCCCCTTCTCGCAGCCCCTGCGGCACCATCCCTCGCCACACCACCACCAACACCCCCTTCCGCCGCCACCATCCCCGCACCCCCGGCGAGTCCCATTCCCCCACCAGCTTCCTCGCGGGACCCCCCCACCAACCCCGCATCGCCACCCTGTTCACTGCCCTCCCCTCTCCCCCGATCCATCTATCCCCAGCCGCCCACCCTCTTCCACGCGACTGCCGCCAGCCCCGGTCCGCCTTCCCATTCCGCCGCATCTTCGCGCATAAGCCACTCTCCTCGCCGCCAAACACCTGCCTTCTTCCTTCCTCACCGCTTCGCCGCCACTTCGCCCTACCCGTCGCCACCGCCTTCCCTCGCCCCCGCCCTTTCACAAACCCCTCCCCGCCGCCCACGATCCCGCCTAAAACCCCTGGCGACTCCCCACAGATCGCCCCTTCACGGCCCCCACATCACCGCGCGCCGCCCCCAGCACGGATACCCGCGTGGTCGTCCTCACGCACTCACGCGCAGCCACTCGACCACGAACCGCAACCCGCGTCGACCGGTTCGGCGCCGCCCTTGGAACCCGAGCCCACGCCGCCGCCAACACCAAGAGAAAGGAGAAGCCCTAGGCGCATTCTCTAAGGGAGTCAAATCCCGTCAGTTTAAAGTAAAGAGGTTAAATTGGGCTATTTACAGGGAGACCTCTACTCCCATAAGTTTTAACCAAAAGATTTATTTGGAGGATTTTTGCCATGACTTCAACTTAAGTGAAGAGGTACAGAAATTGCAACTAACGCCCCTGCTGCGGAAATATTTAAAGAAGAGGGCTGAAAGAAGGAAATCTGGGAGGCTCCCTTATCCTATTATGACTAGGATCATGGGTTTCACCTATTTAAGGGCCCCATGGCTTCATTCCTTGGACACATCTCCTCCTCTCCTTTCATTGTGCTATTGCTTTGCCATGGATCCTCCAAATGCCATGTTGTTCATGCCTCACCAATTCTTTGAGCACCACGTCAACGAGAAGAAAATCAGATGGACGCCCTCCTATGCGCCGCACCTGCTCTTCCACCACGAAGGCCACGTCACCAACGCCCGCGTGTGGATTCCGCCATTCACTCCGCACCAATTCTTCCAGGGAATGACTGAGAACGCGGATTCAACCTCCAAGCCTGCAGATCTAGCAATTCGTCGGGAGACGAATTTTTAAAAGTGGAGGAGAGTTGATGCAACGTGGAACCGAACTATAGGGCTGTATATTTATTTAATTATGTCGTCGTAATTTTTTTTTGTCGTCGCATTTTTTTAAATTTAAATAAAGAGATCGCGTGTGATCTCAATTAGTTTTTATTTTGATTTCAAATTAGGTAGTTGGTCGGTTAATTAGTTAGAGTCTTTAGGATAATTAGTTGTCAATTTGAATTTAATTCCTATTTTTGTAATCTCATCCCTCCTATATAAAGGGATGCGGGTTCATTGTTTCAATCAGTTCAGTTTGATTAAAAATTTGAGATTTATTCTCTCTCTTTATCTCTCTCTCCCCTCGCGTGATCTACACGTTTCTTCCTCCCCAAGTCACGCGCAACCGGCGCTCCTTCTTCTCTTCTCCCTTCTAATTCCTTCTCCTCTTCTCCCCTCCAATTTCTTCTACCACCAATAATCCACCATAAAAAAATATTTTCCGCCATCGCCAAAATTCGATCTGCATCAACGAGTCATGGGCGATGCAACTTATAAGCATCATGGAGAGCCAGATCTTTCTGATTCTCGAAGAATGAGGGGCAAGGGAATTGATCGAGAAAGATCTACTGTTCTTATTATGAGTTTGTGATTTGATCTACATGCGTTTGGTAAAAAGAATACAAACAAGAAGTATGTCTTGATAGAGCCCGAGTTGGTCGACAAAACTGGTGTAAATGCAACATGGAAGCATGACAAGTCGTGGAGCCTAGTGTGGCTATCAAGCACTCCGACGATAGAGATTTGACAATAAGATCTTGCATCAACCCACTGTGAAGGTGATGTGTGATATTCTTGTGATAACATATTCCTAGGCGAAGAATAAGACAGATTTTTCATCTTCAACATGATATTTTTTGGAGTATATTTTGTTTTTATTGGAGTATATTTCGTTTTACAAACTTTAGTTCACAAGTCTAGGGGTGTTGTAATAGTTTCACTAATCCTACCTCCTTCTATATAAGGGATAGATACTGAATGAGAACTAACAAGTGATTTTTCCATTTTTGAAATTCCACATGGTATCAGAGCCATTAGAGGGGCTCCCTCTCTCTAGACTTTGTGACCCAGCTGCCTCCTCCAACTCGAGCCACCATCCATCGCCAGTCGCCTCCAATCCAGCCGCATCCAACCAGTTGCATCATCGTCAACATGCCTCCAATCGAGCTTCCATTGCTGCCTCCAGATACTAGCGGCCTCCAACCGAGCCACCATCGCCGCTTCCAGGTACCAACGCCACCACTAGACGTACAATCGTCAACCACCATCGTCGACCACCATTGCCCATCACTAGCCCTACCGCTGCTACCATCACCATCGCCAACCACCACACCATCACCAGCCTAGTTGCTACCAAGCTCTACCACACCTATCGGTGCTACCAATGCCTACCAGCATTACCCATACCGGCTACCAGTCGATACCAACATCCACCAGCACATCAAGGCTATTAGTTTCATAGTCTTTCCTCTATCTTGAGACTGCTACAACAATTCTTTGATGATGTAGTTGACATTTGAAGAGTTCATCATGTCCTAGAGTATATGATTTGAGATTAGTTGTATTGTGATCTATTTCTTGTTGATTTTGCTATGACTGTTGGGTTGGTCCTCTATACGATTGTGGAATATGTCCAATATAGTAGATTCATCTATTCACAAAGGGGAAATGAAGAACCCCTTTTTTAGTACCATTACCAAGTTGGATGGTACGAATTATTGGTCGTGGTCCCAGTCTCTTCTGAATGTAATAACAAGGACATGACAAGGAGCATATCATCACCAGGGAGGAACTAACTGAGAAGAACGATACGAATGCAATATGGAAGGACAACACTATGGTCAAGGTGTGTGAGTAGCTACATCTCTCGTATTGCGAACAATATCGTGCATTACAAGATCGCCAAATGTATGTAGGACAGTCTTCGCAAGACGTACTCGGAAGAGAAGAATTATGCAAAGATCCTTCAGACATATGTTGATATGTCTCAGATGAAGCAAAATGAGCGTCCCCTTGCCCAGTTCTATTCGGCATTGAATTTAGGGTTTCAGATGTTGAACTCACATATGCCCATTTGTATCTGCTCGACGCAGATTTCCTTCAGGAATCAATTGATGGTTGGACTTTTTCTTGGATGGTTAGACGTTAGACCCTATATATGAAGCCTCTAGAGCACATATGATCACTGCATCAGAGATTCCGTCTATGGAAGAAGCATTTAGTAGACTTAGCAGGTTGTCTATATCTCTTCCAATATAGACTCATGTTGAGATCCCATCAACTATTGCCGTACCCTTATGCAAAGGTTGAGAAACTTTTTTTAGAGGCAGGGGCCAGGGTCGTGATTTCGGGCGTAGAAAGCCGCCCTGCACCTTTTGTGGCTGTATGACCCATATTAAGGCCCGTTGTTGGGGGATGTATGGAAGACTATTGGTAGCCCATCAAGCCATCCTAGTGCAAGATGATAGTTCTTCGAGTATATCCAGAGCAGAATATGAGGAGTCGATACGACTTAGTGGAGTTTCATTGTAACCATCTTCGTCAGGAGCAAGAACTACTATGGACACCACCTGTACTGATACTGGCATATTGCAGCCTTGGTTGATCCCTCAGGTATACCTACATTGTGTTGTGTCTGTAGGAGTTCATCTAGTTCTTCTGATTGGTTGCTGGACATGGGGAGGTTCAAGTGGCTCCAAATATTCGACCAAATAACGTTCTTCTAGCTCCTGAATTTCCTATGAGTCTTGTATCTCCAGAACTACTATTGAGCTTAATTGTCGCGTCATTTTTGATCCTGTGCCTCTTATCTTTCAGGATGAGGAAGGATATATGCTTGTTACTCAAAGTATATAGAGACTAGATGGAAGTAGTATTTCCATAAGCTTTTCATAGGGGAATGGAATAAAGAGATTAATTTGGGAGATCTTGTTGGAAGTGAATATTACCCCAATCTTACAAGCTATAGACGGATACAAAGGAAGTAGAGGAGACTTTAAAGGTTATGAAACCCGAGGAAGGGGTAGGACCTGATGACATTCCTATAGAAGTTTGGAGAGTTCTAGATGAACGGGGTTTGATTTGGCTCACAAATTTATTCATTGTTATTTGGCGAAGCAAGAAAATGCATGAAGAATGGATGATAAGCATTGTGGTGCCTCTTATAAGAATAAAGCAAGCATTCAAAATTGGTTAAATTATAGAGGTATCGAACTGATGAGTCATACTATGAAAATTTGGGAACGTGTGATCGCAAGGAGGTTGAGGCAAGTTTTCAAAATAATTGAAAACCAACTCAGATTCATCCCAGGTCGCTCAACTATTGAAGTGATCCACTTGTTGAGGAGGACAATGGAGATTTATAGAGCTAAAAGAAGAATCTCTATATGATTTTGATTGATTTGAGAAAGGCTTACGATTCAGTCCTAAGGGAGAATTTATGGAGGGTTTTGAAGAGACAAGTACATGTCCTATACATTAACCTTATAGAGGCTATGGATGATAGGGCTTCATCTTGCGTAAAGATCCAGTTTGGGAAGCCTGACTATTTTAATATCAACATTGGTATGTATCAAGGTTCAACTTTGAGTTCATTCCTTTTTACTTTGATTATGGACGAGTTGAATTTTCACATTCATGATGAGATACCATGGTGTATGTTGTTCTTCGATGATATTGTGTTGATTGATGAGACAAGAGGTGGGGTAAATGAGAAGCTAGAGGTTTGGGGACATGCCATTGAGACTAAAAGTTTTCTTATAAGTAGGGTTAAGACTAAATATGGAGTACACATTTGATGGAAACAACGATAAAGGAATCGATACGAAGATTGGAGATGATAACATTCAGAAGAAAAATTCTTTTAGATACTTGGGATCTATTTGCAACATGATGGGAAAATTGATGTAGATGTTACTCATAAAATAAATGCAGGTTGGCTAAAGTAGAGAGGAGCCTTTACTGTTCTTTATGTTAAGAAAATCCTTTTGAAAGTCAAATGAAAGTATTACAAAGCAGCCGTGAGACCTGCTATGTTATATGGATTAGAATGTTGGCCTATGAATATGGATGAAAACGATCAGATACCGATACAGATATAGGTATAATATATCCTTATCCATTTTAAAATACGAATACGAATGCATATATACATATTGATGGATGTGAAAATGTGTTACTATATCCTTAAAATGAATTTGAATGTAAAACGAATACGAGTCATATACGAATAATAATAGAAATATTCAATAGACTAACTAACATATACATGTTCAGGATGGTTTCCACATAAAATAGATATAGCATATGTAGTAATTTCAAAATAATTATATAAACAATGGTGAATGCAATCATAAAATGTTGTTACACATAGTTATAAATAACTTTATTATTATACTTATGTACAAAAACGAATATAGGAATACTTGTCTCTTGTCTTTCAGGATATGCTGACGGACCATGTGATTAGTTGTATCCATGAAGAAGGGGGTGCATATCATTTGGCACAGTCTCCATTAACGGGTCACGTTTCTACATCTATTGAGGAGTTGTCTGCCTACACGTGGCTCTTGCATATTGGTTATTTACCTCTACCAAAATTAAGAAGAGTCCTACCTCAAATTCTTGCATCCGCATCACTCCAGTGTGAAGCTTGTCAACTTGGAAAGCATCATATGACAAGTTACCTAGTCGTGTTAGTATGTTTTCAATTTAGTACATTTTGATGTTTGGGTGCCTAGTCGGGTTCCAAATTATTCGGGACATAGATTCAGTCTTGTTGTTGATGACTTTACACCATTTTCTTGGGTTTTTCTATTAAAGTCAAAATATGAAGTCGGTACTGTTATGAAAAATTTCTTTATGGAAATGAAAAATGTGTTTGGTTTCTCCTCAGATGTTAGTGCAGATGTGATCTTTTTTGTGTATATACCGTACTTCAGTGTTTGGTTAGGTTATATTGCACTTCCAGATTCAATATATCACTAATTTGTTAGGTTTACAAATTTTATATTATAAATTCTATTAAATAGCAGTTGTTAAAAAGTTTGGTTGGTTTATCTTACAATTCAACTAATAGTTTATATTACAAGTTGGTTAGGTTATCTTGTGATTTCGGATTCTTGTTAGGTTTTACAAATTTTCTATTACAAATATTAAATAACAGTTTATTAAAATGTTTGGTTAGGTTATCCAACAATTCAACTAATAATTTACATTACAAAGCTAGTTAGATTATTTTCCAGTTCAACTAACATTTCTTATATTTCGTTTAACCGTATGATGATTGTTTATTGTTATTACTCGAAATTATAGAGATGCCGAAGTCAAACAAAGAGCCAAAGATTCTGACAGAGGCCGGACTGATCGCGCATGGTAATATTGTGCTCAAATTGAGATGATGTACCTCAAAAAGCTAAAGGATATGTATATGCCCTATGCATTTTTTGTGGTAAGAAGATTACCAGTGGAGTCGCTAGACTCAAGCATCATTTTACGAAGACCGGAAAAAATATGAAAGCTTGTGCACAAGTTCCTATTAAAGTGTTGAATGAAATGAATGCTACATTGTTGTCCGAAAAAGAGAAAAATAGAAGAGCAATGATGGAGATTGAAGAACTGTGTAGAGCTTGGTAGCTTTGAGATGCAAAGTCTATTTGATGGTGAAAATTAAGCAGTCACTCCATCTGGATCTAGTAACATGAAGAGGCTAAAGAGATCGCATGGATTTCCTTGTTGTCGGCCCTTCATCATTGGGAAGTTCTAGTCCTACGTCTGGGACGAGTGGTCATTAAGCTATATTGAATGAGACATGGAAAAAGGGGAGAGAAATTGTGTCTGTCGTACCATTGGCAAATTCTTCTTCGAGAATGGGTTGGCATTCAACTGTGCAAGTACCCCTTCCTTTCCGACTATGTTTCATGCTGTCGGCTTCTTTGGGAGGGGATTAAAGCCTCCATCGGCTTACGAGCTAAGGAGTTTGATTTTGAAAGAAGTGAAGAGCATTGGAGATATTATGGGTGAAGTAATGGCTTCTAGGGCAGAAACTGGCTGCAACATAATGTGAGATGGTTGGACAGATGTAAAGGGCTGTTATTTAATCCACTTCTTGGTGAACAATTCGAAAGACACTTGGTTCTTGAAGTACATGGATGCACACGATAAAGTGAAGAATGCAACCTTGCTTTTAAGGTATTGGATGAGATTGTAGAGTAGGTCGGCGAAGGCAATGTTCTGCAGGTTATTACATATAATGCCTCGAATTACAAGGCGGCTAGATAAATGTCGATGGAGAAAAGGAAGCACCTTTGCTGGTTCATGTACAACCCACTGCATAGACTTGATGTTGAAGGATATCTTAAAATTGCCTTTACCTGCTTTTGTATTCAAGAAAGCGAGAAGGACTATTAGTTTCATCTCTGCGCATGGATGGATTTTGGCCATGGTAAGGAAGCATATATGAGGAGATTTGTTATGATCACTGGGCCACATATTTTGCTACGACTTTCCTCACGTTATAGAAGTTGATGATCATGAAGGATCCTCTAGAGTCCTTTTTTACTTCCAGCAAATGGAATTAGAGTCTATATGTTTCTAAGCCTCAAGGAAAAAGTGCAAGTCAAACAATTTTGAGAAGCAGAACTTTTTGGTCTAGTGTTGCCTATGCGATACAAACGACAAAGTCATTGGTTATGGTTTAGCGGATGGTGGATTCCTAAAAATATCCACCACCGGGTTTCATCTTATGAGGCCATGGATAGAGCTAAGGAAGAAGTAGCGAAAGCATTGGACAATGATGAAACAAAATACCAAACATTATGGGATATTGTGGATGATAGATGAGATCATCGGCTCCATGCCAATTCGCATGTGGCAACAACCTTTCTCAATCCCCAATGCCAATACGAGTCGACATTCTCCAAACATTATGAGATAAAAAAGGCTTGTTTGATTGCATAGTGAGGATGATAGATGATAGATGGTCGAACTGCAAGAGAGAAAACTGATCTACAGATTGATGCTTTTAAGCATGCAAGAGCCATCTTTGGATGGGAAAGTACAATAATTACGCGGAAGAAGAATCCTGGTTAGTGCGAATGTTATCTGTTTTGAGTATATACCGTACTACTCCACCTTTGATTCTCTGGTTGTATCTCCTGATGGCATAGAAATTGCCAGTCTCGTATATGCCTTCTCCTCAAAGTGGTTCTCCATTTCAGGACACCGGTGTCTCTCATAATCAATCGTTCTGGTTAATATATACCAAAGTTTAAAAAAACGTGAGGCGGTCCGAGGCGTTTTTCCTGAAATTGAGGCGAGGCGGTCGAGGCGTAAGCCTCAGTTTTTTGGAAAAAAAATTTAAATTAAAGAAAAATACATTGAAAAATATATATGATAATATTAAGTTTTCCCAAAAACACATTCAAGAATAGTTTAATACTAATAAGAGATATAATACATAAGCAATGAAGGCATTGTAGTTCAAAAAAAACCCACTATCATATGAAATATCAAGTTCCAACTCCAACTTCAATAATTCTGTATGAATATTGAATTAAAGTCTATACTTAATACTAAAGTATAATAGAAACCATAATTTTTAGTGTTTGAAGTTAAAAAATCTTAACACACCTTGAATCCCAACCATTTGTCTTGCTGGACATTGTTGGAGAACCGTCGTATGCATCCCCTTCTGCCATATGGGGGGTCTAGGGGGGAGCAGGTGCGCTCCCCCCTGCGGAGGTGTGGGGGCAGCGCCCCCGGCAATTTTTTTTACCAAAGATATTATTTTTATTTTGCTATTCACAATCAAATGTAATAAATATTTTAATTCACGTGTTTATTTGTATCCTTACTTCTTCATATATACGATAGCTATTCTAAAACTCACAACTTATACAACCAAATAATAATATCAAGTTGCAAACTTGCAACTAATATTAAACATTTATTACAATTCAAACCCAAACCTGTGTGCAATAGAACTAGTATGTGTAGATATATGATAAATTGAACATGATGTATACAAGATCATGGAACTTCACTTGTTTCAAGCGATATCTTCTCTTTGCATGGAGCTATATATAGAAATATGCAAGGTTTAACATGGAAACAAAAATACAAACATAAAAAATATAATGCTAACAAAAAAAATAGGGTCATGTGCAAAGCACATAACCAAAAATGTAAAAAAAAAGCCTCGTGACTCGAGGCTTACGCCTCCGCCTCGCCTCGAGCGCGTCGCGCCTCGAGCGCCTCACACCAAGTCTAGACGCACGCCCCACCCGGAGAACCCGAGGCGTGCGCCTCAGGGCGAATTTGATGCGCCTCGCCTCGAGGCGTACGCCTTTGCGCCTCGAGGCAACGCTTTTTAAAATAATGATATATACTCGTCGGATGGCAACCCCTGCTATCAAACCAACACATGATCCCAAGGTATGTCAATATAAGAGCACTGATGAGATTGTGGTTGAAAATATATATACATGCAAGGCTTGGAAAAATGAAAAGCGGAAGGCGGTGGTTACCCTAGAATCAAGGTGAGGCGTAACCTCGAGGTGGTCGAGGTGTAAAGCTCAGTATTCCTACCCAAAATATGCAATTTAATAAAAAAACATTTTAATAATATTAGTAAGACAATATTATCTTATAACTTTTCAATGTTCAAAAGCAATTAAAGCATATTTCAAGAACTTCTCAATAGCAACATTAACAAACATCGCTGCTAGACTGCTTATGTCAATGTAAAAATCTAGAAGTTCAAGATAAAGATTAAAATGATCACAAAACATGATATACGTTCGAATACTCTACTTAATACATGTTCAATAGTTAAAAAATCCAAAGGAGTGCTAAGAGATGTAGCTTCGTCATATCCTAATCAAGGTTTTGGGCTTTCTGGAGGCTCCTGCTCATTAACATTGGCTCCAACTGCAACATCTGCATAAAGATCGGCATCCGAAGAACTACTGCTTATTGGATCATACAATGAGTCAGTCATCCATATACTTCAGTCATCGCTAACTTCATCGTTGCCGTCATGAAACTCCTCTTCACCGTCCACCACTGCTTTAACAAAATTAGATTACACTAATGTTAACTTTTTTTTGAAGATCAAAAGCGGGAGAAACACGCAGTGGTGTCCGCCCCAAAATTTTATTAATTAATTATAAAAAGATGACATCAGACTCCATCACACCAAGCACCAATCCTCAACAAGGCCCCTCGCCTGGATACATACATTTTTACGATAAAACCTTTGTTCCGAGAAAAGCAGCGCATTCCTAGCCAACCAGATAGACCAGAGTAACGCCATCGGTCGCAGCAACTCACTCCTTGTGCGATGCCCCGTCGCCCGTAAAGAGACCCAGAATGAGTCGAAGCCTCTCGTGTAGATCCAATCCAAGCCGGATTCCTCCCACAGATCCTTGAACATATTTGGCTATGTTAAACACAATAGAAGTAAGTTAACATTTGTGTTTAACATAACCAAATATGTTCAAGAATCAAAATAATAAGAAGCCATTACCTTTGTCCTTCCTCCTCTTCCAACGTGAGTTGTTTTGTTGATTAGCTTCATTCTCGACTTCTACAACCTCATCTTCAATGGGAGTGTTTGCATCAAGTTCTTGATACGCTTCAAAGTCACAACTTTAGAGCTCCAACACCCATTCATCACTAGAATCCACACCATCCAAGCATAGAGGATCTTCCATAGTCTTTCTCCTTATCTCTGTATGCTTCAATTTTAGGTTAACATCACATAGACCAAATCATTCAATTTGACTTGTGTGAATTGATTTCTTCTCTTTGTGTGGACCTAATGCTGGATTTCCAATATCATTAAATATGCTAATCATAAATGAACTCCAGTTGCACTCGCAACCCGATGCACTACAAGTCAAACTCAAAACACGGATGGAAAATTTTTGCAACTCGGGACATTCGTCCCCAAATTGAGATCGCCAATCCGATGAAAATGTTATATTTCACAATCAAGGTTGAACTTATATAATTATCAATTGAAAGAAATTAAATAATAAAACAAAATACATACTAACCATGATTCCTCTTCTTGTGCGCACTTGGTGCACTTTCCCATCCAAAGAAGTCTCTTGCATGCTTAAAAGCATCAATCTGTAAATCAATTTTCTCCCTTGCAACTCGATCATCTATCATCCTTACTATGCAATCAAACAAACCTTTTTTTATCTCAAAAGGTTTGGAGAATGTCAGTTCGTATTGGCATTGGGGATTGAAAAAGGTTGCTGTTGCATGCAAATTGGCATGGAGCTAGGGATCTCATCTATCATCCACAATATCCCACAATGTTTGGTATTTTATTTTATCATTGCCCAATGCTGTCGCTATTTCTTCCTTAGCTCTATTCATGGCTTCATAGATGCAATCCACTGGTGGATATTTTTCGGAATCCACCTTCCGATAAACCATCACCAACGGCTTCGTCGTTTGTATCACGTAGGCAACACTGGACCAAAAAGTTTTGCCTCTCAAAATTGTTTGACTTGCACTTATCCTTTGAGGCTTAGAAGCACATGGACTCTTATTCCATTTGCTGGAAGTAAAAAAGGACTCTAGAGGATCCTTCATGCTCATCAAACTTCTGTAATGTGAGAAAAGTCGTAGCAAAACGTGTGACCCGCTGGTCGTACCAAATCTCATAGTATTTGCTTCCTTACCATGGCCAACATCCGTCCATGCGCATAGATGAAATTAATAGTCCTTTTCACAGAAGTAGGTAGAGGTAATTTTAAGATATCCTCCAACATCAAGTCTATGCAATGGGCTGCACATAGAGTCCTATAAAGGTGCTTCCTTTTCCTCATCAACATTTATCCAACTGCCTTGGATTCGAGGCATTGTCTGTAATAACATGTAGAACATTGCCTTCGCCGACCTACTCCACAATCTCATCCAATAGCTTAAAAGCAATGTTGCATTCTTCACTTTATCGTATGCATCTACATACTTCAAGAACCAAGTGCATTTCAGATTGTTCATCAAGAAGTTGATTAAATAGCGACCCTTTACATCTGTCCAACCATCTGACATTATGTTGCAGCCAGTTTCTGCCCTAGAAGCCCTTGGCTCAGTCATAATTTCCCCAATGCTCTTCACTTCTTTCAAAATCAAGCTCCTTAGCTCGTAAGCCAGTGGAGGCTTCAATCCCCTCCCAAAGGAGCTGACAACATGAAGCATAACCAGAAAAGAAGTGCTACTTGCACAGTAGAATGCCAACCCATTCTCGAAGGCGAATCTGGCGATGGTACGATAGACACGATTTATTTCCCCTTTCTTCCCCGTCTCATTCAATGTAGTCTAATGACCACTCATCCCAGTCGTAGGATTAGAACTTCCCAATGACGGTGGGCTGACAACAAAGAAGTCCATGGGATCTCTTAGCCTCTTCATGTTACTAGATCCAGATGGAGTGAGTGCTTGATTTTCACCATCAAATGGACTTTGCATCTCAAAGCTACCAGCTCTACACTGTTCTTCCATCTCCATCATTGCTCTTCTATTTTTCTCTTTGTTGGACGACAATATAGCCTTCTTTCATTCAACACATTAATAGGAACTTGTGCACAACCTTTCACATTTTTTCCAGTTTTTACAAGATGATGCTTGAGTTTAGCGACTCCACCGGTAATCCTCTTACCACAAAAAAATGCATAGGGCATACACATATCCTTTAGCTTTTTGAGCCTTATCCATTGCAAGTTGAACATAATATTTTCATGCGGGATCATTCCGACCTCTGTCGGAATTCTTTGGACCTTTGTTTGACTTTGGCATCTCTATAATTTTGAGTAACGAAAATAAACAACCATCATACGATTAAATGAAATATATGATATGTTAGTTGAACTGGAAGATAACCTAACCAACTTTATAATATAAACTATTAGTTGAATTGTTAGATAACCTAACCAAACATTTTAATAAACTGTTATGTAATAAAATTTGTAATATAAACTTTCTAAAACCTAACAGGAACCACAAGATAACTTAACTAACTTGTATAATCTGTCATTTGAATTGTAAGATAACCTAACCAAACATTTTAATAAAATGTTATGTAATAAAATTTGTAATATAAAATTTGTAAAACCTAACAAATTAATGATATATTGAATCTGGATCTACAAGATAACCTAACCAAACACTAAAGTACCTACCAAAAATTAAAAAAACAAGTGCGTACTGTTACTGCAGGGTAGAGGCGAAGCAACTGCGCGAGGGGCCGAGGGCTTCTGGAAGCAGCTGGAAGAAGGGTCTTCAACAACACGATGTCAGAGAAGAGGGAAGCAGTTTGGGCAGTGATGAATTTTATAATTCCAGCAGCTGGGCAACGAGAAGGCTCGAGAATCAGGTTGGGTTAGGGCTTCCTGTGTGAAGGATGGGGAGTCTGGAGTTGCTGGGGAGGAAATGAGGTTATAATTGGGTCACATGCTTCGCTAAACCCCCGCTCGCCTCATGTAAGTGCCTCGCCTCACCTCGCCTCGCATCACCTCGACCATTGAGGTGATCGTCTCGTAGTTATAGGCTGAGGCACGTGCATATGATCGGTTTGCTCACGCCTCTCCTCGAGGTACATTTTTTCGAACTATGTATTAGGCGAGCTGGTTGTTGAAAAGGAGATTTAAAATTCCTAGGATCATTTTGATCTGCCCATAGCTGTTCGGAAAGGGAAATGTATGTGTACACTACATCCCATTTCCAACCGTTTCAATAAGGAGACTATCAATGCCATACAAGATTTTTCTAGCTGGGATATCATCGGTTACTAATCCTTCCACTCATCATCGAACATTATTGGTTCCTGAGTGGAACACTGCTATGAAGGAAGAGATGCAGACTCTTCTATCTATTGGTACATGGTAGATAGTTGACCCTCCAAATGATGCAACTGTTGTTAACAACAAGTAGGTATTTACCACCAAACATCTTCCAGATGGTTCTGTCCAAAGTTGCAGAAATCGGTAGTCGGTACTCTATTGGTGGGTCACTGATTAAGGATTAATCGAAAGTCAGTCGACTAATGAAGTTTTTAAATTATTTTAAATATACAAGTCATTTTTTATACATTTATTCTTATATATTTGCATAGATTTGCATACATCCTATACTATCACAATGAAATAAAAGAAGTAATTGACTTTAAATATAACGTTAAACATATTAGAATAAGTTTGTTTTTAAAAAGTAAATTTTTTAAAAAATAAAAAATCGCTATGTAAAAGTCGGCCGACTAGTCAGCCCGATTAGTCGGGTTGACCGACTAATGGCTGACTAGGCCTAGTCGAGTCGGATACCCCCCCGACTTGACTAGCTAGACTGACTAGTTGCCGGACTTTTACAACATTGGTTTTATGGAACGTTGCAAGTCTCGATTGGTGGCCAAAGGGTATACTCAAACCTGTGGTATGGATTATCTCGACACTTTTCACCAGTGGCTTGTCTATCTATGATGATTCTTATTTCCATTGCAACCCATCTCTCTTGGCCACTGTACCAATTGGATGTGAAAATCTATTTCTTTGTGGTCATCTGTATGAGAAAGTCTATATGCAACAACCACATTGTTTTAAGACCAAGGGGAAGTATCATAAGGTGTCCATATTCTACAAAGCAATATATAAGTGCACTAGGAGGCACTATTGATGTTTCTGAGGTACTTGAAATCTGCTCCAAGGAAAGGCCTATTATTTACATGTAGAAAGAATCTTGATATTATGACATTTTTTGATGTTGGCTATGCAGGGTGACCTAATGACAAAATCTACTACTAGTTACAACACCTACATCGGTGGTAACCTAGTCACATGGAGAAGCAAAAAAGCAAGCAGTTGTTGCCAAATCTAGTGCAGAATCTGAATACAGAGCAATGTCCCAAGCCACAACTGAACTAATATGGATCAAGTCGGTTCTAAAGGTTTTACAGTTACTAGATCCGAGCTCGATGATAATGCGATGCGACAATTCTGTTGCAATTTTCATTGCAAATAATCCTACCTTCCATGAACGTACCGAACATGTGGAGTTAGACTTCCATTATACAAGGGATATGATTCAGCAAGACAACATCAAGACGGAGTTGGTCACTTCAGAAGAACAAACATATGATGTTTTCACTAAGCCTCTCACTTGGTCCCTGTTCACCAAATGTATCTTCAAGATGAGCATGATGGACATATATGTTCCAGCTTGAGGGGGACTATTGGAGTATTTTTTGTTTTGCAAACTTTAGTTCATAAGTTTAGGGATACAGTTGTAATAGTTTCAGTAACCTTACTCCCATTTATACAAGAGATATATATTGAATGAGAAATAGCAAGTGATTTTTTTCATTTTATGAAATTCTACAATATCTACATGATCAAAGGAGGATGACTCCCCCTCCACTTGATTTACTCCAGTTTGAAAGGCATGTTCGAGAAGCTTCATGGATACATGCCCCTAAGTGCCAACATTGAGCAACAACTGACATACATGAATACCATGATTGTCACTGTCTTATTTGTTGGTCTTAATACAGTCTATGATGCAATACATAGTCACTTTATATCTAGCGACTTCATTCCTCCTATCGAGGAGGCATGCAACCATCTGAGCAGTATCTTTGTTCCATTTACACATGAATCTTTTATCTCACTACCATCACTGCTTCACGAGGTAGAGGAGGGTCTGCCCAGTTCAGAGGATGTGGAGTATGCAGTCAAGGAAGTAACAACCCTCAATTGCATTTCACTTACTGTAATCGACTAAGGCATACTAAGGATACATGCTACCATAAACATGGTCAACTACATCTATTATGTTTTTCATTACCTTGAGTCAACGATAACATCGTCTGACTAGAAGTACGAGGATCGTGTTGATCTTTATCTTGCATAATTTGAAACAACTTGTGTCATCACCTAAGATATCAGTCACGTTCGTACCACTTGTCACAACGTTGGCTTTACAGAGTATGCAATATATTATGGAGCTTCTCATCATCTCTATGGAAACAAAGAATAATTCACCTCATACAGATCGATTATCCTGGTTTCTCTATCATCATTGTTGATGGGAGACATTCTCCTATCATAGGACATGGAGAGATCTGTATAACACCCTCTATGCCGTTTGCACAATGTCCTACATGCCCTAGATTTATGTTGAAATTATTATTTATTAGTCAGTTTACTAAGGACCATATTATTTATTAGATTTGTATTGCCCATTTAATGGTCTAGTGGTAGTACAGTGTGTCTACCACACAAAAGACCAGGGTTCAAATCCCACTCTTGCAGGGGTTGCGTTAGGTAGTCGATGACCCGCGTAAAAAATAGTCGAATCTTTCAACATGGATTTGAGCAAGAATCTATTTAGCCTACCCTACTTATAGTGGGAGACGGCTTAGTACATTTTATTTAGTCAGTTTACTAAGGAACTCAACTATTGTGCCATATTTAATCTTTTCTTATTTTTCTGGATATACTTACAGACATGGTGATTGGATATGACCATAAGCAAAGGGCTCTCTACAGATTGGTCCAGTCTTCCTATGCAGGCGGATTTTTCATCTCTACCAGACCACTGTCCTACTTGTGTCATCTTAGGTTTGGTCGTTTATCTCTTCAAAAGTTATGCAGAGTTCTACCTCATATCTCAAACTAGTCTAGCTTTCAGTGTGAGGCTTTCCATCTTTGAAAGCATTATTGTACTAGCTTTCCACATTTTCATGGTCATAATACTAGTTCCTTGTTTGAGTTCGTTCATTTTAACATTTGAGGCCCTAGTTGTGTTCCCGCTCATCAATGGCACCATCCAAGAATCTGTTTTTTTCCCTAAGAGTTAGCGTACCCTTTTCTGTGTATGCTTTACCCATTGCATAAAACTGCTTAGTATATAAGGTCAAAGTTAATGGATTTCTTTCAACGAGACTACATGCCAGTGTCATTATAAGGCCCAACCGTGGGTTGGCTTTGTTGTCAGTGATAATGCTCCCACCCTCTTACTGAACCCTCTCTCTTCCCTTCCTTGGAAAGATGTTCACCGAAACCTAAGTGCTAACCTCTCACTTACTACCAATGCTAACTTGCTCTTGGGGGCCGTGTATATATATATATTGAATTGTTAAGAAAACCATGCCACTAGGGCCTTCGAGCCCAAATGCTGCAAAAGAGTTCTCCAGGCTATTATATCTAGTTTGCAACGCACAACATCTAAAATGATGAAGTTTCTACAAGCCATGATCACCTACTTTCTTGAAATTGATGTCATCATCTCTAACTATATGCATGATATTACCTTTTCAATCTGTTTGATGATCATCTTCATCAATTTTAGTTGGTACTTGCTATCCTTCACAAATGAAGATGCATCGACATCTTTAAAAAATTTCGTCTCCCCATTACAATACATGAGGAAATTGATGATATGATTCCTCGTGTAACTTATCCAATCATCATCAAGGTTTTAAAAAATACAAGACGGAATGAGGTGGCTTCCCCATTATTGAGGTGGAGCTTAAGTCTCGAGGCGTAAGCTTACTTTCAAGGCGTAATCTCGAGGTGATTTATTACTTTTAAGGGAAAAATAATAAATGAGCTAAAATTAAGAAAAAAATATAAGGTGAAGCTTAAGTATCGAGGCGTAAGAATACTTTCAAGTAAAAATAATAAATAAGCTAAAATTAAGCAAAAATATACTATTTTAATATGATGAAAATAAGATTACACTATGAGAAAACTTGCTTACCATTCTAAATGACACATTAAGGAATTATAACTATTTAACATTAAGAGCATCACTTCCTTGTATTTAGGGTGAAAGCATGATGTATAATCACTCCTATCTTCGTAAGTTCTATTATATTGCACCTCACATTCTATGTATTTGATAAAATTTTATTTAGTTTCAACTTTCTAGTATAAATCGAAAGAGATACTTCTCAATCATGGAGCGAAAATAAATGCGCTAACTAAGATTAATGAACACCATAGTTGTAAATAGTATAAATTAGGGTTCATGAAAGCAGTATGTGTATGCATTTGGACGTGTCAATGAATAGTGATTAAGTGGTATGCAGGGGCGTATGCGGGATATATGCAGTTATATATGATTTTCTATTTTTAATTTTAAAAAAAATTAAATATCTAAAAAATACTATGGTTGATGCATAGATGATATATGAATTGATATTTCTCATAAGAACACTTAACACAAACGCTATTTCTTTACTTTAATTCGTATCCATGAACTATTAATACATATCTAACAGTTGCTGAAGTGGAAAAAGTACATATCCAATAACTATTGAAGTATACAAAACTATTTATTTACTTTAATGCATATATTCAAGAAGCATATATCCAACAACTATTGATTGTAATATTAGTGGGATCATATGCATATCTAACAGCAGTAATTTCAATCTATGCTTACAATTTATTTTTTTAAATGATGGGATGAGCCTCCATTAGATGTCCATCCAAAAAATATATTTCATTAAAAATAATCATATTTACAAGCGCCAAACATCCACCAGAGCTTTGACATGCTCAAGAACATTCTCATAGTAAAAGCTCCCACCTTGAAATACAACACAATTTCTTGCCAGCCAGATGGCCGAAAGAAGCGCACAAATCTTTCTTCTACCATCCATCAAACCAGTTTGGCTACTCCTAAAAGAAGACCATAAAGCGTCTATATCGCCCCACTAGATGCCTGGAAAATCTGCAATCCTCCATGCCTCCCTAAATCAGGGCACTGAAAGAACATGTGGTCAATGTCTTCCACTGCATTGCCACATCTACTGCAGGTCGTCTCTGCCCTAGGAAAAAAATAGCCCTTCTAGCACCAGTCAGAATCTTCCTCTCTCAACAGCTATAAAAAGATTTGTATCCTAGCAGGATCTCCCGATTCCATATCCTAGAAAAGTCTCGGTCAATCTCCTCAGTTCCTGCCACCAGAGGAGCATAGATAACACCATAAGTCTTCTTAACTGAGAACCCCATCTCTCCAACACCACAAGTCTCTCACATCCGAAGGCTCTTCCATCCTCGCGAGCTTGGTCGAGAGGCACAAGAAGTCCTCCACTCGTTAACCTGATAACTCTGGGCAGGAAAGGAGCTTTTTCGCGATTCTAGTCTAGCGTGCTCAAATCAAAGGGGGCAAGCAAAGATGAATGAACAACTCCCTCCACCATCATCAGAGGTTACTGAGATAGGAGTCATCATAGCAAAGAAGGAAGGGGAAGAGACCGAACCCTACATCTCCTCAAAGGCCGCTAGAATGGCATCAAGTCGATTCACCTCCAGAGAATAGGGAGGACCCACCGTAAATACAAGAGTCCAAGAGTCCACTGCCTAAACCTCAACCATAATGGCCTCCTTATCTTGCGCCAAGGCAAAGAGCCTAGGATGCAAATAACAGAAGTCCTTTGTCTAATCATCCTTTCAGAATCGAAAACCTCTACCATTACCTAACATCGACCGCAACGATGGACATCCGAAAGCACCACACAAACCCTCTCCAGAATGTGGCTAGAGAGGACACTACATCGTGACATATGGACAAACTAGACGGCACTCCATAAATCGATCTAATTAACATGGTCAACAGATCATTCTTTGCACTCCAAATTCTTATCGCCCACTTAGTGAGTAAAGCGTTATTCATATCGCCCAATCATCTTACTCCTAAACCACCATCTGTGATCGGTTTCATCACCAGCTCCCAGAGCAACTCCCCTACCTTTAGAGGACGGCGACTTGAAGAAACGACGCATCAAAATCTCCTTCTGCTTAGAACCCCCGATTAGAAGCACCCTCGTAGAAGTAAAAAGACCAGAATGGATGAGAACACTTCTTTAATCAATACCAGCCGCCCACCCCTTGAGAGAAATGTGGCCTTCCACCCTCTCATTCACAGAATGCCATCCCACCTGTCGAGTATGCCCACACAACAAAGCATGCCAATATAGCTAATAGGAAGAGCCTTCTGTGCCGTCCCCAAGATTTTTGCATAATCATAAATATCCCCCTTCGGAAGGTTAAAAGGGACAAAAGCATACTTTGCCTTATTAACCTTCAAACCCAACATCTCCCCAAAGATATCCAAGACAACTCTCACCGCCCTGCACTTTGTCGCTCCAACCTCGATGAAAAAAATAGTATCATCAGTATTGTTGAGAAGAGGAACTAATGTGATGTTTATTCCATAGAGCTAGGGTCTCTTATATAGAGAGAAAACCCTAGAGAGTACAAGGGTTACGGAACCCGAAGGGTCACGGGGGGTTACGGAACCCGAAAGGTTACAAATATAAATGCAAATATAATAACTCTAACACTCCCCCTCAAGCTGGAGCTGAGAAAGCTGTAGCTTGTAATAAAAAGAAAAAGTATACATCACATCTTCACACGAAGCATCATAAGAACATATGTCCGCTGCTGGTAGAAGACCTCGCTCGAGGACGGGTCTGCGACTTTCAGGTCATCGGAACGTATCTCTGCCATGCTTGTAGAGTCGTTGCGATATCAGGTCACCGGAACGTATCTCTGTCGTGCCTGCAGGTCACCGGAACATATCTCTGTCGTGCCTGGAGAAGAATCGCTGTAGAAGAAGTCCAGCGCGGGGTAGTAGTCGGGTCGTAAAAGAAGAAGTATACACCCTGACGAAGAAGACGATGCTCGATGAAGACAAATGATCTGAGTAGTAGTATTGAGAGAAATAAGTCGTGGTGAAGCAAGGGTTGTTGGAGGGGGGCGCTCCAGGCGATGTCGGCAACGCAGGAGGTGCGGATGGAACTGATAGAGCCTTGGGCGACACTTTAGGTGCCGCTGGAGGTGACAACTAGTGCTGCTGGGGACTTGGACTGCCTTGCGTGAGACCATGGAATACACGGGCGATGCAGGACGTCCAACCCTCTATCCTTGTCAGCTGAGAGAGGGCTGGTGGTTGTGGCGGATTTAGGGTATTAGGCTTTGGTATAAGACCGTTGCTCTGATACCATGTTGAGAAGAGAGACGAATGAGATCAAATGATATGTTTATTCCATAGAGCTAGGGTCTCTTATATAGAGAGAAAACCCTAGAGAGTACAAGGGTTACGGAACCCGAAGGGTTACAGGGGGTTACGGAACCCGAAAGGTTACAAACATAAATGCAAATATAATAACTCTAACAAGTATACTGCAGTAAATGGATCGAGATGTCTTCTCTACTATAGGCCCTAAAGAAACCTCCCTATACGATAAGCCCTGTCATAATCGCCAGCGCATTCGCAGCAAGAACAAAAATGTAGGGGTACCAAAGAACAACCCTGCTTAACGCCCCTCTGCGGCTGAAAGAAACCCTATCCCGCCTTCCGTTGACTAGCATCGAATACGAGGCCGTAGTAATACACCTCTTCATCCAATCAATCTAAGTATCTGGAAAACCCCTTCAAACCAAAAAAGCTTAAGTGAACCCTCAACTCATATTGTCATACGCCTTCGACAAATTTACCTTTCAAAGATACATTCTCTTTCTCTTCCAATCTGACACAATTTCTGAAGACATAACTACTCCATCTAATGACTGGCAACCGAGGATAAAGGGCAGTCTGAGTTGAGAAGACTAGATCATCAAGAACACACGACCTTCCACCCTCTCAGCCCCTCCTTAGCATTGGACAACGCGATGGGCTTAAACTCTTCAATCCTCTCAGCCCCTCCTTCTTAGGAAGCAGATTGATCAAGCACCTATTTAACCTTTCCAAACCCAGATTCTTGTTCTTAAACTCCCAAACCAAATCCATAACATCCTCCTCTACTACATCCCAAAATTCTACGTAGAAAGAAACAAACCATTTGGTCCCGGACACCCATCCGCATTGAGATCAAAAACACACCTCCTCCCTTGAAAAGTATGAATATGACCTCTCCTTTTGATCTGCCCTCAGTACATGCGAACCTCTTCCTATCCATTTGGTCCCAGTAGATTGCAACCTCCTACTAAAAACTTTGAAGTGATCCGTAAAAGTGGCTCCAATTGCCCCCTCCCCTGAACTTTTCCCGACCTGCAAATCGTGGATCAAATTTCTCATTCACCTTCCACTAGCCACCACATATAAGTATTTTGTGTTTGCATCCCCCTCTTTCACCCGCTTTTGCCTTGATCATCGTTGCCACTCAACCTCCTTCCGCTTGTCCTCTTCGCCCACAAGTCTTTGCTGCTTATTCTCACTAAACGCTACCCTGAGAGATCATGCTCATCCTCCACACCATCGAATCACGCGATCTTTGCCTCGGCCAACTTATGACGCTCTCCCTTCTTTGGCCGTTGCTCCTTTCCAAATCTTATCATCCTCTCCCTCACATATCCAATCTTTTGTGTCAATCTCTGAGTTCGCCGAACTCACCACCTGCAATGTTCGTTAGAAGTCTGCCACCATATCCTTGAAACCGTCGCCCATAAGCCAAACTCTCAAATATGAACATAGAGCGAGGTAACATACCCTCCCCCAACTCCCAACAAATTGGCATGCGATCTGATCTAGTTTCGGGGGAGAACCCGTACCAAGGAGAGAGGAAACATCTCCATTAGATCCGCGGAGGTCAAGAAGTGATCCGTCCGAGCTATCAGAGAATTGTTACATAATGTATAACATCTATTAATTGGATCAACCACCTCCAGCTCCAAATATCCAACAAAATCCTGAAAATCCCGTGACCCAGGATCTTGCCCTCTACCGCCAGGGTGATCAGACCCAAGAAGCGTCACTTTAAAGCCACCTCCAACCAACCACGGGATAGTTGAGGATTCTCCCCTGACGATCCTCAGTTCATCCCAAAGAGCATATCCATGCAGAGCCCCAGACATCCCATACACTGCAGATAGAAAGATCCTACCTTTGCCAAACTTCTATTGCAACACCATTGACACCGAATTCTAAGCTACACGATCTACCACCAACTCAAAGACATACATATCCCATGCCAACACTACACCTCCAGCATTATCAATGACTGAGACCGTACGAAACTTCGAAAGTTCCCAACCACTGACCTCCACACACTTGGGCCCCACTCTGCCACTTTCGACTCATGCAGAAACACCACATCACCATGCCAAGCCAACAAGAGATCACCCACATCCATTCTTTTTTCCCTGTCCCCCAACCCTCGCACATTCCAACTCACAATCTTCATGGCCCACTCGGAGGGTTTATGATGGGTAGAACAACGCCAAGACATTCCACAACTTGTGTAGGAATGTCGACCGTAGAAGCCAAGCCACATCATTCCTGAGACCCTTCAAGCCCTCGACTGATTCAATCTCAACATGCCTTTCTGACCCAACTCCTTACCTCCTACAGAGGGTGCAAGAGCCCCTGATTGGTCCTCCAACTTCCTCTTTAGCCATGAAAGGGCCTCTGACTTCCTCCTTTTTCTCGAGAATGGGAGGGACGGAAACCCCCTAGACTTCGACAAGCCATCTCCCAATCCTTCTGTATACCCTTTCAGCCTTCAACACTCTCTTTTCCAACTTACTCATATGCCTCCTCGCTTCAAGCCCAATGAACTCCACTCCCAGATCACCTCCACCTTCCACCCCAACCTCTGCCAATGACAAGACCCCCTTGTCGTCCCACCTCCTTCCATCCCACAATCTACCTCCTCCAGGCATACCCCCGCATCAAGCCCTTCCATCCCCGACCAAGCAACCAGGTGTCTCCTCCCCTACCTCCTGCGAGAGCATCCTTAATGGAGCCCTCAGGACCCCTAGCAAACACATGCTTCGAAACTCTTGAAAACAAAGTGCCAGAGCTAGTATCCGAATCTCAGCTCCCGTCTGATTCGGACTACGATGCCCACCTATACCATTAATCATATCTATGAAAAGACCCGACCCGAGTTGTTCAAGCCCGCCTCGTCTTTCCACCAATCTCTCCTTCCTTCCACAACAATAAAGGGCGTCCCCTAACATTAGGGCTTCTGCCACTTTCGGAGGTCTTCGCCCTGAAATCTCGCGCCGTAACTGCCTATGGGCTCCAAAGATCTCCCATCGGAGATTTCCTTGGCATCGAGCCCACCCCCGCTAATGCCATCTTCGAAGAGCCTCCTATCTCCAACCGTCGCATTGGCTCCGAGGAGCCATGTGGACCCAAAGACGTAGCCCCCTGCCTCGGCGACACCGCCTTCTCCTCATTTGTAGATAGCTCCGTACTATGACACCCCCTTCAGTTCGCCTTCTCGTCTCGTCAATCACCTCCATCAGCTCGAGACGAAAGACCACCTTGCCGACCCGAAAGTCGACCACATCCGGCAACTTCTTTGAGACCCCTCTCATATGCGTTAACACCACCCAATTTCCCCTACACGCATACCTATAAGTAAGACCTCCACGACCCCCATCGGCTGCAGCGGTTTCAAACCACAACATCCCGCAGGGAGTCCTTACGCCTCCACCAACCATGTCGAGAGGACCTTAGTCGTGCCATCCTGAAGTCGAGACCGCCTCCTGGACACTTTTTCGGGGAATAACCCCCCACCAACCAAGAATCCTTCAACTTCTTCCATCTCCACCCCTCTAACACAGAGGGCACCATCAGAGAGCTACACCAGATCCTCATGGCTACCAATAGATCGTCCCACCTCCTGAATCGCAAGAACAAACAAAAGATCAACCTTACTCTCTTTTGTGATCAAGATGCTGTCAATCAGGTCCAATACAATTTCGAGGTTCTCCCCCTGCCTTCCTTCGCCCGTCGGCTTAGCCGTCATGCTACCATCAATAGTCACCAGATCAACCTCTATTTCTGCCGAGCGCAAAGGGCATCACCGCCTTACATGCCCATATGGCACCGGTAACACACCACTGATCGAGCTGCGTGCCTCCGCTCGATGTAGCCCACCTCTGCATCTGAAGCAATGCGGTCGCCCGATTCCATCACCTCCAACAAGATTGAAAAGAGGGACTCGAAGACCATCAACCCTTCCACTCACTTTGTCAGTGGCCCTCACTCACTCTCGGATGATCGACAACCCCGATGAGCTGCCAGCACCATCCCTTTCCCTCTCCAGGGACTCTCTCTCCCTCCGCTCATGGACCCCCCTCTCAATTGTCTCAACAACTTCCTTCCTTCTACAATTTACGTTTTAACACATTATCCAATTCCCACATCTATTGTTAGTAGGACTCCGGTCCGTCTGTAGGCTATATAAGAAGCCATGCATCCATTGTATTAGTTGAGAAAGTGAATAGAAGAATAATCCCTTAGTGGTGTTTTCTCATGATTTCATCCCGCTCCTTATGGAGTAGGGTTGCACATTGAATCCTGGTGTTCTTTCCATATTTTATATTTCTTATCTCTGATACGCTTCCGCATTATCGTTTTTTTACACAATAACTATAGTTTCAATGCATATACTCAAGAAGTTACAAGATTATAACTGAAGTACTACTTTATATACGTAAAAAAACATGAATGATATAGGTTATGGAATTATCGAGCATAAGAGGCAATGATGATCATCCAACCGTGATTGGGAACTCAAGAGAAACACTAATAACATGTTGATCTACATATTAAGTGGAGCAGCTCAGGCGATAAACACCATGAAATTGGGGCATAATCGGGGTTGCGGACGCATATGCGGAGGAGCACATAATAGATGGATTCAGGAAAGTGGTGCAATCCTCGGTACGCATGAGCTTATGTGACCTATGCGACCTATGCGGTTGATTTCCTGAACACAATTCCAAATGCTGAAAAGGGATACAGATTCATAAGACAATATAATGCTATCGACATTCATGGAATGATGCTTACTTATCTTACTTTGTTGTTAGCGTGGAAAATAAGAGCATATATATGCTATCAGTAACAGGTTGTATAACCTATGGCAGGCCCTTGACTTGGAGCCAACATCTCACAACCGCATCAACACCCCACCACCTTAAAAATGCTTCGAGGCTTACACATCACAAGATTTGGGTGAGACTTAAGCCTCAAGGCATTTTTGGTTAAAAATGCCTCCAAGTTTACGCCTCAATGCCTTGAGATAGGTTTTTAAAACAAGGACCATCGTACATCAAGTTCATCTCACACTCTGATGTATTTGTTCATTTCTTCCTTCTCCATGGCACGATACTTATTCGTGATCATGTATGATGTGAGAGCTTTCACTCCCATTTCTGATGCAACAATCTCGTTAATTGCATGTTGCAAAAGGTCCATTCCCTGCATGCAACGATGATGTAGAAGAATTTTATGCAGAATTGCTCTCTAGAAAACAACTTGCAAGTGACCCTTCCCGCCCTTTCCCTGCATTCGAAAACATATACATTGAGATATTTATGTAGTCGGGCCTCTGTGTAAAGAGTTGTTTAGTCCCACACTGTTAAGTGACGGGACTTAGTTGAGATAGCGGGGTTACAAATAGAGCTCAACACCCTCTGTACTCAATGAAGGATTCAATAGAATACCCAGCCCTTTGGGACTTTCTCATGTGATTTCATCCGGCTCCGTATGGGGTAGGATTTTGACGTAAATCCATGTTTTCCGTTCTTCTTTGATTATGCACTATTTTATGTATTTCCAAAAAATGAATGGTTGATATTGCAACTACGAAAAAAAGAAGCCAATCGAGGAAAAAAAGAAAGCAAAAAATTAGCAATGTTTTATTTCTATGGGCCCAACAGGCTAAGATTGTTTTGACAAAAAAATTGATGATAAAAGGGAGAAGTTTTATGGAAAATGGGGTGTTGAATAAAAAATAAAAAATGATGGTTGATCAAAAAAAGGGAGGGGGGGGGAGAAATTTGATGGATTTTATATCACCCTTATGGATACGGGAGATAGAGGGAATGCCTACGAACACCTCCTTGTTTTGTATGAGGGGTGCATGCGTGATCATTATTTGACAGGTCCCAGTACTCATTATTTGAGCTCAGAATCTTAATGTGCAATGGATCATGGTAAAGGCTCCTTATCAGAGATCTTAAGTTTTATCTTGATTTGAGAGGTTCCCATGCTCCTTGTTAGAGATCCATGGTAAATTCCCGATACAGAGAGTTCCATAGGGATTTAAGAGTAGAGATCACATTCTCTAAGCCACTGGCAGAGAGGTCCAACTCGAGGTTCTCGTTGAGAGAGATACATTACAACAATATCATGATAGAAGCCCATTGTTCAGATCATCATATAGTGGCAACACTCGCTGGTATTTTCGTTAGAGATCATTTCCAGTCTTCTGTATCCATCGCAAGAGCCCAACAAAGGCATCGGACTTCCCCATACGTAAGAGCGAGAAGTAGTTGAAAGTTTGAAATTTGTATTTGATTTTGTTCTCAGCTTGTGCATTTTGAGTTTTGTATTTTCGAAGCCAGAAATTTCATGCTCCAACTTGAGAGGGAGTGTTGAGATATTTACGCAGTTGACCTTTGTGTGGAGAGCTGTTTAGTCCCACATTGCTAAGTAGTGGGACTTTGTTAAGGTAGTGGAGAAATATATAGAAAGCTCTACACCTCATGTACTCATTGTGAGATTCAATAAAATACCCATCGCTTTGAGGCTTTCTCATGTGGTTTCATCTTGCTCCTTAAGGAGTAAGGTTGCATATAGAACACTCTTAATTAGGGACACAAACGGATGCGGTAATATTCGTATTCGTTCATATTTGTATTCGTTTTTAAGAGGATATGGATCTTATTTTTTAAAGCAGGCTAATACGAATACGAATACGAATACTCTAAACGGATTTTTCGCGAATACGAATCCGAATACGAATCTTGAGTTAATGAATGCAAATACGAATACGAAAAAAACAAACGAATCTGGTTAGGAATACGAATATTCGTATTATATGTTTAATATCTTAACATAAAATTAGGTTAATGTCATCCAAATCCCCTCTCCCACACCCCGACGCCCTCTTTTCTTCCCTGCCAGCCGCCACCCCGCCTCCCCTAGATCTCCTCCTGCTGGCGCTACCCACCGCCTCCCCCTGACCTCCTCCTCCTGCTGGCGCCGTCCACCGCCTCTCCGTGCCAACCTCCGCCTCCACCTGCGCCCACTGCCTCCCCTGCCACCCCCTCCCCATGCCGCCATGCCTTCTCCTACGACCCTCCACCCTCCCTTCGCCCTCCGCCACGCCGTGCGACCCTCCCGCCTCCCCCTTGCCGCCCTGCCTACACCCTGCTCCCCCACCCCTTGCGCCCCCTCTTCCCCCTGTCACCTCGCCTCCCCCTGCTCCCCCCGTCCCCTGTGGCCCTTCGCCCCCTGCATCCTCCATTTTGCCTTGTGCCCTCTACCTCCCCATGCCGACCTTCCTTAGCCACCACCCAACCTCCCTTTGCTTCCCCCGACCTCCACCTTTGCCTTCCTTGCCGCCTCCACCCAACACCTCCCTCCGACGATGCACGGTCTCCTTGTTGCCATTCTCGAGAATCTTGTTTAGGAGATCGTCATTCATCAAGGTTATTTTTCTCTGCGACTGTCGTTTTCATTCTAAATTCTATGTTGACTTTTCATCTAATTGATGCATCTTAAATTCTTAGCCGCAACCAACCTTGCTTTGTCGCAACTGCAACCTCCCTCCGCAGCAGCCACAACCTCCCTCTCAGCTGCAGCCGCAACCGATCTGGTATAACATCTTAAATTCATAATCGTGTAATGTTAATTCCAAGAATAATCATGTAAATTTTTATTTATAACTTTTTATTGCAATATTCATTTGGATGTTCGTATTCGTCCGTAAAAGATTCGTATTCGTATTCGTATTTTGAGGATATGGATCTTGATTTTTTACATTCGGGTAACATTCTTATATTTGTATTCGTAAAATAATATGAATATGGTTATGGTATGACATGAATTCACATTCGTATTCGTTCGTTTGCATCCCTACTTAATTGTCCGGTGGTAGAAGTAGTGGGCTCTCACTCTAATGACCAAGGTTCAACCCCACCCTTCCTCCCATAACTATTAAAAAAGGTTCCACGTAAATCCATGTTTTCCTTTTTATTGATTCTACACATTTTATTTTGTTTATTTCTACAACACCATTGAGCGTCGTCTGGTTTAGGTTCTTGCTTGGATTGTAGTGCACAACCCTTAAGACCTAGTAGCTCCAGCCTTAACAACATCAAGATGGCTCTTCCATGCTAGACTAGAAGGAGGAAGAGCTCTATATCGAGAGATTGCTACTCAGATATCGGCATCGGATGGTCAGGAAGTGTGAAATCTCAACAGGTTTCTATTCCCGGGAGAATTGATGTCTCTTCACTTCCAGTATCATCCAGGGCTTCCCCAGTTTCTGTCGTGATTATGACTATTGATAAGGGGGCAGTCGTACGTTCTTACTCGTAGAGTTCAGAGAGGCTAGCTACATCAGCTATCGGCACCTTTACCCCGAAGCACTCGCAGTCTGAGTCCAGGGATGAAACATGACCTAGGGAAAGAACTAGCGAGTGAAAGGCCCTCCCAGAACCTATTGTTAAGAAGAGTGATTTACTATTCTCATTAACAACATTCAACCACCCCACATATGCTTCGACCCGCCTTTTCTAATCCAATATATTATAAGCTGCGAACGTTGAGGATAAGAGTACATCGAATCCATATGAGTCTTACCGTGTGCGGATTGTATCCATTGGGAGGGTTCGATCGACGATTTCTTTCCCGAATAGTTAAGTAGTACGAACAAGACGCCTCTTTTCGTGGCCCTGTCTGATTCTTCTTATGGATCGAAACTGATATAGGCTGGGTTTGACTCTGAACATTGTCTTTTGGTTGACTCTTTCTTTTCTTTGTTTGCAAGAAAGACACCTAAAAAGAAGAGAGGAGAACCGCGTCCCAGACAATACTCAGCAAAATAGAGAATCTGTGTTTGCATTCATCACTTCATAGGCGGGGTAGAAGGGAAGAAGCTAAGAAGAGCCTCGTCCGAAGCTGCAATGGCCTACCGGAGTGAAGTGAGAGGGGCTATTTATTCAGATATCGGCTAAGCCTTTCGGAAATCCCCTAGGGGACAGAATAGGAATCAAAGCCGACTCAAACAACAAACAACCTAGTAGTAACAGCCGCAAAGCAGAAAGAAGAAGTGAAGACACCATATTCTGATATCAATCATCCGACTCAAAAAGAAAGGAGGCTTGCAGTTGTTGAGCCGAAAGAACAGAGCAGCACAAGCAAAGCTCAACGCTCATTAGGTCTCGTCTCTCTCTTTGTTCAGGCTGGTTCTCGATGAAAGGTAGCGCCTAATACGAGAAAAGGTCATCATTATGAAGGCCTCAACTTCCTTCAATTTTTTTCCATAAGCAATAATACTGGTGCACCACCATAATTATTCCTGCTACCACCAACATCATTAAACTTCCCCCTCGAGACATGATGTGGGTTAGGCCAGTTTTGACTGATCTAGCGCAAAGTCCAAGTACAAAGCTATGGCTCAGGGGAGCACAGAGATGATGTGGGTTAGGTCAGTTTTGACTGACCTCGCCATTGAAGTACCTCTTCCCATGCGGCTCCAATGTAACAATCAAGCAACTCTATTTATTGCTAACAATCCGGCATTCCACGAGAGAACCAAGCATATTGAGGTGGATTGCCACTACGCCAGAGATATGATACAAAAGCGACTCATATCCACCTCCCATGTCACTTCAGGAGATCAGATTGTTGACATATTCGCCGCACTTGCTCGAGGCCCATTTCAGAGATGTTATTCCAAGCTGAGCATGATAGATATATATGCTTTAGATTGAGGGGGAGTGTTGGGATATGTTAGAAAATCGGAAGCGGAAGCGTAACATGGAAAAAGATAAACAAAACAAAGAACAACGGGATTTTTACATGGAACCCTACTCCGTGAGGAGCGGGATGAAACCACAGGAGAAGCCCTCAAAGGGGCGGATATTCTATTGAACTTTCTCAATGAGTACAGGAGGTCTGGGGCTCCTTATATAGCCTCTCCAGAGCCTCCGAGTCCCACCACTGGACGATGTGGGACTAAACACTGGATGGGGTAAATGGATCTCCTCCAGGATCCATTTACCCTGCTACAACTCAATAGGCGCATACAACTTATGCTCCAACACTCCCCCTCAAGCTGGAGCATGCAATGCTCAGCTTGGACAAATAGACAGGAACTCAACTCAACGCTACAAGACACTACGGACAATATCAACCCAACGCGCACATTGCTGCAGTCGAGGACGTTGCTTCTCATGCCGTACAGGTGAGGAGGACGAACGGGCTGGAGTGTGAGTCAACTGAAGACTCGTAACCTGACCATCGAGTCTGAACTTGCGCCTGAAGTCTCCTCGTCGGAGAACTAGGTCTCTCCCATCTGGCTCAGAGAATTGTGCACTGCTCTGGTGTACCTATGATACCACATGAAAACCCTTGCCCTCAATGACATAGGGAATGGTCCTCTACTCTGGAGTCCCTATGGCTCGCATGAAAACTCTAGCCTGACAACAAGAAGATTGATGGGGACCATTGACAATGATGGCAACATATGCTCATCTGAAAATGACCGCACACTCGTGCGTGTCTGAAACTGGAGACTCGGAAGACAATCATCGAGTCTGAACAACTGCGCATCAAACTGGGACTCGGAACCTGAACGTCGAGTCTGGAATTGCGCATGGAAAAACCTTCATCTGAAAACCGTAGAATCTGAAAATCGGTTGGTCTGGAGACTGGCATCTGAATCCGGAAGATCTGAATATGGCTGGAAGACCTGTGACTCTACATATACTCCCCCTTTCTCCCAAACTTGTTGGAAAACATGGATGCCGACAAAGTTGGGAGAAGACAAGACAAATAGGGGGTAAACATGAACATCCAAAAACTTGCGGCTTTTCTTCATTTTTTTTAAATAGCCGCCACTCTTTTTTTTTAATTAATTTTTTTCGTAAGCCGTGCCAACCTTTTTTTTTAACGGCTTTTCTTTGTATGCGACTCTTTCAAAGAAAACTCCTTTTTTCCCTTTTTTTACCAATATGCGTACGGCTTTTTTTTTCGATGTACGCGCCTTTTACTTCTCTCCTTTTTTTTAAACATTTTCCAGCCCACTTGGGCCCTAATTGTTCCCCTTCTCTTTGTTTTTTTTAAAGAAAACGAACAGCCCAATCGGGCTCTCGCACAGCCTCTCTCTTTTTTTTTAAACTAATGCTGACTTGGGCCAAAAAGCCCCTCTCTTCAATACGAAATGACCATAAATTTTTTTTTTAAAAGCGAAACGACCCGCTCGGCCCCATGAAAAATCGTGCGCCCTTTCCTATTAGGGTTCCCTGTCTGAGATGGGAACCCTCGATGCCCGCCGCCCCTGATTTGGGGCTTGAGGTCGGGGGGCCTCCGCTTGATTGATCGTGTGTCCGCTGCGCGCAAATTTGGAAGGCGCGAAGATGGAGGAACGCTCTGGAGATGGTGCTGCTGCGAAGAGGTCGGAGGCTGCACCGAGCACCGCATGGCGCGCAGGAATCGCGCATCTTTGCACGATTGGACAGGAGAGGAAGCTGCGACGCCTTCGCCTGGAAGGTCGGCTAGATGCGCCGCTTAGAGCAGCTCTAGTGGATGGCGGCGCCAGCTCTATGGAGCCCTGGCGACGACTCCTGGAAGGGAAGGCCTCGCCGCCTGGAGCGAGGCTCGTCGTTGTAGGGTTGCCTCGCGCCGCCTGCGCGAGACAAGGGATCGGCCGGGAGCAGTGCGCCGCCTGCGCTGCTCTGATCTAAAGAACCGAAGGAGCCCTTAACGGGCGATGGTGACGACTCTGGGGTTCACGCAGGACACAAAGATCATGTGCGGTGACCCCTTGTGCATATTTGGGATCTGATTCTGTTGCATACCGCTATGGTTGGAGATGAAATCTCCCAGGAATCATAGAACTTCAGAGGGCTTCGCTCGGGGAGGCTCGTGATCATGCTGACGAAGGGCAAGTACTCCCCCTCAAATCCAGAACTATTTCGACTGCAAACTGCGGCGGTTAGGGCTGCGGCGGAATGTTGGAACATCATCTAGGGTTTCGAAGAACCCTAAAATAAAATCTCTCGAACAAAATATGAATATGAACAAAACGCTGATCTTCAAAATACATCTTCAACATCAACTCGAATCTCGAAAAAATAAAGAGAACGAAATCCTCGAGAATCGACCCGCTCTGATACCATGTTAGAAAATCGGAAGCGGAAGCGTAACATGGAAAAAGATAAACAAAACAAAGAACAACGGGATTTTTACGTGGAACCCTACTCCGTGAGGAGCGGGATGAAACCACAGGAGAAGCCCTTAAAGGGGCGGATATTCTATTGAACTTTCTCAATGAGTACAGGAGGTTTGGGGCTCCTTATATAGCCTCTCCAGAGCCTCCGAGTCCCACCACTGGACGATGTGGGACTAAACACTGGATGGGGTAAATGGATCTCCTCCAGGATCCATTTACCCTGCTACAACTCAATAGGCGCATACAACTTATGCTCCAACAGGATACTTATATTCTTTTATTACTTTCTCTTATTTATGTTTCTCTCTGTCCATCATATGTAATTTACCCTAGAGCTTTTCTCCTATATAAGAGAGCCCTAAGGTCTCTATGAATGTATCTCATTCTATTTTCTCCACAGGAATCAAAGATGAAACATGTTGACAATACACATTCTTCTAAATTTAGGTCCAAGTAGGGGGCTTACATCCAAACATTTCAATAAATAAAGCATTTATGCTTGATTCATATTAAAGAGTAAAGGCATTAGATTCAAGAATTAACACTCAATTTTTTGTTCGCGTTAATTTATAAAAAAACATGCATAACAAATAAAAATAACCTTAATATGTTAATAAACTGCAAAATAAATGCAATAAGTTATTTATTCATGTTGATTAATAGCCGAGTAAACATGAGCTTAATATGTTGATAGACTTTAAAATAAATGCATTAAATACCCCAGCTTGCTGATGCTGAAGTGATAATCAAGTCTTTTAGGGAATCGTGCGTTCAAGAACTTAAAACTACTTGTCTGTGAAAGATGAAAGGTTCACAATCCAAGAAATGGGAAGAATATATGAGGGAAATTCCTAAGTAGTACCTTGGATTTACTTAAATCCTAGGTACTACGAAATATTTTTTTTATCTGGATGCTACAGTGGTGTTGCATGTTCAACATGCGACACCCTTTAATGTTTTTTTTACCCAGGTACTACAAAGATAATGCATCTTCGATGTGCGCTATCTCTGAAAACTCCTGGATATGTTATTCAAGATTACTTTATGTTAATATCGCATACTCAACATGCGATATAGATGGAACTTCCTGGAAATTTTGCAGATTCAGGGTTTTTATCCTATATCGCATGTTGTGAATGCGATATTGGACAAATTCCCTGGATCCGCAAAATTTCCAGGAAGGTTCATCTATATCACATATTGAGAATGCCATATTGAAGCGACTTCCTGGATATATGATATTTCCAGGAAGTTTCACTAATATCGCATACTCAACATGCGATATTTCCATGGAATTTTGTAGAGCTATTCATTCCTACTTGATTTTTATCCTGATTTCCACATTGTTTCCTACTTGATCTTGATTTCCACATTGATTCCTACTTGATCTTGATTTCCACATTCAAATTGGCATATTGGCCCTGCATGCATACCAATTACCCTGATACGTAGCAAGTTAGCAACAAAAGAAACCACTTCCATGAAGGACCGGATTCCTCGTCAATGCTAGGGGAACGACATGTATATCCCCATCAATCCCGCAAGCAATCAATAATTTCTGTTTGTACTTGCCATACAAATGGGTCCCATCAATACTAATCAAAGGCCGACAATATTTGAATGCTTCAATGCAAGGGTCAAATGCCCAAAAACAACGTTGAAATCTACGACAATGTGATTTCCGAGGATCTGGATGTTCGCTATATTCGATGTCTATTTCAGTCCCCAGTATGGCAGCCTTCATTACATGCAATAGATAAGGCATCTCAGCATAAGACTTCTTTCAATCATCGAATATTATTCCGATTACTTTCCTTCGAGCATCCCACGCCTTTTTTTTGCTAACCCAGTAATTGTGCATGTCGTGGATGTGAGCTCTACAACTTGACACCCGAACATTAGGGTCATCCCTCACCAGAGATAGAAGTGATATGGACATGAATTTGTAGTCTAATTGAGGATGATCCTGATTAACTGTATGGCTTATACAAGTGCGTGAGGCAACAATCTTAGAGATCACCCACAAACTAACGAATTTCCTGTAATGGCCACGTAAATACCAAACACATCCTTTCGATCGGTAGGTGCAAAAAACAGACCGGATCAAACTGGTGAATTTTTTAACCATGAAGTCGTAGTGTGCCAGGATGTGATATTTTTTACAGCATAAATCAAATCATCTTTACATTTGAAGGTTCTGCCCTTACGTATTTCGTCAACAACACCGTCAAGTCCAGACTTCATTCGAATGTCATCCTCATAGGTTGAACGTGTATCGGATCCTCTCACCCCAAAAAACAGTAAACGTGGTACAATCGGTAGCGTGATTTGTTCATCGGCTCGCATCTCCTCGTTTACAACATTATCTTCAACATCTTGATCACTATCCTCTTCCATATCATCGTCGGTTCCCCAAGGGATGAAGTCATTAAAGGCATGATTAACCTCTATCAGTAGGGCGTCACTCATGCGCCATTCGTGATCTGTAGATGGCTGCATTATAGGCACATCAGTGCTTGGGACAACGGAGGGTCCAGGAGCAATGTGATTGTCCACATCAACAACATTGGGGACATCGCCTACCGATACAATTTCAATAATAATGTCAGTAGCATCGATTTCCCAATGGTCCGAGCATACACAAAATCCTTGCATATCATCATCATCGACGATACACGAAAACGTTGGCTCTTCTTTTGTGCCCCGAGGGATGCGATGTAGTAGTTGGATTTTTTGATTATTCACATCCAGATTGAACTTACGGTAGACTAGGTTCAACATCTCATTGAATGTCATATTCGACATTAACCCAAAACCACGTACATTGGACGTCGAAGAACCAATAATCGCACCCTTCAAATGAAACATACAATATATCGACTCCATTCCGACTTAATACGTGAAGTAACGTACAACTCAATATTATACAATCATGAAATGAAGAGAAATACGTGTATTATATATCATAAATATAACAACAAAAAAAACAAAGATTTTACCAAAGCTTTGTAGATGAACGAAGGAAATGGGAGAGGCGGCGGCGACGCAGGAGGCGGAGACAGAGGATGATCTCTTGGCGGAGCACAGGAGGGTCGAAGGAGGACTTGACGGAGCGAGAGGAGGAGGTGCGTGTGAGCAGGAAGACGCAGGGTCGAGGGCGGGCGCAGGAGGGTCGAAGGCGCGCGAGGCGTGAGGGTTTGCAGAAAGAAAAGCTGGGTTTAATGGGGGACTTAAAGATATCGCATGTTCGACGTGCGATACCAATAGCGTGCATCGAATATGCGTTATCTTTGTAGTACCTGGGTAAAAAAACATTAAAGGGTGCCGCATGTTAAACATGCGACACCATTGTAGCATCCCGATAAAAAAATATTTCGTAGTACCTAGAGATTTAAGTAAATCCAAGGTACTACTTAGGAGTTTCCCTCAGAATATATAACAGAATAAATAAAAAAAAGATGAAATCTGAGCAGCGCCTTGAGGTGCACACCTCAATATATCGTCGAGGCCTTTTTCCTTGAAAAACATCTCGAGGCGTTGAACAATGATCATAACCGTTCTTTGATCTGAAAAAAATCATTCTCCGGTTAGTTATCTTCCAATATTCGGTCTTCCCCATTTCCATTTTTTAACTCTCACCTTTGAACGGCTGCAGTAGATGGACTTCTTTTCACTTGTTCAAATTATCCTAAACAGGTTCCCGACATTTTATCTTATATTTGGTGTCGCACCAACGTTTTCTCTTATATACCTTATTGTGAATATGATAATTCTTTGTTGGACCAAATATTCATCAATCAGAAAATCTGTCTTAACTACAGACATTCTCTGCACATTTGTAGTTAGTATCTCAAACACTCAATGCCATAAACTATTGCAGGTCTATCACTTTAACTATATAGGATTTACATGTTATTTTCAATGGCATTTATTTATTGGAAGTACTTTTAAATATAATGAATCTTCATTTTGCAGTTGCTACATCGTTCCTTTCCTGGATCATCTACCCAATGGCAGATGATCCACACCTGCCGGCTATCATCAACTGCATGTCATACCAAGTTGTCTTCTCTCCAGGGACTTGAACATAACCAGTTAATGAAAGAAGGAACAAAATGCTCTGAAATAATAAGCTTTTATTTCTGTTCTGATGGCACTCTTAAATACGAGACAATCCTTTCAAATATGAACTCTTTTCTATTGGAATATCTGGAAAATTAATACTGGACTTTTATTTTAGCTGTATTAAGTTCAAGGGCTTCACAGTTTTCCCAAAATCATTGAGTTTCTTCTCAAGTGGATTAGCCTGACTTCATACCATCTTGCACCATTTTGTATCATTATTCCTAATCAGTTTAATATATCATTTTCGGAGATTTCGTTATAATTATATATTTTCAGTTTCTGTTTGCCAATGTGGCAATAAAAACCAGATTGTTGGAGTTTTTGTCTATTGTTAACATTCTTATTTTATCAGTGAGTGCTCTAATGGCACTCATGCTAACTTTTTTCTGTGTCGTTTGCTCCTAAGTCTTTCAATGCTGAACTTTCTACTGCTCTTTTTTTAGGTTTAGTGTGGATTTTGGGAAAAGTGAGGTTGAGGTGGTTAAGCATGCCGCAAATTACCTGGAGCCGTCGGACACAGAGGCTCTGCTGGAACTGCTGGCAAACGCCCAGCTGAAAGTCACATATCAGTCTTATGATTGGGGACTGAATCACTAGAAGGCACTCAATCTCCACCGTTCATAAATACAGGTCGTTCGTCATCTTTACGAAAGCTATTATTTTCCTGTTATGGAGCAGATATTTGAAAAATCCTTCCTTTTCCAACATGTATACTAGTTGAAGTTTTGCTACCTTCGGTTAATCCATCCATCAGTTACTTGTGAATCTTGATTCCAGCTAAAATTTTTATGCGACTTTTCTTCTTAGAGATTTAGGTGAAGAAATTGTAATAGTTTGTTGTAATATAGAAGAAAATAATAAGAATCAGAGTACAAAATCTGTTTTTCCTGTCTGGTCCACAGAGGCAGTCGGAATCATCGAATACTGACTTACGTTATTGTATAAAAAAGTCTCGTTCTGATACATAATGGATTCTTTGCGTATTGAATATGGCTATATGACTTCCTATTGGCATAAAGCAACTAACCTTGTATAACATAATTAGATTAGAAATAACATCTAATTAGATTAGAAAAGTGCGTTCAAAGTATCACTTGCTTGGAGAAACGATGCCCTAACCTAGTACTGATATATGAGGCAGTAGAATGATGCTCTTAGGATTTTAACAATCTACACATTGCAATGGCAGAGGTTCACGCCGGCGAGCATTCGAAGAGTAGACCGTTGAGAATGACCATTGATTCCGGCCATCATGCACAGCAATTAGGAATTCAACCAGAAATGCAAAATATCAGTGATAGTTTCCATTTTTTTGTCAGTGGTAGTTTCCATTTTTGTCCTTGATTTTAATTTCCAAGACAGCCTGATTGTTATACGTCATATAGAATTCTAAAATCTCTGTTGTCCAAGATGTTGGACTAAATTTCACAATGATCAACTTTAGAATTGCAACATTGAATTCCGCATTTTTCAGAATCCAATCTGATTTCTCCAAATAATTTAGTCTTCCTAAATTCAATAATCCTTCATGAATTTACTGTTGGAATTAGAAGCATAGAAGAAGTATCTCGATTTTTGCATTCATTCAACGAAAGCATCCTTGATTTGACCCATTGCATGAGTAAGTTATGTTTATCAACACATGAATAAAATGAACCAAGTCTTGAACTTCGTACTTTTAGGGCATGTTGAGTTGGAGAATTGGTCATGGAATGAAAGGCCATTTCCCCTTCCGACACCAACCTTGATGGTATGGCTATTCCTCGTCCTTTCTCCCTCTGAGCGATCGCCCTAGCATTCCCCCTCTTCGCTAATCCCCCCCCCCCCACTCCACACACACACACACCACCTCCCCTCATGTGCTCTCCCCAGCCAAGTCTCTCTTCCCCTTCCCTCCCACGCGGTCCTCCCATCTCCCATCCCTTCCTGTCGTGGTGCTCTCCCGTGATGCATCTTATTGTTGGCTTTTGCTCCTTGCTTTGCAGGTTGTCCTTACACAATGTGACTCACGAATGTTGGTATCGAGCTCTTTAATCCCATTCAATGGGGGTGGGTGGTGGTCTTCCCTTGTATATGGGGATAGGGATGTGGTGTTGTTGGCTCTGTGCAGTCCTCTCAACCATGGCATCAAACATGGAATCAAGGGTTTTGAATACACTCGTCTATAAGATGGCATGGAATATTGCTCCTTACGCCCATCTCGATCTGTTGCTGAACTGATGTTATTGTGCTTGTGCATTCATATTTCGTCGACGTTGTGGGCTATTTGGAATCCGAGGTATTCTCTCTACAATGCTTTGGGCTCTTTGGATTATGAGGCACCTTCGTCTCCGTTATTGCTATGTTGTGGGCTATTTGGGTTCTTACTGCATTATCCCTATGTTGCGATGTTTTTTGGGTCTTGATATTAGAGATGGATGACATAACTCGGTGGTTTTTTGCCCGTCCTGCATGTTATGCATACAATTTCTGTGTGAGCATGGTCCTTGTTGCTGATGTGACTTCGATTCCCTTATTTGCTTACTTGTTGCTATGTATTTTGATGTTTTACTGAGATGCCTAGATTAGGGATCGATTTGTTCCTTGCTATGTGATGTTTGCTCACTTTCATGTTCTTTGCGAGAAATATCTGTCAACCTACGATATATGCCAACCTGTTGGTTAGACAAAATTGGAGTCTTTGTAGGAGGTCGGATTCTTTGGTTGGGTCTATATTACCAACTTTGTTTTAGACTGAAGCACATATTGCACATGTTTTTTAATCGATCATGCCACTTGAGTCTTTTGTTAAACCAAAACCCTCCGAAGCTCGTTGTAGAGATAGTTGTATTTCTGATTGGTTTGGAGGGTTGGATATGTTCTTCTATCAATGGTTTGGCATTATCTTGTGTGGATGCATCTCTGCTTCATGGATTGTGTTGAATTGGTGATGATCTGAGCTTGCCTTTGTTGGCTATTGTGATGATTTGCTCTCCCTATTTTTGACGCATATATGTTGTCATTGGGCGTAGATTTAAGTGGTTTATAGGTTGGTTTTGGTGGTTGCATCTCTGTTGTATGCACTCTGTTGATGGTTGGTGATCTGACTTGCCTTTGGTGGTTGCTGTGATGATTTGCCCTCCCTCTTTTTGATGATATATGCTATCATTGTGAGAAGATTTTTTAGTTTTCGTGGCTAGTTTATGATGTATGCATGTATGCTATATGCATTGTGTTTATGGATGTTGATCTGAGCTTGTCATTGTTGGCTGTTGTGATCATTTTCTCTCCCTATTTATGATGCAATTATGCTGACATTGGGAGAAGATTTATGTGGTTTCGTGGCTGGTTTTGGTGGATGCATCTCTGTTGAATGCACTCTATTGATGGTTGATGATGTGAGCTTCCATTATTGGTCGTTGTGATGATTTCATCTCCCTATTACTGATGCATCTTTGTTGCTTTTGAAGACAATTTATTATATTTTTGTGGTTTGTTTTGGGAGGTGCATCTTTGTTGTATGTAGTGTGTTGAGTTGGTGATGATCTGAGCTTGCCTTTGTGGGATGCTGTGACGATTTTCTATCCCTATTTCTAATGCATCTATGATGTCATTGGGAGTAAATTTAAGTGGTTTTATAGGTTGGTTTTGGCGGATGCATCTCTGTTATATGCATTGTGTTGAATTGGTGATTATCTGAGCTTGCCGTTGTGGGTTGCTGTGATGATTTGCTATCCCTATTTCCGACACATCTATGCTGTCATTGGGAGTAGATTTAAATGGTTTTATAGGTTGGGTTTGGTGGATATCTCTGTTGTATGCATTGTGTTGAATTGGTGATGATATGAGCTTACCTTTGTGGGATGCTGTATTGATTTGCTCCACCTATTTCTGATGCATCTATGTTGTCATTGGAGATTATTGGGCTTTGTACATCATGTTTTCACTTTATGTTTTCTGATTGGATATTATTGGGCTTTGTTTAGATGTTGCATTACATGATGTGATTCATATGGTCCTGGGATGTTTGGATGTTGCATTACATGCATACATTTGCTGATGTATGCTTACAATGATGGTACTGGGACTGTCTGCACCACTATGTTGGTCTGGTTAGTTCCTGTTGTGATTCATATGGCTTGTCAGAGATCACTTCCTACTTTGCTCCATCGGATTTACAGTATTTTGGTTTGGTTGTTGGGTAAGATCTCTCCCTTCATGTGAGAAGATCTATGGAGCCTTGTAGCTTTGTTTGTGTTAGCCTGCTTGATGAGTTGCATGGAACTCCTACTTTCTGCTTGTGATTCTCTATCATGTCGTTTGCTTTTTTAGACCAAACATTTGAATTGGTAGCCTGATTATGTTGGGATTGGGACCTTGATTATGTTGACTATCAAGTGCTCGATTATATGAGCATCCACACAGTATCCTTCTAATGGAATTGCTGTGATGCGAGTTTAAATTTTGGTGTTTGGGGTTTATTAGGCTTAGAACTCCTTTATTGGAATGTGATTATGTCGTTTAACCACATCCCTATTGGATGGCCACAAGTGATATGAGCTCCTCGGGGGTGGACATTGCAGATGATGATTCTGCTGCACACCGAGTGAAATGGACACCCGCCATGGACGAGTGTCTTCTTTAGCTGTTTAAGCACCATTTTGATATATGCAACTAGGTTGGAGGGTCCTTCACACCGCCCACATGGCATAGCATCATAGCCCACTTCAACATGCAGACTGGAAAGAACTAGGATAAGCCAAAGCTCGACAATAGATGGAAGACTACAAAGAAGGACTATTCCTCCTTTGTACACCTGATGAGCAAGAGCAGATGGGGTTGGGACCCAGTGTCCTATACAGTAGTCACACCTGATGAGTCGTCTTGGCTTATGATATGTAAGTAAGCCCACAGTAAAGGTTCTAAGATTTATTTATAGTATTTTTTCACGTATTGTTTCCTTCAGATCGACAAGGCTCACAAGTTGTATCGAAGGAAGCCCTTCCCTCACTATGACTTGGTGGATGCAGTACACCATCAGGGGGACATTCGCCTTCTCATCTCAGACAGCACCACCGGGATCATTTGCAATCTTTTTTTAGGGGGACACGGGTACACAACATGCCTTCGAGGATGAGTTCGAAGAGGAAATAGATGCGTTGGAGGTGCCTGATCCCATCCAGCAAGGGGGCGGCCCTATCAACCATCTAGCAAGAGGCGACACAAGGATCATCTTCAACCGTGCTAAGACCGTCCTGGCCAAGTTAGATGCATGGGTGGGCATCCGGCTCAGCAAGCCCTAGGGACACTTCACCTTAACAACTTGGAGGATTGCAACAATCTGCTGATGAATTGATACTTTTTAATACCATTTGTTTAATAGTAGGAACTTCTCTTTTGCTGAAACTTATCTGATCTGTAATATTACTTCGTCCTCGCGAACAATATGTAGGATTCATGATTTTTGGTTTACTACACTTTTTTACGCAACATCTCTCATCACTTTTCAGTTGTTTGGTGATGTTGCACAAATTAAGTTTTTTTCTCATATTTTGAGTTCTTTTATAGGGAATGGATAGCATGGCAACTATCATGGTGATGAAGTACAACTTGGTCATGCTCAACATGGTGTATCCACGAGCAGTCTTAGAGGATGAAGAGGATGGGAACTGTATGTGTGTTGGTTACATTCCTCCGGTGCCAAAGCACACCTCCATGCGTACGAGCCATATTTGGATCCAAGAGATGATGCACGATCACGTCTGCTAATCGTATGAGGTTTTTAGGATGTATCTCGGAATCATCTTACGTCTATGTGCCTACCTAAAGGAAAGGGCCAGCCTAAAGGATTCGAGGCACCTAAAGGTCGAGGAATTGTTTTGCATATTGATGTCTTACCTAGGTCATAACATGAACTCAAGTGCTTTGTGAACATTTCCAACACTCAGGTGATACTATTTCAAAGCATCTCAACGATATCCTTACATGCATCGTCTCCCTCAGTGATCATTTCATCCACATGCCGACGGAAGATTGTCCGGTCTCGGACGTTATACTCCATAATATCAACTTCTATCCATATTTCAAGGTAAACCCTTAGCAAATGATATCTCATGTCTAAGTAACACCTTTTCATTAGAGTAACATTGTATGAAAACTTGTATCCATTTTCAAGTTATGATCGGAGTGACTGACGAGACGCTAATCCGTACAGATGTCCCAGCAAATATCGCTCCAAAGTTCAGGAGCAGGAACCAAACACTAGCACAGAATGTGATGGCATGCGCCGACTTCAATTACAGATTTCTATACGTGGGTGTTGGTTGGGAGGGGTCAGTCGGCGACATGAAAGTATTGAGGTGGGGCTTGGACGAGGACGGTTTTCGTGTACCGAATGGTCGGAAGTTCCTTCTGGTTTGCAGATATGCGAACACAGATACCTTCCTCATGCCATACCATGGAGTTACTGTGCACCTGCCGCAGTTTAGAGCTCAGAGGGGCCGCACATATGCTAGGCCCGAGGAGATGTTCAATCATAGACACACAACTTCGGTCATATGTCGAACGAACATTCAGGATTATGAAGGCTCGATTCAAGGCGATCAGTGAACGACCATTCTATAGTTTTGAGAAATAAGTGATGGTGTGTTACATTTTCAACAAGTTTATCCGTGATGTTTAGGGCGAGGATCAGATATCGAGCGCATATACCCAAGGCTTAACATAAGGTCGGGTCCTTGTGGCATCCACGACGGGTGATTGAGGGCTTCGATAACAACTTCACAACGAGTGATATCAGGGTCTCCGAGGAAGACATCTGAGTAGGAGATGTGTTGTGTGACAATTTGCCAACAACCATATGGGAAAACACTTAGCCATCTTCATGGGTCGTCTATGTTTCTCCATCTGCTTGTATTCATGTTTTATGTATTACTATTTGGGACCTTACATCGATGTTGTACCCATATTGCATCGATGAACACTTTATGTGCAACAGATCATATGCTTTCAATTCAATTGTGTTGTTAATTTTATCGCAATCATGATTTCATATCCCGATGATGATGCCCCACATTTCAAATAACCACTTGGCGATGCATCATTGGACATGGATGACCATATACTACAATGGCGTAGCTTAACTGGCGGAACCGTCAATGTTATCTTATATGCGGTAGATGTAGAGGGAAATTTCTTGCTATTGGCCTGCTTTGTTAGAGAAACTGTACCATGCTTAATTTTTTCATGACTTTTTTTGATACAATGTTATTCGAATTTTCTCATGGAAACAAACCTAGTTGGGACCATGCTTCATTGCGATTGGACAAAGACTCATCGGTGTGGATGTTTTTTCCCAGATGATGCCGACCTTATCTTTGAGGACTTGTGCAGACATGAGGATGCTGAGGATTATTTGTGGTACAGTTACTCCAAAGAGGTAATTTTTTCAACAATAATAAAGCCTTTTCCCACAATTAGGTAGGGTCAGCTACATGGATTCTTCGCCTCCATTCAGATCTATCTTGGGTCAATCTCGGGCTTATATCCAAAAAACTAAGATCCCTTCCTATAGACTCTTTCCAACTCTTCTTGGATCGTCCTCGCCCTCTCTTAACTGGCTCAACATCCCAACACTCGCATCTCCTAACTGGTGCATCACCTGACCTTCTTTGCAAATGACCAAATCATCTTAAGCGGTTTTCTCGCATTTATCCCCGATCGGAGCTAAACCAACTTTCTTTCTGATTACATCATTCTGAATCCGATCTTTACGTGTTTGTCCACACATCCACATTAGCATTTTCATTTTTGCTATGATTCTCTGCACATGCCTATGGTTCACATGCCAACATTCAGATCCATAAAGCATAGCAAGTCTCACGGCTGCTTTGTAAAACTTTCCTTTAATTTTTAAAGGAATTTTCTTATCACAAAGAACAACAGAGGCTCCTCTCCACTTTAGCCAGCCTGCGTTTATTCTACTAGTAATATCTCCATCAAATTTCCCATCGTGTTGCAAAATAGATCCCATATATCTAAAAGAATCTCTCTTCCGAATGTTATCATCACCAATCTTCACCTCGATTCCTTCACCATCGCTTCCGTCAAAGGTGCACTCCATATATTCCATCTTAGCCCTACTTATACAAAATCCTTTAGTCTCCAATGCATGTATCCAGACCTCAAGCTTCTCATTTACTCCATCTCTAGTGTCGTCAATCAACGCAATATCATTAGCAAATAACATACACCTAGGTAACTCATCATCCTGAATGTGACTTGTCAACTCGTCCATAACCAATGTAAAAAGAAATGGTTTGTAAACCAATGTTGATGTCAAAATAGTCAGTCTTCCCAGACGGGGTCCTTACACAAGATAAAGCCATACCATACATATCTTTTATGAGGTTAATGTATAGGACATGTACTTGTCTCTTCTTAAACGAGATAAAGAGGTATTTTTTGCTTTAATAAATTTAAGTTCGATTCATGCATTCCAATGAGGAAAATTTTCACATCAGTGCATACTGTACAGAGATCCCGCTGATGCAAGGTAAAGGCATCAACGTTGACCCTGACGCATGAGTCCTTGGTTGCAGAGAAGGTTTTTCTAGCAGACTTAATGAACGTTATGGAATTTTCGGAAGAATTCTTCACTGAGAAGCTGGAGGAAACCCAACAACAACTACGGAAGAAGTAAAGGTTGATGGCGCAGATGATGGTCAGATCAACTTCCACGCATGAGATTGTAGAGGATTCGATGTATGATAAACATGTCATAATGTAATAAATAATGTACATAGAACTTTATCTTTGTGGATTTTGGATATTTAATTTTCATATGGAAATTCGTACGGTGTATAAGTGACAATTACATGTTACCAGTTTACTATATATTTGAACTCTCCAAAACAAATAACAACCAACAACTTTAACTCTCTTTCAAACCTATTCCTTAACCCTCAACAGCTAGCCGAACAGAGAATAGTACTTATTCCCACTTATTCTCCTTATTCTTACACTCCAACCGAACGGAGAATAGACCTTTATTATCCTTATTTTCCATCTTTATTCTCGAACAGACCACCCCATTATTGTGGGGTATATGTTAACAACAACAAAATGATGCCTTGGAAAAGATGCCCTAAGTGGTAACAACAAATATCATCCCCATAACTGCTCTCCAGCAAAACTCCCAAATTGAAGGATATGGGAAGATCCTTAAGCGTATCACGGAAGTGTGAGGATGGCATCGTATGCGATCAGGAGCGATTAGTCGCACTAGTTGCTCGGGGCAGCGGAATTTAAAAAATTTAAAACGATGAAACCATAAGATCCGAGAACACTTCTTGGATCATTTCATCTAAACCACAATTAGGTATTAAGGCTACCTCTTGAAGCGTGGTTGCGATCGAGTTTCTAAAGGAAGAGACCTCATGTCTTAAGTCCGATCCGACGAAGGAGACACTTTGAGCGCGTTGATGAGACACGTGCTCCTTGCAATCCATATTGATAATCCATGCGACGAATCTCATGATCTTGTCTCACAAGATCTGACGCATTCACGAGCGAGGCGCACCGAAGGAGACGGAGATCCACGAGCAAAAAATCCGACAGCATAACGATGATGCTGCGTTGATGGCGACTCTCTCTAGGGCTCCATGGTGGACGACCACAATGAGAGAGAGAGAGAGTTGGTGTGTAGAGAGAGAGAGGGAGAGAGAGAGTTTAATTCCTCTTGGAATTATGTGTATCCTAAAAGGCAAGGGCTGCCCTTCCTTTTATACTAATTGGATGTATATGGATCGCAATCCATGCGCCCTCTTAATCCAACGATTTAGATTAAGAGGTTATTAATCAATGGCCATGATTTGTTGCTACAAATTTGCAACAACTAATTTAAATAAAATAAATTAATTATATCCCTTTATCAAGATACAATTAATTCATTTTAATCTCAATCTATATTGAATAGATAATAAGGAAAGCGACCACCCTAAAAAGAGAGGGTGGTCGTCCACCCCTTTGACTTGGTCAAGATGGACGATCACCTTTTTGGTGGTTTTGCCTTCCTTAATATATATTTATTATATAGGATAAAATGCAACAACTATTATTGCTTTTATCTTCACAAAAATAATTTCAAATTAAATTTATGAAAACATCAACCAAGTCATTGATAAATATGAATCATATTCATATATCCAACATAACGTGTAAATTAGATTTACAATTAGTTATTTATTGTGAATCCAATTCACAACAACATATAATTTTTAATACTATTTACAATTAAATCTCTCCATCATATTTTAAATCATATTTATAATATGCATGCTTATCGTGGATAGTGATATCCACATTAATCATATCCTTGATAATTAAATTATATTTAATCATCTTGGATCGCTGTTCTCATGTGCTCAAATAACACGATTCACATTCACATTATTCACATCTTTGATAATTAAATCACATTTAATTATCTTAGATAATTCTCTTTATATGTCTAAATAATATGAATCAAAGTCATATTATTCATGATAATTAAATCACATTTAATTATCCATTTCTCAATGCTCGGATACATATATCAATAATGAAATTATTCTTGAACTCTTTCAAGAGCAATGCGCTTTCTCCGCGGATACTTGGAGATAAGGACATGGCGTATCAATAATGAAATTATTCTTGAACTCTTTCAAGAGCAATGCGCTTTCTCCGCGGATACTTGGAGATAAGGACATGGCAATTGTACTGTTCCACGTATAGTGACTTGGATATTGAGATCAAATCTCAAATCCAGATCTTGCGGACCTCCTATAGATGTTTGATTAAATCAAAACTGTAGATCTAATCTTCTCATTGTATCTGAATCGTATCCAGATCAAGGTCCAACATTTGGACTAAGATCAGATCACTGCTCTATGAGAGGAGTCACTAAAATCTAGACATGTTTCATCACTCCATCGGAATGGAAGCACCATGGTTATACAATCGTTTATGATCACATCACCCTTAGGTATTCCTAATACATGTACATCCGACATAGTGGAAGACCAAGAGTAAACCCGAAGTTTTAGATCTCTTTTAAACAATCTCCTTCAGGGTTTTATCATTAAATTTCTCATTTGATTATTGGGAGTTGGTATCGATCATATACTTTCCAAAAGCATATATCACACCCATGTGTTAATCATATACTTTCCAAAAGCATATATCACACCAAGATGTTGATCATATACTTTCCAAAAGCATATATCAAACCTACAAATTCAATCAAGCATCTAAAGCGAGACGACCGTGCATGGAATTTGATTCTTCCCAATATCTCATGAGTTAGCTCATGTCTTTCGGTTCAGTAAATAAACATGTATGGCCCGTTTGAGAGGTCGTATTACTCACATGGCCTTGTATGCACACCAACGCGTCGGTGTATAGACCTTGATTAGGTCATCAACCTATTGGTTTGCCAAATGTACATACTCAGACGTATAGTAACACATCTGTCTGGGGTCAGAGGATGCGTACCTATATCATGACAACATATGACATAGGTCTTTGGTTAACTCGATCTCATTAAGTCAACTCTTTGACCTAACTTATCTAACACCTCCGAATCTCCAGTCCTATGTAGAGGACCCGCATCAAAAGGTCGGTTAGATATCAGCCTTTAGAGAAAGGATTGCCATCTCCTTCTCAAGCTAGAGATCATCTCTTAATTATTATTTGTCAGTGCTTGATGAGTCCTCAATCTAACTCTTTAGATATTCATCCAAGCACCAACCTCTATGATTCAACAATTGAATCAACAGTTGTATAATCATTAAGATGGCCATGGTATAGTTGTATTAAGGGACCTATTATGCAGATTAATTACTCTTCATTTTAGATGAGGGAATAATATTTGCAATAACATTTATTGCATAATGGCTTGTCGTAGGCTCGCATGTCCAACAATCTCCCACTAGTCCAAAGAGCCATTAGTGGGTTAATATTTAAATCCACACTCACGTGACAATCATAGGCTATTTAGAAAAAATAGCTAGATAAGCTGATCAGTCACTCTGTTCCCAAGAGGCTACGCCAAGTCCTTTTACGACACTTGCATATCTCCTAGTAACAGTACTCGCATCCAATGTGAATGTTGCATCTTATGTAACAATACTCAATATTGTCAGTTATAGTGTCCTTGACACTACAACTCAATAATTATTATAAACAGTATTTTCATTATCCTTATCAGAATACCCTTATTCTCGGAGATTTCTATCTCTGTAGTTAAGACTTTTTAGATCTCTATCTATAGAGTCTTAATTTCCTGAAGATAAGACTTTGAGATCACTATCTCCAAGTCTTGTCATCTATGAAGATATTGTTATTACTGCAATCAAGTGTTTTATCTCCATAGTTGGATTAGTAACAATTTACTACTCCCACCGCATGGCAGACATCTGGCTTTTGTACATATCTAACATACATTGAGCTTCTCGTAACTGATGCACAAGGGCAAGCAGTTCTAGCATTCACTTCCTCAACTCTTTGAGGTGCTATCCCTTCAGATAGGTCTCTACCATACCTTAAGGGAAGGAAGCCTTCCTTGGGGTTTTCCAAAAATGGAACATGTCCAAGGTGTATCATTTAATGTGACGGTCCCAATACCCTCTTTTCTTTGCTTCTGAACAACTTCAGAACTAAGATCTAAGAGATATCCTTGAGATCATATCTCAAGGTATGGAATAGCCAGATTATAAAATACGTATTATCATCCTTACATCATTTCAAATTATTAGAATATCATCTACATTTAGGATGATAAACACAATGGCACTCTCACTAAACTTCACACGGCTCATCAAGGTTCTATATGAAATCATAACATTTATAATTTCATCAAATCTGATTTTCCAACTACAAGAAGCTTATTTTAGTCCATAGATGAAGTTATTCAGCTTGTACACCTTACTTTCCTCAACTATGAAGCCCTGGGGCTACTTCATATGAATATCCTCGAAGAGGTATTCACAGAGGAATGCAATCTTGACTTCCATTTTGAAGATGTCATAGTCAACTTGTGTAATTATAGTTAGCAATAATCTAATGAGTTTAAGCATGGTCACTACAAAGCAAGTCTCATCGCAAGCAATGTCTTCTTTCTGTGTATATCTTGAGGATACGAGCCGTGCTTTGAAGGTCTACCTTCTCGTCAGGTTCCCTCTTTCTCTTGAAGATCCATTTACACCTAACAGGTTTTACCCTTATAGGTGGATCCTTGAGGGTCTATATACAACACTTGTATATGAAGTCTACTTTAGACTTTACTGCTAATATTCATCTTTCCATGTCATGATCTTCAGAAGCTTCATCACATGAAGTAAGACCATTGTCAGACTTACTGACACATGGAACCCATCCTCAACCTCATTTGAGAGGAATAAGTGTTTATCTTTAGTTGTCCTTTTAGTTTCCGATATCACGATCCTCATTATCTTCTCAAGATTAAATGACTTCCTTAACTTCATTTTCATCTTGATTCTCAAGAGAGACATCCTCTAAGAATCATATCCTTAGAGATGAAATCTTTTAAGAATCTCAAGGTCATAAAGTACGTATCCAATACCATCCTTTATTTTCCTAATGAAGTAGCACTCTCTGATGCTAGATTCCAGCTTACTTGCACGAAAGCTTATATATTGTGGTCTCTACTACATATATATTTGGAAACTAAGAGGTAATTATGCTAATTTTCATCATTGATAAAATCATGTCACACTTGATCCAATTGCATCTCCTACAACTCTATTGAGTTTAAGTATATTAGGAGGAGTGCGATAGGAATGATATTCATGTCTCCATAAGGTATTCCTTGAATTCATCTAATATGTACTTGCTACTTAGGTTAGATCAAATTCATTTCATCTTCTTTCAAACTTTGGTTTTAAACCAAAGAAAATCAAATCTTTGAACATTTCAAAGCTTTCTAAGATGAAGGGAAGAAATCTCATATCACAAATAGTCATCAATAGATATCACATATCCATAATGGTTATTATGATATAGATGATGCACATACATCAATATATATGAGATCCTGAATATCTTGACATCATACACCATTCTTAGAGAAGAGTATATTGGACATTTTACTTTGAATACAATATTCACACGTATGTAAGATTTGAAATATCAGACAATCTAAAATTTCATCTCTTACTAGTCTATTGATCTCATCAACAAACTTATGTCCAAGGCTTGATGTCAGATCATTGTCAAATGATCTTTATCCTCGTATTGATCTTTTAAGGTTTAATTTTCAGTGTTTAGAAATGTTAATGAAACATTCATTAATTTTCTAATTTAGTGGAGTCCTCTAGATATTAGATTACTATTTGAAATATATCAATTATAACTCTTTACGATAGTTCTATTCCAGAATTCATGTTTATTTCCAACATTTCAAAATAAACAATGAGTGTATTCTAATATCTAGGTCATAGAGACATTCTCTAAGGGCTCTCCCATTGAAAATATGAAGTTTATCTATCCAATAGCGATTGTTGCAATAATTACATCAATATCCATACGGATGACTATTAAACCTTAAGATTAAATTTTCTAGTCTTCTAAAACATATGCAACCAATTGCAAATGTCATTACAAGAATGAGATACAATTATCAGACTTTGATCTTATTTAGGAAGAAAGTCAATTTCAATGATTATATGTAGATTATTCTGATGCACTATCCGAGTCCTTCTCTAAGGATTTTAGATAGTATAAATAGTCATACTATCAATACATCAGCTTGTTGCAGTATGGCATTCATCCAACTCTTTGGATGTCATACAGAAATTACAGAAGTACAATCAACTCCTTCACTTTCCTTCTTGCTTGGGTTAGACCCGTGCTTCCACTGCGCTCTCTTCATCTGTAAACAACCATTGCTTAAGACAAAGGATCTGTTATGTTGAATTCAAAAGATTTCAATATAAGAGTACTTCAACATTTATAGTGCTTCATTCAATTCATACAATTTTAATATTATAAAGCTTCATGAATGACTAGAGTGTAGGTAGTAGAATGATGACACTCATGATATCTACATCCATCTCAGCTATTAAAGACTTTTGGTTCATGCAGGTACTCAAACATTTTGAGAACACCATTGATGAATACTCATTCATCACTCTTTATTCTTATATTTTAGCTACAAAAACCTTTGCAAATGCATGTATATAGTTGTAAATAGAAATAATTACCAAAAGCATGCATTGTGTAAAAACCTATAATTAGCATGTTTTTGTGCAAAAATAAAAGAATAAAGATTAAAAAGAAAAAGAGGGAAATATTTAGAATAAATATTGAGCAACCTAACCCAAGGGAGGGCTCAGCATGGGCCTGACCGCATAAAAGCCAAAGTAGAGGGAGATAGGGGCTCATGTGTGTAAATATCTATGTAAATAAAATAAAAATATTTTCCTCCCAAAAAGAGACTAAAATAGGCTTGTAAATACTTGTATATATTTATAAAGATAAAAACAAGATAAAAATAGAAAAATTAAAAAGAAAACAAAAACTTCACTTTCACCATGTATATAGTCCACTCATATTAATTTATTTAGCCTTATAAATAAATAAAATTAATTTCCAAAAGTTTTGTAAATATTCTGTATTATATAGTGTAAATAAATAAAATGAATTAAAACAAAAACAAAATAAAAAGAACAAAATTAAAAATAAAAAATACTTTGTAAATATACCATGTATATATATGTACATATCTATTTATTTCACCTATGTATATAAATAATAAAAACAAAATAAAAATATCTTTTTATTCCTTATTTTATGATATAAGTAAATAAAATATAAAATAGGAATAAAATTGTATAAAAATAACAAATTAAAAATCAAAATTAAAATTCTATATATTGTATATATACCTATATATAGCCCTACTATGTAAATACCTTATTTTTATTTTGAAAAATTAATTAAAAATCACAAAAAAATAGAAAATATTAAAACAAAAATATTTCATGTTTTGAGTTTTAATTAAATAAGCCATTTGCTATTTTTAATCGAATTTTCAATTATTTTCCAGGTGGTAGCTTCCTCTTGGCCCTGGGGATTGTTGACCGCCCGGTCAACTGCCCCCTCCCCCAGGACCACTTCCCACGGGTTAGGTGCCCGACTCGACTTCTCCCTAATTTCGCACCTAAACCCGATTCCCTCTCGCGTAAACCCCGGGTCCGATTCATTCATGATACATCTGAGACCCTCGCCGGGGTATCCGCCTCGAGATCCGCGCGCTCCATTGCCCTACCCCCGCTCATCTTCCCGGACCCTCCAACGTATATAGCTCGAGCTCCGCCACCTTCATTCGCATCTTTGGCTCATTCTTTCCACCCCCAGTGACCTCCATCGCATCGGCGAGAGTGACAGCTCATCCCCCGTGGTGTTGCAGCGAGGAGGGAGTGCGAGACCACTGATCCGGCGAGATACACCGCCGTGCTCCGCCCAGAGCCGGAGCTCGAGCCTCGGAGACCGACGCTCCTTGAGGCAAGGACCAGGAGCTACGCAAGCTCGCCCACAGTCGCTTCGTCCACCCAGGTATACCCAGTTCCCTCTCTTTTTCACCAATTTCAGTTTACCCCCAATTCGCTCCGTTGTTGTGTTTCGTTGATTCCGACCATCCCACTGTTCCATTCGATCATCGGAATCCACCTTCGCCTCCGCCTTCCTCCTGCGCACGTTCTGCACCCATCCATTCATCCCAGCTCGCACAGGAGCTGGGGTTCGAGCTCCTCCGTCCACACCCTCGCCGGAGCTCGCCCACATCGACCCCCCGACCACCTTCACTCCGCCTAACGGGGTCGAGGCAGTTTGCCCTCGACCCGCGAGTTGTCTGGCATACTTTGCATGTTCATCCAAGCCCATCTGAGGGCTTGGACCATCAGGTCCAGCAGCTCCGCCTCCGCCGACCTCGCCGGAGCTCCCCAGAGCTCAGTTGGGTCATCGGAGACCTCCAGCAGACGCGGAAGCCTCCCACGCACCTTCTCCGATCCTCAGCGAGCTTCTAGGAGGACCCCAGCGCACGCACGAGGCCGGCGAAACTCGCCGGCGAACTGTTCGTCCTCCATCCTCTGCAGCCGTCCGATCGTGCCCACTCGCCCAGATTTGATCAGAGCCATCCACTTGCGAGGAGCCGTCACCGTTCGATCCTTAGGCAATTTGATCTGGATCGCCCATCTAGCGAAGAGGAGCCCTCATTCCACCGCCGTCGATCACTCCACGTGGCATCCTCCTCGCCGTTGATCCAGACGAAGGATTCGGCCACTATCTTCCACCGTCAGATCTGATACGTGGCAGAGCCTCAACCGTCCGATCTGAGCAGGGCTTCCTCAAAGAGGCGTCAGCGACTCACGACCGTCCGATCACGCACGTGGCGCCATCTCAGCCCTCGGATCTTAAATAAAGGGTAAATATCACTTAGGCCCCCTCTTGTTTTGTCTTTACTATTGAGTCCTGTAAATATTTTAGATAGTTTATTTTAGTTTGGTACATGTGCATTTTGGACCGTATAGTTTCTGGTATTCGCATTTATGCCCCTATCTGCGTGGACCACGTGCATCGTCACGTGATTTCTTAGGTGTATTTGCATTGACACCCTTGTAGTTCTGGATGTTATGAGTTGAATGAAAACTTTTGGATATTTGCAGTTATACCCCTGTGCGTAGAGTAATTGTGCATGTGCGTTAATTTTTGGGTTATTTGCAGACTAGCCCTCGGACTTTTGGTACCTGTTACCAAAAGGTCCTAGGACTTAGTTTTATCACATTTAGGTCCCTGAGTGCCCCAGGCACGCGCCACGCGCGTGTTTACCTGGGTATTTTGCACCGGACCCCCATGACTCTTGGTATTTGCACTTAGGTCCCTATGCACAATACCCTCTTCTTGTTTTTGAATAAAATAGCAAACATACTCCAGATCCTATGAAAATTGGATACATGGCTCCTGCCATTGTGTAAAATTTTCTGGGATTTTTGGAGACATTTTTATTTTGATTTGATATTTTTAAAAATTCAAAAACATCTATTTTTGTTACTGTTTAACTTTAAAAATCCCAAAAAAAATTTAAAATCTATCTAAAAATTACAAAAAAAATTACATATTATTTGTTTGGTTGTGCTTGATTTTCTAGCCAATTTTGGCTATTTTTCATTACCTAAAACACCTAAAAATTGAAAACACTTAAAATCTTATAAAAATTCTAGTAAATAAACTAAAAACCCAAAAATAATAATTTAGGTGCTCAAATTTTCCTTGTTTTATTCTCTATATAAGAAAAATACCTCCAGGCTTATTGGGGGCTCTTAGATATTTTATCTAAGTCCCTTAAGCTCGGCTGGACAGTACCTACAGTTTCTGACCTTGTTTTATTTTTAGAAAATTAAATAAACATCAGAAAAATCCCAAAAATTCATTAAAAACAATAAAAATTATAAAACACATAAAAATATTTTTATTTGAATTTTTGGTTGACTTTTAGTGCATTTAATAAATAGTTGAATTGTCTTGTTTGGTTGTTTTTCTTATTTTATTAATACATTAAAAATCCAAAAAAATATAAAAAGATTTAAAAACCACCAAAAACACCTTTTTATTTCCTTTTATTTTCTTTTTGACTACTTCGTAGGCCGCGAGGCCAATTCGTGCTCCTTGTGTTCGACCCTGGTCGCTATACCAAGTTAAATTAATAGCAAGACCGTTAGCTTGATTTCGATTCGATTTTTCTCTTTTATTGGTGGTCTATTTTTCTTGATTGACACACTCGAGTCTGATTGCTTGGGTCGCAACGACCATTTAGATACCTTTACCTGAGTAGTCGGATTTTCGTGTCATCAGAATGGCGTCGTTGCCGGGGAGCACGGCTTAGTAGTTTTCGTTTTCTTTTTCGCGACTTTTCACGGCTCTTTCAGAGTCCGCGGCTTTTTGCGGCTTTTTGTTTTTTTTATTTTTGCTTTATTTTGTTTTATTTTATTTTCTTTTATTTTTCTTGCTATTATTTGATTATTTTTTATTGGTCTGACCACTTGTCTCTTTTCTTGCGAGGGCCCGAGGACCGAGGCGGCCGATTTCGAGAAGCCGACGCAACCGCGAGACTCGGAGACGGCTCCTTTCTGTACGGAGCCGCAGGAGAGAGTGAGGGAGAGACTGAATGGGAGAGGTTTAGCTTAGGTTTTATTTCATTTGATTATTATTGTAATAATACAGGGACAGACACTTAGACTCTTGGACTTGAACTCTTAGCGGGTCTGTTTCGCCGAGCACCGGTGTGCTCGGGGGACCCTTAGGTGTTTTCGCGGCTTTTTCGTGGCTTTTGGTTTTTCGCTGCCTTTTCCGATTTTCAACGGTTTTTCATCGAACCCCTAGACTTAGGATTTTCTACTTGATTGTGCCATAATTAGTAGGGTCCCTACACCTAATTGCTTGCATGTTCCTATAGTGCGATTAATTGAACCTACTAATAATTGATTAATAAAAATAACTGACTCATACCCTTCGTAGCCTACGTGCCGTAGCCTGCCCCGCAAAGCGCTTTCTCCTAAACTTAAGTGTGTTGAGCAGAGGAGGGGTAGACCAAGACCGGACCTTTGGCTTGAAGGATCGGTGACCAGTTAGACGGTTCTTCGAGTAGAATTGCCTGTTTAGGACTCGGTTTTCATCGCTGCACCATTTAGGTAGTTTATTTTCTGTCTTTACATTTCTGCGCGGATCACTTGCATGTAGAGTGCTGGAGACAGGTACGCATTTCTATCTCTGCATGCATCATTGATTTCATCGCGCATCGGCTTTTTCAACTTCTCCCCCTTGTTTTTGATTAAATAACCAGGAGAATCGAAAAATTCGTTAGGCCTTTGTTTTTATTGAAAAATATTAAAAAGAAAAACCATAAAATTGGGATTGGCTAAAACTATTGACCCTAAAAGACACTCGACTTAAAAAATTGTCTTGGGGAGAGCAACCCCCTCATTGTGTGGTTTGATTGCGCGAGAGAGTGACCCGTTCACTAGGTAGAGCCCTCCGGTGTTATTCCTGACTAATTACCGACTCTTCCGTGCGGGCCAGTCGGTTGGGGTAGCATCGGGTATCCCAACATGTCACGTAAGCGCTCTGATAGATTGTTTGTTCACCTAATAAAATTTGACAAGATAATTTGACCGAGCCTTTACGGTCTTCAGCTCGTGTTGTGTTGGTGAACAGAGGGTTTGGTTGCCGATCATAGTTTCTCCAGATCTCATCCGCCTTACTCGTCAGATCACGATGATGGGTAGACGCTCTCTTAGGCAGCCTCTGGCTGCACCGCTTTCGGGCACGTCTACCCATTCATCTAGGTTGGCCCGCGAGAGCCGAGACCAGTTCTCCAAGCCCGAGTACGATTCCGCCCTGTTCCCCCTCGACCCCCTTTCTTTCGGTTCTGAGAGATATGAGCCAGAGGAGAGATTAGCAGACTTGACAACACCTGAGTTTGGCTCATTTGATTTTACAGACGTCATGGCTGGTAGTTCTGAGGATCGTTCCCGAGGTCAGCCTGAGCATTTCGTATTGGACCAGGGTGCGATCAACTCCACCCTGATCGCCTCACTAGAGACCGTTCAGCAGCAGTTGAGGGATCAGGGAGCATTCATGCTCGATATGAGGAGAGAGATGGAGCAGATGCGAGCTGAGCGCGAGGAGCGCAGAGAGGGACCGAGGATCCCAGAGGATGCAGATGCAGCAGCCGCAGCAGCAGCCGCAGCAGCCGCCGCAGCGGCAGCAGCCGCAGCAGGAGGACCACCGAGACCGATGCGGGAGTTACACAACCCCGGATCGACGCTGACGCACCACTGGGTTGTACTTACAGCCATCGTGGGGGACTTCAAGTTCCCCCCGAACACCTTGCAGTTACTCCCCCGCTTCCACGGACTCGCTACTGAGGAGCCCCATCTTCACCTCCAGGAGTTCCTCATGATTTACAGCACTGTCCACGACCGTCAGGTGGACCAGGATACGATCCGGATGATCGCCTTCTCCTTTTCCCTAGCAGACAGAGCAGCCACCCGGCTGAAGCACTTGGGGAAGTTCGTTTACACCTGGGAGCAGCTCCGCACCGAGTACTTGAACAAGTACTATCCACTCGGGCGGACCAATGCAGCGAGAGCCCTCATCAGCAACTTCTCCATGCTCCCCAACGAGCAATTCCATGAGGCATGGGAGAGGTTCCGTGAGCTTACAGATCGATGCCCGCACCACGACATTTCAAAGCCCAACCTTGTGCAGAGCTTCTTCAACGGGCTGACACCAGAGCTCCAGGGCTTGGTGAATGCTTCTTGTGGCAGGTCTTACTTCGCCAAGGATCACGACCAGGTTTGGGCCATCTACGAGGAGATGGCCGAGAACTACATGGTGATGTCCCAGACCAGGTTGTATACTCAGGACAGACCCCAGCAGCAGCCAGGACCCGTGCAGTACCAGAGGATAGCACGGGTCGATGCCGGTCCATCCAGTTCATCCGCAGTAGCAGCAGCACAGGCAGAGTCATCCGCTGCGGATATGGGTATCATCAGTGAGAAGTTGGATCGGATGGAGCTGATTGAGAAGAAGCAGTGCCAGGGCATCACTCAGATGGAGCAGATGGCATAGACTCTGAGCGACATGAAGACCCAGCTCATGTGTCTCCAGGAGGCACAGACGGCTCCACAGCCCTGTCTTCAGTCGCGAGGCGATACCGACGGCAGCAGCAGTTCGTTCCAGCGCTCCAGCTTACACCAGCAGCCTAGACAAGTTCACCTTGTACAGGCGGAGCCGTACCAGCAGCCGCAGCCCACCTACCAGTCACCACCATCTCCAGACATGCAGATGGTGGTATACCAGCCGGATCAGCCTCTGGCAGTACTCCCGCCAGCCCAGTACAATGCAAAGCCGTTGATGGATGTCAACGGGATTTGGTATGACCGTCCTCAGCCTGGGATCCGACGAGACCATCCCGGATTTAGGTGGGGGAATGGAGGTACCCAGCCCCAGCAGCAGTCATCCGGTCAGGGAAGGCAGTTCAGCCAGCAGAGAGATCACCAGCAGCAGCAGCCCCCAGCCTATCAGTCACAGCAGCAGTCATCCTTCGTTCCTCGTCCCTATCAGCAGCAGGGACAGTCTTGGAGGCGAGAGCAACCTCACCAGCCACACCAGCAGCAGCACCCTTCCTCTTACCCCTCTCAGCAGCAGCACCAGTTCCAGCAGCCTCATCACCAGAGAGGCTACCCGTCGGGTTCTCATGGTCCTCCATACGAGAGCCCCGCCTTGGACGACATAGCCCGCCTCCTCTCGGACCAGCAGGCTACTTTCAGATGGGAGATGGACGAGTTCCGCCAGGAGATGCGACATTGTGAGAGGGAAGGCCGCCATTCCTGCCCAGATAGAGCCGAATCCCAATAGCCTGAAGCAGAAATCTGAGCAGGTAGCTTACACTGAGCATGCCACTCCTAGTGATCCATTTGATGATATGTCTTCGGATCTATTTGATGCTGATTTTGTCACACTTAGGAGCGGTAGGACACTAGCCGACGGCGGCGCCTCGTCTGAGCGACGGCACGAGGATACACCTAGAGCGCCAGATGAGGAGGAGGAGAGCGGTACTGAGGCCGCTCATGATGATGATGGTGGTACTGATGCCACCAAGGATGCTGATCCCCCAGGCAGTGCTGAGGCCGCCACTTCACCAGTTCGAGGAGGTGGTACTGACGCCACCCGAGTTGCCGAGCCAGCACGCGGTACTGAGGCCCCGAGACGTCCAGCAGAGCGAGCCCATGGTGGTACTGAGGCCACCGGTGTTTATGTAGAGAGAGCTGTTGTTTTTCCTTCCACTGATGTAGCTCAGAACCATGTTGTGAATAAAGGAAAAGGTTTAGTTTACTCTGGTCCCACTGTGGTGCTTGATGTATGTGCGGATCCGGCCGTCGAGCCGTCTAGGCCTATTCCTAGTCCTTCATCTGAGAAGGACCCTGTGATCCCCTTCCCTAGAGCTCTTCTGATGGGGAAGGGGAAGAAAAAAGAAAAAGATCCAAAAAAGAGAGAGCAGGAGGAGTTCAGCCAGAGCATGATTGATCGTTTCCATATCCAGCTGACCCTTCAAGAGGCTTTGCAGCACATCCCCCTTCTTCAGCGTTCTTTGAGAGACAGGACTACAGTCAGGAGGAGGAGGAGGAGGAACCACCATTCAGAGATTCATGTGCTGACTAAAGCCACGTGCTTCGCGATCTAGAACCGTCTGCCGGCCAAGAAGCCAGATTCAGGAGCCCCATATGTCAGATGTCATATTAGTGAGCAGAGGTTCGACCGGACTCTATTGGATAGCGGATCGTCTATCAACCTCCTTCCGGCAGCCCTTCTCGACCGCTTCGAGTTGGGCACTCTTAGACAGAGCATGACAGTCCTTCAGTTTGCTGATCGATCTGTCAAGAGGCCGAAGGGGTTGTTGCGAGACGTTATCGTCACTATTCAGGGCCTGCAATTCCCCGTGGACTTCGTAGTGTTGGACATGGAGATCCTTGATTCAGTGGCCGATACCCCCATCATCCTCGGTCGTCCGTTCTTGGCCACAGCCAAGGCGGTGACTGACCATGATAGCGGGAAGGTATATTTTCACGTCGAGGGCGAGAGTGTACAAATAGAGACGATCGAGGACTACAGAGCCAGAGACAGAGCATGCTCAGAGACCAGCACAGATACAGAGCAGCTGATAGATGCCGGGTTAGACATCCACCAGGACTGTGATTTTGTGATCACAGACGATGAGGCAGCATGGGCAGACCCTTCAGCACATGCCATCCTCTCATTTCCAGACACCGCTGATGCCGAGTTGATAGCAGAGGAGAGCTTGGAGAGCACAACCCTGGTCCAGGATACTTCAGAGGCAGCAGAGCCGGTTCTCGACCGCGACACGACTTCTAGTGATGGTGGTACTGAGGCCACCTTGTGTGATGGTGGTACTGATGCCACCTTGTTTGATGCAGATCCCTCGGATTCAGATTCTGATTAGGCAGATTGCGAGGATCAGATGCCAGACCTGAGTCCCACAGAGCCTACAGCTGAGGAGGAGGTAGATGCAGAGCAGATTAGAGACAGTTCAGTCGAGCAGCCTTCTCCAAATCCAGTTTGCGAGAGTTCGTTTTCATTCTCCCAGGCAAACTTGGCAGCTTACACGCACCTTCTTCCGAAGCCAGATTTACCAGCACCCAGCTGTCTAGAGCTGAAGCCGCTCCCTACTTCGCTGAAGTATCGATTCCTTGTGGGCGAGCCTGAGATGTACCCAGTCATCATCTCCGCCGATCTGACTGGAGAGCAAGAATCCCGTTTGATGGGGGTTCTTGAAAAGAACTGCAAGGCAATCGGATGGAGCGTAGCAGATCTCCATGGGATTAGTCCATCGTTGTGCTCCCACCATATTTATCTCGAGGAGGGGGCGAAGCCGTCGCGTGAGTTCCAGCGGCGGCTGAACCCCAATCTGAGAGAGGTCGTCATGAAGGAGATTTCAAAATGGTGGAGCTCAGATTTTATTTATCCCATTTCTGACTCCAAGTGGGTCAGCCCCTTGCATGTGGTGCCCAAGAAGACGGGCATCACGACTGTGATCAGTGAGTCGGGAGAGGAGATTGCTACACGAGTACCCACCTCTTGGCGGGTCTGTGTTGACTACAGGAGACTCAACCAGGCCACCAAGAAGGACCATTTCCCCCTGCCGTTTATTGACCAGATCATTGAGAGACTGGCAGGAAAGAGCCATTACTGTTTCCTTGATGGGTACTCGGGATACAACCAGGTGGCCATCGCTCCTGAGGATCAGGAGAAGACCACCTTTACCTGTCCCTTCGGCACATACGCCTTCTGACGCATGCCATTTGGGCTATGCAATGCCCCTGCGACTTTTCAGAGATGCATGTTGTCGATCATTTCGAACATGGTAGGGGAGTGTTTGGAGGTCTTCATGGACGATTTCTCAGTCTACGGCGACGGATTCGACTCCTGTCTTGACTGCCTAGACCGGGTACTCCAGCGATGTATAGAGGTCCATTTGGTGCTTTCTTGGGAGAAGAGTCACTTCATGGTGACTCAAGGGACGGTGCTTGGCCATATCATCTCCAACAGGGGCATGGAGGTTGATCCGGCCAAGGTTGATGTCATTAGAAAACTCGCACCGCCGTCCAATTTGAGGCAGCTACGGTCATTCCTAGGGCACGTTGGTTTCTATCGGAGGTTTATTCATGATTTCAGCAAGATTGACCGGCCGTTGACTGACCTCTTGACGAAAGACACCAAGTTCTTTGTCAATGACAAGTGTCTTTCGTCCTTTGCGACTCTCCAGCAGTGTGTGATTGAGGCTCATGTTCTCCAGCCGCCTGATTGGTCTCTCCCATTCGAGATCATGGCGGATGCCTCCGATTTTGCCGTAGGGGCCGTGCTGGGACAGAGGAGGGATGGAGTCCCCTTTGCTATCCACTACGCTAGCCGCACATTGGATTCCACCCAGCGGAATTACACGGTCACAGAGAAGGAGATGCTAGCCGTAGTGTTCGCCCTAGATAAATTTCGATCTTATATCATTGGATCTAGAGTGACCTTGTACACTGATCACACCGCCATCCGATACCTCATGGCAAAGAAGGATGCCAAGGCCAGACTTACTAGATGGATCCTTCTACTCCAGGAGTTCGACATTGAGATCAAGGATAAGCCTGGAGTCAAGAATGTGGTGGCGGATCACCTCTCCCGTATAGAGCAGCCTGAGGAGTCTGAGCAGATTGATCCCATTTGTGAGACCTTCCCAGATCAGGCGATCCTTGCTATCGCCTCACTCCCGTGGTATGCCGATATTGTGAACTTTCTCGTTGCTGGGAATGTCCCACAAGATTGGCCCAGGCAGAGGCTTGAGACCTTCCTAGCGAAGGCCAAGTCCTACCACTGGGAGGATCCCATCCTTTACCATGAAGGAGGGGATAGCATCTGGCGTCGGTGCATTCCTCAGGAGGAGCACCATAGCGTCCTCACTTACTGCCACAAGCTTGAGGCAGGAGGACATCATTCTGGGAGGAGAACGACACAGAAAGTGCTCCAATACGGCTTGTGGTGGCCTACCCTCTTCAAGGACTCTGATGAGTTCGTGAAGAGGTGTACTGACTGTCAGAGGATGGGCACTTGTGGACAGCGTGATATGATGCCGATGCAGCCCATTCACTTCTGTGAGGTTTTTGACGCATGGGGCATCGATTTCATGGGTCCATTCCCTAAGAGTCAAGGATTTGAGTACATTCTGTTGGCCGTGGACTATGTTAGTCGTTGGGTTGAGGCTATCCCCGCCCGAGCCGCTGATGCGAGGACAGTTTGCCGATTTTTGAGGAAGCATATCATCACGCGGTTCGAGGTTCCTAGAGTTCTGATTTCATATGGGGGGTCTCATTTCATCAACGACCAGGTGAAGGCCCTTGCTAGCGAGTTCGGTATAGACCATCGTGTTGCTACACCTTACCATCCACAGACGAATGGTCTAGCCGAGGTGTCGAATAGGGAGATCAAGACTATACTGCAGAAAGTCGTCCTCCCTGACCGAAAGGATTGGTCACAGCTTTTGGACTCGATCTTGTGGGCATATAGGACGTCTTTCAAGACACCATTGGGCACATCTCCCTTTCGCCTCGTATATGGCAAGCCGTGCCATTTACCTGTTGAGCTGAGGCACATGTCACTATGGGCAGTTACTGATATACTCATGGATCCAGATGGTGTAGGAGACCAGAGGAGGGCAGAGTTAGCAGCCCTGGAGGAGTTGAGAGATACCGCCTTCTCAAACAGCCTACAGTATAAGGAGAGAGTGAAGGAGTGGCATGATTCTCATATCAGCCACAAGCATTTTGAGCCTGGTCAGAGAGTATGGCTGTTTGATGCGAGGCTTCGTTTATTTCCAGGGAAGCTACAGAGCAAGTGGAAGGGACTCTACTTGGTGAGAAAGGTACACGACAACGGTAGCATTGATATATCCGAGTTGTCTTCTGAGAGTACCTTTCGAGTGAACGGCCAGCGGCTCAAGCCATTTCTAGATCATGAGCCGCGGGTCGTTGATCTTGCCCCTATTCATTTTGTGTGAGATGTGGTCTTTGACTCACATCTAATGCATCTCACGCTTGAGTTTCACTGATCTTCCGCCTTGTATAGATCCAGATGTCTATATCACTACATTCTTTAATCCCACATCCCTGTCTTCATCTGTTGATTATGCTATACTTAGGGAGCACTTTACCCTAAGTATAGGGGGGATGTGAGACCTTTGGGTATTTCTTTTATTTCTTTCTACCCCTGTTTCTGCTGCCTATACTTAGGGATATTTCACCCTAAGTATGGGGGGGTAGACCCTGTACATTCTCCACTTGGTTTTCCCTTAGTATACAGCCTGCTATACTTAGGATTACTTGATCTTAAGTATAGGGGGAAGACCCGAGACCCTCTTAACTTTTTATTCATTCATTCGTCTTTGTATATAGCCTTTCTTTTCACTTCCCTATACCTAGCACGAGTTATGTCTTCTTCATCGCTCTTGACTCTGAAGACATCGTTCGAGCTAAGTATAGGGGGGTGTGTATATATTTCATATATACTGTAGCCATAACTCGTACTTTGTGTGAGTGTGTTAATAAATAAAATGGCTAAAAACCTTAAAAATCACAAAAATTAAAAATTTTTCATGTACATAAACATTATTTTATTTGCACGTAAATAGCTAGTGTACAAATTATTTTTGTAAAAATGATTTCAAAAATCTTTTGTGTAAAGTTTGTGTAAATATTTTCTTATCAAAATTATGTATATAGTACAAAATGTTTCCAAAATGTCTTGAAAATCAAAAGTTTGCAAAAATCTTGTGTAAATGTGTGTAAATACTTTTTGCAAAACTTGCACCTCATGCATCATCCATTCATGATTTCAAAACATTTTTCAAAAATTTTGCATGTTTGTAAACTTTGTGTAAATAGCATCTTTTGTACATATGTATATAGTTTTTCTGGATGATAGTTGACATTTAAACTAGCCTGGAATCAAATTGAGAAATGGAGCTTGATCAAGATCTTAATCCACCTAACTTCTAAGAGGAACCTTATAGGGCTTAGGTTTAAGGCTTTTCAGGTCCATGGTGACTTAATTCTTTGAGTCCACTAGGCTATGATCACATGTCATCTTAATGAGCCTAAGTAGAGCACTTAACAACAACACATGACTCATATAGATTATGGCTTTACTTGGACACTAGCACTATGCACCGAGCTCTCTACGGATGAGGTGGTGAGGAGGCAGTCTTCCTTGACTTGGGGTAGCATATGAGGGTAGTACTTCTAGGCGGAACCTCTCTTCTTCTTTTAGTGAAGGAAGTGCATCTCAACTTGGTCTGGTTGCCATGAGGTCTAACGACGGGAGTTGTGGGTTGCAATAAAGCTTCAAAAGAGGGATAGTCTACTGGCTCAAGAGGAAAAACTCCTTGTATATATGCTGCACATGTATATGTTGTATAGATGCACTTGAAAAAAAATGCAAAAAGAAAATAACTCCAAAAAAGTGGTGGGTCTGATAGAAAATGATAATCCCACCGGAGTATGTATATAGAGTGCAATAAGCAAAGCTTGAGTTTCATGATTCACTTGATGTAGCTTGCAGCAGGGAGACTTGGCTACACTGGTCAAGCTCCCAAGGATACATGGCTACACTGGCCTTGACCCATTCTCTTCTTCCTCCTCTTCTTGAGCCGGTTGAACTTGAACTTAGAAGGGAATACCCCGCTCCTCGAGGAAAGAGTGGCCATATTGAGGTCATAGAGTTACCTTGTTGGGGAGGGTTGTCAAGTTGCCATTTCTGAGGTGGAGAGCTTGGACCTCACATTCACAGGACAAGAAAAGATTCATGATCTTCAGGGTTTGTGATTGATGACTTGTTCTGATCTGGAGCATTGAGGAGTCTTGGTTATAGATTAGTGGAACTTAGAGGCTGTTGAGTTTTACACTTAAGTCCAAATAAGGTTCCGACACATCAATAATCTAAAGATCTGATCGAGCTCCATACCTTAATTTAATGAAGGCAAGTTTAATAATCAGCCTTGATCCATGTACATTCTATTTTTCTTTTTCTTTATTTCTTTTTCACTTCTTTTTCAAATAAGTGTTTGCTAAGGGACTAGCAAAGTTAAGTATATGGGGGTGATGAATACTCATTCATCACTCTTTATTCTTATATTTTAGCTACAAAAACCTTTGCAAATGCATGTATATAGTTGTAAATAGAAATAATTACCAAAAGCATGCATTGTGTAAAAACCTATAATTAGCATGTTTTTGTGCAAAAATAAAAGAATAAAGATTAAAAAGAAAAAGAGGGAAATATTTAGAATAAATATTGAGCAACCTAACCCAAGGGAGGGCTCAGCATGGGCCTGACCGCATAAAAGCCAAAGTAGAGGGAGATATGGGCTCATGTGTGTAAATATCTATGTAAATAAAATAAAAATATTTTCCTCCCAAAAAGAGACTAAAATAGGCTTGTAAATACTTGTATATATTTATAAAGATAAAAACAAGATAAAAATAGAAAAATTAAAAAGAAAATAAAAACTTCACTTTCACCCTGTATATAGTCCACTCATATTTATTTATTTAGCCTTATAAATAAATAAAATTAATTTCCAAAAGTTTTGTAAATATTCTGTATTATATAGTGTAAATAAATAAAATGAATTAAAACAAAAACAAAATAAAAAGAACAAAATTAAAAATAAAAAATACTTTGTAAATATACCATGTATATATATGTACATATCTATTTATTTCACCTATGTATATAAATAATAAAAACAAAATAAAAATATCTTTTTATTCCTTATTTTATGATATAAATAAATAAAATATAAAATGGGAATAAAATTGTATACAAATAACAAATTAAAAATCAAAATTAAAATTCTATATATTGTATATATACCTATATATAGCCCTACTATGTAAATACCTTATTTTATTTTGAAAAATTAATTAAAAATTACAAAAAATAGAAAATATTAAAACAAAAATATTTCATGTTTTGAGTTTTAATTAAATAAGCCATTTGCTATTTTTAATCGAATTTTCAATTATTTTCCAGGTGGCAGCTTCCTATTGGCCCTGGGGATTGTTGACCGCCCGGTCAACTGCCCCCCCAGGACCACTTCCCACGGGTTAGGTGCCCGACCCGACTTCTCCCTAATTTCGCACCTAAACCCGATTCCCTCTCGCCTAAACCCCGGGTTCGATTCATTCATGATACATCCGAGACTCTCGCCGGGGTATCTGCCTCGAGATCCGCGCGCTCCATTGCCCTACCCGCGCTCATCTTCCCGGACCCTCCAACGTATATAGCTCGAGCTCCGCCACCTTCATTCGCATCATTGGCTCATTCGTTCCACCCCCAGTGACCTCCATCGCATCGGCGAGAGTGACAGCTCGTCCCCCGTGGTGTTGCAGCGAGGAGGGAGTGCGAGACCACTGATCCGGCGAGATACACTGCCGTGCTCCGCCCAGAGCCGGAGCTCGAGCCACGGAGACCGACGCTCCTTGAGGCAAGGACCAGGAGCTGCGCAAGCTCGCCCACAGTCGCTTCGTCCACCCAGGTATACCCAGTTCCCTCTCTTTTTCACCAATTTCAGTTTACCCCCAATTCGCTTCGTCGTCGTGTTTCGTTGATTCCGACCATCCCACTGTTCCATTCGATCATCAGAATCCACCTTCGCCTCTGCCTTCCTCCCGCGCACGTTCTGCACCCATCCATTCATCCCAGCTCGCACAGGAGCTGGAGTTCGAGCTCCTCCGTCCACACCCTCGTCGGAGCTCGCTCACATCGACCCCCGACCACCTTCACTCCGCCTAACGGGATCGAGGCAATTTGCCCTCGACCCGCGAGTTGTCTGGCATACTTTGCAGGTTCATCCAAGCCCATCTGAGGGCTTGGACCATCAGGTCCAGCAGCTCCGCCTCCGCCGACCTCGCCGGAGCTCCCCAGAGCTCGGCTGGGTCATCGGAGACCTCCAGCAGTCGCGGAAGCCTCCCACGCACCTTCTCCGATCCTCAGCGAGCTTCCAGGAGGACCCCAGCGCACGCACGAGGCTGGTGAAACTCGCCGGCGAACTGTTCGTCCTCCATCCTCTGCAGCCGTCCGATCGTGCCCACTCGCCCAGATTTGATCAGAGCCATCCACTTGCGAGGAGCCGTCACCGTTCAATCCTTAGGCGATTTGATCTGGACCGCCCATCTAGCGAAGAGGAGCTCTCATTCCACCGCCGTCGATCACTCCACGTGGCATCCTCCTCGCCGTTGATCCAGACGAAGGATTCAGCCACTGCCTTCCACTGTCAGATCTGATACGTGGCAGAGCCTCAACCGTCCGATCTGAGCAGGGCTTCCTCAAAGAGGCGTCAGCGACTCACGACCGTCCGATCATGCACGCGGCGCCATCTCAGCCCTCGGATCTTAAATAAGGGGTAAATATCACTTAGGTCCCTCTTGTTTTGTCTTTACTATTGAGTCATGTAAATATTTTAGATAGTTTATTTTAGTTTGGTACATTTGCATTTTGGACCGTATAGTTTCTGGTATTCGCATTTATGCCCCTGTCTGCGTGGACCACGTGCATCGTCACGTGATTTCTTAGGTGTATTTGCATTGACACCCTTGTAGTTCTTGTTGTTATGAGTTGAATGAAAACTTTTGGATATTTGCAGTTATACCCCTGTGCGTAGAGTAATTGTGCATGTGCGTTAATTTTTGGGTTATTTGCAGACTAGCCCTCAGACTTTTGGTACCTGTTACCAAAAGGTCCTAGGACTTAGTTTTTATCACATTTAGGTCCCTGAGTGCCCCAAGCACGTGCCACGCGCGTGTTTACCTGGGTATTTTGCACCGGACCCCCAGGACTCTTGGTATTTGCACTTAGGTCCCTGTGCACAATACCCTCTTCTTGTTTTTGAATAAAATAGCAAACATACTCCAAATCCTATGAAAATTGGACACATGGCTCCTGCCATTGTCTAAAATTTTCTGGGATTTTTGGAGACATTTTTATTTTGATTTGATATTTTTAAAAATTCAAAAACATCTATTTCTGTTACTGTTTAATTTTAAAAATCCCAAAAAAATATTAAAATCTATCTAAAAATTACAAAAAAAATTACCTATTGTTTTTTTGGTTGTGCTTGATTTTCTAGCCAATTTTGGCTATTTTTCGTTACCAGAACACCTAAAAATTGAAAAACACTTAAAATCTTATAAAAATTCTAATAAACAAACTAAAAACCCAAAAATAATAATTTAGGTGCTCAAATTTTCCTTGTTTTATTCTCTATACAGAAAAAATACTTCCAGACTTATTGGGGGCTCTTAGATATTTTATCTAAGTCCCTTAAGCTCGGCTGGACAATACCTACAGTTTCTGACCTTGTTTTATTTTTAGAAAATTAAATAAACATCAGAAAAATCCCAAAAATTCACTAAAAACAGTAAAAATTATAAAACACACAAAAATATTTTTATTTGAATTTTTGGTTGATTTTTAGTGCATTTAATAAATAGTTGAATTATCTTGTTTGGTTGTTTTTCTTATTTTCTTAATACATTAAAAATCCAAAAAAATATAAAAAGATTTAAAAACCACCAAAAACACCTTTTTATTTCCTTTTATTTTCTTTTTGACTACTTCGTAGGCAGCGAGGCCAATTCGTGCTCCTTGTGTTCGACCCTGGTCGCTATACCAGGTTAAATTAATAGCAAGACCGCTAGCTTGATTTCGATTCGATTTTTCTCTTTTATTGGTGGTCTATTTTTCTTGATTAACACACTCGAGTCTGATTGCTTGGGTCGCAACGACCATTTAGATACCTTTACCTGAGTAGTTGGATTTTCGTGTCATCAACCATCTCTTATCGAGCCACCATTCTTTATAATGCAGCAAACCATGTCATTCATGATTAAATGTCGAGTGCACATATGGATGCCAAAATATCTTCTTCGATTTTTATAAGGATTATTTGACAAGTACGATCATCATTGACATGTCACTTCCAAAGTACATTCGATGAGAGATCAAGACTATAGAGACACACAAATCCTGTTGTTTATTTAATTGTCATTCCTCATTATTATGAGGAAACTTGCACATTGCGAGCACATACATTATGCATCCAATTACAAGTACAATATCTTGATCATGGATCCAATCCATGATATTTTACTGGTTGTTATTGAGTATAGTATTGAGTGTGTTTTATGAGGATTATCTGAAATAAGAAATTTGCATAAATATATAAATATATATTTTACTTTGATTTAGAAATTTTATATCAAAGTTGTCTTGCCTTGTCAACTCTGAAAGTTCATTCCCTTAATCACTCTTAATGTAAGAGATATACTTACCATTATATCTCAAGTAAGATCTGGGATCTCCTTCTTACCTTTGTTACATCCCAATAATATGAGAACTTGAACTCAGATAAAAAGAAGCGGGAACACATTCTGCCTTGCAAGTTCAACTTGCATTCCCAATTCGATCTTTAACTCCCGAGCCCACCGCCTCTAAGGTGATGTTGACCCGTCATTAATTGAACCAACCGTCAACAGGATTAGAACTCGCTATGCGCAATCCAGTATGGCCCCAATAATATGAGGACTCCATATTGAGGTCACTATGCATACGACCTTACTCTTTCGAGAAGCAAAGAGCCCAATCCAGATGCGCTTGTATGCAGGAGCTGTCACTTCGGACAAGTGTCTCCTACATACAATCCCTAGGGACGGAATCCTTCGCCTTGACGGGAGACCATGTATGTCACTTATATGATCATCCATATCACGTTCAAATGTAATTAATTATTATAGATCATATTCACATAATTAATTCTTCTAAGGGAATAACATCTCTATTCATAATAGAGAATTTAACTTTTAGTTGGATCTAATTCATTTAATCATATTAAATCAATTATCAATCCAATCAATCAACCAACAAACTTGATTATTACTTGAAGGATGGTATTATCTCAAAAATACGTATTATTCGAATTTTAATAATCGAAAAAATACATCATGATATTTTCAAATATTATTCCTTCCTTATCCGATGTCATGGCCAATACCGACGGGAATGGGACAGATCGCTTACGGAGCAACATGTTATCCCAACGCTCCTCGACTAGATACCATATCTGCCTCAGGTTACGATAATGCCAATTGATCACTTTATACTTGAAATGATAATCGGTCTTTCAATCGAAATTATACCATATAATAATAATCAAAATATTTTTGATTAACATTATAAGGAGATTTGCTAAACAAATCCCCAATCTTATTTAAGCATCATGTTTGTTGGAATGTTTATGTAACTAATTGTGATCTAGATCATATCTAATCAAGTTTTGGTTATGGTCAATGTCATTCAAGGAAATAATCATCATCTTTAAACATTTCACAAATATTCATCAATAATTATCTCAGGAAATTAACCATTACTTTCCATTTATTTAATTGAATGACAATCACAAGGTTCATGATCAAGTATGTAATTTCCAGCGGTGATCCCTACTTACTAAAATTAGCATATCTCAATCAATTTAAATTCAAATCAAGCAAAATAAGTTTTTGTAGTTTGCTAATTTGATTTATAATAGAACCCAAGTAATATTCACGCATTTCTAGGTATTTTAAAACTATAATTAACTCTTTAATTACGTCAAGATTCGCCATCCCCGAAACAATGGATATATGTTCATTAAAATAATCATAACTTGAGCAATCAGATGCCAAATCATGCAAACTCAAATCCGACGGTTTCCTTATTTAATGGGGATTATTATCTAACTGATAATCATGTTTTTAAACACTTTAGAGCAAGGCGAAAAAAACAAGGGATTTTATCACTTGTGCCCCTCTGAGATATCGCAATATCAGTTATACCCTTATCTTTTTGGTAATATCAGTTGTGCCCCTAAATTCTTGTTATTTTGTCACTTGTGCCCCTCGGGTTAGTTACCGTCCATCTACAGTGCAAACGGACGTTAACTTTGAGGACATAGGCGGAATTAATTAAAAAAAAAGGTTAAGAGGTCATTTTCTTCCTCATCCTCTTCTTCTTCCTCTTCCTCCTCCTCTTCCTCATTCTCTTCTTCTTCCTCTTCCTCCTCCTCCAGCTCCTCCTCGCCCCTGCCCCGCGCCACCTCCTCCCAGCCCCGCCCCCTTCCAGCCCCGCCCCCGCCGCTGCCCTTGCCCCCGCCTCCTCCCAGCCCCGCGCCGCCTCCTCCCAGCCCCGCGCCACCTCCTCCCAGCCCCGCCCCCTCCCAGCCCGCCGCCCCCTTCCAGCCTGCCGCCCGCCCCCTCCCAGCCCCACCCCCGCCGCTGCCCCTGCCCCCGCCTCCTCCCAGCCCCACGCCACCTCCTCCCAGCCCCGCCCCCTCCTAGCCCGCCGCCCCCTCCCAGCCCCGCCCCCGCCGCTGGGACGATCTACTTTCTCTGTGGCCAACATCGAGGAACACGACGACCTTGGTGACCGACCGGTTGTTTCCGTAGTCCCTCGCAGTGACAAGCCCGTCGTGCATCAATTCCAGTTGCTTCAGCCCCGCGATCTCTGCGGCATATCGATACGCATCCCTTTGCGCGTCGTCGAGGTACGGGGGGGTCCCGATAACGCAGGCGGAAATGGAGAAGCCCAGCTTTTGCTCGGCCGTCCGCTTGAGGTGGGACAGGAGCATCCCGAGCATCTGCGTGGCCGTGAACTCCTGCTGCTTGTTGAGGTATTGGCCTTGACCACTATCCAGCCATCAGGGTCGACGGAGGTCTCGTATAGGAGGAGTCGATTGTCGTTGATGACGACACGCTTTAGCTGATTGATGGTTGACTTGGGGTCGCGGATGGTGGAGGTAGAGCCGAAGAGGCGGTGGTTCTTGCAGAATCGGACTAAGGGGGTCTCGTTGAGGACAGTGTCCACGACACCATTGCGGGAGATGGCAATGACGTATTTGCTGTTGCCGACGTCGATGTCCACCGCCAAGATGGGCATTCCTTGGAGTTTGTTGGCGTTGACTTGGATGTGCAGAACTAAGGGACGTGAGGCAGAGAAAGAAGAGGGAGGTAGAGAAAGAAGAGGTATGGACCATAATTCCCTTCTTAACCACACCATGGTTTGAATAAACCATGGTTATTTTAATTTTTTGACGGTCAATCTGACGGAAGGGCACAACTGGTGACGGAGCAAGAATTTAGGGGCACAACTGATATTACCAAAAAGATAGGGGTATAACTGATATTGCGATATCTCGGAGGGGCACAAGTGATAAAATCCCAAAAAACAAACAGGGCTGCGCGAATAAAATGCAATAAAACATCATACAACCAAAAATGCCAAGTTATCTTAGGTTTATGGATTACATCCAAAACATTCAACCTGGCTCTGATACCACTTGAATGATATGGGAAGATCCTTAAGAGCATCACTGAAGCGTAGGGATCGTATTGTATGCGATCGGGAGCGACTAGTCGTAGGGCGGCAAAATTTAAAAAACTTTAAAACGATGAAACCACGTGATTGGAGAACACTTCTCGGGTCGTTTCATCTATACCACAATTAGGTATAAAGATTACCTCTTGAACCGAGGTTGCGATCGAGTCTCTAAAGGGAGAGACCTCCTGTCTCAAGTCCGATCCGACAGAAGAGATGCTTGCGAGCGCGTTGATGAGATGTATGCTCCTCACAATGTTGATAATCCAAGTGACGAATCTCCTGATCTCGTCTCACGAGATCTGACGTCTTCTTCACGAGCGAGGCGCACCAAAGGAGACGGAGATTCACGAGCAAAAAATCCAGCAGTATAACGACTATGCTGCGACGATGTCGACTCTCTCTATAGGCCTTGATTAGGTCATCAACCTATTGATCTGACAAATATACATACCCAGAAATAAAGTAACACATCTGTCTTCGATCAGAGGATGCGTGCATATATCGTTACAGCATACGACATAGGTCTTTGGTTATCTCGATCTCATTAAGTCAACTCTTTGACCTAACTTATCTAACACCTCTGAATATCTATTCCTATGTAGAGGACCTGCCTTATGGGGTCGGTTAGATATCAATCTTTAGAGAAATGATTGCCATCTCCTTCTCAGACTGAAGATCATCTCTTAATAATCATTTGACGGTGCTTGATGAGTCATCAATCTAACTCTTTAGATATTCATCCAAACATCAGCCTATATGATTCAACAATTGAATCAACAAATGTATGATCATTAAGATGGCCATGGTACATAACCCTAATTGTACTAATGGACCTATTATGCAAATTATTTATTCTTCATTTCAGATCAGGGAATGATATTTGCAATAATATTTATTGCATAATGGCTCGTTGTGGGCTCGCATGTCCAACACAAACCCCTCGAGATAGAAAACCCTAGTACATGCCTCTGCCACTGGGGGCTCTGGCAGCTCGCCTCGTTGCAATCGTCGAAGCCCCCGACCCTCATCCTTGCAGATCTCCCTCTCATTTTCCATCACCAACCTCTGGTGGAGAGATGCCTCGCATGGTTCTCGCCTTCACTCCTTGTCGGGGTACTATTGTAGTCGTCCTACCTCCGTCTTGCAGAGCGGGAGGAAGGCCTATGTATGCTTGTGATGAAGATGGGTCCTGAGTTTGAGATGATGCCTACCCTATTCGGCTGACTCCATAGACATCGACCGACGACCCAGACTCCACATCGAGGCTTGTCCATTTGCCTTCTCCGTGTTTGCCTCGACAGTTATGATTCTTTGAAGCTCTTGGAAAGTTCCACCTCCTATGGAGTTCGTGGACAGTTTCCGACTCCGTAGTGAGCATCATTTCCGTGGATTCCTCCGATCCATCTCCCAAGGGAGACTTTGCTCTTATGAGCGTGACGATCGACCCTCTAGGCCTCCAAGCAGAGCTTTCACGTTTGGTTCTACTGGTTGGGAAATGAGTTTTTTTCTCTTTTCTTTCCGTCTTGTATCGGCTTGTCCCTCGAGAGAGCTCTCTTGAGCGACAATTCCACTATTAGCCGAGGTGGCTTATTCACGTGGCTGGCGACGCTTCTCTCTTCTTAGTTACCTGCAATGTTGTTCTTTTTCCTTTATTCTCTCCACTATCTACAACGTAATCCTCTCATTGAGATGTTCTTGTACTCCCTTTAATGTGAGCTCAACTATGTATGTTCCTAATTTCGATTTAATGAAAAAACTAAGTTCGACCGTAAAAAAAACAAAATGATGCTTTGGCAGTGATTTTTTCTGCTTATGGTGCTATCAATGGTCATGTATTGTCTCATGGGTATTATCAGGGGTAAATCATATTTCCTTATTTATGGTTTCACCGAGATACTTACGTAGGTGGTGATCTCTATTGATGCACTGTTCACA